>OY992533.1:6501200-8901200 GCA_963921185.1 Dasysyrphus tricinctus
CCACTTTTGAGAAGCAAATTGTTGTCCCCGTGTCTAAGGTAAAACAATCCAGAAAAAGCAACCTCCACTGACTATACGCGATCTATGTCGAACCTGTAAAACAAACGCAACGCTACTTTCTCCACTATCCATAGCATTTTTAACTTTCCTTTTCCTGCTGCTGCCCTTTTTGCTGTTCTTTTTTTTTCGTTTTAAAACCGACTCGAAAAGTATCAAGGGACAATAAATGCAGTTATATGATTATGATTAGCTACAATATGAAATTATTCCATTCCAAGAGGGGAGTTTTGTCTTTTACAACTTGTTTACCTAAGACAAAGAATCTCGAGGCTTGTTTTGTTGGTGCTCTGCAAAAAGTTTCCGCATGGCGCGGCACATCATGAGACTCCTTCATTATAACTTTCCATTTTAAGTAAGAATTGTCATACCACATGCAAGGAGACGAAGTGTATAAGTCTAGAAATGAAGGGTGTTTCTTTGTGTGTGTCTGCTTAAATGTTATTCTAAAGATACAAAGCAACAGGGAGGGATTTAAATATTATTTTTAAGACTTTTACTTGTTAGTTTGTGTATTTGGGGAGAATAAAGTCGGTTAGGTTTGGGATCTGTACTTATAAGTTATAACTACACAGTAAGGGGACGACCATCTTCTCTTTTCTACAAAACAGTATCATTTCAAAGAAAATAGTAAATTTTTGATTTATGAGGACCTCATTTGAATATTAAGTGGCTTTGCAGCCGTCACAGGGACTGTGGAAATTATAAACAACAGTCGGCAGGTTTTAATTAAATTTGATCTACGAGAAGGATGCAAAAATGGTTTTCCCCTGTCATACAAAGCATGCATAAGAGAGAGAGAGAGGATGAAATAACTAACCAAAAAAGGGGAGAAGACAATTATATGGTAGACACAAAAGATTGAAAAGGGTAAACGCTTTTTGATGCTAGCTCAACTTACTAATGAACTTAGCTGTAAGGGGGATGTATTAAGGGGATGACTACTTTATATGTACCCAACCATAAGAAAAAAAAAAAAAAAAAACAGACCGATTTGACAAATGAGGGTATATGTCTGACACAAATGAGAGGTATGCAACATGCCTTGACGAATTTAATCTTTGTTAGTGTAAACCTAAATTTTGTTTTGCTAATGATTTTTCTCCTTGGGAAAAGGATTTTCAAGCTCAGAGAAATTGAAAGGCTGCTGAGGACTAAATAAATTGATGTTGGGAAAATGGTAAAGTAAAATCTCAAGTGACCTTTTCTTTTCAAAGTTTTGAGTGGAGACTTAAATCTTTTAGTGATGGAGCATTTTCACGGAAAGGGAATCGATTAAGGTTGGAGTTTTTTTCTAGTGGTTTGATGATGTCAAACATAGTGTTTCGATGAATTGGAAGCCAAGTAAAACAAAAAACAAATATTCTGAAGTTCAACATTTGTCAAAGGAGAATTTTTTCAACTCTCAGAAAAAATGTTTCTAATCGCCAGTTCAAAATTCCTCTTGTAATTATTCATAAAAAAAACTTGGTATGTGAAATGAAATTTCATTCTTCAATTTCTTTAAACTTCTTGCTCTCTAGAATCTTGAAAACGATTGTGAAACATAGATATTCATTTTCTAATGAGTCAAATGTTGATGAACGCAAAGCCTTATAGTACAGGTATAATAGTACAAACAACCTTTAAAATAGGTAACAAAAAATCCTACCATCATTAAACTTGGTAAAAACGTTTCGTGTACCATGACGCAACGTTCGAGCCAATTTGGAGGAAGAAAACAAATCTACTCCGCCACAAATTAGCTAGTCAATTTTCCATCCAACTGTGACATCTGAATGTTAACATGTGAAAATCTAGGCTTAACGGAACTTTTTTTTTTCTTACTTTGTTCGTCGTTTCTCGTTCATTTCCTTATTTTTGATAAATAAATGTTTTGTTAAACATAGAATTTCTGAAAACTTCGGGATTTCCTTCGTTTTCAAATCTACTCTCGATATTTTTAATTTGTTCCACTTTTTTTTTAAATCTGCTCGGAAATTTTGCTACTGAGGTTCGAACCCTGAATGAAGCATCAAAAGAGTCAATACAATTATTTGAAATGGAAGGGTGCTTTTTTGAGGGGGAGAGGGGGACAGTTTTGGTGTATCAATCAGAAAAATCAACCTTGGTACAACCTAAACCTTATGACACATAGTTTTAAGGAAGTTTTGAATGCTGAATCAACCAAGTCGATGCGGCCGCCAAGAAAAAAGTTACTGTCATTTTGATGTATAAAAATGATTATATATTTTCAGTATAAAAGTTAAATATTACCGAAAACAAACTGAAAATAATGGTTCGTTGATGAAACTCGGCCTAATGGTTCATCTGTCATGGAAAGTAGCAATCAGAAAAATCCATAGAAATATCTGTAGTGAAAGGGTGTTTTTTTTTTAGGTTAGAATAGAATCTTGTGGCTGAATTTGTATATTTTTTTCTTATAAAACTAGATTCCACAATTTACAGAGATATGGCTATTTACTGAACTTACTACTGAAAAAACTTAAAACATTTTATATTCTAAATAATATCACAGATTTAAAACGATTTTTTTGAAGGAAAAGCTACTACAAAAAAACCTTCATTTAATTTTGAAAAAAATGTTCTATTAGGGAGAGTAAAGATGTTGTTTATATTTTTATTTAAATAAATCAATGAAAATTAAATGGATAGATATATTTATTTTTATATCACAGAGAAAAATTAATAAATAAATTATTAATTAAATATATAAATAAGTTAATAAATAAATAAGTAAAAATAAATACAAAAAAATAAATAAGAGGTTTGGGTAGTGGTGAATTAACCATAAAACCTGTGACATAAATAGTACCCCCATGAAACTTGGGAAAAATGTATTATGATGAAACACAATGAAAAATCAAAAGAGTATACAAATATTACAAATATTTCGCTTGGCAGATTGTTTTTCTGAAGGTATCGTGAAGTATGTGGTTATTTTTCAAAAATCTTTAAAATGATGGTACGCTCACGAAAATTGGTAATCAAAGAATCAAAGAATTTTACAGAAATATCAAGGGTAAAGGGTTTGGGTAAAGGGTGTTATTGATTTTTTGAAACAATATTTGTTCTTGTAAAAAATATTATACTTGCCTTCAGCGACAAAAAACACCCTTTCGCCCATTTTTATAGACTACAATATTATTGACGAGTTAAAGGACACTGTATAATCTGTGGAACGTGCATATTTAATTTTAAGGAAATGAGAACTTCTGGTTTAACTTCATTTAACTTCTTAGGCCTAGTACGTACATACTTACTTATTGTGAAATTAAAAATTAATGCATTCCACAATCTTCTTATGCCCATGTCATCAATTTTTGACTATTGGACAATGAGTTAAAAATCTTATGCAGTGTAGAAAAATTCAAAATTTCATAATCAAATTGCTGTGGTTTAAAATTGATGCTGTGAAATAAAAACCTAAACATTTAACGCTGACGATTTTGTTTAAATAGGTATTTCATTTTCACTTGAACAACAGGGCTTCAATCTTCCAATAAGATCATTGAATGCTTGGAATGGAAAGAATATATTTCAATCATTTAGTCCATGTTTTGTTTTATAAGCTTAAAAACATTGGCATTTCAAATAAATTTCTCAGGATCATTGAAAGCTTGTACCATGGTAATAGATCAGCAGTATGGAATGGTTCACAGTTATCTGAGTGGTTTGATCAGCATTGGGGTAAAACAGGGGTGTCTTTTAAGCCCTCTTTTGTTTTCATTATTTTTGAACGATGTTACCGAAGTTCTACCAGCTGGTATCGAAGTAGATGGTACACGAATACCTATCTTGGCGTATGCAGATGACATTGTTTTACTAGCAGAGTCTCCCTCATCGCTACAGTTGATGATAAATAAAATGCAGCAATATTGTGAAGGTAATGATTTAGTCATCAATACAAGCAAATCAAAAATTGTAGTCTTCAAAAAATGGACGAAATGCAAGGAATGAAAAATGGTTCTACCAAAATGAAATCCTAGAGGTGGTTAAGACATACAAATACCTGGGCATAACGCTTTCTTCAAATTTATCCTTATTTCGCAATCAAAACATCTGAGGCAAAATCTGCAATTAGCAATACCTGGAAAAATGTATTAAATCGTCGAGATGTTCAGCACTCAGCAAAATTTCAGGTTTTTCAAGCTGTGGTGAGATCTATCGTTTGCTATGGTGCTCAAGCTTGGGGATATAAGATGTATGACGAAGTGGAGAAAGTACAAAGGTACTTCATAAAGAGACTATTTCACCTCCCAACCTGCTGTTTTTGGAAACTGGATTGTCACCTTTATTTTTATATACACTGCGTTTGCATTTAAATTTTGTAAGAAATATTTTAACTTCTGAAGAACAAACTATTGCAAAAATATTGATGATGAGGTTAAACAGAAGAAAACTGCAATTTTTTAAAGATGTAGAAAGCTTAGCACAGCGTTACAACGTAGAACTTTTAAATCTATTTGAGCTCAATGAGCCCCATTGGGAACTGCAGCTTAATAGTTTTTTGGATGGAATACAAACTTTCATGACCGAAGAGAACACACAACAAGCTATGATGTCAGAGACCAGAGGAGTTTATAGAAACCTGATTAAACCACTGGAAGATAATTATTTTAAGGATACATTCACCATTTCCGAAATTTCAGTAATATTTAAATGTAGAGGAGAGATTCTTAAACTAAACTATATTCCCCATTGAGTTGACCTTACGGAAACCTGCAGCCTTTGTAACCTCAGAGCCAGAGAAGATGTTTTTCATTTTATTGGAGTATGTCCTGTGCTAAAAGAAATACGTCGAAAATTTTTCAACGCAAACATTTTGCCAATGGAGGAAGTTTGTCGAGCTCTCAATGGGGCAGACTGGCTCTCACTAGCACATTACTGCAAAGAAGCGTTGTTTTACAGGGAATGTATCATAAATGAGTTTATTTAGAAAAAAAAAACACTTAATTTTGTAACGACTTTTCGAAAAAAAACTGTTTACAATGAAAAAGTTATAAATTATTGTATTATTTTATATGGCAGACGGCACAAACGCCATGCTAAACTTTGTGTATCCGAATAACTTTTAATTGAAATTAATTGTAATTGTAAAAGTAATAAGTTTAATAAAAACACATTTTGAATTTTTTTTTTTTTGAATAGTCAATGTTTATCTCTTCATGTTTTTCTTATAGGTAGATATCACAACAAGGCCCTCACCACAATGTTGTCAAAACAAAAATAAAAATATACATAAAACCATAAATAACTAAAACTGTCCAAATTAAGTTAGTTAAAAAAGGTTAGTTAAAAAAGGCTTGAAAGGAAACACAAATATCCCTTTCTCAACCACGTGCTTCTATGCATCCTTAACCATAAGATAGCATTATCTATGTTTACAAGCTTCCTGCAGTGCATCCTTTTTATCCTTATATCCCCCAACCACCAACTTAAAGGATAAGCTTTTGGCTTGCGCTGCAGCTACTCTTGCGTTTGTGTTATTCAGGTAAAGGAAGAAGAAGAAAAAAAAAACAAGTAAGAAACAAGGTAAACAAATTTCCCATCAGGAGGAGGATAATATCTTTTTCTTACAACATGCATATTATGTATTTCTTGTTAAAAGACGATGCTCTACATGCAGTTGAATCCACACACTAGGCATTGCCTGAGATTTTATACAAAATGGACAGAAGTAAAGCTGTGTGTGTGTGAAGTGAATATTGGCTTACCTGGAGCTCCAACTTAAACACATCCGGTGCGGTGCTTCCCGCACAGTCTCCAGGATGTTAGCCAAAGACAAAAAAACAACAAGGTTTCTGACGTTTTCAAGCAGCCAAATTGTCTAGCACTTAAAGTCTGTACATATATCCTAGAGAGTGTGTGAGTATATGAGTTTTTGTATATTGTAGTAGTGTCTGGGTCTATTCAGTTCACCTTCTCGCAGAAGTAATTAATGGCAGGATGGTTGCAAGGCTAAATTTCCATTTTGAAATGAAACCTATCTCCTATCTGTTGTGAGTTTTACGTTCTTGGCATATAGGAGAGTAGAATAATGCTTTGAGACTGCAACTGACTGAATATTCACTTGTTCTTAGTACCACCCCTATAGTCATAATGTCGTAGTGTTTTCTGTTGGAAACATATTTCCCAGAAGTGGCCTTACTTATAACAATATTCATTGTTTGAAGGACACTAATAAATATCCTTTGGCCGATAGAAAATCGATTAATGTATTACTTTTTGTGTTGATTCTGATGGTATTCGAGAGGAAGTAAGGGTATGTGAAACTAAAGGTAGTAGCTCCTACTTTTAATTACCCAAAAGATAGGAGGAATATATGCCTTTCCAATGCAATATACATACACTCGGACCACCTTAGAAGGATACATTTCCAATACATATATGTATGTATGTTGTAAGAGCAAAGCACAAGATTTGAATTAAATTGATGTTGCTGAGGCAAAAGATTAAAACCGAAGGAATAATATAATTTTTTGGGGATGCGATATGAGGAGTGATTGCTATTAGGGCGTTGTTGTTATTCTTTCCTGGGTGGTGTAACTATTTTTATGACAATGTTGTGCTTTCAGACAAATTAAGATTGGTGTAATTTAACGAGAATTTAAGATCACAAAAAGAAAAACTAAATTGCGATTCCTTTAAGATGGACTTCTGATTCAATTTAAATCAGCTTACTGGGATCCCTAAATTGTAATGAATTTGAAGTTTGAAATAATATTTTCAGATTTCAATTAAATTCTTTAGATAATTTAATTTTAGCAACCAAATTAGCACCCGAACTTCATGCGATTTATAAACTTTAGATTTTAAAATGCTAGTTAACCCCCACCCAAGTTATGCACAGCAATTAAATGCATTGTACGCGTGTCCTTATAATTAATAAAATCATAAATTACGAATTTGTTTACTCAAAGAACGATACCCTATCGAGAGTGATTAACAATAAATTCAAATAAGAAGGAAAAATGCAATACAACATTGTATGAATTTCCTGATAAATAAAATAAACCCAACCAATGAGCAATGACAATACTTTGCGGTTACCAGGGACAACAAGAACCAGGTATTTAATTGAATGTTTAATGCGCAGCTTATGCTCATCGAAGTGCATCAAATAACTCAACCACTTCTACCATCTTTTTTTCTCTGTTCTCTGCCACGTGCGCAAGGACATGCGGACCCACCGCTCGGCGTGAAAGAATTTGTCAAAAGTTGATATGATTTTGGAAAGAAGAAAAAAAAACTGAATAAATTGGACAAACAACTTATAGATAGATCCACACAATAAAAGAGAAAGGAAAAAAGGATGATAATACCCTACGTAATATAAAGCAACGCGCAATGTGATTATATATATTATGTACGAAGGACTTAATGGAAAAAGGATGTTTTCATTGTGATAACCGAAGCGATGTCGCGTGTCACATCCACCCCTCAATCAATACCTAAATATATAAATATACTTACTTGAACCCCTTCTCGCGTCCTTCCCTAGAGATTATTATGGTGATTATTATACTTTGCAAGGATATTAAAATATTTAAGGATTCATTCAGCAATAAAGGTAATTTCTATTCATTGGGTTGCCGTGAGGATGTTACTTGGCAATGTCATCTCAATAAAGGCTGCAGATGAATGCGTTTTTTTGTTAAATGGGATGTTCTCTATGAATTATTAAATTGGTTTAGAACTTATTTGGGAGGGTTTAAATTTACAACTTAAGTTAGTCATAAAAAAACTTTGATGTACCTACTTTCACTATAAATCTTGTAAAATTATAGCGTGGTAACTTTGCATGCCCTCCAAAAGTACTTGAGAGTGCTAGGACGCCATATGGCCCTAGGCTCAATGATAGGAAAATCCCTATGCACACCTCCGCGTGGTGGAGGGTGGGTAACGCTAACGTGCAGGGGGACCGAATGGATGCCGGGATAAGCAGACAACCCAGCTTTGCTGGTCAGGGCACAAACTTGTCCTTGGGATGGTTAAAAGCCCCCTTAAGACGGATGAACTGCAGGTGGCGGTCAACGGCATGATAGTCTGGTGGCGGAGGAGCGTTTTTGTTAAAAGGCCAACGGCAGCAGCAGGTAGCGTCTGTAACCCATATTGGGCGGCTACAAAAGGCGTCTGTTTTCCCATAGTGGGCGGCCTCGAGCAGTTATGTGTTTGACCATACAAAAGGCGGGTGTGCCTGTCAAATCTGAGCTTATGTATGTTATTAATCGTATCTCGGAAAACACCATGGTGGAAGGATATATGCTATTACATGAAA
Organism: Dasysyrphus tricinctus; assembly: GCA_963921185.1. NCBI lineage: Eukaryota > Metazoa > Arthropoda > Insecta > Diptera > Syrphidae > Dasysyrphus > Dasysyrphus tricinctus. Next base: position 6,509,539 of record OY992533.1, read on the forward strand.
TATGACAACAATTGGAAATGAGTCCCCAAGAGGTAACCATTTTATGGAGAATCCTTCTGCAGCTTCGGCTGCTGTAAACCGCACATCGGATTTGGGGGTGCGGCATCTTTCGTGTACCAGCGTCAATCAAGACGCCATAACAATAAATGAATCGTTAACAAATAGAAGAAGTCTTTTAAGAAGAGCAAATGATACTTTTGGCTACCGCATACGTACGAAAATCGGAGCATGGAACGTTCGATCCTTGTACGGCGAAGGTAGATACGAGCAGGTTGAGCGTGAAATGCTTCACCTTAAGATCAGTATCCTGGGCATCAGTGAAACTAGGTGGAGAGGAAGAGCCGAATACAGAGCTGACTCTGGGCAAACGAGAATGCTGTATTCCGGGGAGGATGAAAGAGAGGGTGGCCAAAGGCTGCATGGTGTCGGAATTATGTTGAACGAAGAAGCAAGGCGTAGTCTTATATCCTGGGCGCCCATTTCTGCAAGAATAATGACAGCAAGGTTCCGTTCAAAAATTCGCAACGTCACAATAATTCAGTGCTACGCCCCCACAAATGAAGCGACCGAGGAAGACAAAACCGCTTTCTACACTCATCTTAACTCTGTTTACAGTGGTGTTCCAAGAGCCGACATCATAATTGTCATGGGAGATCTCAATGCCCAAGTCGGATCAGACAACTACGGTCTGGAACGCGTCATGGGGAAAAATGGCTTGGGGTCACGAAATGAAAATGGCGATTTGCTGGTCGATTTTTGTAACGCTAATCGTCTTGTACTGGGTGGAACTGTGTTTAAACATAAGACTTGCAACAAAATCACCTGGGTACATCCGGATGGTCAAACTGAAAACCAAATTGACCACATCATGATTCAGCAGCGATGGAGGAAGTCAATGTGCGATGTTCGGAGCATAAGAAATGCCGACATTGGAAGCGACCATCATTTGGTTCTCATGAGTCTCAAGCTACGAACGGCAGCTGTACAACGTCAATCACAGGGTGCAGCAAGGAATTCGAAGTTCAATACAAATGCTTTAAGTGATCCCAACATATGTCGTTACTATGTCACCAACCTTAACGACAGAGTTTCGTCATTAAATGGAATACAACATTCAACAATTGATGAGATGTGGGGTGATATAAAAAGTGTTTTTATGGATGCTGGATCCGAAACTGTACCCAAGCAGTCGAGAGTTAGAGACTCTTGGATATCCCAAGACACCTGGGATAAAATCGAGCTTCGCAAATCGTTGAAGATGCAAATAAATGCCGAAGCAGATGCTCAACGAAAGGCTGAATTGCGAAGAGAGTATCGCTTAGCACATAAGATGGTCTATCGCTGTGTGAGACGAGACAAGAGGGTGAGGTTAGACGGTCTCGCAGAAAATGCGGAAAACGCTGCAAGAAGAGGAGACATGAGGGAATTGTACCAAATATCCAAGGAAGTTGTCGGGAAGAAAACCAACACCAATCATCCTGTAATGGATGTGGATGGTACACTTTTGGTATCAATCGAAGATCAGCTGCGCAGGTGGAAGGAGCACTTTTGTGCCTTGCTTAATGAGGATTCTGTCGAGCAGAGTGCTGAAGTGCCCCAGCTTAACGAGATGCGTAGATCATATAGGGGTATTGACATCGAGCCCCCTACAGTACTGGAAATTCAATCTTCGATAAATCTTCTCAAAAACAACAAAGCAGCTGGACTTGATGGTATACCAGCCGAGTTCCTGAAAGCTGACCCTGTCAGAACGGCTAGTATTCTACACCCGTTGATACAAGCTGTGTGGGAAAATGAAATCTATCCCAGCGACTGGAAGGATGGTGTAATTGTTAAGTTGCCAAAGAAAGGTGATCTTAAGAATTGCAACAATTGGCGAGGTATTACAGTTTTGTCCGTTTTTCCAAAATTAATGGCAACCATCATTCTGGAGCGGATAAAGGTTAGAATCGAGTCTACACTCAAGAGGCATCAAGCTGGTTTCCGCAGTGGGCGGTCTTGTGTCGACCATATCAACACTCTGCGTATCGTTCTTGAGCAGTCTGCGGAGTTTCAATCACCGCTTTACCTCATGTTCGTGGATTTTGAGAAGGCCTTTGACCGAGTCAACCGTGAATGTATATGGAGATCACTTCTTGGTAGAGGAATTCCCCCAAAAATTGTTGCCATTATAAGAGAGTCCTATAACAACGCAAGATGCTTTGTTTTACACAATGGGCAGCTATCCGACTCTTTCGAAGTGCGGCAGGGTGTGAGACAGGGAGATGTTCTATCGCCAATTCTCTTTCTACTGGCGATTGACGATGTCTTGACGGCCAGCGTTGGAACATCAGAGAGGCAGGGCATCCAATGGAGACCGTTTGAAAGGCTAAGCCACTTAGACTATGCCGATGATATATGTCTCTTGGCAAATAACATCAGCGGGCTGAACGGGATGTGTCAAGTTCTGAAGTTAAAAGGAGAGGCGAGTGGTCTTAAAATAAATAGCAAAAAGACAAAAATAATGCTCACAGGCCGCTCCACACATCAGCGTATTTTAATACAGGAGACGCCAGTTGAAGAGGTTGAACAATTTAACTACCTTGGAAGTATTGTTTCAGCAAATGGTGGTACTGATCTGGACGTTCAAAGTAGAATAAATAAAGCTCGCGCAGCCTTCGGTTCTCTCTCCCAAATTTGGAACTCATGTCAAATCTCCTTGCGCACAAAGTTGAGATTCTTCGAATCCAATGTCAAATCCGTGCTGTTATATGCTTGCGAAACCTGGAAAGTCACGACTACCATCTCAAAGAAATTGCAGGCTTTTGTGAACCGTTGTCTACGCCATATTCTAAAAATTCGCTGGCCACAAATTATATCAAACGAGGAATTGTGGCGCAGGACAAGCCAGGAGCGGCTGGACGTTGACATAAGAAAGCGTAAATGGCAATGGATTGGTCACACACTGAGGAAACCAAACGATGAAATTGCAAAGCAGTCTTTTGAATGGAATCCTCAGGGTGCACGGCGGGTTGGAAGACCAAGAACAACATGGAAATCAACTGTTCTAGCAGAAGCAGACTCCCAGAGAAAGACGTGGCCACAGTTAAAATATCTATCTGCAGACCGAGAAGGATGGAAACGATTTGTTGGCGCCCTATGCCCCAACCGGGGTTACAGGACTTGATGATGAACTTTGCATGAATCATCCTTTTTCAAGCTTCTTAAGCTGTTTCAGCCTTTGTAGTAACAATGTTCAAGAATTAAAAAAATATTGAGTGAGGAATAACATATTTGAAGCATTTGGAAAATCTCCCAAATTTTTTATTTTACTTCTTTGACATGTTTAAGGCTGGCCACGTTACCAGTAAAGTATCGGTATCGGAAATCAAAACGATATCGAGATGATACCAGCTCCAACGCATCCGAAACAATACCGATATGATACTGTTCTTTTTCGATGAAAATTTACCCAGGATCTCGGTTGTATTGTTTGGCATCGGTACAAAAAACTGATTTTTGAATATTATTATTAATTAATTACAAACAAACAAACAAACGAACAAAACAAAGGTCGAATTTAACAAAAAATGCGTAGAAATAAAACACAAATTTCACTTCTAAATGCTTAGAAGCACCTCAAGCTAAATTTAAAATGATCTAATCGATGCATTTAGAAGCGAAATTTGTGTTTTATTTCTAATTTTAATTAGATCCACAAACTGCCACGCCTTTTTTCTTAAGTTTGGTTTCTCTGAACACTTAGAACAGTTTTTTTTTCGATTTGTTTGTTGTATTAAATCTTAAAACTACAAGACCAAGAACATTTAATCAAATCGTGCATTTTGTTTTTTTTTTGACTGAAGCCAGACGTTGCCGATACCGATATCGAGACCGAGACGAGACTTTATTTTACGAGAGTGAGACGAGAGCGAGGCCAATAACGGGACGATACTTAAATCATAATTTGACGATGCCGATACGGTATGTACTTACAAAAGGATCGCTTGGTTTTGTATCGTCATTGTATATAAACTCTGTATAGTATTCTCATGCAACATGATTTTGTATTATAACATGATGTGAACGTTGGCGTTGAGGGCGCCGAAATGGCTTAGCTTAATTTTATTATTAGCACATATTGAATATCTATACACATACATATGTAGAAGGGCAACAAAATTATTCGAGAGAATATTTTATAATGGCCATAGTTTTCAAATTTCTAATATTTTTTTATTCTTACATGTTGCCACCAATTTTGTGGCTTCATGAGAATACTATAGAGTTTATATACAATGGTATCGTGGCCAGCCCTAAACATACTGCAATGAGACGTCTGTGAAGTTAGCAGGCCAGTTTTTGCCTTGGCAACTGAGACTTTGACAGGAATTTTAAGTTTTTTTTTTAATATTTGCTTTGGAGTTCACCGAATAAGGGTGCAATCGAGTGACCTGCTAGCTTCACTGTGAAAACACATCGTATATCTCAGGAACCGAGCATGTTCAGAATTTGCAGTAAAGCTACGCATTTGCATTTTTTTTTTGCATTTCTAGAATAGGCTACGTCCAAATTTAAAGTCCTTAATTTTTCAGTTCACCCCGATGATTTTCTTGCAGCTCGCACTCTGTATCAGATGCTCTGAGCCTAGTGTTTTAACTTTTGTTGGTCAACAAATTATTTTATTTATTTATATCTTTATTAACAAGTAAGTGAATTACAAATTATTTTTTCTATACAGCAGGTCCATGTAACGCATTCGAGCTGATTAATTTTCTTCTCGTTCTTCTCGTTTATCTGATAAAGTGAAAAATAAACTGAAAATCTGCAAAAAATGTGACAATCAATATTAAAAAACAAAAACTTAAACAAAGGACGAAGAAGGATAAACTTTCTAGTGACAATGTTGATTCGATGTTTGAATTTTTTATCATCGTCAGTTTTGGAGAGAAAGTTGCATTCGAATCAAACACAAGGATGTGACAAATATTCTTAGTTTTTATTCTTTTATTTTGTATTTCCAGTTTTATGCCTTTCCCTAGGTTTCATATCCCGGGCAAATGGCAGCAGAACTCTGTGATTTTGACAACAATTGTTAGTTTTTAATGAAATTAAAAAGTTTTCGTTTTTTTTTCTCATTGTCAGAGAGAAGATGAAGGAAAAATTTTTAAAAGCGTGAGTGACATTTTTGTCTACTCTTTTTCTCTCTGTGTATATGCACTTGCCTCACCATCACTATTGCTGTCTGTAAATGTCAACTTTGAGCATTTTTCGGGTGGGCAGGTGATGGGAGGTTAAGCAGGATTTTCTCGTTTAAGTTGGTTTTAGTTGCAGTTTGATCGTTAGAGTTTGCAAAACAAAAATAAGAACAAGAAGGATATATAATTTCATTAGCACTTTTAAGAGCAAAAGTTCAAGTGTCAATGTCAATGTTGCAGAAGATTTTTTTTTTAAGTAGATAATTTTAGAGAATCAATTTAAAATTCTTGTTGACTTAAAAGAGGAGAAGGAAAACAAAAAATAAAACTAACATGATTGTTCTACAGAATGTAGCTTTTTTTGTTAAACTAGATGATGACATTTTATACTGGTGTTTTATTTTAACTTTTTTTTAATGAAAAGTTTAGTGATACGAATGGTGACAAAATATGTATTGTCCCATTGTATTTTGTTATACAGGGTGTCCGTTAATTCGTCAATAATATTTAAGAGCATGATTCTTGGGTGTTCTAAGAAAAAAAATCGTTGGGGGGGGAAACTCTATCTCGTAATTAAGTGCTACATATTTTTGTGTTCGATATTCGATGCTCTTAACATTTCTTAGCCAAACACTTTCTTAGTTTTTGAAAAATAAAAAAAAAAACCGAAAAGAGTTTATTGTCTTTTTGATTCCAAAAACATATATTTTATTTTGCATTTTTTGCCGTTTTTAAACGTTAGTGCCTTTTTTGTCTTTTAACCTTTTACAAGTTCATTGTTTTTTTAAGATTAAATAAAATTTAAATAAAAAAAAGGAAGTTTCGAGTGTCTGTGTACGTACGTTTTATTGACTAAAATTAGCTTTGCTCCAAGCATCCAAAACGGCCAATGTAACTTTTATTCCCATATTCCTGTTACAAATTTAAAAATTGGGACACCAAAGATTAAAACATTCAGGTACCTTTCCTGACAAATTTTGCTAAGGAATTTTTTTTTGGTCAGAAATTCTTTGGTCTGTCAAATGCAAGGTTGACGTTGACATAACTTCCCCTCATGAAGGCAGCAACCCCTGCCGAAACGTCGGGAAAAGTAAATGTTAACTTAATTGTTTCATTTCCACATCCATTGTGACAAGAAAAGCCGAAGGAAAAATAAGATTTTATCTTGTCCACCTATTTTTTTCAGTGAATATTCAAATTGGTCAATAACTCATCATTAGGTTGACGTAGGTCATATGTCAGTGACATACATATGTACATTGTACATATCTAGATTCAAAAAAAAAAAATCAAAAATACATCAAAATTTGCCACACTGACATTTTTTGTGCAAAAATCTTTGGAAAAAAGCTAATACTTCCATGAAGGAATATCAACGCCTCAAAATTGGAAAAACTTCCAATGATGGGTTTCATCATTGTTTGGACTTCTCCCAAAAACAAAGCTCTTTTTTTCAAAAAACTTAATTTTATTTAAGACTATATTTACTATTTCTAATGAAACAGGGACATACATATGTATAAACGAACATGTAGCTAAGAATCTGGTCTAATGCAAGAAAATCGCTCTTTTTTGGAGCATTGGTTTGATAAATTTTTCATTTATAACTTACCCAACCAAACTATAAATTAGGTAACGCTCCAAAACCGTAACCGGTGTCAGAAAAAAAATTAAGAAGAAACGATGACTCCATAAGCGTGTTTTTCATTCAATTGAAATACTAAGTTTACAAATTGAGTGCCTTTTCAGTGCTGGTGCCATCTCGTTTTTAAAGCGAAAGTTTTTTCACAGTGCAATTCCGTTGTGGCGCCATCTATATATTGATGCGTGAAAGGCTTAGAAGGGTGATATCCATAGTACCGATAAAGTTAATCCTCAACTGAAAATCTGAAAATACTTTTCATGGATGTTATTATGGAACTTCTTTGATATGTTTGGGTCCATAACTTGATTTTCTTTTGTATTGAATTTTTTCAAGAAGTTTATTCTAATTTTCCTTGAATTAAAGAAATTTTGAATCCCAATTCCGGAACATTTGAAGTCATTGTCTTATTTTATTGTTATGTGCTTTTTTTTCTCCTCGACTGTGGCACTCAAATTGCAAACAATCAAAACCACAATACACCAAGTTCTCATCAGGTTTTCAATGTATGCTCTTAAATCAAATCACCTCACTCCCCATTCCACCTCCGCCTCCGCCATTCCACCCCAACCACTTATCATCAAACTGAATTTATAAAATGAATGCGGAATAAGGCTTTGACATTTCACAGTGCAAGACAGGAAAATATTTGCATATGAAAAACGTGGCAATTCGAATTAAACGACAGCAGGAGGTATCAGAATTATAATCAAAATCAGCCCCATAGCTAGCATTCAAAGACTAAACAAATAGTACGGTAGAATGATGAACATAGGTACATATGTACATACCTACATCAAGGTGTGTGTGTTTTGATCTATCCTTTTGTGTGTGTTTGTTTGTTTTTATGAAGAGACCCAAACACATCACCAGGATTTCCTCTTAAATATAATTAGCATAAGAGCAGAAACCAGAGGAAAAGTGGTTAAAGTTATGAAGGAGTACAGAGAGAGGGGCTATTTCCCCCGAAATGGTAAAATTAAATTGAAATAATTTTAAGTTGAGTTGCTTTTTAATATAAAGTTCTCATTCCTATACAGAATTCAGAAACTCCATCGTCGGCGCGATGCGGCGGGGGTCGTCGAGCAACCCCAATGTTTTGCATAATCTGCATCTGCATGGTGTTTATACTCAGAACTCAGGAGTACAATAATAACAACAATGATCTTCTGGTCCGGACTCACTGTGTTCGTAGGCAGTTGAATTCTCAAGGCCCCACACTTCAGAAAACCTCATTTATTTGACCTGAGAAATCCTAGAATTTATATAGCACTTAGTTTTTAAAATGTTTGGAACACTGATTTTTCAGTATATGTTCCTGTTTTAAGCTTGGTAGCTCTATAAACTTATTTTAGGCACAAAATCAAAACCCAGCAGCTTTAAAGAAATGCTTAAAATTTCCCTTTTAACTCATATGTTGGGTCATGTTTTTCAGTCTCGGCTTGGGGCCCCCAAAAAAATATGGAGGCCCATTTGTTTCGTAGGTAATTCGGCTCTGCTTCTGCCTTACCATAGCATACTAAAATAAAAGCTGGAGTTTTGTTAACGGCAGATCATAAAAGGATAACATTATAATGAGCTTAATGAGTGTCTATATTTCTGTGTGCGATGATAAATAAAACCAACGACAAGGACTCTCCGACTTACGGTATGTATTATAATACGTACCTACACTAAGCGTCGACGACAAAGCGACGGACTATGTCAGATAGACACTTATAAATATAGTACTGTCGGTAGGTACTCTATATTCTCCCTTACAGTATACCGAACACATACAACACCGAAAAAGGAGGATATCCTCCAGATGGGGTGGCAAACACGAAACACTGCCACGACGAGATGGTTTGAACTGTGGAGGTGAGTGCGGGTGATTGCATAAACATATATTTAGCATATCATAAGGATATGAGTATTGTCGAGCTTATAAGTCTTTGTGTGTGCGAACGAAGCGCAATAAAAGGAAATTATGACAGAAATAGAGTTTAACGAAAAAGTTTAAAATTAAAACGAATGAAAAACCAGCATCGGCATAGAGAGGTATAAGTAGATAGAGATACTCACTCGTATTATGATATGGGAGGAAAAATAAAAATAAAGGGGATTCCAGATGACTTTTTGGCACAGGAACATATCCTTTTAGTGTACAACGAGTAGGTACGAGTGCGAGTATATTTAAAATACACTTATACGCTTAACTTTTGCTAAGCTTATGGTGGGTCGCTCAGCGGTTTGCCAGGTGGAAAACCATGTTGAAATGGATTTTCGAATTAACATTTTTGCATTTTTGTTGGTACATAATTTTAAGAACATTTAATTAAGTGTTCCGAACGTTTAATTAAATTTGTTTTTATTTTTCTCTTTTGGTTGCATTAAATGAAAATTGCAATATCGTATAAAGCACTTTAGTTCAAAATTTGCCAGAAAGTTAGCCCGCAGGTTTGATTTTATTCTTTAAATGAAGTAATTTAAAATTTGAAATTAAATTGTTTCAAAACATGATTTGAAAATACAAGAAAGGATAAACTTTTGTAAATAATTTCAACCAAATTTGCACGAAATGTTATTGGAAACTAAAATATCATTGGAAATTAAATAGAAATTGGAAATTAGTGAACATACACGCCAATAATAGTTTATTGCCAATTAATTGCTTATTTTAGATGAAAATACCTTTCGTGTTATTTGCGCAATCAAATATGAGGTTCCTATTTCAATTCTAATAAAAGCTTAAATCTATTCTCTAATAAGCTTGTTAAATAGAATTTTTACTGTAAATAGTTTTTGAAAATAAATTGTTTTTATTTAAAATTTTGTTCAATTTTTTTTTTCAAAATTCAACGTTATTAAGTACCTACAATTTTAGTTTTTAGTATTCAATACTTTGATTCATTTTTAATCAAACACTTAAAACCGTATGCTGAAATGTGTTGAAGTTTTTGAAAAACTCACAAATAAAAATAGCTACTAACTTTACTACTTTTAGGGTGAAAATTGGTTGTTTGAAGAAATTTTAACGACAAATAGAAGGCTCACAGCTAGACTTGTCCTTGTTTCGAGTTATTAATTAATGGCAGATTATTTACTAATCGTCTTATTATCTTCGAATTTTCTATTTATGTGAGCCCTCCAAATCAAAGTCCTGGGTGTAAAATAACCTTAAAAATAGTTTTTGTAAATTTTGAAAGCTTCAAACTTTCATGGATAAATTGATTCAAATGACGTTATAAAATTTCCAGCAACTCTTTATATTTAGACAAAACATGGAAGGCGCTTGTTTGAATACTTTTGGGACTATGACTCCTTGTCTATTAAGGAGTTTCGGGAAATATAATCGAAGTGCAATTAATTTTCTTTAAAATTCGTGAAAATTTGAAACTTATTGAAATGTGGTAGGTACCTATTTTTGAGAAGGAATAAAAGAAGTAAGCTTTTTTTTTTGATTTTTTTTTTGTTGCAGAAATTTTTTGGGGGAGGGTTTGAACACCTAAGAACCCCTGCGTCCACGCCTATGGTGCATATATATGTAATGAGTACATCGATTTCTATTCAGTATTTATGTACGCGTGATACATTTTCTGCAGGCTGACTTCCTTGATTCAGTGCACATTGGTGGTGGTTTTCACATTCATTCGCTGCAAAAATTAGAATGGAACTAACATGTCAGCTTTACTCAGTGCACAGAGTATAAATCCCTTGTGGGCTTCATTTATTTCATAAAGCCTCACGTGGTGGAATATGTAGTGCATACAAACAATATGTACTAATTTATTACTACAGACCAGCTATAGTAAATATGTGATGACTGCATTTATAATTGCAACCTGCTATTTAAAGAGGAAATTTTTTTATTACTGCAAGTACTTAATACAAATTACGTATCCCTCACTATGTCACTGATGTTTCCAAGTGAGCAAGCCGGACGAAACGCCAATCTGTAAAACTAAATGCCATGAAAAGCTATTTTGAATCAATAACTCAAAAAGTCTTATCCTAAATGCTAAGTCTTCTACTTGGCTGATTTATTTCAGTAGGTACTTTATAAAATTTGTAGTACAAAAAACCTTCTTAAAGAAACTATGCCTGGTCCCGGCCAGCTCAATGATAAGGCACTCTTATCTTGTTGGATATTATTTACAGTGTTTTTTTTTTCAAAAATACGCGTTAATTAAACTGAGCTTAATACAAATTGCGTGTGACAAAGTCCCTCACTATGTCACTCATAAATCCAAGTGAGTAAGCCGGGCGAAACGCAAATTTGTAGACCTAAAAGCCATAAAAAGCTGTTTTGTATCTATTACATCAAGTTATGTTATAAGTACAAGCAACATGTATTAAGGCAACTAAATATGTACTTAGTACACGTCTTACTCTTTTCCATACGAGCACCTAAGTATGGAAGTCCGAGTCATTTTTACGCGGAGATTTCTTCAAAATCCATTACTAGATACTGTTACTGAATTTCAAATATTCTATCAGTGATGTGAAGCACTATTTATAGGTATTGATGCAAGTACTTCATTCGAAATTCAGCTTATCAAAATTTTATCTCCTTATTTCATCATAGCACTTTTTTTCTAGAATTGAAGGAGTCCTACCGCTACCAAAACAGCGATCACTCAAATATTTCTCATGAATTTTTAAGGAACATAAAGCATTGTTGCATTTTTACGCCATTTTGCACTCTTAACCTTTTCAGTTGCAAATCCATTAATTATTTCTATCAACTTGCAATTGTTGCTGTGACTCAAACACTGCATTCACTCTTGTTCTAACCTTAAACCTTTAATTTGCATGACCGTGTTGAACGTTTTGTTTTTTTCATTTTTATTTTATTTGTTGTTCGTCAAACTAATTACGTAGTAAAGTGGATGCAGCAGAAGAGTAAAATAAAAAGAAAAATCGCGAATAGAAAGGAAAAACTTGTAGTTAATCCGTCGTCGTTGTCGTTGTCGTCGCTGTCATCATTTGCAAAAACAAAAGAACATTCCTGTCGTCATTTTCTCGTGAACTTAGTCAACTAACTATACACTTCAAGTATGCCCTTGTCCTTGTTATCATCCTGGGAGACACAATGAACACCTAAAAAACCCTTAACTCCTACCTTTTCGTGGAGGTAGGTTAGGTATATGTACTTAGTTCCTTTAGCGCTACACTACTTCTGTTTTTTTCTGTCCTCGCAACTAGCCCTGGACGAATGTCACTTTTTTTCATTATGTTGGTACCTGCTTTTCCACACCTTTTATACCACCAGGAATTGTTGTAAATCTTTCGTCCTGAATCTCCTCTTTAGCAAAAGGAAACAAAATGCAAAAATCCTTTTTGATTCCACTTTTGCTGTATTGTCATCACCGTCAAGACCAGGAAAAGCTTTGCCGTCGGAGAGCTCCTTTCAACGATTTTCTTTTTTGTGTTTTTTTTTCAACATTTGTGTTAGCCTTTCTTTTATGTCGTCCCTTGTCCTGCATCCTTTTCAGGGAAAATTACTTTTTTAAATTATCTCTTTTCACCTTTTTTAATCTTTGGTTTTTTTTTGTGCTCCATGACCATGATCCACCTAGTCTGAGGTTCAACCTCCAAATTCAGGGTCGGATCTAGGGAATAGGATAGGGGAATCTATGCAGCGTAAGGTCTGAGTTGAGTTGCGAATGAAGCCCTGTCAAATGGGACATGGGACCAAACTTTCTCAAACAACAGTTGTTAATGGGGGTGAAGTGACCTCTAAAATCAATTCCAGCATCCGTGACTGCGGTAATCTTTCATAAAGAGTATGACTATAAGAAAGAGTTGAGCGATCGGGAAAGGTACTTAAAAAGTGGTGCAGTACCTACCTGTGAATGCGGTCTACACTATTGAGATGGAAAATGTCATCACACGTAATAAGACGTTGCGAGTGCTGAACACAGTGGGCTATTATAAAAGGGACTGCACTGCGCTCGCGATGGAGAGGTCCCCATGCTCGAAAATGAAATGAAATTTGAATACCTACCTTTTCAGCGCACTCCGGAAAAAAAATGAAAGTGGGTGATGAGAAATAGCAGCGGGGGATATAGGTACTTGCTAAGTAACCACTTTGTAAGTAAATGTGGTTACAGTTCATGGGTACGAGCGCGATGCTTGATGCAAGGAATGAAAACAAGAGCAGGAGAATGTCCTGCTCCTGGGTAAAGTGCATAAAATTAATCGGAATACTTTTCAGTTGAGTTTCGCTTTTTATATTTCGTTTAATTTTTTTCTTTTTTTTAATTTATTGCACTCCACAGAACAGACAGAGGACAAAAGGTCCTTTTGGTAAAAGTAAATGGAGTTTTTGTTTACTTTTTTATTTAGTGTGGGCAACTTAAATTCAACATCATCAGTACCTACTCTGTGTGTTTATTGCTACTCTGGCGACATTGTATGGTTTACCTATTTTTGTGTGTTTTAGCTCGTCGTTTCGGAAGTTATTTGGAAGTTTTTAAATGAAGAGATTTAACTAGATTACTTGCTTGTCCCATGTAATAAGGTGGAAATATTCAAAAACCTGTAAATAATGAGTTTGTCCTAAGTGGCTTTGTTCTTGTCTTGAGGATTCCATATTATAATATTGGTATGACAATGCGAGGGTAATAAATTGGAGGAATAAAGGAAGGACCAACATTAAAGTGAAAATTGGATGTTATTTTATGGACTAAATAATATCATACATAATTGGACAGCATTAAACTAAAGGAAATTCTAAAAGACTTTCCTAAGCATCAAGTGAAATTAAAAATACATACGTATTATACACACTGTTTTTTGTTCAGACGGTAGATAGTTTAAATTTCGCATTTTTTATTCAAGAATATTGAATACACATGTATTTCTGATTTTATATTTTAAATTTTACTTCATGCGACCAAAATACCGCGGAAAAAATTAATTTTATTTTCAAATCGACTATGTAGAACGTAAATTTGTAAATTCCAAAGAGAATTTTTTCAATAGGAGTTAAATTAATACGTTCGACAAGTGTGACCATAACTTGAGTACCTTTGGAATCACAAGGGAAAAGGCTGACTTTTGAAATTAATGAAATTTCTTGCAGATGATTTTGTATGAAATTTTCTCTTTCTATCGAGCTCTATGCTAAGATAAATGGTGAATGCCTCTAAAATCTCGCAATAAATTAATTTTAATTCCAAATTGAAGTTGTGGAACTTAAGGTCTTGAATTTCATTTTTAATGAAATAGCCAAGAAAATTAGACATTTAGATACCATTCTATTCAAAGCGGCAGCGGAAGAATTCCCCAGATGGAAACAACGGTGGCGTCTACAATTTCATGACGAAACGAACTCCGCCACCATGCTGATTGCACCATTCAACCTGGACGACGCGGCGGACGTAGGCCAACAAGTCCGTCCACCCGATCTCGACGATGTAAAGATAGCTTTATTTAAACTTAAGTCCAATAAAGCTGCTGGAGCTGATGGCCTTGCGGCTGAGCTATTCAAAACGGCTGGTGATGAATTGGTTAGAAGTATGCACCAGCTCATCTGTAAAATATGGTAGGATGAAAGCATGCACGATGAATGGAACCTCAGCATTGTTTTACCCATCCTCAAGAAAGGGGATCCTCTGGACTGCACCAACTACAGAGGCATCAGTATTCTTAATATCGCCTACAAGATCTTCTCTGCCGTTCCTTGTGAACGCCTGAAGCCATTCGTCAACAACCTGATAGGTCCATATCAGTGTGGCTTTAGGCCAGGGAAGTCCACCAACACCATCGACCAAATATTCGCACTACGGTAAAACTTGGAGAAAACCCAGGAGTTTCAAATCGATACCCACCACCGATTTCAATGCCGCGTATGACAGCATCTATAGAGACGAGCTATATAGAGCAATGTCTAGTTTTGGCATCCCTCACCGACACCTTTGATGTCAAAAAAGGTTTTAGGCAAGGCGACGCGCTGTCATGCGACTTCTTCATCATCGTTCTTGAAAGAATAGTGCAAATCTCTCACGTCAACACTAGAGGCACAATCTTTCAAAAGTCCGTCCAATTACTCGCTTACGCTGACGACATTGACATAATCGGATGAACAAAGCGTGATGTTAGTGGTGCTTTTGTGAGTATTGAGAAGGAAGCCAAGAAGGTGGGTTTAACGGTGAATGATGAGCAAAACGAAATATATGCTGTCAACAAGAAAGGACACCCAACACCGACGTCTAGAACAGAACGTCACTATAGGCAGATATAATTTTGAGGTGGTCAAATACCTTGTCTACCTAAGATCCGCTATAAACTCAGCTAACGATACCAGTGCTGAGATCAACCGAAGAATTACTCTTGCCAATCGCTGTTTCTTTGGGCTAAGAAGGCAATTGAGAAGCAAAGACCTCTCTCGAGCAACTAAACTTGTATTAGACGCTTATCATTCTGGTCCTGACACTGCTAACGGTTGATGAGAACGCGTTAGGCTGTTTTGAGAAGAAAATTCTCCGGGTGATTTTTGATCCCGTCTGCATAGATGGGGAATGGAGAAGAAGATACAACAACGAACTGTACGGGCTGTACAGCGACACAGACCTAGCCACAAAACTTAAACCACTTTAAAATTCCATAGTTTATTAATTTTGTTCAGATAGGTACCTACACTTAGGTACCTTACAAACCAGCCAATCTAAGCTTTCTTAAATTGAAGCACCTTCTTGAAAAAGCCAATGCATTTTTAAACCTATTTAAGCAAAATATAAACACTCAAATCTCTAGGTCATCTTCATTGATTAATCGATTGATAGACACTCACTTGAATTAAGTGTTCATAACCCTAAAGTACTCCAAAGGGACTAAACTCAATGTTAAATCACCTTCATCTAGTTTATTCATTTCTAGTTCCGGAGAAGTCCTGTCGAGCTAAAACTTTACAATCCACCCCTCTTCCCCCTTACATCTACCTTTGTTTGAATTTAACTTTATCAGCTTATGACCACCATTTGGTAAGCTCAGAAAGAATACTTTTTTTACTCCTTGAAGGACAAAAAAGAATAATTCCCCAAGCCTTACCTTATGTCTGTTCACTTCATCAGACACAAAGAACTCTCTAACGACGACGACGAGGACGACTTCAACTACTAACTAAACTTACCGTTAAATAAAACAAAGGAAAACAACAACAAGAAGACGATGAAAAAAAAGATGAGAAAACCAAAAGGAATGTGCAATGAAAATCATAAACTTAACAGTAACAAAAAAAAAAAAACAAATAAAACACAAAAATATAGCACAGTACGTAAAAAAAAACGTTGAAACAAATTGTTTGTCTAGCAAGACGGACAAGTTCTGTGTTATCTTCCGCTTGGTTGCAACCTTGTTGCAGGCCAGAACTCAGATATAAACATATAATATACTTCTTTTTGCACATAGCTAGCATTATATGTACCTGCTTCATTGCAATCACTTTTTTACGTGCTTCTTAATGACGAGTAAAGGTTTTGTGAAAAATGTTAAATTTCTGACATTTTTACTTTCTAAAAAAAATACCTCAGTTCAAAGATTGTTTGCCTATTGACGAAAATATGTTTTTGCTAAACCACTTCGCAAAAAATTTGCGATTTCCTAACGTTGTAAGTATATCCTAATTTTTTTGTATTTCTTTTGCATAATTTCGCAATGCATTTTTAGCTTGAAGGCTTATTTCTGTTGTTATTCTACCACAAGTTTTATTACGCTACCAAATTGGTATTTGATCAAATTTAGTTATCGAAATACTCGTATAGTGCTTGAAAATTACTTGCTTCGCAAACTTTTCGTACAAAACTAATGTTTCTGAAAATATTTGCGTTTAATCTGGATTAATAGAAATAAATGTTTACTTGCCTGGTGTTATGAACTGTAAACAAATATTCAATTTTACAGAAAATTAACATGCAATACATTGTAACTATTGGTTTCAAAACATAAAAGTTATTGGCAATATGAAATGAAAAAAAATTGAAAACTAATAACTTTGCGAAACGTGGAAAATCAAAAAAATTTAAATGCGAGTTTGCAAAAGATTGGGAAATTCCAAGTAAAATATTTAAATGAAAAGTTAACAAAACAAAAAAAAATATAAAATTACCAAATGACAAAATCGTAACTTGATGCCAAAATAAAATAAAAAAGTTTTGCGAAATGTGGAAAAAAAAATTAAAGTAAAAATTAATCCTTAGGCTGCGAAAACGATATCGTTTTAAAAAATTGCGAAATCCCAACTTAAATGTTGAAACCAAAGATAAAAAATAATATTTGTGAATTGATGCGAATATCCCAAAACAAATTGCGAAATGATTACTGTGCAACCAAATGATAAAATTGTAAAATCTATACTTGTTGCTCGATTACAAGATATTGCGAACTTGAATACGTAGAAGTGATTTTCAAACCAAAGCTTTTCAAATCGTTGTGAAATTATAAAAAACTGAAAGCTATATAAAGCTGCTCCAAATGTTGAAAAGTTAGAGAAATTATTTGCTCTGTGTTTAAGTATCACAACGGATCTACATAGATCTAAGTGTGACGGTAGCAAGATCAACTGTCAGCCCTTCTACCTTCTCTGTGTTGCTTTCCTTCAGGTGCTATTTTTCGCGAGATCATCCTCAACTTCCAGTTTTTTTTTCACTCAGGACCAAGTAAATGCCGTTCAATTCGATACCATAAAAAATGTATTTATAATTTTTTGCCCATCACACCTTTCCCTGAATTTCGCAAAGTATTTCTCTCCACTCCAATGCATTGCAAAGTTGCGAAATAAAATCAATAAGCCTAATTTTTATTATTTCTATGGAATGTATTAAGTCGACGACAAACTTCATTCTATGAGATCGGAAAATCTTTGTTAAATGGAATTGCATTTTTGTTTGCAAAAATTTAAGTAGTTCTTAAGCACCATTGCACGACAATGTAACTGCTTTCCTTGTATTTCAAGAAGTTCTCCCTCCCATTTTCCCATTTTATTAAAAAAAGGTTAATAGCTTTTCGGGTGGATGGTGGTAGTGAGTAAAATTCATTTAACTGATGCACCAGGTAAACGAAGGTGGACCCATCTCTGGCTTCAACGTTAGAGTTTAAGTAAAAGGAGTACACAAAAAAAAAAAAAACAGGCAAACAAAACTCCATAATCATTTTGCAACTTTGCTACTGACTCGTAAAAGAGAACTCTTCGTAGAGGAGAACTCTTCGAGTCTCTCGAAGTAAAAGGAAGTTTTTAGTCTGTGTAGCGGCCAGGTCACTAGTATAGAACTAGACCTGCAACTAAAGGTAGGTAAAGTCCCTTATATTTATGTTTAGGTACACAGGAAAGGAAAAGGACTCAGGTTATAAGGGTTGAATATCTTACGATGCATTTAACTTAATAAAAAATTAAAAGCATCCATTGTCATCGTCGAAGTCGTCGTCGTAGTCGTCGTCTGGCCGTCCATCTCTGGACAGCTAGACATCGAGAGCAGCATGCTTGTGCTCTGCTGATACAACATAGCACTCGTAATGGTCTGTATTTGCAGCAGCAGAAACACACGTAGTACTTTAAATAGCCGGTCCTAAGGTCTTGGCAGGTCATTTCGAGTGAGGGTAACGAAATTTCGTTGTTTTTCATTCTTAGTTTGAACCACTTTTCCATCCTCCTCCCAGAAAATCTAAAGGGAAGGTATATCTCTAGTCTAGATAGGGAAAGTTTTAAGTGAATTTTTGATTAGATCGTCGCATTCCCTTTTCCGGGATATCTTCTTTGCCTTGTCCTTGTATTTTGTACAAAAGGTAGATAGGTATAGAAGTTATGAGATAGAACTTTGGTGTGGTTAACTTTTTGCTTGTTTAGTTTTGATATGGCAGACTTGAGATGTGACTTTGGGCTTGAGTAAATAAACTTGACGAATGTATGTGAATGTCAGTTTGTCAGCTTTTTGCCCAGACGTTTTTGGCATATCTTTAAAGTTACATATAGGTAAGCATCAGCAGATAACGAAGAAAGTTGCAAGTTGCATTCGGAAATTAAAGTGAAATGTCATGTTAAACGGAAAATTTGAAGAATGCACAAGAAAATAAAGAGACAAGGTAACAGATACGAACATAAAGATTTGTTTTGTAAACTTGAGGATGTGGATGAGGACGGATGACAAAAACTAATACGAGTAGGTACAACTTGAATTATTTCAGAAGATATAAAGATACATTGTTAAGGATACTACAATTGCCTTGAGAGAGTTTGTTCAGTATCATTAGAATCTTAAAAGAGTCAAATGAAGCTTCTTAAACGGATTGAAAAAGAGCTGTGTAGCTGGTTGAATCTGTAAGAAGTTCTTTTTGGGGCGTTGGAGGATTCTTTTTCTTCAGAGGTTATTTTTAAGTTCTTACTTACATCTCCTCGTAGTACCTCTTGGCATAATACTAAGTGCGTTAGACTGTCATGCGGATGCCGAACGTCTGGGTTCGATTACCAGCCGCTGCCACCTTAAAACAAAAAAGTTTTTCCCGAGGTATTGCCTTTTGCAAGGAACTGACAAATCCTCCAAGAGTCTTGAATATGTGCTTCTCATCTAGCCGTTCGAACTCTGCAATAAATTGTAGGTCTGCTCCATTCCTGCCAATAACACGCACACTAGTTGAGAGTTGTAAGTTACTAGGCCCTGGCTCTGCACGAGCTCAAACTTTTTGATTAAGCTGCTGAAAGACTTCTAGAGCTCCCAAGTAATTTTCGAAAGGGAACTGGAATTTTCATGTAGTTTTCTTATTAAATTTAACCAACATAGGTATTTTCGATCGTTTTTAGTTTGAACTTTTTCGTTATCAGGCCAACTGATTTTATGACACTTCTAAGCAAATGATTTAAATAAAAAAAATCGAAATATTAAAAGGAAACCTGGTTCACATGGATCGCTTTTTATCAAGACAGATTTTTTTTTAATTTTATTCCGATTTTTGCAATCCCAAAAAATGTTCGTTTCACAATAGAAAACAAAGAATTTATATGCGATACCTTTGCAGAAAATATTAAAGAACGCATGCCCTTAGCGTCCTTAATAGCCATTAGGCACGTATACCTTACCTACATATCCTCCGTAAGAATAAAAATCCATATAAAATCCTTTGAAACTTGTTAAAATAAAATCATATTTGAACAGTGACTTAATGTTTTCTGCTTAACCTGCATTTTGCCACCGAGCAAACCCTTTTTCATTTTTGCACACAAGCATTTTACCGAAAAGCAAACTTCAATCGCAGTTGAAAAAAATTCTGCCACCCGAAGTAGCACGCAATATAAAATGTCGAATAAAATAAGGCTTACCTACTGCATGCAACTCACAATACGGGTAAATCAAAGTAATAAATCATCCCTAAGGATATTTCGAAATTACCACACTGAAAATCACTGAGTATTTTAAGATATACCTTCCATACCTACACGACACGCCACCACCCCGCCGTACATACAAAAATGTTGGTGAAATATAATTAAATTTTGTTTGTATATCTTAACCTCTTTGACATTTTATCAGAGAAAAGTTTTTTGGGGGATGAATTGAAGTCATTATTTTATAGTCTGAGAAATACCGTTGCAGTTTTGGTACACTCTCCTTACGTAGATCAAAATTCAAATGATGATGGATATAGTAAGGCAAATGAAAAGTGGTTCTATTAATATTAACTAAAGTTGTTAATTAAATAAGAAATTTTTCGGTGAATCAATTTAATTATTTATTCAATCGACAAAATTGATTTTTTCTTCCAGAGCTCCTCTTTATAAAAGGACCTACAATGAAAAATTCATTAAAAACTCCATTAACAATATTAGTTGTTTGACAGAGAGCTTCAATGTCTGAGTAACATTGTCTTCATTGTCTCAGCAGAATTGTCAATTGAATCTGGCAGATGAGCTGCGAAGGGAATCTGACTTAATTCTGACATTTGTAACATGAGTGAAATATCAAAATTGAGTCTGATTCGCTCCGCAGCTTATTCATCGAATTCTGTAATCGGGATGTGTATTTAAACAAACACACTTTTTCCTTCTCACTTGGAGCAGTAAATTTAACTGGATATCTTTCATAATTAAATGATTTTCATGCAAAAACTCTGACGTTTATTTAGTAAAATAATTTCACTGAAAGAAAACCTCGTTATTTGATGTGCAACTTCCTCAACATCTTGGTTATTTATTGAGCTTATAAATTTCTGCATAATGTATATGTATAAATTAGTCGGTGAATAAATTAAATTTTTCATTGATTTTGTTATTCATCTGTATCTGCGTGTACCTATACATCTCACTTCTGAAGATTACCAGCAGTTAAATTTTGAGTCCAATTTCAACCTCTATTGAGTCCTGAAACTAAAATTCTGGCGATGATGCTTGGTTCCCGAAATATTTTCATCTAAATTTAATTTCTTTCAGAATCTCCTCCCAACCATTTGCAGCTCTGCCTTCCAGACTATTGAAACATCAAAAAGTCTAACGAATCACTTTCAAGAATACAATCGAATAAGATTCGTACAAAATAAATTGCTCTGAAGGATGCTCACACCGTTCACCTAATTCTCTTATAAAATGTTCAACCTTACCGACTAAAATTGACAACTTCCCTATATAACCTTTCTGTCTATAAGTAGTAATATTGCGGGTTGAGCTTCGACGCGTCACAAGGCCGAATGCATTTATCAAAGTCTTGTCAAAGCGAATCTGACAATATAACGCTTATGCTTAAAAAATACAACAAAAAAATGAAGAAGTAAATCAATCATTTTATATAGAACGCGAAAATCCTATGCTTCTTTGTCGTTCGTTCATTAGTCAAAAAGGATAAATCTGTTTTATTTTGTTTTTCTCTTTCCTCTTTGAAAGTTCTATGCTTCACATTTAAGGAGGCCTACATTTATGTAATAGGCTTATGGAAGATATTTACGCATTCTATTGGGACATTCGGCCATGGTGGAAAATAAAGGACAATCTGTTCTTGTTTTCATAAACAGGTTAAAAGCAAAAAAATAAACATAAATGTGTACACAAAAT
Organism: Dasysyrphus tricinctus; assembly: GCA_963921185.1. Lineage (NCBI taxonomy): Eukaryota > Metazoa > Arthropoda > Insecta > Diptera > Syrphidae > Dasysyrphus > Dasysyrphus tricinctus. Next base: position 6,531,374 of record OY992533.1, read on the forward strand.
AAAGGCTCGCGCAGGGATTAATTGAAAATCAAAATTAAGTATTTGTCTAAGGAATACAAATGGTTGTCTGCTTTGAACACAAACAAAATTGGATGGTACTGGTTGCTTGTTTTTTAAGGAAAGTTTTTACTTTTAAAGAAGGAAGAAAGTGGACAGATATTGATTTTTCTTAGAGGGACATATTTTTTCAATTCCAGAGTAGGTGATGGTGTATCATTAGAGATTGGCAGATGTGCGACTCAGAGGTTGGTGCGTTCCCTAATTGATCTCAATTAAGAGATATTAAGATAGAAATTTTAAAATATTTTTTTGTTATGGAAAAGTTTGTCAAAAAAGATGAAATAAAGGAAATTACTAGAAAGATCTATGTTGCAGCTGTTAATATAGATGAAGTGTCAAAAATAAATAAATCGATCATTCAAAGACATCGAAGCTTTTTAAACTCAAGGCTTTATATGTAGATAAAAGACTTCAACTCAAAAATGAAGTATCATATCATTAATTAGGAGATGGGAATAAATCTAAGAATTTCATTAAGTATGAGGTTCCTTAGAATTTATATAGTTCAAAGCTGTACAAAGTGTAAAGTCCGATTGAATAATTGTTTTGATAAATTCAATTTATCCTAGCGACCTCATCAACTTCTAGATTTTTAAAATTCAAAGTTTTATTACACTCAGGACATTAACTTCAATATTGGAACGGACAATTCAACTGATTTAATCAAACGAATCATACTTTAACTGACTAAATCAAATGATTTCTTATACTCCAATATTTCTTTAGACAATTCGACTAAAGTGAACGATTTCTTCTAATTCGAGATTTTAAGAAAGATTCTTTAAATTTTAAGCAAAGGGCTACAAAAACTACATTTTTAATTCGGCTGGTCTAAGCATTTCTTGCAACTGTTAGATTTTAAGAATTCCTTCCAACTCATGCTGTAGTAAGCTAAAGACTGTAATTATGGTATTACGGGGTTAAAAGATGATAGGCGTGTTTTGTTGACCTTCTTAATGTAAACATTAAGAAATATTTCACATTAAGGTAAATTTTCAAATGCAAATTCCAACAACAACAAGTTAACTTCACATTTGAGCTCCAGTAACTCTATGGCTGAATGTGGAACGTATCTTAATGTTCACATGAAGGAGGTCAACAAAACACGCCTGATATCTAAAACCAAAATGATATCGATATTTTAAGTGACTAAATCAAACGAATTCTTCAACTTCCATATTTCTACAAATACCTCAACCAAGCCAATTAATATTTTCGACTTCGAGAATAAAAAAAAAATCACAATTGAATCGAAAGCATCAATCCAAGAGATTTTTTCATCTTCTAGATTTTCTGAATGCTTTCAAATGCAAAGCTACAATGGCAGTTAGAATATTGCGCTCTTAATTTCTTTTGTTTTTCATATTAAATTGTGCATAACAAGACAAAAAAAAGAGAAATGTAGATAACAGAAAAACAACAATAACAGAACATAAAATAATATATGTATAAAAAAAACTCAAAAACTTTAAAAAAAACTTTTCATTCCGAATAATTTTGTGAGCGTATATGCAAGCTCAAGATTTAAACTCACCAATAGATAAATCATCGTCTTAATCAAACGATTTCTTCAACTTAAAGATGGTGTTGATAATTTAACTGATGAAATCAAATGATTTCTTCTTTTCAATACTTCAATCTGTTCTTGTTTTCATAAACAAGTTAAAAGCAAAAAAATAAACATAAATATGTACACAAAATAAAGGCTCTCGCAGGGATTAATTTAAAATCAAAATTGAGTATTTGTCTAAGGAATACAAATGGTTGTCTGCTTTGAACACACACAAAATTGGATGGTACTGGTTGCATTTTTTTAAGCAACGTTTTTATTTTTAAAGAAGGAAGGAAGTTGACAAATATTGATTTTCTTAGACGGACAGTTTTTATTTTTTCAATTCCAGAATAGGTGATGGCGTATCATTAGAGATTGGCAGATGTGTGACTCAGAGGTTTATGCTTTACCCTAATTGAGATTAAGGGATATTACTATAGAAATTTTAAAATATTTTTTTTCTTATGGAGAAGTTTGTGCAAAAAGATGAAATAAAGGAAATTACTAGAAAGATCTATGCTGCAGCTGTTGATTTAGCAGAAGTGTCAAAAATAATAAATCGATCATTCAAGCACATCGAAGCTTTTTTAACTCAAGACTTTATAGATAAAAGACTTCAACTCAAAAATGAAATATAATATTACGTATGAGAAGATGGCAATAAATCTAAGAATTTAATTAAGTATGAGGTTCTTAAAAATGTATCAAGTTCAAAGCTTTACAAAGTGTTAAGTCATGGGTCTCCGATTGAATGATTGTTTCGAAAAATTCAACTTATCCTAGCGACCTCATCAACTTCTAGACTTTTAAAATTTATTACACTCAGGACATTAATTAAAATACTGGAACGGACCATTGAACTGATTTAATCAAACGAATTAACTGACTTAATCAAATGATTTCTTAAACTCCAATATTTCTTTAGACAATTCGACTAAGGTGAACGATTTCTTCTAGTACGAGATTTTAAGAAAAATTTTTTTAATTCACAACAAAGGGCTACAAAAACAGCATCTTTAATTTGTATTATCTAAGCAATTCTTTCAACTGTTAGATTTTAAAAATACCTTCGAACTCAATGGGCCTTACTAATAACCAAACACTAATGTCGACTATTAATTAACTTTAAGATCAAAGTTAAGTGTGGAGCTTTAACAAAATGCTACCAATAATCAATTTTAACCTTTTGCTAACAAAATCCTCAGACTTTCCTTTAATCTACTACAATTTCTATCAAACTCCATCAAACATGCTCAAAAAAAAAAACACACACACTACAATAACTCAAGTGAAAACATAGAAGAAGAAATACACAACACACAAATGCATTGACACAGGGTCGGCGTGCAGTTACATGGCTAAATTCTGGGCCGCCCAAGGAAAGCATGAATTCAAAAAAAGAAAAAAATAATTGAGATGCTTTTAGGAAAGTGTATAGAGATTTTTAATCGTTAAAATAGTAAAAAAAAAATAGCTTAAATAAGTGAAATAAAAATAAATACAGTGAATACTTGCAATACTCAATCAAACAAAGTATATAAGACAACATGCGGCATTAAATAATGTAAGAACACCTATAATACAGAGTGAACAAATTTTTCATATCACAGTAAGTTTTGTCCCATATTCTACATAAAGTTATGTGAAGTGGTGTTCTTAAGGCAAATACATTAAAGTAGAATACTTTCAAACTGATATAAAACTTCTTGACGAAAATACAAAACTGACATGAAAGATAGGGCCAACAGTAGAAAGATCTTTGAGAATATTTTATTCAAAACGTAGAAAATAACTCTGCACTTCAGGTGCTAATAGGATTTGAGTGCCTTGCCATCACCAACAAAAATTAATCCGTCCCTGCTGGACGAGAATTTCTCATTTGACAGATGAATCTTAACTAAATCACTCGATTGAAGTATATTTTTATTTACAACAAATTAGATTTTTTAAAGCAAAATATCATGAAATATCAATTTAAAAAGTATTCGATATACGATGATTTAATAACCTAAAACACATCACTTCACATTACTTTATGTGGAAATATAAGAAGAAACTAACTTGTGAAATGAAACACTTGTACACTCTTTATTATAGGCGTTTTTACAGGATTTAAAGCACTACCGCGTGTTTTTTTTTACATTTTGTGTAATAAAGTATTACAAGTGCCCATTATACTAATTATATTACACTTTTTTATTTAGTTTAATAAGCTTTTTCAATTGTTTTACCATTTTTAAATCTCAATACACTTGATAACTGCTCGGCAAAATGACAGATGAATTTCAATTTGTTTTTTTTTGTTTTGTTAAAAGAGTGAAGATAAGTATTGCCGTATTCTTTTTTAACCGCTACTTTTTTAGTACTATAGTATGTAAAATGTTCAAAGGGTTTGGACGATTTTGATTTAATTTAATGAACATAGTTCAAAAACATTATACAAAAACATACATATTTTGAGTAAACTTCATGGTTTTTGGCTTATGCACATATCAGTACCTACGAAATTGTTACGAAAACAAATTATTTCCTGTCGGAATTTTTACAGTGATATTTCTCTTCCTGCCAATATGTTTTTTTTAGGGCTCAGAGTACTGTTGTTTTTATCAGACGTTTTATCCTTTTCAATTCCAATAAACTATGAAACGACCGCCTTTTATGAGAAACGTTTTTTTCAAACATTTATTTCTCGGACAAGTAATCCGAAGAATGACTACGTATGTTTACGTGTATAGGTGTGCTCTCCAACTCCTAAAACATAACTGCAATAAGAAAACCCATTGGAAGATTTTTGGAATACAGAAGGAGTGGAAAAGAACTAATAGGAGTGACCAAAGAAAAACGACAGGATTGACAATTATTTTGAAATTTGTCACGTTATGTTTTTGACAAGACGTTTGTGGAAGTATAAATATTCAAATGTATTTAATTAACTTTTTTAATAAATAAAAATATATGAAACGAATTCTGAGAACGCAAAACAAAACAAACATTTACCTACCTAATCGCTTATAAATATACGCATACAAATATGTACGTTCATAAACAAAAAAATATTGTTAATTTTTCAACAGACAGAACTAAATGCAATGAAATCATCAATATTGACACCTGAAAAAAAAAAATCAATCTTACATCGATTCCCGTTCAACACAAAAAATTACTTTTTAGATATACCTACTTAACAAGGAATATATGTAAATATATAAAACGGAATAATCAAATCAACGTATTTAACGTAAGATCCAGACGTACTAAATATTTATGAAAAATTAAATAATCTGTTCCTGTTGCAACACATAAACATAGGTACAAACAATAATTGAACTACGTCTGTAAAACGAAAATCTGAAGATTGAAACCAACCCAAAAAACCACTACCTATTGAAATCAACCTGATAACTTGGGAATAGATTTAAGTATTAAATACAAATTTAAATACCATAAAACAGCACTAAGGCAACACCTACTTAGTGTTCGACTTTAAACATGGATTTCCATGTATTAAATTTTGACATATTGCTAACGACTAAACTGGAGATTAAACTCGTTATTGGTATGCGGATATTCTAAAATCTGAAGATTTTCTTTTAAGCTTAACACTAAATTTGATTATTAGTAAGGCCCAATGATATAGTAAGCTTAAGACTGTAATTATGGTATTACGGGGTTAAAAGATGTTATCTAAAAGCAAAATGATATCGATATTTTAAGTGACTAAATCAAACGAATTCTTCAACTACAATATTTCTTCAAATACATCAACCAAGCCAATTAATATTTTCGACTTCGAGATTAAAAAAAAATCACCATTGAATCGAAAGCATTAATCCAAGAGATTTCTTCATCTTCTAGATTTTCTGAGTTCTTTTAAATGCAAAGCTACAACGGCAGTTAGAATATTGCGCTCTTAATTTCTTTTGTTTTCCATATTAAATTGTGCATAACGGCCATTCCAAAGTAACGGAGAAGATAATCGGACGCTTGTAGTAAGGTTTTTCTTGTTAAGAAATTAATATTTTTTTATGAAACTCAGTGGTTTTTAAGAATTTATCACAAAGTACACGACACAGAAGTTTCACCAAAAAATTATGAAATTTAGTAAGTTTATTCAAAAAAATAGACGGTAACGGAGAAGACACCTACGATATAGAGATTTCCGACCATTGCCTTGAAGTTTAAAATTCTGCGCCGTGCATTAAGATATGAAGTTGATTTTTTTTGCACACTTTCATAAAACCAACATTTATCAAAAACCATCCTTGGTTTAATGCCAAGTTTCATTTTACTAACAGAAAAAAATATGAAAGATGGTAACGGAGAAGACAGCTAATGGTAACGGAGAAGACACGTACGATTAAAGATTTCTTTTTTGTTCAGTTATATTGAAATTCGTATTTTTAAATTATTCTCATCAATGATAAAAGTGATTCAGGCAATTGAAAAAATGTGTGTAAAATTTCATTGAAATCGGTTAACGTTAACACGTGCTAGCGAGCACTTGAAATTTTTCATTCAAAACACATGGCGATTTCACAGTTTTTACTCAAAATATCAGCAAAATTGTAAAAGTTGATGGAAAATCTTTAAACGTGGCACATAAATTAACTACTGTTAGGAGTATCAAAAAAAAATAGTTTTGCATAATATTAACCCCATCAAAAAATCGTTGTTTTTGTGCATTTGTTGCTATTTTTAATGGAGTAACTGTTGTTTACAAAAATAAAAAAATAAATTTGTATACTCCTTATGGTATTTAGCATAATTGCCAAGTTTAAAGTTTTTCCATCAACGTTTACACTTTTACGGGCCGTTTGAGTAAAATACTGTCAAAACACCATGTTTTTAATATGAAAAACTTCAAGTGCTCGCTAGCACGTGTAAACGTCAACCGATTTCAATGAAATTTAACACATATTTTTTTTTAGTACCCTTGATCCATTTTAAGCAAAGGGTTGATCCCTTTTTTCTTTTTCATTTAGACTTTAAAAAAAAGTGCCTGTGAGTCGTTGAAATATGGATGAGAAAGTGCAATTTTGTCTTCTCCGTTACCCTGTTTTAGACAGTAAGACATGATTTAAAAATCTATAAAAAAATCCACCATAATCCTTTTTCAAGTCTTGCTTTGTATGCGGAATAATTTTACAAACACTAATATAGTTCACCATTTATACCATTGTTAGTTCATTTTTCGGTAACGGAGAAGACATGAAATGTTCAGTCATTAAGAGGCGTAAAACTATTTTTACAGCACTTCTATCCGAAAAATAGTTCCGAATTTAAGTAGTGTATTGAAAACACTTATTAAAACCCAACTGCACATCGCCATTTGCATCACTATTTATAGAGAACTGATAGCGACAAAAATGCCGAAAAATGCCCAGATGCGAAAAATAAAGTATGAGCTTTTTTGATCACTTGCCTATTTTACAACAACAAGTAAAATTTTATATTTACAATTTTTTCGTTAACTCTAATATATACTGTAAATATTGGCATATTTAAATATATTTTTTTCCTTAATTTGAAATTGAGTTGCTTGGTTTCGAAATTTTTGGAATGGCCGATAACAAGACAAAAAAAGGAAATGTAGATAACAGAAAAACAACAATAACAGAACAAAAAATAATAAACAAAAAAAACTCAAAACTTTTCATTCCGAATAATTTTGTGAGTGTATATGCAAGTTCAAGATTTAAACTCACCAAAAGATGAAATAACCAGTACCAAAAATTCGTCTAAATCAAATGATTTCTTCAACTTTAAGATGGTATTGATAATTTAACTGAAGAAATCAAATGATTTCTTCTTTTTTTATATTTCAATATATCAAGATTTTAAGGAAAATCCTTCAAATTAAAAGCAAAGACTTGGAAGAACACCATCCATTATTCGATTTAGTTCTTTAAGTGTTGTACTTCTAGATTTAAGGAATTTTTTCGAATTCAATTATAAAGTTGACTTAGGACTTCTTTTAAGATACTTGCTGATGGGATGGTATCGATATTTCTATTGACTAAATTAAAAGTTTTCAATAAACTGATATGAACTTCAAAAATTTTAGAAATCTTCCAAATTCGAAGCTATAGGTATTAACTCAAGATCTTACTTCAATATCACAAGATGCAAATTCTTTTAAATCAAACGATTTTCTCAATAGTTCTATAGATAATTTTACTATGCCAAACGATTTCCTCGAGTTCAAGATATAAAAAAAATAAATTGGGTGGCGCAACAGCTCATGGAGAACCAGGGCCTAGTGACTTACAACTCTCAACCATTCCTGTGTACGTGTTGTTGGCAGGAATGGAGAGGACCTACAATTTTATGCCGAGTCCGAACGGCTAGATGAGAAGCACTTTTTCATGACAAGATTTGTCAGTTCCTCGCAAGAGGCAGTACTTCGGATAAAACATTTCTGTTTTTAGGTGGCACGGCTGGAAAATCGAACCCAAACCTTGGGCATGACAGTCCTATGCACTAACCATCATGCCACGAGGTACTACTCGAGTTCAAGATATTTTTAGAAAATTTCTTCAAATCCAAGGTTTTGTAAATATCAGACCTTATATCACAATCAGATTGGTATCACAGCTTTGATATGATTTGACAAATAAAACGCTTTGCTCAACTTTTGCCTACATTATCCCCTTAAGACCTCTTTAAAGTAACAAAATGAGCTTGCGAGGATACTATTGGCTCCCTTTATAATCAGTATGACTTCATCAGTTTGCCATAAGATCTTTATTCCTGCAGCTTGCTACAAGCAATTTCCTGGCGTCAAAGTTTTTTTTATATTTTTTTTTTCAATTCATGCATCATAACTGTCTCAAAGGTTCTTGGGAGAGTGCCACCATAATGTCTGTTTTCGCACAACAGGAGGCATCAAAGCCTGCAATTCAAATCAAATCGAATTAACATCTACCTCACGGGGGGCAGAAGACACATCACCAATAACCAACATCACAGCCAGAGAAAAGAGTAATACAAAAAAAGTTCAACGCACTTTTGCACAAAGAAAATCCACTCCTAGAAATCTTGCTAGAGAATTCTTCTGTGATCCACCGTGCAACCCCATTTTGCTGTTCTAGGTTAAGTATATGAAGAAGAAGGAGTGGTGTGCAATTTATTGTTTGTGATGCAGGATTCGCAATGAATAAGCCGAGTATTACATATTTTAACAATTTTTTTTGGCCAAAGTTAGTAAAGAGAGTCCTGCAGCAGGATGATATCTAATTTCATGGCCCATTAGTGGTTTGGTATTAAAGCCCTACCTACTAGAATATAAAAGCTATCAAATATCTTTGTTATCCTTTTTCTGCATAAGAAGCAAATGTGTATGCGTATGGCGTAGACTATGGGCCTTGGTCGAAGGGAAACGATAGAAATCTGTTGCCCCCCAACAATAACCTGTTTCGTTTAATTTGATATGGTATGCTGCTTAAGTTTCATACTTTTGCCAATTTATAATATCCTTACCAACAGGGATGAAAAAACTCTATTCTCTGAAGGAAAATCTTAAAAACTAAAATCATTTCTTTTCTATATTTCTATTTCATCTATTTTTCTACTTATTCCAATAATGTAAGTGAGATTATAATTTCTAGAACTATTACTATTCCTGTTATAACTTCAGTAAATATTTAGATTAGAATTTCTACATTCACATCTAATACTACTCCTAAGAGTAGCACAAGCACGTAAAACTACTTCTTCCACTACTAGTACTAGATATACAATATAACCTTAGTAGTATAAACTCCTACTACTATCATTTCATTTGTAGTAAATATTCATCCCTGATCAATATCCTTTCAAAAATTTCACAGTTTGTTGGTAATCCTGAGCGTCCTGACTACGAAAATGCTGGTTTTGTAAAAATTATTTTTATTAAGAAGAAGATGCGTTGTGCTTGTTAAAGCGTGACATGAACATTGAAGATGTAGCTGAAATTGAAAATGAAGAAGCTGAATTCATTTATAAATTGCGTATTTCATTCATTTCTACACAACCTTGAGGGTTGATGAACTCTGAAGGGTGGAAGTTTCTGTGTTTGAAAAAGTAGCAAATGTATATAAAAATGAAGTTGATATTGTTTTGGCAACGTAACAAATCGAATTTGAAGTAATTTTTTTTTTTTTGTTCAACAGACTGAAGAACCATCTGATGGATGCGTAACATGTGGGATAAACGATGCAAGACGAAGTGTAATGTTTCAAGAAATATTCAAAGAAAATATATCAAATTGGTATTTTAATGTTGTGCCTATTTAATATTGAGATTTTAGAAGAAGGTATTCTATCATAGATTAATGGAGACAGGGTGCGTTCTATGTTGCGTTTTAAAATTTATTACCTATTTATGTAAATAGGTTTAAGTATATGTGATCCATTTTCTACATGGTAACAAAGCTCAAAATATAAAATAATCCGTTTAAAAAGTGTGGAACGTATTAATTTTCTCATTCAGTAATATTTTTTTTCTTCTTCATCAGCTTCCACAACATTCTTCTTTATCAATTTTTCCTCAGATTTTCCACTATCACGATCCAATTGAATCTTCAATGAGGAGAAAAATCTATTAAAATAACTTAGATCTTAACTGCATGAACATGAGCACACTATCGAATTGCATCGAAGCATTGATGATGATGTGACTTTGCTGCTAACTATATACATACTATAGCCGCTGCTACCACCTGCCATCAAATTGAAAACCAAAATTGCAAATAATTCCCAACCCTTGCACCATTTCCACACTTTTTCACATGCAATTCCATCCATCAACTACCGCACAGCAATCAACGATTTTCCTTATACTGTAAATAACGACTTTAATACCATTGAGTGAGTGTATGCTAGGGTGTAGAGGGAGGTACATTAAAATAACAACAACATGAGTTTAAAAAAAAGAATTCAACACTTTTACATCATACACTGAACATGACATAGCGCCATCCAAAACCCTGATACACCAGAACGAAGCCACCACGCTCCGCAAAGAGAGATGAACAGATGAAATAAATCGAAAGAAAGTTGTTACTGCTGCTGGTCGTCCTGCTGCCTGCTCCTCCTGGTAATGTGTGTGTTGGTTTGAAAGTGGTGCAGCAAGGAAATTCAGGATGCAATGGTAGAATAATAATAACAATAAAAAAAAACTGTACTGCACTTCGCGTAATATCCTCGTCGTCGTAGTCGTCGTCGTCGTTGGAACATGTTTTCTTTACCAATAAAATTTATTGCCCGCCATAAATTTCCCGAGGATTCTGTTTCATTTCTGTTTCCATTTTTTTTTTGTAATCATTCTGTGTGCGAATATATTCGTCTCTTCCTGGTGCAACCACTCGGATGCTGTGAGATTTTCCGGAAAAATGCAATCGCAAAAATGGGTCTTTGGGGGAGGAGGTGGTGGTTCCTAGCTGCATAGGTATATAGGTAGGTACTAAGTGCGACATTCTACACTCTGCAGAGAACGATTATCAATAAAAGATTCAGCTGCATATAAACTTTACTAACTATGTTCCTATGTATATCGATTTAAAAACATAGCTTTAATGAAGTTTCTTTTTAAAAAGTCATCGATTAAAGCCTAGAGCCTCATGTAGGAACATCTTTTGTGTATCTCAAAATGAACTATACAATTGAATTACTTACTTACTTACCTACTTATCCGGCTCCCGATCCATGAAGGGTCTCTGCCTGAGATATTGCGGTCTTCCATCGGTTGCGGTCCCTCGCACGCTCCCTCCAGTCGTCGAGACCAAGCGCTCTTGCGTCTGTGACCGCCTGGTCCCTATAGCGGAGGTTCGGTCTTCCTGGTCGTCTCGAACCTGGGGGCTGGGATTAAAAGATTTTCTTGGCTGGAGCGTTGTTGTCCATTCGCTCGATGTGGCCGAGCCAGTGTAGTCGACGTGTTTTAGCTCTTTGGACTACATCCACATCTTGGTACAGTTCACGATTGAATCTTCTCCTCCAATCGCCCTCTTCGCATATAGGACCAAATATCCGCCGAAGAATTTTTCTCTCGAAAGTGCCCAGTATCAATTCCCCTTTTTTACTTATCGTCCAGCACTCGGCGCCGCCGTAGAGTAGAACTGGTAAAATTAGCGTTTTGTATAGCGTGCACTTTGTCTTTCGGGAAAGGAGTTTTGAACCCATTTGTTTGGCCAAACCGAAGTAGCAGCGGTTCGCTAGGGTAATTCTTCGTCGGATTTCCACTAAGGTGTCGTTCGTGGAATTGATGTTTGTTCCGAGGTAGGTGAACTCCTTGACTACCTCGAAATTACTGCTACCAACAGTGACGTTTTGTCCTAGGCGATGGACAGATGAGGCTTTGTTTGTTGATAGCATATACTTTGTTTTGTCCTCATTCACTTCAAGACCAACGCGTTTCGCCTGTTCATCAATAGCTGTGAATGCTTCAAGTACAGCTCTCTTGGAGCGGCCGATGATGTCGATGTCGTCCGCATAGCCAAGCAGTTGAGAAGACCTGTTGAAGATAGTGCCTTCCAGGTCAACACGAATTTAGCGCACTATCTGCTCCAGGACTAAGTTGAAGAAATCACATGATAGCGCATCTCCTTGTCTAAACCCTGTACACGTCTGGAATAACTCGGATGAGCTGTTACCCATTTGCACGTTGCACCGCGTATTTTGTAACGTCATGCAGCATAGCTGGATCAGTTTTTTCGGGATCCCGAGTTCCGACATCGCCAATAGAAGCTCTTGGCGACTTATGCTATCATATGCGGCTTTAAAGTCGATGAATAGGTGGTGGGTCTCGACTTGAAATTCGTTGGTCTTTTCCAGGATTTGCCTCAATGTGAAGATTTGGTCTATCGTTGATCTGCCTGGCCTGAAGCCACACTGGTACGTGCCGATCATAGTGTTGCAGAAAGGTTTTAGACGCTCACATAGTACGTTGGATAGGATCTTGTAGGCAACATTAAGCAGGGATATGCCTCTGTAGTTCTTGCAGGACATAGGATCGCCTTTTTTGTAGATTGGGCATATGGAGCTATTTGACCAGTCGTCGGGCATACTTTCCTCCTCCCAAACTTGGTTGATGAGCTGGTGCATGCACCCTACCAGGACATCTCCTCCATACTTAAAGAGTTCCGCAGGTAGGCCATCCGAGCCGGCGGATTTGTTGTTCTTAAGCTTGTGGATGGCTTTCTTAACCTCTTCGGTACTGGGCGCTGGGACTGGATCTTCATTGACTGGTCTTATGCTTCTTTGTTCCTCTGTTGCCTCCTCTACATAATGCCCATTAAGCAGCTGCTGAAAATGCAGCTTAAACACGTCTACAATTCCCTGTGCTTCGGTGACTAGGTTACCTTCGCTGTTTCGAAGAGCTTGCGTGCCAGTCCTATAACCAGATGCCAGTTGCTTGGCTGTTTTGTAGAACCGGCGGGTGTTGGTGGCGGTGCTAGAGGCTGCGGATGCTCTTTTCTTTCTACGCAGGTTTTTTTTCTTTTTTCGGTACTCCTCTCTTGCTGCTCTTGTTTTCCGTTGCAGCATTTGCATTCGTGGATTTTCCGTCTCCTACTTTAATACCGCGCATTCATCGTCATACCACGGGTTCTTTTTTCTGGGTGGTTGATAGCCTATGGTGGTCTCGGCTGTCTCCTTAATGATGTCGCGATATTGGTTCCACTGGTTGTTGACGCTTGTGGCTGGGTTTACGGCAGAGAGTTTCCCGGTCAATTGCTCACTGTAGTCTCTGGCTTTCTCAGATGTGCTAAGGTATGCAATGTTGAATTTCTTCCTTTGGGCGGTCTTCGTTTTCTTTTCGTTGGACAGTCGGGCTCTGAACTTTGTCACAACAAGAAAGTGGTCAGAGTCCACGTTACAATTGAATTACCAATTTCTAAAAGCGCACGTCTAGCATATTTTGACAAATGTTTTTTTTTGTTCATATCAATGTAATCTTAATACTTCCTTGCCCATATTATGCTCAAGAAAAGTACATCTTTAGTATTTATTCCGCTGTTATTGTCATGGTTTGTACAGGAATAATATCAAAAAAGTCAAAACTCCATTATGTGTGCCTTTTTCTTATTTATTGCATTAAACATACTACAATAGAAAGAGAGCCTGAAAAGAAGATCCAGGCAAATACAAAATTAATAACTTATGTTTGATTTAAGAAAAATGTTCAACTTAAAATAAAAGTTTCACAAAATTTAAATTATTTTTTTAATTCTGTGATCTCAATTCCGTTTATTTCGAATTGGTCACATCTCATTAACATAAAATATCTAAAAATATATATAAAAATAACGTTTAACATCAAATATTTCTATAATACGAGTATTCGATTGCTTATTGATCCCAAAATGTAATTGAAAAATAAATTTTATAATTTTTGAACTACTTTAGAACATTATTATTTTTTTTTTCTTTCATTTCCTTCTCTAAATTAGTTATTCATGTATGTATTTCGGGAAATATTGTAGGAGATGTGTTGCCTCACAGGATCAGTGCTTTCACAGGTGATCTAACCTCTGGGTGCGTCTGCAGAGCTCACCAGGATCTCATGTGCTTTTTTACATATCAAATTTTTTAATACCCATCAAGTTGAGATGGGTATTTTAACACAATTATTTTCTTACAATAGGGGCATTCATGCAACGTCGTAAGTTTACAAATTGTGTAAAATGATAAGCTTACGCAAAAGTTTCCATGAACGACTTTTTTATGCATTTGGTTAAATGCTGTGTAATTGAATCAGTTAAACGTCAAACGTATTTGACAGATTAGGTGTGTGAAAGCCTAAACGTGTTCAGATATCAAAGTTATTTTTAAATGTAGAACTTCTCTCGAACCAACACGAAATCGGAGTCTCGGAACGATACAAAATATAATAAAGGTAGTAGTTGCATGAATATCCTTAATTATTTTTAAATTTATGGGTAAGTTATCTAAGTACGTTGTATGTGTAGTTCATCCCGAATAATAGTAAAAGCCTCATTGCCTAGCAAATATTGTAAGTAAGATTACATGGAATATTTACGTGGGAGTATTTTGTCATGGACATATTTTTTGTTCTGATTTTTTTTTTGTCGCACAAATATTTTGTCAGGAGTTTTTTATCGTGATCATTTTTTGTTGATAATTTTTGATGATGATTTGTCACGGTAATATTTTGTTTCAAATATACATTATGTCATAGAGATATTTTTGCCGTGGAAGTTTGTTGGTACATACATTGTTCTGGCAATATATTATTTCGCACAAATACCTATTTTTGTCGCTGCCATATTTTGTCAACGTGTTATTTGTTTGAAGAAATTTTGTCGCAGTTTTACTTTCGTGAGAAACCCACAAGTGAAAAAGTAAGAAATCTCTATGTATTTGACGGTTTATGCTTATCTTAGAGCATGGACAATATGACCCTGAATGCACATTTAAGATGTTCAACCTTCAATAAGAGTCGAATTATTTAAGACTGTCCATGAAAGTTTAATATTTTCTTATTTACACCAGGATTTCTAAAAAAAACAAACAAACATTTTCACAAAGCTATTTATCCAGAACGCCGTATATGTCTATACCGCCACCCTTAATTAAAGCCTCTAATTAAGTCCTTGTGCTTATCACCGCTGTACCAGCTTAACATATTTCATTGAAAATTGTTCGTCCTTAAAATTCCGATTTTGTTGTCCTTTGAATACATTCCTATAACATTATATACCTACACCCACCAATACCAACCCCTCATAACCACACAACGACATAAAGAAAAAGGCAAAACAAGGGAATAAAGTGATGACACTCTATTTGGGTGGGAAGATTGACAAAAGGATTGAGTGAAAAGGGAACACACACAAAATAGCCCACAAGATGAATACACCAGTATTGAAATACAGTCTGCGTCATTTGATTGAGATCAACTTTGATTTGGATAAACATGTATAAATATTGGCCATATGCATCAAATTGAAATATGGACAGCTAGAAGCTGAAGTCACTAGATCATCTTTTTATCCGCATCTAGCCTTTTCGGAAAAGTCCTTAATCTCAAAAAAAAGCCGTGAACTTGAGTCCTCAATCAGGCATCTAGCCTTTTCGGAAAAGTCCTTAATCTCAAGAAAAGCCGTGAACTTGAGTCCTCAATCAGGCAACACGTAGAGTATAAATAATGAAGAACAAAGATTTAACAAGGCTTCTTCTGTGCTTTGGAAAATCCATAATTACTCAAGAGCATATCATCAAAAGGAGCGCATTAGGCCATGAAAAGAAAAGTCCTTTTCGGGTTAATGGCAGGTAATGTGTTGTAAGAATGCCAGAGAAAGAAGGATATATATTACCAACTTTGCATTCAAAGGGATATGCCTTGTTTAATTACTGTGAAACAAGCAACACTCTGATAATGAATACCATCAACCTCTAATGCCAGAGTCCATGTATACAGTTGAAGGGTTCTAACGGTCTCCGGGGCTGTAGTGTTTTTGTGAAATTGACTTTGAGAGAATAGTAGGTAAATGGTTAAAGTTAGTTGAAGGATGCTTTTGTATACTATCATCATATTGAATCGATATTCCTTTGGGAAGGAAAACCTATAGTACTGCGATAATAATGTGCTATCCATGAGCCATTAAGCATAATCACTCTCTTTAGTGGGTTTTTCGTATACCTAAAAGAAGGTATAGCTACTTGAATCTTTTGTGCCTGCATTGCAAACTGAGGTAAAAGTGTTTGTGTGTAGCACGTTAATTACTATCCTACAGTCTTATCAGCTTTGTAAAAGGTACCCACTTAAATTCATCTGAATATCTGTTTTTTTTTTAAATACTCAAAACTAGTTTGTATAGAATAGGTATACAAAACAGTCAGTCTTTAACTCATCTTCTGTTATAATGCAGAATATCATTGAGAAAGCAAAACGTTTAACTTCGTCTACAGAAACTGAACAAAAGCACTTCACTCAAAAAATATTTTCGTAAAATCACTACGAAATAATTTCGTAAAACTTTTGTTCGTGTAATCTACGAAATTTAGTTAATTGAACCAATATTTCGTTGCAAAAATTAGATTCGAAAATTTCGTAATATAAACACTTTGTACAATTTACGAAAGGCCCTTCGTAAATTTATGTGCGTGAAGTTAGCACCGCCATTTTCGATTTTCAAAAAAAAAAAGGTTGTGCTGTAATGTGCCCAACTTGTGCTGCTATGTGCCGTATTTTTTTAAAAAAATCGTACTAAAGGTTTGGTTTTTAGAGGGTACCCATTTTTTTAGCGTGAAGTTAGCACCGCCATTTTTGATTTTCGAAAAAAAAAAATGTGCTGTACTGTGCTCAACTTGTGCTGGCTTGTGCCGTAAATATTTTAAAAAAATTCGCAAGATTGCAAATTTTACGAATGAAATTTTTGCGAAATTTCATAATTACTAAAAAATGAAAGTTGTGCTGTTTTTTGCGCAATTTGTGCAACCATATTCCAAAAAGATAAAAAAAAATTCACATTTTTGTGACTTTTATACCAAAAACGAATTAATAATTTTTTTTTTTTAAGTTTTACATTTTTCTTAAAAACTAACATGTGCTATTTCGGGCTCAGTTTGTGCTGCCATATTCCGAAGAGAAAAAAAAAAAAAAATCGCATATTTGTAACTTTTAAGGCTAAAAAACAGTTTTGCGAAGCGTGAAGTTAGCACCGCCAAAATTTGCAAACTTGCGAATTTTTTAAAAATATTAACGGCACAAGCCAGCACAAGTTGAGCACAATACAGCACAACTTTTTTTTTTTTGAAAATCGAAAATGGCGGTGCTAACTTCACGCTTCGCAAAACTGTTTTTTAGCCTTAAAAGTTACAAATATGCGATTTTTTTTTTCTCTTCGGAATATGGCAGCACAAACTGAGCCCGAAATAGCACATGTTAGTTTTTAAGAAAAATGTAAAACTTAAAAAAAAAAATTATTAATTCGTTTTTGGTATAAAAGTCACAAAAATGCGAATTTTTTTTTTATCTTTTTGGAATATGGTTGCACAAATTGCGCACAAAACAGCACAACTTTCATTTTTTAGTAATTATGAAATTTCGCAAAAATTTTATTCGTAAAATTTGCAAACTTGCGAATTTTCTAAAAATATTTACGGCACAAGCCAGCACAAGTTGAGCACAATACAGCACAACTTTTTTTTTTTGAAAATCGAAAATGGCGGTGCTAACTTCACGCTACCGCCCTTCGCAAAGTTTAGTTTTGGCCATAATAGATGCAATTTTGCGAATTTTTGTTTTTTTCTTTTTGGTTCTTAGTATCATTTTTTGAGCACAATGCAGAACAACTTTTTTTTTTACGAAATTTTGAGATTTCGCAAAAATTTCATTCGTAAAATTTGCAAACTTGCGAATTTTTCAAAAATATTTACGGCACAAGCCAGCACAAGTTGAGCACAGTACAGCACATTTTTTTTTTCGAAAATCAAAAATGGCGGTGCTAACTTCACGCTACAAAAATGAACTTCACGCTACAAAAATGGGTACCCTCTAAAAACCAAACCCTTAGAACGATTTTTTTAAAAAATACGGCACATAGCAGCACAAGTTGGGCACATTACAGCACAACCTTTTTTTTTTGAAAATCGAAAATGGCGGTGCTAACTTCACGCACATCGTAAATTTCTTTTGCACGAATTTTAGTTACAGGTACAAATCATTTCGTTCATTTTACTAATTCTAGATGAAAAGGGGAAATGCTAAAAGATTTCTGAATATGTATAACAAAAGATTTGTAATTTCTTCAAAACATCGGTTAAATTAAAATAAAATTTTGTAGATGGTACGAACATTATTGGAAATTTACAAAATTTTTCGTTACTCAAAATATCAAATATTTGAAAGCCTTACATCATTGGGTAGGTATATATAGCATTTACGGTTAGGCATTTTCATCATTTGTTTTTCAGCCTTGGAAGTGTTTAGTGTGGAAAAGGTAAATAAAAGTAAGAATTTCGAAAATAATTTTGGAAATGATTAAAACTAACTTGATTACTGTCTTTTATAGATAATTCCAGGATGGTATTGCAGCTTATGTTTCCTCTTGTAAGAAAGTACTGACTGACAGATCCTCCAAAGAGTAGCAATTCACTTGCCATGAGAAGGGGACTTCATCCAACATCTACCCCGTTTGGACTCGGCATGGAATTGTATGACTCTTCCATTCCTGTCGTCTAACTCCAAATATACGTAGGAGTTAAAAGACCCTGCATCTGGTCATCCACGAGCCATAACGTCACCTCCAACAAATTCATTTACATTCATGCAAATAATTTGTACGAGATTTATAGTCCAAAGATTTCGTAGAATATACAAAATATTAAAAAACATTTCGTATATTCTACTAAATTTTTGAAAACCATTTCGTTGATTTAACTTAATTTTTGGTCACAATATTTGTAAAAATACAAAAGTTTCGTAATATTAACGAATACAATAAAAATGATATTTGTTAATTCACGAAAGCCAATTTGTACAAATTACGAAAATTATTCGAGGTTTTGCACCACGAAAGTTTTGTAAAATATACGATTTTTTTAGTTAAATACACTAATTATTTTTTTGGGTGTTGGCACTCCAAGGCTGATTTGTTGAGTGGATTTTGTGAATGCTTTCCAAATCAAATAAATGAACGTTTTAAATTCATGACTGCGGAGAATTATTTAATACCTTGAGCTTTTCAGTTCCAGTTTATTTCTAATATTCTTTTTTTTTCAATAAAATGAACATTGAATACCTTCCGTCAGATTCTCCAAAGGCCATATTTTCAATATGTAGACATGAGTTAGTATTGTAAACATTTTAGTATATTTGCCAATTCTAATACTGTGTGTGATCTTTAAAGTAATCCCTTGGAGTAACTTAATGTTAATGCGTCACGATGACGCCACCGTCAAATGGAAAATTCAAAAATCTTATGAAGCAAGAACAAAGTGCTAACTACATATGTAGGTGTTCTGCAATCTTGAAATTAACTCTTCCCTATCTTTCTACCATTCCCCCTCAAGTTTGTGCATTTTCTAACTTGACATCAAAACAGCAATGCCATAGATCCGAGATTAAATTTCAAAAACGTTCTACCTAATACTGGAACTAGGAGCTAAAAAGGTGTTAATTAAGGGTTGAAATCTTGAATTGGGTATGATGGTAGAAGAGACCATGGACAAAAGTAAAACGTCATGAAAGTAACAGGCCCAATCACAACCTGGAATTAATGTTTAGGCCATTTCCTTTTGCTCTTTTGCATGGAGCTTTGAAAACAGCTCTTTCCTAGCAAATTGTTTTTGATCGTTCGTCAGATGAAAAATAAGAAAAAAACCCATCATTTGAAATTTGTTTGGCCGACGGTTTTTTTTAATAAATTAAGGATTAAAAATCATTATTTTTAATGAAGTTTCTACTTAAGAATATGTTGTTTCTTTTAACATAAGTGAATTATTAAGTTTTTCTCGAAAAATTAAGGGATGTGGACAAAAGTAACACAAGAAATTTTTTTAATTTTTATCTGAAATGAATTATATGTGTTTTGTATTAAGATTGCCTCGTACTCATGTACGATAAACTATGTTCGAAAAAACAGGTTCTGAGGTTGAAAAATATATTCGTAAAATATTAAAATTGACATC
The DNA here is from genome assembly GCA_963921185.1 of Dasysyrphus tricinctus. NCBI lineage: Eukaryota > Metazoa > Arthropoda > Insecta > Diptera > Syrphidae > Dasysyrphus > Dasysyrphus tricinctus. Next base: position 6,551,615 of record OY992533.1, read on the forward strand.
GACCCTCATGTAGGTATAGACGCTTTAAATAGTGGTAGAAGAGGGGGGAAGCTGAGATAGTTTATAAAACTGAAATATTTGTTATAGAGTACAAAATATTAAATTTGTAACTCCAAGTTTTATACCGTTATTTTGGAGGGGTTTCACTAATATTTTACATGTTGTACCTTTTTTTAAAAAAAAAAGTCATCATCACATAAAAAGGACTTTAATTTTTAAAAGATAGTTGTATCGATATGGTTCTAGTCTCACTAGATTCAGCGTAAAAAAGTACCCTAAAATCATGTATCATGTGCCTATATTATACAATAGCAAATATCGTCCCCTGATTGCAAGCACTATAACTCAATTTTATATTTTAATAATATATCGGCAAAAACGGTATTATTTTGTACAATTTTAAAGACTTTTTGCCTATTCTTCTTCTATCACAGACAAATATAGGATATTTTTGAAGTTTCAGGAACTTACAAATTTAACTTTCCATCGTTCTCCAGTAGCTATGTTTCTATAAAGGCTGCTATCTGCAAAATTTATGAAATTGAGTTACCTAGTTCTTGCAATCAGGTGACGATATATCAGTTTGATCAACTTTCACCTACCCCCCTCCACCCCGTTCAAATGCGTCTAAGCAAAAAGACAAGAATTTGAAAAAAGTAGCTCGCATAACTTCTATTACTTTTAAGAAAACTGGTTACATAAGTCAAACAATATATTTAAATTCGTCCAGATTTTTAGAACTTGCCGTCAGAAATTATTCCAAAAAACAAGAAGAACGAAGTAGTTCTAGATTTTTTAAAGGAGATTGGGCTACATTTACGGCAGCGATTTTGGGCTACAAGAATTCTGAAATTGGGCTACACAAGTGCATTTTGACCTGGCAACCCTGTGTTCATGCTTGGTAAAGTGGTTACGCAAAAAATGTGGTGGTGAAAAATTGGTTCAATATCAAAAACCCAAGGATTGGGCACATGAATATTTGTGTTACTTTTTTCCGTCTTTTTTTTGTACTTTTGACCTGGACATATAGGACGATACAAATGATGATTTATTTAATATACTCGTATAAAACAGTAACCTTTGTATAAAATGTAAACTTAAATAGATAAACAATGGCGACTTCTATATCAATGAATCAATAATCTCCCAAGTTCCAAATTTTAGTTGGGAAAAAATTACAAAATACTTCGGGTGTTGTTAGTTCCCTCTAGTGGTGAGAGTAAATTCTACTTTGAAAAGTTGGATAGATTCCCACTAAAGATGGAATAAATTCCCATGTGGAGCAGATGCTCTTAATTGAAGTCATCAGTCATTTTGGTTTCTCAAAAAGAATTGCAATAACTTACTGAATATAATTTTTGTCTTATGACAAGAATATACTCAAAAGCTACACACTTCAACTTAATCGAGATAAAGTTTATTAATGAGGTGTATGTAGATTTCATATCTGTGTGTAGATTTTTCCCTTTAGTCAGATAGAAATAAGTTTTATGACAAAAAATATTCTTCACACGGTTCATGTTTCTCATTATTGTTCTTTTTTCATATCCCAGTTGCATTCCTCTCTTAAATAATTCCAACTCTTTTGGGCCCAACTTCGAACGCACTGTCAAGTATAGAGATTCCTTTTTCAGCCACGCAACACGAATGTTTCACCAGGCCTTACTCTCCAATTTTATTTTCAGGATTTCATAGCCAATGTATGTACGTCGTCGGTATCTTCTTTTACTGTGATGCTTTTACTTTGCAGCTGAGGTAAGCTCGGTGGTGTCCAAGAAGCAACGAAACTTGGGGTTAGGAGGATCTAATCTCCGAATAAAACGGCTTTAATTCCTTTATTTAGTTATTTACAAAAAAGATTCTTTTATTTAAAGTTTTTCAGAATTAGGAACTAACAAGTTATTTCATATAAATTATAATTTTAGCTTCTTACAATAAATAACATGGTACTCCATATATTTTACAATGTTTTCTGGTCTTAAAAATAACTAGCACGGTACTTCATATAATTACAAATCGGTCGTAACCCTCAAAAGAAAACCTTGTCCAGCTAGATCCTTAAAGAGGAACTTGAAGGAACAAAACGGTCAGGAATCCTTTCCCGGAAACCCTATGTCCTCAGCAGATAAGGAACAAAGCGGTCGGAACCCTCTTAGGAGAACTTGTCCAATGAGCTTCTAGAGGAGTAGCCCAAAGAAACAAAACAATTGTCCCTGGCACACAACCCAGGGAAATAAACGGTCGCAACCCTCGAAGGAGAACCCAATGAGCTTCTTGAAGAGGAGCTCAGAGGAACGAAACGGTGGGAACTTCTTATGGAAATCCCTTATAACTTATACTATATACCTGTATATATGCCTATACTGTTTACCCTACCTAAATGGTTTTTCTAAACTAGCGAAAAATATTTTATAAAAAAAGTTAGATTGGGCTCTGCGTTAGCAATGCCTATCTGTCACCGAAACGCCTTATGAAAGGTCTATCTTAAGGCCCGATCTCTAATTCTCTATACTCTAGATTGGTATACACCACTGGACGAGAAGAAAAGACAATTTTGTCATTTTCCTAACTTCACCTTATTACATTTGGTGGAGTAAGTGTGCTGACATGATTTATATTTTTTTTTGTGATATGTATGAAAAAACTAAAGGCGGGTGTCATACGATGTATGCACGAAATCATATGAGCATATGGTTTATAATAAGGGTATATGTAGGAGTTGTAAAGCTTCGTTACATTACAACCTTCCTTATTGTCCTAATGCTTGCTCTTAGTTTAATCATCATCTTAAGTATGATCAAAGCCCAATTAAAAAAAATAACTTTGATAACGTCTTCTCCAAGATGGAATGAGACAGAGCAAGACATCCATACTGGAAATGAGGAACCTTAGTGTTAACTCACTCAAGTTTTTGTCGTATTTCAAAAAATACTCAAATTTAAATTTCAAACAATTCTTGTCTTAGATCAAAATCTCCATTGCTTGTCCCCAACAAAATAAAGAGCATGTCCCAGTCTTCTATTTGTTTTAAGTCACAACACGAAGAAACATAGAGGAACAGTAAAATTATTTCAATTCTAGTTTAATAATGCAAGAAAAACTCTTTTCTTTTCATAGTGTTCTTTTTGTTTTATATTTTTCAACTTTTTTTACTCTAAAGCACCTTTGTACAAAAGCTTTGGCAAAATTTTTTTAATTTCCTGTAAAACCCTTGGGTGTTGGTACAATGTAGACCTAAACTCAGGCGATTCCATAACCTTATCGATTTCCAAGTCTCCATCATTAAATGCTAAGACAACCGGAAGGAAAATTGCCACAAGAATTGTTTCTAGAAAAAACAGTTTAAAATAAAAAAGCAAACAAATAAAGCAAGAATTTTTACCATATTTTTGATATTTGAGTAAATCAATTTGTAAATCCACCATTTTCGGTATTTCACCCTTGAACTCGATTTTTTTCAATGTCTTTTGAAATTTAGAAAAATACTCATAAATAACTTCTTCGCGTTTATCCCATCTTGCTTCGTCATCCAAAAGCATGTAAAGGGCATACGTTAAGTCCATTACTGCTGGACCATAGTAACACATTTGAAAATCAATCTGAAATGTTTGTTTTTGAATAACATTTGCAAACAAACCTTCGAAGACTCGTAAAAGCTATAATTTTTATATTACCAACATAATGTCATCTAATTCTCCAGACTCCTTGTGTCTAAACATCATATTTTTAAAATGAAACTCTCCATGATTTAGTGCAAACAAAGCTTTATCACCTAGTTTATAGGCATTTCCCATATGTGAAGACTCTGCAATAAATGTTTTATCGATCTCTTCAAAGTATGGAATGTATTTTTTGAGTTCTTCGTCGGCTGATAGAATATTTTTGATGAAACTCTTGATACCAGAAGCATAGAAATCAATCTTTTCCATTTCCAAATTAAAATTTCCATCATTATAAGTTGTTATTGATTCGGGTTCCTGAAAGATTAAAACAATAGAGATTGGTCGATAAAATCATGTTTGTCTGCTGTGCTTAATATATCATCAACAGGCCTTAGATTCTAAATTTGGATGCAATAATATATATTTTGCTTGAAATTTACTATTTACGATTATTTCTTATCATTTTAAATTATAAAACTTTTGTTATTAATTTTGTGCACCTAAGTCTTATCAGCCTAATCAGGTATTATTTTACTATCAATTAATTAATATTCCCACAACCACCGGTTAAAGATAACTTATTATCAGCATCACCTACCTCGTGTGCAAGTTTATAACTGACAGCATGCCACTTAGCAATTTTTGACATTGCTCTCTTAATTTGTTCATAGTTTGAAATTCTTTTATCCAGTGAACCAAATCCTTGTTTTGTTAAGTCTTCTAAAACAATTATTTGATTAGGTTCCATAGCTGAATAAATCAATCTAGAAGAAACAGAAAATATTCTCTCTTAAAAGCTCTCTTAACAAACTCATAGCAAACAAAAATTTTTGTATATTACTTTGGACCCAGAATAGTATCGTCTCCGTATTTATGCAATATATTTTCCATTTTTGGGATTGTTTCCGTGTACATACGAATCTCGGTCTTGAATACAAACGAATCTCCCAGTATGTCTTTCTTCACACTATCCATTTCTGGAGCAATTTTTACAATATACGGAACGGAAAACTTGTTGTCTTTGGAGTCAGAGTAATCAATTATAGTTCGGAACATAACACTTCCATAGTGATCGTTGGTTAAGGTTGCTGGTGCTACTGTCAAACTTATAACCTATTCGTAAAAATAAATTTAATTTGATTCACAACACAAGCCCTCAATTGATGCGCTTTACCTTGATACTGTTGTCTTTTAGAAAATTCTTTAAAATCTTTTCAAAAAAGATTTTATTCATCCACTCAGGGCTTTGTAACTCGTATTTGCTAGATTTTGATGACATTTTTTTTTTCTGTCAAAAAACAAAAACTGAACGTGCGTGCCTTCTCACGACTGATTTCTTACTAAAAACTGACCACTCAGGAGTCAAGATCAAGACTCATGCACATTTTTAGGCAAAAAAATTGGTTATTTTTATCAACAATTTGAAGAGAGATAGTAAGTTGGTAATAATTTAGTTATACAAATATGACAACAATAACATCAATGGGAAAGTAGGTGCGTAGACTTGAATCTCTACTATCAACTTGTTTTGAAGAAATAAAAAACAGAAAATGATTAAGATAGTTATAGCTATCATTTAAACCCATCATTGAAAATATTGTTCTTCAATTATGAGGCTTGTGAAAAGCAAAATAATTGATTATTTTGGTGGAAAAATAAATCTCAAAACTTAATTAATATTTCTAGCAACGAAAAATTCAAGTGTGCCAAACTTTCCACATTAAAATACTTTGAATATTTCAACAATCAATGGGTAGGTAGTTCAATTCCTTGAAATAATAAAAATCATTTTATGAGAAAGGCTGGGCCAAAATAATTTTTTTCGACAGAAATGATAATAAAGATCAGAGCTTTGCTTTGGCATCAAAAATTGTAAAATCGTGTATCGTGTAACATTGTGGCTTGGCGTCGTAAACTCGTTCCCAAATTGATTACGTTCCGCTACACCGATAATGAGAAAATTAAAATTTAAAAAAGTCTATGGAAGGAACTATAAATAATTGCTAAGCGTAAATTAAAAAAAAATTGTAGTAGATTGCACTACTTTCATAAAGAAAAAGTTTCATCAAAATCGTAGGAGCCGTTTAAGAGAAAAAAAAGATCTTCCTTAACGGATTTTTAACATTTGTATTGTATGTGGAAGGTACCGTTATTTATTCATAAAAAGTCAATATTTTTTTTTTATATTCTCAGGAATGTTAAAAAACTCTTAGGTACCGGGTCGTTTTTGAAGTTTTTGAAATATAAAGTTCTAAAAAACTATTTTCCAATAGTACCTACAAACATACATATGTTTTTGTTTTAATTTTGGTAGATACACAATACACTGCATGATACCTTTCAGTAAGAATTTATTAGGAGACATTTTAAACATTTTAAATGTATGTAACCTTAAGTAAGAATTTTGCCTTCTCGTTCCAAGTGTTTTATTCACTGAAATACATAAATAATAAGAAGCTTCTGCATTTTCAAGAAAATCTAAAGCGGTATAATGGAACAATTACGTGCAATCATCATCATCATGTCCTGTTATCTCGATTGGGACATAGGGCGTCAACAAAACGTCTCCATCCCTCACGGTCTGCAGCAAGGTATTTTTACTGTGGCCACGTCTTTCTCTGGGATTCTGCTTCTGCTAAGACATTTGATTTCCATGTTGTTCTTGGTCTTCCAATCCGCCGTGCACCTTGATGATTCTATTCATTTCCTCAGTGTGTGACCAATCCACTGCCATTAACGGTTTCTTATGCCGACGCACGCCCAGCCTCTCTTGACTTGTCCTGCGCTACAATTCCTTTGCTATAATTTGTAGCCACCAAATCTTTTGGCGTAGGCAGCTATTCACAAAAGCCTGCAATTTCCTCGAAATGGTATAGACGTTACTTTTTAGGTTTCAAAAGCATATAATAGCCCGGATTTGACATTGAATTCGAGGAATCTCAACTAAGTGCGTAAAGAGATTTGACTAGATTTCCAAATTGGGGATAGAGTACCGAAGGCTGCACGAGAGTTATTAATTCTACTTTTAACGTCCAGATCTGTGCCACCGTTTGCAGAAAAAATACTGTCAAGGTAGTTAAACTGTTCGACTTCTTCCACTGGATGGCGTCTCCTGTAGAATAATACGCTGCTGTGTAAGGTGGCCTGTGAGCATTATTTTTGTCTTTTTGCTGTTTATTCTAAGGCCACTCGACTCTCCCTTCTCTTGCAGTGTTTGTCACATCCCGTTTAGCCCACTGATGTTATTTGCCAGTAGACATATGTCATCGGCATAGTCTAAATGACTGAGCCTTTCGAACGGTCTCCATTGAATGCCCTGTCATTTAGCTGTAACAACACTGGCCGTCAATATGTCGTCCATCGCCAGCAGGAAGAGAATTGGCGATAGAACATCCCCTTGTCTCACACGCTGTTGCACTACGAAGGATTCGGATAGCTGCCCATTGTGTAAAACAAAAAATCTTGCGTTGTTGTAAGACTCTTTAATAATGGCAACAATTTTTGATGAAATTCCTCTACCAAGCAACGATCTCCAAATACATTCTCGGTTAACTCGATCAAAGGCCTTCTCAAAATCCACGAACATGAGGTAAAGTGGTGATTGAAATTCCATCGACTGCTCGAGGACGATACGCAGGGTGTTGATATGGTCGACACACGATCGACAACTGCGATCTTGAGTGTAGACTCGAATTTATCCTTTATTCGCTCGAGAATGATGGTTGCCATTAGTTTTGTGAGAACGGACAAAACTGTGATACTACGCCAATTGTTGCAGTTCTTAAGTTCACCTTTCTTTGGCAGCTTAACAATCACACCATCTTTCCAGTCCTTGGGATAGCTTTCATTTTCCCAAATGATTTGTATCAACGGATGTAAAATACTAGCCGCTGTTACGGGATCGGCTTTCGGGAATTCAGCTGGTATTCCGTCAAGTCCACATGCCTTGTTGTTTGTCAGGAGATTTATTGATGTTTGGATTTCCGATTCTGTCGGGGGTTCGATGTTATTACCCCTGCGCATCTCGTTTAGTTGGGGCACTTTATAACTCTGCTCAACTGAGTCCTGATTAAGCAGGGCACAAAAATGGTCCTTCCATCCTCAATTGATACCAAAAGTGTGCCATTCACATCCATTACAGGATGATTGGTGTTACTTTTTTTCTCAATAACATCTTTGGCTATTTGGTACAATTCGCGGATATCTCCGCTTCTTGCAGCGTTTTCCGCATGTTCTGCGAGTCCATCCAACCTCACTCTCCTGTCACGTCTCACACAGCGATAGACCATCAATGCGATACTCGCTTCGCAATTCAGCATTTCGTTAAACATCTGCTTCGGCATTTATTAGCATTTTCAACGATTTGCGAAGTTCGATTTTATTCCATGTGTCTTGGGATATCCAAGAGTCTCTAATTCTCGTCCGCTTAGGTACAGTTTCGGATCCAGCCTCCATAAAAACATTTTTTATTTCACCCCACGTGTAAGGGTTTTTATAATTGAATATGTTTGTTTGGCCCTTAAGCATGCTTAGAACCGAAAATGCGTTTCTGAGAGAATGGTCACACTTTTCAATATTTTTATCCCGAAAGCCCCTTTTTCGGTACAATATGGCAAATTTCACATCGTAAAAATATTCGAAATCAAAATTTTGATATAATATGACATTACGACTATAAGAATATTTAAAAAGACCTACAGACCGAACGGCTGGTCCGATTGATATACGATTTGGTACAAGTGCCCCAGCCGTGCCACCTAAAAACAGAAATGTTTTATCCGAGGTACCGCCTTTTGCGAGGAACTGACAAATCCTCCAAGAGTATACTTGTCATGAAAAAGAGCTTCTCTTTTAGCCGTTCGGACTCGGCAAAAAACTGTAGGTCCCCTCCATTTCTGCCAACAACCAGGGTTGCTACTTCAAGAATAGTTGAGCGCAGTAGATTCGTTAAAAAAACTGCAGTAGATTCAATTTTCCCGCAGTAGATTTTATATTTAACAAAAAAAAAAACAGTAATCGGATTCTTATGACTTCTTCATCTTAATCTATAAAGCCTTTGATTAATCACGCAATTGGTTTTAATATACTTTCCATCTGTGAAATTAAAATTTTGAAAGAACTCTAGAATGCCAGGCGAGTCTGACGTTGTCCAACAACTGTTGTTGACACTCATTTCCTTAAACGAAATTACATTTTCCAGAGTACAGTAGACGCTCGATATTGTGAAGTAATAAAAACCAGGCTTGCTCACTCTTTCCAGATTATTCATTTTTTCAAGTGGTAGTTTTTGAATTTGATCTAAAATGCACATTGTGTATGATGTGAATGTTTTTACATTCATTTAAGCGTTAGACAAAGTCTTTCAGGTTTAAAAAAAAACAGAGGCAGTTCCTCAGTGTTTTCAAGTAATCTTAATGCTTGCGAGACATTTTTATACAAAATACATTTTTATATAAAATTTTGTGTGTTCACTAATTGTGGATAGTTCACTTTTTTGAGATTCACTAAATCGAGCGTCTACTCTGCCGTTTTAAGATGAAAAAACGTAATAGACATTTTGGCTGTTTAAAGTTAGGGCCAGTTTTGACATCCTTAGCAATGTTATTATTTTATTGTTTAATAATAAAATCACTATCTTGCTTTTTTAGTGTTTAAAAACGCTTACGAAATATGACGTATGTACCAAAACCGTGCTATTTTAAGATAAATTTACGTATCTGCATTTCTCATAAGAAAAATAAACGTAACTACAAAGCAAATAGCTATTCGTAGATCCGGAAAGGAAAATTATTTACTTGCAGATGGAAAGCATTCTATAATACATAATATGGATGGCATATCACAGTCCACTACTAATTTAGGATCTATGAGCTTCAGCTGTTTAATTTTTATCGTTAAAATCGAAACTTACAGTGGCTTAATACTTGAATTGTGTTTTACATCTGCTCGAGAGAAGATTTATGAAACAAAAAAGTGCAGTAGATTGGATTTAGTGGCAATAGAATTATTTTTTGCGCAAAGTGCAGTACATCTACTGCAATTGCAGAAAAGTGGCATCCCTGCCAACAACACGCACACAGGAATGGTTGAGAGTTGTAAGTCACTAGGCCCTGGTTCTCCATGAGCTGTTGCGCCACCCAATTTATTTATTTATGGTACAAGTGCAAGGAATGTTAAATTTGTCTGAAATTGCGCAAAGTGATAAGAAATGGTAAGGTTTGAATGGCTATATCTCTGTCAGTTTTCTATTAAGGCCTTAAAACTCTACTACCTGCGTAATTGTTCCTTTTTAAAAGGTCTATTCAGTAGGCTGTATAACTTACTATCGTAATAATAAGTTTGATTAAAATATCGAGTTCGATTTTGTTTACGAAAGCATAACATGCCATATCTCAGCTATTTATCGCAAGTAAAAATGTTCTGCAGTGGGTAGGTAGGCATGACGGGTAGGGAAGGTTACAGTTTGAGTCCTACAACTAACATTTGAAGTTATTTACTTTGAACACATTTTTTAAGTCGAAACATTATGAACTGTCTTTAGGAACCTTTTCTGCCATTCAATTTTTTGTGTACTAAGAGCACACAGTTTTGCCCTATGACTATTCAAAGACACAAAACCCTTTAAGGGTAGGTATTTATTTCGAGAAACGCCGAACTATTTCCAGGCCCCTTTTTTATAATAAAGAACAAGCCAATGCTATTAGTATGTGGTAAACTTTCGATTCGTAGCCAAGTACCGAGCAGAAAAATAGTTGTGTACCTACTTTTCAAATCGTTAATTCACTATAATATTTTAGGAAGGTGTGAAACAGAAACTATTAGTGCCTGTAGTTTGGAGTTTTTAAACTTGTATTATGAACAAATAATATGAGTTCTGTTATGAAACAGAACCCTGATATTTATCAAACTTCATAGCTTTCCTCTTTCACATTTATTAAATTAGGTATCTTCATTAAAAACAAATTTAGTTCATACCTCAGTAGTTACATTATCCAAGGTCCCTTTAGCATGTAACATTTTGAATATGTCTAGCAATTTCAGTCCAATATAATTAATTCTTAGAATAAATTTACACTCCTCTATGGTGTGATAACTTTTTTTTTGTATTCATAAAAAAATATACGATTCTCATTTAAACAACATGAAAAAGGACGAAATGAGATTATATGTTTGTCTATTTTATAATAAATATACTTACGTATGTATGTGCAAGCACCTTTATAAAAACAACACAACAACAACAAAAATGAGGGAAAAAAATATCAGTTTTCTAGAAGCTTCTAGTGTAACTACAAATATTTTGTGACATTTTCATAGCAATAACTTTAGTACTATGCCCTCTTGACGTTATTAAATCTTACTTTATTGCTCCTTCGCACTCTATGAGGAGCAATTTTTTTTTGAGAGATCATAAAAAAATGTACTTTTATTTTATCCAAATGCTCCAAGGTTATATTAGGCAAAAAAAACAAGCTTGAAGTTGAAGTTACATTTAAGAGATATGCTTATATTGCTAAGAGGTCAGGTAGTCTTCCCTTTTTCCCTACATTAGAGAAGATACCAAATGTAAAGACATTTGCTTGTCGTCATGGTTGAATCGTTACAAAAGACTTTATGGTCTGTCCCACACAAGAAGGTGAAAGATCTAAGATATATTCAGATTCACACTTTAGGTCTTTTATTTTCAGACTTTGGGAATAACATTCTATTCAAAGGTTCATTCATAGAGGTTATGTGATTTTTTTATTAAAATGTTTATGAATTATGGTCAATCACACAAAATTCTTATTTTATTTTATTAAAATTCGTTTCTATATTTGCATCACTTCAAACGATTATTACTTTAAATATCCACGAAGCAATAATTGAACTTCATTATATGAAACTACACTTGTCTATCATTCTGTTAAGAGTTTCTTATGTTTACTTGGTAAAAATATGCTGCGGACAAGCTTCCGAATATTTTGGACCGTGTATTCTTCCGGTTGTTTACTAAACACAAAGAAGATTCTTCAACCATTTTTTCTACTGCTTCTTCAAACGTCAAATCTTGGTCCAAACAATTTTATTAGTAATGTTTTGTACTCTCAAGATTGTGTGTTATGTTTATGTTTATATTAGATAATTTGCTTCCTTCTTCCAAGAGAGTTTTCGAAAGGATATCACCTGTTGAATAACCTGAATAACTTGTTACCTGCTATTCAGATAGAATAGTTTCGAATCATGTAATTTGAATTAAAAAATTTAAAAATAGTATTTATACAAAAGGATTTCTTATCAAAAAATAGTTATCTTCATTTTTCCAAGTGAATCCAAACCTTCGTGTTTATTTTTGTTTGCAAAAATATTCTCCCCCGAAATGATTCCATACCAGTTAAAACTAATCAGCTAATTCACTGAAACTACAAAGTAATTTCATTCACTTAATGTGTTGCCACAACAAAAGGGGACATACCGATATCCCAGGCAGTCCAGCTAAGCAAGAGAAGAGAGACACTTTATTAACCACATTTGGCTTTTGTCCTTCGTCCAAATAGTGTAGATACCTATTTGTCCAACAATCCACATCATCATGAGCTTGAACGTATAATAGCTTCTTCGATCACCAACCAGTCAGTCACCGACCCGACCACATCCTTGTCCATTGTCACTTAGCTAAACTAACCATAACCAAGCTTCAGCAACTAGACAACAACTGTCAACCATTCGCTACATAGCGGTAACTATGCCAATTGAATATCTGTCAACTAAATCGCAAGCACGGCACCACACCGCACCGCACATCATACCACCACATCCCACTTCACCAAACCAATACAACCACTATCATCGTCAGCAGCACAGGACCAACAAAGCTTGTCCTTTCTGTGGGTGGTGCTGATATTGGTGGTGGTGCTATAGATGGTGCCACACAGTCAAACGTTAGGTTTTATTACTTTTGACTTTTCACCCTGCAGTTAGTTGGTTAGCTTTGAACCAAATGAAATTGACGGGACAACTTGCACCCAGCGCCATCTCCCAGTTCCAGTAAATGGCTGTTGTTGTAGCTCGCTCTAGCTTCCCATAAAACATCATAAATGAGGAAAACCATCAGCTAAAATAAAAAAATATAAAAAACAAACACAAAAAAAAAACATTGATGGCGAGAAAATACTCATCTGTCCAGGACTTACGACAAGTCTGATGGTAGGGTGCAAAATAATATATTTTTTTTATTGGATGACTTTGCGGAATATGTATCTACAGCTGAGAGAGAAAAAGTCAATTTGACACGATTTGACACTTTTCAATATTGTATCGTGTTATTATGTGAGTCAAAAATATTGGTTTAATGGGGGTGAACTTTTACCTGGGGGCGATGTCACCGTGTGTATATCTTTAGGCTCCTATTAGTTCGACTTTTATTAGCCCCGTTTTGAGTGAATGAATAAAAAAAACGGAAAGGTTTTTGCTAAAAATCGACAGCTTGTCTAAAAATAAAAAAGAATAAAGGTGGGGTGCTTATATTCGAGGCTGAAAGGGCTTCAAGAGTTAGGTTCTGTTTATAAAACAGGATTTTTACTGCCGAAGGACATTAAGAATTTAATTTATAAGATTTATTTTAGGAAAATTGGAATTAAACCCATGTAAAAGGACTCTAAGGATATGAAAGTTTTAAGAGAAATTGTGGAACCTATTTTTGCACGTCTTTTTTAACATCGTTATATCAGGTTTGATTAATGTTTTGAATTAGCAAGAATATTATTCAATTTGGTGCACAGAATATGTGGAAAATCGTTTTGAAAATTTTGATTTTTTTTCGCATGGGAACCAATGCAAAGAACTAAAAGTGGCACTATATCATTGAACATTTTAGTGATTGATTTTGATATGTTTTGAAAGCAAAAATAAATTATTATTCTGATGGACAAATAAAGCTCAAGACTTAATTAATATTACTAGTCACAAAAAATTCAAATATGCCCAACTTTCTACAAAAAATGACTTTTAATTTTTGATGATCATTGGTATAAGGCGCCAGTTACAGCGATCAGAAAAACCCATCCGAAAAACTTGAAACAGTATGAAATTGATTTTTTTTTCTGATGGTTGTTTATAGCAATCAGAAAAAATGTGTCAGAAAAACTATATTCTTTGCAAAACAAACAAACAGCCGCCCAGATTTTTTCTGATTGAAATATCAGAAAAACTTTTTCGGATGGAGTTCTTTCAGTGGAACAGAAAAAAATTGGAACACAAATCAGTGGAATGATTTGTTCCTTTTTCTGTCAAAAAGCAATCAGCTGATACGAAAAATGAAATTTCATCCGAAAAACAAATAAATCCATTTAAAACATGAAAAGTTATTTGTTTGGCAATTTTGTTTCACGAAAAAAATTCTACGCTGAATTACACGTCCATTGATGTATCATTTGGCTATTAAATCTAATTGAAAAGTATTAAAAACTTCAATGATTCTTTTTTTCGGATGGTTTTTTCTGATCGCTATAACTGGCGCCTAAGGTAGTTCAATCTTTGAAATAAGTAAAGTGTTTTTATGTGGAAAGTTGGGACTATTTTAATTTTTTTTTTTTACTAGAAATATTAAATAAGTCTTAACCTTTATATGTCTATCAAAATAATAAATAATTTTACTTCCTTAACGTCTCAAAGTCAATCATTAAAATTTTCAATGATGAGTTTCATTGATAGCTATAACTGGCCCCTTAAGTAAACATGACATGAGTAAAATGTTATTGGAATAGCTTAAGTTTCTGAAACTTCAATTTCCCATATATGTATTATCAGACAGAAATGTTATGTAATGTTTATTCCAGCAAACATTTTGCCAAATTCTAACTTTATTATCATACTAAGCCCCCAAATCCTAATTAAATTTTATCTTTCAACCCATCCTTTTAAGTTCTATGAATTTTTAAAGCTTAGATTTGAGTAGATAATTTCTTTCCATAAGATATTAATTATTATTGTTAAGCTCTGCCTTGTATGGCGCTTTTTTTAAATTGCCTGCTAAGCATAAAAGTGTCAATTTGTCTTGTATTTATTTTCAAAAGGAATCTTCTTAAGTGCGGCGTGGTGTATTAATTTCATAAACGGAAAATAAAAAAAAAAAAAAGATGTTTCATTCACATTAAACTATATTTTTCCCCATTGACTAGGATATACTTCTACGACTTGAAGTACCTACGCAGACATATTAATGGCTTTTCAGGAATGAACAAAATAATAAAGTGACTGTCACTAGCGCCGCATTCATGTTTCATCTATGAAGAGGAAAAAAATTATATCAAATAAATGTATTTGGTAAGTTTCTCATTATAAGTCTACTATATTGCCTTATCCAACAAAATTTTAGAAAATCTCTTCACGTAGACGCCAAAGTAGGTACATTTATGCGGTTTCCAAATGTCGTACAAATAAACCTACTCGTATACACCTATCTGTACCTTCCTTCTTCCTATACACACACCTTTACCTATCTATCTTGGAAAACATCTTTTAATATAAAATATCTTTCCGCCAGCTTGGGTTCGTGCAATTTATGCTGAAGGAAATAAATTTCATTTCAATATAACATCCTAACAAGGACATCCCGCAATTACTTACCTCATTCACACTCTACACATATACGGATACGCCCGAATTATTTTTCTTCTTCCTCTTCATTTTGGTTCATATTACGTTTTGGTATCCCAAGCTATATGACTAGATACACATATTCCTTCCTCAACATTTAAGTTTCTTTTTTTTTTCAATTCTTTTTTTTTCTCAAGAAAGATTGAAGTTCTTGTCAACATTTATCGTCAAAATGAACAAACGGTAAATATTTGCATGCAAAGCTATATTTTTGTTGTTGTTGTTATTTCTCTTGCCATATCTCCACATCCTTTTACCCAAATGCAAGCACAAACGGTGCGCGAGGGAATAATATCATTCTAGCTTGAATCCTTTGGCTACACAATATTTTGCCTCCCTGAAAACTAGGTGGGTGGGTTGGTACTGTTATTTATTGCAAAAAAGGTTTGTCTCAATAGTTCCATCTTTTAACTACTACACCACTACTTTCCCAATTCATATCTGTCTCTAGCAGCGTGCCATCATCACATAAGCATGTCGCTACTATACATTGAGAGAAAAAACAATGTAAAATCAACAATTTATCATGTTAATATAAATCTGTGGTGTTTGGGAGAAAGATAATAACTCCGTTTTAAAATTAGCGTCTTTACGCCGGTTTTACATCGACCTAGATCCTTAACGGGTGCACCGATTTGCTTCGAATTTGGAACATAATTTGACAAAAAACGTTTTCATAACTATTCCAAATTATCTCGTTGTAAAGTGAACGTAAAGATGCTAATTTTTAAATGAAGTTATCATGTTTCTATCAAACACCATAGATATATTTTAAAGCAATCTAATGCAATTTAACATAATTAAGGCATACTATGGACTCCAATTTCGTCATGAAATCTCCAACATTTGCATTACACAGCTTTTGAGGAAAAAAAATTGATTGTCAAATGTAAAATTTTTCCATCAACATGGCTTCAGCTTTTTTCCTTACTATCCCATTTTCAAAAAATAATATTAGGGCCACTAGAAAATTTTAGAGTGCATTCATTTTTCATGTCACGAGAAGTGATTACTATACATGAAAACTATGTATCATTCTGTAGCAAATATTAACCCCGATAATTGATCTTCAGTTTCAGTTAAGAAATGAGAAGCAAAACTATGGAAAACAATTCAAAATTTTATTTCGAAAACGTTACCGGCGTGACAGGTTAACGTAACGGATGTGACTCAGTATGATTTGTTTGCATGAAAACAATATAATAAACAAAAAAATAAATTGTTGTCGCAGATGTACATATAATCATTTCTCACATGCTTTGAAAAACACTTTTTCTAGAAAAATTAAGTTTTTCTCACTGAAAAGTGAATAGATTTCTCACTTCAATGAGATTTTTTCCATTTTCTTTTAAAGTAGGGAAAATTTTCACTTAAAGTCGATTATATTCTCATTAAAGTAGATTTTCTTAGAATTATACCTACATCGTGAATTTCATATCTAGAAGCAACAAAACTAAAACTGAGTTGAAAAGCAGAAAGAATATGTTTTGAAATACCGACCTGTTGCGGGTATGACATAGACTTGAAATTTTCAATACGGATAAATTAGTATTTCTTTACGATTGAACGGCAAGTACCGTTATTTCAATTCTTCCTCTGGAAAGTTACAAAAAAACCTTAAGCTCAAAATTTGAAGAAAATCGCTTTAGTGGTTTAGGCTGTAGGTTGAGGTACAGACAGACAGACAGAATTGTAACAACCACTTTTTTGTGTTCTCTATCATCGTAATGTCATGTTTGATTGTTATCTCGAAATTTTTTCTGCACGAATCCAAAATTTTCCCTATTGTACCTATTATAGCTCTTGAAATCCGGGTACCCGAAGACCCACCCGGGTACCCGAATACCCGGATAGTACAGACCAGAGATCATAGAAAAAGGGGAAACCCATCCGAAATTCACACACACAAGCGAACTTCTCATAAGATTCTTGTACACAAGAGTTTGGTAAAATTTTATTTTGTTTGTAATATTATCATTTTTGTATAGGGGTATTCACGATCTGGTGCAACGAGCCTAGTAAAATTGTAAAATTTAATTTATTTATAATAGATCGTGAACGTACTTTTCTTATCTGTAGTTACACTCTACTAGCAAACTCACAAAATTTTACAAACAAATATCAGCTGACAATAATGTCGTTTTTGATTGGACGTTCGGAGTACTACTTTTCCACTCCATTTTAACTCCTTCTACTCCAAAAGCCTTCGATTGGCTGTTCCGAGGAATGTTTTCGGAGTCTTTTTCTGTTCCCGATTTCAAGATGGAGTAGATTTGGAACACACGCATACATATACAGTTTTTCGTGGGACTACTTGTCAAAAGCCATAAATGCTTGAAGAAGCCATTTTATAAAATGGCGTCATTCAGTAGTAGTAGTACTGGTTGTGAGTGCGTATGTATAGTTTCTGAACTTATTACTTATCAAAAAATAGGGGGGCTCACATGGACAAACATGTTGTCCAACATTGCTTGACAACCATCGATGTTTGATAATTTAAACGCAAAAAAAACCATGAACTACTGAGGTTCAACGATGGTCAAGGTTAAAATATGTTTTAGTAGTCAATTCAATGCCTGAACCATCCTTGAACTTCAGTAAATTTGCCGAAGTCGGTGAGTTAAAATTGCTGAACCACGGATTCAATATTTGTAACATTACGACATATTTGACATTATGACTATAAAGAATATATAAAAAGTATTGTAAGTTCGTAATTTCGTTTTTCAGCTGTTTTTAAATGCTTTCAGACCGACAAACCGAACAGCTGATCCGATTTATATAAGATTTGGTACTAGGTGCTAGGAGTGTTAAATTTGTCATTAAGTTCCAAAAAAGGGGCTTACGGGCAAAAACTGCGAAAAATGATAAGAAATGGTAAAATTTTAATGGCTATATCTCTGTCAGTTTTCAAATAATATGACTTTATTAACATGTCATATTAGGGCCTTATAAAACTCTACTTTACTTTGTTTAAGTACGTCTTAAGCGTATCTTTGTTCCGAAAAAAGTAATTGACTTATTAGAACAAAATTTAAAAATTATTAATTTTTCGATTTTTCTTATGTTGGTTTTTGTAAACTTTTCCTGCCTAAATTTGTTTATGAAATTTTCTTAACTATTCATTTCTATACAAAATGTTATAAGTGTTAAATTGTCAAAATCTGCGTAGTTTCTGAGTTATACCAAAAATATTGAAAAGTGGCCAGTGTGATCATTCTCTCAGAAACGCATGGGTGAATTTTGTGGCATTTTTGGTTTTAAGCATGCTTATGGGCCAAACAAAAATATTCAATAATAAAAAGCCTTGCACGTAATTGTTCCTTCTTAAAAGGTCTATTCAATAGGCTATAAGGTTTGTTTCAAAAAAGATGCTGTGGAACGAAAGTTAGAAATTTCACGTCTACAATTGTTTGTATTTTTTTTATTTAACTCGAATGATGTACGAATATGAAGATGTACCTACGTAAATTAAACCTATTCTTCAGAATACTTTTTTGATCCACATTGACCCTTCTGTTTCTTTTTATGAAGAATTTCGTTGGTAGCTCTTCATAACCCACTGTTTGTTTTTCGCTGAGTGTAGCTACACCTACTCGCAATCTGTCGCAATTTCGTCCTTTTTTATTCTAGTCCACTGTTTATTTTCACAGACTCTGTTCGTAAGTATTTCAGCAGAGAAGACACATACAAAGGCGAAACAAGGAATATATAAAAAATGCTTCAAAATCCTAGCTCGAGTGCGATATATGCAGCAAGCATAAAATACACACATAGTGACAAAAAAAAACGTATCCTAGGAGCAGCATACAAATTGTTAGGTTTATGCACAACCAGCGTTGTCGTCGTCATCTTCCCAACATCCCAAATTATATCTATCACACAGTACGCTGCTGGCAGATTGACATCTGTTGCGAGGTGAATTTATGGCAGAGATACGCGAACCAGAAGGAAGGTTGAAGAATTCTTTTTCACAGCACAAAAAAAAAAATACATAAAACAAGTACGAATAAAAGAAGGTATTACAAAAAACTACAAATACACAAGAACATGATGCATTAGCAGATATTGACATCTTTCCCAGGATCGCAACGTTTATTATCCTGGTTTTCCTTATTGCTAGTGCATCGAATATTTTTGTATTCAAAATCAAATGAATGTTTGCTTAAAATATTTCCCCTTCCCCCTTTTTTTCAAAACAAAATATTTGTAAGAAGACATTTTTGAGTTTTTGCACAAACAGATGGCCCGTATTAGTATAAAACGCTTGTCTCTCATTCTGTGTACATTGGCTCACATATACATACATATCCTCTAGCTCAATGCAAAGGATGTGAATGAAAGTCCTTAATTGATAAAAATTCAATAAATCGAATAAATCAAATTCAAACGCGAGGTAATTGAATTCAATGACAGAAAAATGAACGGGAGTCGAAACAAAATTTACTGTTCCAACCTCCCTTGTTGTAAATACATAAGAGAACGGGCGGTGTCCTGGATACAATTTTTTTTAAATAGAAGGACATTTTGGGGAGAGAGAAAAAAATGAAGAAATTGCGACATTTGGTTTATTTCGTTGACAATGGCATTTGGTACACATTGATTTATCGAACTATGACGTGGGTTGATTTTTTTTCTTCTGTTAGGTACTGCCGAGAGTCGGTAAGAAGTTTTGTTTTTGTTTTTCATTTAGAGAAGCTAAGTTGTTTGCGAAACAACTTTGACATCGTGCTGAGTGTTTTCGATGGGTTGTCCCAAATTTTTTGTTGCAGTTGTTGGTGTTGAAAAAATTAAGGGATAAAGTTCAGACAGCTTGATTAAGTCAAATTATTTTGTTCTTGAAGGCGCGACATGCCTTGCATAACTCATTTCAGGGAATAAGATAAAGTAAATCAATCTGCAATAATTTGTCAAGGATTTTTAAATGAGCTTACAAAATTGAATTCAGATATGTATTACGTGTCTGGTAAAGCGTAGAGCTGGCCATACACGACAGAGCAAACGAGCCAAATGGCCGCGTGCCGATCCTAAATTGGTCGTGTGGGGATTTGGAATTTCAGCAAATCTGAAATCCAACCTAGCCAAATGGATCGGATAGTTCGGTTGTGTATGGCCAGCTTAAGGAAAGCAGAGCAGAGACAGTAGGTGGCAGTTTTAGCTATGTTTCATTGAAACTTATCATTGAAAATTTTGTTCTTCTATCTTGAGGTGTTTAGAAAACAGGACCACTTTCTACTATTTTTATAGAGAATTAAAGGTCAAGACTTAATCAATATTTCTAGAAAAAAAAAAATATTTCAAAAAGGCCCAACCGTGCACATAAAAAGACTGAATATTTCAATGATCATTGCAAGATAGTTCAATCCTTGTAATGATAAAACTCATTTTATGTGAAAAGCTGGGCTAAAATGATTTTTTTTTACTAGAGATAATAATTGAGACAGGTGCTTTATTTAAGCATAATCACTGATTTCGCTTTCTAAACGTCTCAAAACTTTCAATGATGAGTTTCAATGATAACTGCCTATAACTTGTGCTTTATATTTGCATTCGCAAAAGATTACAATTTTTTTCAACTGCTTTGAAACGAATCTCGAAAGAAGAAGCGCCATTTTTTGGAAATACATGATACAGACCACCAACCTACGGAGAGCTTTTTGGTGAGTTTTAGAGCCTTGGCACTAAATGTCAAAATAAAATCTCGACAAGGGAAATTTCCCCTAGGAAAGATCTAGAAGCTCATACCAGAACCTTCAAGCCATTTCGGGAACCTGTGTAAAGTATAAAAGCGCATTTCAGGACACAGTTTGTTTTTAATCGCGAATGAATAAAGTTTGTTGTAATAAAATTTAAGTGAAAAGTAAATTTGGTGAGTTAATTTCAGTGGTGCTTGCTTTGTAGTAAGAAAAGTAAAGTGTTTTAATTTTCGAAATAAATAAGTGGAGGTTTTGTGTAAAGTGAATAAGTTTTATTAATGAACCTGAGAAAACATTGCAATTCATTCCACAGCATTGATTTCAAATATAGGACTTTTCCAAGGTCCTTCCTTTCATGTGTTGCTATACATTGCAACATTTGGAATATTAGTACCGCAATGATTGTGGATTGCGGCATGTTATTATTTTTGTATGTATTGCACATAAATACTTTGCATACAAACACATATCTAAGAAAAGATTTGTTTCCATACCAATTACAGTAGGCTCCCTCTAGGTCGAACTCCCTCAAATTCGAATTTCCCTCTATCTCGAACTATTTCACCATATTTTTGTACTCCCCTCAAATTTCCATATCTCTAGAATTTTCGCAAAACTCTCGAACTCATTTTTGATATCCCGTGAAAATTCGACCCAGAAGGAGTCGACTGTATCTTATTTCATTATGTCTCGTTTCCATAGCCTTGAATAGGTTTCCATACAAAATTGAAAGCATGAAAAAAATAGTTTCCGCAGCGTAGGTATATCTCGAAACAAATCAAATTAATTAAAAAATGACTTACTTTTCCACGCTTATCCAGCTTTCATGCAAGTTCGCATATAGCAACATTTGAAAAATTAGCCTCTCAACAATTGTGGATTGTGGAACGTATTTGATTTTTTTTTTCAAATATGCTCTCAGTGTATCTAAGAGTTGAAATAAGCTTTTTGTAGATTTTCATAATATAGACTTCACATAAGTTTGTTTCAGTAGTAGTACCTCGTGGCTTGATGGTTAGTGCGTAGGACTGTCATGCCGAAGGTGTGGGTTCGAGTCCCAACCGTGCCACCTAAAAACAGAAATGTTTTATTCGAGGTACTGCCTCTTGCGAGGAACTGACAAATCCTCCAAGAGTATTACTTGTCATGAAAAAGTGCTTCTCATTTAGCCGTTCGGATTCGGCAAAAAACTGTAGGTCCCCTCCATTCCTGCCAACAAACACGCACACAGGGAATGGTTGTGAGTTGTAAGTCACTAGGCCCTGGTTCTCCATGAGCTGTTGCGCCACCAAATTTATTTATAAGTTTGTTTCAGTATACTATTCATAGAAAAATATAGCTTCAAAATAAAAGTGCTTAAAGAAGGTCCATCTTTACTTCAATTTGCATTTAATTCCTGAGATCATCAATAGGCTTTTATCATGTAACTGTGTAACACAAAAAATAACATGAATTATCAGAGCACTCCTCTTTTAATTATCTTCTTTATCGAAAGTTCCAAACGAACGACTTGACTGGACATGGTGTATAACCATCACGACAATCTCTATAAATGATTTCTGACTAGCCCATGTCGTTTTGTCATGATTTTATGACACCAAATTTAACCCGTCTATCACTTTATCCTTATTCGTGTAATGAACACAAACTCGTTGACATTGTTCAGCACATTCGTGACTTAGATTAACCAGCCAAAGCGACAAATTGTCTGCTGTTCTATATGTTTTTTTTTCTCCTTGTTTCGTCTATGTCCTGGTCACATATGCAAATAAAATTGCCATTCAGACAGACATATAGACATCTGTAGTAAAACACACCCAAATACCCACTCCGTCAGTGGGTATAAGTGGTATAAAACATTCAGCCCAGTGCCCATAGTCGGACGGACAAGAAGTTCCTCTTGTAAATAAACGATATTTCATTTCAAACAAAACTGTTGTCATTTTGAATTATTAACGAAGGACTTATAGGATCCTTAAACCATCAGAGTCCTCTCGAATATAAGTAAACAAAAGGACAAAGCATGTGTCGTATAAAAAACAAGAGGAGGAACTTTTAGGACTTTGGAAGCTTTCGCAATTGCAAGAATCGTGTTGTTTCTTTCAAGGATATCATATTGCTCCGTTCTGTGGTGGTTGATGAATGTCATCGAATCGACTATGAACCTGCTTATGCATGCTGCTATTGGTGGTGCTGGTATTTCTGGTCCTCAATTTTTCGTCTCGTCACGATGTTGAATATGCAACTAACTACCAGTCTAGACTTGCTCAGACTCTGTTAAAAATTCATTAGAAGACGAGCTCTGCAGAAAAAGGATATCAATATCGGCTGAGGTGACTGACAAAAAGTTTCGATTTCAGTTCATCTAACCTCTTTGACACTTCTCAGTCCCTTGTCACATCCCATGGCATATCTGTAGGGAGCAACGAAGTTGTCCTCCCTCAGTGGGAATTGCTCCTTTGAGAATATAAATATCCTTTGTCGGGTGTGTGCTGGGAACTTGAAGAGTAATCGAATTTTGATTTCATCCGTAATGGGGATTGCTTTGCCATCAGTTCCTCGTTTGGCAAATAAAAGCGAAGACACAAAAAAAAAATAAAGCAACCAATACCACATCGCTAGAAGGAAGAAGAATTCTTCTGACAATCAGGAAAAGGATTCTCCTTTCGGCAAAGAGCGTGTGTCTCAAATGGTCCGGAACTCAAGTGGATTCCTTTGTGGTTTTGGTGAGCGAGTTTTTTCTATTTTTTTTTTATCTTCAACTTCCCTGTTCAGACGAGTAATCAATTAAAATTATTTACTGGTTCATTCGTTTGTCATCGGTTTTTCTGTTTTACCGACTGTTTTTTGTGTCGATTTGGAGTCTTTAAGTGATTTGAGGATGTTTGTGTCTGTTTTTTTGTGCTATCAAACTTTTGAAGGGCGAACATGGATTAAGGGGGATGATTGGTTTTATGTGAAAAAAGCGAAGTCATCACTTATAATTCTCTGATGTGACTTCGTTCGAAAGTAAAATTGTTTGTCTATGAAGAAAAGCTACTCCTGGATAATATGACTCTCAATTGGCTGCTCTGCCTGAATAGTTTGGAAAATTTGGTAGGTACATATTCCTTGGACATAATAAACTTTAGTAAGATTCTCTTGAAATCTGTCAGAAATGCTTTTGAGAAAGGACTTTTATATTCTACTTTCACTCACTATGGAAATTCGTGATATATAAGTTTGTGATAATACGTGGATAAAGGAAAACCGCGTCTAGCGAAATATTTACTGTATGCTTATACATATAACTGACATAAAAACAGAGAGATAGAAGTTTAGTTTGACTACTGAATATAATGAATTAAATCCCTTCTTTCTTTCTTGGAAATTAATTCGAATATTTTACACATCCGAAATGCGTTAGACCAGTTTTTTCCAGTCTATGAATAAACAAACAAAAAAATGTGTTATGTCAAATATTTCCAATGTTGAGCTCGTCTGGCAAGAACTTTCAACTATTAAACTGGTGTGATACTATTTTTCATGTTCGAGAAGGTAAACGCTAACATGTGCTCAAAACCCGGCTTTGTAGGAGCAAGTGTGTTTATTTTGACAGTTATTTTAAATTTTGCAAAAATTAGATGGCAACCCTAAAACTGTGAAAAATTTGAAATTTGACTTTTAATTTTTACTTGACTGGTCATGGCTCAGTTATACACTCAGTTTGAGTGTATAATCTAATAAGTCAAATCAAAATAGCAAAAAATGCCATTTATGAAGCTTTAAAAACTTAAAAACAGCCTAGTTTCAACGACCATTTCTCGGTCAATTTTTATCCAAACCGTTTTTTGAATAATTCATATTTTAAGGAAATTTTACTATCTTTCTTTTATATGGAGCAATGCCTATACCTTTCTTTGCTAGTAAAAAAGTTTAAGCTAATAAGTAAAACAAAAAACAAAAAATGCGATTTTCACATTTTTTTGCAATGATGTTTTTTTAAATTTAGCTGACTAAAAATTTTTTAATTTTTTCAAAAATCCATTTCGATGGTAAATTGTATTCTATACAAAAAAGGTTTCCAGAACTATCTCAAAATTTTGCTCCGTTTTCGAGTTCTATACAACAAACCAAAAAGGGTGCTTTTGCACCCCTCTGCTAAATGCACCCTCTATTTTAATAGCACTCCGCGGTTTTCTCATCTTCAATGACTCTTTTGATGATTTTTACAATAAAATCCCATGAACGTCTTAGTTTCTTATTGCCCTGTTTTTTAGGACATAAGCCATAGCCTATAAGTAGAAGAAGTTGGTGGTTGAATAAAATATTTAATCCACTAAAATGCAGTTAGCTAAAATTTTAGAAGTCAATTTTCCCCTTCTTCCAATTAGTCGACACAAGAAAGTATTATTAATAATAACTACAAAACTTGACATTATTTCTTTCCCAATATCAACTATTCCAAGCGTGAAAACCCCAATGAAACCCTAATTTTCTGAATATGCTGAAAGCCGAAAAAAAAATACTTTGAAAGTACATAGTTTCCATTCAGGTTGATTAAATCTATAATTTTATTTCTATAACCCCACCTTAAAATCGTCCTCCACATAATCCTTTTGTTGCAAGTAATTTATAGATCAACCACATAATCTATATTATTCTACCTATACCAAATGTCACGAAAACTCAGAAAAATAAAATTGAACACAGTAAAAAAAAATAAATAAATAATTAATGAACCTGACAAACCACACGATTTAGTCCGCGGGCGTCATAAGTAATTTATATGGACGCAATTGTTAAAGAATTCTGACAGCCATATTACCTCTGGCGTACGCTTTGTGGTTGGTGTGCGTCGCTTGAATTTGTATGAAGACTTTAATTGCAGTAATTTTTTACAGGCTGGCATTTCTATACCACCCATTTGTCGTTCTCGTTTTGTGTGTAAGTAAGAATATCTATGTTCACTTTTTTATATCCACTCGATATATCTACCTAAAACTTTATCACAGAGAATCCAAAACTCTGAGATTATATCGTCTAAAGGTGGAACAATGATCCTCCTCCTAAACCGTGTTCAAGCAATTGGCACTTTATATATTTTTTAATTTTTTTCTCTGCCTTGAAGTAGGGCGTTATGGTGTTTAGTTTTCGTTAACATCGTAAGACATCTAAATGACATGACACTCAAGTTTATACGCAATGGTCTTGGAGGAGATGAGGTGCGCTTGGGCAGAAAGTCAGTCAGTGGGTTGAATGTAACGAATTACAGGATCTCTTTTTTTCGTAGATTTATGTTATACTGGGTGTTCCCTGTTTTAATAATTAAACGTTTAAGAGTGAATTAGCACCCAGGACCTAGATACTGCAAGACTAAACTGATCAATCAACAGATGGAGAGCAATCATCGAGAATCCCCTATTCTGATATAGGAAAGGCCACTTTTATTAAAGAAGAGAAAAATTTATTCAATTGGAAAAATGATGCACGACAATGGCCAGACACTCCATTTTCTTCGTTATTCAATATTCTTGAAATTTCTTCTATGTATAAAATAAAATTTAAAAAAAAAAATGCATAACTGGATCGCACTTACTTGCTCTTACATATGTTCAAGTTGCTTGGAACTTAAGAACTTTTAAAATATGGAAGTCATTATACAGGGTGTCCCGCACCTTAGTGGAAGTATCTTAGGGTGTGGTTCCTGGGTATACTCTAAGAAAAAAATTGTATTTGGGGGAAAGTTGTATCTCCCCTCCCTGAGGTAGGGGGGGCAGTTTCTGAAACATTGACTTTAAATACCAAAAAAAAACATTAAAAATCAACGAAAACATATCTAACAATGTGCTATAATTTTTTTGAAAGCTAAAACTCTATTCTTGCATTTGGTTTATAAATCAAGTTGTTTAAGCGAATAGTTTTTGATAAACTAAATTTTAAAGTCAAATAAAAAAAAATGTGATTTTTTTTTTCTTAAGTCGTTATTTTTCAAAATTTAACATAACTAAGTGCAAACCAGATGTAAAAATATTTCTTAGTTTTTGAGAAATTAAAAAAAAAAACAATGGGTACTTTTCCCAAATTAGCCCGAAAAAATTAATTTATTCATGAATTATCGATAATTTAACCCTATTTTGGGCTTTTTTGGTAAAAGTAACTTTTGTTTTTTCTTAATTTCTCAACAACTAAGAAAGATTTTTACATTTGGTTTTCGGTAATGGACTAAAAAGTAATGAAGGCATTGAATATTGAACACAAAAATAGCAGTTAATTACGTAAAATTTTGAAAAATATCGACTTAAGAAAAAAAATCACAATTTTTTTTAAACAAATTCGACTTTGAAATTCAATTTCTATTCGCTAAAATAACTTGATTAAAAAACCAAATGCAAGAATGGAGTATCAGCTTTCAAAAAAATTATAGCACATTGTTAGATGTATTTTCGTTGATTTTTAATGTTTTTTTGGCATTTAAAGTGCCCCCTCCTGCCACGGGAGATACAACTTTCCCCCCCCATACAATTTTTTTTCTTAGAATTTACCCAGGAACCACACCCTAAGATACTTCCACCTAGGTCCGGGACACCCTGTAGAACAAATATATAAAAAATATAAAAATAGGAATATTTTGTGTATTTTTAATATACATTTACGACATTATTTTCAAAAAATTCATCAACCCGTTTTTGAAATATTGAGTTTTCTAAAAAAAAAATTTTAATATTTTTTTAAAAATCCAAAATTTACTTTTATTAAAATTTTGATATGCAATATTATTGACATTGTAAAGGGGCTTTTGTATAAAAAAAATTGATTGAAATAGGTTGAGCCGTTAAAGATAAAATAGAAAAACAAAAAACCCGTTATATGGCAGGTACCGTTAATAACAGTTTACGGGATTTTTTTTGTATACCAAAAAATACATCTTCTATATCTATATCTATGTATATCTATATCTATATCTATATCTATATCTATATCTATATCTATATCTATATCTATATCTATATCTATATCTATATCTATATCTATATCTATATCTATATCTATATCTATATCTATATCTATATCTATATCTATATCTATATCTATATCTATATCTATATCTATATCTATATCTATATCTATATCTATATCTATATCTATATCTATATCTATATCTATATCTATATCTATATCTATATCTATATCTATATCTATATCTATATCTATATCTATATCTATATCTATATCTATATCTATATCTATATCTATATCTATATCTATATCTATATCTATATCTATATCTATATCTATATCTATATCTATATCTATATCTATATCTATATCTATATCTATATCTATATCTATATCTATATCTATATCTATATCTATATCTATATCTATATCTATATCTATATCTATATCTATATCTATATCTATATCTATATCTATATCTATATCTATATCTATATCTATATCTATATCTATATCTATATCTATATCTATATCTATATCTATATCTATATCTATATCTATATCTATATCTATATCTATATCTATATCTATATCTATATCTATATCTATATCTATATCTATATCTATATCTATATCTATATCTATATCTATATCTATATCTATATCTATATCTATATCTATATCTTTATCTATATCTATATCTATATCTAACGTTAAAATCTAAATGTTTGTATTTTTTTGGAGTATTTGTGAGTTTTTGATTTTATATTTCGAAATTTCAAAATTTCTTTTTGAGTTTGAAAGGTTATTCTAAGGGGAAGGCTTTACGGTTAAAAAATTCAATTTGTAGGGATAAATGGGGTAAAAACAAAAATGGTATGAGATAACAAAAATTCTTTTTCTGTTTGATAGAGTTTACTAGGAGGATGTTGTCTTCATACATAGGGTGAAATGGGGTAGCAATTAAAAATGGGTATATGATTTAAAATACTTTTTGAGTTAGGCTATTCTTAAAGGCTTAAGGACTGAAGACAGTTCAAAATTTAGATACTTATAGTGTGAAATGGGGTTTGTAAAATATGGAATCTGATTTGAAAGGTTATAATGTAGAGGATGTCATTCGAAAATTTTGCCTAACCGAGCAAAGCCCGGGCGGGCCAGCTAGTCATATATACAATAACACACTGATTCTTTTATCAAAATCGTTGGAACCGTTTTCGATATAAATTAGCTTTTTCTTAACGGTTGTATCGTAAGTATCTACCTACCGTTTTTTTGGAGATAAGAAAATTACAATTTCCCCTCTGGTTTAGGCTGCAGGTTGAGGTAGGTACAGACAGAATTGTTTGAATTTTTTGTTTTCACTTTTTGTATCTTCTTTTTTTTCTAAAATTGTATGTAATGTTATTTTATATGGTTTTATCTCAATTTATCTAATTCTTATTTTTTATTTTATATTATTTCTTTTAAATAACTTTATTTTATTAAACTTAGGTTTATATCATTTTATTTTTCCCAAACACAACAACTCAGAACCACCCTGTTTACGGATGAGACCGTGTGGATGTGATTTAATCTGGATTTTTTTTTTAGTATTTCTCCTAGTAGTGTAGTGGTTTACTTTGGCTACGAACAACTTGTCGCAATTAAGCTTAAAATACCGCGAGGCTTAAATGGTTAAGCGAAATGATTAATTTCGAAGAATAAAAAAGGTTCGCAAAATGAAAAGCAGGAGGAAGTTTTCTTCAACTAAAAGAGAAACTCAGCAACAAAAAAAGCTTTAACTAAAGATAGATACATTGTATATTCTGTAATTAGAAGATGCCTTTGAGGTATTTTTTTTTTTTTTTTCTTAATTTGATGGAATTAAATTTTTATATTTATTTGTACATTTCAAATTGAACAACCAGGGCTTTTGATATAGTGACAAAGTTTAAAAGTGGCGTTCTTTCGAGGTTAAGTGTTATAAATCTGAAATACAATGAAGGTTAAATTGAAATAACATTAATATACAAATATCTTAAGTTGAAGGTGGAGTAGCTGAGTAGCTAAAACATATAGCTCAGGCAAATGTAACTTGTCCCACTAATATCTTTAATAGTCAGGGTCTAGGGTAACACTTTCGTCTGAGTCACAACGTTCTTCCATGCCAAACGCACTGTTTCATTTCGAAACCTGGACGTTGTAATTCTTTAAACAATTACGTACGCTTCAACATGACCATCCTCTTTCAAATCAAAACGGAATCTGATCCAGTGTTGCCGAATTAATCATCAAAACCCATCATGATTTTACCAAAAAAAAATCATGAGATTATTTAAGATTAAGGCCCAAAAGGTAGTTCTGTGACTTGACGTAAAAAGCCATAGTAGCATGAGCAAAAGTCAAACATAAAGTCCGACAGTTTTTTTTTTCTCACCTTTTGTGGAGAACTTGAAAGTATTTTTGTTAATCTTTGTCTTTGTCTCCATGATGAGGTATACCGATGCTTTAAGGAAATAACAGCATAATTTTCAATAAAAAAAAATTTAAAATGGATGCAGGAATCAGCAAATTTGCTATTTTTAAGCCTCACAGCTCACACAGCCAACCGCCAAGAGCTGAGAAAAAAACCGGAAAGGTTTTTATACTCGATGTCATGGTGCATCTTTAGTCCGAAACAATTTTAACTCTTTCCAATTGTGTCCACTTTTTAAAAAAGTCCTGGGTGTCGTTAAGCCTTCAGTGCGACTAACTGAGTAATGGCTAAACTATATTTCAGCTTTAGCAGCTTTCTGTTATCAAGCTAAACAAAATGTTCGGTATTTTTTGGTTTAATCTACTTTTTAAATTTAACTATTTATGGAGAAAGCCCTTACAGTAGGTATGGACTTAATTTTGAAATTTGAGTCAGGTTCAGAAAGCTTTTGATTTCTCGGCAATGAAATCATGAGATTTTCAACGGATTCATGATTTCATAAGTTGAAGGTTGAAAATCATGGGAATTATGATAAATCATGAGATTTGGCAACGCTGATCTAATCGTATACTTGCTTTCGCTTCTGCATTCGACATGTGAAATAAAACAAAAAAATCACATTCCTACAAAGTTGCATTTGCCAATTGGAAACAATACAATAGAGCTTTTAAAGTTATTTTTATCAAAGAGCTTTTGCTTTTAAAGCTTTTGAGAACAAAATGTATAAATGTGAAAGCCAAGACTGACGTCGTTTTGATTGTCCCTTTTTTTCTAAATGAGTCGTTAAAATTTGTTAGATTTTGGTCCGTTAGAAGAAAAAAGTCATGTGATCATATTTATTTGAAAAGGCGTGGTGTAGGGAAAAAAGATAAATGGATTATTTTAATATATTTAAAATCAGACGATGGTAATTATATGCTCACTGTTTTCCGATTTGCGGTAATTTATAATTCAATGCATGAAAACTCTGTGAGAGCTTTCACTTGAGACAAATGTATGCAAGCCAATGCAAGCAGATTGAGAGGCAAAGGTCCTTCTTCCCTGTACTGACAATTTTTGTTGGACAGAGTATAGGCCTTGGTTCTCCACGAGCTGTTGCGCCATCAAATTTATCCATCGAAAAATTTTTGTTTCAAGGGATTGATAAGTAGAAAGGGAGAGTTATTCCATTATTGTCTATCGTCCAACACCTGGTGACGTAAAGCAGAACTGATATGGTTTTGTATAGCCTGCATCTTAGAGTTTTGAACCTCTTGCGCCAACCGAAGTTGCAGCGGTTTCCTAGAGTAATTCTTCCTCGGATCTGCACATATCTAATTGTCGATCGTGGAGTTAAAGTTTACTCCGAGTTAGATGAACTTCACTAACTACCCCCAAGGTGCTGCTATCAAAGTAAAGATTTTTTCCAGGCGATGTTTATTGGATTGTTCAAAGAAAAGGTACTTCCAACAAGCTAAGCCAGTTATTCCAATTCCGTGAACAAAATTGAAGAAGATTGCCAAATCCCAGCTACAAATCTGTCATGAAGCCATACTAGTACTTGCCAATTATATAGTAATGGGTATATGCATCGATAGACCTTATATGACTTATAGGATAGCCTTTTTGTAGATACCCTACTTATACGGTTGATAAATGATGATTTAATGCTAGCGCCCTTAAAAACAGCCCCTTCGTGTTTGAAGATATCCCATATTATAACTACCTTTACTAAAATGTTGTATACTTGAACTAAGCTCCTTTCTATATAGCTGAGAAAGTCCTCAAAACACACCTTTTCTTTTTGAAATCCTTATACAAAATGAGGTCTTAACCGCAAAACCCAAGTGGCAATTATATCCATTTGCTATAGAATGCATAGTTCTTATTTTCTCCTTCAACCACAACTTTTTTGTCCTTCACGTAGGACTTAAAATAATGGAGAACGAAGTTGAGGAAGAATGAACCATAAAAAAACAACAACTTTAAGAATGTCAAGCAACCTCTTATAAGCACTACAAACACCTCACATTCCCACCACTTCAGGTCCATTACCTTCCACAACAATTAATCACAATTTATAATTGCAAATGGGCGAGAAATGGTGCAACATGCAACAAATAGCAGCACAACTTTACAGCTGTTGTGGAAGAGTGGAGGTGCCAGCAGTGTCTTTTTAATACCAACCAACTTAACCAACCTCGCCCAACACAAATAGCCTACGTGATGTTGTTCCAACAGATTCCTGGCGCACGTTTTGCTCTCTCAATTTCAATGTGGAGGCCCGTAAGGCACAGCACATCACATCACATCGCAGGAACAGGACATAGTAATCATCGTCATCATCATCTCCGTTCCATCGTCGTCATCATCATCAACATCATGGTTGGCGTTCGTCGTCAACGACGTAGTTCTGGGGTTCCTTATAGGCTCGTCATTGTTTTTTCAGCGACACTTCTTCTTGTGTTTCAACTTCAAGCCACAAAAGTATTGTTTTTTTGTTGGTGTAGTTGTGTTGTAGTGATGCCTTCATTCTCCAACCGGCGCCGGCTGCGCCATCGCCCTCCATAAGGAAATATTGTTCAGCTAGTGGTTTTTTTTCTCAAGTCTTTTCTGCCATTTGGTGGGCGAAGAACAATTATTCAACGCGAAGTTGGCACTTAAGTCTTCCGCCAGCCCCTGCGGGACAACCCTGAGTATGATATGGTCTATTGTGCGGTAAGGTGCGGTGGGTAGGTAGGTACTCCAAGTCGTTAACAAAATGTTTTGAGTTGTTTACATGGTTTGTGGCTTGTGGGCATTTCGTCGTCAATTCTTGTATCCATGACAGCTCCCCAACCCCGACTTGTCGTCGACATCGCCGCGTAGTCGAAACGTCACATGAATTGACAATGGGCTGCATTGTAAATTGTTCACTCTTCGGAGTGATGACTATGTTGCACGTATACCTAGTATGCCCCAACAGCCAACATCATCATTGGTGTGCGACCTTTAAAGTGGCGAACATGCTCTCTGTTGGCGATGACAGACGGCAGCGGGTGAATGGATACAGGGCGGTGGTGCCTCCTCCAACGTTGTCCGGATCCGCCGCCGCATAGATAGATGGCTGCGCTAAATGGTCCATTGCACAGTGCGTTAAGTGAGCTGTCAGTGAAGATGATGTCTCAATCATACCCATTGTTTGACAACTAGCACGCGAGAGAATGGCGTTGTGTTTAGCCGGTTGTGTGATGATGGCTTCAGCTGCAGCTCGTATGGGTCAGAAGTCTTGTTTTTTTTTTCGTGTGTTTTCTATGACGCAGAATTTTTCGCGAGACTTCAGTCTTTTAACGACATGCAGTGGGAATTCAAGTGGCAATTTGATGTCCATCGAGACAACGTCGCGGTCGTCGTCGATGTCATTTGAATGGAACTATTTGTTGTATGGCTGTTGGCTAAGTGCATCAATGTGCGTCTGACTGCTGGAGAAGTTTTGCCGCGACATTGGCACGCAAAAAGAATTGTTTAGCTCGTCAATTTACATATATAAAAGACGAACTTACCTAAGTTGACAAAGGCATGAAACTCTGGAAGTCTATTTTATTCAATAGACGATCGGGCTCCTTTTGTATTTGCTCAGTGTCAATGTGCATTTATGTGAAATGTGGTGACGACGCCCACATTCTTCATAATATTTGTATAAGGTTACTTTTTCTATTCTTGAGTAATTCCTAAAGTTGTTTATTCAACCATTTTGAAAATTATTGTGATTTAAGCCTGATTTTTCAAGTTGAAATTCCAGAGATGACTTAATTATTTT
The DNA here is from genome assembly GCA_963921185.1 of Dasysyrphus tricinctus. Taxonomy (NCBI): domain Eukaryota; kingdom Metazoa; phylum Arthropoda; class Insecta; order Diptera; family Syrphidae; genus Dasysyrphus; species Dasysyrphus tricinctus. Next base: position 6,585,785 of record OY992533.1, read on the forward strand.
GTTAGGCAGTGAAAATACATAATGATGACAATGTCATAAGGTACATATTTGTGAAGGCTTAAGAAACAACTGAATACATTAAATGGTTTTATAGTTTTGAACAGTAAAAGTGAAAGTAAGATAATTCTAAATAGTCTTTAATACCTAGTTCATAAACAAATATAATGTATTAGTTGGGCGATCTGACTTCTTACAGAAAACGAATTTTGTTGGGAGCGGTGCGAAGTCCAGCTTAAATCTCGAATAACAAAAACTCGCATTTTTTTAAAATTGAAATCTCTCAGATTAATATCTACTTCTCCTTTTTATAATCTCGCAACTACAAAATCTCACTTTTAACAATCTCGTATTTGCATTTAGCAACAAAAGAAATCTTAAAAACATTTTAAAAACTCGCAATTTGAGATTTCGTGTATCAAAATCTTGCAAATAAAAAATTCGCAAACTCAAATTTCAAAGTTACATCATTCTAACTAAGTTTTGCACTAAAAAATAATAATATAATCGATTTTTGTTTGCAATATTTAATTGCATTGCCAAAAATTAAATTTTTTCTATCAAAATCTCGCAAATTCCAATCTCGCCCAAGAATTGAATTTGCGAGATTGATTTAATTTATTTATTTTTGCAGTGCAATTAAAATTTGCGAGTTCTTAGTTTGCGGGATTTTGAAACTGCAAAATTATTTTTAAGAGTGTGATTTTGTTATTGCGAGATATTGAAAAGCAAGATTTCGTTATTCAGAGATTTTGTAATGCGAGATTTTTAATGAAAAAATATGAATACCTATGTATTAAAAATTTGGGAATAAGACTTAATGAAAACCTCTGTGATACGGAAGACGAATAAAGTGTGTTTCACTTTTCTGTCTGTCTATCTGTTAGGCTACAGCCTAAATGGCTGGAGCGATTTTCTTAAAACTTAGTATAGGTTTTTGATGATTCTCAATTTTTTTTATAGAGAAGCTTCTTAAAAAATATAAATATTTTTTTACTAAATTTTTCAAATAAATATTTTTTGGGTACATACAAAAATTAATACATTTTTTTTTTTGAAAATCAAATATTTTGAGAACTATTCGTCCGATTTTTTTTCAAACTCGCTTTTATAAGTTTTTTTAACATTCTCTACAATATTTTTACAAAAAATTATACTTTTATGAAAAATAACAGTATGTTCCATACAAATGTTAAAAAACTGTTAAGGAAAATATTTTTTTTTTATTAAAAATGGCTCCTACGATTTTTAGTAAACTTTTCCTGTGTGCTAAAATTAGTGCGATCTGCTACCAGACATTTAAAAAAACTACATACTAATAGTACCTACATATGTATCTATCACAGAACTTTTTTAAATTTCCTCATTATTGGCTGAACGAATTTGGAACTATTTGCTTAAATAAAATTTCAAATAAGATTAAATGATATTGCATATCAAAATTTTCCAAAACATTTTTGCAATTTAAAAAAAAAATTCAAATTTGTTTTTGAAAATGCGATATCTCAAAAACAAGTAAGCAAAATAAATACATACTTAAGATTTTCATGCGAAAATTCTTTCTTAAAAATGTTTTAAGAATTTGAATTTTTTTGGATTAGACAACACATTTTAGTAGAAGAAGGACCTTTTTAGTGCCCCTAACCGCAGGTTTGTTTGCGTATGCTAACATAAATTAATCGGAAGGCTTTGAGTTTCGAGCACACAATTTCAATAGCGAACAAAACTATGTCACAGACGTAACAATCTTAGGGTCAGTCTTTTTAAGTGATTTAAATTATGTTTCATAAAAGTTGTGATAAAATGGCGCTAATCAACCATTAGCGTTTTTCTTTATTAAATCTAATTGTGATTGTAGCTTTTTTAATACTCAAACAATAAACAGTCAAACCTTTCTATTCGAATGTAAGACGTTAAATATTTATAGCAGTATTAATACACTCCTCGTCAACTGAATACGCACAAACATTTTTTAATATACTTTATCCATTTTTTCCAAACAGTGATGGTTATTATGCCATCTGTTGATGCTAACTATTCCCTTAAGATGTTAAGCAGATAATTCCGAAGAATTATCCAAAAACAACCGTGAGTTTTTCTTCAACCACTTGCAAAGTGTTTTATATGCAAAGTAGGAGTTTTTTTTTTAGTCAACTGAATAGGTACAACGCCATTTTCTTCGTTGTTTATAAGTTTTTTGGAGTGCTTGACAGTTTAAATTAACGATTTTAGTGTTTTCAGTAAAATTTAATTCTTGATTTCAAATTTTAAGAAAAATGGGTAGATCTTCGTGTCTTAACAGTTTTGAAAAAGCTAAAATCGATTTACTTAGAGACCAAGGCCTAACTGGACGTGCAATAGCTGATAAAGTTGGCCGAAATTTTAATGTAGTTTATTCTTACTTGAAAAATAAAGATGCATACGGCAAAAACATGAAGGGAGGTAAGAAAACAGTAACAACAGCAGCTGAGAGACGAAGAATTTTAAGATATGCATCAAATTCTTCTGATTCTGTGGCAAAAATAAAACAAAAAGTCGGCGTAAACGCAAGTTGCTCAACAGTATTAAGAGTAATCAACAACTCAAGCCATCTTAAACGAATGAAACTTAAGAAAAAACCACCACTTGACGAGAGACGGAAAATGTTGCGATTAGATTTTTCAAGACTTCACATGAGTTGGAAAAAAGAATGGTATCACGTGGTTTTTTCAGGTGAAAAAAAGTTTAATTTCGATGGCCCTGATGGGTTCAACTTCTATTTTCACGACTTAAGAAAAGAAAAAAGATTTTTAAAGCGCCATCATAGTCGTGAAGGAGGTGTCATGATATGGGGAGCAGTCAGTTATTATGGAACAGTTGAGCTCGAGGTTGTAACATCAAGAATGACAGCAGCTGGGTATAAAGTAATTTTGGAAAGAAATTTTCCTAAATTTTCTAACATCTTTGGACCCATAAACTGGACCTACCAACATGATAATGCGCCTATTCACTCAGCGCGCATAATAAAAACATGGATAGAGGAGCAACAAGTGCAGTTGCTTCAATGGCCGCCGTACTCACCTGATCTAAACATCATAGAAAATGTCTGGGGATGGTTAGTACGCAAAGTTTATGAGGGTGGTCGTCAGTTCGAAGACGAAGAAACCTTAATTTCTGCAATCAAATTAGCGTGGAGCGAAATTTCGTTAAATTACATTAAAAAGCTATACGATTCCATGCCGGATCGAATTTACGAAGTAATTAAAAATAAAGGTGGAAGTACCCACTACTAAACTTAAACAAAAACTTGTTTCATTCCATTCCAATACCAATTTTAATTTTTGTACCTATTCAGTTGATTAAAAAAAAAAACTTCTACTTTGCATAAGTTACACTTTGGAAGTGGTTGAAGGAAAAACTCACGGTTGTTTTTGGATAAAACTTTGAAATTCTGTTATTTATATGTTACGAAAATTTTTACCATCAACAGATGGCATAATAACCATCACTGTTTGGAAAAAATGGATAAAATATATTCAAAAATGTTTGTGCGTATTCAGTTGACGAGGAGTGTAAATACATACTTAAGATTTTCATGCGAAAATTCTTTCTTAAAAATGTTTTAAGAATTTGGATTTTTTTGGATTAGACAACACATTTTAGTATGAGAAGGACCTTTTTAGTGCCCCTAACCGCAGGTTTGTTTGCGTATGCTAACATAAATTAATCGGAAGGCTTTGAGTTTCGAGCACACAATTTCAATAGCGAACAAAACTATGTCACAGACGTAACAATCTTAGGGTCAGTCTTTTTAAGTGATTTAAATTATGTTTCATAAAAGTTGTGATAAAATGGCGCTAATCAACCATTAGCGTTTTTCTTTATTAAATCTAATTGGGATTGTAGCTTTTTTAATACTCAAACAATAAACAGTCAAACCTTTCCATTCGAATGTAAGACGTTAAATATTTATAGCAGTATTAATATTAACAATAATCCGCTCGTTATGTTAATTGGCACACGGATAGACAACTAGCCCGTTCGATTTTTTGTTATTAATTAAGATATGATATCTTTCCACTATTTATCACTTCCCCAAATTCACTTCATTAAAATGTGGTGAATTTCTATTACATGCGTCACATATTTGCACTGATTTACGAAGTGTATGCTTGTAGTAGTACAAATTTCTATCCAATTTGTGCATTTATATGTTAACAGCAGTATTAATAAAAACCTGCTATCCGCTCCGTAACACACGTGTTTACTGCCACACGGATAGCCAACTTGTCCGTTTGATAACTTTTCTTATTAAAAAAGATATGATATCTTTCCAGTATTTATCCCTTCACCAAACTCACCACTTCATCAAATTATGGTGATTTTCTAATACATGTTTCACATGCATGCACTGCCTTACGAAGTGTATACTGGTAGTAGTAAACGGTCTTATCACAAGTGTACGTGTATGTGTAAAGAAGTTATCCCTTCACTATACGCGGAATTTGGCGAGTTAAAGTTATCCGTACGTTAACACACGTCACAGACTATTACACATTTGTTAATAAGAATTACAAGTTAACAGATGTATAAATGCTAGCACGTTGTTATCCGCCGTTTATTAATATGGGGGTAAGAAGTTATCCGTTCTTTTAATGTGGAATTTGGCGAGTAAGTTATCTGTTCGTTAACACACTTCTCAGGCTATTACAAATTTGTAAAAAAGTATTCTTAGTACTAACACGTTCTTTTCCGTGGTTTGTTGGTTAAAACAGACATCTCAACACAACACCAGCAATAATTACCTAATCGAATTATCGAATCCAGACAACACAAACGATAACACTTTTCCTGAATTTTGAAGCCTCAACTGCTCTTTCGGATTTATAAATAATTATCCCCATATTAATTAACGGTGGATTGCAACGTGCTATCATTTATACATCTATTAACTTGTAATTCTTATTAACAAATGTGAAATATTCTGTGACGTGTGTTAACGTACGGATAACTTTAACTCACCAAATTCCGCGTTTATTGAACGGATAACTTCTTAACGCATACACGCACACGTGTGATAAGACCGTTTACTACCATCGGTATACACTTTGTAAGGCAGTGCATGAATGTGACACATGTATTAAAAAATCACCACCAAGTTCTCTATCCGTGTGCCAGCAAACACGTGTGTTAAAGAGCGGATATCAGTTTTTTATTAATACTGTTCCTCTATAAGCATGATACAACTAAATAAGATAGCGCATTGCGCATCATGTGCATAGAATGACGTCATCGACGCACACAAATATTTTTTCCAAAATTAATAAAACAAAGATTTTTAACTAAACATTAATAATTCAGTATGAAATATCATTTCTTAAAAATAATGCACTTGTTTTTAGGTTTCTGAACACGCATTTTTATTATAAAAAGAACAAAAATATAAGGGAAATTTGTGCGTCGATGACGTAATGAGCAGAACGAACGAAAAAAAACAGGAAGGCGTTATCTGTTTAGTTGTATAGTTCCCCTACTTGCCCTTAATGCCTACACCAATGGATAAAAAGACACTCGTTATCGTTATTATCATCGGTGGGTGGTTGTCCGTTCACATCATCATCTTTCCTTTTTGAAGTTCCTAATTTAATTTTGTATGTATTGCTCCTACAATTGTTATTTCATCTGTGTATTTTAATTTTTCCTTTAACTTGATTTTCGTATTTTCCACATAACATACCTATGTACGTACCTAACTCTTTTTGGTGAAATTTTAACGAAATCAAATTACCTGTGCTCGATGATTTTTATACCCGCGAAAATGTGCGTGTATCGTATTCGACATCCTCCGTTTCGGAGGCTTCTGAAATCGATGGTCTCTCTGGATGATTCAGTGCATATAATAGTGGCCACAGGATACCTATCATATGAAGTATCCCTGTGCTTTAAGTGGAGAAAATGTGTACATATATTGACCATCCATATTTTATTTTGGGGAAGCAAAAGGGTAGATAATTTGATTATGATGATGATGAATGACAAGGTATACACAATGCACTACAATATTCTTTTGATGAGCCCTTGGAGAGCATAAGGCCAGACAAACATCTGTGGTCAGTTTAAACTGTCAATTATTATTAATTGAGGAATAATATTGAGCAACAAATTGAAAGGTTTTTTTTTCAATGAAGCTGTGATGAATTGAGGTGAAAAATTTCATTAATTTTTGCATTTTTTTTTTCACTAGAGGAAGTGTGGTCTGTAAAACTTGTGGAACGTAGGTACCTATAGTTTTTTTTCATGGAAAGCAACAATTTTAAGTTCAAAGAGTCTACCTCTTATGAAATGAAAATGAATATGTTCCTAACTGTTGGTATTTCATGTCCTAATTAAGAAAAGTTTAATACATTTCTTAATAAATTAAATACAATAAAAGCTGTGTATTGTTAATTTTAGCATTTTCACATCAAAGATTTCTTGTAAATTTTTTCTAGTTTTGACTAGAACTCTTAAAATCTCGATTTAATACCCATGATAACCATACGATCTAAACGTAGACACGTCGAACGAAAACCTCTTTTATTATATCCAAGATAATCTCTCATTTAACGGCAAGTCGCGTACAACACATTCACTACAGTAGCGCAAAAAATAATATTAAAAAAGAAAGATAATAAAACAAACACTACACACAGCCATTAAGGATATTCATTCAACTACTTCCTGTTCCTGAATGCATTTCACATACACGAACGCAGAAATTTATCTTTTACTCTCAGAAAATCTCCTTTTTGTCTAGACACCATAATGTTGTAAATCATAACGTTCATCGTAGTGTACTCTGTCTGGTGGTCCACCAAAAAGAACACAAAAAAAAAGGAGACCAAGTCCACCGCAAACACCATCATTCCATTCAGAATTAAAAAGTAAAAAAAAAAAACACGAAAAATTCACAAAAGGCGTGCATATCCTCCCATCACGATTCCAGAGATGCTCATCCCGCCAAGTTCAAGTTCGTGTGGACTGTGGACTTATCTTTTTTTTTTCTCAGATTTATCCACACATAACCCGTTCTACTCATTTCCGAGTATCTCTGTTTTTAAATCTCTGCGGGACATGCAGAATAATACATACAGCAAGCATATTTGTTCTATGTGTGTTAATCATCATCATCGTCATCATGAACAGAACAGGACACACAACTATTCAAGGATGAATACAGAAAAGCAACGTCAAATAAAAATGAAAATATAAAAGCAACAACTACAACAAAAAAATATATTGAAACGAGAATCATTTATGCAAATCCTGTCGTATATTTCCAACAGCAAATCATCCGCAGACATGAACCGGTCATTCATTTAATCCTTCTCAGACTATCATTCCGCTGCCGATGCCGCCGCGCCCTCCAATAGTCGACGTTCGACGACAACGACAACAACCACGGAGAGCATCAGCCAACCCCTTAAATATCCTTAAACCGCCTGATGTTTTCCATTACGCGAAGAACGAAAAAACGACAAATCCAACCCCGACGAAATAATGTTGCAGCGGCTCTTGCTTCATCGCTCTCTCCATATGCGGACATGGTGAAACACCAGGAAATGAATCCATGACATGGTCACAGTGCTTGTATCCGGCCCAGTTGGGACACGGGACACATTTCTGTTCATGTCCTTTTGACCCCCAACGAACCTCAACCCACGGAATCTTCTTCACCCTCCTCGCTCATGTCCTTTTTTTGACACCATAATGCAAATGAAATTCCGGCTGCTTTTCTTTTTCAAGATGTGTGAACAACCCGCCGCGAAAAGGATGAGACCAATTCAAAGGATGTCCTTATGGAAATTTTATCATTTGATGGGCGGGTTGATACAGTTTTATGAGTGGCTTTCTCTCTGCATCGAAGAGGTGGTATTTTTTGTTTCTTCAACATATTAAATGGGACCTACAGATTTGGTACTTATGTTGAGTATGATAAAAAAAACAACGTAATCATAAAAAATGCACATGAAGGAATGTTATGTATTTACAAAATTGAAAGAATAATTATTTAGGGAAACTAGAAAATAAAATCACTGGAAGTATAGTAGATCCGTTCTGCAATACCTCAATGGAAATTCGTGTTCCCATTGAGACCAGTTCAGGATCATTCTTCAAAATTTGCCAGTTTGAAATTTTCTGTTCGAAAAGTAAAAGAACGAAACAGGAATGTTGGAGAATACAATCTTCTGTGAATGAGTCAACCATTCCTTGAATTCAATCAAAAGATTGTGTATCGTAGCTGAGTTGCCAACACTCCCTATACAAACCGATTCCGAGATCTTGTGATCACTTAGCAAATAAAGGCCAACGCGTATTTAATCAAACACAGAAGAATAGTGGAATAAGTTATAAAAACCAATGTTCCTTAATATGCCTCCACGACTTTCTCTATTCAGAGTTATGAGGGCTATCGTGAATAAAATTTCCTCCGGAATTTATTCCTTCGTCAAAAACTGGGAACGTGAATTGTGGTCGTAGTTGCTATCGGAATTTATTGGCTACCATTTTGATCGATCAAACTTGAACCTGCAAGGAACAGTGGAAAATTGTTGGCCATCCCAATTTTTAAAGATAAGAGAAATTCCGTGGGAAATTTCATCCACGATAGCCCCCATAGTTAGCTCACTGTACTCAGTCATACAAATTCTTTCCAAACTTATCTTTCGTAAAGTTACATACATAAGTCTATATTTTCTTTCACAATACATCGACTGCCGAGTTTCAACACTCATGCTGTGCAATACAGATTGTATTCACTGACTTCACTCTAGGGCGTCGTCTTGAATTGTATGCAATTACCATTCATTTGACATTAAAAAAAAGTGCAATCAGTTTTTCCCCATTCGTTTTGTAGCAATCAATTGAATGCATTCATTCATTTCATTCTTTTGAATCCTCTTGCTTTTTCTTGCATTCTTTGCGTGTAGTCACATGGCTTGAAAAACTAGGCGAGATACATATTTTCATGTGACTGGGGAAAAAGTTTATTGAGGCAAAAGCATGTAAGGTTTATGGACGGAGAACGCTAATGCAATATATACTAAAGAATGCAAGGAACTCAAAAGAACGGAAAGAATGCAACAAATGCAAAAGGCCTGAATTCATTAAAGATTGCATTCAATTAATTGCTCTTAAATGAATGGGGAAAAATGATTTCAATCTTTTAGACTTCTATAGTTTAGTAGCAATAGAAAATTAATTATAGATGAGAATTGAAGTAACGTAATTTAAAGGCAATTTTAATATTAAAGCAAACCTAAATAAATGACCTCTTATTGTTTTAGGAAGAGAGGAACAGAGCTCCCTGCAACTTTTTCCGTTGACATCTAGGAACGATCACTTATCAAGAAAAAATCCAATCGCAATATGAGCCCATGTTGTTCCTTGGAAACAAAATTCGTACGCAGCTAGTTTTCGTAAGAGTAACTATTTTTAAAAAGTTAAATTTTAGTGAAAAAACTTGGTACCTATGGTACATCCTCAATTTTTTGCAAAGAGACAGTTATTGAACAAATCTTTGAACTAATATATATGGGTGCGTATAATGAGAAGCTTTAGGGAAATATCACTTTAGAGGGCCAAAGTTCCCCAAAACTCTTGATTCGTGAATATGTCCTAATCAGTCACATTTACCGAAAAAAGTCAAGGCATTTTAAAAGCGAACAAAAAATTGTTTACAATAAATATTAAAAAATATTTTTCGTTACATAAATGCATCAATGAGTTCATGAATCGAACAAAATATTTTGGATTCGTTTTATTTGAAAAGTTAACTTTAAATTAGATTCAAAAGATAATTTTTGCTCTAAAAGAAAAAGAAAGAATAAATTTAAATAATAATCTAAAAAAGCTCATTGCAGCTGAAATACGTCCCACAATCTTTTTAACTGAACAGTTTATAATTTCCTATTAAATTTTAACTATAAAAAAAATGCAGCATATACTACTTATGTATGAAAATAATGTTAAGTGAAAATCAAATGCTTTCCACATTAATTTAGTGTGGAATGGCTTGAAAATTGAAAATAAATTTATCCGGCTCGAAGAACCTTAAATTTGCACACACTGTCTACACCTCCTCACATGTGTATTCCTCTAATGCTTTGTCGGAAGGGAAAATAAACCAGGGCCAAGATTTTGTATCGTCTGTGTGCTGCGAATACAAGTATTGATGAGTATTCTTCACATGACGAGAATAATAAATTATCTGAAGATATTGAAATACGTTCCACAATCTTACACACGCTACAGTTCGAGTCTTTCTATGAAATTGTTCATCTGGAGCAAATATAAGTCGTTGTTCACACCTCACCTGATGTCAAGTGAAAAATGAATACCTTCCACAGTGCGTAACAATAACTTCAGGAATAGTTGGTGCCATGTGATTGGCATTGCGTTAAAGAAACAGCAGAACGTAAAAGTACCTGAGTGCTTAGTTTTAATCACGATGTAATTAATTGATATACTTGAATTGTTTACCATAATATGTTAAGGCTTTAACATTATCTATTATATACAAAGTGGATTCCACCTTGGTTTTCCATGGATTTTTCCCTCAGTGCACTTGAAGCGAAAATAAAAAAAAATATTTAAATCCATATCCTAGCGTGGTGGTAGTGGCAGTGATGGCGGCTGCCGGCGGTGATGGGTAGATATATCTATTTGTCTGTCCAGCCATCAACACCAATATCAGTTGAAATATGGCATCGTCCTTATCCGGAATTAATTTCCATATATTATGTAGCAAGAACAAAAAATAAAAAAAATAAAGCAAAACTCGAGTACAATACACCAAGTCGAGCCCTATAGTGATGGAAACATTGACACTCGACCATGCACACAAAACCCAATCCTGATGCCACCACTCATTATGGTTTGGGTAATTAACAATGAAACCCTATACGAGCCATGAACTTGAGCTATGACGTGATTTTTTTCGCAGAATTTGTGGATTTTTTTTTACATTTGCGTTTGATATAAAATATCCTGTGGTGATTATGTCGTTGGCCAGGGAATGTCCTCTTGTTGGCCTTTTGTAACCTGCGGCCTGTGGCACTGCTGCTTGTCCTTGGAAAGATGACATTCCAATGGAGAAATACTGTCTCTGTTTGGGATAACAAAAGCCGCACAAAAACGCACCCACAGACAATTATGTAAAATCCATCATCATCAGTTATGGTCGAGAGTCCTCTGAGTGAGATAGGTCGTGGTCAATGTATGTATATAAATCTGCTTGTACGTCTGCTTCAGACTCCAATTATAATTGTACAAGAGTTGCAGCAAGATTCGATGTGTGTTAATTCTGTGAAAAGAGCGGGAATTTATCCGGCTCGAAGGACCACAATTTTGCACACACTCTCCACACCTCCTCACTTGTATATTCTTTTGTTTTGCGTTAAGGGAAAATAAATATTTACACATACCTACACTAGATCCTGTGTCGTGTGTGCGCTGCGTATACAAGAGAAGTGATGAGTATACTTCACATGGAGAGTATAATAATTGTTATTGTTATTATTGGCCAGTGCGTTGAATATGATCAGGGTAGGTACCTACCTACCTATGGTGATATAGTGGGGCACCGTTCGGCATCATCATCATCATAGTTGTCTGTTGGACACAATAGAACTTCCGGTTGAATAGTAATTTGTGTGTATGGCGCTGTGTGCTATTATCCTTTACTGTTATTATGAGTTTTCATACACACCGGTTTAATATTGGACCGTTTTAATTTTAATTTTTTTTATTCATCATTATAAAAGAGAGCAATATTCTCTGGCAGAATGATATGAAGTACTTATTATAGTCAATGGACTTTAATTAAATATTTATCTGATTTAGGTTGAATATAATTATTATGGAGGAAGTGCAGCAGTGATATAGATATTTGTAGAAGGCTTTATGCATATTTGTGTATATTTTTGTAAAACAACACAGTAAATTTTTAAAATTTATATGAATTTAAGTCTTATATAAGCTGGAATATTATTTAATTACAGTAAATTTTGTAATAAATAGAAAAAATAAATATACATAATATTCAGAAGCTTTATTGAGAAGAAGGGTATTACATATAAGTTAATTTTATATACATAATTCAATTTTCAGCGAAATTTATACCAACCCTTTTGCATTTAAATATACATTTGTTTTTTTTTTCTTAAACATAATAAAGCAATTTTAAATTTGTATTGAAACCATTGTTCAATAGCAGTTTAATCGAGAAACATACATAGTAAGTTCCATGTAATTTTCACTTCACTTGAGAACAAAATAAACTTCCTTTAATAGTCAAAAGTTATTTCTGAGACTTCATCGCTTCAGAAGAGTAGTTATTCTTTCCCTAAAGCCTAGGGCACATTTAAGGTAAAATAAAAAAATCATAGAAAATCATAATGGTGAAATTTTCATCTATAATTCCACAGTTTCCATCTCTTGATTTAAAAGTGCATGAAAATATTGTAATTGATATAAATGTCAAGCTTTCGCACACAACCTTAGGCTCTTCCTTCTTTCTTTTTTTCTTAAGAGTTTCTTTTACCAATGTTAGTTTTTATTTTAAGTATTTTACAAATGCTTAACAAAATAAATTTGTTTTAAAATATTTTCCCTGAAGAAGACTGAAAACTCAGTCGAAATGTCGGGAAAACTAATGAATATCTTTAATTAATAAACTAAAGAGATCAAAAAAGGCGAATAAAAGAAATCTTAAAAACTACAATTATTTTCCTTCTTTCTTGGAAGTATTCTATTATCTACATATACCTATAAAATTGTATGGAATCTCATTTCATTAAGGCGGGAAATCATCACAAATATATAAAGTCAAGTAAAATATTTCACCGTGATGGAAGTGTGGATAAGTTTGATTGTTTTGAAAAGGATTAATATTCGCTTGAACTGGAAAAGAACTTCAATCTTCAAAAGCGTTAAGTCAGAGTTCTGGGTACTTTTGTATGTACTAAAGTTTTAAAATGGAGCCCAAAACGTCAATTTCCCTTCACTTCCGGTGAAACGCTCGCTTCAAATTTCCGTTACATTTTCTTGGAAATTGTTCTGTTTTCGGTTATTTTTTATATTTTTACGAGAACCCATTACGTTTATAAGTGCATCAGGATTCCCTCTTCCTCCTCAAACTTTATTTTCACCGTCAAGCTTGGAAACATCAATGTATGTAAATGTTATGTGTTTTGTCACAAAAGTAGAACATTTTGAGGAAAAGTGATTAGGCGCCAATCTCTCTTATTTTGACTTCGTTTCTTGCTCGGTCGCTTAGTTCATGTTGTTATTTTTGTTGTTTGACATTTAGGGTGGCATCATTGACAGATTACTCCTACAGTATTTTCTTTGCTATAGGTGCACCACGTGTACAAACATTAATAATTGAACTGGGGGCTCACAAGAGGGAAAACGTTGAAACTATGTATATTTTTAGGTCTCAATTTGTATGTGCACTATACTCCACTTACATATGTGATGTGTGCCTTTAAAACTTGGATTTATTGTAAAATTTAAACAATTTTCTGGAGCACTGATGAGGACAGGTCGTCGTGGTTGACGCACTTGTGTTGTGATAAGTGTGCTACAATCCCATCCCACATCCTTTTCATCCAACAAGAGCAAGACAAGAAAAACAAAACACAAAACGAAAAAATTACTTTTTTTGATTGATTGAGTGGACGCATTTCAACGAAACTCAATCCGAAAATTGGAAAATCAAAAAAAAAAAAACCAACAAAAATTGCTACAAGTATCTAGATACAGTACGTAGCCATTCAAAGAGATCATACAGTTGAGAGAGTGCACAGATGATGCAAAGAGTAGATTTAGAGGTATTATAGGGTGACCATATCTGTTGTTCCGTAGGTGAAAGTATGCATTCGTTTTATAATGTTTTAAGTTTTGGAATACAAATTGCGATTTCGTAATAGAACTTTCAAAAAGCCTCAACAATTAAAAACTACCGACTTATTACACCGACAAGTTTTCGGTAACGGATTCAAAGCCGCAATTAATATGCTTCTTCTCGTGGTTTTCACACGATCAGGTAACTTTTCGATTTTGTCCAAATATTCAGGCACGTATAAGAAAGCGTAAGAAAAAGTAATTTCTTAAAAACCAAATTAATGCAAAAACCACAGTCAATTTTTTCAATTCAATATTAATCGATTAAATGCTTTTTTACTGGCAATAGCTCCAACTTCTTCAAAACAGATGGCGCTTATTATGTTTTGATAAAAACACTGTTTGAAAATTTCAAATTGTAAAGGTTCAAATATTTCTTTATAAATCGATTTTTGTCTGCCGGTACACTTCACTTAGTGCTCTGTTCGTTTGTCGAACACACTTCGAATGCTCACACTTAAAATTTTTAGTATATCAAAGTAAAGTATTCAAAAACTAAACAGATTATCACCCTAAAGTACATCTTATACACTACTTGGTAGGTCCCGATTTCAATCATTCGCCCCAACTTCCAATGTTTGTTTGTTGTTTTAATTCTTCTTGCTTGGCACTTCAAAATGTCAAAATCTCTTGAAATAGAATTTAACTTTATGTTTTGTTTTGAGTATTCAGTTTTTTTTTCTCAAGTGATTTTAACATTAGGTACTTTACTTGGGAGGTCGGAATAGTCGGGTGTGGATGTGAGAAATTGCTGATTATGTAGGTGTCAGACAATAATGATTGGATAATTAAGAAACAAAATACTTTTGATTTTTTTTTTCAAAATTCTTTGATTGGCCAATTTTTGAAAGATTTAGAAACTTATCAGTACCTACTTAAAAAAAATTAAAAACAATCTTTAATATTTGATAGAAAGCTTTCATTGGTGATCAAATTTTATGAACTTTTACTCCAAAAGGAATCAAATGCAACAAATATTTCAGATATTATTCGTTGAAAATTTTTTAAGCTTCAAGTCTTATGAAGTGTTTTTTTTTCTGTTAAAATTACCGTTAATGATACATACATTCAGGGTGTCACGAAACTTATCGTCAAGCGGGAACGGGGTGAAAGGGTAGGTTATATTTACCTGTACTGAGAAAATAAGAAAAAAATCCATCTCAATTTGGCTTAGTAATAACAGCAATCTTTAGGAAAGTTATGAAGATCGATGTACTGTGGTCACAAATTTAAAAATCTCGAAGTTTTTTATAAGTGGTCCCTAACAGCCATACTATTGATCGCAGTTATAAATCCAAAAACTAGTACATAGATACTAAAAAATTGATTGCTTACTAGTGCAAGCCGTTCTACACACAAATTTAGTTCAAATGAAAAATTTCGAACAAGAACGAGAAATTGGTTCATCTGTAGCTAAGTTAGATGGTTTCTTGCCCTTCTAAGGCAGAACTTTTCAAAAATGCTTTCCGAACCATTCCCTCTTAAAAATCTTCCGTTTATCCCTCGTGCGCCAAACATGGGTATACCTTGAGGTCTAATAATGATTGTGATGTTTGTGGACGTAGGAAAAAGAAAGACCATAATTTTTCATTTTCAATAAATAAATAATTGGAGTGGTTGTGCCCTTGTTGAATTTGTACCTATCTCTTACCTTCTTAGCCTTTAAAAAAGCAATTTGCATGCTATTTTCAACTGATTTTTAGAAAAAAACATTTGAAAAAATTTACCAAGAACTAATACTTTTTAATCTGCCCACCCTCTACTTTGGACCTTATTTCTTGTAATTGATTTCCTCATTTTTGAAAAGAAACCATCACAAATAATCGTTTCAGATCTGTCCCTTTCTAAGAAAACTCCAGGGTCCCCCAAGACTGCCACTTAAGCCTTTTCATTCTTACCATAAATGATATTGATTTGGTCATTTTAAACATTCCAAATTTCGATATCTCACTCCATGATGAAAATTTCAAGTTTGTTTAGACCATATCTTCGACTCATGACTCCAATATTTTCCAACTTAATCTCGACAGTTGCTTGGTGGATGTTATTTTTATCAAGCATTAAGGATTTTTAAAACCAATGCATGCAAAACATTCGGTGATGACGACGGCGAAATATCATTCATTTTGGTTTGGAAAATCCTTAATGCTTGTTAAAAAAAAATATCCACAATTGTAATATTTTCTCAGATTCGATAGCAAAACTAGTTTACTTAATTTAAAACGTCCACTTATTTATTTTACAAAACAAAACACTTTACTTTTCCTACTACAAAACAATTCATTGTTTACCACTTAACTTTACTGAAATTAATTCACCAACTATACTTTTCA
This sequence comes from Dasysyrphus tricinctus, assembly GCA_963921185.1. Lineage (NCBI taxonomy): Eukaryota > Metazoa > Arthropoda > Insecta > Diptera > Syrphidae > Dasysyrphus > Dasysyrphus tricinctus. The sequence goes on from OY992533.1 coordinate 6,602,041, forward strand.
CTTTTATTACAATTCACTTTATTCATTCACTGTATCCACTGCCGGTCAAACATGTGCCTTTAATACTTGTTTTACAAGCTCTGGATATTGCTTGAATATTCTGGTATCTGCTTCTAGAGCTTTCCGTAGGGGAAATTTCCCATAATTTCCCTTTTAAAAGCTTTTATTTTGACATTCAGCACCAAAGTTCTAAGGCTCATGAAAGCTCTGCGTAGGTTTGTTTGAGTCAGGTATAATCCGAAAGATGGCGCTTCTTCTTCAACCAAGATCTATTGTGCCCGTTGGTTTAATTTTAGTGTCGAACAATAAATTGTTTTGTATGTACCTATTAAAAACAGTAAAGTGTTTTATTTTGTGAAATATATAAGTGGAGAATTTAAATTAAGTGAATAAGTTTTATGAACGGACCTGATAAAATATAACAATATTTATCCAAAGAACGACGCGACACGGGAGGATAACTTTTTAAACGTAGCGTTATAGTGCCGAAAATAAAACATTAAATTCCTGAAAGAATATAAATACGTAATTCAAGTTACAATTTTATCTTCTAAAGCATCAAAACGATTTTCCACCTAATCTGGGCATCAAATTGAATAGTGTTCAAGGCGAAAGCGTTTGCCTTGGCCTAAGCCACCCATTGAGGCATTAATTAACACTTAATTAATAAACTATAGGCCTAGAAGTGGAAAATAATTATTTTTGGATGCGAAAACTATTTTCATGCAAATAATGCCTAGGGTTGAATATATTTTTTTTTTTAAGTGTAAGCCGACCATCCCAAAAAAAAATATTTTATTCACCAAACTTTTTTCGCATGCAAAACAATTGCCAGTCCATTGTTTTACATGACATTCCATGACAGCAATGGTTTCTTATTTTGCATGAAACTGTAAACCAATCATGCAAACAATTAATTTTGCATTTCACCTCAATTATTTTTGACATGCGAGAATATTTGCATAGATTTTTTTTTGCGCACGGGAACTGTAAACTAGGCTTAAAGCTTAGTTCTTATGACCGAAAAAAAAATGATGATAAGAAAAAAAATGTTCCGAGAGAAAAACATTTTGTGGTGAAAACGAAAATTTGGATTCGATCTACAGATTCCTTGCAAAAAAAACGGGAATGTGACAATTCTGACCAAAAAATACCTATGAAAATTTTTTATTTGATTTTTGCCACAAATTAAAAGTAACACTACAAGCACAGCACACAAATCAAACGTTCAAACAGTATTTTTGTTCTTTTTTCCGAAACAAATATTCGCGGTGAGTATGATTTTTGTCTGCAGGTTCACAGTTTGATAAAAAAAATTTAAACGTCCAAAAAATTTTGTTCGCAAAAATCATTCCGATAAGAAATATGTATACATGTAGTCTTTTTGTATAATGTATAGATACCCTACTTAAAAATAACTTAATAAAATCATGGAACTAATACAATTTAAAATAATACATTTCTTTTGTTTTTAAAGTCTAGTTTACAGTTCCCGTGCGCAATAAAAAAATCTATGCAAATACTCTCGCATGTCAAAAATAATTGAGGTGAAATGCAAAATTAATTGTTTGCATGAAAATATTTTATCTTAAGCATACATAGTTTACAGTTTCATGAAAAAAAATTGCTGTCAAGGAATGTAATGCAAAACAATGGGCCGGCAATTGTTTTGCATGCGAAAAAAAAGTGTGGTGAATAAAATGTTTTTTTTTTTTTGTTGGATGAATTAAGGATTAATTCATGACTCAATGCCCCTTTCACACAAAGAAACAAGTTGTTGGAGATTTTTTGACGTTTTCTTTTAATCTCCTTAAAAATCTGTTGAGGAAACAAATCTCCAGGCAATTTTTGAAATTCCTTTGAAAGTCTATTGGTTGAACATACCTTAATAAAAATGTGAAAGGAAATGTCAAAAAATCTCTTAAAATCCTCGACCGGGGAGATTTTGTTCACCGCCCTTTCCTCCTGCCCTTCTAACCATGGAACTGAAAGTTGCTGGCAACTCAGTTTCCTCGTGTGAAAGGGCACAATAGGTGGATTAGGCCAAGGCAAACGTTTTTCGCCTTGAATATGTATTCAATTTGGTGCGCAGAACCTAGGTGGAAAATCGTTTTGGAAATTTTGATTTTTGTTCGCATGGGAACTGTAAACTATTCCTAAGATTAACAATTATAAAATTCATCGACTAACGACTAAAACTACTCCTTGACAATACAGAACAAATTATAATGGAAAACAATATAGGAAGCACAGTACACAAATCTAAGGTATTATACTGCGCAGGTTGTCTGTCAAAAATAAAAAAATGGCTGTGAGCGTGAGGAAGAAAACACACGTAAAAACAACAACAAATTAAAATAGAAATTGTCAGAAATAAAAATGGCTGGGAGTGTGAGGACTTAAATACACGTAAAAACAACAACATATACTGACATTTGACACAAATTTTGATATATGCGCAGAAGAAACAAAAATCAAAACTCTAATGATATTACCTTTAATATGTGTACTGTGATAGGAAGTACGTACTAGCGTTGCCACGTCCCAGTTTACCCGGGACGTCCCGGATTTTAATTACAAATTCAACTGTCCCGCCGGGACAACTTTTTTCCCTGGTTGTGACTTAAATTCTCAAAAAATACCAATATCTTTTATAAGTTGGCAAACAATTGCTGCATTAAAGTTTTAATCAATCTAACCATAGATACTAAACGTAGAATGGGAATGAGGAATAAACACGTAAATAATAGAAAAATTGTTAATTTTTTGTTTTTGTGGACTGTTGAATTTGATGCAGTTTAAAGTTCTTGTGACCAAATGTCATTTTGGCAATCTGAAAGCTGCTGTCACTATCATTTAAAATTGGCAAATTTATATTAGGTACCTATAACAAAAACGTTTGCAAATTTTTTTCTAGATTCCGATGAATGTTAGTTCTACTTTTTGTCAGCTAAGCATACGAAAATGAGTACTTAATATAAAAATGTATTTAATAACGTCAACGTGAGATTTCGAAACAAATTTGTTTGAAACATTATTTTTGTTGTCAAAAGTTTTAGTTTAGAAATTATTAAAAAAAAAATATTTACAAAAAAAACTTTTTCAAGAAATAAAATAAGGGAATGGATTTTCAATTTTAAAAATAGGGCGAGAATAGATCCCCGTCCCATACGATTTTCTTCTTGTCTCGGTGAAATTTATTTTGTCCCGGGCAAAATTTGTCAATCCCGGGATTTTCCTTAACTTTGGCCATTATGTCCCGTTGAGCTTCGAAGACAAATCTGGCAACCCTAGTAACTACCTACCCAAGGCCGTAGCCCCGAAATTTTTCAAAAAATCATTTGTAAATCATACTGATGGCAGCAAGCTTTCGTGCAAGTGGCCGTGCTTAAGGGTTTAAACAATTATTTGATTAAAAGCTGCTGAATAATTTTACATTATGCAATATCCGAAGTGGCAGCACTCTTTTAATTCTGAATCAGACTTTTTGACTTGAGAACATACAATTCAAGTGGCAACACTTTTAACTCTGCATTTGCTTTTAAAATCAATTTTTAATCTTTGTTTCTCTTTTGGGTTTTTACAGTTGTATCTTGCGATACTTTTATGCAATTCACTTTGTTCAAGTGAAACCGCGTAACCTCTCCGCACTCACTCCCATATCCCATTCGGGTGAATGCTTAAAGAAAGGTGAATTTAAAATAAAACGTACTCAAGAACCCAAACGATAAAGAGAAGCACAAGGAAGAAAAGACGATGACTTTGAAATTTTACAGTTCTGTTTTCTACCGCTACCCCCGCCACCGCTTACTACTTCGGAAATCGTGCTGAAAAATCGCAAGAAGAAATTGCATTGGTTTTAAAGAGTCAAAGCAAATGCCATCATATATGTACATCATCCATTCAATGTCCACATTCAACACATTCACACACTCCTAGTCAACACCTTTTTATTTTTCGTTCAAACAACATCCACGATCCACACACATACACAGCCAACAAAAACAAATCATATTTCTCAAAAATTCCACCAATTCCGTATTCACCTCATTCCATGACTGCACACACATTCCAATGAAGTCAACATTTCATCAATGAATTCGCCGTGGCTTGTCGTGTGAATGTAAACAAATCCATTCTTGTTCGCTTCAAATTCTAGTTTGTTCCTGAAGTGCGTTTTTAATTTATTTCTGTTCTGCCGTCGGTCGGTCGTCGGACAAATCAAATATTTATTTTCGGTGAGTATTTTATAGTTTTCGTCTTATTTTTTTTGTATGATGTTTTAGTTTTTATAGAATATTTTGGCAAAAAAATCTTGTCGTCCTTGTCCGAAAGAAGACGGGTTAGCTACCTATATCTGTGTTTTTTTTTTTACTTCGGCCTTGGAGATTGGGGTGGTGGTGGTTTGTTCGCGTTCTTTTTCTCTTGTGGTGGTGGTTTTTTCGTTTTGTTTTTCGATCAGCATGATGAAATGAAGTGTTATTAATTATTAAAGTCGGTAGGTACTTTTGATTGAATAATTTTATTAACAGATTTCAAAATCGCTTATTGTTTTTTGGGGAAGCGCCGCCGCCGCCGGCCGGTGGTTTTTGTTGATGGTAATTTTTCTGCCGATTACCTGATTGTCTTCAACTTAAATGCCTACCTTGTTACCATTATCACATTTTGGTAAGACTATCTTTATTAAAATGAGCTTTATTTTTAACATAATTTACAGAAATTAATTTTCAATTTCAGTTTCTTTTAAAACATTTTCTAAATGAAACCTAGGAAGGTACAAAATGTATAAAGATACCTAAACCAGCGTGTTCACCCTTGAAGATCAATTCCAAAGTTGAAGGTAGGTAGGTACCTTTCTATTCTTCTTTTAATGTTTTATTTGAATATTAGTTTCAATGAATCTTTTAATATTATTTACAATTATTAAACTTAACTTTTGTACAGTATATACAGTAGTGGACACAAATTTAGGACACTAAGAAGAAAGATGAAAATCTAATTTTTCAGCTGTTACCTTCCAAATTAATTTTTGTAAGTTTATTTTATTTGATCAGGTAGGGTGATGTCTTGCTAGGTCAGCCTTCTCTAGTAGTCAGCCACCTCTTTATAAAAAACAGCATAAATAGTAAAGGCTTCGTGTTACTTTCGGAAAAAAAATATTTTTAAAAAGCCCTACTATTTTTTTATATGTATGCAAAATTTTGGCTAAATGCGACTGATGGTTTTCTGTTTAAAAATTGAAGTTTGCTTCAAGTTTGCAAAATATTTGAATGTGACGGTTTTTACAAAAAAAAAGTTAGTGGAAGTGCCTTTTGTAAAGGTCTCAAACAACTAAAATACTGAAGAGAGGTCCATTATGTTATTGTTTTTGTGTTCTTTAAAGTCTATTTTACTTGTTTTTTGCAAGAAAATATGAAATTTTTCAACAGATAAATATTTAGAAGGGGGGCTGGCCTTAGGAGACAAATTTTGTTCAAGTCTTTTAAGCTCGGCCCCCCCCGGCTGACTACTGAAGACTACACTTTTTTATTTTTTTATTTAACTGAGTATGAAAATTGAACGGACCTTTTATTCTCTCTTGATTTCTGTTAAAATTTTTTTTTAAAAATCCCTATTTTCAGTAGTCAGCCGCCTGTTTACAAAATGAAAAAATGGCGGCTGACTACAGGAGACACGTATAAAAAAGTGTGACTCTATAGTCGGCCCCCGTTTTTCATTTTGTTAACAGGGGGCTGACTACTGGCGAACTAAGGTGGCCGACTTCTGGATCTAAGGTGGACGACCTCACAAGAATCGTACTTACAGTTCAATTTTTGTTAATAACTTATTTATGTTAACAAATTAACTAAATAGGTAAGCCTATAATTTAATCACCTTCACATTCCAAACAATCAGATAACGTAAACACTCTATTCAAAAATTTGAATATAGAATTTCTGAGGCCCAGTTAAACATAAAAATAAAGTTAAAGGGCTGACTACTAGCGACATCACCCTATGTACACATAGAAGTATACTCCCACCAAATGAAATCTTATCTAATGTTACCCCTGGAAGAGCAGATAGCAAAACAGACTGAAACATCGACTTTTCGCTTGGACACAAATTTAGCACATTTATCGGTTTTGAGATTAAATGGTGGATTAATTTTGATTATCGTTTCGAATATTAAAAATATTTCATTATAATTTGTAGTAAACCTTTTAGTTTTAGAGCAGAAGTGATTCCTCGTGATAAACTTTCTATCAAAGCCACATACTGTTGCTTTTGTAATGCACACTAGCACTATCCTACCTTAATTTAGACACATTTTTTTGGTTTTTGTATACAATTATGGTTTTCAAAATCGTAAAATAGGTTTTCGACCAAAAAATTTCGCTGGCCATTTCGAAAGTATTACTTAAATGACCTCTCACCAACTCTGCACTAGTTTTCAAATGTACTTTGAGTGTTAAAAGTGCATGAAAGCACTCTTCTCCACAATTAATTGCTATTTTTATCAGGTTGTATTTTGCAAATACAAATCTTGTCCTCGAGATTTTTTTGACATGTGTAGTTTTTGGTAGGTAATGCATCCACGCTAAAGGCAGTATTACACTACCATATATATATGGCAAACTTGCCATATAAATACGGTCCACAAGTGACATATAAGCATGGTATATATGAAAGAATATGTGTATATGATACCATAGAGGTACTATATACATATTCTTTCAAAAAAATAGATCTATCGCACTGATATGTCAGTTGTGGTACGTATTTATATGGCAAGTTTGCCATATTTATATGATAATGTAATATCGCCTTAATAATTTTCATTTAAGCATCATCTTACAAGTCTTGAAGAATTGTGGTGATGTAATATTTTGGCTTTAGTCTGCATTGGTGGCACTCGAGTGCTAAAATTGAACTTTATGCGAAAGACAATACATTACTTGGTCTTCTCGGTGAGTTGTTTTTAGTCTCGATGAACTTATCCAATGCTTTGAATCATTCCAAAATTACAAAAACCATTGTACACCATTTTCTTATAACTCAGAAATTTTGGATACCGCCCGAATATTTGCTTTTACCAGGATAATGAGGTTTGTTTGTTGCCCCGTTAGCATTTGGTTCTTGGGCCTAAAATTAAAGTTTTTTAACACTATTTACATAATGGACACTTGATAATATTTAACTACTTCAAACTTAATGTCAATTATTTTTAAAAAAATCACAGGCTTTGAATATAAACTGGGGAAATTAGAAATGTGCTAAATTTATGTTCAGCTTAGAACCAGCTTGAAAAAACTAAAACAATTGCTTTTTCTAAAACCAGGAAATTACTTCATATGGATTTTTTGAGCAAAGGAAAGGTTGTCATTGACGATATAAAAATTAACCGATGCTTGTAGAAAATAAATAATAAATTAAAAAAAGCTTTTGTTGCTACTAGTGTGCTAAATTCGTGTCCACCACTGGACATTTTAAACGTGATTTAACAATATTTAAATTTATCAAAATGTTTGATTTCACTTTTCATCGTTGAAAACGTTAATTAGGTATACTTATGTAGGACTTATAATTTTAGGCTCCCTATGAATATTTTTCTTTTCATAAGTTCTTGTGTTTTCAGATTTTGTGTTGCTAGAATTAATCGATTGGGTCAAACACGCCGTCTCAACAGAGACGTTTTTGATTCGACATGCTAGGTTATTTGTCTTTGGTTTTCTTATGCTTGAATAGATTGAGAGTTGAAGAAGTTAAGTAGGTACCTAGAAAATCCTATGTCAAGATTAAGATACAGTGAAATAAGTAACTGATGCCAGTAAGTAGGCCGGCACATTTGGGCCATCACAAGATCATCTTGATAACATTTATATTTAAAAAACCTTCACCTACCTTCTTTGATTCGTTATATCAATAAGAGCTTTTTCTGAAATGTACAAGAATGCTGATTTCTACTTTTGCCAGATCACAATAATTTTTAGCAGGGACATGAAAACGTGGTAGGTACCTACCTAACCTAGGTATTTTCTCTTTTTCAGCTAGCCTTGATGGTGTCTGTGAAGTTAGCAGGGCAACTTTCACCCACGCAAATAGGACCTTGACAGGAATTTGAAGTTTTTTTTTACATTTCTATTCCCGATTTTGCAGTTCACCAAATAAGGGTGCAATTGTGACCTGCTAACTTCACTGTGAAGGTGTGGGTTCGATTCCCAGCCGTGCTACCTAAAAACAGGATTGTTTTATTCGAGGTACTGCCTCTTGCGAGGAACTGACAAATCCTCCAAGCGTATACTTGTCATGACATCTCATTTAGCCGTTCGGACTCGGCAAAAAACTGTAGGTCCCCTCCATTCCTGCCAACAAACACGCACACAGGAATCGTTGTGAGTTGTAAGTCACTAGGCCCTGGTTCTCCACGCCACCCAATTTTTTTTTTTTAACTTCACTGTGAAGTTAGCAGGTCACATCTTGTATCTCAAGACACAAGCAAGCTACAAATTTCAAGAATTGACTACAGCCTATCGTTGAAAAGCAAAGAAAATGCTAATTTGGAGCCTTATTACAGGTTCCTAGCATGCTTGGTTCCTGATATACACGATGTGGCCTGCTTTCTTCACAGTTAGCAGGACACTCGATTGCAAGCTTATTTGGTGAGCTGCAAAATCGGGAATAGAAATGCAAATTCCTGGCATGGTCACATTTGCGTGGGTGAAAGCCCTGCTAACTTTACAGGTCTTGATGCAGAGTAAACATATTACAGATACATATGTGTACTGTGGTCTTGATGTGTGCTTTTCTATAGAGTTTCAGTTATGGACAAATTGGGGGCGCTTAAAATTCAATATTGGGTAAAGTTTGGAGGCACCAAAGATAGCACGGTGAACGATTTATCGTTTCATACCGTACCATGTGTGAAAATCAGTGCTACCTGGAAAGTTGAGCGAAAATTTGTTCTTTTCGCTTGAAAATTACTTCTGAGAACCTGATAAGTTTTGCCTTTTTTTGTAGCATCTTGCAGTTTTTTTTACCTCGATACGACACAAAGGTGAATGTTATCTAATGCTTAACCTCCACGGCAGAGGAAGACAATAATTCGCAAGTTAAGGCTTATGCAAAGTTTGGCGAGATTGATTCCAGGCTTAAACTCATAAATAACAAAAGCAATATTCCTATAGATGAATGACTCCAAATATAAGATTTACCTGATAGTAGGTACCAAAACTGTTTTGTTTCGGTGTGGGAATTAGTATTCGCAGAAAATCCTTTTTGAGAATTAATGGTTTTCCAATATTCGTTCATTAGGTAATGATTTTCTCATTTTTTTGGAAATCAATTTTAACTTTTAACTGAAGCCTTTCACATCAAAAGGAGACTGACAATAAAAATGGAAAATTGGAGTGAAACTATTTCAAAGCCTTTACATCGTCAAAAAGTCAAAATTTTATCGTTTTTAACTTCCCACAGTAAATTGTCTGTTTTTGTTGGGTTTTGATGAAGAAACAATCACCGAATTGTGGACACGAGTAGAGTTAACACAGTTATAGCTATGTATGTATTTTTAAATTTTTATTCAATCAAAAGCAGATCTAAATTCCATTAAATCTTTCTTATTTCTAATCTGACAAAATTTTTCTTTAACTGTTGTCAATATTTGCACATTGCAGAGTCCAAAATTTTTATCTTTTTTTTAAAATACTTTCAAGGTAACACAGTTAACATCTTGTTCAGTTACAGCTGCTACATACCACAGAGTGTAAAAATATGTGGTGTGTCCTTTATTAAAAAAAGTTCTATTATTATTAAAACATTCCAACAACTGCTACCGATGCATGATATCACACTACGGCAAGCAGGCGCGGATCCAGGATTTCGCTCAGGGGGGGGCAATTTTCGTAAATATCCAAAATCTTGATGAGATCTACAGAAAATTTGAGTACCCTTCGTACCGCTCTACAAGTCTGATTACACAAAGCAATGCGAGCTGATGAGTTTGAAATTTGAAGACAATTAACTCTTTCATAACTGAAGAACTTTGTGAAATGAAGTTTTGCAGTTTGTAGCTATAGAATCGTGCCTTTAAAGCGTTTTTGAGTTCCCTCTGGATCTGCGTAACTCCACAATTATGCTCGGAAAACATAATTGCACAGTGGTATGTTCCTAATCAGACACAATGACGTTCGAGTTTGAGTGAAATTTCCAGCCTCTTCTTTAGCAGGGACAACCTAACCTAAACTTGCCAGTAAAGGCTTTTTTCGAGAACGTCATCAGCATCAAAAATGCATTTTGCGGAATGTTCTCAAATGCAAACTGCAAAAGTCAAATACAAGTTTTACTGCATAAGCATTGTGTTCAAAAATGCAGTTTGTTCAAGTCACATGTTCGAAAACATCATGTGTGGTACAATTCTGCAGTAAAAAATCGAGTTGGCAACAAAGATATTGAGAAGCCGGAGGTGTTCATAAACGTCAAATGCGTTTGCAAGAAAATTGAAGGATCAAAACCGAGATGAACTTTATTGTAAGCTCAGATGCCTTCGTCCATCGATACAAAACCAAACTTTCTGACATTGAATTAAGACACAATGATTATAGTGGAAAATAAAAAAAAAAAACAACTCCTAATTAAACCTTTCTGTCAGACCTTCTCGATTCATCCTTCGATTGTGACTAACTTCCATTATACATTTCATTTACAACATATATTCAATTCAGCCCTCGTTAAGTTTTAATAAAAATTTTTCAAAATCTCAAACCATCGTTTGCAGAGTTGCCAGACTCATGCAGTTCGATACAATAGCAATGTTCGCGTCGAGAAATAACGATCTTTGACAACCGAATGGACGTTGGCTTGACGTTTTCAAAAGCCGCAAAAACACCTATCCTTAGATGTAAAAGTTCCATCCAACGTCTTCTTCGTTGGATTCGTACTGGATTCGTACTCTTCCCGAGCTCGAAACACAAGTGCAGTAAAAAGACGGTGAGCAGCTCTAAAGAAGCTCTCGAGAGTAAAACACGAAAGTGGACACAAACAAGTCATGAAATAAGCTCACCAGAGGTGAAGAATGATATCCGAGAGTCGCTCTCGAGAGTTTACTATTGTGAAAGTACTCCCGCAATGGAAACGCACATTTAAATATTAATCATAAAAAGAACTCTATCACCCTTTGTATGAAGTTTTTTGGTATTTCTTAATACGTTTTATACACAAATGTAGTTTATTTTTTTAACTTTAATTAGATATCTTAATCCTGTAGATCCCAGCATTTGAAGCAAAGTTAGAAATTTAAACGACGTAATTTAAAGACTTAATTTCTTTTGTAAATTAAAATCAACTTTAAGTTTAATAATTTAGATAAGTGCCCCTGCCACCTATCCCGTTACAGACATCTATCCTTTAAATAAAGACCTGAACTTTGAAGATCGGACATCTAAAACCGAAATTATAAGCTTTCCACTCAGTCGATTTGAAGGCAATTTGCCATAGCGGAACTGAACCTGGTCAGCCAGCCGGCAACGCACAACTACTCATTGTTGCAACGCTTGGCTACCAAGAAAAAAATTTAAAAACGTATTGCAGAATAACCTTTTTTTTATTACATTTTATTAAATTCATATTTTATGCTTCGTTCGTTCTTGCCCAGGGGGGGGCAATTGCACCCATTGCCCTCCCCCTGTATCCGCGCCTGACGGCAAGGCACTGGTGCAAGGAAGAATTGTCTTTTTTTAACATAACCGCCCAAAAACAAATTATAACCATCGGATCCCAACTATATAGGTATACCGAATCCTTTCATTTGTTTGGCGATGACATCTCTCTGTTTCCCTGTGGGTTTGTTCATTCCATTGTCATGATCTTGGCCATCTTTCAAAAGCAGCTTAAATAATTTTAAAACAAAAAAAAACCATTACCTTCTGCCTGCATAATGAGCAAAAGGATTCCTAAGGATGCATTGGAATTGCAAATTGCAAAAGTATCGAAAGAATTTTCTGCTTTATACCTACGACACAGTGAGACGATGATGTTGATGGGGTGATTCAATTTTAAACTTCTTTCGGGTGAGTTCCTTTAATATTAAATCGATTCCAGTTGCAATGGTCCTTTTTTCTTCTCCTCCCTACTCTCTTTTTGCAAAATGCTCCTTTAAAGTGTCCAATTATTTTTCTACCTTTTTGAGTTGATTGCATTTTCAAAAATTGTGTTTACGTGCAATGCTAGGGAGCAAGGTGCGCCCTTTATATTTATTTGAAAAGCCACAGAGGCTATTCCTGCTGCGTGGCAAAATAACCAACGAAACCATATGTGTGCAAAATCGCTAGGCTTGACTTTTAATTGCAGGTTCAATATCATGTGTGTGCGCAGCACCATCTACCCACATTTTTTGAGCTTACTCCATAGAGGATAACATAATAATAAAGTGATCTTGGAACAGATCTCTTTGTAGGATTGGAAAATATATCTTGCCCCTAAGGGGCACAATGCACCAAACGAGTAATTGGTTGGACATTCTTGTGGGATCGAGAGACTGCTTGCTTGCATGCCCACTCAATATGTCTTGGATTTTGTGAAATTTTGTTAACTAATCGATGAGGCTAATAATCGGATCGGTGATTGAGTGTGAGATGCGAAGGGCAAGCAGCACTACAACACGCTTTCGTGTGCAGAGGTCTCTTTGTTTGAATTGGTGGAATAGCACTGAAAATTCAATCTGGAATGGAAGAATTTTTGTACTCCCACTTTGTCAGTTCAGAGCTAGGGCTTAGCATCAGTTGAGAAACTCTGCATGTTCCTCTTGTAAGTCAGTTTCATGAAGCCTAAGGAGAGGTTTTTGACTATTCAAAATGGTACCCCGCATATAATATGTAGCTGATTAGGATAACGCAGTGTTAATATTTGTGAATGAAAAACATTTATTTATAATATTAAGAAGTTGTTATTGTAATTTCAAAAATTTAAGACTAACGATTTTCTATCATGTTATTTAACTTTTACTCAAACTCGAAGTTCTAAAAATTAAATTGTAAAAAAAAACATACCTCTCCTAACAAAAATCATCACACCTTGTTCTACAATTCCGCCTTAATTGGCAACATTTCAATTACAAATTTCCTCCATTGTGCCGGGCGACCTTTTCCCTCGTCCCTCCTTCCTCGTGTCAATTGGTCATTCAAACTTAAGCCGCCATCATCCTGTCTAATTAGTTAAAATTCCTCATTCCTCTCAGGAACTTTCCGTGTCTAATGTGGTAATTACCTCCGACACCCTTTTTTCATCGTAGTGTGTTGTTCTGTCCACCTGAATATCTACCATCTCCCTACCTATGCCGAGTCATTAAGCGAATTTCGTTCGTTGTCCCTTCTACAAAAATATTCCTGTCCGTCAGTCATACTATGTGGGCACAACTGGCAGTTTTATCCTTTTTTTTGTTTTGTTAAATTCATGTGTTCTGCTTCTTCCCTATTTCTTGACATATTCTATACTTAGTGGAAAATGAGATGAGGCAAAAAATAATAAATGCCTTACAAGCGTGATGAAGAAAATTATTAATATTCTGACGCTCTTTTTTAGGTATGGAAATCAGCCATAAATTTCAAGGAATTTACATGTTCTGGTGTAATTTTTTTTCATTTTTTTTTTGTTTTTAATAAAAATTCTTAATGCGGTTCTTTACTTCCATCTAATGAAGTTGGCGCTTTATAAAATGTCAACTACAACCGAGATGATAAAGAAGACACTTCCTGATATGAGGGCACAGAAATAAAGAATTTCTTGTGCAAAATCCTTTTTAAAACACTATAGATATCCCTGATACGTGATAATTTCAATCAAAATTTTTGTATAACCTTTATCACAGCTCTTTCTTCAAATCCCACAAAATGGCAATCTCAGCGAAAATCTCTGTTTCCACATCACAAAATGTCAGGTGACCGAACTCTGACTGCTCCTCCATGAAGGAGAGGAGTAGAAGACACTTTCATAATCCAAAAATAATGCAATCTAATTTTTTTCTCATTTCACATCCTTTCCTACACCTCTTAGAAAAGAACCTAAAATCTTAAGCAAATGGTTGCAAGAAACAGTAAAAACCTCATATGTGGTAGTTTAATAATAAATCAATACCTGAATCTTTTTTTGGTGGAGATTTTCCCCCGGTTGGAGTTTCAGGGGAACAAAACAATTCAGAATTAATCAAAAAGGAATACAATCCACAAAATTTTTAATACATTTCTTTTTTTTTTTAATTTACAGCGGCTTCCCATTGAGTCTATAGAACCTTGTTTTAAACAACTTCTGATTTGAAATGGCAAACATTAGTTATGAGAGTTTTCTTAAATTTTTGCGCAAATATTTCATCTCAGAATCGCTATCTCTGAAGATTATATACGAGCTTTTGACTGTTTACCACACAAAATCCTCCTTCTCTATATCGTGTATGGGTGTCTTTGCATTTCAAGGGAGGTTCCAAACAGCGCAACACTATTACTCGTTAGCTGCTGCTCTGGAATTTTCGACGGTTGGCCACATTTCATCACAAGGATATCTTCGTAGCCATCGTCATCGTCGACGTCGTCATATGCTAACAACGTTCGAAAAAGGAGGATAAAAATGATTATAAGGATGGTATAGTAGCACTAGTAGGAGTTATATGGAAGAGGTCTATATCACCTAAGCTCTTTGTGATTTGCACCAAAATTTTCCAGCAGTCATCATCACTTTTTATCAATTTGCTGAGAGAAGGACCAAAACCAAGCAGAAAGCCAAAGCTAGCTAGAGATACGAGTAGAAGGACACTCGAAGCCATGTGTATGGCTTAAGGAACCGAAAACAAAAAGAAAAAACATCAGCCAGAATAGAAGAAAGTTATAAAAAAAGAATGCATGTTCGTTGAGGTGAAAGAAAAATCTCTGCAACTAGAGAATTGGAAGCTTCTGGATGAAAGGCTGAAATCCAAAAGAAGACAAATGTTCTTTTTTTCGGTTCAGTTCGGTTCGGACACTTTGTATGCTTATCGTTGGTCGTTGTGGTGGGAGCAGAGGGAGCGGCGAGTACGATGTACGAGTACGAGTTGTTCGCAAATTTTCACCCGGATATTCAATAAGAATCTGCATTCTTCTTTCCTTAATCTCCATACCTTACGTATAGCTGCCTATACATATACCCATAGCATTTGGTTCTATAGTATGGTTATCGGCTGAAGGATTCCATCTATGATGAGAGTTCATTTTATGGGAACGAATACACCCGGTTTCATGACGAGGGGGATGGTGGAATATCCTTTGGGTTTGAGAGCATATTGAGTGTGATGTGTGCACTCTGTGCAGGCCATTTTGCCAGACTTAAATGAATTTATTATCAAATTCAATTTCTCGGTATTGGAATCTAAAAGAGAGTATATCGAGATCTCCGGGAGCACACAACACAACATCATCATCATCATCTGCTAGAAAGGTTAATGGAAAATTTCAGAAAATATCTTCTTTCAGTGATTTGAATTGAATTTGAAAATCATTGAATTCTGTTTTCCTCTACTCGTGTACGAGCTTATAGTTGCTGATGGATAAGAGATTTTTAGTTTTCAAACATTGTTGTGGTATTCGGATAAGAGTCCTGATGTTAAGTTAAATTTGAATAAATGAAAGACTTTTTATTTTTCAATTGCATGTGAGTTCGGTTCCAGGTAGTTTCTAGTAAAGACGAGAGGTATGGAAAGTGTTCAAATCAAATAGGAACTGTGGTTGGAATTCAATTGCTAGAGTCAAACAACTGAAATAGAATTCGTATACTCCTTTTCATATTTTGTATGGATCTTAAAACAAAAACATTTGACTTTGATTCGTAACATTAACTTCTTTTTAATAATAAACTTTCAAAAACTCTCAAACTTAATGGGTGAACTTCCCAAATCGATTGAAAAAGAACTCAATTTCGTAAAGAAACATTGTAAACGACTTTTTCTCTCTCAAATTTGTCATAAATTGTGCACTTTACATCGAAAGTTATTTTTTCACGACATCACCCTACCACTCGGAGCTAACTACCCTACGCTACGCCTTTAAACTTTTTATAGTTTTCCATCCAATTTTCTTTTCAAATTAATTTAATGAAATCGTAAATAAATTAATTTCATCAATTTATACGTATATGAAGCTGCAACGATGAAAAACACATGTTTGAAGTTAAATAATCAAATAGAACAAGAAAAAAACTCTCGTATAATTAAAAGAACATTTTAAGCATCATCAGCAAAAAATTGTATACATACCCACGTAACGTATAAGAAAAGAGGAAAAAAACGATCTTCCGGAAAATTAAAAAGTTTCCCTGGAGAAAGAAAATGCCAACCCCCTTTATGTTTTTTTTTGTAGAATCACATGTCGAATATATCGATGGTACACAGTTGTTAGCGTGTTGTCATCACTTGACTATTAAGGCCATCGGAGTATTTGTTCCTCCCCACATCTATTTTGATAATATGAAATGCGTACTTGGCTTTAATTTAACACTTCCTGTCAGTGTTTGTTTATATTAAGCAAAGTTTATGACAACTCGGAGTTTAGAGACGACCGACTACCCTCTGGGGTTCTCGTTGCCAAAGTTTAAGTTTTTGAGTTTTACTCTTTTCGAGTATAAATGTGGGAAGACTGATTTTATGGCATTCATTGATTGGCATACAAAATAATAAATGATTGTTCATCGATTCCCTCAAGCTTACTTATCATGTAAAAGAAAAGAGTTAAATTTTTGCAGAAATGACTTTTATTAAATATGTATATTAGTTTCACGATTTGGATTCGATTTATTTCGGTTTCTTTTGGTAGGAGGGGAATAATGTGCCGCCAACAAAAATGTATTACTTTGAATTTCTAAAAATTTGCATAATATGTCAAAATATCTTTTAAAGGGGCGACAAATTGCCTAAAAACTACTTTATGTTTGTCATGTTTGAACTTAAAAAAAAAATTAAACTTTAAACTAAGAGGTTGATGAATCTTAAATTAAAATCTATTGTACCTAACTGAGGAGTTTAGGAAAAAAAGGTGACAATTTCACTTTTGGTATTTTTTTTTGTGGACATGGTCCTTGAATAATTAATAAAAAATTCTTTTAAAGGTCTCTATTTGAAAGGTAACAGTTTCTTCTTGATATAGTAACAAAAAACGTGAATATAGAGTATTTTTAAGAGGCATTTACTTGGGGTTCAAAAGGTGATATTTTTAACGTAATGAGTTTCAAAATGTTACATTTTCAAACTCACCTGGTATAACTATTCTCTTAGAATGACAAGGGTGACTTTATTAGCATTTTCGGTTTTAAAGTCCAGTCAACGAAGACTCAAAATTATAAAATAAATGCAATAAATCATGCTCTCGGGGTAATTTTTGTATGTGGTAAGGGTGACCCCCAGGTATAATATACTAAAAGTCTCCAGCCCAGGGCCGTTAGCTATATGCAGTAGGGTTTAAAGGTCCCTTTTTTTATTTTTCGGGAATTGAAAATTAATACAAACCAAATTGTAAATACACTAATACAATATCTACTGCGAAATCTAAATTCTTAATTATTTCATATAATTTATTTATTTACACACATACAACATACCTATTATTTGCATAATATTCATTATAATTATTATGATCCAAGCACCGTGATATTTTGTACAAAAACTTAACAATAATAAAGATTAAAATAAAAGTTAGTTCTTCTATAAACTAAATTGGCCCGCATCTGATCCACAATTGAGAACAATCGTTTCTGGAGTTGTTGGAGCACCCAAACGCACCCATTCTCTCTTCAAGCCGGCATCCTTCCGTGCCGATTGGATAGCATGTTGCACAGCAAAGATTGACGACACCGCTAGGCATACAGCTGGCTCACCAGTAGCTGTAAACACACCCAAAAATTAAAGCAAATACATACTTGAAAACCCTAGCCCACCCAAAAAAAAACTTACCCTTTGACCTCATAAAACCAGCCGGATTTGCGCTCTTTTGCAGAAGATCAATCCTAAAGTCAACTGGAATATCCTTTGCACCGGGTGGCTTATAGTTCCATGTACGATTGGTCAAGAGTTCACCCGTTTGACGATCATAGACCAACTGCTCGGTCAACCAATAGCCCAATCCCATGACAAATGCACCTTCGATTTGACCAATATCAATGTTCGGATTGAGACTCTCTCCAGTGTCTTCCAAAAGGTCGACTCTTTTGAGCAGATGATTTCCGGTAAGAATGTCAATCTCGATTTCCGTCAAACTGAGACCGCAAATTGTATAAGGCTGCATATCCCCAGCCTTATAGTAATCACTGGCAATTAAGTTGATAACTTTTTCATGTGCCTTTTGGATGAGATCGAACCATTTGGGATTTTTCATCGATTCGCGAATTGGACGAAGACGTTCCAGCAAAATATCACAGGATTTACGAACAGCCTGAATGAAACGCAGGAAATTGTAAATAAATTAGCGTAAAAGTATGAGAAACTTACATAGCACAAACTCTCACTGCCAACAGCCCCACCGGTAACCATAGAATTGGCCCCATTAAGGGTATCACTAGCTTCTACCTTAACCATGTCTAGAGGAATTCCTAGCGTATAGGCGGCAACTTGTGCCACTTTGGTGTTCATACCTTGACCCATTTCAATTCCTCCATGTGAAACAACAACACTACCATCTCCATGGTATATAGCCACTGTGGCGGGATAGTTTCCAAAGTAGAAGATCGGATATTCCATGATACAAAGCCCCAAGCCACGTTTACGCCAACGGTTCTTCCCATTGAAATCATCTATTTCAGCCTTCCGCTGCCTATACTCGCTGGTCTTGAGGAATTTTTCAATCAGTTCGTGCATCTTATGTCCAGCTGGAATGTTTTCTATACGAACATCAATCGGATCACGTTGCGTTTCGAAGGCAATGTGTTCAATGATATTCTCAATCATCGCAATGCCCTCGACGGATCCTGGAGCCCTGCACCAGGTGTGACTGGGCGCATCGGTGGTCACAGCATTACCATCGATTTTGTAATTGTCCTTGAACTCGTAGCAGTTCTTTGCGCACAGTGTCGAATGACCGTCAACTGGGGACTCATTGACAGTCCAACCAGCGTCTTCGAAGAAGGTATTCCGTGCAAGTAAGATTTTACCTTTGGAGTCCACATGGAACTCATATTCACTGCGACAAGCCCAACGCTTGCCCAAACTTCCCATCATCGATTCGATAGTCTGAACAATTCTGACCGGTCTGTTGAGTTTCATTGCTGCCAGAGCTGCTGCACATGCTACAAAATTTCCTCGCGAAATCTTTCCTCCGTAGCCACCTCCCAAACGACGAACCTTCAATTGCACATCGTTCACCTTGATCTGCAACATTTTGGCAATAGCAAATTGGGTCAGATCCATCCATTGTGTGGCAGAGTAGATCTGAAGACCCTCCTCAAAGGGCAATGCTACAGTTGTCTGTGGTTCCATGGTGTAGTGGTACTGAAGACCGATATCAAAGTCTCCAGACACTGTCAGATTAGCTGCCGCAGGGCGTTTGATTTCTTCAATTGGTGACTTAACTATGGACTTTATTCGGCTTTGATCTTTCGCGGCAAATACTGCTTCCATGGTTGGCAGGATCTTCTTGTCGCTCTTACTATACATAACCTTGATCTTTTTAGCAGCGTTGTTTGCAATTGAACTATTCAAAGCCACAACCATGCCCAGCGGTTGGAAGTAGTATTTGACGTCTGTTGCACAGAAAATTTCTTCTTCGTCAACGAATCCGAAACCCTTATCAACTATCGAATTCTTCCCAGGGATATCCTTAGCTGAGTAGAAAGCCAACACACCTGGCATTTTGAGTGCCTCAGAAGCATCGATCTCGACAATTGTTGCCCCGACCTTTGTGGCATGCACTAGAGCCGCCCAAACTTGATTTGGTTGAGGTGGCAGATCGTTCATATATGTCGCTTCTCCAGAGCATTGAACAATAGCTTCTAATTTAGCTACGGGTTGAGTGACTGGATAGTTTTTGACTTGTGTGTCGAAGGTCTGTGAGCCCGATGATACCAGGCGTTTGAGTTCTTCGCCACCAGTCTTGAATTCAGGCTTGACTTCGGGACTGTTTTTCAATATGAACTTGTATAGCAAACCGCATGCTAGTAGCTTACGGTATTGTGGGGAAGCATCGGGTAGTATGGCATCTGGCTTCAGTTCCTTACCCAAAACCGTGAACAATTGTGGAAGAAGTTTTGCGGCGAAAAGATTCTTTCCGACAAGATTTTCCTCGACCGATTTAGCATGCACAAAGTCTGGATGAATACCACCGAAGCAAATGCGGGAGGACGAAACATTTCGGGTCTTGGGATCAAGATCGACAAGAAATGCTCCGTTGACATATGCATGAGCGTTTTGAGCCCGAGGCATGATCTTAAAATATAAATTAGTCCTTATCGTCGAACATACAGTTGAAGCTGTAAAGCTTTACTCACCTTGTAAGACCCGAAGAGGTATCTCTCCTTGGGATAAGCTGGAAGGGTGAAAGACAGTAAAACTTTTCCGGTCATGTTTGATTTCAAGAACTCAGCCAGTGTCATTGATTGCTTTTCACCAGGTTTCCCACCCACTTCCGACTTTAACGTCCAAAGCTTCAAAAGTGAGGAAAATGTCCGAGGGGAATTCCGGGTGAGCATGTTTCATCATCAAATTACCTGCCAATGTACCAGTCTAGATAGAAAAATTAAATAAATAAAAAAAAAACAAAGTCAAGCCGTGGAGTAAATGCACAAATAAGTTTATAAAAATGTAAACATGAAAAATGCAATAAATTCCACTCAAAAAAATAAATAAATTAATCAAATAATATGGCTCGGTTGTGATGAAAAAATGTGATGTGAATTAATTTTTATTGTTATGTTAAATTGCTTGCAATTGCAAGTTTCTTTTTCTGTTGTTGCTTTTTTTTGTGTCTAGTTAATGATCAGCGTGATATAACTGCAACCCATTAGAATTTAAGCGCGAATGCATTTTTTAGAGAAATGGCCGCGGGAAATACAACTTATTGTTAGATTGCAGCTTTTGTTGATTAATGAATAAGTTTTGCTGTCATTAGTTCGAGTACCTACCAGTCTATGAATGTAATGATAGGTTTTGAAAAGTCGGTACAACACTTTAATGTTAATTTTTGTGACGCCTTTCATAGATGTTACATGAAGACAAAAAGTTAAACAAACTATTCACCAATTTAAGCAGTAGTTTGTTCACAGGTTTTCCCTTGAGTTTCATTTTGTTTTTGGTTTCAAAAGGCTTTTTTTTAACTTCTATTAGGTTATAAAAATTATCGAACATGCAATAGTATTGTACAACTGAAAACCAAAAAGATTTTCGTTTTACGCTTGGATGATTTTCGTCTGTCAACCCCGCAAATTT
The DNA here is from genome assembly GCA_963921185.1 of Dasysyrphus tricinctus. NCBI lineage: Eukaryota > Metazoa > Arthropoda > Insecta > Diptera > Syrphidae > Dasysyrphus > Dasysyrphus tricinctus. The sequence continues at coordinate 6,623,443 of OY992533.1, forward strand.
GAGGTTTGCTTTGCTAAAAATTGAAATGAAAAAGGAGAATGATAGGCAAATTTGTATGAAACATGGGCGTGAGCGGCCAAGAATGGTTTTATAATTTTTGGATGAAGTATAGTCCTACAAGCACCTTACAGAAGCTTTTTCATTGTGGTGTACTTCAAACACAAAACAAAATAATTTGTGTCAAAACACTTAAGTAAAGTTTTTCTTAGAATCCTGGCTTCTGAACAATGCAAAAATAGAAAAGGAGAGTGGAGTAAGAAATTTAGACTGTCTCAAAAATATTTTATATATAAAAATGCCCGTTCAACATTACATTCTAAGAGGCGACATCAAATTTTGGGAATGGATGTATAACCAAAATCTGAGTAAGAGGGATTATAGGTACATGACAGGTATCGTGATGTCGAATACCAAAGTCTGGCAGGTTTTTTTTGGCAGCCTTTGGGAGGGGTGGGGGTTTCTAATAGACCAAGAGCTGGCAGCAGATTTCGGGAGTGGAGGTAGGTATAACCAAAATCGGAGTATGATAGATGATAGGTACATTTTTCGTGATATAGAATACAAAAGTCTGGCAGGTTTTCTTTCTTTTCTGGTGTTGGGTTAAAACCCCCTTGGTTTCCTATTTATATGGTAGGGTCATTTTCACTTAAATTCACTTTTAAAAAATAGGATATGATGCTCTGTCATTTTCCCTATATCTCGAGACTTTTATCTTGGTGATCCGATAAATAGGACCCATGATGTAACCTTTTTAAGCAAACCTTATTGGCGTTTTTGGGGAGACTTTATTTGTTGATTTTTTGTTTTGCTGAAAATCTCCTAAAATGGAATGGTAAGGCTCACGTAAAATGGTTATATCTTAAATTCTATTAATCGGACCGTCAGGATTGTGGTTTGTTTATGCTTAGAAAAAATGACAGGGACTCATATCCGATTTTTTTTCCAATGAAATAAAGAGCATATAACCCTTTTTAACCACCCATCCCTCCCAAAGGCTTAAAACAAAACCTGCCAGACTTTGGTATTTGATATCACGATACATGTACCTACCTATAATCCCTCATACTCCGATTTTGGTTATACATCAACTCCCAAAATTTGCTGTCGGCTCTTAGACTGTAACCTCCATAGTGAAAGTTGTTCCTGAGTATAAATACCTTTCATCATAAAAGCTTTAATTTTTCTTAAGTAATGACAAGATTTTTGACACATACCAATTTTTTAAATGAAAAAGTTCAAAAACCCCAAAAGCCACAACGACTGCACACAGTCTTTATAATCAAGTTTGAAGAATATCGGTCATTTAAAAATACTGAATTATTACCTACTTAATTCTTATTAGAAAAAACTTGCCTAAAGGTTGAACTGCATCAGGTTAATGACTCTGATGACCATACATCAGAAAAAAAACCTGAACATTAGGAAATGAAAATAATTAAAAAAAAACTTGTTTATATCTTCTTGTTTTTTGTTAAGATAATAATAAAAAGCTTTGGATCAAATTAAATACTTAGGATGTCAATCAACTCGTTTTATATTAAAGTATGTAATGGAAAAAATCAGTTTCATTGTTTTTTTTTTTTAATAAATAATTGGTTGTCACTTGAACTTTTATATGTTTGCTTCGTAAAATTGTTGCGGTTATTGAATATCATTGTGATATTATTGTGCTATTGAATAGACCAGAATATGAGAAAGGAACAATTACGTACAAGGGTTCTTATTATTAAATATGTTTGTTTGGCCTAGAGGCCACTTTTCAATATTTTTGGTATAACTCGGAAACTAAGCCGAATTTGAAAGTTTAACACTTAAAACTTCTTGTTCAAAATAAATGTCGTTTTCCATTGGACATCCAGAAGCATTCCGAAGCGTCCAAAAGTCTTCTGAAACCATTCCATGGCACAAAAATCCTCTTCTGACGATTCTGAGAAGAGAATTTCGCTTCTGGATTTTAAATCAGAATCCATTCGAGAAGCACTACCTAATACATTCAAACTCAAACGTCAAAACAAACTGCAGTACAACTTCATATTTTTTTAAGCATTTCATTCGAATTAATTGTGCACTTGAAAATAAAAAATTTAATATAATTTAATAAAAAAACAAGAAAAATAAAAGGACAAATTATTATTCATTAGTTAGGTGTTGATACACTATTGTTTTTAATTTCACTTTTTGTGTGCCAGCAATGATTCACCAATATAGAGACAAAACTTCAGTAGGTATTGAGTAGAAGTTCCTTTGAATTCAGAATGAGTGTCTTCTTGAGTGAAACCAATGGAAAACGACATAAAATTTCCTATCGAAATGGATGGTACATAGGTACAGTGGAGCCACCGTTATAGCCACACTATTCTGTTTGGACAGTTATAGGTACTGCAGGCTGCAGCTGCCGTAGGTAGGTAGGTAGGTACATAAGAATAGAGGTCACAAGAACCAGGTAGTCTTCTCATACAATACAACAACAATCTTTAAAGTATAAAACGCTGTAGGTATGATCTTACCAAAATATCTTCGCCACTACCTTTTGCAAGAAGAAATCAAAATCACCCGCTTACTGAACAACCTAATTTAAATTGTAAATTAAAATACAATAGTCGGAAAAAGTATTTTGACAAAAAATATATTTTGCATTTTTCTTTATATCTTTCGTTTTATTGATAGAAAAAATCTGAAAAAAATATATTATAATGATATCAAGATGAGCTTCCAAAAAAAAACATACAAAAGTTAGATTCAAAATTATAGTTTCGAAAATAAAAATTGTATTTCGAGAACGTATAGGGAAAAAAGTATTTTGACAAAATTAAAAAGGCTTGTAAATACCGGTTTCCTTTTTAGTGTAGGCTGTGAGGATTGGTTTTTAGTACCTACATATGTACCTTTGGATGCTGAACTCAAATCATCCGTTTTTGGCTATCAGCTCGGGTTTTTAAGAAATTCCCGTTAGAAAATGACCAAAAATCGTTTTTTTGTTATTTTTGAAGTCTTTTAACATATATAGAAATAATTATTTTTTAACAAGTTTTGCGAAACTATCTGAAAGCAGTAATCTTCTTCTTCAAATAACAGTTTATATCTTTCCAATATATTCTTTCCTCTCTGATCAATCCTTTGTTGAAATGTATGCGTTTGGCATATTTTACCATACACGGTTTATTTTACATTAAGAAATATCGAGTGAAAACTAATATCTTGCTAAGAATTTCTCGGAAAGTATGTGAGATAATGAAAAGATTTAAACTGATATTTGAAAAAGAAGACTAGTGCTTTCAGATAGTTTCGCAAAACTTGTAAAAAAATAATTATTTCTATATGTTAAAAGGCTTCAAAAATAGCAAAAAACGATTTTTGGTCATTTTCTAACGGGAATTTCTTAAAAACTCGAGCTGATAGCCAAAAACAGATGACGGATTTGAATTCAGCATCCAAAGACATACTGAAAACCAATCCTCACTGCCTGCACTAAAAAGGAAACCGGTATTTACAAGCCTTTTTAATTTTGTCAAAACACTTTTCCCTATACGTTTTCGAAATACAATTTTTATTTTCGAAACTATAATTATGAATCTAACTTTTGAAAGTTTTTTGGAAGCTCATCTTGATACAATTACAATATATTTTATTCAGATTTTTTCTATCAATAAAACGAAAGATATAAAGAAAAATGCGAAATATTTTTTTTTTGTCAAAATACTTTTTCCGACTATTGTATTCATAAGATTATGTGGGTATGTTAAGTTGATGTACATATTTTGTATTAGATATTTCATTAATTTATATTTTTTTCTTGATAGGTGCTTATGTACCTACTTACACCTATTAAAACCAGATTTTCATGTGGTATTTTTAAATACCAAATTTTGTTTATTCCCATTTTATCATTTTCTACGCATTTGATTAGTGTTACCTATAAGTATTACATCATTTTCCTTACTTCAGCATCTATTAAACCTAGTAGGTACCCGAAGCCATTAAGTAGGTATAATTACAAATAAGAAAATCCGCAGTAAATTTATTTTAATTGTCTCTTTATAAATGTACCTATAGTATTAATGTGTGTTCGACTGACATTTCAAGCTTTTAAGTGGATGAAGAAGAAAAAACGCAAATTATAAAGAATGTATTATTTTTGTTTTTGTTTTTTGATGTTATTAAGTGGATTCTAAAGGGCTAAATATTTAATTTGCCTATTTTGCCAAATTGGCAAGCATTTTGAGTTTTAGTGATGATGGAAATCAAAAGTCAACATATTCATACAAGTAGATAGGTACATGAGTACCTCCTACAGAGCAAGCGAATTCATATATAAATATACAAAAATAAACAAACCTTATCTCATATCTTCGATTATGATGAGTCGACAATTATTTGAATTACAAAATAAACAATTAATTCAGTTAAATGTTTGTTTATAAAGCTCTCCGGATTTGTTATGCAATTCGCGATAAGAACTATTTTTTTAATATGCGAAACGAGTATATAGACAAGAGCAAGGTCAATTTTGTTTTTATTTTCATGAATAATATAGGTAGTTAAGTAGGTAGGTAGGAACCTACCAACACAAAACTAGAAACGCAAAATAAAAAGAATAATATTTATCTTCATTATCTTCACATTTCTGTTTAACACATTTTCTTGAATCAACTTGTGTCAATTTGGAACAACATGAGGAGGTACACATTAATTTGTACTTGGGTTTAGCTCCCAATTTTATTACAACAACATATCTCAAGGGCTTCAAGCTTTCCGATAATTTTTTTAAACAAAATTTAAAAATTCTATGTATGTTCATATTTAAGCTTTCTTTGGTCTAAAACACTTGTTTTTATTTATTTTCAAGCAATCCTAATTCCTTTTTATATGTGCGGGTATGAATAGTGTATGCATAATAAGTAGGTAGCAAAGGTACTCACATTTCTGACTGGAACATTAGCAATCAAATCAAAATGATGCCACAACTGTTTGAAATATTCAAATCCAGGTTTGTTTGAGGATTCATGAAATACGTGCATTGCTTCAGTTAGAGTGATACCGCCTCCCAGAACGACACTTTTATCATCAATCTTAATTTGATGAAGATCCGGAATGTCATTGGTGTCAATGTAGAATTTAATATCTGGCGAACGACGATAGACACCATGCCCAGTATTACCACCAACTAGCATGTATTTTTCTTTCCCGACTTTTGCAAGGACCCCATAAAGATCTTCCAGAGTCCTGGGCCAGTGCCATTGGCTATCATCATCGAAGATTACTGGTTGTCGCCTAGTCACTGCCTTACAGCCTCCATTACAATTCAATCCAGTTTTTGGGCATTTGCTATTGGTGAGGTCTTCGATGTCGCGACATTCCTCTGGCACAGAGATGTTTGTGTCCATAGCAAAGGATTTCATAGCATCCAAAATCGGACGGTAGCCAGTGCAACGGCAAATATTACCTCCGAAAGAGTTCTCTACTTCCTCCATGGTGATGTTGTTGCCTTTGGACTCCAGAAGACCGTACATGTTCATAATGATTCCCGGTGAGCAGTATCCACATTGGGTGCCATTGAGTTTGGCCAGTGTTTTCTGAAGGGGGTGGTAGCCATCTCGCTTGTTGCCAAGACCCTCAATGGTGATGACCTCGAGATCTGCACAGACACTGAGGAGCGTAAGGCACTAAAATCAGGGAAGAAGATACACAGTCGTTTGAAAGGATAATTTAATAAGATTCAAATCTGTTTTTTTTTTTTTTACCGAATTAACAGCCCATGTACGTTGCTCGCCAGTTACCGGGTGAGGTCCCTTTACAACACAAACACAAGCACCGCAACCACCCTCAAGGCACATGAACTTCGTTCCCGATAATCCAGCATGTTCCCGAATGAAGGTGTTGAGTGTAACATCAACCGGAAGTGTAGTTAGATTAACTTAATAAAAAAATAAAGTTATTTCAGTTTCACAACAATTTTTAATCGACCACTCTTACCAGTAAAGGGTTTTCCGTTAATTTTCAATTTAATTGACATTTCTGATGACGAATTAAATTATATCAAATGAAAACTTGAGAAAAAATAAATTAATCTAACAAACAATTAAATAATAATTTTTGATGAATTTTCTTAGCACAAGAAAATATTTTTTTTTCTAGTGAAACTAGAATACCAAAGTAACAAGCAACCTTCTTGCAGCGAAGTCACTTGGTGAATGCCTCAACTTACTTAGCTAACGCTTTTCAACCGGTTCTTTCTCTCTTTTCATTTTTCTGTTTAGTCATTCTCATCATACAGTACATTAGTTTGTTTAACTGCAAATTCTTTATGAAATAAAAAAAGGAATAAATCGAGAATAAAACATTTGGATGGACAGTGAGTTCGATTGGCAAACCGCTCATGCCGGCAGTTGGGCTTGTAAGTGTGTACTCCACAGGTATCTCTGACAGCAGCTGATTAATAAATAATTAGAGCTTTTACTTGATGGTTTTACATGTGTCTACGAAGATTAGGTACATAATTTTTACTTGCGATTATAGGTACTATAAGGCAAGTTTTGGATTCGTGCAAAAAAAAAATTTGAGATAACAATCAAACATGATATTACGATGATAGAGAACACCAAAAAAGTGGGTGGCACAATTCTGTCTGTCTGTCTGTCTGTCTGTCTGTCTGTCTGTTCGTCTACAGCCTAAATGGCTCGATCGATTTTCTTCAAACTTGGTACTTAGTGGTTTTTGGTGATTCTGTCGACACATTTTTTTTCCTTTTTTTTTAGAACCAAAAATAACGGTACCTGTCATACATTTTTTTTTTGGCAAATTTACATAATCGTATTTATCTCAAAAACGGCTCGACAACTTTTCTTAAAAAAATTCAATAAATTTATTTTAGTAAAGGCTTTCTTTGAGTGGAAAACCATTTTTCAAAAATGGTTATTAATGGTACCTCCCAAAGAACCATTTTTTTGATTTTTGATTTTCTTCAAAACCGTACCACCGATTTCAATTTTTTTTTACACAGAAGCTTCCAAAAAATATAAATAGTTTTGTGTACCAACCTTTTTGAAAAAATGTTTATTGGATTTTTAAAAAATGTTTAAAAATTTTTTTTTGAAAATCAAATATTTCGAAAACGACATGATCGATTTATTTGAAACTCGATATTTAAGACTTTTTTAGTACTTTTTAAAATATTTTTAGAAAAAATTTAACATTTATGAAAAAAATAACGGTACCTTTCATACAAAAGTTAAAAAACCGCAAAGGAAAATATTTTTTTGCTTAAAAACGACTCCTACGATTTTGATTAAACTTTTTTATATACTAGAATTAGTACGATCTACTACCAAAAATTATAAAATTTTACACTTTGCAACTATTAATAGTAGGTACCTGTCATAGAACGTATTTTTTATTTTGAATTTTCTCGTTATCGGCTGAACGGATTTAGATGAATTTTTTTATATACAAATTTCAGATAAAATCAAATAATATTGCATATCAAAATTTTCAAAAAAAAAGTTTTTGGATTTTTAAAAAAAGTTTCAAACTTTTTTTTTGAAAATTCGATATCTTGAAAACGGGTTGACAATTTTTTCTCAAATTTTGTTTTTATATACACATAAATATATAGTTTAAATCTGCATACCAAAATTTGTTCTTAAAAATGCAGATGAGTTGCGCCGAATTTATTTTGCAAGTGTAATGATCTCCAGGCTCCATTTATTTTGAAATTTGTAAGCTGCCAACCTACTTTTAACCATAAAGCGAATTTACATTTCTGAGATCTCGGAGATCTCAGCAATCTCAGAAATGTGAATACAAATTCCTCAGCGAAAATTCCACATTTTTCGCGCTAAAAACCTTAGTTTGGATTCGCTTGCCCAATTATTTTTTATCGCAGTCAATCACTTTACAAAAAAAAGATGGATAATAATTTTGACTTCGTTGAAATCTTGTTCAGACGTCTCCTCCTGCTCAGTGACACTGACGGAGCAAAATCTCAGATCTCAGAAGCTTGAACTGGCTTACTGTCATATGTCTGTCCTATAGTTAATGATGGCGATAATTTTTGTCGAATTTTCGGATTAGAAAAAAAAAAAAATGTATTTTACACACAACTCTATCCAGTTCCCGGTATAAACAGACTTCAACTTCGACATATGTATAGGAATTGGAACAACACTAGAGATTTTTATTAAATCTAATCATTATTTATTACAAATTATAAACTCCCCCCACCCCATGACTGCAGGAACTTACTGTTTCTCAGAATACATTTGATGATTCAATTGAAAACCATAAAACAAGGTTTTTCGTTCAAGTGTCAATTGAATTGCTTAACATTGTGAATAGGTATTTATGAATGTAAAGTACAACTGAACTGTTCCAGCATTGCATAAAACAACAAGAAATACAAACAATATATTAATGGAATCATATAAATTATTAAGTAGGTTCTTAACGAAATAAAAATAAACATCATTATCTCGAAATTGTAGCTGCATGATAGTAATCAAAAAATAGAAGTAAAATACACTTGTGGGTCGGACTTATTTGCTCTTATAGTTTAATAATTTTAATGAGGCATACAAATACAATTGGAACACTTGATATACCTAATCATAAACTTATCATGCTGTAGAGCTTAAATAAATTAAGTTTAACCTATTCTTTCTATCGCGTGGTTAGTTATTGAAATTTATATAGGAGCTACACATATTCCATGTTTAATGACATAATTGTCTTATTTTGTGTGTATATTTGCTTACAAAAAATTTCATATCAAATACAACAACATTACGGAGTTATAGGTACCAAATTGTTGTTGTATTTAACATATTTTTAAGTGGAGATAAAGATGCACTTAAAAATGCACTTAAATAAATAAAAGTATTCGTTTGATACATAGCCGTTCAGGACAAAGAAAAAAAAAATAGTTTGAAAAACAAAAATCTGGAATTGAGTTAACTTTTTTCACATAGAGATTTGAAATTAACTCTTTTAGTAACTATTGTAGCTCATAAAAATACCTTTCCAACGATATATATCACGTCATTATGGTCTTGGAGTTTGGTGTGTCCAATTCTTCTTTGTGTGGAAAAGAGAATGGCCTAAGAGGCACCGATTTATCCCCTTAGACAACATTTTTTTGGTCAAAAACTTCATTTAGGGTATAGAATTTCTGATTTAAAAAAATGTTTTTGGGAAATAACGGACTCCCCAATATACATTTATATACCTAACTTTTATTGAAAAAAAATGAAATTGCCTTCTTTCTTCTTTCACGAATTATTTAATAACTTCTACATTTATCGTCAGATTTTGAAAAACTTTGGTTAAAATCTTTGTAAAAAGGATTGTTTTTCACTTGAATCCTTAAAATTATTTTAAAAATGTATTTTTTTCTATCCATATAGAGCAGCCATACTCAACCTGCGGCCCGCGGGCCGCATGTGGCCCGTCGAGTATTTTAAGTGGCCCACCTGGCATACTTACATAAATATGCGATTGCATAGAAAAACTGAATACCATAAATCAAAATTTACAGTCGTTTGGAAAAAGTGCCAAACTAAATCGATTTGGAAATAGCACTCAAAAAAAGACTGAACATTTTGGATTATATTTCCTAATTTCGTCACTTTCTTTTATTAAATTATTAAATGAAACAATGCTCGAAATAATAAATCAAGTGGGAAATAAAGCCCAAAATGGGAAACTTCAAATGTTTCTGGAAAAGTTCATTTGGCACTAGATGACAGTTCTTTTGAAAAGAAGAGAGCAACTATTCATCTTCATACCTTGCAGTAGAATTTTTGCTTAGGTGAGGGTGAGGAATTTACTCAAAATAAAAACCCAAGGGGCAGACATTCGTTGCTGTTATTAAGGAATATCAATATTCAGAGAACAGCTCTTTGAACGGTTCATCACCCAAATGCAACAACCAATTGCACAAATACAACCAAACTTCAGAGTCAAGAAAAGGGTTGCAACTTGTTCGTTTGGCATTCTGGAATCTGGATCCGAGAGCTCCCAAGAATTTTTCCGGATTACCAAACGAAAACGTTGTGACAAAGCAAATATTTTGCTAACGTGTGAAAGGCACTGATTTTGCAGCTGTTTCAACTCAAATAGGAAGTTGTTTTGAGAAGTTTGACCGATTTTGCTCTCAAAAGTGAAGACACAAACTAAAAAAACAACAATAAGACTGTGAATTTTTTGAAAGTTGCCTCCTTCTACTTCAGGTGATAGATATTGTTCGTGACAGGAAAAAAGAGTCAGAAAGTCAGCGCTGGCTCTGGATTGAAAAATCAACATATCTTGGATCTACATACGCTTGGAAATTATCCTATTCTATTCTACAAAAAATGTGTAAAGAAATATGTAAACGAATTAGGTTAACATGCAGAAACAAGCCTGATCTTGAAAAAGTGTCCCACATTTCAGAAATCAAATTAATTTTTGTATTAAAATTCAATCTAAGGTACTTAACACCTAAGTGCAAAAAATATTCCACGTTGCGACCCGAAGCGAAAAAACACAAACGTCTTTGTGGCCCTTATGAAAAAAAGGTTGAGTATGACTGATATAGAGCAGCCAAAAACTAAAAATTTTTCAAAAATACTCGTTTTTCAAACTTTGAATGCCGGTAACTTATAAAATTTCAGTCCGACTTATTTATGCAGTACATCGTCGGAAGGAGACAGATCAGGGGCCTATTTCAGCGCTACTACAACATAGCTACATCAACTACATCGTACATTAAAATCCTTTAACTACATCATTTATTTTTGTCTGATTCAAACATACAACTGCAGTTATGAAATAAAAGATAAAAAAGTTTAATAAATTACAAATGTAACTGGTGTATAGTTGAAGGATGAAGCTGTAAAATGTAGTTGATGTAATTGATGTAGTAGCGCAGAAATAGGCCCCAGATCATTCAGAAAATATACATTTTATGTAAATTAGCTAAGCAGTTAGCGAGATTTATGGCAATATCTGAAAAAAAAATAGCTGAGAAAATTATTTTTTGCGAAACCATTGCTTCCCTTAAAATAACTTAATCGCAATCAAAAATCATTTGACAGCAAATTGAACACATCTTTTTTTCTGTTTGTATCACACGATAACTCGGTTATCTGTGATTTGTATGGCTTAAACAAATGCTGCTGTTATAAACAGTTTCTTTTGATGTTGTACCTACCTACTAATTTTATTTGATTAGTTTTGTGTATTGTTTATATTCTTGATGAGTTTACTCATAAGAGCTTTTGTTTACAGCTTTGCTTTTTTATCATTTACCGAATTATAAATTCTCCATCAACACTATTATATAAGTGAATATTAAAAAAAACATGTAATGTGATTACAGTGCCTATCATTATGGCAATCGCTATTTCATGTGACACCTATAATTAAGGTGTCGTTTTTATACTTTTTCGGTATTGTGCTATGGTTTTCTTTTTGACTGCAGAGAAAACAAACAAGCAATCGGAAAAAGGTTTTTTTTTTATTTCTCAGAACTAAAAAAAGGTTTTTGCACCTGGTTTTCAGGGTACATAATTTGAATAAGAATTGATATGAATTTTAAAAAAACAATGACACTTAATCGTTGACTTAAATTTTGTTTCTCAAAGGAGGTGGGAGTGAGAAAATATTGGTCATTTCATCATAATGTATCAGCTACAAAAAAGTGGACAAATGTTTTCACTTATTTGTAAAAGTTGGTGCGAACTGTAAATTCCTCGGCAGTTATTAAAACTGACTTAATATGCAAACAAAATCAACGAAAGCGCATACAATAATGTGCTATAGCTTTTTTGCAAGCTTATACCTATGTCCTCCATTCTTTTATTTATTTTTTAAATCAAGTTCTTCAAATGAAAATCTTTTGAGAAATTAAATTTCAAAGAAAAAATTTTTTGAAATCTTTTGAATTTTTTTCAAGATCATATTTTTCAAAATCCTGCGTACTTACGTGTTCGATTCAATTAATCCTTACTCAACAACAGAAAACCAAATGAAAAAATGTTTCTTAAAAAGAAACCGGAAAAATTGGTTTAGTTATGACTTGTAATTTTTGTATGTTAGAAACACACCAAACGTATCAAAGAAGCAATTGGATAAAGTACAATTAATTTGTTTTTCTTTCTAGATTTTAACATTTGGTTTTCGGTAGTTGACTAAGAATTGATAACACAAAAATGGCACTGTGTTTTGAAAAATATCAAAAATATTTTTCAATTTGTTTCAAAATTTTTTACTTTGAAATAAAAAAAAAAAACAAATAACGGATTGTATTATTGGCTTTCAAAAAAGCTGTAGCACATTATTGTATGTGCTTTCTTTGATTTTTAATATTTGTTTGCATTTGAAGTAAATTTTTCAGAAATTGCAGGGATAGAGTTTTTCCCCATTAGATTATACCTACTCAAGAATCATTTCCTAAAATATTTTTGACGAATTACCGGACATCCTGCACAAAAACCAAGTTTGTACGATCAAACTTTACAAGATATCAAGAAACAATCTTAGAGCCATTTTTTTCACTATTGCTCAACTTGGGGCAAACTCTCAAGTTGACCAACTTGAGAGTTGACTTCAGCTCGAGAGTTGAAACGGAAGTTGAAATTCCTTTTTATTCACTCATTTTTTTCTCAACTCCCGAGTTGAAAATCTAAAGTTGGCCAACTTCCGATTTGAAAAAAAATCCCTGGGATATTTGTAAAAATAATTCAAGAACTGTCATTTAATATTTAAATTTGAAGCAATTCGGTCAATAAAACACATTTTTTTTCAAGTTTTTGTTTTATTTTTTGTGAAATTAGCTTGTTTGAAGCCATTCGGGCAATAATACTGTTTTTTTTCCAAGTTTTGTGTATTATTTTGTGTGAAATCCTTTTTCAATCTTTGCCAAGAGCGGACGAAATGGATGCCCACAAATCGTTTCGAATTAAACAAAAATTAGCTACGTACCGGAAACACAATTCGCTACAACGGTAAGAAGCGTAACTGGAGGCGTACATAGTTGAAGTTGTAAGCGGAGATTTTCATTTTCAATATGGTTAATCAAAACTCCAATAACCACGAGGAGCCGAGATCTGCAGGACACTTCTTCAAATTTCATTTAGTTGTGAAAGCTATTATTATGTACTTATCCAATAAAGATACGTTTTTAAAAGGAAAGGAAATTTGTTTGTGTATGTGCTCGCCACCTCACTTGCACCCAAAAATTCAGATGCAGACTTCCCCAAATTGTTGCATACATAAAGCGCTTGAAGACGAACTATCGATCTCGAGCAAAAAACTAATTCTAAGTAATTATTTAGTTTGGCTAGGGCTACTATTATAGTGGTGAAGACGAAACGGTAGGTAATCTTCTGCCCAGCATAATGCATATACACGAGGATACGACCCAACATTTGTATTTTGATAAATGAAGTGAATGAGAAAATCTGAAGTTGATCAACTCTAGAGTTGAGAATCGGAAGTTGAAAACGTCAACTTTGAATGTATAAAAACAAATTCACAAGTTAAAAATAAAAATCCTCAAGTTATGTTCAACTTTGACTGAAAAAATCACCCCTACTGTATTTGCGTAATAGCACTTAAACGCACACTATTGTAAGTTATTGTTGAAAACCTATAATTTGTCCACAAAATACCTACTATTCGATAACATTCACCGTTTAAGAGTTGCATGTGAAAAGCCTTGATTTATTACACTTTGAAATCGCAATAACATGTAGCGAATCACTACTATAGGAAAAGTTTAAAAGCTTTTTAGGGCCAGTTGTAGCGATTAGAAAGACTTAATTCAAAAAGCTTTAGCTAGAAAATTTTAGCTTTAGCTTAATTTGTTTGGCTTTCGTTTGTTTATTCACATGTTTTGGCTTAGAAGCTTAAGCTAAAACTATTATTTTTGGGACTGAAAAGCAACGCAAGGAGATTTTGGATGTTGATTTATTAAAACTGTTTCCTGGGTCTATATGGCAAGTATACAATTGTTTTTATGTAAAAAGAACTAGTCAAAGCTTTATAGTCAGGGGTCCATGAATCTTCATATTTTTGTAGCTTTAACTATAATATTCTAGCTAAAGCTATTTTTATTCACACAAATTGAATTTAGCTTTGGCTATTTTAAAATAGATAGCTATTACTAGAAGACATCTCTTAGTTGCTAGCTTAAGCTTGTTTTAATCACACAATACCCAGCCTTAACTTAAAAATCCAAGTTTTAGATTAAGCTTTTTGTTTATTCACAAGACCAATAGTATGTTGAACTTTCTAGCTTAGATTGTAGTTTAAGTATGGAACCTGACAATATTCCTGCAAAGTTTTTAAAAGAATGTGCATGTAATTTGTCGAAACTCTTATGCTATTTATTCAACCTATCTCTTCGATCTGGCTCAATTATAGACCTCGTGGCATGATGGTTAGTCCGTAGGACTGTCATGCCAAAGGTGTGGGTTCGATTCCCAGCCGTGCCACCTAAAAACAGAAATGTTTTATCCGAAGTACTGCATCTTGCGAGGAACTGACAAATCCTCCAAGAGTATACTTTTCATGAAAAAGTGCTTCTCACTTAGCCGTTTGAACTCGGCAAAAAACTGTAGGTCCCCTACACTCCTGCCAGCAACACGCACACGAATGGTTGAGAGTTGCAAGTCACTAGGCCCTGGTTCTCCATGAGCTGTTGCGCCACCTAATTTAATTTAATTTAATTTAATTCAATATTATAGACCAGTGTTTTTTCAGACCCCCTAGGGGGTCGCCAAGAATAATTAAGGGGGTCGCGTTCGTAAGCCATTAGATACAAGGCACTAAAAAGGTTTTCTTTTATAAAATGTTCAAAACATGGTTGTATCTTTGAGGTGTTAACAATTAAAGCATTTTCCTATTGAAGGAAGATAACGTGAGTTCACATAGGGGTATGAAGTGGTGAATGGCACTAACAATGTTAAAGCCTCTTTTGCCAGCTCTAGATATTTTCCTCTTCTCTTCTCTTTATCCAAAAATGATCAATGGTTTTTACATTGAATTCAGAGTATACCATCTGCAGCTAAATCTATAAGATTTTCTATCATCTTTACCGATGGAAAATCGGCCAGATGGAATGATATATTCAAAAAAGGATTGAGTCTATCTCTGTCCATTTCCACCTTCAGAATAGAGTTCTGGAAAGTCACTTAATAGTTTTTTCTCCTAATTATGCAAACTCTCATGAGAGAAATGTGAGCACTTAATGTGATGAAATTTCGTCGAGAATTTTCTGAACCCAGGGAAAAGAATAATAAATTTTTGTTTGCACTTTGAACGCAAACGAAGTTTTGCGAGGAGTCCTCTGATTTTGTTTTTTGCAGTCAAAATGTTTTCTTGTCTCGCTTGGAGTTGTATCAAGATGTTTAAGTGGGCAGAAAGATCAGCGAGAAATGATAATTTTAAAAGCTGAGTGGTGACAGAAAAATGATTTGATTATCTCGATTTTGAATCTTGTACAAACATCAATTATTCAGCTTTTAATTCCAGAACTCGTGTCAACTAGACCGAGAGCCCACCTTCCCTAGATAAGCCCCACGGATCACATATCACGGAATCCGAGACCATTTGAGTGTTTAGTTCGCCCTTCCAGACCGTTTAAAAAATTTAAAATTCTTAGTGAAAAACGTTTTTTTTTTACAATTTGGCAGGGTGAACTATATACTCAAATGATCTCGGATTCTGTGATATAGGATCCGAGGAGCTCCCTATGCAGGGATGAAATTCAATTTCGGCTTACACGATTACCCTCGAAGTTGCATTCATGTTTTTTTTTCGATTCACTGTTTTATCACTAAGGCCCCGGTTGTGGACAACAAGACTTCGATTTTTTGAATAGCCTTTAAGAAGCTTTCGATGCCTATACTTCTTTTTTTGTTATCAATCACACCCAAAATCTGCTAAAAATACCTTACCTTTTGACAACCATCTGTACTCTGTTTGACAAATATTTTGATGAGCTCGATTTATGTCGCTTTTCAAATAATTGACGAAGTATGAATGTGGGGGTCGCCAGAATGTTTTTACTTACAAAGGGGTCGCGTACTCAAAAAGTTTGAAAAACACTGTTATAGACCATTGCAAAGTTGGAACTGATTCCTAAGATTTTTTAATCGATTGTGAAAAGGAAAATCTATGAAGCGGTAAAATTGTGCTTTGAGGAATCATTACAAGTTTTATTGAAAAATATTACCTCTCACTTTTACATAACCTGAAAAATGGTTAAAAACTATTATCTTTCGTTTTTATAACGCTAATATCTCGAAAACCCGAGTTGATGCTGAAAAATGAATGACTGATTTGAGCTCAATGCTCAAAAAATGTGCCTAGAATCATTCTTTACTTGTCGTGTCAAAAAGTTAACTGATATTTGTTAATCTGTTTTATTATACGTTTATAGATACAGAAATGTCTAAAGCCTGTCCAACTATTAAGACAATGACTAGCTGGACCATTGTGACTGTTCAAGAGTGTTTTTAAGGAATCTAATAAATACGACTGTGTAGTGTGTACCTATCTTAAATATAATTTGTTACATCATAATTTCCATTCTTATTTCCATAAAAACATTTTATTCATGACAAATTAAAATTGTTTTCCGCGGCATTCACAAGGAAATACCCTATGCCATTTGCTTTCATTAATCACTTCGTACACACCTACGCTACGTTAACAAAAAAAAAAAAATAAAAATAAAAAATAAAATGTCAACGCGCAATTTCCTAATCCACTAAAAATTAAGGGACGACCAAAAAAAAAATAATTTGTGTCTCCCCTTAAAATAGCAAAGAGAGGATCAGAGTTTAATCGAAAGTGTCCTCTATGAAATTTAAAAGTATTTATCTTGCTACCTAAGGACATTAATTGTTCAGTCCAGGAGGAGTCTGACTGAAAATTCACTCCAGGCAGTGTCGCCGCGCCGTCAAATGAGTTCGTTTTATTTTAATTCGTTTTTTGGGGAAAATAAGGAAGAACAAATATACAAAGGGAGAATAATAATTAGAAGACAGGGCCAGAAAATGTTGGTCTTCGTCGCTTCTTAATCCTGTGACGCGACATTTAAGTCGATTTAGTCTTCCAAAACATGAGCAAACCTTTGCTTTCAGAAACATGGCGATGTGTTTACATGCACTTAACCCAATTTTTCATCTCTATGACAACTCGACACATTCATTTATATAACTCTCCCCTCCTCCCTCCTCTGTCCACTCTGTGATGTCATGCTGTGATGACTCTATTTCAATCCGGAAAGTATATTCACGATATTCGATTACTTGATCCTTATCATAGTGGACATGCCTGCTGAAATGGCGGGTGCATACTTATATACATAGTTGCTTGGTGCATATGGCTAATGTGATTCAGTTTAAAGTCACCCGAGTATGGTGAGGCCATTATAAATGACTCGGCATTGTTGAATCCAATTGGGTACGATTTGACCCTTTTTATTGGTTCTGAATAATTTTGATTAACCTTCTGTTGTTTGTTCCTACTTGAAAAGGGTAAAGGTAAAATTCTTTATAAAATACCAACAACAAAATATAGGTGCATGTAAAACAAATGGTCAAAAGAATAAAATTGAAAATGTATGTTAATTGTAGGTCATTTTTTATGTGATTAGGAATTGGAATTTATTAAGGTCTTATGTTAAAAGCTGTTAGGAGCTCCATATGGTTAAACATGTATCGGTATAAAAAAAGTCAAGATATACAAAACCGAATGGCTTCAAGGTTAGATGGTGCTGTGGAAGAGAAGAAAAAGATAAAATTCTAAAATTTTGATTTACCTATGTATATAAGAACGGATAAAATATCAACTTAGTTTGAGAAATTTGTGAAACCATAACCTTGTTCTTATTGAACTTTTCGAATATGAAACACCCCCAATTTTTAAAACTTTGAGGAGACAAATCAAGAATTGTGGTGCTACATAACCTAACAAAAATCTTTTGAGCTCATGCGAATATCTCAAATACCGTTCGAGTGCAGAGCATCAATAGGTATCGATATAATTTGGTTTCCGAGTAGGCAATAAAGGTTCGATTTGGTTCACGATGTGCGACTATGTTTGCTCACCTCCTCTACAGAAAATTGTAACTTAAAAACAATGAAAACTTTTCCCATCCTTCAAGTTTCCTTCACTCGTGTTTCATGTTAATGGAATTTCAATGAAGATGTCGAAAAACAATGTAATTCTTAACATTGTTGTTGACGCATCTCCAGCGCAGCGTCCAGCCCTAAACCACATCACATCGCAATATCCTTCTTGTCTTTGAAGTTGATTCGCACCACATTCCAGTGCAAACATCGCTTAACGTCTCAATTAGAAGAGGCTACCAGTCGCTATGCCAAAGTCAATCCTCCTCGATTAACCATCAGAACTCCCCGATGGATACCTGCTGCTTTGATTGTATATTTCTATACAAAAAAACTTCTTCTAGCTCCGAACAGAGCTATAGATTCGAACCAACATCCACTTGTGTTGCGTCAACCTCATTCCAAGAACCCCCCTCATACAGTACAAACTCAATGCGTGAATCAACGCAAACTGTCCTTCCCTTTTCGGTCTCGGTTAGGCGGCAGTATTGCAGATGGACGATGGATGAGTCCTAAACATGAATTTCCGGACATTGTCGTTATTGTCGACGGTGCATGTTTTGTTGCTCAACCCATCGACTGCACACCTACTCTGGCGACAAAAACAGAATCGCAAACGAATCAGCAAGTCTTTGATCTCGGAACGATGTACGTTGCGTTGCGTTGCGGCATCGTCGTGGATGTGTGTTCCGGATCATCGTGACATTGGCAACCTGCAATGGAGTTGGACGAATACGCGCCTACACGCACTATACCACCGCACCGAGATTCGACTTTGGAATGACTTAAAGGGACCACACTCCGGAGAGTCTGGAGTTGTTGGTGTTGTTTTATAGTTGTGGTGCTCTGGTCAAAAGTGGGCGCACCACATCACAGGCCAAGGATCTCAGGTAGGTGCGCATTCGAACGATGGAAGTGATTGCATGTCATGGACGCGTTTTGTAAACGTCCTTTCGTTTAATTGCAAACATTTGTTCCTATAGGTGTACCCACGTGGGGCTAAACCTGGAGTTGTCGTTGAAACTGGAGGAACGCACAAAGTCTAGGGAATGGGCGGATTGAACGGGACAAACGCGATCAATGCAATTGGCCTGCATTTTGGAACTATGGAACTGTATGTGCGTGTGCGGTAGATGAATTGAGGTCACTGGCATTATCTGTAGTGAAGTGTGACACTGAGGGGAATGGACATAAACGAGCAGGCAGGGAGAAGGTCCACTCGTGCGTGACAATTGCTTTCTAATTGATTATTTTCGATATTAATCGATTGAACGTGCGTCGTATACTCGTCGTAGTCCACAACATCGTCGATGTAGACCAAGTGACAGTATCTCTATTATGAGGCGGAAACATTAGCGGTACAATTGACACAACAGAATATTGCTTTGTCGAAACTTTATTATTACGTGGGGAGTGCTGCACTATTATAGTTGATATGTGATAAAATTAATTTAATCGATTGTACATTATGCATAAGTGCGGAAATAGCTACTTCAAATGGGTTCACAGAAAAGTTGGTTCTTTATAGTTTTCGGTTTAACGCTTCACTGAAGATTTCAAATGATGATTTTTGGTAGAAATGTGTTTTAATAGGTTTCTATGGAAATTCAAACATATTTTTGACTTGTTATTGTTATGGGGAAAAAACCGGAACTAACGGTTTTGTGAATTTTATGTTCGTGAGTTTTATAGAGATGGGACTGGCTATAAAATAAAGTTACAACCTAAACAGGTGCGTTAAGACTTATAAAAAGACCTAATTTGGCAGTTATTGTGTTGCCCTAAAAGAGTTGATAGTTCGACAAAGTTTTATTAGCGGGAAGTAATGCTTTTTTAGAGACATCTGCTCCAACTCAAATCCAGGCAATCAAAATGGAAGCAGCAACTCCGTAGAGAAGTAGTTGAAACTCATCAACTTCAACTAGCGACTTTTAACGACAAAAGTTTGGTGTCTTTCCTTTTGACAATATCTCCTTCACCATTAGCCCTTGCGTAGATTTATGAGTTGGGAACTTAACCCAGCGGCTTCACATGCAATATTTGAAGCGATACGTTCTCAGACTGTTTTTGATAAACATATCGCCAGTGATAATATTGCCTGGTAGATAAGAAGCAATATTTCCCTTTTTTAAATGGCGGAAAATTATATAAAAAAATTAACTATCATTTTTTGGCTTACCAGCAATGAAATACCCATTACCTTATCAAGTAATTGTCACTGCTTCAAATATTGCTACTGGAGCCACAATTAACGCTCCTGTGTTTTGTAGCCTTGACTTTCAAATTTGTCTTAACCATAAAAGATTCATTTGAAGTATTACTCGAATTGATTGATATCTCTGGAACTATTAGTTTTAGTGGGTAAAATGTATTGTTCAAAGTTGTCGGCTATTTAATTATCCTTAAATTTTATGTACTTTTATGTCTCTGGTGTTTGTAAGAAAGCTGATGACTCCATAAAATTGTTTGCATCTTAACGTTCACTTTTCTTTAAGCTAGAGTCTAAACGAACTGACCGGTTTTCTTCAAATTTGAAATATTTATGAACATGTTCTTTGAAAAAAAAGCTCCACTTCTATGTAAAGACACACATTTTTTTGTATGGAGTTATCATGTTTCTACCACACACCACACAAAATGCCATTATTTTCTGAGTTTATCCGAATACAAAAATTCTTACCCCAAAACTTATTCAAAAGGTTACATGTTCAAGCAACACCATAACCATCACGATCAAAAACCACTCGACTATAAAATAAGCTGTACCCAATGACATAACCACCTAATGAACTACTCTCACCTTGTAAAGTGACCAAATTCACAGAGCCAATAAAACGAAATGGTTCTTTGTTACTGTCACACTTAAAACCTCACTTAAGAGCGCTTTGTATAGGTGATGCCTGTATACGTTTGTTTAATCCTTTTTCCGAGTTCAGGCAATTATATCTTCCCTTCTGGGGACCTAATCTCACACTTCTGAAAAAGAGTATAATTTCAAAAGTCTCGTCATTGTATTTAAAAACCTCACTCGTTCCTGTCGGTTTTTGGTATAATCCTTCTGGCATTTGCTCCTAACGATTATTGCGACCATTTGTACCTTCAATTGGTTAACTATCCGGAAAATTGCCAAAAGTCTTTAAAACTTTTGTTTCTCCAAAAAATTCAAACCCCCCACAATCTCCTACGAAACCACCATCCTTATCCAAAACTCAATGACTGACTGACTGACTATGTACTGGGAGAGTAGAAGTGTAACATTCTGATTAATTGTCAGTAATTAAGTATCATCAAGCTTTTATGTCAAGACGGACAGACTTTGATGCATTTAAAATGGGAGGGAAACCGATATTATGGGGCGAAGGTGTACAGTTGCATTATCAGGTATCTTGATTAGTATTATCGTGTCGCAATTAACATTCCCTTCGTTGTTTTCAGTTTTCCCTACCATAAAAGCTATATAGTAGGTAGGTTTATGTAGGGAGTTTGGTCTCTCGAGTCGGTCGATGAAAAATGATGACTCGCAGGCATCTCATCTATCTAGAGTCTCACATTTCTATATAAATTTATATTTTTCCAAGACTCTGCAATCAAATTAATGACCTTCACTTATCATGGAGTTGCTTTTCTTATAAGAATCGCCTTGGCGCTTCGGGATTACTATCCAGATAAAGTAAATGGGGCACATTCAGTTGGTGTGCTGCTCCTCACAGCTCACATGCGTTCAGCAATTAGTGTAATTAAGTCATCATTTCCATCATTTGTATTCCCAAGTTATCTTCGGTTCTAGATGAAACGTGCGTGATACTCCCTGGCGGACACCCTACACATATATATTACAACCATAGCCATAGCTGGAGATGTAGCTGTAGCTGTGGTTGTGGCTGCGGCTGTGGCCGTGTCTGTCCATTCCGAACGAAAAATAACCTTTTATCCGCTTTTAGCTCTTGTAGAGTAATTAATTGGCAGAGAAGCTCATCTTCGACAGTGAAAGCAAACAAAAAAGAACTTGTGATCAAACAGCAGGAACTGGGTCGCAGGAATATGCTCATAGATGGAAAAGAGTGCTTGAAGTGTCTGGAAGAAATTTTTCTTAGGCACTCACACAATGTCTAGTAGAAACTTTTTGCAGGTCCTCTGGAGTTGAGCTTAAAAACAAAAAATTGAATTTTATCAAAAATTCCTGAGTAGACAAAATTGAAAATTAACCCGTTTGTAAAGTTTACGAGCAAGTCGTAAGTTAAATAAAACTACAATTCTTTTTCTTTGGGAAAGTTGGTGTAGATCAAGAGATACAGAGTGTATCCATACATACAAAAATGAGATCATTCAGACAAAAATAGGCTGTTTTACTAACAGTTATAAGACAACATCTCAACTATCATTAATATTTTTCCGAATCCAATATGTTTACCTTTCAAAAAATATGAAGAATAGAAGCACGAAAAAAACTAAAATAAGAAAAGTAAAAGAGGGCGCGCGCTTCAAAGCAATTAAAAAGTTTTGAGATGATATCACAGTGCGGCGGGCGTAACAAGACTCCAAAACATTGTTTGAACTAAAATTAAAGTTTCTGTGGTGCTACTGCTTTATGCTACACACAAGCCACCCATTCGACTCGTTGTGTCGGTTCCCCCGTTCCCCCAAAGCGCCATACCACCAATGATGATGATGATGCTTCTTCTTACCCGTTTTGTCGATGTTGTAATCTAAACCGAGGCAAGGGAGAAACTATAAAACTATGTGTAGTTCCCATCATCAGCCATTATACAAGGGCAAGTTCATGTTCGGGGTTCTATCCGTATAGCATTGAAGTTGCTCTCGAATATATAGAGTGCAGGGGAAACGGCAACTAACATAGAGGAAAACCGTGATGGAGACCGTCGTCATTGTCCCGACGACCCAAAGACCGACCAACGTTTTTACACATCCAGGGTATAAATGTGAGAGGTTTCACATGGTGTTGAAGAGGAGTGTGAACCACTTTGAAGTGGCAAGCCAACCCATTGTGATTATCGTTTGAAGTTAATAACTAAAAGGGGTGTCAGTTCTGTCAAATGTGACATTTTTACCCGAAAGTGCCAACACGAGTTGCCACCTCTATACTCGCATATACCACCACCGACTAGATTGGAATGACATACCCGCTGTTAGTATTTTGTACAAATTTCGCACAAGACATGCGGTTCGGGTTAATTAGATGAACGGATAAAATGGTGGGGACACCAAAGTGTTTGGTATCCTTTTGGGTATAATATATAAAACGATTGCAAATGTTCTAGGGTCAAATTAAAACTCTGGGTAAATACAATAGAGTGTTGGCGAAAAGCATAAGTGGAGCCTGGGGGGTAATGTTTGTAACCGAAAATTGTCAAAGTGACATTTATTGTTGAGCATCCCTTAGGATTCTCAGGGGTGATATTTTATAGAAATCTATATTCGAGCCAACACGAAAACGCACGTTTAAGTTATTAAAGGGAAAGTCGAAGATCAAATACGCTGTCCGCTAAGGAGTTAGATTTATAACCCTTTTTTTTTGTTAAAGTTTAGAAGACCATCGATATCGATGAAGGCGTTTTATAGTTAAAATAAGAATTTCATAGAGAGTTAAAACCCAGTTCCATGGTTCACACTTACTTAATTGAAAAAGCCTAGTACGCTGCTGATGCGAGACGAAAAATACCATACACAAATGACACAACGAAATCCTAAACGAAAAATTTAGTTTTCGTTCTGCAGAACGCTGTTCGATGAACGAAATTGATTATTGTTGCATATTTTTTGGAGAAGTCTACACTCTTTTTTCGCACACAATTAATTTCCCAGGGGGCCGATTCTGGTTCTGTGAAAAAGTGAAACGGAAAATTTTTCACGCTTTCACGATAATTTCAATTCCCTTTCTGCGAAAATGAGAAACCATACATCAAAAACTTTCATATGAATAACACAGCTCAACAAAATAAAAAATTATTATTGTGCCTGGGTTCATTTCATGATTTTTGTATTCGTCATGCTCCAAAATAATGGAAAAATACCCACAACCCCCCCAAAGTTTGCTTTTGTAGAGTTGGTAGTCAAAATACCGTTACCATAGTTTTCATAGAAATAATAAATGTTTGCTTTAATATATTCTTTAAAAGAGGAGAGAGGAGGGGAATTGTTACGCCCATTTGGTATCTCTAAAGTATATTTGTGTCACAAACTACACACATTTTTATTTCAATATTTAAGGACGTTAAAATGTTATTAAGAATGTGTCGAAGTGATGCTATTGCATTTTGCTATATATGTGGTTATTTCATCAAAATTCACACTATTATCATTTTTGAAAATATGTTAAGAAACTCAAAATACATGCAGGATGTCTCTAAGATTGAATATTCTGCACGGTCATTTAGAAAAAAATTTAAAAACTTCATTGCGAGCATACTCAGAAGAAAAAGGAAAACATTTTAACTAGGACTTTATGGACTTCGAGAGTAATCGTCATTACCAAGGTCAATAAAATGAAACAATGATGGGAAATTATTCTATAGGTTTAATTTCAGAACAGCACATTCCAAAATCAGTATGTTTGTTGATAAAAATTACCGTTTTAATGTTTATACCAAACACTAAACAAAAAAATAAAGAAAAAAGGAGTTTTTGTTACTTTTAATTTTGTCAAAAATTAAAGTACATAAAACCATCTAGTTTTTAAACTTTCACTTAAGATTGGTGAATGCATTGAATATTGAAAACAGAAGAATAACTTTTCACGTAAAATTAAGAAAATTTGAATTTAAACAAAAAATAATATTATTGATTTTTTGTGTTCAAAATTCTGAGTTTGAAAATTAATTTAAAAAAAACTATTCATGGAAATGACTTAATTTAAAAATTAAATTAAAGAATGGTGTATTAGCTTTAAAAAAAATATACCGTGATATTTTTGGTGCTGCCGTTGTTTTTCAATATTTTTTTTCTAGTTTAAGTAACTTTTTAAAGAAAATTACCCCTCCTCCCTAAACCGGGGAACATAGACACCCCTTCTCATGTTTCTTTTGTTTGTTTAAAACCAGCCTACATGCTGTAGCGTTTTGGTGTATCCTAGTCTTTTATGTTAGAATATCTATATTAATTGATTCTAACATAGCACATTTTCATGAATTTTCAAATAATGTGCTCCTGACTACAAAAGCAAACTTTTTCAAACAAGACAATTTTTTATGTAATAAGTAATATGTAAGGAATAAGAAATTCATATGCAGAACCCAGGCACAAAATTTGTGTTGACCAGTGTAATTTGTTTTCACACTGTCATTTGGAAGTGAAACAAACAATGACAAATTCAATCATATCTCTTTCTCTGTCAAATCCACAGAGAAAAAAGTGTTCCTATCTCATGCATTTCCCTGTTCTCTTAAGAAAACTGAGAGAATAATGCTGTTTCCAAGAGAAATGGTAAGGTGGTTGAAGCATCGATAATATAGTTTTCATTCACAGAACCAGAATCGCTTATATGTGCCATATGAATCAAAAAAGTGAAAGCAATGATTCGCAGCGAATGTGAAAATGATTTATTCGATTTATCACAGAACCAGAATCGGCCCCCAGGCCATTTATTGCGTGTGGAAAAATTACATTTTTTTTGTGTTTATTTTTTTGGTTTTTTTCATTACAGCGTGGCTGCGTATTTTTTTTTTTTTCATTTGTATTTGTTTTAATTTTTTGAAATGGTGTAACTGACATTGAATATTTTTTCGCTGCGTTTTCGTAAGCATTTCCTTGTCTTGTTGGAGACCAACTAAGAATTTCGTTTCGCATCAGCAGCGTACTTGGCTAAAGGTAGGACCAAAGTCTCCTATATTGGAGACTTCAGTTCCACTTATACAGACTGTGAAACTGGGTCCTTGCTACAGCTGGATGGAATGGTTTGGGTCCTAAGAAATGTCTGGTTTTCACCTAGTAGGCCAAAGTTTCGAAAAATTTGTTAACAGTGACTAAAGGTCGAGTTGAAGAAAAACTTGCAGTCCTCGAGTCAATCTTAATATTTCAATCTTTCTCACATTTTAAGATTCCTTAATTTTTAAACTTACATACTTCTGCTTTTCACTTAGTCCGGGCAATCTTAAAATTGTTCGTACTGTTTTGATAGTCCAAACTAAAAATACCCTTTTCACGTAGGTATTTACTATGTATTTATGCAGGGTTATTATGAGTTTCACGTGAGCAAAATTCCACCCGGAAAATTGACATTTCACTTTTCGCCTATTGTGAGTTTCACCCGAAAAATAAAAATTCTCCTTTTTTGTGAGTACTAATTTCGCGCAAAATGTAGCGTAATAAAAATTTTAAATTATAACTTATCTTTTGGAGGTGGACAAAAGATAGAGAAGGTAGTACCTCGTGGCTTGATGGTTAGTGCGTAGGACTGTCATGCCGAAGGTGTGGATTCGATTCCCAGCCGTGCCACCTAAAAACAGAAATGTTTTATTCGAGGTACTGCCTCTTGCGAGGAACTGACAAATCCTCCAAGAGTATACTTGTCATGAAAAAGTGCTTCTCATTTAGCCGTTCGGACTCGGCAAAAAACTGTAGGTCCCCTCCATTCCTGCCCAACAAACACGCACACAGGAATGGTTGTGAGTTGTAAGTCACTAGGCCCTGGTTCTCCTCGAGCTGTTGCGCCACCCAATTTATTTATTTATTTATAAGCCAAGAGAAGTTCAGGCGAAACTCATAATAGCTTTAAAAATTCCGGGGGAACAAAAATTTTTCGGGTGAAATATTTTCCGGGCGAAACTCATAATAAATACGAGCATAACCAAACTAAGCACCACTAAAGGAGTCTGATGATCGAGGTGGCTCTCGTGAAATAGCTATAACTCCAGCCTATAAACTTGGTGGTAACACACACAAGTTGCTGTTGTTCATTCAAAATTATTCAATATAAAATAAGGCTGATGATGTTTGTGAAAAATTTGCTGGAAATTTTCGGTTACAAATAATTTTAAAGGCACAAATCATTTAGGCTTCCGCTAAGCCTAAGATTCTAGCGAATTTTTCATTTCGCTAACCACAAATTCTTTTCATAAGATGCCTCACTTGTCAACAGATGACAATGCAAAATGAGACCGTGCACTGGAATTGAACAGCAATTTTTGTTATCTATTGCACTGGGGTCGTTAAAAGCTATTTCAAAAAAATTTTATGAATTTCAAAAGTCTCCTGGTAATTAATAGAAATTATCAAAGCTTCCCGTGGTTATCCCTCACTTTCAGTTTAGCCAAACAACATCTGCACTTAAAGCCTCCACAACTCTATCGTTCATCGAAAAACCTATCTCTGCTTCTTTAATAGTTGCAAAAGTATAAAACGTCTTTAGACAAAACAGTTTCATCAAACTGTTGCAAACACGTTATAAAACGTATAGACATACCATTAATCCTGCCATTCCACTTGTAATCATGTTTGACGCCAACGTCTCAATTCGTTCATCTCGCCAAAAACCAACGACGATGAAGACGACGATGATGATGATTATATCTCTGTGCACTAACCTTGGAGCGATAAACATTCTTTCAAGCCCACTTCATTTCTGTGTAACCAGGTTCTTCTTGCGTTTTAGCCATTGGCTGAACCAAACAGAAAATTCTGTCTCAAGCTGCGCGTAATACGGGTTTCCTGGCAGATATACAAGAATCATGCTCATAATCCAGTAGCGGATTTGCCATAAGGTAGACTGATATTTTGTATCTTATTTGTTTATTCTTCAAAAGCATATAATTTGTTTGCTTTGTTTTATCTCACTTTGCATAAACCTTTTGTAGTTCCATTCTATTGAGTTTAGTCATCAGAAATATATGTATATTTAAAACGTTTGTTTCATTTCAATTTCGTTTAGAAAGCTTAACCATAACTATAGCTCAAAATGTATACTGAAATTATAAACAAACAACATGCTTTCATACTGGCAAAACTTAACTTTAATTTTCGATACTTATTTGCATGTGAATAAGAATTTCCTGGGGTTTCCGGTACTAAAAGGCCTCTGGCCAACCCGGTCCAGCCCTCTTGACCGACCATCATGCGTGCCACACTTCTTATATGCTATAATACGCTTCGCACAGCGGCGATCACTTTTCATCACCATGAATTGCGTGCAGCAAATTATTGCCACCGATTGCTTAATGCACTCGACTTCATTCGTGCGAATCATCTTACTGTGAGAGATAGCGATGTCAGTTTCATATCTAAATTGTCGCCAATAATTGCCACAGATAACTAACCCACAGTCCGGGATCTCCATAATAGTAGTTGTGGGCAGGAAATTAAATTGCATTTCCGCAAATGATAGTAATGGCGCTGCGTTCAATAATTAGCTTGCTTCGAAGTTTTAAGTTGACATCGTCATCTTCTCTCATCCAGCTATTCCTGTTTATATTTTTGTATATTATTTTTTTTTAAGGCATTTGTGTTTTTATAAATGATCTACTCTGACGCATATTTATAACTGGTAGATACAAAAATTAAGTATAGGGATGCCGCCGGGCTGCGGCACGGTGTTATATAAATCAGGATGAAATTATCCTCCTTGAGCTCCCTACTGTGGGCTATCATAAATTTCCTTGTCACTGTAAGATATTTCCGACGAAAGCAGACAAAAAACTTGAACCCGATCACATACAATCTCTCCCTTCTGGCGGCTCCTTCGATATGAGGTGATATTATTGTTTTCTGATGACTAATTTAACCTTTTTTCGGAGTCGGTGAATTAAGTCATTGGATTTTTGTTGTTTGTTTTGTTTGAGACGACCGACACGACACCCCAGACGAAGTGAGCAAAACTTATCGATGAGGACAAATCTGTGCGACACGAATATCAACGGATTTCTGATATAATAAAGAGGTAACATGGAACCTTATTTCATATGCCTTGACACTCACTGACTGGAGTTGTGATTAATTAGGAACACTCCGTTGTCCGTTGAGGAAGACGATTATTATCTTGTAGCCAGAAATTTTTTAGGGAATTATTTTTTGTACTCAGTTATTATTGGACGTTTTGGTGTATGATTACACAATAAGGTGGGAATGTTCTGCGTCATCAATTAGAATAATGATATCACCGAAAAATGTCAGATCGAAAGGTTTATTATCTCCTCAAAAAAAAATCCAAAAATTAAAAAAAAGCAAGCAGATCGTTGATCGGTGAACTTTTTTTTAATTTGTTTGTCTTCAAAATTTTAAATCTTATGTTATGTAGTTGCCTATGCATGCATTTTAAAAACTTTATTTTTTTTTGAAAAATTGTTAAAACGTTAGAGGAAGTGATCAAAAAATTGTTTTTTTTTCACACAATTTTTTTATATAGAAAATTTTTACTTAAGACATTTAAAGTAAACAAATGGCATAAGAAATTCTTTAAATTTTATGTTTCTTCTTAATGCCAAGAGAAAAGAAGTAAAATATTTATAAAATAACTTTCCAAAAATAATTTTGTTCTCAGTTGAGGTTTATTAAATTTAACTTGGCTATGAAGTGTTCTTTCTTATGTATGGCCCCTCATTTTTCAAAATAGTTTTTTTTTTCAAAAACCAGCCAGGTCATTGTCCATTTTTATAAGTGGTCAAAATGGTCACCTTTCACAAAAAATAAAAAATTGATCACTTTTGCGGGCCAAGTTAACACAGCTGCTTTCGTTACAAAATAATTTTGACACTTTACATGGATTGTGATTTTACTTGGTATTTTTGTATAATGTATGAACTATGCTTGACTTCGTATTTTCCCGATTTTGTTTTGTTATAATCTTAATTTTTCTTTTTACTTTTCAGAAGATCTGCACTCACCAGGGTCATCCTAAAGAAAATACGGAACTTCAGAGAAAAGGTATTTAGAACGGTATTGCATTTTTCTAAATTTAAAGTTAATTTACAGTCAAAACCAGGGACTAGATTATGTTTTTTTTTTGCCTTTTTTAGGTAATCGTAAGAAACGAGTGACTTAAAAACATCTTTCGTGTCCTTCTGGTTCCAAAAATAGGTATTTATTTTATTTTGCCTTTTTTTGTCTATTTTGCCTCTATTTGCCTTTTTTTTTATCAAAGTTCGTTGTTTTTAAGATACAAAAATCTTAAAATAAAAAAAACTGGTAGTTTTGAGTGTAGGTAAACGTAGGTACTTTTTTTATTAGCTAACATTAGCTTTGTTCCAAAAGTGGAGCACAATTTATTCTTTTATTTGTCCCCAATTTTTGACCGATTCCTGTTCCACACTTCAATTGGACAGTTTTGGGCAGAAGAGAGTCCTCACCAGAGAGTTAAAAATTTCCCCTTCCTGACAAATTATGTCTAAGAAACTTTTTTGGACATACCATTCTTTGGTCTGTCAAATGCCAAGTTGACGAAGGTCAGATGTCAGATCAATTAAAAAAAAATCTTTCTCTCTTTTAAAGCTTCCACAAAATCGTTCTACAATTTTTCAGCAATTCGATCTCTCCGAGAGAATTTCATCAAAATTTGAGAGTCCGCAAATTTTACCGAAAAATCTCAGTAATAGCTATTATTTTCATCAAGGAATATCAATTGGACAAATGTTCTCGATAATACAGAACATAAACAAAAATTTAAAAAAAAGCGAAAGGCCGATTGCAAATGAGGTTCGCTGCAGTTTAAAATGAAAATTCGGGACTTGAAACTATTGAGAAATTAAATGTCGGCGACGTTAATTCTAAAACTACCGAAAACGTTGAAGTGAATGATGTAGGGCTTTTATTTTTTAGGTCAACAAAATCCTTTCTCTGGTCATAACAATTAATAAATGTATTATTTACTTCAATATTTTGGGTTTAAAAACAGTTATTGCAAACTGCTATTCTGGCCAAATTATAGAAATTGAGTGATTTACTTGTTTGAGTTTACGGGTATTCTTGTCATTAGTATTTCTGAATTCAAGTCGCGTTGCTCTGGTATGCGGTAGTCTGGTTTCTGATAATTCTTGTATCAGGTTTCCCCTTAGAAGTAGAACTAGTCTTAAAAATGATACTCAAATTAGTATCTCTCATTCATTCTTTGTGTATACAGGGTGTCCCGTAATGAGTGGATAATACTGCAACTGGTGATAGCAGGCCTTATGACTGCTCAGAAAAAAAAATATAAACAAAATATTTTTCTTGTGGTCTCCATGGTATAATTTATTTTCGAAAAATGTTAAAAAATTCAGGGTCTCCTAAAATACCTAATTACAACGGCCAACCATAAAGGTTTCTTATTATTTTTGTATTGGCATTAAAATGCATAAAAAGTATTATTTGCAAATAATGTCAATTCTCTGTCATTACATAACGTATAACGTTGTTATACTGGTTTCGTCAACTAAACGAATTTTTGAATTTGGATAAATTAATACCTACTGATTAAGAATGTCACAGTATACGCCGCTGGAGTATGCAAATATGTATTTAATAATATACGGGGAATGCAGAGGAAGCGCTAACGTATCCCAACAGGTGGATAGGCCGTCTGGGCCCAATTTTGTTGCCACCACGTTCGGCAGACCTAAATACTTTGGACTTTTTCTACTGGGGGTGCCTGAAAGAAATGGTTTATACTAAACCAATTACATCCATTACGGAACTGCGTCGTCGTGTTCAAGACGCTGGTGATGAAAATAAATGAGCGCCAATATGTTCGTTTTATTGAGAGGTCCTTCATTAGAAGATGCAGAGCCTGTATCACAGTGAATGGGGGACAGTTTGAACACTTGATATACATTTATTTAAAAATACAAATGAATCATAATTTTGAATACTGTTGTTTTTATTTATCGCATTTCCCATACCTAAATCAAAACCTTTTTGAAAATGCATACAATTATTTTAGTTAGTGAATTTAGCAGACATAATAGTGACACTGGTATATCTATTGACTTTTCCTTACAACTCAATTTTTGTTATCATCAAACTTTGATGAAAATAAATATTTAATAATTTTTTATTAAAAAAATTATTTAAAAAAATCCAGCAACTAGTGTTAAATGTTACTGCCTTTATTTAAGAACGGGTTTTTTTAAATGCAATAAAAATTTAAAAAAACAATACTAGTCATTCATTCGTCGTCGTAGTGTTTACTTAATTTAGTAACTTAATTTCATCTGATAAAATGTTAAGAAACTGCTTTTGTAGATTAAATGCCAATTTTATTGGTTATGGTTGTAGACACAAACATGTGTTATACCATTTTGGAAAGTATATTAAACAGGCCAATTTTTATCAAATTTGCCACTTATGTTCTCATACATTTGTTTCCCTTTCTTATTTTTCAAACTCTGGTGAAAAAAAAATTTTGAATTATTTTTGAATAAAAAAATAATTTAAAAAAATTATAACACAAAAAATGCATCAGCTGGTGTTAAAATTTACTACCCATCATTTAGAACAATTATCCAAAAATATTATAAAAATACAAAAATAATAAGAATCCTTTATGGGTGGCCGTTGTAACTAGGTATTTTAGGAGACCCTGAATTTTTTAACATTTTTCGAAAATAAATTATACCATGGAGACCACAAGAAAAATATTTTGTTTATATCTTTTTTCTGAGCAGTCATAAGGCCTGCTATCACCAGTTGCAGTATTATCCACTCATTACGGGACACCCTGTATATAAGAAAAATTAAAGCTACTAATTTGAGTGATAACCTTAAGACGTATACCGTTACTGACGTTAGGAATATGTGAAAAAATTTGTGGTCAGTCTGATCGGGATTGGCAGGTACCCTGCTTGCAGTCAAAGTAGCGGGCTTAAACGGTCTGAAAAGTCAGCTCTGACTAAGCCCTTTAGTTTCATTCAAATAAGCAAGCAAACCGATCTGCTACATCAGCAGGTTTTCCCTGGCCAAACCCAGTAGTTACTGATGCCTCTGGTATTAAAAGGGCTATTGTCTTCGAACTAAGAACATCTTCATTGGTGGGCGCGGCCTTAGTAAGAATCAGGCTCGCCTTCCTTGAATTGAATATAGGTTTTTTTGACAGGCTTACAGATCCTTGATATCCGAGTGCAAATAAATAAAATTCTATATCATTCTTTCCCGACGTTTCGTTGGCTTTTTTCCAACTTTTTCCAGGGGCTGGTCTTTTATTTTGTTTTTTACATCGATAGGAACTTTATGTTTACTTATATATATTTGTTTGTTTCCTGACTTTAATATTACAGTTAAATATTAACGACAGTGAAAATAAATAAATAAATAAATAATTAAACACTGAAATTACAAACAAGAACTTAGATGCTAATATCACAGAATTTAATTATTTATTTATGTATTTATTTATTTATTTTCACTGTCGTTAATATTTAACTGTAATGTTAAAGTAAAGAAACAAACAAAATATCGTCCCCTGAAGCAAGAACTAGGTAACTCAATTTAAATTTTTTTAAATATCGGCAAAAACGGTATTATTTATTAAAGTTTTCAAGATTTTTCGTCCAACTTTTTTCTATTCTAGACAAATATGGAATATTTCTGAAGTGTAAGAAACATAAAAATTAATCTTTCTCTCGTCCTCTTGTAGTTAGGCATCTATGAACATTGCTTTCTCCAAAATTTATAAAATTGAGTTACCTAGTTCTTGCAATCAGACGATATAATATATATAGTAGGGTGGTCCCGTTTTTTTTGTTCATTGACATCTTAAAGCCCTACCCTATTTTTTTTTTTATTTTTTTAAATGACGTTAACACGTGCCGCATTGAGCTTAAAGTTGATGCTCCTGTGAGAGTTAGGGCCTATTTAAATACTGTTTTAGCTCCAAAAATAACGGTACTTGCTATACAACCTTTATGAAAAACCTTATTTATCTTAAAAACAGCTCAAACGATTTCGATAATAATTCTAAAAATGTTTGTTTAATTACTCAAATATTTTTAAAAATTCTTAATTCCCAAGCAAATTGAACCTTTTGAGCAAGAACGTGCGACCCAGTCTTGCCTTTAATATTTTTTTCTTTCGAAGCAAGAGTATAGATAACAGATTTGAAAGTGCACTTTATTAGTTCTGCAAATCAAATTTTTAAAAGCCCCCGGTTTTGGTCGGTTTTATGAAAATTCAAATTTTCAAACTCATTGCGGCACGTGTTAATACAATCCGATTAGCATAACATTTTTTTTGTGCACGTTTTTAATGTAGAAGAACAAAAAAAATGGTGCTCAGTAAAAACAAATAATTTTTTTTCCTCGATACAAATAAGGACCACCCTAATATATAGTATACATATATAAGTAAACATAAAGTTCCTATCGATGTGAAAAACAAAATAAAAGACCAGCCCCTGGAAAAGTTGGAAAAAAGCCAACGAAACGTTCGGGAACGAATGATCTAGATTTTTATTTATTTGCATTCGGATATCAAGGATCTGTAAGCCTGTAAAAAAAACCTATATTCGATATAAGATTACCAGATAACCAATCACAAAAAATAATTCCTTAAATTTTATCTTTCAATAAATTCTCATAGCATTGGTTAGGGACTACCGCCAAAGCTTATTGCTTAAGCCTAGTTTATATACATCAATGTGAAGAGAAATTGAAATCCATGTGCAATGTCAAAAACTTAGCAGTGAAAATACTAAACGTAAATCCTTTGTGGAACCTATTTATATTTTTCGATCAATGATTTTTCAGTTTCGTCTTTATTATGAACGAAGTGAAGTTTTTTGAAGTCCGAAATGAATTTTCTGTTAAAAAAAAAAAATTTGATAGTTGAAAATACATATGTATTGCAATTGCTATAGCCAGCGCTGCGGCTCGATTAAGAAAAATTAAATAATCCAAATGAAATATGAATGTTTATTTATTATTGTCTTGATATAACTCTTCCATGCTTCCATAAGCAAAGTTAACAGTTTATGCAATAAATAAGTTCATTGGCCTTCATTTGCGTCACATATGTATGTATGTATCTCCTTCTTTCAAGCAATTGGTTGACTGCATCGGATACGGACTGTAGCGTTCTTGTGACTTCATCTTTTTTCGAAGGCTTGAAATAATTAGTATTGAAATTTGTCGGCAAATAAAATCTCCGGCCTTTTTTTTTGCACAAGTTCTGCAAAATCTTTTTCTTTGTCCAAATTCCTTATCCCCTTCTTTTTCGTGAGGTTACCGAAACCGAAAGAGATACAAATTACCGGTTTTTGCAATGTCTTGCAGAATATTCCTTTTGATTTGTTTTGACACGACAAATACAAAATAATTCTACGAATAATAGGTTTCATTATATTTCTCGCTTGCTATTTAATTAAAAAACATGAAGGAAAAAGGAAATGACAAGCGAAAAGTTTCGTTCCACAAAAATTTTTTCTCGCATGTCACTTGGGCTTATAGCTCATGTTAAGTGAAGTTTGTGTGGAACTAGTTTTCACGAATGGGAAAAATCATTTTTTTTTTAATGAGAACTTCACTTCGCTTGGATGTATAAACTAGGCTGTAGGGAACACTGATTGATTTGTTGATTTTTTTTGGCGTCATATGTATATGCTCATGATGTTTGTAAATTGTGTTTGGATTCTTGCAAAGTGTTCAAAATAATCTTTATTGAAGGTGGTGATTCAGTCCAGTTTGTGGCGCCTCAACTAATAAACATTTCCAGCCAGCTCTGTTCCTAGCTAGCTGTCTCTCGTTTCGCTTGCCAATTTATTTGAGGTGCTCTTATACTTTCGTACGCCACCTGCATCGCATCATTTAGCAGGAGTGAACGCAAAGATTTTTTGGCCCTGAGCATTGATGTCCTTCCGAAATCGAATCAATGGTTTTTACTTTTTTAGACTCTAACTCGATGTACAGTAGACATACAGACGCAAAAATAAACCGACGTCCTGACGTACCTAACTTTGTTGGTCTTCTCCATGATAGTAATGCTAGTTTTACAACGGAACCAATAATTTCCCTAAAGCATTTACAAAATTAAAAGACAAATAACTTTACTATGACTCCCTACAGCAACATAAATCATATCTGCACAATTTATTCTACCCTGAATGTTGTCTATCTTCACTTGCTACATTCATTGAAAAACCTATCACTGTCTCTGAATTTGACAAGAAGGTACATGGTCCAAGGCCTATCACCAAACATAAAAGAAGTTCCTATTTTAGTTATTTCAATAGTCAAAATCAATTAAGACTTCAATAAAGTGGTCTTTCCCCCCAAGATCAGAAGAAATAAACTTTGTCTTCCAAAATGGGTCACGGTTCATTGCTTACAAACTGTCACTTTCTTGCAACTTCCCTGTCGATTAATTTCATACTATTTGGGCTGTCATTTCATTATTATGTATTTGTCTCTGTTCAAACCAATTATGTACTTTTATTTTTCGTATTATAATTGTCTTTGAAAATTCAATAATAAATGCCATTTAAGCTCATGTCAAAAAAATGTCATTATCAACAAAATGTCCAATGAATTATATAAAATAGCAAACAAAAAAAAAACAAAAACTATTAGAAAACAAAATTAATTAGATTCAAAGCTTTTCTCCAGAAACAACAAAAGAAAAAGAAAAATGTCGAAAAAGTTTATACTTTCTTCCATCAATACATAATACAAATACATTCAAACATATATTTTTATAGATAAAATTGACATTTTAATTCGTGTCCTTCCCAAAGGAAGAATGACATTTTCTGAAAGGACAACTTTTTCGTTAAGATACAACCCTTCAAGGATGAAGTTCGAAATAATTCATTGAACTTCTACCTTTCCTCTGGAATTCTTGTATACCTAACCTAGCAGGTATCTACTAGCTATTTGTGGTGAACATTGATAAAAGTTTCACTTGACGTTTTCCTCGTTCGGTTGACTGATAATTCCTTAAGGATTACAAGCCAGCTAAATTTAATAGGTTTAGTCAAAACAAGAAATTGTTGTGACAAAATGCCAATATAATTTGAGTTTTGTTTGCTTGTTTTTTTTTCCTGAGCAAAATTACTTTGTATTCAATTCATCTAAAACGTTTCTGCTGCGACTTAAACCATTTTTGATGGGTTTAAGTCGGATGAAGTTTTTTGCCTTTGGCTTATATAATTAGGTGGTAGTTGAAAAGGGCTTCAATTAAGGATTTCATGTTCAATTAATTTGGACTTCCAAATATTTGATGATGAACTTTTTGGACTTTTTGTCTATCCATAAGGAACGACAGAGGAGAGTTAAACCGCGAATCAGGTGACGCACACAAGCGGAGGGAAAGGAATTGTTCACACTAGACTGTAGCGTTAGTATGCTGTTTAAATTACCGATTCAAAATGTTTAATAGAAGTTCGCTGGGTTCTTCAATTTTATTTTCTTCTGTGATATTAAAACATTTCTTTGCCTTTGGGCCTTTGGGTGACCAGCTTAAGAAAATCATAAATAAATATCAAGAGAAAGATGTCGACGGCGAATGTCCAATTTCGAATTACATTTTGACCATGTTACTATAAGAAATACTCGGAATAAACTATATTTTGCAGAAAAGTTTAACAATTTGTTCTTAATCAATTGATTTCGTTTCCAAATGGAAGCATTGGAATGTATGCATTTGAAAATTTCACGTGGAAGGTGCTTTAAAATTTTTTAATTCGAAACGTGGTACCAACCCTGTTCTCATGAAGTTAAAAATTAATACCTATATTCTACAATCTTTTAATGTCCACATTATATATACTATTGCGTCAAAGGCAAACTCTCATGCAGTGTGGACAAAATTTACATTTTAGCAAGGACAATGCTTTGGTTTTAGATGTGGAATATAAAATCAATAATTCCACCCTGGCGATTTATATGAAATAAAATGCACGACTGGATCGCACGTACTTGCTCTTATGTTCAAGTTGTGTGGGACTAGAACTTTATAAAAAATATTCAAATAATTATAGAAAAAG
This sequence comes from Dasysyrphus tricinctus, assembly GCA_963921185.1. Classification (NCBI taxonomy): domain Eukaryota; kingdom Metazoa; phylum Arthropoda; class Insecta; order Diptera; family Syrphidae; genus Dasysyrphus; species Dasysyrphus tricinctus. The sequence continues at coordinate 6,661,453 of OY992533.1, forward strand.
TGTTAAAAGCATTTAAATCGTTCTTTTAATTGAATCGGTCATTTCAAAAACCACTTAAATAACACAATTCGAATTTTTCAGGAATCAATAAAAACAGTTTAATTAAAAAATAAACTAGTTTTAAAGGACTTTTTTGGGCTCGATATAGTACTAGAGTTCAAAAGGATTGAAATATAAAAAAATATTCACAGTTTATCAATACTAATAATAAAAAAAGTCTGAAAACCCGTTCTTGACTTACGTTGTTTTAGAAGAAACGGGTGACTTACGTTGATTTAGCAAGAAACGGGATCAGCAGTATACAATAATTTAAACAAAATCAAAGTTTTTTTTAAATTATACTTAAATATTAACATATTAACATTTAACATGTTACATGTTTTAATTTATCATGTTTCATATATTTAACCCGTAGGCAAAACTAGATATAACTACTTCCACCATCTAGTAGTGCTTGCAAAAACCACTTAAGTCAGTTGACTTACGTTGTTTTTGCATGGAACGTTTATTGTGAGGTATCATTTGGAGGGGAAGGAATGTTTGGACCGACGTAATTTATTTTCAGAATATGCATAAACGTTTGAGGAAGCATTTTCAGCAAAAAAAAGCATTTTTGAAAAAAATGTGACTTAAGTGGTTTTTGAAATGACCGATTCAATTGTATAAACGGTCTGATAAATAACTTAGAGCTCAAAAAAAAGTAAGCCATTAGATTACTTGAAAAAATATGAATACAATATGCAAAAAAAAAATTTAAAATCGTTGGAGCCGTTTTCTTAAAAATTAATTTTTTATACATATAATTTTTGTAACATTTTTCAAAAAAATTTTGCTATGCCAATTTTGAGTACATATTAATATGCATTTGAAACTAAAATTTCAAAACAATTCATCAACCCGTTTTTGAAATATTGAATTTTCAAAAAAAAAACAATTTGAATCTTTTTTTAAAAAAGGTCCAAAATTTAATTTTTCCAAAATTTTGGTATGCAGTATTATTCATATTTTAGAAAAGCTTTTGTGCAAAACAATTTTATTGAAATCGGATGAGTGGTTAGTGAGAAATCCGAAAATCAAAAAAACCGTTATATGGCAGGTACCGTTAATAAAAGCTTATGGTGATTTTTTTTCTTACCAGAAAGCACACCATGTCTGCAATAATACACTGATTTTTTTAATCAAGATCGTTGGAGCCGTTTTTGAGATAAATAGACAGACAGAATTGTGCCATCCACTTTTTTTGTGTTCTCTATCATCGTAGACATTACGATTGATGTTTGATTGTTATCTCGAAATTTTTTTCCAAATCCAAATCTTGCCCTATAGTACCTATGTATTGTATATTGCAATTAAAAATTAGTTGACATACCTATAATACTCCTATTATACCTACGGTGACCATCCGTCCCGGTTTACCCGGGATTGTCCTGTATTTCTATAGCCTGTCCCGGTTTATTTTTTCAGAGACCCGGGACGTACAAGTGTCCCGTATTCAGGTACTTATAGATTATTTGTCCCGTATTTGCATATTCTCTATGCAACGTTACGTAAATCCTTATTCATAAAATATTTCCCGACTCATTTGATTTACAATACTCTTGTGTCAAAAAGAGCATGAAAAAGATAAATCTATTACGTTTAAATGTCTTACAAAAATATCCTTATGTAGTCACTATTCTATTTAACTCAGAATTAACTCTGAACTGAAAAACTGGGCCTTATTTTCATAATGAAATTAAAAATGTTAAGTTTATTTTTTTTTGCTCCCAGAAATATGGTCACCGTAATTATACCTGACCAGCAACTTTGTTTTAAACGTTTTGGAAAAAGGACTGAAGGCACCTTCGAAAGCCCGGAGTTTATCATGCAAATTGTTTTGTTTAAACAAAATGTTGTATGAAAGCTCGTGAATTTCACATCGGCATTTTTTTGTGTGAAAATTTCACAGGCCGTTGACAGTTTTTTGGAGATTTCATTTCATTCGAAGTTTGTTCTAAGTCTCTGATTGAATGACAACACGGAGGCAGTTTTATTTTATTAACCAATAACAAAAAATAAAAGATAAACATAAAATCACTCCTTTTCTATGTTTTGAGTGTGTGGATTGTTGTAGCTTGTATGATACAATTTTGTTCTCCTGCAACGAAATGCTTTCCTGGTTTTCCTGTGGCAGATTTTTTGAATCACTCTCCTGAGGGAGATGCATGATGTTTAACATGAACATCGGTAAAATTCTTAAGCTTTTTCTTGTAAGCATTGTATTTATTTTTTCTATCATTCTCTCTTGCGCGATTCAACCTTAAATATACACAATATCTCGTTCTCGTGCTCCTCCTTGGGGAATTGTCGTCCTCTCTCAGCCCCCTAGTAATACACACTTAACCCTTCTTTTTTTCTATATCTTTTCATTATAAATAAACCCCAAATAAAAATAGACGGCATGAATTTGTTGTTTTGAAGATACAATTTTTAGAATCCTTCCCTTACCTAAAGTACCTTTTTACCGTAACTACTACGAGCACTTACACGACATTTTCAATTTGTTACACATGTGTGCTGCTCAGCCATTTTGAGAGTCGGAAGTATAAAAGCAGGTTTCGTTATATTTTTTTGCATGGATACGGATAGTAAGGGCGGACTTAGTACCTACCAAACATTATAATGAATTACATTGGAGAAATGAAAACTCATGTTTTTTCGGTTGTCAGCCACATGATTTTGTATGAGTTTACTTCAGGTCTGGTGAAACCAATTTAAATTTTCTTGTGACATTCTATAAATGTTCCAAGAGGGAAAAATAAAGGAAATTCTGTGCAAAAATAAATAACCCGGTCAGGTGGTAGTGTCAGGATATTTGTAAAAAAAAAAAGGAAAAGAGGGAGACGGAGCTCTTATAGAAGGACACCTATAAGTCTTGAGAATTTGCTTTATTTTTAAATTTGGAAAATGCTATACTAAAGATAAATCAAGAAGCACATAAAAGTAACTGCTTAATAATTTCCTCATTAAAATAAATCATCAACATTTTTCCTTGGTTTTAAGTGACCTTCTTCATTTCCTTTCATCACTATAAAAAAAAGCCTCGCACTTTACACTCAAGAGTCTCTGTTAAAAAAAGAAGGAAGATTAACCGTTGGAGAACATAAAAACGAGGATTATCTTAAAACATTTTGTTTATTAGTGATAAATAAATTATAATTTTAAGGAAAAAATTCTAATTAATTCCGCGAGTAAAAAAGTGGTAGACCTGACAATGTTCCTTAAAAAAACATCATATTACAAAAAATACAAACGTAAAAATGATTTTAAAAGGTTAAAAGCATAAGTTTTTAGTAGGAAATTACTTTAAAGGACAGTTTTTCAGTTCTGGGTAAGCTCTGAGTTAAATCAGAGTTAGGTAATATTGTGAAAATAAATTAACCCCGAGGTATTTCAGGAACAGTTTTTCAGTAGAGGATTAACTTTATCTTTCAGTTGTCAAAAATCTAGGGCCAACGATGTGCGACACTATGCATATCATCCTTCTACGCCTTTCACGCATCGGAATAGAGATGGTGCCACAACGAAATTGCACTGACGATAACTTTCCTGTTCGATATCCAGATGGCCCTCAATTTGGTCCCTGAGTTAACTCACCAAATTAGACGAGTTTACTCTGAGTTAACTTAGGATTTCAATTGACTGAAAAACACGTTTATGGAGTTAACTCGGGCTTAACCCCGGGACTAGGATGATCTCGCACTGAAAAACTGGCCCTATAAGAAGTCTATTAAAGCTACGAGAAAATTCAGAGGACACGATTCGATTTCCTTAAAGAATTCAAGACATTCATGTTTAATGTGTGAAGAAAATATAACTGTGCGCTTGAAGCTGGTTATTTTTTGAAATTTCAAGGACTTTCTATTAAAAAATTTTATTTGGGAACCCGTCCTCGCTCTGAAAACAAAGGTTCCGAACGACTCTGTTCTTAATGGCAATGTTCGAAAAGGACAGAATTTTGAAAAGGCAAAATGGTGGACGCTATTATTTTGGCACAAGATCAACAGTCCTTAGTCCAAAAATTTACAATGAATTTTTAAAATATATTTTTTTGGAGTCATTTAAAAAATAAACATCGAATTTGCTGGAAAGCTACATTTCGTTGTTAAGCTTCCTTTTTACGTTTTAAAGAAACTAGGACGGAATAGAACATGAATATTGCGAATTCGGACCTTTGATATTCTGTACTTTACTGGTCAGACATATATGGGTCCCAGCACGTTACTTGATACAATCGAGAATTTATTGTCGGTCGTCGGTCAACTCGAAATAAATTATTTTTGGCAGCACGTAATTTCAGATCACAGTACCTACACATATTTAAGGTCATTATACTTTTGAATTTTGTTCAGTCAAGATTTGTTGTTGTGTTTACGTGTATTTATTCCTCACGTTCACCGCCATTTTTTTTTTCTGACACTTTCAATTTGTTGTTGTGTTTACGTGTATTTTCGTCCTCGCTTACATAGCAATTTTTCTATTTCTGACACCTCTAATTTTGACAACCTCCGGAGTAGAATACCTTCTATTTGCGTATTGTGATTTCAGACGAGTTTCATTTATTGAAAAAAACATGAATTCAGCTTTGACTATTTTAAAGTAGCTATGTATTACTAGAAGACATCTTTTATTTGCTAGCTTAAGCTTGTGTTTACTCACACAAAACCAAGCTTTAACTAAGAAATCTAAATTTTAGCTTGAGCTTTTTTTTATTCACAAGACCCAAGGTTCATACTTCAGAGTGAAACCTTATTTTTAAAATGCAATTCAAATTTCTATTAAGAAAAGTTGTTATAATTTTTTTTTTTTGTTATCATTAATCTTTCCCTAATTGCACCTACATCCTTTAAAATTCAACTCTTCTATTTCTGAATTCAAGCTAAATTAAATGTAGTCTTTTCAATTCATAAGGCAGTTGTAGTAATTGCATCTGTCAACACTCCACCAAACCAAAAAATTAAAAAAAATGCAAACAAAGAGAAAAAGCAAAAAAATCCACTATTTCAGAGAACCTTAAAATAAAGAACGGGTATATCTAAGTTGTATTTAACTACAATAACTTCCAACCGTTTGGTTGAGCGGTGCACTAAATAAGCCCTATTCATTCTCTTGTCCAGAAGGGTGTTTCTCTCTCCCTATGACTACACGACAGAAAAAAAAGTAGCTCCCTATATCACTTCTCGCGTTTCCTATCCTCGAGAAAATCCAACCAACCAAAGATCCATGGGCAAGACGAGATGGACAACAAAATAGAAATAAAACACAACATCAAATGAAATTGTCCATTTAGCCCATTAGTATCCATTTAGGATGAGTTTCTAGATTCAGTTTATTTTTTTCTCATTCTCGTCCTTTTTGTGATCCCACCCTCCTTTTCCCTAGGCTAACAGTTATGTTAAAATAGAATGGGAGAGGTGAAATCGAATTAAAAATAATAAACGCAGTACCAGCAAGCCAGCAAGAGCAGATCCTGAATACGGTTACATATAACTCAAGGATGTTCCCGACGACCAACAACGTCGTCGTCCCTCCGAATCCCAAGGATAAGCGAGAAATATATATAAAGTCAGCATTTGGGACTCTCTGGCTCTCAGCTAGATGAGTGTTGGGCGGGTGTGTGGCGGTTGGCAGTTGGGCACGCTGCTGTGGAAAGGAATTGAAACGCAGGACATAATTGTTTAAACTAATGACAATATTTACTTTTAACACTGGCTTTTCAATTACGATCTTGAATGGACGAAGAACATCAGTAGCTATAATCCTGATGGCTATTGCAGGCAGGGGATAAAGTTGCCATCATAGTTTACTCTGCAGCACAAGTTCGTCGAGGAACTAACTATACAAACGAAAGCGTCTATATGTACTACCGACAACTACACAACTGTAAACGGGTACGGGTACGGGACAAACAAATTAATGACATTTACTTAACCATCAGGACGAAAAGCTGTGAAAACTCGGGTTGTATAATTTTGTTGTTGTGTTCTATCAAGGACGAGAGACGTGAATGATTTTTTTGTTCTTGACGTATAAACCTCCCTACAGCTAGTAATGCAGGGGGTGCCGTTTTATGGCAGTGTGCATTTCGTCTGCACAGACAAATCCTATTTTGGAACACTGCACTCAATTTGTTTGTAATGAGTTTAAATTAACGGAATTGATGTTGGCAGGATTTGTGTGTGGTACTGGAATAGGTGAATGCACCAAGTGAGTTTATACATACAACCCTGTGTGAATATGCATTTAAGAGTCTTCAATTATTGAGTTCGTTTATAAATTTTCATATACATACATATGTACATACGAGTATCTTCCTACATCTGGAGCGTTCTATGATGCAGGGGCTTGAAAAGCTCTTTGTCACAACAAAATTTGTTTTATTTATTCACAGTTGGCTTGAACTATACTAAGATACCACATGGTATTATAAATTTGTTACAACAAAAAGGGCCTTACCGTATACACGGTCCGGTCGGGTACCATCATTTTTTCTTCCAGGGACATATTGCACCAACAACTTATCACTATAGTCTATCCAGCAAAAATTGTCAGTACAGGGCTTATGGGAGAGCTTTTTTAAAAACAGTGGTGGTTGTGTATACCATCACAGAACTTAAATAGCAAATCTGCCACTGAAAAAGATACTAAGCCACTGATTAACATACAGGAATTGTTGTTGTAATTCTTTGAAACATTCTCTACGCTACAACATGACCGTTGTCGTTCAATGCCAAAAGCATTCTGATCTGATATCTGATCCCTGATCGTATACTCGCTTTCGCTTCTACCTTCGCTGTTTTAAATAAAATTAATATTCCAACAGAGTTGCCTTTGCCAAGTTGCAACAATACAACAGAGCTTTTTCAGGGGTTTTTATGAAAGAACTTTCGGTTTTGAAGCTTTTGAGAATAAAATTTATAAGAGTCAGAGCCAACAGTGTTGTCGTTTTGATTGTCTTCTTACTATTTGTTTGTATTTCTGAACACACCTAGAAAATGCAGTTAAAATTTGTACAGTTTTAGTCTTTAAGAAAAAAAAGTTATGTGTGCTAAGTTTTGAAACTTTCACAAAGCGTTACGTTCATTTAAAAGGGTGTAGTGTGGAAAAAAAAAAGATAAATTGATTTTTGTTGAATATGTTTGAAATGGTATCCATGGAAACCATATGCACATTGTTTTTCGATTTGTGGCAATTTATAATTCAAAGTATGGAAACCCTATGAGAGCTTTAACTTGAGAAATATGTATGCAAGCCAATGCAACCAGACTGAGAGGCAAACGTCCTATCTTCCCTGTACTGACAATTTTTGTTGGATAGAGTATAGTCACTTTTCAACATATAAATTTTTAAAAATTAAAAAAAGTGAGTGGCCAAACACGACCGAGCCACGTATTTCATTTGGTTCGGATAGATTTTTAAATTCAGGAAATGAGTTCTGATTCGGGGGTTTTGAAAGGGATACTCCTCATCTTGTAGTATTTAAAAGGTTTGTGGATGTAGGCCTCTACTTTCCGGACTGCTTCCAGTTGACATTGATGTAGTGTAGGTGATTCAGTCTTCGGCAAAGAGAAGTTTCAACATTCGTAAAGACTTGGTCATGATCACAAGTAAAAATGCAATAGAAAAATGGTTCAAGTTCTGTCCTTTGGCAAATTCCAGTTTTTATGATATTCAATCTTAATGTTTAGCTCTACACGAAAGATTTTCTGGAAGAACAAAAAAAGAAAAATTCATATTTTAGGAGAAAGTTAAGTAAATGATAATGGGCTTCTTAACATACACTGTTAAATGCCTTTTCGAATTCTATAAAACAATGCAATGGCTATTTAAGACTATGTTTGATGAGTGGAAGTGGTAAATTAAATCTTTCCTTCAGCTTTTTTGGTCACTGTGTTTTTGGCAATGAAACAACCAAGTTACATTTGCTTTCCCGACGCACATAGGGGTATTTCATCGATTTAGGCGGACAAAATAAGAAAACCCCAACTTGTCGTATCGTAAAAAACTAAACTGCATACTAAAATAAGATAACTTGCTTCACCTCGTGTAATGATATTTAGCTTGATGCTCTTTGCTGGTGATCTATTGTACCGATCTAAACGTAACGGTTCTAAGCCAAACAATATTACTCTATTCATTGTTATTTCTTATCGGTTGTTAAAGTAAGTTACTTTTTTAGTGATGTGATTACAAATAAAATTGGTTTGGAATATCAAAATAGATGTATGTAACGACTAGATAAATGTTTTATTTCGAGTTTATTTTATTAATATCAAGAACTATTAAAACATTAAGAATCGGTATAAACTGTATTAAAAAATAAACAAATTTGTGATTCGTAAAGAGTAAAGTTATATACCGACGTAATATTAATTATTCTAATTAATTGCTTCGTGAAGCCTGGACCCTTATCTATTAGAATTCGTAAAAAATGTGCAACAAAGTGCAACTTCGTGTCGGTTTCTGTGTTTAAAAGTGTAAGTTTAAAAAATAGGATCTTCTTGTTTTGTAAAATACTTATGCATTTTTAATTGGTTTCAGGCTCACCTAGCTGTTGAAAAATAGAGTAGTGACCAGAAAATGGTTGTACGACAAAAATTGTATTCATTGTAAGTAGTAAAGTAGCGGTTGTTATTGTTAATTTTCTCAAAAACTACAAAGCATTTTCACATATAAAATACTGGTGTTTTATAAAAAATTAAGAAGAATTTTGACTTAAAAATAAATTACTTATAATATCGCAAAACTTGCCAAAAAATTAGTCTGAAAATAATTTTTTTTTTTTTCAAATTTTTAAGTTTGATTATAAGTCTGTTCAAAAATTGTTTTTCAAAAAAAAAAAATTATCGGAAAAGAATAATTGATAATAAATTCTTGGCTTTTTAAAGAACTATAGCGTGATATTGAAAATATTGCCATTGTTTTTTAATATTTGTTTTCTATTTTTAATCAACTTTTTAGAAAAATGCTGCTTCCACCACCTAACCGGGGGAAAAAAGCCTGGGACAACCTACACGCTCTAGCTCTTTGGCACACTTTATGCAAAACACTCTGTATATCGTCGGTTCAAAGGTAAAACTCACTAAGTGCAGTTAAAAAAGTTCAAGAAAATGAGAATAAAATGCATTTTTTGAATTCAAAAAACCTCATTTTGCACGTTTTTTGTATGGACATTGAAAGGTATACCCTGGAACTTTATTTAAAAATTTTCGGAGATTGAATTTTCAGCTTCTAAAACTATGTTTCAGTCTAATTTCGTTCAAAAGTGTAAAATGTTAGTGAGTTTAACCTTTGAACCGACGATATCTAAGGGCAACTGTTGTCATTTTTGTATACAAATTATAACTCCAAATATAAAATTCGACTATTATTTTCCAGTCTTTGACTTTTAGACTAATAAAAACTAGAGAAATAATTTTGTCCGCCTAAATCGATGAAATACCCCTATGTGCGACGTTTCGGCAGGGGTTACAGGGGAACTTTATTAAGACAAAAAATACATTTGGTACAATTTAGTGTGTTATGACAATTAAAACAAAAAAGAAATACACTCAATAAGTTATTAGGTTTTAAAAATTAATATTGTATGTATTTAAACTACTTATGAATATGTATTTGTATATTTGATGTTGTATTGAAACTTCAGGACAGGCGTACAATGGTTTTTATAAAAGTGATGTAATTTTTGCTGGTGAGCTTCCTAGGTAGTTTTGTCGAGGCTTCAGGAGAGGATGCAGGGTATTTAGTCCCACTACAAAGAAAAAGAGAGGAAACTGAGTAAAAATTTTAAGACAATTTGTATTTATCTACCATATGTATAGGAATGTGTACCTACAATTTGTTTTTTTTTTCAGTGAATAAACAATCTTTTAAATTTAAATTTCGTGCTAAAAATTTAATATAGAATTTATTTCACCTTTGAGCTGTGTAGATACTTAGTCTAGCACAATATAAAAATATCAAAATAGAGTCTTGATACTAAAGCTAAGAATCAAAAAGTTTCTGCCCCCCCTGCTAGCATCTCAAGATAATAATAAATTTAAAACTTTTGTGACTTTTCTCATTTTGTTTTTTTGTTTTTTTTTTTTTTAATTAAAATACCTTCCTACTTTATTCAACCTCACATAGCCTTAATATCACTTCTCATTGTATATTTATTAATAAGGGATAGAAAAACAAAATCCAATTCCTTAGATAAATTACCCCATAAAAAACCATCCACAGCAGCAATGGTGCCAAAGAGCAACGAAAATTCAACCCTCAGGTGAAACATTTTCACACTTCTTTCACTTTTCATACAAACTTTAAACAACAAGCCGGCCAACCTACGCATAAAATAGAACCAAAACACGCAGAGCAAATGTAATTTCAGAGTCTTTTCCTAATATAATATCGAAGGAATCAAATTACACCAACAACAAAAAAACATCAACCCAGAGACCCTTCTTGCTTAATTTTCATTCTTGGTGGTCCATGTACACATATAACAATCACTCCTGCCTGTCCTGATAGTATCATTCGTCGTCCTTAAATGAATTTCAACTCCCGAGGTGCTAATTTTGTTCAAAAAATAACGCAATTTATATGCACCCCTTCAAAAAGTCAGTCCACTTTTATATGCTGTAATATACAAACCTACCCGTACCCCCAGTCTTTCCATCTTAGTGCTGTACAAGTGCCAAAAATATCAGCCCAGAGATTACATTGTTTGAACAACCCCTCCTTAGATTCGTCATCCCCAATGCATAAAATTTCTACATAAATTGCACAAAATTCCTGGACGTGCCAAGGGAAGAGATGGAAAAAATTAACTTTTCATCAGACAGACAGGTCATAATTTTAATGGTGTTGCTTTTGGGGGGCTCTATAACTTCGAAAAAGTTCATTAGTAATCCTTCTTACTTCGAGGAACTTGCAGGTTAACATTGTTCATTGCTAATCATGATCTTTTCAAGGGAGGAATCGGGTGTCATAAAATAACAACTCTTAAGTGCTGTCACAATTTAAAAATTCATTTCAACCTAAATTTTAAAATATATATTCTTCACTCTCGGTAAAAAAAAATATTTTGCTACTAATTGAAGTGACTTTATGCGATTTTAAAAAATGAACCAACTTCAAAGGTCTCATGATCGATTCCCAGCTTCTGCCACTTTGACACATATTTTATTCAGGGCGCCTGTGTCTAGAGAGTTTCTGACAAAATTCTCTTATTGTATTTTTTGTCATGAAAAAGTGCTTTTCATCTAAGACGTTCGAGATCGGCAGAAAATTGTAGGTCTCTCCATTCCAGCTGACAACACGCACCCAGGAACAGTTGATAATTCTAAGTTAGGTTCTAGCAAAGACCGTATAATACCAAGATATTGCATCTAGTGTAAAAATTCGCAGTCAAAGCGCTAGTACTGTGACGACCCCAGTGGTGACCCCATAGATGTGTGAGTGAGAACCCCGTCTATGTATAAGTTTTACAATCGTCGGTGGCGCGGTCGCTGAGTCGTGGGTCTGCGGCGAATAAAGGCTTGCATGTCTGTATGTGTTATGTGAGTTCGAATGTGAATGAGGATGTGATACAATACGTGGGAATGTTTCCCTTCCCCCGACCGACCGCATCTAAAGCTGATTTTTGGTGGTTGGTTAAGATGCGGTATCTTGGTATTATACGGTCTTTGGTTCTAGTCACTATGTACCTACTGGTTTTTCAAGAGCTGTCATGCTGTTAAATGTATTCGTTTATTTGAACAACAAATTTGAGATCTGGTTATTACCAGCAGATTTTTTGTTATTTAAAGCAACCCTGAAAACATACACTTTTTCGGGTGTTTTAAATATAGATACATTGGGGCTTGTAGCCTTATTCGAAGGAGAAAAGTTTTGTAACTTTCGACTAAACTGTGTGGATTTGAATTCATTTATGACAAAAAAAATTCATTTTCAAACTTCTGGTTAGAGAACTCAGACCCAGGATAAATAGAACAGTAAAAATCTTTAAATGCATCCAATTTGGTTTGAATGTCATTAAAATTTTGTCCATTGTATGTAAGTATATCTTTTGAAATGTCTGTTCCAAAATATTTTCGTCCCGTAATTTTGTCTATTTCTCTAAATGCAAATGGTGATGGTTTGATGTTCTCAAGTCTTGATTGGAATGAATTGTTTAGGTCCAAATTGACATTATCTCTTATTAATTTACTCAGACATTGTATCTTAGAGTGAAGTTGAAGATATTCGGGATTTATTCAGTTTAAATGCCGATTATATATATTCTTTTAAGTTCTTTGAGACAGATACTTCGAATTTAGATTTAGATCAAATTTTGAATATACAAATTTCAAATAAGTTCAAATAACATTTTATATCAACATTATCCAAAAAGAAATTTTCGAATTTTTAAAAAAAAGCTTCAAATAATTTTTTGAAAATTCGATATCTCATAAACGGGTTGACAAATTTTTTTTTAACTTTATTTTTATATGCACATAAATAAATACTTTAGATTTGCATACCAAAATGTTTCCTTAAAAATGTTTTAAGAATTTGACATATAGAAAATATTTTTTTTTAAAAACTGGTCCAACGATTAAAATTTTGTTTTCGAAACAATCATATTCAATCAAAAATTAATTGACGTTCTTTTTTTACCTCAAACTATTCAAAGAGTTGTTTGTACTTTTAATATGGTATTCGATACTTTTAAACATTTTTCCCTCTTAATTTTCATGTCTTATATACAATTTTCTCAAACCCTCAGCTTCTTGAACATAATAGCAAGTACGTGAGACCCAGTGATGCATTTTGGTTTTATAAATTTTGTTAAACCATCCATTTCCATTGAAAATTTAATTTTAAGCAAAAAGTTTTAAGCGGAAAATTGTCAAATTCGGCTTATTTTCCGAGTCTTACCAAAAATATTGAAAAGTGGCCAGTGTGACTATTCTCTCAGAAGCGACTGTGTGAATTTAGTAGCATTTTCAATTTTAAGCATGCTTAAGGGCCAAACAAACGTATTCAATAATAATAACCCTTGCACGTAATTGTTCCTTTTTAAAAGGTATATTCAATAGTCTCCTATGTGAAAAAGGTTGTGGAACTTTCATTTCACGGGTACCAAGTAGGTACTTGGCTTAAAAGTGTAAACTTTTCAAATATTTTTCCTCTATTGATATTCAAAATTTCATAAGCAAAATTATTGCTCTTAAGAAATTTTAATATTTCGCCATTAGTTTTTTATATTCCGAAATAAAAGTTGTGGAATGTAGTAGATTTTTGGAGTTTACGTTGGAAATTTTTAAAATAATTTTTATTACAACTTTGTAGGTACTAAAACGAGAATTATACGGTGATAATTTCAAGTTAAAATGACCCATTTGTTTCATAGGCGACAAAAATAAGGTTTCAGCAGACATAAAATCCATTACCTATGAACTTCTTCCTGGAAATCATTTGTTGTGAATCAGTGGCGACGCGTGAATAAAAAATGTAGTCGTTCACTTTATTTAATTTTATTTTCATATGATTTAAGTTTACACAAATTTTGGTTTTATGTACCTACTAGTATTTTAATTCAAATTTTCTCGATTTGTTTAAAAATATTTACACTACACTTTTGTGAGATGAACTGTTTTCCTCAGAAGTTTTTTTTTGTTGTCCTAAAAAAGGCAGACTTTAATTCTAAGAAAAAGATTTCAAACCGATAATTTATAAGTAAAAAAAATTGCATTTAATATTTATAGATGCGATGGAAGAAAAACAATGGTTTAGTAAAACAAAAATGTGGTTAAAAACTATTTTAATAAAATGTCCTACAAAAATAAATGAATAGATTTAACATCCTAAGGAAATTGACAAACAAAATCATAAGACATTTTTCTACTTCAAACAACGCCTAAGGCTGCATAATTAAAAAAAAAAAATCAATAAGACACCTACTTTCTCTGTTTATGTACCCATCTTCTTTTTTCTTCAAAAGCGTAATACCTACCTACATATTCAAATTTCTAAAACACTCTCCTGATTTAAGACACTTTTTTTAATTCTATTTTGGAATAATCAGCTAAAACACCCTACTTTACTGCAGGGTCATTTTCTTAAATATTATTATATGTATATGACCCTATAAATACAATTTTTACTTTTGTCTTACCACCCACCCACTATGGCAATGTAAGATTTAATGTAACCTTAATTTGTTCTCAATTTTGCTTTGAAATTTAACTCTTCTTAAGCAACCCAGAGAAGTTTCACATAAAAAAAAAACTCAATCCCTTCAACAAATCTGTATATATTTCCCATTTCGTTCATATTCTTCTTGAACGAATAGCAAAAGGCATCATACAACTACCACTCATACTTTGCTCACCCTGTCACCCATCCATCCTATATCAAACACAAAGCACAAAAAAACCTATACTTAATTTTGTTTGGAGTTTGAACCCACCACCACCATCAGAAACCATCCCGACCAAACACCAAACAAACAAAATTTGAGTGTATAGACTTGAGCAAATCTCACCACACTTGCTTGAATTCGTTCACAGATGATTTGAACGAATAGGTCGGTAGTAATTTGGTTATACTTTTTTTGTTGCCTGTATGCTTTTAGTGGTTACATTTCGTTCACAATTCATGTGAACGAGTTGAAGGTTAAAAATGAGTAGGAATTTTGCTGTCGCAGTTGCAGGCTTTTTTGTTTGTTTTCATTTAAACTGCGTGCACAAAAGGGTTGCACGAGTTGGAAAATTGGAAATTGAGTGCGAAACTGACTCAAACTAGTAGAAAAGCAAAAGAATTTTGTGGGGGGTTTGGTTAATTTAATAAACTTTTATCATAATAATTTTATCAGAAAGCTAGTCGTGCATGAACGAATTGAACAATAGGACGCCTCGCCACTGTTGTGAATATTATTTGAGTTAAGTGTAGATCCAGCACCCCTTTAAGCTCATTATTCATTTTAAGCTGCCTTTTAACATTCGCACACATTTATAGATGAACCTACACTCTTTGTCACTTGATTGAGTTTAGTTTATAAGGAAATATAGTATGCCCCTATGGAAGTCATTTACGACTGATGATAAAAGATAGCGCACCCGTTAGTGGTCTGTTAAAAGTGAACCAACCGGAAGACAGTTAACAAAACAAAATGCTGACAACATTTTGTTTTGCTAAGTGCAATTTGAAAAAGAAAACACCCGTAATTCTAAATATTTCTAATCGAAGTCTAGCTATAACAAATTGAAGATCAAGTACGGTAAATGCTGTGAAAGGAGGGAGTTTATTAGGTTTGTGAAACTTAAAAGTTCGCGAATAAACAGTGAGGTATGTTTGCAAAACCCCTGCTTGGGCTCACTATAGAATTTGGGGTGGGTGCGAGGTTGGTTGTATGCAAAGTTTCTTTTGCATTTAAATTATCTGGAAACTGAATTTATCCTACCATTAACCTTTTTTTCATTAGCCTCCTCATGTCAGGAAAAATATTTCAGTTTGGGCAGAATTAGATATTTGAAAATATGAAATAAGTTGAAAACGAAATAAAGCCAAATTGGTCTTATTTCGGTTTCATAAATGAAATAAAACCAAATTTAAAATTTGGTTGTGACAGTCCGATCGATAGTCTTTGCGACTGTCTCAATGTGAATGGCCCGCTTTATAAGGTTCGCGCACTATAGTCTTGGTCTTGGTATCTACATAAATCCTTTTAGTGGAAATCGATTTAGCTGGCAGATCTTAGAAAGTGATCCTCATTACACTCAAGCTAAATTCTCAAAGAGAGCGAATTTGGTCACTTCGTTGCTAGTTTGTGTCTTAATTTCGTCGGATATTGCTCCACAAGCACTCTAAATTTAGTAATTTATAACTTGAAGGATATATTTTGAGTTCAATGTAAGTGCATGTTTTCAAACTTACACATATGGGAATCTTCTCAAATGAAATTATGACCAGTGAATGTAAATATTACTAAACTAAATAAATATTATTAAACTATCAACGAGCGATTCTATTGTCATACTTATTTTGTATTTCGTATTCAAACAGAAAAATAAAATGTATCCTCAATCAAGAATCCCAGAGTGTATGGACTTTAATCTGCAGCTACAGGATGGTATTATGGTTCTCATCTCTTCTTGAACAATCGTTATGTTAATTAAACTTTTTAATCCTTTATGTATGTTTTCGGAGATGTGTGAGTTCTCTAAAATCTCAACCCCCTCGCTATTCCTTTTTCCAACCCCAATTATTTTCATCACCTCCTGCCGAGCACCACTGTACTGTTGTTGTTTTGGAAATTATTTTGTGAAAGTTGTTTTTTTGTTTTCTCTTCAACAAAATGCAGAGCATACGGATGAATGTCAAAAACACTCCGCTCCCATGCTGCGTGCTTAGCGTATGGCAATTAAACTAATATCCTAAGAATTAAAATATTAAGGGTAAGGACATTTATTTATATGTACGAGTATGTAGATTTATGTGTACTTGGATATATTAGGTATTTGTTTAGATTAACCACCAAAACACCTCCGCCCAAAGATTAAATAGAAAAAAGGACCCATCATCGCCTTGCCACCCCCACCCACTCCTTGCACAAATGTGTGTTTGTTGGTACAATACATAGAGTAACTTGACGGTTTAGAGTGGCATTTAAGTAATCCTTGAAATAAAACCGGGAAATATGCACAAGAGGGCGATGATGATGCTTTTGTCATGTTATCTGCTATTTAAGAGGATATGTGTGTTTCTGTATAGGATGTCTCTAAGGATATTTAACATTGCTGGGTGATGAGATGAGTCAATAAGTTTTCTCGTCGCCGAAAGATATTAAAATATACAGTACCGTACATACAGTATATGACAGCAACACGGTGTTGGAAATGCGAATCG
This sequence comes from Dasysyrphus tricinctus, assembly GCA_963921185.1. Lineage (NCBI taxonomy): Eukaryota > Metazoa > Arthropoda > Insecta > Diptera > Syrphidae > Dasysyrphus > Dasysyrphus tricinctus. Next base: position 6,678,367 of record OY992533.1, read on the forward strand.
TAAGGACTTTGTCTTTCTTCCCAGAATTCCACAAACTTTATTTTCGTCTTGGGGCACAAAACCAACTTAACAATATTTTTGTTTGTCTAATTTTGTTTTGAAAGTAAAGAATGCATGGTTTGAGGGTATTTATTTATGTATGTAAGTGAGTGTGCGAGTCCTGGGGGATGCTTAGAGATACGTATGTTTTTTTAACTTCATTGTTTAGAGTTTGAGGGTATTGGTGCGGGGATGGAGTCCATCGATGTGATATATAGCACATGTAGGATGGATGGGGATTGTTTTGATTTGACTAACATTGCTGTTTGTGTCACTTATCGAACACATCGTCGTGTCGGTTTTTTTGTGTGTAGTTCATTTAAATGTTTATTGTTATTGATCTGACAGGTTTTTGATTACAAAGATGATTATGTTATTATTTGAAATTAGAAAATATATGTCCCTGAGGGATTTCGTAGAATAATTTGTACATTAGTTTCATACATATGTATGTATCTATACATATGTACATTATTTATTTTCGTTAAATTTGTTTTGAAATTTTTTTGACAGTGAAGTCTTATTTTTGAATAGGATCAAAAGTGGAGGCAATTTGTTTAACGAAAACGAAAGTTCATAATTGCACTTTAAAATTGATCAAGATAAAAAAGTTTTTGAAGCTCTATTCCCGCTAAAGCAAGGCATACTGTAGTGTAATAAAAGCATTCTTTCATTTCATTAACGTAAAATCATTTCTCATTTCTCAAACGTAAACAATAGCCTATTGAATAGACGGGAAAATGAGGGGTATAAAGGAACAATTACGTGCAAGGGTTTTTATTATGGAATATGTTTGTTTGGCCCATAAGCATGCTTAAAACCAAAAATGCTACTAAATTCACCCATGCGTTTCTGAGAGAATGGTCACACTGGCCACTTTTCAGTATTTTTGGTATAACTCGAAAACTAAGCGGAATTTGACGATTTTACATATTAAACTTTTTGTTCAAAATTAAATTTTCTATTGGAATAGATAGTTCAAAAAATGTTACGAAAAAATTTAAGCAGGAAAAGTTAACAAAAACCAACTTAAAAAAAATCAAAAAATCAAGGATATCATAATTTTTTAATAAATTGGGCATAACTTTTTTTGAAGCAAAGATAGGGTCAAGACATGCATAGACAAAATAAAGTAGAGACTAAAGGCCATAATATGGCATGTTCAAAAATTAATATTTGTTCAAAATTGACAGAGATATTCCCATTCAAACCTTATCATTTCTTATAATTTTTCTCAGTTTTGGCCCGAAAGTCCCTTTTTCGGTACAATATGGCAAATTTTACTTTTGTAAAAATGTTCGAAATCAAAATTTCGATATAATATGACATTAGAACTATAGAGAATTTATAAAAACGATGTAAGTCCGCAATTTCGTTTCTCGGCTGTTTTTAAATGCGTTCAGACCTATAGACCGAACGGCTGGTCCGTTTAACATAAGATTTGGTATTAGGTGCTAGGAACGTTAAATTTGTCATAAAGTACCAAAAAATAGACTTTCGGGCAAAAACTGCGGAAAATGATAAGAAATGGTAAAGTTTGAATGGCTATATCTCTGTCAATTTTTAAATAATATGGCTTTTTTAACATGTCATATTAAAGCCGTAAGACTCCAGTTTACTTTGTCCATTAATGTCTTGAGCGTATCTTTGCTCCGAAAAAAGTTATGCCCAATGTAGAAAAAAATTTTAAAATCTTTGATTTTTCGATTTTTATGTTGGTTTTTGTTTACTTTTCCTGCTTAATTTTTTTTAAGAAATTTTCCAAACTATCCATTTCGATAGAAAATTTAATTTTGAACAAAAAGTATTAAAGGTAAAATTGTCAAATTCGGCTTAGTTTTCGAGTAATATCAAAAAACTGAAAAGTGGCCAGTGTGACCATTCTCTCAAAAACGCATGGGTGAATTTAGTAGCATTTTCGGTTTTAAGCATGCTTATGAGCCAAACAAACATATTCAATAATAAAAACCCTTGCACGTAATTGTTCCTTTTTAAAAGGTCTATTCAATAGGCTACAAAGCCACATGTAGTATTCGATCGACACAATTGAAATAGTAATTTCATTGGTATTCGAAACTATAAAGTTTAAAATCAAATTTATTTATTTGTTTCTTTTTGTCAAACGAAACTGAGTGTTGTGCTCAGGGCATTGCCACCACTTGGGTGACTATGCACATGGAGTATCGTTACGGTGACCATCCGTCCCGAGTTTCCCGGGACTGTCCCGTATTTTTATAGCCTGTCCCGGTTTATTTTTTATGAAACCCGGGACGCACAAGTGTCCCGTATTTTGGTTTTTGTCCCGTATTTGTACATTCTCTTAAGTTTAATATAATTTAAATAAATAAAAAAAAATTAAATTTGAATGCCCACTAAACGCATTCATTGATTTTCCAAAAATCTTGTTTTGAAAACAAAGAAACATGTTATAAAATTTGCTTGCTGTGCATTACGAAACGTTATTTTTAGCTGCAGGTATATAATTTACATTTATTTACAAATTTATGGTCAGTTTTTCAGTGTGATCTCATCCTTGGCGTTAAACCCAATTTAACTCCAGAAACGTGTTTTTCAATAAATCTTAGTCCTATGTTAACTCCGAGTTAATTTACCTAATTTGGTCCGCTCAGCTTCCGTTCCGCCTCCGCTTGGCGTCCGCTCAGCTTCCGCTCCGCCTCCGCTTGGCGTCCGCTCGGCCTCCGCTCAGCTTCCGCTACGCCTCCGCTCGGCGTCCGCTAGGTATCCGCTCGGCGTCTGCTCAGCTTCCGCTATGCCTCCTTTCGGCGTCCGCTAGGCATCCGTTCGGCGTCCGCTCCGCTTCCGCTCCGCTTCCGCTCCGCTTCCGCTCCGCTTCCGCTCCGCTTCCGCTCCGCTTCCGCTTGGCGTCCGCTCAGCTTCCGCTCCGCCTCCACTTGGCGTCCGCTATGCCTCCGCTCGGCGTCCGCTAGGCATCCGCTCGGCGTCCGCTCAGCCTCCGCTCGGCGTCCGCTAGGCATCCGCTCTGCGTCCGCTAGGTATCCGCTCGGCGTCCGCTCAGTTTCCGCTCCGCATCCGCTCGGCGTCCGCTCAGCTTCCGCTACGTCTCCGCTTGGCGTCCGTTAGGCATCCGCTCGGCCTCCGCTCGGAGTCCGCTATGCATCCGCTCGGCGTCCGCTCCGCCTCCGCTCGGCCTCCGCTCGGCGTCCGCTAGGCATCCGCTCGGCGTCCGCTAGGTGTCCGCTCGGCGTCCGCTCAGTTTCCGCTCCGCATCCGCTCGGCGTCCGCTCAGCTTCCGCTTCGCCTCCGCTTGGCGTCCGCTAGGCATCCGCTCGGCGTCTGCTCCGCCTCCGCTCGGCGTCCTCTAGGCATCCGCTCGGCGTCCGCTCCGCCTCCGCTCGGCGTCCGCTCGGCGTCCGCTAGGCATCCGCTCGGCGTCCGCTAGGTGTCCGCTCGGCGTCCGCTCAGTTTCCGCTCCGCATCCGCTCGGCGTCCGCTCAGCTTCCGATTCGCCTCCGCTCGGCGTCCGCTAGGCATCCGCTCGGCGTCCGCTTCGCCTCTGCTTGGCGTCCGCTCCGCCTCCGCTTGGAGTCCGCTAGGCATCCGCTCGGCGTCCGCTCAGCTTCCGCTACGCCTCCGCTCGGCGTCCGCTAGGCATCCGCTCGGCGTCCGCTCAGCTCCCGCTCGGCGTCCGCTAGGCATCCGCTCGGCATCCGCTAGGTATCCGCTCGGCGTCCGCTCAGTTTCCGCTCGACATCCGCTCAGCTTCCGCTACGTCTCCGCTTGGCGTCCGTTAGGCATCCGCTCAGCTTCCGTTCCGCCTCCGCTTGGCGTCCGCTCAGCGTCCGCTCCGCCTCGGCGTCCGCTCGGCGTCCGCTCAGCATCCGCTCAGCTTCCGCTACGCCTCCGCTCGGCGTCCGCTAGCCATCCGCTCGGCGTCTGCTCTGCTTCCTCTCGGCGTCCGCTCAGTTTCCGCTCCGCTATGCCTCCGCTCGGCGTCCGCTAGGCATCCACTCGGCGTCCGCTCAGCTTCCGCTATGCCTCCGCTCGGCGTCCGCTCGGCGTCCGCTAGGCATCCGCTCGGCGTCCGCTCAGTTTCCGATCCGCATCTGCTCGGCGTCCGCTCAGCTTCCGCTACGCCTCCGCTCGGCGTCCGCTAGGCATCCGCTAGGCGTCCGCTCGGCCTCCGCTCGGCGTCCGCTCGGCCTCCGCTCGGCGTCCGCTAGGCATCCGCTCGGTGTCCGCTAGGTGTCCGCTCGGCGTCCGCTCAGTTTCCGCTCCGCATCCGCTCGGCGTCCGCTCAGCTTCCGCTTCGCCTCCGCTCGGCGTCCGCTCAGTTTCCGCTCCGCATCCGCTCGGCGTCCGCTCAGCTTCCGCTTCGCCTCCGCTTGGCGTCCGCTAGGCATCCGCTCGGCGTCTGCTCCGCCTCCGCTCGGCGTCCGCTAGGCCTCCGCTCGGCGTCCGCTAGGCCTCCGCTCGGCGTCCGCTCCGCCTCCGCTCGGCGTCCGCTAGGCATCCGCTCGGCGTCCGCTCCGCCTCTGCTTGGCGTCCGCTAGGCATTCGCTCGGCGTCCGCTCAGCTTCCGCTACGCCTCCGCTCGGCGTCCGCTAGGCATCCGCTCGGCGTCCGCTCAGCTTCCGCTACGCCTCCGCTCGGCGTCTGCTAGGCATCCGCTCGGCGTCCGCTCAGCTTCCGCTCCGCCTCCGCTCGGCGTCCGCTTGGAGTTCGCTCAGCGTCCGCCTGGCCTCCTCTCGTCGTCCTATTTATAAGAGTCAACATCAGATAAAAAGGACTAAAACTTTTTAGATAGGATTATGATTTGCAAATGTTGTGTGAACAAATTTTCACAAAAGCAGTACTTTGGTCGTATTAGCAGTACGGCAGTACGGGGTTTCAAAAAGCAGTACAAATGCTGCAATTGCAATACTTCGACAGCCCTGGTGAGTATCTACCAGAGACAGACAGAACAGCTATATGTGCAAGCGGTGCAAATGCGCAGGGAGCTGAACCCAATGGGCCAAAGCCACAACCACTACCTAACTCCTTTTTAAATTTTCAATTCCTTTCAAAAGGATTTTAAATTAAGCTTTGGGTCTAAAAATATACGAAAATTTCTTTCCAAGATTTTTTATAAGTTATTGCTGTCAGTTTTGAGGTTTGAGTAGTTAAACTGCTTCAAATACCATTACATCACCTAAAATATTATTAAATTGGGGTTTATAACTTTCACGACTAACGGAAGTAAAGGGTGATTTTTTAGCTGGTTTGGTTTTGGCAACACTGGTTTTGACAGCTGACGTGTGTTTAGTACCTTGTGTCACTGTCAAACAGCTTCAGTTTGGTTTGCAATTTAACCATGGATCGTCTTACAAATGAACAACGCTTGCAAATTATTGAATTTTACTATCAAAATTCGTGCTCGGTTCGAAATGTTCATCATCGAAAAATTGTGTTCAGCGATGAGGCTCATTTTTGGTTGAATGGGTACGTAAATAAGCATAATTGCCGCATTTGGAGTGAAGATCAGCCAGAAGCATTGCAACAGCTACCAATGCATCCCTAAAAAGCCACTGTTTGGTGCGGTTTATGGGCCGGCGGCATTATTGGGCCATATTTCTTCAAAGATGATGCGAATCGCAGCGTTACTGTCAATGGTGAACGCTACCGAGCGATGATAACAAACCTTTTTTTTGCCCGAAATGGAAGTTCTTGACTTGCATGATATGTGGTTTCAACAAGACGGTGCCACATGCCACACAGCACGCGAAACAATGGCGCAATTGCGAGGCGAGTTTGGTGAACAGTTAATTTCACGTTTCGGGCCGGTCAATTGGCCGCCTAGATCGTGCGATTTGACACCATTAGATTATTTTTTGTGGGGGTATGTCAAGGCTAATGTCTATAGGGACAAGCCCGCTTCGATTGACGCACTGGAAGCCAACATCCATGCATTCATTCGTGAGATACCGGCCGATATGTGTGAAAGAGTATGCCAAAATTGGACTCAGCGGATGGGCTACCTGAGACGCAGCCGCGGTCAACATTTGCATGAAATTATCTTTAAACATTAAATTGCAAGGTTCAAACTATCGATTCAAATAAATATTTCATTCATTTTTTCGAATTTTTTGTGTTTTTTTTTTTTTTAAAGTTATAAACCTCTTAAAAAATCACCCGTTAATTACAAATATTTGTTGAAATGAGCATTTCCAAAGGTAAAAATATTGTTGAACCTGTTCTCTGGATTTTCCACCAAGACATGACCACATATCCAGAATAACTAGAAGCTGGATTGAGTCGCAAAACGTGAAATTTTTGCCATGGCCACCTTATTCACCGACCTTAAACCTCATTGAGAACGTTTGGGCATGGCTATATTGAAAAGTGTATGAGGCTAGTAAACAGTTTGAAAATAAAAACCTCTTAAACGAAGCTATCTGAGAGGTCCGGAGCAAGATTTCGCTTGATAAGGGTATGGTTTAATTCCATCCGAACCATCTTATATCTCTTGTTACAAAACAAAAATGGGTATGCTCATTAGAAACATAATAAATACATGTTTAAAACAAAAAAAGTTAACATTTTGATGTTTAATAATTCTTCAAAAGATTCTTTGAATGGCCTCAATCAAGTGACACAATTTTTCAAACCTTTTTTTGCATATCATACTACAATTCGGCAGATTCCGATGGGTTAACCAAGTGACGCATAAAATGTATTATTTCTTATTGAAAATATGTATACCTACTCACAGGTATTAAACATTTCCAGGACAAAATTCCTATAGATATTTGTGGCAAAAAAACGATTGTGAAAAAGTGGCCCCGAACAATTGACGAGCAGTGTATAATGAGACTTAACGATTCCATGCCGGCTCGAATAATTTATTTTTATGAAGCTTAAATGAAAAAAAGCGATAAATTTGCTTTTAATTTCTTCTGATTTATTTTTCCAACGTCACAAACAAACAAAAAGCATACATTACCTACGCAAAATGTTGGGATTTTTTTTGGTCTATTCGATTGAAGTGGAGTGTATATTTTTTGAATAAGTACAAACAAACAACAAAAAATACACAGCAAGACCTATTTATAAATAACAATCGCCTAATAGAAAAAGTCGTTTAGTATCAGGGCAGTTGCCGCCTGAAAGCGCATGGTTTGTCATCTCCTTGTGACTATAAGCGGGTTTGACTGCTCTGGGTTTTTGAATTTTATATTTGTTAAAATTATATTCAAAATTTTTATAGACTTTTGGATTGTGTTTTATAAGTAAAATTAATTGTTAAAAGCAAATACAGGAAAAATTATTTTGTTTAAAAAAATTTGGTTTTTCAATTTAAAAAAAAAAATTCTGTTGAGAGCGTCGATTTTTGAGTTGTAAACTTTTTTCTAATTTCAATTTCCTACATTTAAAAAAAAATCATCAAAATCGGAGCAGGTTCCCCGGGTTCCTGAGTAATGCACTTTTTTGGGCTATCGTTCCTCCTCTATATTGCATTTATGGATATAGTGCGTACCCCCTCACTCCTATCAAAGTTTGAATAAGCAATTTTACGTTCTGCTTTTATTTCATTTTCAAATCATTAACACCGGAGTACACGCGTAGACTGCTATAGAAGACTACGGTTAGATTATCATTTGAATTTGTTCGTGTTTAATAATATTAATTGTAATTTTATTTTTTTTTTCAATATAAATGAATTAAAATATGTTAATGTTAAATGTAATTAGGTATTGGTTTAAGCTAAGTATACAGTTCCTTTACGAAAAAAACTACATGTATTTCTTATGGGAGCGCATTTTGCGAGAAAAATTTTGTTTGACGTTTAAATTTTTTATATCGAACTGTGCACTAACCAAAGAAAACAAATTTTATATTCACCACGATTTTTTTTTCGTACAAAACTATGTCACTGACATTCTTTTTCCGAAAAAAAATTGCGTTTGGCATTTGTGTTTGCTTTTTCATAGATCAGTCTCATTGCGATTTTTTTTTCGACGGTGTAAACTGACGCCGAATAAAAAAAAATTTACACGGACATTTTTTCTTTGTGGAAAATATTTTTTTTCTCACCTTGAAGAATTTTTTTTACTCAAAAGAACTGTTTACTTACCTTTACTGTAAAAGTTTTCCAAAAAAAAAGTTATTGACATTTAAAAAATGGACTACCATACCAGTTCAAGGGGCACGTTTACTCTAGTGTTAAAAATGAGAGAAAAGTGTAGTGTCATACGGGCTTAAACAAAATAAATAACACACTACAACAGCTGTCTTTTTTGCGGGGAGCATTTATCGTTCGGGCTTAGTTAATCCCAGACAATTTTCGGGGCTTAACGTTAGCCCAGATAAAAACCATGTTACTGCCATATATTTCATACTTGTTATCGATAGTTTGTATGGATACTCCATTTTTGTTTCTGTAATGGCGTCGCTATGCCCCGAAGTCACTTTTTTCGTCAAAGCCCATTCGGGCAAGAAAAAGAATTTCAAAAGAATCTTCAAAAGTATTTTCATATTTTTTTGTTCAGATGAACAGAACCATACAAAACATTTCTTATCTCAATTTTCTACAGTAACTTTTCATTAGAAAGAATTGTTACAAAAATTTTATAAAATATTTTATTTCAACTTATAAACTAAAAAAATATTACTCCACGTCCAATAGGTGACGAGAAAATAGCATTTACGCTTTTGAACACCTTTTTTAAAATGGCGCACGCACGGCGCATGAAGTTTTTTGACTTTATGGATTTAGATTCTAACTGTACACGACGCAATTCTAACCAAACTGAAACTAACTAAACAAAGTATTTTTTTTAGATACAAAAAGCCAATTTTACTGAGTCCAAAACTGTAAGCCGAAATTGGTTTTCACCCCTCCCTAGATAAGCTCCGCGGATCCCATATCACGGAATCTGAGATCATTTGAGTGTTTAATTCGCCGTTCACCGTTTTTCACTTAGAATTTTGAATTTTTCAAACGGTCCGGTAGAGCGAACTATACACTCATATGGTCTCAGATTCCGTGATATGTGATCCGAGGAGCTTATCTAGGGAGGAGTGAGAACCAATTTCGGCTAACACGATTATCCTCCAAGTTGCATTCATATTTTTTTTTTCGATGCACTGTTTCTCGCAAAGGCCCCAGCTGTAGACTGCAAGACTTTGATTTTTACTTGCGATATAGGTACTATAGGGCAAGTTTTGGATTCGTGCAAAAAAAAAATTTCGAGATAACAATCAAACATGACATTACGATGATAGAGAACACGAAAAAAGTGGGTGGCACAATTCTGTCTGTCTGTCTGTCTGTCTGTCCGTACCTCAACCTACAGCCAAAACCACTGAAGCGATTTTCTTCAAATTTTGAACTTAAGGTTTTTTAGTAACTCTCCAGAGGGGAAATTGAATTTTTTTTTTAGCTCAAAAAATAACGGTACTTGCCATACAACCGTTAAGGAAAAGCTTATTTATCTCAAAAACGGCTCCAACGATTTTGATAAAAAAAAATCAGTGTATTATTGTAGATATGATATACCTTTGAGTAAGAAAAAAAATCACCAAAAACATTTATTAACGGTACCTGCCATATAACGGTTTTTTTGATTTTTCGTTTTCTCATTAACCGCTCATCCGATTTCAATTAAATTTTTTGCACAAAAGTTTTGTTAGAATATAAATAAAACTGCATACCAAAATTTTTGAAAAAATAAATTTTGGATTTTTAAAAAAAGATTAAAATTTTTTTTTTCAAAATTCAATATTTCGAAAACGGGTTGATGAATTATTTTGAAATTTCAGTTTTAAATGTATATTAATATATACTCAAAATTGGCATACCAAATTTTTTTTTGAAAAATGTTACAAAAATTTTATATATAAAAAATTAATTTTTAAGAAAACGGCTCCAACGATTTTTAATTTTTTTTTTGCATATATTCATATTTTTTCAAGTAATCAAATGGCATACTTTTTTTTGAGCTCTAAGTTATTTATCAGTCTGTTTATACAATTAAAAGAACGATTTAAATGCTTTTTATACTTTTTCTATAATTACTTGAATATTTTTTAAAGTTCTTAAGCCCCACACAACTTGAACATAGGAGCAAGTACGTGCGATCCAGTCGTGCAATTTATTTGAATAGCCTTTAAGGAAGCTTTCAGCGCTTATACTTTTTCTTTTGCCATCACTCACACCCAAAATCTGCTGTGGGCTCTCGGTCTAATAAGTATTTATGTATGTAAATGAAATTCGATCAAGTTATTGACAAGAAGGCTATCGACTGCCCATCTTTTATTCGGTCGCCCTTTTGGTCCATTCTCGTCAATTTTATCATAATTGGTCTTACACCTGCCTTAACTTCGAAAGAAGAACAACTTCATCTCAAACCGTAAACGATTTTATTAACCTCTGATTTGAATTCCATATCTGTTTTTTTTCACTTGAAAGAGTATATCCGAGTAGCGCAGAAAATAATGGCAGTGACATGAGTACAGCTTGTGGTACTCCTCTTGTCAAATCGAATTCCCTGTTTTGTTTTTCGATTTTTACTTTTGCGTTGTTATTTCTGTATAATTTTGTTTTTAGATGTCTAGTGCTGTAAGATGCATTTTTGTAGACTTTATGCCTTTAATACTTTTGTGTTCCACTTCGTCAAAATTGGATCATTTTTTTTTTTCTAAATTTGGGCCGCTACGCCACCAAGTTTTGTAGGACCCAAAATCTCTAGAAGCTTTTTTAATCAATGATTCAACAAGTCCAATTAAAAAGTGCAAAGTTGTCTACTTATAGCTGATTTTTTTCAGTAGCATTTAGAATTTATATTATAAAACACTTTCGTCTCGGTTTGTTTTTTTGTAATAACTCTCCATATCAAAGGCTCCCTTAGGAAACTTAACTTCAAAAAGGAAAAAATACATTTTCCAATGTTGACACAAAAAAGATATGATTTTTCTCCGTACAATATCTTTTGTTTGCCCTTCTATGGATCATTGAATTTAACCTAACTTGAACTTTTAAATCATCTACATACACTACATAGAGACCAAGGACATCTGCTTCCCAGTATAGTGTATGGGAAGTATTATAAAAGACCCATAATAAATTCTAATGTTATACTCGCACCTAAAAGACTTAAAGTTATAAATTACATGCATGCTCCTTGTGGTTTTAAAAAGCTTTAGAATTTCATATTCACCACAATTCTCATACAATATGTCATTCCCTTGGAAGTAAAAATACAAAAATATGAAAACCACCCCTTATGCCTTATAACCTTACCCCTTATCTACATGCATACATATATGCTCATTTCATAAACGCAAATCTCCTTAGATATCCTTCTTGGGGCCATTCATTCACTGTCCGATTTTATTAATGAGGCTAGCTTAACCTACTTTATGGTGTTTTTTTTTCTCTAAAACTTTTGTTTACATTTCGGTTGCCCTCAAATCTTGAAAAAGGAAAACAAAATTGAAAAAAAAATAAACAAAAAATACCTAAAAAAAGTTGGGGGTTTTGTTTGCGTTCGTTTATTTTCGGGGTTTCCTGTTACTTAACCCCATTTTCAAGTAAAGTAGCCCCGAGGACTTTTTTACAAATTCACCCGATCCACCTACCCTCTGCCCACCCCATCGCGCGCAAAACATCCGTTTTCAAAAGAAGAAATTGTAAACCTTATTTCTGAAGCACGTTGTGCGCCGGGGCCAAAACCTTTAGTGTCAGTTGGGTAAGTCATTAGCGAAATGATTAATTTCAACAAAATGGTGCGGGAGTGTTGGTGCTGATGGTCATAGACGAGAGTGAGAGTGGGCTGTCCGGTCCGTCCGTCGCGTCGTCGACTGATTGGTAGAGTTTCTCAACTTTTTTCCAATTTTTTTGTTTTAAAGTTTGTTTCGTTTGTTTTCGGTGTCCCTTTTTTTCCAAACAACGGTGGTAACAACAAAAGAGTGCTCGCCGACGCCGCCAACGTTAACAACGTCCGAGCAACTTTTCCTTGATGAAGAGAAGCCCTTGAGGGAGTTTCAGGGAGAATTGGCGGAGGGTTTTTACTGATGGTAAATTAGAAAAAATTAAAAAAAATTAAATGAAATAAAAATAAAACAAAAAAATCTTAAACGGAGCCACACACACCCAGCACACACACAAAACCGGAAGAGGAAGTCCGAAATGATGAGCTTGAAAAGACGTCCGGCTTCAATGAGTGGCAATAAGTAGTAGTAGGATTTCTCATTAAAGAGGAAACAACAACAAAAAAACCTACGGTTGGCTTAAGAGGAAATGAACGACCCATGACTGTGGAAGAAGGTTTACACCGAGGACACTCAGATGCTTATGGGGCTTTGGGGATTTTAATTAATTTCCTAACCTCCACCCTGCCGTCCACCCATAAAAAATCTTCTCTCCCATATCAAGCAGCCAGCACGAGCGCCTACAACAAACTTGTGTACAAGTAAAGATAAGCAGTGTGGTTGTTTGTTTGGCTGGGGCATTATAAGGACGAAACAGGTGCAAGTGAAGAATGTTTTTTAATGATTTATTTTGCATTCATTTGTCTTGAAATGGGTAAAGGTTAACTTGGACTTGGAATAAGAGAGAATAACACTGAGGGAGTGTAGAGTACAAGTGTACAAGTTTAATTTTTTTCTTAAAGAGGAAAATAAAAAAAAAACAATTAAAATTGTAAGTATGTAGGTACTTATATACTAAAACTTTAATGGGGTTTTTTACTTTGGTTATGTTTGATGGGTTCAAACCAGCTTTGATATTAGAAGAATTTAACTTTTAAAGTCAACCAAAAGTTCTAATTTAATATTGTCCTTGCATATTCATTGTTCAAAACCTCATGACGATTTTTCGAAATCTATATTTCAAACACTCTAAAAATTAAAGGACTGTTTGTATATAGGAGGGGCACCAAAACAAAGATCATTATCTATAAAGCTCTGAAGTTATCTGAGGTCCTCTTCCACTGGCGTGCGCCACCTGTAACGCTGTCGTCCTCTACTGCGCAGGCCCACGGGGTTTTATTCAAACACTTTCCAGGCCGTAGCATTGATGTCTATTCAATCTAGGTGACCCAGCTATCTTAGTCGTTGGCTTATCACTTTTGTGACTAAGTCGGTGTCGCTGCCCTCACAGCACTCACAACTCGTTGTTGTATCTTCCTCTCTATGCTGGTGGAACCAAAAATTACCCAGAGTATTTTTCCTCTCAAAACAGCCTAAACCGTTTTCATCCACCGTCAATAACGATATTGATATAATCGGACGGCCTAAGCGAGTATTTGGACGGACTTTTGAAAGATTGGGCCTCTATAAGTGTTGACTTGCGAGTTTTGCACTATTCTTTCAAGAGCGATCTTGAGGAAGTCGCATGACAGCATGTCGCCTTGTCTAAAACCATTTTGGACATCAAAGGTATCGATGAGGTCTTTGTTGACCTTGATGGAGCAGGGTGCATCGTCATCCTGCACAAACGAACGAGTTTGGGAGGGATGCCATAACTAGACATCGCTCGTTTCTATGGATGTTGTCATACGCGTTTCTGCCGTAGTACGACTATTTGGTCGATGGTGGACTTTCCTGGCCTAAGGCCACACTGATATGGACCTAACAGGTTGTTGAAGAATGGCTTCGGGCGTTCACAAAGTACGGCAGCAAAGATCTCGTATGTGATGTTAAGGAGATTGATGCCTCTATAGTTGGTGAAGTTCAGAGGATCACCCTTCTTCAGGATCGCGCAAACAATGGTTCAATTCATTGGGCATGTTTTCCTCCGACCATAGCAGATGAACTGGTGCATAATCCTAACGAATTTATCGCCAGCCGCTTTGAATATTTCGTTCGCAAGGTCATTCGCTTTATTGGATATGAAGCTATCTTTACTTCGTCATTGGGTATACGGAATTGTTGGCCTACGTGTCGTCCAGGTTGAATGGTGCAATGTGCATGGCACCGACTGTGACTCTACCACGATGTTACTCTAAACGTCCTTTCAGACTTAAACTTGGGCCTTGTAACCCTGGGAGGTTCCTTTAACTTTTTGGTAAAACTTCCGAACTTCATTCCTGCAATGGCATCCCATCCCAAAGTACCTCCATTCGATTTTGAATTTGATATTTCCGCACATTGTTTTGATATGCGACTTGGTGCGCTTCTTAAACATAAAAACTTATTTTATTTCAATTTCGATTTTGAAATGAATTATTTAACAATAAAAAATAAAATATATTTATGCACGAGCAAAAGCCACCCACAAAGTCTGCTGATATGTCTTCCAAAAATCTTCAAATACAGTCCATGTGCGGATATCGACCTTGTGACTTCCTGAAATCTTATCATTTCAAAGGTTAGCAACCTTTTATTGTTCTTTGAGTTATTGAAAGCATCTTTTGTTACTCAACGCTTTGGGCCCATAGCACTAGGAAACTGCACAGTAAAAATTGAGATAATTTTATTTTTAAAAATCATCATGTAAAATTTGTTTTTTAATTAATTATTATTTTTTTTTTGCAGCGCGAGTCAACTGGAGTTTATTGTGTATCGATTACAGGAACGTTACCTATTTCCAATTATATCTAAGCGGAAAGCAGCTTCTGTTGTTATTTAACTAGTCAGAAGTAAATACATATAAACTGATTCCATCATTTATTCATCAAGTGGTAAGTGTCACATCCGTTACAAAATTAGTAAATTGTTTTATTAGATACTAAAAAATCCAAATTTTTATCAAACTGATATACTGGAGAAGTAAGTAAATCATCATCATCAAGTCCTTTAACCCCGATTGTGGCATAGGCGCCAACAAATCGTTTCCATCCTTCACGGTCTGCAGCTAGATATTTTAACTGTGTCCACGTGTTTCTTTGGGAGTCTGCGTCTGCTCGAACCGCTGGTTTCCATGTTGTTCTTGGTCTTCCAACCCAGCATGCACCCTGAGGATTCCATTCAAAGGACTCCTTTGCAATTTCATCGTTTGGTTTCTTGTGTCGACGTCCAGGCGCTCTTGACTAATCCTGTGCCACAATTCTTCGTTTAGGGTATGGCGGGCGTGGACAGCGATTGACAAAAGCCTGCAATTTCTTCGAGATGGTAGTCGTGACTTTAAAAGTTTCGAAAGCATTAAACAGCACGGATTTGACATTGGATTCGAAAATCTCAACTGAGTGCCTGAATTTGACTGGATTTCCAAATTTGGTAGAGAGAAAAACAGACTGTGCGAGCTTTATTTATTCTACTTTGAACGTCCAGATCAGTACCACCATTTGCTGAAACTAACTTCCAAGGTAGTTAAATTGTTCAACCCCTTCAACTGGCGTCTCCTGTATAAAAATACGCTCATGTGTGGAGTGGCCTGTGAGCATTATTTTTGTCTTTTTGATATTTACCACTCGACTCTCCTTTCACCTCCAGTGTTTGACACATCCCATTCAGCCCGCTGATGTTATTTGCCAAGAGACATACTATCGGCATAGTCTAGGTGACTAAGCCTTTCAAACAGTCTCCATTGAATGCCCCGTCTCTCGCCAGTAGAAAGTTAGAAAATACTTTGATTGAATTATCTTGCCTGGCATGGCATCATAGTAGATATATCTGGAGGTTGTTTCACGCCCTTTACAGTTTGGCATTTCAAAACTTGATCTTTGTGATCTTTCTATGCTAAAGCAAGATGCTTCCACAAACCTCAAGTGGAACATCACCACTCTAGGTAAATCTACGGAAAATATATTGAAAACACCAAAAAATGGTAACAAAAGAAACTCCTTTGCAGTAACTTATGTCGTTTTCATTTGGTTCCACTCAAGAAGACACTCTCTCTAAAATCCAATGGAATAGTGCTTGTTACTTCTACTCAATTCTGAAGTTTTGTGCCTATATTGGTGAATCATTAAATAGAAACATTTTGCTGGCACACAAAAATTAAAAACAAGTGTATCTACTCCTTATTTGCAAATACAAATTTTTCTTTTTGTTTTTCTTAATTTGTTTATTAAATTATATTTACTACTTTGTTTTCGAGTGCACAATTAATACGAATGAAATGTTAAAAAATATAAAGTTGCGCTGCAGTTTGTTTTGATTATATTAGTGCTTCTCGATTGGATTCTGATTTCAAATCGAGAAGCGAAATTCTCTTCTCAGAATCGTCAGAAGAGGATTTGTGTGACATGATAGAATGGTTTCAGAAAATTCCCGGACGCTTCAGAATGCTTCTGCATGTCCAATGGAAAACGACATTAGGTTCAATGTCACGTGCCCCAATTCAGTTAACTCAGGTTTAACCCCGAGACTAGGATGATTTCGCTCTAAAAAATAAGCTTAGGGACTGATAGCCATCACTGCAACCTAACCTAACCTTACCTTACTCCATTTGAAGTAACATTTACAAAAATTGAAATTTTTCAGTTTTGTTACTCAGAACATTTCACGAGTGCTTTCTATAAAGGACGTTTGTCGAAAGTCGATTACCGACAAAATTAGTTTTGGTGTTGAAAATTTCAATAATTGTTAACCAAATTTTTCGTTCACAAGCCAAAACAAATAATTTCCTTCACAATAATTAAGATATAACATAACAAAAAGCTTATCCTATTATTACCTTCGAGTATTTGGGGATATATTTGATATTAATTTTGTTTTTCTTCCGATTTTGTATAAAGCCAACTGTATATCTAGGTTCGTTTGAAAAATTTGTGATATTCATAAAATTGTAGAACAATATAATCCTATACATAAATTCATATATCCCCATCTTTCGACGCCATTTGAAGTATGTATTTTTAATGAACAAATAACACTAGGACATGATATCAAAAAAAAAAAAACGAATAATCAAAAACTCTGTAGAACATTCTCATATATTCGTATAAAGGATTTTAATTCTTTTCATTCAACCGCATTCAGGATGTTGGTCAAAGTTTAATTTAATTAAATTTTTCAAATCTGTTAGAATAGAATAAAAATTCTTTCTACAAATGCTTGGTTTCCAGTTGGATTTCTTTGTCACTTTAGTGGTCTCTGGTTCGTTTCTCTGAAATGAAGAACAAAAAAACGGACAATCGCCAGACAACTTGTCGACACCAATTGCATCTAAATTTTTAATTGTGGTAATTTTTTTTTGCAAAGCATTGTTCTGTGCTGAAACTATTTGAAAATTAATTAATTAAGATATACCTACACATACACACATATGTATCTTTGAGTCTATGAGTCACAAAGAAAAGCAATAGGGTGAAATATTTTGAACTAATGAATTTTTAATGTGAACATTGAAGAATGTTGAATGGGATTTTGTTAGAAAACTTTGTTTTAAACAAAGACGCAATGAGTGTGATCTTATGGGAAATATTTTTTGAAGAAATTTATGAAGATATTCAGCAATTCCCTAAAACTAGGGTTTCCATCGTAACTCTATTAAAGAGAAAATGTTCTCTTTTTTTGTTCCGATATTTTATACACTCTCTTTTTCTACAAAGACCTTTTTTTTGTTCTCTTTTTTCTATGAAGTTCATTTTCAAGCGATTGCTTCAAATTATATAAACAAGTGTTGAGTATCTTGAACTATAGACAAGCTCGAAGAGATATCATTTTGTTCTTTTTTTGTTTTCTTGGGTGGAACTTAAAAATAAATATCAATGGTAAAATGTCGTAAATCGTCAATTGATAGGGATTTTTCAAAGTTTTAAAATTAATACAATTTTCTCGCAACCCAACAAAATGCAATTACTCGATACCTTGATTGGTTTGGTGGTCAATGGGCAGTAAATATTAGCTTAAATTTGTATTATAATTTTGTTTTTATATGTATTTTTATAACAAAAAGAAATATTCTTTGAAATTAAAGCCGTAGTAAGAAAAAATTATAAAAAGAATTACAATGATTATGACCAGTGGCGTATTTACCCTAGGGGCAATAAGGGCCATGGCCCGGGTTGGCACACTGCGAAGGGTTGCATTCAACTTTGGATGCAAAATTTAAAATTCCTTTGCAAATTTCTATGGGAAAAGTAAAGCCTAGAGGCCCCAGCCAGAATATCATCAAAACGGTGTGATAGAGGTAGAATAGGTACCAACGTATTTAACTCTTATATATTTTTGTAGAACGTTACATTGTCTACCATATATGTATACTTATAATAATAACTTTCAATTGTACTAATCAGTCAATATCAAAGTAGGAACGCAACACAGTAAATACATACAATTGCGATAAGCCCACCTATAAATATCAATAGGCGTGTCTCACCAAAAATAATCTCTGAACGCTCAGACATTTTAAGTGTGACAAATGCAACAGAAAATCTCACCTGAGCACTGTGATTTTTTTCGGAGTCGAAAATTTGTTTGATTAGTTTCACAATGTCCTTTTTCACCCAAAACAGCTGTTCGCTAAATTGCAATTTTTTGGTGAATTGCAAATTTGTAAAGGATAAATAAATAGAAAATAAATGCGGAATGTTTAGACAAATGAAAATAAATTGAACTTGCTATTATTTTTCATTATTAATTTAATAAAGTTTTGTGCTTTCACAATAAAATATTTAAAGTAAAGTTGAAATTTTTTTCCAGAAGCTCAGTATGAGAATTATTACATGTTTTTTTTTACAATTGAATGAAGAATCTTGTCCCACCAAATCATTCTGCCTCCGCTAAATTGACATTGAACGCTCATCAGTGAGATCGTATTTAGTGAGACTGACCTAATATGAAAAGCTCAAATTTAAGGAGGATAAATATTTACGATTTTTCGGCACAACCCAATAAATATATGTCTTAAAATACTATTATAGATTGATTAAAAGCATTCCGAGATGTTTTAATAAAAAAAAACCGGTGTCTCACTTGTCACAGGCGTTACCTTGCGTATAATGTTTCTGAAGACTGCAGTGAATTATTCAAAAAACAGACAAATTATAAAGCTCAAGGATAAGGGTAGAAGAATCCGACAGCTAAACACGTCCTTTATTTTGGCTAAATCAAATAATTTTGATATTTAAATTTGCATTTTATTTATTTAAAAATGTGCAATATTAATGCGAATTTCATTTTAAAAGTTGTAAGAACAATCCATTTGAGCTACAAAACTCATTTATGCATAAAAAATTTGTTTATTAAAAGCTACAATTTTGTGCACTAAAAGAATCATAATTTTCTTGTTTTCGTTCGGTAACTTCATTCTTGTTTAGCACAAATTTAAATATCCAGAAGCTTAAGAGCTGCAAAACGGAGTGTGGCTGCGCAGCATGATAGCATTTAATTTTCTACAAATTCATATGACAAATACAAATTTATATTCGTACCTATTATATTTTATATTTTCACCGCAAACTTTAGGCTTATTTTAGCGGAAACTTTTATACAGTGTTGGACAGAGAATTAGCACACATTATTGAATCGGATTTTAATAAGGAAAATCTGTATTTTTGCTATGTTCTTTGAACATAATTTATTGAAAACTCTTTAATTCAACGCTGAAGAACTTAAATATATAAAAAAAAATTCAACAAAATAACAACAACAAAAAATCCTTAAACAAAATTTGTTGGTGTAACATGTGGTGGTCACAGAATTAGCACAAGGACGAAATTAAATAATTTATCACTAAAACAAGTAGTTTTTTTCTAACATTTTGTTGGGTACCCTTTCTGCTTTAACACAGCCTTAAGCTGCCGAGATATACTCGCCTCTAGGTGCTGGCATTGATGAATAGGAATGCTGTTCCAGCCATTCCTAATTGCCTTCCAAAGTTCTACTAGATTCCTTGAGTTTCTTAGTCCAACGTGATATTCAACATCGTTCCATAGATTTTCTATGGAATTCAGGTCAGGACTCTGCGCAGGCCAAGGCAAAAGACTGCCTTGCTGATCATTAATCCACTGCTTCGCCAGCCGGGAAGTGTATTTAGGATCATTATCATGCATGAATGTCCATAATAATGGTAAATTATCGTCTCCAAAGGGTTCCATATGGTTTTCCAAAATGCTCTTGTTCTGATGCTGGTCCATTTGCTGCTCTATTTTCGCAGACGATAATTTACCATTATCATAGACATTCATGCATGATAATGATCCTAAATACATTTCCCGGCTGGTGAAGCAGTGGCTAAATGATCAGCAAATCAATCTTTTGCCTTGGCCTGTGCAGAGTCCTGACCTGAATCCCATAGAAAATCTATGAAACGAAGTTGAATATCAGGTTGGACTAAGGAACTCAAGGAATCTAGCAGAACTTTGGGAGGCAATTAGGAAGGGCTGGAACAGCATTCCTATTCATCAATGCCAGCACCTAGAGGCGAGTACTCCTCGGCGGTTTAAGGCTGTGTTAAAGCAGAAAGGGTACCCAACAAAATATTAGAAAAAAAAAACTTGTTTTAATGATAAATTATTTAATTTCATACTTGTGCTAATTCTGTGACCACCACATGTTACACCAAAAAATTTTGTTTAAGGATTTTTTTGTTGTTATTTTGTCGATTTTTTTTTTTTGCATATATTTAAGTTCTCCAGCGTTGAATTAGAGTTTTCAATAAATTATGTTCCAAGAACATAGCAAAAATACAGATTTTCCTTATTAAAATCCGATTCATTAATGTGTGCTAATTCTTCTCTGTCCAACACTGTACATAATAAGAAAATTCACGCAAAAAATATGCATTTAGTAAGCTACAAATTCAGATATCAAAATTATTTTATTCCGCCGAAAAGTATCCACCAAAATAAAGGACGTCAGTTAAGCCATCTCTTTAATTCCTTTATTCTGACTAACCAGAATCGGTCAATTATAACTGTGCTATTAATGAATGTTTCAACAAATTTTTGTGCCGTCAAAAATATTAAAATTCTTTTTGATGGGGCGCCAAGTCTTTAAATACGCCACTGATTATGTCGAGCGAGAAGATTTCAATAAATTCATTTTTTCTTTTTTTTTAATTTTAAGTATAATTTAAATTTATGTTTAAGAATTTTTTTTTCAATTTTTCCTTGTTTTGTATGTTCTCTTTTTTACTCTCTATTTTTTGCTTGAAAGTTATCTTTTTTTAGAGCTTCGGAAGGAAAATGTTCTGTGTTTGTAAAGGTCCAAAATGGACACCCTACCTAAAACAGTAAAGTCTAAAAAAAGAATTATAAATCCTTTGAATAAAAAACCATCAAGAATAAATTGTTTTTTTTTTTTTTTATTATTCAAAAAGTTTACTCCTGTCTAGAGTAGAAGAACATTTGGATATTTTTGGCCGAATACAAAATACTGCCATAACTTTTTTTAATGCCAATTTTCTTTCTTTCCTTTTTCAGAGCTAAAATGCAATTGGTTCCCACTGGACCTACAAAAACATAATTTTGCCGCACATGTCGTCTAGCTGGTTATTATGCCGGCATCGAGATGGACTATCAAGTCTATCACATGTGCCTAAATCGTGGATTTAGATATTCATGTCCCAAAACAACGTTATTTTAGCAAGATTTTAATTTGCGACATCGGTGAGTCTTAAATTATGCAATGACCATCATTCGATTGCAAGGTTATTATATTTTAATTTCTATTTCTATTGCAGGTCAACGAGATAAACCATTTGTTCCTGATGAAGAGCATCATCTTTTACGAACACTACATCCCGACATACATACACACCTGATCGTCTTTATGACCCAGATTATTCTAGAGAATCGCTTTCGAATCAATTCAAAGCTGGTTTGTGATTCAAGTCCAAAAGGATAATTTTTTTTAGTTAATTTTGTCAATTTTTTGTTTGTCCATATATATTGTTTTATATACATATCGTCGGCTTAGATTGAAAAGCAGCTAACTCGTAATTTGCATTTCTTACACAAAATTATTAAAAAAAAGTGTTCCTATTATTTGAATAAAACAAAAATAGTATTTTTCTACAGTCGTTTTTGCTAAAATCAGTGAATTTGAAAAAGATTTGATATAGTTTTGTATTATTTAGCAATTTTTGAAGTGGTCTATAATGATCAAAAAAAAATGTTGAGTTGGCCGCTTTTCACTGTAAGCCGACCATATATACTTCCTGTCATACAAAAATTCATATCTTCGCTTTTCTGTCGACACCTCAAGTGTCGAAAATTTGTGTTCAGGACAAAAAAAAAAACCGATTGAAAATTAATAACATAAGGTATTTTTTAAGAACTTAAAAAGGTTTTAAAACGGGGTTGCCAGTACGTAACAATCAAGATAAGTTGATACAACCGAGCATAGGCAGTTCCTTACTTAGTTTAATTGAACAGATAACCATCGACTGAGCAGAATATAGATCGACCTGTGCCCAATTGTATCTATCTACTCTGTTGTATCAAATTTCATACTAGACCTCCTGGGCGATAGAGCAAAACGGAACCATGATACAGTAATGAACTAATGAGAAGCTGATATTAGGATTCAGTGAATTTTTGTTTTTATCTATAGAATATATATATTTAAATGTCATTTTAATACTTCCGAGGTTTTGACAGAAAGCCGGCGATATAAGTTTTCAATGAACAAAAAAAACATCGACAAGACACTCTATTTGTAAATCATCGTTCGCCTAATCCTATCTCGTTAGAAGATTCCTCAAACTAATCCAGAGATCCTCCCACCAGATCTTCCATGGTTTTCATTGTCGACTCATGTCTCAAAAATCTCATTGGCTCCCCACCAAGAAATCTTCAAACCTCATTACAACCAACTTCAATATAGTAACTACCTACCATAACTCCAGCTTAATTTGCGGGTGCATTTGTTAATCAACAGCTGAGTCTTACTATTGAACTTCGAGGAACTGTTCAAAGCAAACAATACATGGTACAACTAGGAGCAAATCTGCTGAAGATAAATACTCCAAGCAGTCATCGGCCGACGTTTTTGTATCCAATTTACAACCGGAGCGATGCATCCGAAATCCCATTTCAAAATCAGAAATGAATATAATTTTAACATAATTACATATAGAAGATGGTGAACTTAACAATTATATAAAAAAAATATGCATAAATAAAAAAAAAAAAAAAATACTCACGCATCGACTCATACTTAATACTCCATAAGTTCCAGAATAGCCCAATCACTATTAAATTCAGAAAAACAAAAACCGAAAAAGGAAACAAAAAATCCCTTGTTTTAATTTTTTTATTTAATTTAATTTGTATATTATTTTAATTTATCTAATATTTATTTTATATAACATTTATAATTCGTGTTATTAATAAAAACTATCAGTGAAGTTTGAATTTATGTTAATAAAAAAATTTCAATTAAAATGTTTGTTCTTTATTCATGCTGATTATGGAATTCAGCATACTGGATTCGCTGCGAATTGCCACTGCAGTGCTCTCTTTTTTTCACAAAAAATGAGTGAAGAGAAGAGATCACAGCACCGCGAATTCAGTATTGCTGGTTCCATAATCGGCATGGTTGTTTAGGGAACTTAGTGCCATTTAAGCCTTCATGTTTTGTCTCTACGACACCGTTCCCTAATCCATTTTCATAAAACCACTTCTGTTTTCTTGCGTGCTTTCCTGTTAAATGGACCACCTTTCATTTGATGTGTCAATCTTGAAGATCGGAAAAGAATTGCCAAAGTTATAGGCCATTTTCTGAAATTCAGTTTGCATACAATCAACTGAAATGATCAGCAATTTTAAGAATAACAAGGTGTGGCTTGAGGAAAAGGATGTGGAAAAACGGGCCCCATTTCCATAAGCTCTCTTTTCTTTTTTTTTTTAAGTGCTTTCCTGTTAAATGGACCTTTCATCATGTCTCATCAATTTTGAAAATCAGAAAAGTATTGGCAAAGTTACAGCTTTTTTCTGAAATTTTCAATTTTGTATAATGGACGATTAAAATGACAGCAATTTTAAGAATATCAGGGGGAGTGGCTTGTGGAAAGGGATGTGGCAAACGGGGTTTGGCCAAACAAAAATTGATTAGGGGCGTGGCCTAAATCGAAAATGCCAGCTAGAGGCGCGGCGATTTTTTTTTTTAGATTAGAGGGCGTGGCCTATTTTTGTAAAAATTAACGAGGGGCGTGGCCTATTTTCACAAAAAATATCGAGGGGCGTGGTCTAAAAAAGGGGGCGTGGCTTGCCAAATTTTTAATGGGAAAGGGGGCGTGGTTTATAGAAAAATTAGTGATGGGCGTGGCCTAATTTTGAAAAAAATTGGCAAAGGGCGTGGCTTAAAAAAGGGGCGTGGCCTAGCAATTTTTTCGCTTTCAAAAAGGGGCGGGGCTTAGTAAAATAATGATCAAAAATAGAAAAAAAGGCGTATCTTCGTTTATTTTTTTATTTTTCACACATTTTTATTTATAGAAATAAAATTACACATACATAGGTAGGTACATACATTTGTTTCAGAAAGATAATATTGTATAGCAAAAAAATTTAAACATTTTAATGTTTTGTTGTAATGTAAGTAACCATATTGGAAATTAATATATTAATATATAATTTATGATGTTCTATACAAAATATATCAATTTCAAAATTTTATATAAACTTCAAGGAGGTGGTTTTTCTATTCCAATTTACTAAAAAAATTTGATGAATTATAATAAAAATTTGCATGTTAATCAATAAGAAACTTACTATATGAATATGACTAGCAACAAAAAGCACAATTAGTTTTTAAGTAAAGAATTAAATGTATGTAAATACAAACAATTATAATAACAATAATTAAAATTAACTAAATATTAAGATTTCTCTGTATAAATTAACAAAAGAATGAATATAGTGTGACATTTTAAACATTATTGCATTGCTTTATTTTGCTGTCCAATCATCTAAATGTGTTTTGAATGTCTGGCAAAACTTATAATTGCTGTGGTCGGGAAGTAAGTTCAACATGGTTGTCGAAGTTGGGACAATCGCAACAGGTTTTTTAAAGTTTCCTAAATTTCGTCCAGGCGGTTCCAGATTACCTTCACTTTTAATGAAGTCTAGATTTGTTTCTTCTTTGAATTTGAAATTATTTCTTGAAGGCTTAAATTTATGCAAGATTGAAAATTGGATGAAATCTGTAGAAAGTGCTTTGGAAACTTCGGTGAAGATGGAGATGCTGGTGGTTGAGATGGTAGACCATTGAATGGTTCGTCATGATGAATGTCCATATTTTTTGAAGATACAGGAAGAAAGACTTAACTTTCTTCTCTCATCGCTTGCAAAACACCAAGTATACTTCTAAGAATTGGGATCATATGATCCATAGCTCGTCTGGGGGTTCCAAAAGAGATGTTTGATACATTCAAATAAGGTCTTTTCGAGTGGTTTCCTTCATGCTTTTCGATTCTTTCAAATAGAGTCTGCCCGGCAATTCAAAATTCACACCTGTAGAGTCTTCAATTCAGAAGTGGAATCACATCTGCATCCGTAATTTGTGTTGGGTTAGTTATAGCAGTTCCAACAAAGCGTTAGGTTTCATTCAAAATTTCTTGTCTCGAGTGTTTTCTTCTATGACTTTACTCAATTCTTTCAAATAGAATTTTCAAAGTATCCACAGGGACAGACCAGAGATCTTGAGCAGCATTTGAAATTGGGCTTCCTGAATTTGAACAAGGATATTTTGCGGATCGTATTTCTGAACCATCCCGGAATAAGGTGTTAAAATTAGAGATTTAGAACCAGGGCCAGTATTTTCAAACTATTATACAATTGCAAACATTTAATATAAAAACAGCCGGGATAGGCCGGTTTTTAGGTTTTTATTTAAATCCAAGACAACTTTTTGAGATTAGCAAGTCGTTTGAGCCATTTTGGTTCCAGTATCAATCAATTTCAATTGAGAAACAAGAGCTCTTATTGAACACTCAATTGTCCTCTTTTTGGCTTCTTTAAGAAGTTTATAATGCAAACATTTTTGGAAAGATGTTCTTCATCTCTACAGATATTCAAAGAATCGTTGCAGATCTGCGCATGTATTCGTCCAAAAAGACAATATACATTTTGTGAAACATTTTGGGAAAGACACAAGCCTCTCCGAGAAAACAATTCCACAAAAATGATCGTTATTTGTTCGAATTGTTGCCATTGTCACTTTTATCGTTCTTGTCTTTGGCTTGGTATCTTTTTAGTTTTTTTCAGCTAGTTCTTGTCTATTGACGGCAGGTGCTTCGATGTTTGGATTGTGACTTAGACTTGAGTGATCTGCAACTGGGTTACGATAATTTGAGTTTGTTCTTGATCGATCTGAAAAGAAAAGAGTAAAAAAAGAAATTTTAGTAGTAATATTTAGGACTTTTAAGATAGAATTGGAAAAGATCTAAGAGAAACTTAATTCATTTGATTTTTTGAATGAAAACCCATCCATTCCAAAAATTGCTTTATACGAATACATGTGTAGGTGTCAGTTCCACAGTTCCATAAAATTATTGTATACGTCTGCTTCTCAGCCACATCTCGACAGCAAATTTATCAAATTAAGGTAAGCAAAAACACTCAGGACCAAATTTAGAATGTTAAGTTAATGAAATCGATGTGCGGAATCATGAATACAACCCAAATACTATCGAAATTGAAATGGCGCAACTATATGAAAATCGCCCTATCTATCCCAACCCATTTGGACTCAAGCGCCAGTCAAAAATTGACTATTTTTACTGTTTTCGAAAATCCACTCTAAAGCACTAAGAAAATACTGTGTGTGACCAAATTTGAATGTTTGCCTTTAACATGAACCAAGATATTCTTTTCTGATGCACTGAGTTCAAATCTGGCATTGGAATTGCTCTAGCACGACACGTTACAAATTTGCATACAAAATGAATTTTTTTAAGTTTTTAGATTCGAATATCACAAAAACGTGACGTACTAGAGCAACTCTAAAGCCCCTTGAGCTGAAAATTATAAATGTCTGACTTTTATCTTTGTATGCACGTAAAACCCTATCGCTCTTCCAATTTTTATCATTCTACAACGATCGGAAGTGCTCTTTTGTAAATATCGTCCCTCATCTCACGAAGTGACGTAACTCGCAAATTGTCGTTTTTGAGATTTGGGCATATATGTGCTAAATTAACTTGATTGCATATTTCTACATCATTAGATGCCCTGAAAAATGTCTGGAACATGGTTTAATGTGTAATGACATAGTTGGCATAACTGCAATTTTAGGTGAAAAGTTTCTCACGAACAGACGTAACTTCAATTATGTGGGTAGCAGTTTTCCGTCATGTTGCAAATTATGTTGTAAATACAGTGGTCTTAGTTACTAGGTGCATTTATCGGTGAGTAGAAATAAAATGGCCTTAAATGTATATTAAGATGTAGGCCCATTTTTGCTATTCACCCATCACTAAATTAAATTTAAATGGCATTCGGTTTTTCCTGTTTACTATACTCTGTCAAACAAAAATGTTCAGTAAAAGGCTTATGGGCGAGCTTTTTTCAAAATAGTGATACCTGTGCGTACTATCACGACACTAAAATGTCTCACTAATAAACTTTTTTCAAAACAGTGGTGCCTGTGTATACTGTCACGACACTTAAACTTCTCACTAAAATTTCTCACGAACTGACGTATCTGGTTGATCGATTATTTTTAACTGTTTTAAGTTAATCTCAATCATTTGAAACTTTAGCAAATTCTTGTAATTTTACAAAAAAAAAAAAAAAATACCAAAACCGTTGTAAAACACAAAACTAACGCCTACAGAAGGAGGACACAAAACTAAAAACTGTTCTCCTGTAAAATATTGCAAAAGCAGATACGTCAGTTCGTGAGAAGAGGGACGATATGATACTTGCCGTTATAGCTTTTACAATATTTTTTAGCACGGCAGGTTATTATAATAATAATTTATAAGGATTTTAAACATGTTTAAGAAAGTTGGTGGATACCTACGGTGACCATATTTCTGGGAGCAAAACCCGGGACAAAAAGTGAACAATTTTTAAAGTGAAAAAATTTGACTTTTCTATCGTTTTTATCAAGTAATATCGAAAATTAAGTTTAAAAAATTGCAGAAAAACATACGAAACAAAAATTCTTAAAAAGAAACGAACGGTAAATTGAATTATAATCTCTTCACAACGTAACAAACTAAAAACAAAAAAAAACTTTTGATTTTTAATTTCATTATTAGAATAATTCTGTCTTCTGTTAACAAAGCAACTTAGGGCCAGTTTTTCAGTGCCGACTGCCGAACTAACCCTTAGTTTAATTATTCAGAGTTAGCTAGTCCTGAAAATAAGTTAACCTTGAGCTATTTCAGAAGTAGCTTTTTAGTTGAGGATTAATTTATTCTTTCAGCTGTCAATAATCTATTGAAATAGATGTTCGACAGTACCATACATGGATATCACAATCGAAATCGCCATCGTGCCATAATTGAGAGTTTAGATCATGAGTTAACTCGCCAAATTAGGTAAATTAACTCGGAGTTACCATAGGACTTAGATTTATTGAAAAACACGTTTCTGGAGTTAACTTAGGTTTAGCGCCAAGGTAGGATGAGATCACACCAAAATTGCGTTTAGTGGGCATTCAAATATAATTGTTTTTGTATTTATTTATTTATTTAAATTATATGAAACTTAAGAGAATGTACAAATACGGGACAAATAACTAAATATGGGACACTTGTACGTCCCGGGTTTCTTAAAAAATAAACCGGGACAGGCTACACAAATACGGGACAGTCCCGGGAAACTCGGGACGGATGGTCACCGTAGATACCACGCCACCTGCAGAGAAAATTGAAGCTCTTCGGTTTTTTACTTTGTATGGACAACACGGCCTACCATTGTGTGGCATTTCAAGTTTCTATGGTGTCGGGAAGTGACCCATAATTTTGATGATCTGTCAGTTACGGTTTTTGTGATTTTTGAAGTAGTATATCTCGGGAATTACTAATGCTAAGGAGTTGAAATTTGGTGAGCCACCTGTTATTGATCAGCTCAGCAAATACTGCGAATTTAAAGTTTCTGACTTTATTGGTGCGACTTGAGTTTGCTCCTGTAAAATGGGTGTAGTGCCTCAAACTTGGCTTTGATGTATATATGTATTTAGTAGGCGGAGAGTTGACTCGAGATATAAATTTTACTGAAACAATATATTCCAGGAGTTTATTCGAATTTAAATCCGAAACTTATATAATCTCACATGGAAGAATGGGATTCCCGATTCCGTTTTGCATTATAAATTGACAAATTCTAACTTGATTCGGATAGGTTCTTCCTAAAAACTTCTGGTTCGAACTGCCATTATTTACGCACCGATTATGACTCGCAATATAAATTTGGTGAATGTGACTATTTGGAACTACCGTTTGCAACTCGCGCAAATTAAGTTGGTATGAAATGTCAAGAATTGGCAAAGCTGAAATGAAATCCTATATACCTTTAGACTTAGAGAATGACCGACTTTATCGTCGATATCGAACTGTAATTCTCAGTGCCTTTGAACAAAATCGCAGTGTTTATTTTTGAAAATTCGAAGTTTCGACTTGAGTCGAGCAATCGCCTCGACAAGTCGCAAGTCATAATAGGGGTGATAAGTTTTTGAAAGAACCGTATTTTAACATGGAACTTGACAAATGTGGCGACGGTGGCGGTGGTCAGTAACTGATGTCGCGGCTAATCTTATAGTCCCAATTTATTTTCTATTGAATGTTTACAAATTCTCAAATATCAAAACATTTTTCCGTGAAGCCTAAGCTAAGCACAATGTACTTTTTCTGAAGAAATTAACAAGAAATTTGCTCTGCAATATTTATCATGACATATTTTAACTTTTAAGCATACGAGCACATGAAAAACCTCTGAGGTAAGTATGAGCAAACCTAACATTTATGGTTTTGATTTATTCATTTTACTTCAAAAAGTACAAATTAAAGTTTCAAGAAGACGAGTATAACATACAAGAAATTTGGAAGGTGCCTGCCTTACCTATTAATTTTTTCAGTTCACGGGGTTGGTTAATTTTACAAATTGAATACATTTTCGTCCATTTTGTTTAAATTTTAAATAACATAAATAATATGTACCTAGGTTCATACCTTTCAAGTAGGAAAAGAAATATTCAGCATCATTCACCTACTTGAATTTTCTACACTCGACTTGGCTCTGCATCTACAATCTAAATGGCCCTTAGATAAAAAATATAATTAATTAAATAAGGTCCTTGCTTTGAGTTTCAAATTTTCATTTTACCTGTTTGTGCGCATATTACTCGTATTTTTTTTTGTTTTTCATCGCATAGTGAGTTCTCGCACTCAGATTTTCACTTCATTAGCTTCCTCTTTTTAAGTTCAAACATCAAAGTAATTAAATTTGATGGCACTTTACTTCAATATATATTGTAAAGATATGACAAAGAGGAAGGAATTCTAGCAATGACAAAAAATAAAATTAAGGATGTCATTCTATATGCAATTTGTATGTACATAAATTCCTTAGCATCATCCAAAGCGAAACATGGTGTGTACTTTGAGAAAACGACTATGAGATATTTCTTGTCAATTAGTAAGAAGATCAATATTTACTCCTCTATCTACTAGTAAATCTATAAAGCACTTTGATGACAAGCTTCAGTTTGCAATTAAGTCACTTCAATAGACAAGACAAATCTCATATAGCATCAGCATCAGATAGAGGAAAAGGACAATAGTAGACGTTACAATATTGATTTGTAGAGTTCCCATCAATATTTCATTGGAATTGCATAGCAAATCGAAATGACCAATTATTTGATTGCATAATCCACTTGGCAACCCTAAGTCGAGCATTTCGTTGAATTTATGAATTTCCATTTATCCGTCTGTAACATGCTTTCTCTCGTCACACCTTTTTCAATTCGAGAAAACTTGGAGATCTCCAATAAACCCCATGTCCTCTTGTCCCCTCTTAATAATAATCAACAAAGACATCAGAACATGTACTTCTCTCATTTCCCTGCTTCCAATCCTTCTTCTCATCCTCTTTCAGTTCTCTTCTCGTGTGTCCAAGCTCCAGAGCTGATAAATCAATCCAAGTCATCCTTCAATTAAGCATTCAGTAAACAAAACTAATGTTATTTGTTTACAAGTTCGGCACTTTAGTTTACAACGTAGCATGTCCACTTCCATGATGCTATAAGGAAGACAAGCTGATGGTTGACTGCTGACTGGTGTTCCAATCACCACCAGCCCGACCCATTCTTTCGCTCCCCAAGCTGCTGGCCAGACCAGTCATCCAAGTCGTTTAGTTCGCCATCAGAGCCAACCATTACCACAACGCCCGCCCCAAAGGACAAACAAACAAAATATTATTCAAATTTCTCAAAGTTAAAAGCGAAGCATCCTACATGCATACATGCAAGTCTATACGTATAGTGTCTAGTCCACTATGCCAGGTTCAGCTTCCTCAATACATATTCCCGCTGGGATCAAAGCAGGGAAAGAGGGGATAGATGGTGAGGTGGGAATCCAAATCCAACCATCAACCTGATCTACGCAAAATAAAGGAAATGGTTCGAAGAGAATCTACATCTGGACTATAAATATATAGAAAAGCTGATGGCTGTTAGCCGTTGGAGGAGAGGGCCGGTCGTATGTGGAGAACTTGAAAGCAGATTTGCCAAATGCAAACGGAAGTCAATTGATACGAAGCAACCACAAACATGACATCTCAATATTTGAGTAAACCTCTCGGTAAAAGCTAAAGAAGCACATATAGTCTGTTGTTAGGTACATACAATGTATGGGGGACATTGGCTATTCATATAGCTGTGATGGGTTTAAGGCTGAGTCATTTGGTCCTCAAACTTAAAGCAAACAGCACACTTTTACAAGAAGAACAACACTTGATGTATGTATGTTCCACAACCTGTCTGACAATTTTTAAATGTCACTTACAGGGGGAAGAGTTTTAAGTTTATATTTTGAACTCCAACGTTAACTTCATATTTGTAAAACACGCGAATCTATAATTCGTCAGACATCCGTATTCATATCAGTTTGCCTACTGTGATCGGATTGCTTACTTATCCGGCCCCAACTCATGCAAGGTCATTGCCTGAGACACGGTGAATTTCCTTTCTCTGCGATCTCGAGCACGCTGCTTCCAGTAATCCAAGATCAAGCCCTCCGATATGCACAACAGTCTTATTTTTAAGTCGGAAGTTCAATCTTCATTTTCGCCTCCAACCTAGGGACTCAGAGTTAAAGCTTCTCTTGGCCGGAGCATTGTTGTTCATTTGCTGGATTTATCCGAGTCAATGTAGTTAATGGTTTTTGAGTCTTTTGACTCATCTTGATAGAGCTCATAAATCTAGCGGTTGCATCTTCCTTCATTCGTCCTCCTCGCACACAGAAACAAATATTCATCGAAAAATTTCTTGCAAAAGAGTCCAGTATCAGCTATTCATTTCTGTCCATAAAGAAGGACTGGCAATGTATATAATGTGAACTTCGTCTTAAGCTTAAGGAGTTTTGAACCCTATAAATGGGCAATTCTTCTTTAGATCTTCATTAATATTCAATTCGTGCGATTAATGTTTGTTGCAACGAGGGCAGTCCCAAAAGTACCCGGCCTGACGTATAGATAGTGGTCTTAGTTGGAAAAATCAAGTATATTAGAAAGTAACCAGCATAAAAAGCTTAAGCTAAGAACTTTATGGCAGCACGTTGTTCATTGTATGTTTGGTAGCCATTAAAAGTGAACGATATCAGTATAGATTTGTAAACATGAATAAAATTGGTTATCGTTATGTGATGATCATTTTTATTTGAAAGGGTTTGGTCCATCTAATATCGTAGCGAAGATATGGTCTATTCTGGGAGGATCGGCTCTATCTTTTACAACCGTAAAGTATTGGGTGGCAGAACGAGGTGGTACGAACTGCCAAGATCAACATCGAAGCGGTTGACCAAGTAAGGTGAGTACTCCGGAAATGGTAGAAAAAGTCCATAAAGTGGTATCGGATCACAGTACACATATTAAAGGTAATTAGGGTTTTCATTTTTGTTCAGTTCTGCGCATATGTCAAAATCAGTGGAAAATGGTGGATATCGTGATGTGTGACTGAAATTTCGTGTGTGCTATGTGTGTGTTCATTTGTTACTTGTTTTTAGTGTTATTTTAATTATTTGTTCGTGTTTGTTGTTGTTGTAATACGGCAGACGGTATCACGATTACCGCCATCTTTAGTTCCTTCTGACAGTTCTCATTTTTGACAACCTGCGCAAGATAATACCTTCTATTTGTGTACTGTGGTATCGGATGACCCCGACTGAAGGTGCGTGAGCTAGCAGACATGTCAGGGGCCCAACTATGTAACTCGATTCTACAATAAAAACGTTCGAATTCGCAAAATCTCAGCTCGCTAATTCTTAAGCCAGCGCTTATTAACGGAAATAGAACAGCGCTAATTCAAGATTCTCTGGCACACAGTCGGAAGCACTAAAATTTTATCCCACTTTCAAACATATTACCACTTATAATAAGCATTGAAAACAACTTTCGAATGGATTCGAAAGTAGAACAAAGTTACATAGTAGGGCCCCAGGCACTTAAAAAAAATTCTGTTCATCGCATATTAACAGTTGATTTGTACCTTAAAAAACTGTGCGCAAGATGGCTGCCGCAATTACTCCCAAACGAACAAAACCAGGTCTGTGACGATGTTCAATTCAGTATTTGGCTAAGTTCCATGGAAATAAACCCTCAAGTTCATGTGTCCTGACTGGGAGGGGAGAATCTCATCGGAGGAAGGCACACACTGTTTCACCTGCTTCAGTTTTTTGGGATGCGCGTGTAATAATTTCCGTGGATTATCTCCAAAAAGTAGTACCTCGTGGCATGATGGTTAGTGCGTAGGACTGTCATGCCGAAGGTGTGGGTTCGATTCCCAGCCGTGCCACCTAAAAACAGAAATCCGAGGTACTGCCTCTTGCGAGGAAATGACAAATCCTCCAAGAATATACTTGTCATGAAAAGTGCTTCTCAATTTAGCCACTCGGACTTGGCAAGAAAACTGTAGGTCCCCTCCATTCCTGCCAACAACACGCACACAGGAATGGTTGTTGTAAGTCACTAGGCTCGGTTCTCCACGAGCTGTTGCGCCACCCAATTTATTTATTTATTTATCTCCAAAAAGGAAGAACAATAAACGGAGAGTACCATGCAAACTTATTGCAGTGATTGAGTGATGAAATAAAGAGAGCAACGGCCGCATTTCACGAAGCAAAAGTTTTTTTTTCAACGTTTTTTACTATAAAGATTGTATCGAAGCGATTGAACACCACCGGTGCAAAAAATGTACATGTTTTAGTGTTTTCCTTGTTACTTCTGGGACCGCCCACGTATCAATAAAGATGTTTTGTTCTAACCGGAAATGGATAGATATTTGATTGATGCATGAATGTTATATGGACTTGCCCCCGTCAACTTCCAGGTCAACATTTTCCGCTTGTATTTCAATCGCCGTGCAGTACTATATCGATACTGTCGGCATATCTTAACAGTTAGACAGAATAGTTGAAAATTTTGCCCTCTGTTAAACATCTTTCCTGCGCAGAAAAAAACACATGAAAGCGCATCTGCTTTGAAACCCATTCCATATTTGGAATAGTTTCGAGGATCTGTTGTGTAGATGGATATTCTACTGCGTATTTTCTTATATCGCGCGACAGCTGGTTCAGTTTTCCAAGATACCAACTCATTAGTCATCGTCATTTAGAGTTTCTGACGATCATATGCGGTTTTGCAAGCGGTTTCGATTTGAAATTCATTCCTCACTTTGTTGGATTCAAAGTCTTACCGGGCCGGAGCATCATCTAATTCAATGGACTTTTAGTTTTTCAGCTAGGTTGGTGTCGGCTGTACAGTCCGTACAGCTCGTTGTTGTATCTTCTTCTCAATTCCCCATCTATTAAGATGTAGACGCGACCAAAAATCAATCGGAGAATTTTGTTTTCTAAAAACAGCCTAAAGCGTTATCATTCACCTTTAATAGTGCCCAAGTCCATGTCCCTGCACCATACATCTTAACCTAGAGTGGCAAAAGGAATTATTCTTCGTTTGAGATCAATTGCTGTCGATCAAATCTTTTCAAATTCAGTGAATTTAGCAATAACAAGTGTAGGAAAATACTTATTGAACACTTTTTTATAAAAATTTTGTGTACAAAATGTAAAATAGCCAAGGATATGCTTCCTTACATCTATACATCTAGTATTCCCTATCCTAGGTTATCTTCGC
This sequence comes from Dasysyrphus tricinctus, assembly GCA_963921185.1. NCBI lineage: Eukaryota > Metazoa > Arthropoda > Insecta > Diptera > Syrphidae > Dasysyrphus > Dasysyrphus tricinctus. The sequence continues at coordinate 6,713,559 of OY992533.1, forward strand.
TGTTTCGAAAGCCAGTGTTCCAGTCTTGAAACCAGCAGCCAATTGCTAACTCTTTATAAAACCTTCGGGTGATGTTTCGATAACTCTTCGAAATCCCTGCTTGATACTCCTCTCTCGTTGCGTATCTTCTTTTTCTGTCACCTGTGCCCGCCTTCATTGTGTGGATGGTATTGCTAGTCTATGGTGGTTTCCACTTCCTCTATGGTGATATCACGAGTCTGGGTTACCTGGATTATTGGGGTCTGTGGTAGGTGAAAGCACAGCGGGAAGCTCCTCGCTCAGGTGCTCGCTGTGGACTCAGGTAGCAACGTGGAATTTCTTCTTCAGCTAGGTTCACAGTTTCTTTTTGTTTGACAGTCAAGCTCTTAATTTTTCCGCACAAAATAAACGGTTGAATTGGATATTTTCCCCTCGAGGTGCACGCACGTCTAAGAGGTTAGAAACATGGCATGCCTCGATTAGCACATTAAAGATTTGGCAACAGGTTGATTTGTGGATCTTTAGCCTTGGAATCTTAGTCCTACTTGTTAGGAGAAAACGAGCTTTTGCAGATAATATTAGTAAGGGGATGAGTTGTTGTCGTTTCGTGGAGGCTATTCCTACCAACTAATCCGCCGAAGATGTCTGCCTTTCCAAATTCGATATTCACTTTTTTTAGGGTATTACCCACCACTCCTCCTTCAGTAACTTTTTAGATGTGTCTGATTTGTCTTAACCCCACTGTTAAACATATTGATAAGCAACTAATCTTCCAAATCCAAGCACTGAGACTGTAATCGAAGTCGTAGTCCTCGTCTTCAATCGGTCAAGCGGTGGTGGATTTTGCGGGGCTTGTGATAGATTGCGGAACCGGTGGTTTAATTTGCATATTCCTCAGAGGTTATTTTCGATTCAACTCTCCCCCAAGTCGAGTTCCACTCCTTTTGTCTAACCACCCGCGCAACGGCTACCACCGTTGGTTTTTATGTAGATAGGACACAAACATAGAGACGAAGACATATTGTTAGCTTTGTTTGATGGACTGTGGAATGAATGGTGTGTGTCGTCCAGGAAGGGCTTTCCTCTATATTCTGCTGGTCCAGAAGCCAATAATCCATAAAACATGAGTGCTGAATGCATTTTCCTGTTGTTGCCAATGCTGGTGTCTCAGCGAATGAGTTCCTACATGTGCAGTGCATCACCATCATCATTGTCACCCTTTTATCCTCAAACCTTATCGTCATAGTCGTCCGTCGTCGTAGTCGTAGTCGTCGTCTTTATGGAATTGAAAGTACCTATCCATGAAGAAGAGACGCATCATGGTCCCGAGTAGAGAGTCTTGTGTATATGTTTGTCTTTGTATGCACACGCCTGGAATATTTGTTTGTCCCGATGGAATTTTGCTGAAAACATCGATGACTTGGCCACTTGCACGATGATGATGGGATTGGTGGTGGCTCGAGCTATGTCGACGATGAAGACCAACCTTACGAACGACAAGTCAACGACGACGACGACATCGACTTGATCATCATCATCCTCCACGAGGCGAGAGATGAATTGAATGGTTTTCCTTTTTGTTTTATCGAAGCACCATCCCATCGAGGGGCTTCAGTCTTCATTAGTTTGTTGTTTTTGTTTTGTTGTTACTTCAGAGTTATTGTCGAGAGAAAGGAGATTTCTGACCGCAACTTGTTGTGTCCCACTATCAAAGACGACGAGTCCGTGTGTAGGGAAAGATGGAACCTCCCTGCTATATTTGCCAATAGTCGCCATCGCCCGGCCGGCCGACAGTTCTGAAGTCGCTTAATTGCTTAGTTCGATGCACTTTGCATATGCTGTGTAATTAACAGTGGCAAATATGTCCAGCACCATTGCCTCTCAGGTTTTCTTTTTTGTTTGGTGTTGTTTTTGCCCGAGTCTATAGCAAGTCTATTTGGATTCAGTTTGGTTTGGTCATTGTTTGGAATCTCCAGAGGCACAATATGAGTGCGGTAGGTACTTCTCTACAGGTTCCTTCCATATCCATCCATTCGTTCGTCCGTCGGCGTCGTTCTCTGTTTGCTTAGAAATAAGCAAAGTCATGCTAAAATGTGGTAAAGCAGCTCGGCAAGCATCTGAGAGGTATAGTTGGTGGTGGGTGGGTAGATGTATGAAGAAGGATGGTTTGCTTACAAAATTCAAAAAGCACTTTAGCCCCGACGGATGGAAAATGTGAGAGCGGAGGAACCGAGGGAGGGGGAATATTTTGTTTTAAGTATCAGTCACTCCTCAAATTGACAGTGGATTAGGGGTTTTAGGTTAGTTCCATATGGAATATGGTTAGAGAGTGTTTATGGTTTGCAACATGCAGTAGCAAAGCAAAGGCATTTTCTATGGCAGATGCTTTTTGAATTCCTTTGAGAAATGATTGTGGATTCTATTGTGGATAATGGGCAAATATAAATTCAAAAGCTATGTGAGTTGAAACTTACATTTATATACGTGTTCCTTTGTGGAACAAAAAAAAAAACTTTTTGGTCAATTTCCAAAGGTTATTTTCTTAACCAGAGAGAATCAAAAGGGTATGGTTAGTATTCTGAAGGCTCAAGTATTTATTTTGTTTAAGAAATATTTTTGGAAATAAAATATAATAATTTTTGTTGAATCTTAAAACTTGGGGTTTTGAAATTATATTTTTAGTATGAAGGTACATACCAGCACATATTGCTATTCGGAATTTTCTATAGAGAACTGTGAACCCGTTCTTGAGGAAATACAAAATTTTGTGGGGCAGGTTGCCTTATTTTTGTTTGGGATTCTCTTAAGGTGAAGCTAGACCCAAAACAGCACATATATTTTTTATATGAAAATAAAAAAAAAAAAAGAAAACGAACGTCAGTGAAATTCACAAATTTACGCATTTTAAAGAATCAAATTGATCACTCGCAAAATTTGTGGATGTTTCTTTTAATTTCTGCATCGCAGGGCAGACTAAGTTAAGCACAATTAGCTTTTTTAAGAAAATTAAGGTTTACCAATTTTTTTTTTGGAACTAAAAGTTTGTACGAGCTGATCACAAAACGGCACAATATTTTGTTCGTTCTCAGTTTTTTTTTTAATTATGACGGTTTCTTCTCGTTGAAAATATAAAGGGTTGTTAAATTTTAAGGGCCGATGTTGAATGTGAACCACACCTAAGCTTCAAGTTTCTGCATTTCATTTGAAATTTCTCAATTTCAAACTCAATTTGAACCAAGGAAAGATACACAATCGAGCAACGCGTTAAAGTTGCATATCGTGTACTTCGCGATTTTTTCGGTCAATTTAATCGCCGAAATGTGCGTACAATCGGAAAAATCGTGCAAAAACACCAGTGCATGCTCGTACAGCTCGTACTGCAGAAAATATTGCTGCTGTTCGCGAGTGTGGCTGAAGAGCCCTCCTCAACTCGTCGTCGTGCCCAACAATTGCACCTCTCACGCTCGTCGTTGATGAACATTATGCATAGAGACTTGCATTTACACGCTTACAAGGTGCAATTGACTCAAGAACTAAAGCCTGTTGACCATTTCAAGCGTCGTTAATGGTCAGAATGGTGGCAAGAAATGGCACAGCGGATGATCAATTTTCGAAGAAAATCATCTTCAGTGATGAGGCACATTCACACCTCAGTGGATTCGTCAATAAGCAGAATTGCCGCATTTGGGCGAATGATAATCCAAGAGTGATTGCCGAAAAACCAACGCACCCACAAAGAGTGACTGTTTGGTGCGGTTTGTGGGCTGGCGGCATCATCGGACCGTATTTTTTCCAAAATGAGGCAGTTACTATGAATGGTGTTCGCTATCGTGAGATGATAACGAACCTTTTATGGCCCAAATTGGAAGATATGAATGTGGACCATATGTGGTTTCAACAGGACGGTGCCACTTGTCACACAGCGAACAAAACAATGGCTCTTTTGCGCGACAAATTCAATGGCCGTGTTATCTCACGTGGTAGCGATGTCAATTGGCCGCCAAGATCATGTGATTTGACACCGTTGGACTTCTTTCTTTGGGGTTATTTGAAAGAAAAGGTGTACGTCGATAAGCCAGCAACAATTCAAGAGCTAAAGCTTTTTTCTTTTGATCATTCTGTTATAGAAATTATTCTTAATCCAATTATTTAATTGCACTTATATAAATTATATCATGTACGTTCAATTTAATTCAAAACTTAACTTATTTTGGATATGTATATAATATTTATTTGTGTTAATCCCCACAGCAAAATTCTTGATTTGTTTATAATTTTAATGGTTCATTCGTCACTTATTCTATTGAATAACAGAATTTACCTAACTATTTCATAGAAAATCATGCTTATTTGTGAAATAATTTAAATTATATTTAAGAGAGATACGAACATTTACTTTTTATAAAGCCATTGGATTTAAACTTTATCTTTTCTTTTTTATTGATAAAAGCTATGTACATTAAGTTTAAGATGATTTTAAATGAAATAAAGTAATTAAAAAAAAAGGATGAGATAATTCGGCACATTAACGGCATAGAACCTCAATTATGCCTCAGCGTCATCGAAAATTTGGACCATCGGATGGAGGTGTGCCGCCGAGGTCGTGGCGGCCATTTGGCCGATATTTTGTTCCATACATAAGTGGACCATACCAATATTATCATAATAAAACAAATTACAGTAATTTCCTAAATAATTTGTGTTTTATTCAAAATCAATATCAGCCCTTAAAGTTTAACCACCCTTCACAATTATTGCATATCTGTTCATAAGCATAAGTTTTAAATTTATTTTGCGATTTTTTATTTTTACGGCACATCGAGTTTTTTTTAAGAAAATGGATATAGCCGTAGGTATACTTACTTACGTTCAGCAAAATATATTTTCGTTTGTAAACGTGGCAAGGGACCGATTTATTTTCTAGGTAGGTATCTATTTGGCGCCTGTTGACGAGAAAACGAAACATATTTTTTATTTCGGATATTGAAAAAAAAAAAATGGTTCGTTCGCAAAATTTGCAAAGTTGCGAATTGTTTTTTTTTTTATCTTTACTGCATGAGGCAGAACAAATTATAAGCACATTACAGGGCAATCAGACAAAACGGAACAACGATTTTTAAGAATATGGAAAATACGAAATTGCGACCTTTGTTTTTAAAATTTCTACGACTCAAGGCATCTTCTTTTTTTAAATCGAAAATCGCGTTGCTAACCTCACGTTCATGAAAATGAAAATAATAATTAAGAAATATTGTTCAACAATAAAAATGCATTTTTATCTCGTATAGTGCTCCAAGTAGTTTCTTACTACACGAATGGCGGCAAATTCTAATCTTAAGTTTAATGTGATGGGACACCCTTTATAGACAAGTAATAGGATTAATAAATCAAATTTGAGGTTAAATTCTAAAGAATTTTGTATTGACTGATTGATAGAATGCGTTTTTATGTTATGGATTGAGAATCAAAGCGCTGCAGATATGGAGGGCTCAGAGCTGTACCGAACCAAGTCATGTTTTGTTTTTTTATTTTGCAGATTTTTGTGGATATTTTTCAACTCAGGTTTTTCATTTTTAAATAAGAGAATTATAATAATCATTTAATTTAGAGAATAAACTTAAGACTTTTCCTTTTTACGAGTAAAATATTCATTAATTTATGGCAGTTTATTTAATAAACCTCTTAATATCTTTGAATTTCTTTTTCTGACTTGGTTCGGTACAGCTGTGAGCCCTCCATAGGTTGTTGGTCTCGTAGAAAATAATAAAATGCAAAATGTATAAAGTTAAAATAATTTTAGGCAGCAGCGTTTTCTTTTTGAATCTTAAAAAGCAAAATGAAAAAGTTAAAACAATAATAAGCTACTTTTGCATTTGAATTGTTTAAAAAGACTTTCGTTGGTCGCATCTAATGTATACTTAACGTCATCAATAACGATCCCATTTGTTTTTTTGCTTAAGGCATCATTATTCCCAGAGACCTAGAATTGCTTTTCGATTGAAATAAAATTCCTTAAAACCATCAGGGTCTTTTTAATTATTCCAATTTGTCAACAGATCACTACCTTCAAACATCTGTCTAGTTCGCTTCTACATACCTTAGAATAGCCCACACAAATAAACATCAATAAATTGCAAACCAAAATAAAGATTAAAAATTATTTGCACGATTGAGTTCAAGAACATGACAAAATTCTGTCACCAAACAAAAACCACACTCATCCCTGATCTCAGCAAAAAAAAAAATCCATTGAATTCTGTGCACATAGGTAAAATAGGTAGATACGCATGTAAACATGGACTTAAGCTAACATCATAGATATCCTGTCACAAGGATTATCCTCAATATGAATTCTATAGATAAGTAACCTACCTCTACCTGACTGGAATTAAAAAAAAAACTTAAAATAACCTCAGGGCCTACAAATACCGATAGACATAAATAACAAACAAATGAAAACAGGAAAGACATCCCGCATGAGGATATGGGATCAAGAATTCACACTGCAACAGAAGTAGCATTGGAAATTTAGACCCTTCAGATCTCATCAATATTGTCATCAGCAAATGACAACAATAACATGGCCGCAGGGACAATGTCGACATCAGGACGACCGACAACTACTATGTGTACTCTTCTGACAATGACAGTACATATTTCCAAATGTCATACTTTTTGGGCATGAATAATTCTTGTGTAATTCGATGACAATAAATTCGCATTCGAGGTCCTTAAGGATCCATATTATAGCCCACACACACTCTAACTTCATCCATCCAACCGGTGACATATTGCAAATTTGTGTTGAAGAGCGCACCTATGAAGATGGGATGACAATTTTTCAATTTTTCAATAAAGCAATCGATTTAGACTTAGATGAAAAGTCCTTTTGTGCAAACACATCACACACAAAAAAAATGAATAAAAGAAAAGTTATACAGAGATCCTTGGAGATGTGTGGTATATCATTATGGATTCTGAGCAAAAAGTGAGTATTATTGACTGAGAAATTATAGTTTTTGAGTGCATCCTTGCGGCTAATTTGTATCCTTGCTATCGATATCGATGTCGATACCTTCTCTTCTCTCACACAAAAGCGGATGGATCAAATATAATATTCGCTTTTGAAATTGTTTTTTATCCTGGGAAGGATATGTTATTGCACATACAATGAACTTTCGAAGGATTTTCGAAATTGACTTGATTCAAAAATTCACTTGAGTATATGTAGGTGGCACAAGGATTCCACACACTCATTGACTTCCATAAATACGCAATATGATTTTAAGGAAATGAAACTGATTGAACCTTGAGTCCCACAGCCCCCCTTCGCACATAACTATAGCTATATAGCAGCAGAAGGATGAATGGATAAGCTTCCGGAGTTATAAGTGTAGGTTGGTAGATAGGTACTCGTACGATATGTGTGATATCGAGGAAATAATGATTCCCCTATGAGACGGTAATATCCTCATAAGCTATAACCTATATACATGCATATAAGTAAGTCTGGGCGGATTCTGTGGTGGAAGGTTCATATATTGGAATTGGAACCTTGTGATTAGGTGAGTGGATATGGATATGTACAGAAATAGAGTGTCTACTCGCACTCATATATACCGCAGAGAGCTTCTTTATGGTTGCATAAATTATTATTTCCGATCCTGTAATATCCTTCTAAGGAAACGTGAAATAGGTATGAGCGAACGAACCAACGAACTTAGGCCTCTTGCCTTTAATGGGATTTAGTGCACTGAGGCGAATTTTTATCCCTAAGCGCGTTATACCTATACCTACTTGTAGAGATGAGAGATGAGATTTGTGCTGTTATGAAAGCTATCAATAACATTGGCGGGAGGTTTTCGATACAAATTATGAAATTTTGATAATTTTCGAGAAACCTTCGATGAGGCTATGTATAGAGCATAACTTTATACAGCGATGGTCCATTTGGGATGTATTAGATTTCGTGGTTTTCTTGATGAAAAGCTAAGTCATATTGGTTTTGTGTTGAGAAGGGTTTTGTTGGTTTGGGTATAGAAAGTCCTTAAAGTGATATGGACAGGATATTTCATATTAAATCCTGTTTTAGACAGCTAGAATTTAGTAAGCCTATAGCCCTTCTTGAAAGTTGAACTTATAAAAATTAAATCCCCAAAAAAACAAGTTCGCCACAAGACATAAAAGGCACCAAGTCTTCCAGCTGTTTGTAGCTAATGTTGTAATGTACATATTTCAAAGAAGTTTAGTTAACGTTTGAGTTAATGTGAGGAAATATATGTTTTTTTTTTATTTGATTTAATTTGTTTTTCTTCAAAAGTAATGTATTTTCTTGGTCTTGAGATTGAAGGGTAAGCAAAAGGAGTTTTACATAACTTTTTGTAATGTTTCATTTAACAAAAATGGTCCTCTAGTTGCCACAAAAAGGGCACTTGAAGTATATTTTTCGTTTTATGAAATAATCCTGCAAAAAGGCTACTTTGGCTAAGTAAAATGTTTTTAAACATTATACATTTCCAGATTAGAGGTATCCCACCTAATCTCTTGTGGTAACCCAAATCTGTTTATCCCATCTGCAATCATCCTTTATGGAGGTAACTTTTTCTGTTTCATACTTGCAGAACAATTTGAACATACAAAAACTATCACTCGTTTCTATTTTATAGCAGCTTTTTATCTTCTTGGCATAGTTTAATCAAAAATAAGGACACAAAATTTAATGAAGGTTGAACAATTAATTAACCAAAACATATCAGTTCAAAAGCTCCTCTTCTATCTCTCGTTCACCCAAAACTGAATAACTTCAGTGTAGCTATTATAGTGGCTCCATAGTATTAAAAAAAAAAAAGTGAAAATCCACACCATAGCAGCTTTCCTCAAATAATGAACAAGGATGAGTACCAGGCTTAGGTTAAGTGTGTAATCATGTACCATAAATGGCTGCTGGACACTTATTTAAGTTTTCATCCACCTGACCTAATTTTCCATTCCGCACTTGGAGCATGAGCTTGAGCACTTGGCATACAAAAATTCATATTTGTGACTCTAATCTCTGCAATAGAGCGGGGTTGGATATAGAAGGGTGATATAAGGATTCCTTACCTAGGCTCCCATACCTACTAATGACAATTTAGTTTCCAAAAAAGGATTTTGCAAAAAGGATAAAATTCATAGCTACAAGTTGAGTTGTTTGTATATGGTCGTTCATGGATATAAGCAATGAGAGGTAGAAACAGGGTATAGGTTGGGAAGGTAAGGTATAGATAATTCTTGGGTGGCTTAAAATCATTGCATTGGATGAGATTAAATGTTTTAATTAAAACATGTTATCCTTTTGGGATTGCGGAGGACATATCCCATCAACTGTGAGTATGATTAAAATTCATCGCTTGAATCAGACTTATGAATCTGGATGAATTTTAGTTCTTTAAAGATTCAGAGTGAAGAGAAAATTAGATATTTCAAGGATTTTAAATGTTAGTTGAAGAACTATCAAAAGGATTTCTGAGAGAGAAACAAATTTGTAAATATTCTATCTTACTCTAGAAGTTAACCCAAACTCGTATCTTTTTTCAAGTGACCACATATCAATTTTGTTTTATTTCTTTGGTTCAAAGGTTTCAAGAGATATTTAAAACATGGGTTGATCATCGATATCTGAGTAACCAACGATCACATAGAATATTGAAGGAGGGCTTGAAAAATTTGGATAAATAGTTTTAGACTGTTGAATATACAGGGAAATGAGGAGAATAAAGGTACAATCACGTTCAAGGATTTTTATAATTGAACTTGTTTCTTTGGGGCATAAGCATGTTTTAAGCTGAAATATAATTTACCCTACGGTTTCTGGGAGAAGTTCACACCGCACAGTGGGTACCTCCATAGGACAAATTTTGAAAAATTAAATGTCTTTAATCAAGAATTAGAAGCGTAAATAAGGTTCTTCAAACTTCCGCTATACCAAAGCCAACAAATATTTTGACATATTCTGTTGTATATTTTTCATTTTTTTTGGAAACGATTTAATAAACAAGATTTTCGTCAAAAGTTGGCATGGTAAATATTTTGCATAATAATTTTGTTTCCTTATTTTTATGGCAACTCGTTTCGTTTTCTAAAAAAATGATTCTTAAAATAAAAATTCTAAAAAACGTCCCCAAAAGTGGGCGTGGTAGAAAACTAAGAACAAAAAACAAATAATCAAAGATTTAAAACTACGCATAACTCATATCTCTGCGCTCAGATCTCTGAGCTGAAAATGCAAGATTCTCAAGAATTTCGAGATGGCTAGAGATTTTGTTTACCTTTGCTACGCTACCACGCTACCAACTCAGTGCATAACACCAGCGCTGAGAGCAAACGAAGAATTACTCTTGTCGATCAGTGTTCAGTAATTCTCTCTCCATGCAAATATATAGAGTCCTCCTAAAGACACTTATAACCCCGGTCCTTATGCTTGGTGCAGGAGAATAAACCCAATTAAAGGTGGATGGGAACGTCTTAGACTGTTGTGAGAACAAAAAAAAATTGGTTTGTTTTTGGCCCCGTCTACATAGACGGGAAATAGAGAAGAAGAAGGAACAGTGAACAACCAGCGACTTGGTGGCTGGGTCACTTAGAACGAATGTAGGTACACAAATTCTTCGGCCCGAAAAGTTTTTGAATCCGCCTTCGAGGGATGGCTTAGACCCTAGAAGGACAGCGAGGAGGCTTATGCAAGTGGAAGAGGACCTCGACTAACTTGCAGACCCCTATAGCTGCTTAATGGTTGAGGCCCTGGTCTACCTCAAAATGTAGCATCCCCTTAAGTGAGTAAACGGCGATGAAGACCAACATAACGCTGGCGCTGGCTATGATCAGAATAAACCATTCAACCCAGACGATGATAGAGAAAACTTTCTTCGTCTTTGTTTCCATTTCAAAATTGAAAATAAACCCGTGTGTGTTTTTTTATTTTATTTTGGGAAATAGGGCCCACGGTCTTTACTACCGCGGGTGTTATTGCACTGCACCATTTGTAGTGAGATCTGTAAGACAATTTTAGGACATTGAGTGTACAGGTCATGTGACATTATATATTTAAATTTTTTCTTCTAGGGTTTCTAGAGGTAGTTTTCAAGTGTTAAAATGACCACCGTCATTTACCATAACTGACCCTATAGAAAAAAATTTTTTCACAACAGCAGCTGTCAAAGAGATATAAGGCAAAAACTAAAACATACCTTAGGCGCTCTGACAGTATAGACTTAAAAAAAAAATTGTATAAAGGAATAGAGATAATTAAATTTCCTATGAAAAAGGTTTTGTAACGATGAACCATTCTTGAGATATTGGCTAAAACGCGTTTTTCAAAAGGGCGGCTGATGCACTTACTAACAGCCTTGCTATTTTATTAGCAAACTCAGAAAAAACCCACCCATCAATGCCAATCAAAAAATTTGGTCAGTATAGTTTCGTAAGAAAAAGTCTGTGCCGACTGGCCTATTCTTTCATGAACGTTCATTCACATTTAAACTTACGTGTTCCTTTTGTTGGAAGTGTCTTCCAAGCCAGCCATATATGTCTTAATAATCGTAGTGGTGGTAAAAAAATTCAAATTTTTTAGCGTTTTTGACAAAAATTAAATGGAAATAATTGAAACTTGCGACATGTTGCAGGCACCTTACTTACTTACTTACTTACTTAAGGTGGCGCTACAGTCCGGGGTGGACCAGGGCCTCAACCAACAAGCTTCTTCCAGCCGGCTCGGTTTCTAGCTAGCTGTCTCCAGTTTCGCACGCCAAGTTGGTTGAGGTCCTCTTCCACTTGCGTGCGCCACCTTTTACGCTGTCCACCTCTACTGCGTTGTCCCACGGGGTTGGATTCAAAGACTTTCCGGGCCGGAGCATTGGTGTCCATTCGCTCTAGATGACCCAGCCATCTCAGTCGTTGGCTTTTCACTTTTGTGGCTAGGTCGGTGTCGCTGTACAGCCCATACAGTTCGTTGTTGTATCTTCTTCTCCATTCCCCATCTATGCAGACGGGACCAAAAATCACCCGGAGAATTTTCCTCTCAAAACAGCCTAACGCGTTCTCATCCACTGTTAGCAGTGTCCATGCCTCTGCACCATACATCAGGACCGGGATGATAAGCGTCTTATACAGGGACAGTTTAGTTGCTCGAGAGAGGGCTTTGCTTCTCAATTGCCTTCTTAGCCCAAAGAAACAGCGATTGGCAAGAGTAATTCTTCGTTTGATCTCAGCGCTGGTGTCGTTCGCTGAGTTTATAGCGGATCCTAGGTAGACAAAGTCTCTGACTACCTCAAAATTATAGCTGTCTATAGTGACGTTCTGTCCGAGACGTCGGTGTTGGGTGTCCTTTCTTGTGGACAGCATATATTTTGTTTTGCTTTCATTCACCGTTAAACCCATCTTCTTGGCTTCCTTCTCAATGCTCACAAAAGCACCACTGACATCACGCTTTGTTCGTCCGATTATGTCAATGTCGTCAGCGTAAGCGATTAATTGGACGGACTTTTGAAAGATTGTGCCTCTGGTGTTGACGTGAGAGTTTTGCACTATTCTTTCAAGAACGATGTTGAAGAAGTCGCATGACAGCGCGTCGCCTTGCCTAAAACCTTTTTTGACATCAAAGGTGTCGGTGAGGTCTTTGCCGACCTTGATGGAGCAGCGTGCATTCTCCATCGTCATCCTGCACAAACGGTCGAGTTTGGCAGGGATGCCAAAACTAGACATTGCTCTATATAGCTCGTCTCTATAGATGCTGTCATACGCGGCCTTGAAATCGATAAAAAGGTGGTGGGTATCGATTTGGAGCTCCTGGGTTTTCTCCAAGATCTGCCGTAGTGCGAATATTTGGTCGATGGTGGACTTCCCTGGCCTAAAGCCACACTGATATGGACCTATCAGGTTGTTGACGAATGGCTTCAGGCGTTCACAAAGTACGGCAGAGAAGATCTTGTAGGCGATATTGAGAAGACTGATGCCTCTGTAGTTGGTGCAGTCCAGAGGATCGCCTTTCTTGAGGATCGGGCAAACAATACTGAGGTTCCATTCATCGGGCATGCTTTCTTCCGACCATATTTTACAGATGAGCTGGTGCATACTCCTAACCAATTCATCGCCAGCCGCTTTGAATAGCTCAGCCGCAAGGCCATCAGCTCCAGTAGCTTTATTGGACTTAAGTTTAGATATGGCTATCCTCACTTCGTCAAGATCGGGTGGACGGAATTGTTGGCCTACGTCGTCCAGGTTGAATGGTGCAATTTGCATGGTAGCGGAATTCGGTTCGTCATCGCCGTTATACAATTTGCAGAAATGATTTTTTCATATCCACCGACTGCGTTTCCACCACGATGTTCCCCTGATCGTCCTTGCAGGCTTCGGTTCGGGGTTTGTAACCTTGGGAGGTTCTTTTTACTTTTTGGTAAAACTTCCGAACTTCATTCCTGCAGTGGCATCCCTCTAATTCCTCGATCGCGCGCTTCTCATGCTCTTTCTTTTTCTTTCTGAGAAGCTTGTGTTCCTCTTTCCTCTTCTGCTCGTAGAGCTCGCGAGCAGCTCTGGTCCTTCTATGCAGCGCCGCTTTGTATGCCTGTTGTTTGGCTGCATGTACTTGCCGGCATTCCTCGTCGAACCAGGGGTTTCGCTGTGGTGGTCGTGCGAAGCCCAGCACGTCAGAGGCGGCATCTCTGATGGCTTCCTGGCAGTTTTTCCACTGGTTCTCGATGTTTGCAGTTGGCGGCAAAGGACTAGTTAAGAGGGTGCGAGAGACTCGATCGGAAAAGGACCTGGCGATTTCTTGCGACTGTAGCCGTCCGACGTTAAACTTCCTGACAGTATTTCCCTGTTTTGGCTTTGGTCTGGATATCCGTAGCATTACCTTTGCTACAACGAGGTAGTGGTCCGAGTCAACGTTGGCTCCTCGGAACGTTCGGACATCCTTGATACTGGAGGAGTGCCTTGCGTCGATCGCAATGTGGTCAATTTGGTTGGCGGTTGATTGACCAGGAATTCGCCATGTCCCCTTATGAATATCGAGATGCGGGAACTGCGTACTAGCTACCACAACGTTTCGCCCCTCAGCAAAGTCGATTAGCCTGAGTCCGTTATCGGAGGTGGTGTCGTGCAGGCTGTATCTTCCGATTGTGCCACCAAAGACGTCTTCTCTTCCTAGTTTGGCATTAAAATCACCCAAGACAATTTTAATGTCATAGCTAGGGCATTGCTCATATGTCTTGTCCAGGAGCTCGTAGAACTCGTCCTTGGTGTCGTCATCTTTCTCCTCTGTGGGGGCATGCGCGCATATCAGGCTGATGTTGGCGAATTGTCGTGAGGCGCTCGTTCACATAATTGAAACTCAAGACCTCTTGCCTCAGTCTGCCTCTAACAACAAATCCACATCCAAAAAGACGCTGCCCTTGTGGTCGGTAACAGTCACCGTAGTATACATCGCAGTCTTTCAGTTTTCTTTTGCCCGGCCCATCCCATCGCACTTCTTGGATGGCGGTGATGTCTGCTTTGTAGCAGTCTAGGGCCTCCGCTAAATGTTCGGCTGCACGTGGTCTATAGAGAGACAGAACATTCCACGTGCAGATCCGAAGTTCGTTGTCCTTATTTCGTTTGCTAGGTTCGTCAACAGTAAATCCGTCCGTATCCGAGGATTGTTGATGCTTCGCAACTAAAAATAGCTTTACGTGGCCGGGAAGTCACCCCGACGGCACGACCCCCAACCTGGAGGACCAGACCCTATATATATAACTCCAAGGGCGGGGAGCCGGATTAACCGCTCCTTATAGGCCTGAGCTCCGAATATGTCCTAGTAGCCCGTATAAGGTGTTCACTAAGTAGTTCAGCCTAACTGGAACTGTAGACGCCACCGTTGATTCCATCTTGAGAATTCTTCCGCTGCCGCCTGGATGAAGGAGAAGTGCTTTAGTGGGAACCCTCCTCCCCCCCTCTCTCGTTTGCTGCCCCCTAAAACCGTCCACAGGGATTGGAACCTCATCTTCAGTTAAAGGTACTAGGCACCCGATGTTCACCGCGGGCAGCAGGCACCTACTTGTTTGTGGTTAAATAGTCGCGCAAAAAAACACAAATGCGTGCGTGGTCAAAATTGTCTACGGATACGATTTTGGATTATGAACGCCAGAAAGTCGCGAGTTCGTTTCTAGATTTATGCTTTTTTTAACAGAACATTGTATCTTTTCAGTATATCCTCTCTTCGTACACAATTTAAAGGTTTCTTTTGCTGAAATTGTACTCTCGCAGCATTTTATTGATTTATTATTCCAACAAAAGAACTCAATAGCCGTTTTCCTTTGGAGGTGGCGAAGTACTTACGAGTAGATGAAAACCCTAATCTAGTACTACCAACTGCACATGCTCTCATGCGCGAGTAGATACATTTTACATGTGAAAGCAGTTTGATGTGTTCCATTGAAAAAAGCTGGCAAAGTACTTGCAAGTACTTCGCCACCTCCAAAGGAAAACGCCTAATAATCATTCAACTTAACATTACAACAAAAGATTGAGCTCAGTCTTTGTGAATTCTTACTTCTGTGTTACGTTTAAATTAAATTATTTATCAATCACGCTGCGCAGGTTAGGAACACACATACGTTCTTCTCATAAAAGTATTCTTAAGTCGGAACTCAAAAAAAGAAAACGCTCTTCAAATTTAGTTAAAAATTGTTTGTTTGCATTTCTGCTTAAGATAAAATATTTCACACCAAATCGTTGTTTTTGTGTATCTTTCATTTAACTTCATACCTTTTCCAAAGAACAAACAAAAAGTCCTGTACAATCTTTGCTTTCGGTTTGTTTGATCTTGAGACCATAAGGACATATGCAATGGTTTTTGTATGGTTTTCCTGCGGATAAGAGAGATTTGATATGTATAAGTCTGCTTCGGCCACGACTTCAAAAAAAAAAAAAAAAACTTATCGCATTTCCCCCCTTAACACGAGGCAAGTGTATTTATCACTTCGAGGATTCTTATACATCACTGACCTAACCACGACTAGGATCGACCGGCAGCTATGATGTTTTATTGGAGTTCACACATTTTAGATTACATTCCCCTTGTTTATGTTTATTTTCACTCCAAAAATGTGTTCAGGATATTTTCTTTTTGTACAGATTCGAGTTCTTTTAATAAACAAATTTATGACTTTGGCACGTTAGGTGTGATGTTGTGGTAGGATTTGTGTGCGTCAAACAAGATAAGGAATCAAGGAGTTTGTTTTGTATCGAAATCATTTTCAAACGAAAAATTATCCACTTTTGATTGTTTATTTTATTTCCACAGGCAGCTTCACTTAATTCCCCAAACTCTCCTGAACCTCTCGTAGCTGAACTTTTAGTAGAATTCAGTGTTTGTCTGGATCGAAATCACACACAATATGCAAATTATTTCAAACTACCTTGGGCATTTGAATATTGCGCCTCTGCCCTTCACCGGAAATACAAATTCAAATCAAAATGGCTCAATTGTTATGTCTTTCGCAGAAAAACCGGGTCGGGGTCATCGGTTCGCGATAAGAAAATTTTCGAATGGTTTCGTTTGCATTCCATTGAATTCCATTCCATTCGATATGAAAATGCTTCTATTGATGAGTTCAAACGACCGATTGTCGTCCTTGCTCGCTTGCTCTGTTCACGTCCATCAGGCTCGACTTTAAAATGAGAGGATGGGCGTTTGGCTTTTAGTAATTTTGGCAAATGGTCACTAAATTTAGCCCGCAATTTGGACGTCCGTCCGTCGCCATCGTTTGGTATTATGGAGATGACACACCACCACCAGTTTCTCTGTCCTATGTCCAGGGCGAGAGATCTAGAGGTCCATGTGCTGCCCGCCCGAATGGCTGCGAGTGACATTTTGTGGTTTGGTGTGTATAAAACGCGAATAGGTGATGCGATATGCAATGCAATGCTGCGCTTCTGTGCATTGTATCATTTGCATTTGATGCGACAAACGACAGATGACACGAACATAAACACACACGTCTCGCGTCGAGTGGAATCGAAACGAATCGTATCCACGCAATAATGGACATCCATTAACCTTAATCCGATTTTATATTCGAAATCCAACAGCGGCATTTTGGCTCTGCCAATTTCACAGGATAACTCTGCTGATGGCGCTGCAGAAACCAATAGCAATACGCGGGTTGGAAATTTAGGTTGTTTTTGTTGATTAGTGGTGATGGAATTGGCTGTTTGGGAGGGTTGGTTCAATTGATGTTAGAGATTGACGGAGTTGGAGTCGGAGCCAAAGTGTATATTGTTAGGTAAGCCGTATAAAACACTAATGTCGCTTTTTGTTGCCCATTGTGCAGATTGATTGACATTTGTAAAAATCAAGGGGAATGATCTGCTTGCTGGAAAGGGAATTAATGTTTTAAACGTTTCGAAAATGAGAAGAGGAGGAGGTTTAGCGAGATTTCAAGTTCATGGTTATATAGCTGGCGGAATAATTAGCTGAAAATATATGATTCAACTTTAAATTGATTGAAGGTTTTATTGATTTAATTTACGTGATATTAAGGATGTAGGTTTACAAGTTTAGTATAATTTTTATTTTCAACAGAAACTACTACATCTACAACTCACCCAAGACAGCTTCTTACGAAATCAGAATTTTTTGAAACTGAATTTTTAAGCAACAAATCACGTCAAAAAATTTGAATTTTTTTAAACCGATCGAAAATCGAAAAAAATTCCAACACAGCTGGTATTTAGTGTAGAGACTTAAGCAGATTCTAAAACAAATATCTTAAATTTGAACCATCACTGACTACTTTTGTTAAAAGGGAGAAAGGGGAAAATAAAATTGTTATTAAATATCTCAAAAACGGTCACCTTTTTCGAAAGACTTTTATGATGCACAGAAGTGAACTGCAACAAGTAGATCGTTTTAAGAACCACTCACAAAATTCATTGCCTTACACAGTGTTCAGATATATTCCCATTTATTTCGCTTCATATTGTTTCGCTTCTCATAAATGAATCTGAGTGGAGCTCACATTAAATTGAGCCAAGGATTCACTACAACAAGATTCAGTGTCTGAATGCATTCTGTTTTCGTTCGAACGTGAATGTGTCTGAACACTTAACAAGACAACGACTGTTTGGAGCTTCAAGCCTAGTACGTAGATCGAAACAAATTTTTTCTCCTATGTACAATTTTTCCCAGGACAAATTTTATGTCGGATATTTTTCCAGTGCAAAATTTAAGAGTTGTGACCGCTGTACATGAAAAGGGAAAAGGGAATTTTTGGACAAATTGTGACGTTTTATATATTTCGCTTTTTATAAACTAAAATCATCTTCCTGTTTCATTAATAAGACGTGGTGAGGACGCATGACTGATATAAAATATAAAATGCGTTATGAAAATGATGACATTAGGATGAGAATAGAATAAAAACAACAGCTGTTCTAAATCAGTCACTGGCGTAGCTAATGGGAAAGGGTTTAAAAGGGCCACATACAGATACGGAAGATATTTTCTTCAATACAAAATTTAAATTGACTCTCAAACCGAGTTAAATCGAGTTGGAATCAGCAGACAGAGTTGGCAAATTTAATTGGATTTAGGGAGCAGTAGAAAACTGTGAGCATTTCTGATTTTGGTAGGGTTTCTTAAACCATCGATATCAAATCCATCCCTGAATGGAATTTTATAAATGATAGCTTGACAGATAGGAAAAGAAGTATGTTTTGATGGAAATAGTTTAGTTTGATGCAAATGTCAACCAATTGCACTAAAATCACTTTTTTCCGTAAAACTAAAAAAATTTCAAAAATTGAGGTTTTTTAATTTAACGACATACTAGCCATCCCTCTATGGAATTTGACAGTTGATGGCTTGAAAGATGGAGAACAAACAATGTTTTGACAGAAAAAGTTAATTTGATCCAAATGTCAAAAAAGTGCCCTACGTAACTTTTTTCCCGGAGAAGTAAGAACCTTCAAACATTTCGGAATTCTTAGCGGTTTTTAATCCATCGACATCGAAGACCTCCTTCAATATAATTTGACAGTTGAAGGGTGGATAGATCTGGGACGAACTATATTTTGACGGAAAAAGTGTATTTCGATTCAAATGTTACCAAATTGTCCTAAAATCGCCTTTTTCCAGAGGAGAAAAAAAAATGACAATTTCAGAACTTTTAAAGTATGCGATCAATTTTTCTTACTCTGCAAATGCTTCCAAGGAGTCTGATTTCTGTATGTAAAAGCTTCAAATTTATGTAAATTGAAGGAAATTTCATAATTTTTTTTAATTTCTAACTACGTTACTGTTTTCATTTGTTTTGTTTTTATCTCTACACCTTTAGAATTTGTCTTGAGAAAAAATTTGTCTTTGCGCGATCTGCCGTACTAGGCTGCACCGTGTCTGGTCTTAAGCTGGCCAAACACGACCCAGCTATCCGATCCATTTGGTTCGGTTGGATTTCATATTGGCTGGAAATCCAAATGGATCGGTGGCCGCTCAACCCCACACATGACCGATTTTGGATCGGCAGGGGCCATTTGGCTCGTTGGCTCTGTCGTGTATGGCTAGCTTTACATTTGGTCTCCACTGGCGAAACCAAAAAGTATGCGACAGATGGTTGGCGATAAAGCATGCTTTCTGTTTTTGTTCATTCTTCTCTTTGTTCTTCTGTTTGGTGCAGAAGGAATATTTATGTTCTATGAGCAACTTAGAACTTGTGAGCCACTCATAAATTTCAAAACTATTGTGAATCATGTGATGAATTGAATATTTTGAGTGTGAGTCCCCCTAACATTTTAATTTTTTTTTTGATTTAAAGCGATCTAAGTGTTTGATATCTCTAAGCAGATTGCACATCAGCTCCATGATTGGTGTTATAACCGGACACTGCCTCATAGGCAAGCACGCAACGCGTCTTGGCGTATTCGCTAACGATTTTTGCAGAAGCTGTATGGATGAGGAAGAGATAGAATCGATCCCTCACCTTCTATGCACGTGCCCTGCTCTATCTCATAGACGAAGACTTCACCTTGGTGAGTTCTACTTCAATGATCCTAGTGATCTGATAAACTTAGGCATTGGCAGTCTATTACGCTTCATAAGGAGCTCCAAGTGGTTCACCGAGTAAGGAAAAGGGTTTCCTAGATTCATGTGGTATCACAATGGACCAACTCATGGTCTAAGTGTGTCAGTCTCCACGACTGGCAGCCACTTCAACCTAACCTAACCTAACCCCCTAACATTTAGAGATTCGATGGTGGAAGCAAGATAATGATTCGAATTCTGTTGGGATAAATGCAATGAGCTCAAGTAAGAAGTGAACATGATTCACATTCGCTTCTCTTTTGTGAATGTGAGACTGTTAAGTGTTCGTATTTTTTTGTAAATGATTCAAAACTGCAAATGAATGGATTCATGCAGCTCTCTGACCGGCTTTATCAATTAAAAGTGCTCAGATATCTTGCAGTTAACGAATTAAAATTTCATAAAATTAAACATATAAATTGCTATTCCACGTTAAGTTCCAAATCTTACCGAAAACCTACAATCAACAAGAATTCTGCTGTTACAAAGAGTATTTATAAAACTGCACATACACTGTCTCACTAAATGTGGACTTTTGCACACACTCTCACATTTGAGGTTGCAAAAAGCATGTGCGTCACTAGCGTCTATAGTTTTTGGCAAAAATGACAGAAGAATTTTTAGCTTAATTACTCGTTATTCGTTAATTTGGTGAGTTGCATAGTTTAGAATTTTGCTTTATTAATAAGATTTGACACTTAACTCACTGACTAAAGATAATTCGTGTTTAATTTGCGTTTATGAATACCGGTTGTAAATTGTAGCAAACGAAATTTTACACAAATACACATTTTTGTATACTGTAATTTTGTTTGTATATTTTTGATTGCATTGAGAACGCAGTACCACATAGACATACTACCAGAACTCATTAACGTATTTAAAAAATACAAAATGGATTCATGGATAACTCAAATCTACGAATCTGACACAAACCATAGGTATACAAGTTTGGAGGTCTATTTAAAGTTAAAAGTATTTGGTATCCTGCGTGTATAGATTCT
This sequence comes from Dasysyrphus tricinctus, assembly GCA_963921185.1. NCBI lineage: Eukaryota > Metazoa > Arthropoda > Insecta > Diptera > Syrphidae > Dasysyrphus > Dasysyrphus tricinctus. Next base: position 6,734,631 of record OY992533.1, read on the forward strand.
GATCCCAATTTCCTTTTATAAACAAAAATAGCAGACTTTTCATCAAGGCCTCTTCAAAAAGTAAAATCCATTTCCGTTTTATTAAGATAATCTTACAGCAACAGAAAGTAGCAACAGCAGCACGACATCAGTTTTATTTTTTATTTTTGTGAAACACTTTGTATTCGTATTGATTTCGTCCTTTTTTTGACATAAGGTTTCATCAGAATCATATCCTTGCTTACAGTAGTAAATTGCAAGAATAAAAAATAAAAGAAATCAAAATCAAAATCCTCGCACTCGCTATGTGTCCATCAAAAAATACTTCTCCTGTATCTGACACTTTCCAGTCGAGTGGTTGCATTGCCATTAAATCCTCTTTTTGACAGGCTCTGCTACCGCCATCACCACCACTTCAACCATTCTACCAATGTGCGTCGCCATATTGCGTCACCGCCACCGTCATCATAGTCGTCGTCGTCGGTCGTCTGTCCATTTCGTTGACGCTGGTAAACTTTTCTCTCCATGGGAACCAAACACCAGGAATCAAAGAATTCCCCATTTATCCTGGCATGTCAATTGCATCTCTGTTTTTTTTTTCCCAGATTTATTTCCCAAAAAAATATATCTAAGGTGCATGGTTGCCTCGGTGAATTTTTTAACAGTTTTTTTTTTTTAAATATTTTGATTGTTTATAAGTTTTATAAGCGATTTTAGGAAAAAGTTGTCAGAATAAAATTTTTTGTCAACGTTGTTTGAAAGGTCAATTTTCGACGTTTCTAGGTATGGATAAAAATATAGGTAATTTATAAAATTGTACTACGACTCCCTTAAATGCTGTATACAAATAAATTAGTGAGTAGGTTCTTAATGTAGCTAGTGGGTTATAAGTACCTACCAATAAAATAGTCAACGTGCTTAGACCAGGTGCTCCCTATTAAAAGCTGACCAGGTGCTTACGTAAATGTGTACTTTTTGAAGAATATTGTTCATGCCAAATTGAGCAATTACTACAAGAAACGGAGTTTTAAGCAACTACTCGGACCAAATTCTTAATCAAATATTTCGGAGTTATTCCAAGGAAAGACTCAAATTCAATTGACAGAAAACTAACATATAAGAAAGTAGTTGATACCTGCTAACTAAGTTAAGGTTAAGTAAAATTATGTAAGTGTTTGCTCGTCTTTTATCCATACGCAAGTAAATTTTAATAAAATTATTTGCCAGTTTGTATAAAAAAAAAATATATTTAAAACCTTAAATTTCAAAATTACTTCTCAAGAGTTCTTGGAGAATAGGAGTTCTTGTAGAATTGAAATTCTTCAAGAATTTGAGGTTTTCGAATAGTAACAAATGGAGATGAAACAAAAATAAAACTCGCATAGCGGTAACCATGTCTACTATATGTCTAGGGATCAATTCCAATCGAAAGCAATAGACCCACAGACTGACTGGGCGATATTTGTCAACCCCTCGACAGATATTGTTTCGATTTTTATTTTTCAGATTTTTATTTTTTGTATATACGTGTTCGGGTAGGAAGTGGTGTCCTTCTCGTCCTGCCTCTTTCGTCTACTTCCCCTTCTGCCACCCCGTGCCGACCATTCCTTGGATATCATATTCTTATCGCTCAGAGAGCAGAGCTGGTGACAAACATTTTAAATTGTAGATACAAATTCATTTTTTTATTTATTTTATTATGGCGCGATGTTGGATGTTATTTTGTTGTGTTCCCTGTGATTTCCTTAAGTGCACTTTAAGTTGTGTTCATTGTTAACTTTTGGTCGAGCTGCGGCTGGATTCGGATTGAGCAGCGATGATTTTTGATGATAGAAGAGGGTTTGGTGCAGCCTTTATGTGTGCACACGCTTCAACGAAACTTTACACAAAAATAAAAAAAAAATTGGAAAGAAGTGTTATATTATTTGATATGAGTCGTTCTTTTGTTGGTATTTAGAAGGCTTGGTGTTGTCGAGTGCACACAGTTTTTAGTCCATCTAGTCTTATAAAAAAAATATCGTGTGATAAAAAAAAGCTTAGATTAGGCATTACGACGACATAACACATGAAAATCACACATTGTCGACCAAAGGGGGAATTCCCTTGCATTAGGTTGATAACAAGAAAACATATAAGCCTCGACTTAATGCGATCCTAACGTTTGATACGGTGACGTGTGTTTTATTTTATGCTTCTGCATATCCATAAATGATTTGTAATAATAGAATATGAAGAAAATTTGGAAAGAAATTCTTCTGATTAAGTGGAGTGACTGAATATAATTCAAGTGATTTGGATTTTGGAGTGTTTTTTTTTATGCTCTATACTTTTGATTTTCGAATCGAATCAAAATTCAAGTACCTTCAGTAGATACTCAACTGACGTGAACTGAAGGACAAATACGTTCCACGGTTTTTTTCAAGGATCAAATTTAATAAGAGTTGAATTTACTTCAATATTCAAGTCAACTGAGATGCAAGACGAATACGTTCCACAGATGTATTCTTGGATCGAATCGAATTACAATTTAAGTTCCTACCACTCAACTCCCGTGAAATAAAACTAGAATACGTTCAAAAATTTGATCCTGAAAGATTTTTAATTTAGCATCGAGCAGCAATCTAGACAAAGCGTGCAGGAATGTGGAACAACGTAACATTAAATTGTTAATCACAGAGAAAATTGTATATGTGGAACGTAAATTTTTAGCTTATTTTTTTTACTAAGTAATATAGGTACAAAGACGCACTAGGCTTTCTTCTCATTTTTAATCAAATTAAAACTGAAAAGGTTTCACAATCTTTTTCTTACCATATTTTCACTGAAAACTTTATACTAGAAGCAGTAATATTGGGAAAAGATAATATTGGTCGCGAATTTTGACATTTCATTCGCATGAGTTAAACACCTGCAAATTAAATATTATATATTATTATTATAGTAAAAGGAAAAGGGCTGATAATGAAATTTTAACGAATGTTTTATTTGCGGGTTTGTAGAATAGGTTCTGAGGTTGTGGATTGTGAACCGAATTTAAAACTTACAGTTGACAGAAGATGTACATAGGTATTGTGGAATTTAAAATTCTAAATTTTACGATGACTATCAACATTTGTTTAATTTTCACTCAAAATGCGCATCTACTAAGCCTTAGAATCGAAAAAGTTTCCTTATCAATCCAAGAACACAGGCAAGTAACAATGTTAAGTTCATACAGAATCTTCAGCGTGAAAATTTTAAACTTAATATGCCTCTTTGGTAATACGAAATTTTCAGTTTCCCAAACTGAACTTTTCTACTATTTAGTGACAGAAAGCAAGTAATTTCACGTTACCAAACAAGCTTTAAGGAAAAGAAGAGTAAAAAAGGGTATGCAAGTTTTGGAATGCGAAATTGAAAAATTCCACATCCAGCTGTTTCTATGAATAGGTATGTATTTGATTTTCACCCGGAATAAGTAGCTTCCAGATCTCTCATTTGATAATGAGTAGGTAGGTACTTCTCGTTAATTGACAAATTAATAAGTTTTAGAAATATTGTCTCAATAAGCCTTATTGGGAGTTTCATCTGAAAGACATTCCATCCAAAAAAATTTACATTTCCCTTTTTGCCTGAGAGTTTCACCTGCACCTTGTTCGAAAATTCCCCTTATTGTGAATACTTATTTCAGGCGAATTGCATTGTAACTGCACCTATCGTAGCTCAGTTCCCTAACTAAATTAACACCAAATTAACACCAACCGCTACCGAGATCTTGTGATCACTTTAAGAAAGTAGAATAGGCCAACGCGTATTAAATAAATTACAATTATTTGAAATGGAGGACAAATTAAAAAAAAAAGCACTATCCTTATTCCTCCACGACCTTCCCTCCTTCAGAGTTATTAGCTAACTTATAGTACTCAGTCATATTCTTTACAAACTTATCTTTCGTTAAGTTACATTATATAAGCTTATTTGTCCCTTTACAATACATCAACTGCTGAGCTTCACACTCATGCAGTTCGAAACAGTCATTACCCGTGTTTTGTTGGAAAATCTATCAATAGTATAGTAGGATTTTACACGAATAACAAAAACAATATCCGCAGTGTGAATACTACCGATAAAAGTTAAAGTAGAATCTTACTACGGATGGGTTTTTGACATTTATACGAGTCTCGAATGGATCTTTTGTGATTTCGTTCTCAAATGTTGGTACGATTGATATTGCATTTGTTTCTCGATGGCTGTGTTCGTTGAGTAGTTGTGCATTTGGAATCATGTGTTTTCCATTGGGGAAAAAAATCAATCTGTTACTGTTGATATTATTCAGTTTTGTTAATGAAAATGGACTTACTGGGCTTATTTTGCAAGAGAAAACAATAGAAAAGATAATTAAGTTTTGCTATGTGTCCACCAAAGGTTTATCTCAGTTTAGATTAAATAAATCTTTTTGGTGTTTCCACCGTACAAGAAGATTTAAAAATGATTAAGTTTGACAGCACTTTCTAAAATGCAAATGGTGTTTCTATGTTTCTTATGAAGTGCAAGTGAGATAGTTTGATTCGTGTTAAACAATGAAGAACTGAATAGTTCAGCACCATATAAGAATATGCTACCTACTCCATGTGCAATTTTTTGTTTTTTAATTTGATTACAACAAAACTATATTTTTTGTACACAAACATACAAATAAACAGACCATAATGCATTATCTGTAAAACCAACTCCTCCACACAGGTTTTTCTTCACAAATTTTGACTCGACTCCGATCCCCGACCGGAATCGAGTCGAATCAAGCTCATTTCAACTCGATTCAGGTATACAAGGAATTGAGGCGAGCTTCAAGCTCGCTTCAACACCACATGTTAATGTAGTAGTCTACGAACAAACCCCCTTCTTGAAGTTTTTATTTTATGCCAAATTGTTTGGTTAAAACTTTGAAATCGACCGCCAGATTTCCAGATGTTTTCTTACCATATCTTCTTGAAAATTGTCCATTTTATTATTTTTTTTTTGCTGAAGTTAATTTTAACTTTTAATTTTCACAAAACTTTCTTCTATTTGTGCTTTTTTTTATTATTATTCTGACAGGTCTTCTTTCAGTTGTACCAATTTTTAAATACAAAAATCTGGCTACTGCCGATGCGTTTTCTTGGGAATTTTCTACTATACTATTTATAGAATGCCAAAAAACACGGGTATTAAGAGCTAAGAATTTCAATTATTTTTTGGCAACCAACGAAAGAAAAACGACGGTTACTGGTGCCCTTTACGCAAGTTTTCTGTTTATTTTAAGTAAGAGAAGTTCGGACGAAAGTCATAATAGCTTTTAAGATTCCAGGTGAGAAAACATTTTTCGGGTGACATTTTTCCAGGGCTGAATATGATTTTAATTTCGGTTTTTCTAAAAGTTCTAAGCTGGACAAAAAGTTTTTATTTTTCGAAAAACACACTGCGTGGTTTAATGTAAAATTAAAAATATCGCAAAAAAAGTTTTCAATGAATATTTAATTTTCACTGTACCTGTTTTTTTTTGTTACGCAGATTTCATATCTTAAAAGTTCTTATTTTAGACTAGTCCTCTAGGCTTAAATAAGAAATACTAGAAGTTTTCTTGGTATAAGTTTGATTTTGTTAGGTTCAAAAATAAGACAACAAAGGAATATAACGAGAAAAGTTTGAAACTTGTCAATTTGATTGGTTCGTTTAAGAAAACAAAATTTTTTGACATTCAAGCCAATTAGTTCGCACGGAAATTTAACTTTAATGTACTCGTAAGCTGTGCGTGTCCTTTAGGGTAAGTACATAAAGTTATAGATATATTACGCGTAGGTCTGACCATTCGTGAAGTGAACAATCGATTAGTTTCACAATCATTTCCTAATTGTGATTTTATTTTCATTCGAATTCGAACGTAAGTAAAAATTTGAGGGGTGTGAATAGGTATGTGACAAGGTTTGAAATTCATCACTTTATTTGTAAATGTAAACTTTTGAAGAGCAAACCCATGAAAATCTCATTTTCACTTGAATTCTACAAAGGTACTAGGATCAATAAATAAATTGAATGTCTTTTTAAAACTCTACAAGTTGACCAACATATTTTCTTTGTTGTTAAAATTGTTGATTATAAAAAAATTTTATTACAGTTGTCCGATGTTATTTTGGATAACAAACGCATGTCCATCAAAAAACAATCTGATCAAACTATTATACACAAAGCTTAGCTCTTTTGTCTATATATACGATGTCAACTAAAGAATCAATTTTAAACACTACTAAAGCCATTCCCCAAGAACTCCAAAACAACTTAACATAACCACCAATTAAACGCCTAATTTATGATCCCAAATTTTAAAAGCCCATACAAGATGTCACCAAAAGAAAAAAATATCTCGTGTTATTGCGTTTAATGTCTCGCATAAGAGAAAAGCCTTCAAGGTGTCCGCAAAGAGATTCCCATTCTTATAATGGCATCTTGATGACTTCAACACTAACCATTCCACACTCGGGTTAAATTAACATTTTACAACAAATTCTTTTCACATTTCAAATCGTTTTTATTTTAAAGATCTATAAAAAGAAGAACTTTGTTCCACCTGTTTTTTTTTTTTATTTGGGTTCTTATTTGAGGTTCAGAAAAAAACCTCTTGGTTTGGGGTAAAACACGTTCTTGGTTGTTCAACATTCGTTCCTTAACAAACGAGTTCACGGAATAGAAGGTATAATGTAGTTGAGGTACCCTCAAACCCTCATCGAGTTCGTTTTATTCAACATCGAAAGTGTTAATTGTCAAAGAAATTTACGACGCCCAGAAGTGCCTTATTGGAGCGCAAGCATCTTTAAAATCTCGCTTGCTCTTCTATTTTTTTTTTTATCTCTCGAAACAGAGATAAACGCCGCATCATTAAACCTTTGAATGGGGCAACGATTCTTTTTCACATGTATTTATTTTTCCGCTCTCATTTCTAGGGCAAGATGGATTTTTATGATAGGTGCGGGTCAACTTTGGAGAACATATATTTTTTCTTAAATATCTATAAGGTTAAGGATTGACCTCCTACAGCTTTGTTACGGATCAGGCATTTAATTTCACAGGCAATTAAAAATGGCTATAAATTCCTATATGGGACTCTTTAAAAAGAGAAATGAGACATCAAAACGAAAAAAACAGAGATGGAATGGAACTTATGGCTAAGCCTCAGAAGGTGACACACCTGCATTTTTGTCATGCTCTAGAAGGCACATCGGTTGCGAAGATAAAGCACTCAAAAATAATTTCGAATGGATATGGGTGGATGATTAATAATGAGAGGTTTTTGTACAACTATATTATGAGGAGGATAATCTTGTTTTAAAAGGACCTCAAAGAGACATTTGTAATCCTGGTTTTGTTCCCATTTTTAAGGGTTTTCTTGTTTGCGTTCAATTTGAATGCCTTGCCCTGTGGCTGAAAGGTGTTCTTCAATTTACTTATGAATGTTAACTTTGTTCACACTTTTGGTTTTAAATGTATGAATATTGAAATTGAAAATAATTATTTGTTTATGAACAGGAAGTTCTTAATAAGGAATTAAATATTGATAGTTATTTGTGGACAGGCAGATTGTTACTTTTAAACCATTAGTTCGATTACAAATATTGGAAATTCGTAGAATGAAATTCACTAAAAATACCAGCTTCTTGTAGAAAAAGACAAAATTCTTCACAGGTTAGGAACGATGAAGTAATTAAGACACCCTTCACCCTTCACCCTTTAAAAAAGGAAAAGTAGTTGGGCCGGTCAACTTATCATCTGAGTTAAGAAATACCTAAATTAGGGGTTTTTCTTTTTTAATTCAGAGCAGAGCCTGAACTGTCAAACAGAAAGTTGTGTTTCTTTTTTGGCTCTGAGCGTTCAGAGCTAAAAATTTGTATTTCTTTTTTCGTTCTGAGTGTGTTCAGAGTTTGTTCAGAGCGCGCTCTATGAGCTCAGAATAAAATGACTGAGCAGACTGAGTTCAATGCTGAACGCATAGCATTTGACAGCTAGTGTTCAGGTGTATTTCAAAAATAGTTCAGGGTGGTCAGAACAAACTTGCTCAGATGATATTCAGAACATGCTTGACATGCTCGGACTCTGTTCAGAGCTCTTTTCTGAATTAAAAAAAGAAAAACGCCTATAATAGTTTAAAAACTAAAAACACGCTTTTAGAGATAGTCAAACTAAAAAGTCAAAAATAATTCTTAGCATGAAAATAAAATTACTGACGAGAAAATTAATGTCACTGTTCTCAAATCGTGGGATGCCTTGAGACATTTTTAAACTAACAAACAAAGCGGGGAAGAACAAATTCTGGTTTTTAAAGAAAGAATTTAATTATGGGCAAAGAGAAATGGATTCGATTGAACTTTGGTAGGATTCAAGAATTAATAAACGAATTGAGCGTAAAATTATACGGTCCGAGTCAAATAAAAAAAAAAACAATGTCCAATGGAATAGCGTATTACGGAGGAGATTCTAAAGGTGGGTCTGGAATTTGGGCAAAGGAACAATTTATTTTTAAATAACATATTCATCGATTTCTTATGGAAGTGGGTCTGATGGACCAAGGTCTGCTCAAGGAGGTTATGTAGGTTGGTCTCGTTTTTTGTCCCAGTTCCAGACCCACTTCCAAAACAACCTCCGTCAGACTTTACTCCGTCAGACCCATAACCAAACAAAATCCAGGAAATAAAAATAAGTTGTTCCTTTGTTCCAGTTTCAGACCTATCTCCAGAACCGCTCCTGTCAGACTATACTCCATCAGACCCACTACCAAAAAAAATCTATGAAAGTTATTTAAAAAAAAAGTTTTTCCTTTGTCCCAATTCCAGACCCACCTCCACAAACTTACATTTTGAGGCATTCTTTGTTCGTTCCGTGATCACATTTGCTGCAGAAGCAAATTTTTCGTATTTGAATGCTTTGGACATTCGGAAACCTTGTATGTTCGAAATTTCCACTTTCGGAAGTGTCAATCTGAGAGTAGTGGATTTAAGCCTAGTTCACTGCTGAAGTAAAACGAAAACTTTTTGAGGTCTCCATCTGAAAAAGACGATAAAATAGTTCACCGATGCACAATATAGACAATCTTCCAAAATCTTCAGTGTGCGAACAATACAATACTTTTCCAAAGTAACCACTAGGTTTTTTTTTTGTATCTTTTTCCAAAAAAATGTGTAAAACCTGTCATATTTTAAAAAGGGGGGACAATTCTATAAGAGTTCGGGAAATTTGAAAAAAGTTAACAAACGCATTGAACCATGAACCGCACCAGTTTTTGTTAGAAACGTCATTTTTGTGTGTAAACGGCTTTGCCACTTTTCCATGATTTCAATGGATTTGCACTTTTTCGTAAGACAAATCTACTGCTTTTAAATCGAATCTACGGCACTTTTATTTTTCAAAAAAGTAAATTATCATTCATCAAAATTTAGTCCCCTAATTTTTCAATTCTATTCTTCCGGCTTCCTGCTATTGGCTTGCTTTTATAACAATCGTGACAGCATATTTAATTATATTATGCTATTTTTAATTTCTTTTGTTCTTCTATTTTGAAAATAAAAGTAAAAATTGGAATATGCAGATCTTCTGTAAGAAAACTGCATTTTTGTTTAAACCTACTTCGGAAAATTTTCCGATCAGTGGCAACGCTGTGACAGAAACTGGCCACCACGAATTTTGACAGCAGTTGTAACACTTCGTGTTCACAGAAATTTGTGTAGCAGAAATTCGCAAGTGTTCCAACGGAGGGGAAATTATTTGCTATCTCATTGTGCTCTCTCGATTCAACTTTTTTGAGTTAACAAACAGGAGTTTGTGACAATTTGTGAAAATTTGCAAGAAATTTCACGATAACAAACAGACTTACTTATTCCTCTTGATGGTAGGCAAAGCAGAAGCTGATGGCAACTGACCACAACGTGGCTTAACAAATAAAAAAAAACACCGAATATACCTTAAGTTGAAATTAGCTGAGATATAGGCCATTTTCTAAAACGTCATCTGCGTCAAAAATGCATTTGCAGAATGTTCTTAAACGTAAACTGCAAGTCTTCTGTTCGAAAACGCAAATACAAATTTGACTGCATTACCATTGTGTTCGATAATGCAGCTTGCCAAAGTCACATGTTCGAAAACATCATCTGCGGTGCAGCTGTGCAGTAAAAAAATCGGGTTGCCGAACAAAATATTTAAAAGTCAGAGAGCGTGTTTGTAAACATCAAATGCGTTTGCAAGTAAGTAGACTGACGTTGATCAAACTGATTTTGTGCAAGTAGGACGATCGCAGTACCTGCGTCCAAAAATGACGATCATTTGATGATCAAATTGACTTTGATTTGACGTTTTCGAAAACGGCCATACTTATTAACTTCTATGAAGATATTCAAACATTTAGGTATGCACTTAAAACCCGGACTTTGGAATTTGCGAAATAAATATTAATAAATAATGGTGTGCATCAAAACTTCCTTTCGTCCCCCTTTCTCTATCTCTTTTTCACAAATAATTCCTTGTCTATAAAAAACTCAATCCGCTTTAGTGCTTTGCTCAGCACAGTACCCTTAACTTCATTTTTGTTCTTTGGATTTAGAGTAACTGTGCGTCATTAAAATATGGAAATTATTTAATTAAAATTAAAACAACTTTTGGTTACAGAGAGCTGAAGTAGGTATGCATTGTGTTTTTTAATAAATAAAAGTTCTTGCTAAATCATAACTTTGCTAAACTAAAATTGACACCATTTGGAGAGCCCCCATATGTCCATTGTCCAGCTACCTCAGTTAAAAACATTACATTTGTTGATCTTAGATAATGAATGACCAACAAAATTCGATTCTTTTTTCTCTTATTTCTGTAAATACATATGGGTGATTCCGTTCCAACTGTGATTCTTTGCGTCCAGTGCTTTTTTGTTGTTTAATGTAAAATGTTCGCATATATTTTTGGTTTGGATTGTGTAAATGGCTATTTACTACAATCTACATTCAATATCATGACCAAGTTTGCAACTTCTTCGACATGGCTTGGAAAAGTATGGTCAAAATGTCAGTACCGTGGCATGTCCGCTCCTTGTTTTTCCGATTAAGTCTACTGTTTTCGAATGAAATAGTTCATTGACTAGAAATGTTGCCCTCAGAAAAGTTTGAGTGCAATACTTGCTTGACAAAATAATGCAAAAATTAAGTCAAAATACTTATAGCTGAATAAAATAATCATGAATGAATGTTGTCCGAGGTTTTAGTTTTATTTTTGAATTCAAAAGATTTCCCGCTCAACCGCCATTTTGTTTTAGCTTTAACAAGTATGTATTGTAGTTTTCTAAAAGAGACACTATTTATGTATATTTAACAACAGTAATTTTGTTTTTGGTACGTTGTTGTATTTTAAGAGTGATATGTTTGCATGCGATGAAAGTATGTCACAAATTTATTTGTCAGTACCGTGGTAGTATTTTTTAAGCATGTTATAACATGTTTCTAGTTGGTTATCAGAATTTTGTATTCCTTTTAACGGCACAAGTTAAAATTGTCCTGGAAATTATTTTTCTCATAAGCATAGAGAAGTGAGGTTACATAAACTGTCTAAATGTCAGTACCGTGGATGTCAGTACCGTGGATGTCAGTACCGTGGCATTTAAATACTTATTGAGCTTTAAATAAATATAATTAAATAATTCTTTGCAATAATATTTTCTTCTACCAATTTTCTTTATGAGAACGGTAGCAATACATCAGACGAGCCAAACAAAAATAATTCCGTGCAATAAAAACTAAGTAATAACCCAGCACAAGGAAAAGGGTTGCCATTCAGAAGAACAGACTTCAAAAACGAAAAAGAGATAATTTTTTAAAGAAAAAAAGGGAAGAAGAAATGTCAAGAGGTCAAAACGTATTAGAAAATCAAGAATCTCAACAAAAATATGGTCAAAAAGACTGAGAAAAAATTAAAAAGAAAAAAAAAGAAAAAGAGTGTCAATATCGTCTATACTAGTTTTAGTACATTTCACTATATTTTTTGTTCTTTAAAAGTTTTAGCAAAATGCTTTTACAGATATGATACTCTGACTAAATGAAGCCACAAACACAAAACAAAAATTGTTTCCAAGAAGTTTTAGTTTTTGAAAATTTTCTAAAAAAAGAATCACAGTTGGCAGAGAATCACCCATATATTTTCAGAGCCTTGCATCATACATATCGTCGGCTTAGAGTGTAAACCTGCTAAATCCAATTTTTGTCAAATTTGAGATAAGTATGCAGTTTGAAAGATCGAACGAAGACGCATCGTCTGACATAATTATTTTTGTTAAATTCGGCTTCTTAGCTGTCCAAAACGCTTGATGAGTAAAACAGCTAAGTCCATAACATCCAAATTCACCTGCTAACTCCATAACAATTAAAAATACCATATAATATTCGAATAACAGGAGAGAGAGGGGGGAACCTGATTTTTAAGAAATAATACAGTTTATTATCATAATAGGTATTCTATAAAATAATTTAAAAAAAAGTACAAAAATAGTACCTCCGTTAGTACCCACATACTTTGTTTCGAAATGTACATTAACATTGTGTTTATTAAATCTCAAGGTAGACACTACCAATGAACCTTTGTGTTAGCGAAAACACTACCTTTTGAGATGAACCCCTATATATAGCATTCGTAAACTAAATTAACAAAATCGCAAATAGGTTTAACCTAAACTCAAATAAGTTTCACCCAAGCGCAAATAGATTTAACCCAAAACCCAAACGCAAATTGAACTAACCCAATCGCAATTCGATTTAAACAAAACTATACGCAAATAATTTAAGCTATTAACAAATCATTTTAAGCAAGACGCAAATTGGATTAACCCAGACTCAACTTATTGTTCCAGCTGTGTGGTGAAGAAATGGAAGGCTTATAACAGTATTGTAAATTCCACTAGTTCTGCGCGTTTTTCCAAGAACTTACCGAACAAATAAAAGGCCAATCCCCTAATAATAGCTTTTTAACAATTATGGATAATTCCAAAATCAATTAGGTCCAAAAAGTACAACTGGATCAATAATTCAAGGTTAGATTAATTCAATTTACGTTTTTGTTAAAATTATTTGTAAATTCTTTAAATTATTTGCGTATAGTTTAACTATATTTGCGTTTTGCTTAAATCGAATGGGGTTAGTTCTAAAGGGTCCGCCAAATAACTTTTTTTTTTTGAAAATGCTATAAAAGAAACTACTGAATATTTTCTCAAATTTCTTTTTTTATTTGAAAGTACAATCTTTCCGGTTAATAAAGGAAAATAATTTCATTCAAATGGCTGCTTCGCTAAGTCGGCATGCGATCGACTTAGAGAAGATGCCGATTTTGCCAAAAAAATCATCTTTTCAGATGAAGCTCATTTTGATCTTGGCGGGTATGTAAACAAGCAAAATTGTCGCATTTGGGGCACAGAAAACCCGCACGCATACATTGAAAAGCCGATACACCTAAAACGAGTCACTGTTTGGTGCTGATTTTGGTCCAGAGGCATAATTGATCCATTTTTCTTCGAGTGGCCGTTACAGTCAATGGCGATCGTTATCGGACAATGTTGAACAAATTTTTGTTCACAAAAATTGAAGAGGAGGATATAGACAACATTTGGTTTCAACAGGACGGCGCTACGTGCCACACAGCCTAAGCTACACTCCATGTAGTAGTAGCATTTTCAAAAAAAAAAGGTTATTTGGCGGACCCTTTATTTGCGTTTGGGTTAAATCTATTTGCACTTGGGTGAAACTTATTTGTGTGTAGGTTAAACCTATTTGCGATTTGGTTAATTTAATTTTCGAATGCTATATATTTTATTTTAACATTATTTATACTCAATAAAGCTATCGATTAGCAAAAATCCTACTCTATTTTTGATTGTTCTGGAAAAACGGCTAAGTCCATTATTTTTTTACATTACCAAAAAAAAAAACCGGCTAACTTACAAAGATGCAAATAAGTACAAAACTAAGATCCTGCTTGAGTTGTTTTGTGTTTAGAAAGGAAGAGTACCAACTAACACACAATCCATGTTTTGGATTTTATTTTCTAGCGACGATAAAAGTTTTTGCGAAGTTTTTTCTTTCTCCTGTAAAATTTCCATTTATGGAGTTAGTAGGTTTACACTCTAAGCCGACGATATGACAAAAAATTTTCAAACAAATCATGACACATGGCACCTTTCCGTATCAAATTCGTCATCATATAAATTGACAACAGTCCCGTATATAGCAAATCCAGGTGCGATGCACAATATCCATCAGTTATCCACACCCAAACCGTGTATAATTCTGATTTCCTGCTCCCTCTAGTGAATTTCTTTCAATACAGAATATATAGAAAAATTCTCCATGCTCTGAGTAGCAGTAAAAAGAGTCCTTATCGCTTGGTTGACCCTGATTTAGCATTAAACTAATTCATTGCAAAAATAAAAAGGACGTCAAAGACGACAAGGCACATAAATCGATCGATGGTTCTTTCTTTTCTCCATATAGGTATACTTCTCTCGTAAACCCACATAAGGAAACCAAGGAAATCTTAAAAAGGACAATAGGCACCTATATATTGTTCTCTTTTTCTATGACAGATATTTTCTTGCTACTTATTCCTCTTCCATTGAAATCCTTTTGATCCTTTTTTTTTGTTTTGTTGGATTCTCTATTCATTTTCTTAGATCTTTTTCGTTGTCATCTTAATCAAAAAAACGGTGCAACGGTGGTGAATCAATTTCACAGGATCGGAGGAGTCCTTTCTTTTATGTATGCACGTATATGTTGGTATTGGTCATATCATGTCTTATGCCACGAAAAGATTTTATACTCCCAACGACCATGACGGTGACAATGGTGAACAAACAAATTGAGAAGGATGCAACTGAAAAAGCTGCAGAAAATCCATGAAAAATCTTTGTCCTTTAATAGACGGCGGCAGCGTCGTCATCACAAGACAGCAGTCTTTCCCAGTACCGGAGTATTCCTAAGGGAAAAATAGGCGCCGATTTATTGGACAATATTAAGGAGTCCACAAAAAGAAAAAAATCGTCACGAAACAACTTAAAAAGAATTTTTTGTGTTTTAAGGCGATTTTATGAGGAATATTTTTACTAAACCACAAGAATGTAATAAGTTTTTTAGTTGAGTACTTGTGCCTCCGATTTCTCACCAAAGTTCTTACCCCCAAGACTAGGCTATGCAAAATATTTATAATAGATTGAGTTCCAGAGCGATCTCAAACACTTTTTTCTGTTCTTAATTTTAAAACCTTAGCAACCCAGGTTTGAGGCAGTGTACACGGGTAGGTAAGACAAATATGAAATATTGTAGTCTAACACTTGCATTTCTGTTTTAGAAAATGTAAACCTTGTATCGGAAGCTCAAAGTAAGAGTTTAAAACAAATTCCTTTTTTGTGTGGAAATAACTTCCTTAAATATAATAGCTTCTATTCTGCCGAAAATACTCCAACATATAAAAAAATGGAGGTAAAAAGGGCCTCAAGGCTTTTCTACCCGGCCCTGACCATCCGAGTGCCATGACAACAATATAAAGGAGTAAATGCTTTTGTGTCTGCGTTCATCGTCTCTACAATGTCTGCTTTGCATGTCTAAGGATCTTTCGATGCCAGACATCGATTCAATAGAAAGAAGACGAAAAAAATGAAAGTTGAAGAAGAAAATTGCATCCGTTTGCATCCTTAACCTATACCCATCTCCCAAAGGATCCCTGTTCTTTTCATTACACCTTACCATCGTTCCCCCACCATAGTCATCGTGAAATCCTTTTCACACGGATGAAAGGATTAGACATAATTAACTCAATCAAACACCTTTTTTTGCTGCCTCCCTTTAGATTCTTGTCAAGATTTTTATATCCCTTTAAGGACAAAAAAGGATGATGGCAAGAAAACGGCAGGCAAAAAAAAGAAAGCATTTAATGAATTATCTCGTTGAGTATTTTCACTTTCATTTGCTATAGCTCCTCTTTTTTTTTGTGGTGAAATTTAATTTTCACTTTAGTAGCATGATGTTATCCTTTGACTTTGTTAAAATAAATTTTAATTTAAAATTATAATTTTCAATTCCTCCACCATTACCGCTGGCCACCACGTCACGCCGCATTCGGAAAACTAAGCATTCTTGCCATACCCTTTTGGCAAATATCAGTATCATCTAGCACCTTGTGCAACTCGCACGTTCTTCAATTTAAGAAAAAACAACAACAACCAAAAAAAAGGATAATTACTGACGCCTTTTGATGTGGATTCGGTGTTGGCAATGAAGGTGGTGTAAGAGCAGCATGCCTTAGTAATACAAAAAGTCATGGATTAAGGATGTTATTAGAATTCAGCGGATATCCTTAAGAGGCTCTTCTAAGGTGGTGAAAATTTCGTGTGGCATAATTGAATTAGCCAGATTTGTTTTTATTTTTAAGTCAAACAAGTGAGAAAGGGAATTTTCTTGGAGCAAGAGATGATGTCTGAGAAGAGAAAAAAAAATAAAATAAAAGATCAAAAGGATATTCGTTGCCAAAAATATTTTCTCTAACAGCTTGCGCGATGCTAATTTATTTTCTTTTAATTTTGACGCCATCATCAAGTAAGAAAGGCAATCTCTCTATGTACACATATATAACTGACGAAGAAAGGAACTCCTGCTGCTGCTGTGTGAGCGTGCGAATCAGAATTATTTCATTAATTATGGAAATTAATTTCCACTCAACGGAATAAGTGATCCAAAGCTTTTTGGTGTTATCCGCAAAAATACCGCGAAAGGATTTCAATTAGGTTGCTATCTATACGTACAAATTCTAGCAGCAGGGCGGAGCGGAGGTAGAACGTGTGCTATTTAAGAAAAACCAACCGCGAAGGTTGAATGTTGATTTAAGCTTAAAAATGATTTTATTTTAAGAATTTCCAAGTAGGTAGGATTTTAATTTAAGCAAAGACGATGATATTGCGTGCGGTTTGGCAGCTGTTTTGTGGGCTTAGATGTGTAATTATTGTTTAATGAGTAAATCGTTAAGGGTTGCTATGTTTATTTATTAAATTTTAATTTTTTTAAATTTTACATTGAAATAAGAAAGAATGACTGAGAGTAAAGTATATTTTCAACAGAGAGAAACGCATGGCCTTCATATTAGTGGATATACATATATTAAAATCAAAATTTTCCTGAATATGTGAGGAAGCTTGACCTAACATCCCGAAGATGGCTATTTTTTTTTACAACATCATTTTTCCGCTTGTAAAATAAACGACACGACGTGTATAAAAAAAATATTTTAAAATTGTTTTAAAAAACATCATTCAACTTTTAACGCTAAAATGCAGATCGTTTTCAATGCACAAGACACTTAAGGATATTAAAAAGAACCAAGCATCATGATAGCCATGGAATTTTAAATATTTAGAAAACAAAAAAATAATTTCTCTATTTTTCTAGATGGCTTTAGTTTCATAGAATATTTCGTATAGCAAGTGCCGCAAACCATACCTTGAAACTGAATACTACCACAAGTGTTTGGAAGATTCCCGTTTGAAGACAAAAAACCTAGGTTAGTTAGTGGCCCACACAAGAGTTTTCTCAAACCGAGAATACACTAAGAAAATTGAAATAGGTTTTCTTAGGTTCGTGTGTCAGCTCTTTTATTTACCTAAGTCTAGTTCGACCCATGGATTCACATTATTTGTGATATTTACATAGGGTTGGCTACGAAATCTCGCAAATCAAAATCTCGCATTCGAAATCTCGCATAACGAAATCTCGCAATTACAAAATCTCGCTTTTCATAATCCCGCAATTACAAAATCCCGCTTTTCATAATCTCGCAATAACGAAATCCCGCAAACTAAAATCTCGCATATCAAAATCTCGCAAAATTGAATTGACTTGCAACAAATAAATTTTTTTAATCAAAATCTCGCAAATTTAAATCTCGCGCGAGATAAACAAAACTATACGCAAATAATTTAAGCTATTAACAAATCATTTTAAGCAAGACGCAAATTGGATTAACCCAGACTCAACTTATTGTTCCAGCTGTGTGGTGAAGAAATGGAAGGCTTATAACAGTATTGTAAATTCCACTAGTTCTGCGCGTTTTTCCAAGAACTTACCGAACAAATAAAAGGCCAATCCCCTAATAATAGCTTTTTAACAATTATGGATAATTCCAAAATCAATTAGGTCCAAAAAGTACAACTGGATCAATAATTCAAGGTTAGATTAATTCAATTTACGTTTTTGTTAAAATTATTTGTAAATTCTTTAAATTATTTGCGTATAGTTTAACTATATTTGCGTTTTGCTTAAATCGAATGGGGTTAGTTCTAAAGGGTCCGCCAAATAACTTTTTTTTTTTGAAAATGCTATAAAAGAAACTACTGAATATTTTCTCAAATTTCTTTTTTTATTTGAAAGTACAATCTTTCCGGTTAATAAAGGAAAATAATTTCATTCAAATGGCTGCTTCGCTAAGTCGGCATGCGATCGACTTAGAGAAGATGCCGATTTTGCCAAAAAAATCATCTTTTCAGATGAAGCTCATTTTGATCTTGGCGGGTATGTAAACAAGCAAAATTGTCGCATTTGGGGCACAGAAAACCCGCACGCATACATTGAAAAGCCGATACACCTAAAACGAGTCACTGTTTGGTGCTGATTTTGGTCCAGAGGCATAATTGATCCATTTTTCTTCGAGTGGCCGTTACAGTCAATGGCGATCGTTATCGGACAATGTTGAACAAATTTTTGTTCACAAAAATTGAAGAGGAGGATATAGACAACATTTGGTTTCAACAGGACGGCGCTACGTGCCACACAGCCTAAGCTACACTCCATGTAGTAGTAGCATTTTCAAAAAAAAAAGGTTATTTGGCGGACCCTTTATTTGCGTTTGGGTTAAATCTATTTGCACTTGGGTGAAACTTATTTGTGTGTAGGTTAAACCTATTTGCGATTTGGTTAATTTAATTTTCGAATGCTATATATTTTATTTTAACATTATTTATACTCAATAAAGCTATCGATTAGCAAAAATCCTACTCTATTTTTGATTGTTCTGGAAAAACGGCTAAGTCCATTATTTTTTTACATTACCAAAAAAAAAAACCGGCTAACTTACAAAGATGCAAATAAGTACAAAACTAAGATCCTGCTTGAGTTGTTTTGTGTTTAGAAAGGAAGAGTACCAACTAACACACAATCCATGTTTTGGATTTTATTTTCTAGCGACGATAAAAGTTTTTGCGAAGTTTTTTCTTTCTCCTGTAAAATTTCCATTTATGGAGTTAGTAGGTTTACACTCTAAGCCGACGATATGACAAAAAATTTTCAAACAAATCATGACACATGGCACCTTTCCGTATCAAATTCGTCATCATATAAATTGACAACAGTCCCGTATATAGCAAATCCAGGTGCGATGCACAATATCCATCAGTTATCCACACCCAAACCGTGTATAATTCTGATTTCCTGCTCCCTCTAGTGAATTTCTTTCAATACAGAATATATAGAAAAATTCTCCATGCTCTGAGTAGCAGTAAAAAGAGTCCTTATCGCTTGGTTGACCCTGATTTAGCATTAAACTAATTCATTGCAAAAATAAAAAGGACGTCAAAGACGACAAGGCACATAAATCGATCGATGGTTCTTTCTTTTCTCCATATAGGTATACTTCTCTCGTAAACCCACATAAGGAAACCAAGGAAATCTTAAAAAGGACAATAGGCACCTATATATTGTTCTCTTTTTCTATGACAGATATTTTCTTGCTACTTATTCCTCTTCCATTGAAATCCTTTTGATCCTTTTTTTTTGTTTTGTTGGATTCTCTATTCATTTTCTTAGATCTTTTTCGTTGTCATCTTAATCAAAAAAACGGTGCAACGGTGGTGAATCAATTTCACAGGATCGGAGGAGTCCTTTCTTTTATGTATGCACGTATATGTTGGTATTGGTCATATCATGTCTTATGCCACGAAAAGATTTTATACTCCCAACGACCATGACGGTGACAATGGTGAACAAACAAATTGAGAAGGATGCAACTGAAAAAGCTGCAGAAAATCCATGAAAAATCTTTGTCCTTTAATAGACGGCGGCAGCGTCGTCATCACAAGACAGCAGTCTTTCCCAGTACCGGAGTATTCCTAAGGGAAAAATAGGCGCCGATTTATTGGACAATATTAAGGAGTCCACAAAAAGAAAAAAATCGTCACGAAACAACTTAAAAAGAATTTTTTGTGTTTTAAGGCGATTTTATGAGGAATATTTTTACTAAACCACAAGAATGTAATAAGTTTTTTAGTTGAGTACTTGTGCCTCCGATTTCTCACCAAAGTTCTTACCCCCAAGACTAGGCTATGCAAAATATTTATAATAGATTGAGTTCCAGAGCGATCTCAAACACTTTTTTCTGTTCTTAATTTTAAAACCTTAGCAACCCAGGTTTGAGGCAGTGTACACGGGTAGGTAAGACAAATATGAAATATTGTAGTCTAACACTTGCATTTCTGTTTTAGAAAATGTAAACCTTGTATCGGAAGCTCAAAGTAAGAGTTTAAAACAAATTCCTTTTTTGTGTGGAAATAACTTCCTTAAATATAATAGCTTCTATTCTGCCGAAAATACTCCAACATATAAAAAAATGGAGGTAAAAAGGGCCTCAAGGCTTTTCTACCCGGCCCTGACCATCCGAGTGCCATGACAACAATATAAAGGAGTAAATGCTTTTGTGTCTGCGTTCATCGTCTCTACAATGTCTGCTTTGCATGTCTAAGGATCTTTCGATGCCAGACATCGATTCAATAGAAAGAAGACGAAAAAAATGAAAGTTGAAGAAGAAAATTGCATCCGTTTGCATCCTTAACCTATACCCATCTCCCAAAGGATCCCTGTTCTTTTCATTACACCTTACCATCGTTCCCCCACCATAGTCATCGTGAAATCCTTTTCACACGGATGAAAGGATTAGACATAATTAACTCAATCAAACACCTTTTTTTGCTGCCTCCCTTTAGATTCTTGTCAAGATTTTTATATCCCTTTAAGGACAAAAAAGGATGATGGCAAGAAAACGGCAGGCAAAAAAAAGAAAGCATTTAATGAATTATCTCGTTGAGTATTTTCACTTTCATTTGCTATAGCTCCTCTTTTTTTTTGTGGTGAAATTTAATTTTCACTTTAGTAGCATGATGTTATCCTTTGACTTTGTTAAAATAAATTTTAATTTAAAATTATAATTTTCAATTCCTCCACCATTACCGCTGGCCACCACGTCACGCCGCATTCGGAAAACTAAGCATTCTTGCCATACCCTTTTGGCAAATATCAGTATCATCTAGCACCTTGTGCAACTCGCACGTTCTTCAATTTAAGAAAAAACAACAACAACCAAAAAAAAGGATAATTACTGACGCCTTTTGATGTGGATTCGGTGTTGGCAATGAAGGTGGTGTAAGAGCAGCATGCCTTAGTAATACAAAAAGTCATGGATTAAGGATGTTATTAGAATTCAGCGGATATCCTTAAGAGGCTCTTCTAAGGTGGTGAAAATTTCGTGTGGCATAATTGAATTAGCCAGATTTGTTTTTATTTTTAAGTCAAACAAGTGAGAAAGGGAATTTTCTTGGAGCAAGAGATGATGTCTGAGAAGAGAAAAAAAAATAAAATAAAAGATCAAAAGGATATTCGTTGCCAAAAATATTTTCTCTAACAGCTTGCGCGATGCTAATTTATTTTCTTTTAATTTTGACGCCATCATCAAGTAAGAAAGGCAATCTCTCTATGTACACATATATAACTGACGAAGAAAGGAACTCCTGCTGCTGCTGTGTGAGCGTGCGAATCAGAATTATTTCATTAATTATGGAAATTAATTTCCACTCAACGGAATAAGTGATCCAAAGCTTTTTGGTGTTATCCGCAAAAATACCGCGAAAGGATTTCAATTAGGTTGCTATCTATACGTACAAATTCTAGCAGCAGGGCGGAGCGGAGGTAGAACGTGTGCTATTTAAGAAAAACCAACCGCGAAGGTTGAATGTTGATTTAAGCTTAAAAATGATTTTATTTTAAGAATTTCCAAGTAGGTAGGATTTTAATTTAAGCAAAGACGATGATATTGCGTGCGGTTTGGCAGCTGTTTTGTGGGCTTAGATGTGTAATTATTGTTTAATGAGTAAATCGTTAAGGGTTGCTATGTTTATTTATTAAATTTTAATTTTTTTAAATTTTACATTGAAATAAGAAAGAATGACTGAGAGTAAAGTATATTTTCAACAGAGAGAAACGCATGGCCTTCATATTAGTGGATATACATATATTAAAATCAAAATTTTCCTGAATATGTGAGGAAGCTTGACCTAACATCCCGAAGATGGCTATTTTTTTTTACAACATCATTTTTCCGCTTGTAAAATAAACGACACGACGTGTATAAAAAAAATATTTTAAAATTGTTTTAAAAAACATCATTCAACTTTTAACGCTAAAATGCAGATCGTTTTCAATGCACAAGACACTTAAGGATATTAAAAAGAACCAAGCATCATGATAGCCATGGAATTTTAAATATTTAGAAAACAAAAAAATAATTTCTCTATTTTTCTAGATGGCTTTAGTTTCATAGAATATTTCGTATAGCAAGTGCCGCAAACCATACCTTGAAACTGAATACTACCACAAGTGTTTGGAAGATTCCCGTTTGAAGACAAAAAACCTAGGTTAGTTAGTGGCCCACACAAGAGTTTTCTCAAACCGAGAATACACTAAGAAAATTGAAATAGGTTTTCTTAGGTTCGTGTGTCAGCTCTTTTATTTACCTAAGTCTAGTTCGACCCATGGATTCACATTATTTGTGATATTTACATAGGGTTGGCTACGAAATCTCGCAAATCAAAATCTCGCATTCGAAATCTCGCATAACGAAATCTCGCAATTACAAAATCTCGCTTTTCATAATCCCGCAATTACAAAATCCCGCTTTTCATAATCTCGCAATAACGAAATCCCGCAAACTAAAATCTCGCATATCAAAATCTCGCAAAATTGAATTGACTTGCAACAAATAAATTTTTTTAATCAAAATCTCGCAAATTTAAATCTCGCGCGAGATTTAAATTTGCGAGATTTTGATTAAAAAAATGTATTTGTTGCAATGCAATTCAATTTTGCGAGATATCCTACCTACTGCAAAATATATAATCCAGTGTCTGGGTACTTTAAGACCACACTGTTATTTATTAATTTGAACTTTTGATTTTCAATATTATTGCTTTCAAAAGAACAAGAAGGAGAGAGAACATAGAGATGGAACATTCAGTTGTAAAGTGTCATGTGCAAATCGCATTACTCGTATTTGGCCTTGAACAAGAAAATACTTTTAGTTCCATTATGAACGCGTAAATGACTATAGAGGTTATTAACAGTAATAAAGGATGTACACATTTTTTTTATTGACAGGTACAGTTATTAGTTGGAAGGAAAATTATCCAAAGTGCTCTTGGGTAGGTATATTCTCAAAAAAAAAAAATTCTAAAAGTCGTGTGTGATTCGTTGCTGTGAAATTTGAAGTTGCGAGATTTTGATTTGCGAGATTTTAAATTGCGAGATTTTGGTTGAAATTTGCGAGATTTTTAGGTTCAAACTGTAAATGCGAGATTGTGAAAAGCGAGATTTTGTAATTGCGAGATTATGAAAAACAAGATTTTTAATTTGCGAGATTTCGTTATTCGAGATTTTTAAAAAAATGCGAGATTTCGTTATTCGAGATTTTGGTTTGCGGGATATCGTAGCGCTCCCATTTACATACAATGAAAATCGATTCAAATAGATCGGTCTTTAGTTCGCAAAAATTGGCGTTTCATCCGGAAAATTTTACTTGGATTCATGATTTGACTATTGGGGACAATATTTCAATACGGAACTATTGTTGAGCTCAGTTCATTTTAGATCAATTTTTAAAACTTACAAATTATTTTTATGAAGAAAATTAATGTAACAAGTAGGTAATTAAATTATTACTGTTCTCCGAAAATTATATTTTTTTCGGCCTCAAATATTTAGAAGTAGTTTTTTTTTTAATTGAGTTTTTAAATTTTTATTTTTATATATTATTAATTTTTAGAATTATGGATAAGTTAAGGGTGACCTGGTAAAAAAAAGAAATAAAGCCGATATGCCTATTCAGGATATATTTGAGGCCATGAGAGCCATAGTGGCCTAACTGCAATTTTATCGAAATTGAGTTTATAACGAAAATTGAATCTGTATTTACTAAACAATATTCCTGCATTTAAATTTTTTGAATTGACGACTCCATGCCTTAGTTATAGGAGTTTTTGCACTTAGAGGTCAACCAAAAAAAATTTAAATGCTTGAGTGTAAAGTAGGTAGCTTATCTGATCAGTTATAACGGTATTTTTAAAAATCGTACATACATAATGAAAAACCATTTATTTTTTGATCATATTGCAAAAAAAATCAAGGCTATGTTTCTTTATTTTCTAACGGCAAGTATTTGAAATTTTTTTAAACTACAATTGTTTGAAAATAATCTGTTCCTTATTTTCGCTTTACTGAAAATTATGAAAAATGCAGTTAGGCCACTATGGCTCTCACGGCCTCATTTAATAAAATATAAACATTTTAGTTCTGTAAATCTTATGTTGGTCTATTTCTAAAGAAAAAATATCCCGAAATCGAATATTTTCAAATTTTGGTCAGTAAAAATCTATAAAAAGAACAGATGTCTCAGAGACAAAATTGAGAATTGAGTGCGACTTTGCCTTTTTTAAAGGACGTTTTCAACGCTGAACATTTTGGTCCTTCGAGCCAAATGTGAACCAGCGACCTAAGGATTAAAAAAAAAGAAACAACTAGGCTTATTTAAATCCAAAAAAGAACCTTCTCAGAAAAACTGGCTCAGACAAACTTTGAACTTCCAAGCATTTTTCCTTACTTACCAAGATATTTTTGGAAGAGCAGCTTTCACCATCAAAACCACTTCTTTAATAGAGTGAGGGATACTATACATGATGGTGTTTTTCGCTATACGCCACGATGGCGTGGTTATCTGCTGAAGCAATTTTTTTTTATGGAATGGCCTTCCATTACAACTGACCTTTCACCAATCGAAACCGTTTGGCATTTAATAATACAAAAATTGCGTCAAGAACAAGCTCCTCCAGACTTAAGAGCCAAATAACAAATACTTGGTAGTCTTTTCTCGCACCGAACAGTGCCAAAAATTTGTGGATACTATGCTACGACGTTTGAAAGCAATGACCAACGACATAACAGAGTGGTGATGATGAAATTAAAATAAAGAGCCATAAACCAACTATTTTGCGTCTAAAAAAAAATATATAAAACATAATTTTGTTTTGTAAAATGCTTCACCTTTGAGTTTCTGAGAGAATGGTCACACTGACAACAATATGTTTGGTTTAACTCGGAAGCTAAGCAGAATTTGACAACTTTTAAACTTTTTGTTCAAAATATAATTTCTTATCTGAATTGAGGCAGTGAGAGGCCATAGTGGCCTAACTGCATTTTTCAAAATTTTCAGTAGAGCAAAAATAAGGAGCAGATTATTTTCAAACACTTGAAGTTTTAAAAAAATTAAAAAATTTGTAGTTTTTAAATAAATAAAGATACTTTGGATTTTTTTTTTGCTATGATAAAGAAATAAAGGCTTTTGATTTTGTATTAATGATTCTTCAAAATACCGTTATAACTGATCAGATAGGCCACTCTAGCACTCAAGCTTTGAATTTTCCTGTAGGTGGCCTCTAAATGCAAAAATTCTTATAAGTATGGCATGGAGCTATCAATTCGAAAAATTTAAATGCAGACATTTTGTTTAATACATACAGATTCAATTTTTGTAATAAACTCAATTTCGATAAAATCGCAGAAGGCCACTATGGCTCTCACTGCCTCAATTGATAGTTTACAAAAATTTATAGAAAAATGTATTAACAAAAGTTAATAATTTGTTTACTAAATTACGCACATTTTTTCGGAGAAAAGTAAGGGTTAAAATATGTTTAAGCAAAATAAAGTAGAGGCTTAATGCTTCTTTGTAAATAAAATATCTTTCCCGACCGAAACATTCTATTTTTTGTATGCACGTCAAACCCTACTTCTCTACCAATTTTCATCGTTCTACAACAATCGGAAGTGCTCCATATAATTTATATGAATTTTTAAGAAAGGGGTGGATGCCACGCCCCCTGAATAGAAAATTACAGATTTTTGATTTTTTCTTTGTATACACCACAAGGCCTACCGTTGTGCGAAATTTCAAGTTTCTACGGTGTCGGGAAGTGATCAGTAATTTTGATGATCTGTCAGTGAGTCAGTCAGTTACGGTCTTTGCCATTTTTGAAATCTATATCTCCGGAACTACTAATGCTTAGGAGTTGAAATTTGTTGAGCCACCTGTGTTTGATCAGCTCAGAAAATGCTGCAAATTTGAAGTTTCTGACTATATTGGTATTGAAGTTAGAGGGGGGTAAAAAGGGTGTAGTGCCGCGAACTTGGCTGGGCACTACCGTGCCCTTTGATTTAAGGTTTATTAAGAAACCTAGACCTTGAAGATCTGACCATTAGATCCAAAATGTGATTTTGAATATAACCATATCCGTTGACAGTAATTGAGGTTGAAAATAAAATAACTTCTTTTCCATTGGTTGATAAATAGTTGGCAATCCATCGTGGTTTTATGCTACGAATTTGTGTCCCATTGTGGTACGGATTTCCGTAATTTTTAGGTGATTACTCAAAACAAAAACGGCCTAACTGATACAACAAACGAAAATCATTTTTTCCTTTAATTTGAATAATTGATAATTTTATTTATTTTTACATTATTAATCTTGTTCAGCATTACAGCTTTGAACAACAAAGGAAGTTCATGAAATCGGAACCAAAACTTGCCCTATACAATAATTAAAAAGTATTTGTCTGATTTAAGTCAGATAGTCGCAGCGAATTAATTTCCTCTACATATTTAAAATCCGGGTTATTAATTAAGTCTAAAATTTCTCAAACAAAAATCTGTCAATAATTTGTCACATAAGAAAGAGAACAATTTAAGAAAGATTACGTTTTCTTTATTTTTTAATTTCAGCAATTTCTCATCTCAAAAGTTAATTTTATCCCAGAAATCAATTTAAAAATTGATTGTCACTTAATCTTTCGATCGAATTTCATTTTTTTTTTTTTAACGAAACAAAAGTTTAAAAATTCAAAACAAAGCCCAAATCAACAATGAACAAAATTGAAAGAATTATGTATAAACGTGTCGAAAACACTAAATCACCATCACAGCTCGTTATACGAAAACTAAAAACGCATATCAACCTTCATGATCTCAGCCTGCGTAACACCTCATCAGAGCTCGCCTGGAATCGATCCAATGGATATATATTAGATGTATTTATAAGACAGAAAGAACTTTCATCATAGATAACCTGCTGCTTGATGATCAGCTACTATCGATCCTCAATCTTAAGAACGTTGTCGATGGACTAAAAAATAAAAACAAATTTGATTTTAAATTCAAGACACAGTCATTAAAAACCAAAACACCAGCGATCATAAAACAGTCACCTTAAAGCGCTTGTCGTAAATTCTTAGGTCACCACAGGCCACCTTCGTCAGTAACACAATAGGAGGGTGGGAAGAGACGACTTTCGACCATCTCCCCCACTCTAATTGAGTCGTTTTGTGCCTGTAAGGGCACTCAATTTCAATCCGACTTTGTTGGGAATGAAACGTTCCTATACAACTGATTCGAATAAAAATATTAAATTTGATATCTTAATCTCTTTTTAGGGAGCGGTCGTCCGCTGCGCTGAGTCGTTAGTGGAGGGCGCTGCCAACCAGCCCACTGACGATCATTCATATGCAAATCAATTTTAATTAAAACCAGCACACACAATGTTTATGAAAGGCGGACCCGGTGGACGCGCATCCGATCGCAGCAGGTTGGGTCCATTCGAGTGCATTCAATTAACGGACACACAGCGACTTACTGGAGATACTTATCTCAATCTGAAAGACAAAACGTTGTTAAAAAAAACTTTTTTAGTTTTGTTTTTAGGGTCGAACTGTTCAGCGCAACACAGACAGGCACAGGTGAATTTTATGCGATCGCGTAAAAGTGATCATAAAAGCTTGATTTATTACTCAAGTCGGCAGCGCGAGTATCAGTATCTTGATGGTGCATTTTAATTGCTGAGTTTTTTTTCGTTTTTATTAAATTTTTTGGGAAGTCGCTTATGATTTGAATAATTAAGTGGAACATGTAAACGCTTTTGTACAATTTGTTAAATTTAAGTTTTTTTTTTTGAAAATGGGGTTTCACGCTATCTTTTAAAGCTTGTTGGACATCTGGATAAAATGCATAGTAATTACTGATTAACATTTTTAGCATTTTTGTTTGAAAAATGATTTATATGGCAGCAGAAGGCGACATATTTCTGAGGTCTACACTAGACTATAGTTAATTATCTTATGTTAAAATTTAATTTATATATAAGTGTAGACGCAGAGAAAAATCTTTAGCTTAAATTCAGTTCAATAACGAAAATCTAAGAACCAGCTTCTGGAATTGAGAAAAAGAACTTATTTTCTTTATTTTTTTAAGTTGCTCAGTTTTAATATGGGTCTTGTCTTGATAGTCCAGTGCAATCAGACATTCCCCTTTATTATATCCGAAAGTTCCCAAACACCCGATATGGGGTTTGACTACAATCTTGAAAAAAAAACGGTTTCGGTTGTATTTTGGGAACCATCTGTCCTAGAAAGGTAATTTTAGTGTCAAATTAATCGGTTTGACTGCCAAAATCATGAAAAAAACACAAATTTAATACGTTAGAGACCTCTAACCACTCTTGTTTTAAGTTAAATGACTTCAAAAAAGTAAAATGAGATAACTCAGGAGAATAAGAAATTGAGTTGAAAATAATATAAAGGTGATGAGTGTTGTGAAATAAAGAATGTCATCTTAATTCTTGATTGAATATTAGGGTCTGTCACTTTGGTATGGCGAAAAAAATAGTGTTCAGATTTAAAATCTAATACCTGCCAAAAGAATCGTAGGAATAAGAATATATGAAAAAGTTTTGAAAGCAACAAGATTTACTTTCGAAAACTGTGTTTTTAGTACTTTTTCTGTCTATTGCTTTGATATGGTTATAGTTAATCTGAGCTGATTTAACTTATTTAAATAATTTTGATTGAATTATACAAACAATTGAAAAGAAAAAAATTTAAGGCAATACAAATTAGAATTAAAAATTCGAAATCACTCAAAATTGTATTTTTATGCAATTTTCAAGTGCGACAGATATTAATAATTTTGTCTCAAATAAATTCTTACCTATCCAAAAAAATGTTATAGGCTAATTTTAAGACACTGAAAAAGAAAATGACACTCAAATTTTTTTGTAAAGAAACGTTTTCGAAATAATAAGGGTATTCATTCAACAGCGTAAACTCGTCGTAAACATCGTAAAGTTTTAAACTTCGTAAATCTGTCAAATTTTCCATACAAATTGTGACAGAATTACGAAGTTTAAAAGTTTACAACGTTTACGACGACTTTACGCTGTTGTATGAATACCCTTAATATGTTCTTAATTGACGTAGTTGATGTCAAAAAAGAATACTTAATTCAATATTCAATTTAAGTTTTATTGAGTTGAATTTTCTTAAAGTTTATAAGTAAAAATGTTTTCTTTAAACAACGTTATAATATTTAATTTATTTAAGTTATATGCAAAAGAAAGAATGATTTTTAAACTGATATACGAATCGTTACGATGATAAATTGCCAGTGGCCAAACATGTTAAATTAAATTCGCCTCCAAAGAAATCTTGGATGCGATGTTCTTCAATCAGCTGATAAGATAATGTCAACGACCTTTTGCTTTAAATTTAAATTTCTTGTGTACAACTTTGTCTGTGTTTGTAAAATTACAGTTTTCTTTGATTTCACGTTTTATCTTTAACTCGGGGTTACAATACATACATAATTAAATTTGTACTAAAAATGAAACATGATATTTCATATCCTTAATAAGAGTGAGAGGCACATACAAATTTAAGAATTCTTCTTTGCTTTCTTTAAACTTTACTTTTTACTTCGATTTTCAATAATATAAAAAATGAGACCAAACGATAGTGATGTGATGGTAAGAAAGAGGGAGTCATAATGCAGAGCCTTTCAGTTTTGCTATTTTGCTTTAGTAGGTGTGTAATCTGTGTGTAATCTCGTGTGTTGTGAAAATTGTGTCCCCATACCAAATTGCAAGAAGGATATTGAATTATTTGTTGAACCATGCGTTTTGCAATAATTTGGTCACGCATTTTGACAAATAATTCAATATAATTACGCAAATCCTCTCCATCAGTTTTGCCTTCGTTTAAATTGTTGTTGTGAACCAACACCATATCTAAAAAAGCATTAAACAACGTTTTTTAGCCATAAAATACGATTTTGCACTTTTTTTGCAATGATTTTTTTAAAATTTAACTAACTAAAATTTTATTGATTTTTTTTTTAAATCCATTTCGATGGAAAATTTTATTCTCTACAAAAAAGGTTTTCAGAATTTTCTCAAAATTTTACTCCGTTTTCGAGTTATATGCAAGAAACTAAAAAGGGTGCTTTTGCACCCCCCTCTCCAAAATGCACCCTCTCATTTAATACCTCTACGCGGTTTTCTTATCTTCAGTGACCGCTTTGAAATAAATGACACACCCTATTGAATGTGATTGTATGGGAAAACAAAATTAAAATCGTTGGAGCGGTTTAAAAAAAAAATATTTTTTATATAAAATTCTGGTATGCAAATCTTAAGTATATAAAATTTATGTGTATTTGAATTTTGAAAAAAAAAATTGTCAACCCGTTTTTGAGATATCGAATTTTCAAAAATAAAATTTGAATTTTTTTTTTAAATTCAAAATTTTTTTGAAAATTTTGATATGCAATATAATCTTATCTGAAATTTGTTTCTAAAAAAAATCATCTAAATCCGATAACGAGAAAATTCAAAATAAAAAAAAATATTTGAAATATTTGATTTTCCAAAAAAAATTGAAACATTTTTTAAAAATCCAAAATATATTTTTTTCAAAAATCTTGGTACACAAAATTATATATATTTTTTGGAAGCTTCTTTATAAAAAAATAATTGAAATCAGTCCTGCCGTTTTGAAGAAAATCAAAAATTAAAAAAATGGTTCTTTGGGAGGTACCACTAATAACCATTTTTTGGAAAATGGGTCTATCCAAAGGAAGCCTTTCTTAAAATAAATTTATTGAATTTTTTTAAGAAAAGTTGTCGAGCCGTTTTTAAGAAAAATACGAGTATGTACAATTGCTAAGAAAAATTGTACGGCAGGTACCGTTATTTTTGGTTCTAAAAAAAATGAAAAAAAAATATGTGGGCATAATCACCAAACACCACTATGTACCAAGTTTGAAGCAATCGATCGAGCCGTTTAGGCTGCAGACGAACAGACAGACAGACAGAATTTGTGCCACTCACTTTTTTGGTGTTCTCTATTATCGTAATATCATGTTTGATTGTTATTTCAAAATTTTTTTTGCACGAAACCAAAACTTGCTTTATAGTACCTATATCGCAAGTAAAAACATAAACAATGAAAATTTATTCTCGCTCCGACTCAGAAAGGTGTACTTAATGCAGCAAAAAATCGATAAGTGAAAAAGACGCAAAAGTCACACCACCTCTTTGATTTTTTTTCTATATTATTTCAAAAATATGCAACTTAGGAAAAAAACATGGAATATAAAAATGGTTTTTTATAAAATTGTCTACAGGATGACATTTGTTAAAAACCCTTTGATGTTATATTTTCAACTTAAATAGCAATGAAGTCGATGAAAAGTTATACAACTGAGCAGTTTTAAAGCGCTCAACCGAAAAGTTAGTAGTTGTCCAATTCCACTTTAAATGTGGACTCGAGCACTCTAAGGCCCATTTGCTGATACGAAACTTAAATATTTAGGTAGAACAAAGGGGCTAATGTGACAGTTTACGCAGAGGAAAAAGTAGAACATAAGATTTTTAAGTAGAACATAAATGCTTAAGTATCGTATGAGCAAACGGCTCTAAGAGTATTAATAAACGAAATACCAAACCCCGATTAAAATCGGCCTGATAGTTTTGGTATGAGAGTTACCTATAAGAGCAGCGCAAAATGTTGACAGCAATTCTGTGGCCAAAGTTAGACACTCATGTTGGAGCTGATTTTTGTACACTTACTTGGGACCCTTAATTATCAGAAAATATTGTTAAAATATTAATTTGATTTTTTTAGTAGCTTTAGTGGCAATTTTAAAAGTACGTTTAACGTGGGAAAAATGTTTATTTTAACATTTTCGTATAGGTTAGTGAGAAGTCCCAGTTCAAATCTCAAGCAAGTAAAGTAAGTTTTGTTCAAATAAAATCGTGTACCTTTATTTCAGAAAAACAAGGAAAGCTGCTGCAAACAATAATTAGATATATAAAATGCAAAACTACTAAAATAACATTTAAATAAAACCCTACAAATGCAAGTCATTTACTGTTCTGTTTATGAAAATGGGCTTGGTTTTAGCATAATTTAAGCTTGCTATTATGTAAATTATAACGAAGCTGTGTTGAAACGAGAATTCTACGATCTTTACACTTGTGCTAAAAATTTTCGAGTTTACCAGACCTTCGTTCAAGAATAGGCTTGTTTTAACACTGTTTCTCTTGATTTCCATTTTTTTTTCTGAGTCAATTGGAGGTAAAACACTATTTGAACGAAGCAATAAAACACAATATTACTATGTGCCTTCTTATAATGCCCATGAAATTAACAAGGAATACAATTAAATTTCACAATACATATTTCGTTTTAATATTTGGATCCTGGATACTTCTATGACTTTCTTGTTGTTGAAAAATGTTGGCATGCACTTTTAACACTTTTTTTTAATTTTTTTAACCTTAGGTATACCTGAATACTTAATTTAGACAGGTCACTAATTGCAAATTTGAAAAATTTATTAAATATCTACACCTGCTACAGTAAACACTCGCTTGCTTAAGAAATTTACAAATGCATGCAAACTTTATTAACAGTAAGACACTGACGAAATAAACGTTCAAATATTTCCACTTTTTGCTGAAAATCAAAGGGCACGGTAGTGCCCAGCCAAGTTCGCGGCACTACACCCTTTTTACAGGAACAAACTCAGGCGATTTTCAACCCCCCTCTAACTCAGTACCAATAAAGTCAAAAACTTCAAATTCGCAGTATTTGCTGAACTGATCAAAAACAGGTGGCTCACCAAATTTCAACTCTTTAGCATTAGTAATTCCCGAGATATAGGACTTCAAAAATCGCTGAAACCGTAACTGACTGACTGACTGACTGACTGACTGACTGACTCACTGACTCACTGACTCACTGACTCACTGACTCACTGACTCACTGATTCACTGACTCACTGACAGATCATCAAAATTATGGAGCACTTCCCGCCATCGTAGAAACTTGAAATTTCGCACAACGGTAGGCCTTGTGGTGCATACAAAGGAAAAAATCGAAAATCTACAATTTTCTATTCAGGAGGCGTGGCATCCACCCACATTCTTAAAAATTCTTATAAATTATATGGAGCACTTCGGATTGTTGTAGAACGATGAAAATTGGTAGATCGGTAGGGCTTGAAGTACTAAGAAAGAAAAAAAATCGAAAAATTGGAAGTTTCAGTTCAGGGGCGTGGCATCCGCCCACATTCTCAAAAATTATTATGAACTATATGAAGCACTTCTGATTATTGTAGAACGAAGGAAATTGGTAGAGCGATAGGGCTTGAAGTACTTAGAAATAAAAGAAATCGAAAATTTGGAATTTTCCATCCAGGAGGCGTGCCATCCACCCACTATATCAGAATTGCTATTTTTTATATGGATCACTTTCGGTTTTCGTAGAATTATGAAACTTTGTAGAGCTGTAGGGCTTGATTTTCACCTAACAAAATAAATCTTTGCAAAAAGGAGTGAAATCACAACAAAAACATAAATGTGAAAAAAAGAGCCAGTCAAAAAAAAGTAATGAGATCTAAAATATCTGCCAAGTTTTAAGTTCATGAAGTTTAATATCAAATATCTTAAGTGGAGTAATATCGGGACAATTCCTAATCATGACAGAAATTTGGTATTTAATGATTACTGATTAAAATTTGGTGGATTTACTTGGCAAGTTTTCTCTTAAATACTAACTTAATCACAAATTTAAAATGTATGAAAACTTGACCACTGAACCCACAAAATTTTAATCAGTAATCATTAAATACCAAATTTCTGTCATGATTTGGAATTGTCTCGATATTACTCTACTTAAGATATTTGATATTAAACTTCATGAACTTAAAACTTGGCATATATTTGAGATATCATTACTTTTTTTTGGCTGACTTTTTACGCACATTTTTCTTGTACACATAAGAACTTGGCTCTTTTTTAACATTTATGTTTTTGTTGTGATCGAATTTACATGAGAAAAGACAAGGAAAAACCCGATCACCATTTCTCTCTCTATCTCAGTTAATATCTATACTGACAACATCACGACAGGGAAAGTCGTTGACGGCACCAAAAATGACGCCTAGATATAAAAGTTGTGAATATGAACAGAAACACTAAATGCCAGAATTAAAAGCACAAGCAACTAAAGTTTAACATAAAAACTGATATTAAAGCTAACTTCATTCGGCCTTCTATTCATTCTTTGTCCTTTTAGTTTAAAAGCTCACCTAATGTCAACATGTCTTTTTTTTAATGTTTACTATCAACGCGCGTTAAAGGGAAAACTTCAAAAAAAATCTGTTATTATTGATTCATAAACATCAAAGCTTCCCGAAATCCTTGATGCTCCACAACTGTTATATCTTTAAAGAATCTTATTTCTGCCTTAATTGCTTGCCTTGATTTTCACTTCAAATAATCTGTTTCCACCATTTTTTGTTAGTTAAGTGATACCACAGTCAAAATTGATTTTCCATTTCATATTTGAATCACTGTATCTTATTATTTGTAGTTTTGGTTAACCAAACGAACTACCACTGGTTATTGCGGCATTGCTTTATCTTGCCGCGGCTTTGATTAACCCACCTCCGCTTTGTTTGTGTGTTTGCTCGCGTCCGATTCAAATCCAATGTGAATGTCTCTTCTAGAGTGGTGCGGGTAACCAACTTGATTCACCTTTTGCTGCCGCTGCTGCTGGTGGTGTGGTGTACCTGGCACCTAATTACGACGGTGTATTTTTCTTTTTTCATTTTCTCATCATCATCATCATCATCATCATCATCACATCAAAGAGCGGTTATTTCACTTTGTGTGTAGTTCCGCGGTGTTGTTGTTGCGAGATCCTTTTTCCAAAGGTATAAGCAAGGTGTTATTGAAATGTCAGTTTTATGTTTATTTAGTTCAAATCTTTCCCTTATTCTTCTCTATTTCTAAGATGCTGTAACTGTCGGTTGCAAGCATTCTAGAAACGACACACACAAACGAAACTATTGTCAGTTGCATTAATTGTGGTTGACCTGTGGCACAGCTGCGGTATAATTAGTTATACTTAAGGATCCTTTTAGAAGGTGTTACAAACGGCTTAAGAAGGTAAGATATGGAGATCCAGATATAGATG
This sequence comes from Dasysyrphus tricinctus, assembly GCA_963921185.1. Taxonomy (NCBI): domain Eukaryota; kingdom Metazoa; phylum Arthropoda; class Insecta; order Diptera; family Syrphidae; genus Dasysyrphus; species Dasysyrphus tricinctus. Next base: position 6,770,357 of record OY992533.1, read on the forward strand.
GCAATTAGGGCGTAATCTTCATTGAACAAAAAAAAATGTCTAAATCTTATAATGATTGTTAAGAAAACCTTTTAGCATAAGGGAGGATCAAAGATTTTTATAGTTTTAAGTCTTAATCTTGTTCTACTAATTTGTTATTTTGAGAATTATAATTAACCTAAAATTTCAGGTAAAAGCTACTTAAAAATTCGAAGAAGATTTTTTGAATAAATTTTTCAAATCTAAGGCTGGCCACGAGACAAGACTTTTGTAAGTTCACGAGAAAAATATCACGGAAGGGAGTTATCATACAAGAAAACTATCACACAAGAAAGCTATCATGCTAGAAAACTATAATGCGACAAAATTATCATGCGAGAAAATATAGTGCGAGAAAACCTTCATGCGAGAAAACTATCAGCGAAAAAACTATCAAGCAAGAAAACTGTCATGTGAGAAATATATAATGCAAGAGAACTATCATGCTAGAAAGCAACCACGTGAGAAAACTATCATGTGAGAAAAAAGACTTTCATGCGATAAAACTATCAAGCGAGAAAAATATTATGTAAGAAAACTATGAGGCGAGAAAACTATCATGCGAGAGAACTATCATGTGAGAAATATATAATGCAATTACCTGGTTCTTCACGACCGCCATGAATATATGCTATGCGAGCAAACTATAAAGCGAGAAAACTACGATGCGAGAAAACTATATCATGCGGGAGATGAGTAGGTCGGTTAAAAGAAGTTTGACGTCCTTACACGCGTAAGACAGAGAAAATGGTTCTGAAATTGTCACATTTTAATGTAAATTTCATGAACCAAGCATTATAAAGAAGAATTGATTTAGTTTTTGGGTATAACCCTTTGGTAACTGGTTGCCGAAAAAGTGTGAAATGACTGTATAGAGCACATTGAAAACATCGAAAAGTATTGTTTCGGATGAATTGATAGGGTTAAGAACAAGATTTTCGCTAGACAACTCTGTAAGAAATTTCAATTAGTTTTGCTCTCATTAGCTCCAGGGGGTCAATTCTCGATCTGTGAAACTGTGAATTGAAAACAAAGTTATCATTTCAGTTTTCACAGAGTATCATCATTTTATCACTTCACAAACATGCGCAAGGCGATTCCCGAACTCGTTATGAAAGATCCCTGCCGAAGTGAGTACTAAAAAGTACTACAGTGAAAAATGCCACCAATAATGATTGTGACGTCATAGAAAGACTTAGATGGCGACTTAAGACCAAGATAGTGACTTGGGTGTATCAAATGAGCACAATTTGTTTCTGTTTATCATCTTTCTTTTCACAGGTTTTCATAGAATGAATTCACTGATAAAAGAATCATCATATGAAATCATTTGTTTTAATTTTTTCACATCACTTCGAGAATCGTATTTGGCGTGAAGGCGTTATCATATTTATCACTTCACAGTTTCACAGATCGAGAATTGACCCCCATGTAACTTATATTTTCTAAAGGACACACAAATTTTGCAGAAGCAGATTTTCAGTGAAAATGTGTCCGCGGTTTATGCATCTGGCTGCAGACCGAGAAGAATGGAGGGGACTTTTTGCTGTCTCATGGCCCATCTGGGGCTTTGATACTTAAAATGTTCCATGTGTGAGAGAATGTTGAACTTTCCATTGTTTACTTTCCAATTCAAGTAAGGTGCGTGCTAGAATTTAAATATACTATTTTTTCTAATTTCCCTAATGTATTTCTACTGTCTCTCCCAAAAATAAACTTACTGCAAATATATCATTTCGCATTAAAAAAAAATATTATCCTCAGTATGAAAAATTGCCAACATACGTTATGTAAATCCAAAACCATATATCTGTCAAAAAAATGTTTCTATCATCACCATATCATATCTCCACCATCTGACAGAAAAAAAATATTCTATTCACTCAGCTGAGACAAATTTTAGAAAAAAAAGCAGTACAAAAATTAAATTCTAAATATTTCAAATCGCGACTACCTCGATCAAAAACGTCAGGATTAAAACTGTATGCAACTATAATATCCAGTGGATATATAGATAGAAAGAGTGGACCTCCAAATGTCACCTACATAACTCTGCCGTGGCCCTTGAATTATATTTCAAAAAATGTATGCGTATATTTCCAACCATCTCTCTGCGACTTTATTTCACCCTCATCCAAAAAAAAAAAATATTTTTTTTTAATGTTCGCAACCCATATCCGGTTGGGAATATTGATAGGATTTTTATGAACTTGTAGTGTGCTATACCTACACGTCCAGCATCCAGAACGCAAATAACTCATCCACCATGACCGAATATTTTCTAGGTAAGGTGCACTAACATCATATACAAAAACCGAGAGTGCAGTTCAGTTGTCCAGTGCAGAGATTAATTAAAAAAAAAAATACAAACAAAAAATATCGCAGGACTGCACCCCGGAACCAGAACTAGAAATATACAAACAAATGAAAAATAAAAACACACATTCAGGAACAGAATAGATTTTTCTCCCACGGATGAAGCCACAGAGGTACAGAGAATGAGCTACAAAAGCTGGACAATTAAATTTATAGACACAAGCACCGAAAAGTGGGTGGCAGGTGCTGTATTGGGTCCTGTATATTCAAACCGGACAGCATCAGGTCCTGCAAACGAATGGAACATTTGAATGCACTTTTCCACCAGAAATTGAGTTTGTTTGTGGATACTACAGTTTGGTTCGTTGGTGGTGGTGATATATGCAAAAGTGGATCTTGCTGCGGCAGTGAAAGGAAGAAAAATGAAGCAGGATACCCTCCCTAACAATAACGGAACGAACAGCGTAGGAAATGGGTAGTTTTCGGAGGCGATTATTTAAAGAGGGCGATATTGCTAAATCAACAAAAATACAGCTTAACACAGTGTTGTCGCACCAAAAGCAAAGCAATTTCACACTTATTCCGTGCATGAAATTGTATAATATTCAAGGCGAATAGGGCTGGCCACGATACCAAACCAAACGATACTTTAGTATATCATTATTTAAAATATGCAGAACGAAAGAAAGACACCTTTTAACTTGAGATTTTTTTCATGACTTCTTACATTTTTACTTGTTTCACAATGTCTAAGTAAAGTTCCAGTTAGGTGTCCGACACATAATTATTGACATAGGGTGAAAAGTTCAAAGGACAACAATTCAAATATGTTTTATGTTTTATGGGTTTTAAGTCCAATGACTATTTTTTTTTTTGTCTTGTGGACTATGACTTTGCGTCAAAATGTATGTAAGATAGCTAACCAGAACTTTGCTCAGACATTGTACCTACCACAGGCCCAAGCCAAGGTTATCCGAATCGGTGATAACCGAGAAGCCAAGCACGAAAAATATGGGCGTGGCAGTGGGTGGTTTTCCTTAAAATTATTTTCTAAACCTTTTCTCTGTTTAACAGAACAAACTGAAGAAATTTCATCAAAATCGTCACAGCCGTTTCCCAGAAACCGATTACAAGAAATGTTTGTTTGTAACTATGATTAATAATATTGAAAAATCCATTTCTTCAGCCGATAACAATCGATACTACGGTAAATTTCGACCCAAAAAGCGCGGTATCGGCTAGGTACCGTCTCGGTATCGTTTTGGATGCTTTGGAGCTGGTAGCGTCTCGGTATCGTTACCATTTCCGATACAGATACCAAACGATACCAAGACTTTACAGGTATCGTGTGCAGTTCTAAGGGCGAAACATTTTTGCTTTGGCCCATTGAGAGCTTATTTGCACTTAATAAATGCCTAGAAATGGAAAATATAATTTTTGCATGCAAATAATGCTGTGAGTTGAATTTACTTACATTGTGGAAGTGTAAGTCGACCATACAAAAAAAAAATATTTTTTAATCACCAAACTATTTTGTCGCATGCAAAACAATTGCCGGTCAATTGTTTTGCATGACATTCCATACCAGCGATGTTTTTTTTTTCATGGAACTGTAACCCAAGCAAAAAAATAATGTTGTATTTCACCTCAACAATTTTTATGAAGCATAAATATTTGCATAATTTTTTTTCGGTCAAGAACTGTAAACTGGGCTTAAGAATCTAAGATCTCGATAATTAGACGTGATCGAGCTTTTCTGAGGTCAGATTCGAATTCAGGGTATACAAACATTTGGAAAAGTAAAGTTTGGTTCGACAGAGGGAACAAAAGCAAAATATTGCGGACCAATGCGACTAATGATGGTTTTTGTTGAAAGAATTTCAATCATTTGTAATTATTACCATGTAGTACCTCGTGGCTTGATGGTTAGTGCGTAGGACTGTCATGCCGAAGGTGTGGGTTCGATTCCCAGCCGTGCCACCTAAAAACAGAAATGTTTTATTCGAGGTACTGCCTCTTGCGAGGAACTGACAAGTCCTCCAAGAGTATACTTGTCACGAAAAAGTGCTTCTCATTTAGCCGTTCGGACTCGGCGAAAAACTGTAGGTCCCCTCCATTCCTGCCAACAAACACGCACACAGGAATGGTTGTGAGTTGTAAGTCACTAGGCCCTGGTTCTCCACGAGCTGTTGCGCCACCCAATTTATATTTATTTTTAATTATTACCATATATTTGTTTTGTTATTCGTTTTTAATGATCTAATAATTCGGGTTTTGTGCAAGGGCGTTTAAATTTTTAAATCCATTCCTAGTCATATATGCACTCCCTAAATTGAAAAAATAGCTGCACCAAGGACACATCCGCCCGAAGGATGCAACGGAAAATAAAAAAATAAAATAATAATAAAGGATTTTTGCACTGGAGGCGCGCGCTAGGGATTGCTAGTTTGTTGCATGCTGCGAGACTTTTACATATATAAATTTTCATTGGAATTTGTTATGCTATTATATATCGTGATGTGTCGTCCTGCTGCATGCATAACATGCATAGCTTTGTCTGAAGGTTATTTAATATGTTTTGTCTACAATTCTAGTGCTTTTCCTCTATGAACAACATGCTCATAAGTTCCCAAGGGAAGAGAAGTGAGCATCTAAAAATATTCTATACATACCAATGCACCTACATTGTATATGTATGTATGTATATTGTTCATGAGTACTTGAATTGATTTTGTTATTGTGTGTTAGTATAGTTTTTTTTATTTTGTTTTTGTGCTGCAGTTTGCAGAATTGTTTAATTCAAAGGATGTGCATAAATAAATGTTATGTTATTCGAGAATATTTCTTGTGCGAATTTGTATATGTGTGTTTGTTGCTGTCGACATTTTGAATGTCCGTTTTGGCTGCTATTCCTGGTGGTCAAAATAAGAATCAGGAAATGCACTTGCATTTTTTTTTGTGTAAATAAAAGAAAAAATTGTTATTTTGCAATAAATTGCAGTCCCAATGCTTAATTGCTACGGGGTTTTTTTTATTCCCTAATCAATAACAAATTCTTGTTTTATAAAGCAAGAGAGGATTTTATTTGCACTTAAGGGATTCACTGTTGATCCTTCAGTAGGACTGGCCACGATACCAAACCAAACGATAATTTTGTAGGTATGGTCACGGTATCGTCAAAATCGAATAATCACAGTATCGTCTCGGTACCGGTTTCATATAACTCAGTGTCATTTGGATTCATATGACAAAGTCTCGTCTTAGTCTCGGTCTCGGTGTCGGTATCGGTATCGGTGTCGGTATCGTCTGATTTCGGTCTGGTCTCACGTCTCAATTGCAAACAAAACTAAAATGCAAATGTATGAAATCAAGCAAAAGAAAAATGGACGTAAAAGTGGGCGGTTCTAAATAAAAATCATTGCCTAAACCTTCTCGCTGCTAAAGAGAAAACTGTGAAAATGTGGACTGTGAAAAGTCGTTAGAGTCGTTTCCGAGAAACCAATTACAACAATTGTTTATTTGTATAGTAAATTACATATTTATATAATATTCAAAAATCATTTTTTTCTGCCGATACCAAACGATACAACGAGAGTATCAGAAAATATCGGTCCAAAAAGTACAGTTTTGGCTCGGTATCGTCTCGGATACTTTCAAACTAGTATCGTCTCGGTATACCTTCGGTTTCCAAAACCGATACCGGTACCAAGACTTTTCTAGTTTTGTTTACTAAGCCCTGCCTTTCAGATTTAATGTCATTTATGAATCTATATTATTGCTCATAAATTTCTACACAAAAAAGATCATAATACTTTTTTTCTTAGGAGCAACAGATTTTGAGAAGAACGTGCAGAAACACTTTTAAATATGTATACATAATAACATTTGTTTATCATCTTGCTATATAAAATAGGTATTGAGCGGGTTGTGTGCACGTTTTTTTTAATATCTTTTGCTACTACGAAAAAATATCATAATCATTTTTGTGTACAATTTATGAGCAATAATATAAATTCATTCATTTTCTGAAAAAAAATTTACATTTGTTGAGATATTTACAAAAAACTGTTATTTGCCCCTTTTACAGTTCAAAATCAATAGTGTAACTTTGACACGCTATGACTTCAAAATTAACCTACAGAGTTTGTTAATAGCTCATTTTCTAGATAATTGTAGGTTGCCTTAATCTATTCTACCATGATTTTGTTGTAAAAAGAAATTCAATTGAGCTGTTGACTGACTAAAAACCAAATCACTTTCTTTTTCAAGATGGCGGCCTTCCCTTTACCCAGGGCACACCAAAAACCTGGTTGATGTAGCCAAACACAAATCGTACAAAAAATTTAGCCCATCGATTAAGGAAATTTTAATGGATACATTTTTCGACGGAATGTTCCACCATGAAGTTCTTGCACGATTTTCTCTGAATCTATTGATAGTATGAAAAAGAGTATGTTTATCTTTTTTGTGTAGAATTACATACATAAGCTACAATTTTTTCAAAAAAAAAAAAACTGATGAGAAATAAAGAAAAAAACTGAATTTTACCCCCTATAAAAAAATTTGCCACGGCACAAATTTACGGGACTTTTTAGGAAATGCTTAAGACATCAAAACAAAGCTCTCCACCTAAATTCAGCTTTTTTGGAATTTCTTCGAAGTTTTCCCATTTTTTTTGTCTAATTTTCCTGGTTTGTCTTTATTGCCCATGGAATTTATGAATGAAGGCGAAGATTTATCTTCATTTATCCACCACACGACTGCCTTAGAGACCACGTTTAAACTCTGTAAAAAAGATAAGTTAGAATAAGATGTAGTTTAGGCTAAAGACGGGTTGCTAAAAAATTTCTCCAGGTATAGTCCAGTAAATAGAGGTAAAAAAAGGGGGGGTTACCCTACAAAAGGTCGGGTAGTTCTAAATTTTTGATATGTTATATGGTATGGTTGGTAGATGAAAATTCCAAAATTCCACAACCACGCCCCCTCCGCCCCCTTCAAAATCCTGGAAAAACTACAAAAAATCGGCACTTTTTTCAGTTTGTTGCTTATAACTTCTTTCCGGTATATATTTTTGGAGATAAATATGAGAGACATTTGTAGACAATAAATATGAGAGACATTTGTAGACAATAAAATTGTAAGATTTTCAGTTTCTTCCCTCTTTACAGCACAATAACTCCTTAACCGTCAAGTTAAGGGCAACATTTCACAATCAATCATGTAGATAATCTAATTGGCTACCAATTTCATGTAACTACAGTCGACGCACTCTAAGTCGGACTCCCCCTAAGTCGAATTTCCCTCTAACAAGAATTTTTCACAATGTTTATTGTATACTCCTCTCAAATTTCCAAACTTTTTTATTTCTCTCTAAATCGAATTTTTGCAAAACTCTCTCTAACTTGAAATAATTTTGATATCCCTTGAGAGTTCGACTTAGAGGGAGTGGACTGTATTTTCATTTTGTGACCAATACAATTGGTAAATTTATGCAAACTTTGTCCACGTTGTTTGTATACGGAGCAAGTCTTGTCATCCATCTTACTCATTGGAATAAAAATTTTAGGTAGTTATGATAAAGGACTTTAAAACGAATGCCAGTAAAAGATCAAAAATCTAAACCATGAGGAAAATTCTGGAAATGACCAGTGAACTTCAAGTTGAGACACAAGGTTTCTGCATTGGCTTCAAGGCCGCTTATGGAAGCATATTCATCGTAGATAACTCTATATGCGAACTCGGGATCCCGAGAAAAAAGATCCAGTTGTATCTCGTGACATTATAAACACAAGGTGCAATATGCCAATTGCATTGTGCAACTAGAGACTAGCTTCTTCGAACTGTTCAAAACATGTACAGTGCACTCGGCGAGGAAATGCGATAACATTTTTGTTTTTATTAATCTCCTTCTGGAACAGATACTGCTTAGAGCAGCTGTTAACACAGAATGCCCTGTCTTATGTTCCATTGTGTCTTTATAGAGTTCTTCATGGTGATTGAAGAACAGATGAAATAGATTGGTTTTGAAGTAAACGGGTAATAGTCCAACTAACTGCTGTCAAGAAAAAAGCATTATGTTAACAATCTAGGCCAAAACATCACTTTATTAGCACCAGCTTCGAAGTTGTTTAGAATTTCATTTACTTTGCTTGAAGTCAATACTCGTATTTACTCCACGGATGACTCCTATGTGTATATTCAACGAAAGATGAAAATCAGAAATGAAAACTGATACTGGACTCTTTCGCAAGTAATACTCGTAATATTCGAAGGATTTTTGGAGGAGAAGGCACAAATGTGAGTTCAATGAGCTGTTCAAGGACAATGTAGTCCAAAAAGTCAAAATACGTCGACTTGGCTGACCTAGATTGTGCGAAAGGGAAACAATGCTCCATCCTTTTGAGTTTCTGAAATCCAAGTTGAGGGCAATAAAGAAGATCAAACCTCTGGTTTAGAAAGTAAGCCATCACCAGAGCATTATGTGGTTTCGGCCCTTCTTTGGTCATCTGAACAACATCCGAATTTTTATAATTTTTTCCGAAAATATTATGTTTTAATCAAATGGGAGCGGCAGTGGGTGGAAATTAATTGTATTGGTTTTTCATATATATACATTTCATCAAAACTGGTACCAATAGTGGTTTAGTTTTTATGGAATTTTGTGCACTACCTCAAAAAAATAGCGACTAAAACACCGGGTTCAGAATATCGTGGTGTCTCTCCAAGTTTTCTGACTCTCCTATGTATACTTCAATCGATTCTGGTGGTTAGTAAATCGGATATAACATTTCTACGGGACTCCAGTACACTGTATAAGACAGACAGAAAAGAAAAATAGTTCGTAAAAACGTTTGAATAAAAAACACTTTCTCAAAATTCACCCGATTCATAATTGTATTGGTCACAAAATGAAAATGCAGTCGCCTCCCTCTAAGTCAAACTCTCAAGGGATATCAAAATTATTTAGAATTAGAGAGTTTTGCAAAAATTCGATTTAAAGAAAAATAAATAAGTTTGGAAATTTGAGAGGAGTATACAATAAACGTGGTGAAAAAATTCTTGTTAGAGGGAAATTCGACTTAGGGGGAATTCGACCTAGAGCGTGTCGATTGTAATGACATGAAATTGGTAGCCAATTAGATTATCTACAAGATTGATTCTGAAAATTTTGCCCTAAACTTGACGGTTAAGGAGTTATTGTGCTGTAAAGAGGGAAGAAACTGAAAATCTTACAAAATACGAAATTTTAGGCTGTTTTGGGAGCTCCATAGCGCCGTTTGTAGTGGTTGTACAAAAATACTTTCTGAATAATATTTGTAAGAAATTTTATTGTCTACAAATGTCTCTCATATTTTTTTCCAAAAATATATACCGGAAAGAAGTTATAAGCAAAAAACTGAAAAAAGTGCCGATTTTTTGTAGTTTTTCCAGGATTTTGAAGGGGGCGGAGGGGGCGTGGTTGTGGAATTTTGGAATTTTCATCTACCAACCATACCATATAACATATCAAACATTTAGAACTACCCGACCTTTTGTAGGGTAAAACCTCTCTATTTACTGGACTAGTAACTGATCTCACGTTTCAATAAACAGTTTAAATTTGGCAACTTGCCAGTTCGTGAGGTGAGAGCTTGAGTCGCCAGAAATGGTGGGCACCAAACCTGTAATTTTCTGCAGGATTACGGGTAAGATGAGAGGTAGTTAATAATAATTAAAGATACTCTTGGAGGATTACTCACTTCATCAGAAATGTTAGTACCCATGAAAAAGGCATTTTATCTGTAGGTGGCATACGGCAGGTGGTGAAAGGGAGATTTAATCTCAACACTGATATATTGTTTCAATCAACAGGGCAACTAATGTAGCCTTAAATGGCGTTATGATGCCCCCCTATATGTGTATGTATTAGTCATAGATGTGACTATATCCATGGTTGTCACGTCGAGAAGCACTTGTGTAGCTTAATTTCAGAATCCTTGTAGCCCAAAATCGCTGCCCTTAATGTAGCCCAAAAACTAGCCCAATCTCATCTAAAAAATCTAGAATTACTTATACATTCCACGTTTTTCTTCTTTTTTGGAATAATTTCCAAGGGCAAATCCTCAAAATCTGGACGAATTTAAATATATCGTTGAACTTATGTAACGAATTTTCATAAAAGTAATAGAAGGGCGATTCCGCTGGAGACGATTTTCGGCATCAATTTTCAACTTACAATTTTTTTTACTTTTTTTGATAACAATGCAAAGTAGAAGAACTCTATTTATTAACAAAAAAAAAATTGCTCACCAAATGTAAAGAAAACATTTTTTTACGCTTCGCAAAACTATCATACGAAAGGTCGGTGCAAACTGCAGTTATCATGACTTCTAAAAAAGCGCGAAATAGACATTACCGACAGTTTGAGGTAATGATTAACTTGTTAAACGATTAAATCACAGATGTGATTTAATCGTTTGTCCAAAAATATTGAAATATTTGTTATTATTTCTTTAGTATCATTTATCGCAAAAGGCCATTGTAAAATTGTTGCACCCGCGATATTAAAGATATAAAAGTTTGTTTTTTCACAAAAATAAAGTTCTATCGTTTGGAAACTTTGTGAAAGTAAGCAAAAACCAAAAACAAAATTAAATCAGTCGCATTAGGAGTAAATTGTAAATTGAATTTCGAAAAAACGTTGATTCAAATTGGTTGCACCCGCGATCGTAAATTAGAATCGGGGGTGCAACTTACTGACTACTAACATTATTGAGTGATGTATTATATTTTATTTTAAAATATGTCTTGAATTATAATTTTTGTTGTTCAAGGTTGTTTTTTTGTAACAATTTAATATAATATTTTGTTCTTTTTTATAAAAATATAAGTTAAATGGCAGGGAAACAAGAATTTTCACAACGTGGCTCACAATCTCTCAGAAAACATCTAATTTATTTCTGAAGAACAAATTGATGAAGGGAAAGACGTGTTAGTTGATAAATGGGAACGATTGAAAAACATACTGGGTTTTCAAAAAAAAATTTAAATCAGAAGACGGCAACAAGATTACTGTGGCGCGAACCTTATCGTCTAGTTTCAGATCACAGTTATTTTTAAATCTACCATCATCGAAACGGATAGTTTTAGGGAAGATTATGATTTAAGGCCACTTATACGATCGGTGCGTAGTACCTCGTGGCTTGATGGTTAGTGCGTAGGACTTTCATGCCGAAGGTGTGGGTTCGATTCCCAGCCGTGCCATCTAAAAACAGAAATGTTTTATTCGAGGTACTGCCTCTTGCGAGGAACTGACCAATCCTCCAAGAGTATACTTGTCATGAAAAAGTGCTTCTCATTTAGCCGTTCGGACTCGGCAAAAAACTGTAGGTCCCCTCCATTCCTGTCAACAAACACGCACACAGGAATGGTTGTGAGTTGTAAGTCACTAGGCCCTGATTCTCCATGAGCTGCTGCGCCACCCAATTTATTTATTTATTTATTTATTTATACGATCGGTGCAAAAAGAAATTCAGTTTTTTGATAATGTATCTGCTCTTTCTGCATACATATATCGGGCTAATCCCTCCTTATTAAAAAACAAAAACTGCGCGCTTCCGATGTTTTTAGTGATTCAGAAGATAAATCTCCAACAACCTCTCCTGAACTTTATTATTACCAGCAGAGGCATGTGTTGAAACCTGTACTATTTTCACTGCAATAGTCTTGCCAAAAGATATTTGCGCGGGTTTGTAACTATGTTCTCTTAAAGTACACTACAAGTTCGGCAGAAAAATTACACTATATAGTTACATAGGGTTGTGTCTAAACGATATGGATGAAGAGGGAGTTGTAAGATCACAATTTCTGACGACAATTGGACACATGGTCGTAAAATTGCAACCACCAGAAAAAAATATTGAGGGCAATAATATAACACAGTATATCGAATTGAAAAATATTGACATATTTGATAAAAATTTAGTAATAATTAATAGAGAAGTGTACTAACTAGCATTATATGTTACGTAATCTCTCATCCAGTTCCGTTATATCATGTTTTTATATAAATATTCATTAAAGTTAGACGCGTTGCACCCGCGATAATTTGATGTTGCACCCGCGATTGCTTTAAGATCGAAAAATTCATTCTTTATTTTTGTTTTCTAACTTTATTTTTATTTCTTTAGTTGTTTGGATATACGTCGTTCAATATAATGTGAGAATAATATTATAAATGTTTCTCAATAAACAGACTTTTGTGTTTTTCGTATTATGATCCAGAAAGGTGGGCCAAATTCGTTGTACCCGCGATAGCACTTTGAAACCTTTTTTCCGACGATTTATTTATTTCATTTAAATTATATAAATTAAACCAAAATTAATAGGTCAAAATGTAACCCTTCAAGTAGTAATTTCAATAAAATAAGTTTGTATTTTACTATAAATATACTCAAAGTGAGTCTAAATGTTGCACCCGCGGGAATGGAATCGCCCAGAAGTAATTTAATGAAATTGGGCTACTTTTTTCAAATTCTTGTCGCAAAGGTAGTCTCATTAATGATAAATAGCCCAATCTGACAACCCTGGTTATATCTAATCTGATTTGCACATGTCTGTATATTGGCCTCTTGTACGGGCTTTAAATAATGGTAAGAAATCATGAGTTACAAAACTGCACTCGGTTCTTTTATAGTCTTTTGGGGTCTTGGTTTAAGCTTTAATAAACTTTAAAATGTGGGCATGAAATGAGGTTGAATAAGGAATATCTAGTCCAGTGTTTTCAAGGCTTTGGTATCTTTTGGCCTTGACTCTTCAAAACAAAATAAATTAATTAAATCGAGGTCTCTTAATCTAATGTCTGTGTAAAACCTCATCAAAATCATAAAACAAATGTAGAAATGTGTGTGAACTTTAAAAAAAACATAGTTCAACAACATTTGTTATCCTGCAGAGAGTGTTAGAATACATCCTATACCTACTATCTATACACTCAAGCATACAAAATCCAATTAAAAACTACGAAAATACCCCATCGAGGACTAGCATCAACACAAAAAACTCGAGGTGGATATTGATATTGCAAACATAATATGGATTTGCAGCTATTTGCATTCAATAAAAATTATCTACACCATACAGGAGCATGTGTACCAATTGTGTGAGTAAACAAATCAAATATGAATTGCTTGAAAATTAAAAAAAAGGAAAACAAGAAAATATGAAAAACACATAAGGTTAAATATGCTTGAGTTGTGCAATACACTATAAATTAACAACCCTTTCAATTGTCAACTTGAAAGTTGATAAGCCTTGAAAATTGGGTTTTTGAACTCAATTTATTAAAGAACTATACATCTCCATCCGTACAAAATGCAAATTGTTCATTATCTCAACGAAAGTGACTATCCTTTGCGAGAATCCTTCGCAAGAATAATGCTGGAACGTTTTCGCAAAGCACTTACGCTTGGAAACATTTTATTCCGTGACGATACACATATCCATATTGATGGATATGTTAACAAACAAAATATACTGGTGCCCAAACAACCCTAGAGAACGCCATCAAAAACGTTTACATTGTTTAAAAACGACAGTTTCAGCGAGCGAGCGGGGTTGCAAATGTAAGGGTCCGACTGCAAGAGTGCATTGAAAAAAAGGATGATATCGTTTAAAAAATAAAATCAGCTTTGTTACTCTGCATTTAATTGAAATAAAAATAAATAAAAACGATGTAGTTATTCCGATGCACACCCTTTACCATCTTTCAGAACAAAGAGCATGACGGACTCAGTTGGTATTGTCATGTTCAGATGAGAGATCCGGAGAACCCCGTAAGGCAATATCCTAAAAAAGTTCCAACACGATCGCGGAGAAGCGGAGAACAAAAGAGGAAGGCAGATCAAAACACTCCTGGTACAAGCAAATGCAGCGGAATCAGCAATTACATGGACCAACATGCTCGACAACATGGTTGGTTGTCGAGCCATGCTCGATAATTTAAACGCAAAACCAACTGCTTGACCAACATGCTCGACTGTTTTCAAAATGTTTTGAAAACTTGATGGCTCGTCCAACCAGCCAACTTGTGTAAACAGATGCTCGACAACATCGGTGTTTTTTTTGCATTATTTAGCCACGGTGACGGGGAAAAATGGCAACAGTAACAAATAATGAGTTCTGGAGACAGTTTTTCGCATTTTAAGAGACTTTACCAGAGATTTGGGAAATAAAAAGTGAAATTTATAAAAAAAAAATTGCAAGCTACGCAGGTGCGTTTGATCCGAAAAATGAAAAATAATGATGCTCGACAACATCAGAATCCATGTAAACGCAAAGTTGGGTGTACAGTTATTTTTTTCCATCGAGCCATGCTGTCGAGCATGTTGGTCCATGTAAACCCCCCTATTGGTTGGCCTCAGAAATGGAACAATCCAAAACCGGGAGTCTTGTCGACACTTTTTAAGGTCAACGGGGCGTACCCCACGGGCGGATCACTAGTGTGAAGCAGATAAGTGGGAGAGTTGTGGTCCCTTCGAGATCGCAATAGCGCCGAAATGAAGAAGAAAATTAGTACCAGATCGTTAGCTTTCAAGTACCAGTACTAGTATCAGTAAAGTAGGCACCAAATACCTTGTACTTGACAAAAACAAAATAAAGTTTCTAAATAAAAAAATCTAAAACTAGCTTCTTGACCACAAAATGTCGACAGATAGGAATAGGAAAACAGCGATTAAGATTCAGACCCCAAAAATTATTTTTTAAAGAAATTAAAATGCACAAGACTTTAATATTGGTGATTTAAATTTGAAATATTTATGAACTTTTCTTTAAATTTGAAGAAAATCGGTACCCTCTCTTAGATTCTAGCTCGACATAAAGTGGACGTTAGGCGGAAATAATTGTATTTTATTTTGTTTCTACCAAGCACGATAGATATAACAACGTGACTATTGCCCAGACTATACGGCCGTCATAAGCAAAAGGGCGTATCTCCATTTTAATAATTCATTTTAATGATTTTGCTTTTCTTACCGTCAAATTAAATATTTTTGAAAAAAAAGAACGGTTCCTTATTTAAAAACTGATTTTTTTTTTCAACGCGCAACAGTAATTTTGGTGATGACTTGAAAATGATATTGATACTTTTTAGCTTAGTAGAGGCACATAAGCTACTCGCTATCAGTACTGCTTAATGCCAACATTTGTAACATTATTTCTGTTCTCTTCGGGTTTTTTTCACCTTAGATACTTGGAAATATTGACATGTCACAGTCATCATTTAGCGTGGTGTTAGTTGTTAGAAAACAAAATACAAATAAAGCCTAACACACTACTAAAGACAACATAATATACAAAATTACAAAGAAAACAATAACCCCCAGGAGTAAGTCAATTATTACACAATATAAATTAGGTGAGTGGTAACACCCAAAATTTAAGATCGCTCATACAATTTGCGCTTAAGTGTAAGCTTAGAGTAACTCAAGTCAAAAACATGGTTTTTATTCGACCTATGCTTCATACGAGTCAGTGGCTCATTGAGACCATATTTGGTACGATGGAAGTCAACATGAAAAATGTCAGTGTAACGAGACCTGTGGCTTCTTACTATTAAATAAATTTTGTTTAAAAGAACCGATGAATCAATAGAACCAGTCAGCAGTTGGTGTTGGCTACTTGCTTGAAACCTGCAATGAAATTTGAGTTCCTGATTTTTAGCCATATGCAGTTGGAAGTATAAATAATAAAATATTTAACGGTTCCAATTATGGTACTAACTCAATTTTTTTCTTAGGACGGCCGGCAGGATATCTATTTAGCCTTTAAACCTATGGTGGCCCATTTCTTATGAATAATAAGGATAAAGAGAGATACCTAAGCAAATTCAGTCCATCCAATCTAATTCAATACTAAATAAACACTGATTTCGAGGAAATAGATCCTTAAAATTCACGAAGCCAAAATTCATAGCATATATGAGGCTGTGAATTCAAAAGTGGGTAACCAACTTCTTTTAATCACATTTTTCGTTTTGAATCGATTTTTAATACTATTTTAACTGAGATTTAAGGAGTATTATACGTCACATTTTTGGAAAGCTTATGCAGATATTTAAGAAATTAAAATTTAAGCTTTGATGACTTTTGATGCATTAATGCAAAAATACAAGACAAAAATATCAAAAATGCCAAAAAATGGGTTACACTCACGGCCTCATATATTCGTTGCATTTCATCACAACCTCCGAAATGAGAAAAATATAAATGAAAATAGAAAAATATGTTATATTACAAATAAATAACATAATTTTAATTAAGATAAAGATTTTTAAGCTAGTCTTACTCATATAAGGCCGCGTCCAGATCAGTAAAAATGTACGTTGTACGCCATGCGCCTAGAATTTTGTATTCGCGGCAAATATTTTCGCCGAAAGTTCAAATTTATTTCGAAATAAGTTTTTGCGTAGTTAGCCGTGCGTGAGTGCTCAATTTGAATTAAAATAATGTATGACGTCCACATCAAAACACCTGTGCGTCGAAGATCCATCGGAACCGGATAGCGTGCGTTGAATGTGGCCCAAAAATATGTGTGCGCCTGGACGTCCACACTGACGTATTTTTTTTGCATCTAAACAATTATTTGCGCAAAACACGGCGGCGCACAACGCAAAATTTTACTGATCTGGACGCGGCTTAAGACACTCACCGAACGCACTTGGTTTTCCCCAACTTTAAATCTGAAAATAAAAATAAACATAAATATTTTATTAATTATTTATTAATATAGTTTTTTATTCGAAAATAGAAAAAAGAGAAATTCTTATAAACTATAAAGAAAATCCAAAGCCACTTTTTGGATAAAACAATTTTTAGAAATTTTTTAAAATTAAAATTCTATTTTCAGCCGAGTAGGAGTTAGCACCCCTGACAAAAACATTTAAGGAGGAATAGGTTGGAAGAGTCCTACTTCCTTCCTCACTTAGGGGTCCACCAGCCGTAATTATGTATTTTAGACTTTTTTAGACGATTGACCAAACATAAACAGTTTACCCTTTAATAAAGGAAAACTAAAAAAAATAAAAACAAAAATGCTTTCAATAATAAATTACAAAAAAAAACCATAGTAAAAATATTATAGGTATTATTTACATATTTTGATAATTTATTGAAATGTTCGTAATTGATTAATATTGTGTTATGCATGAATAAAACCGGAGTTTTTTTCATGAACAATACTCAACTCATGAGATGCGAAGGTTTGATGAAGTAGCTATGAATGAATACTTAGCAAAATTTTATTTTATTTTGCGGCGTCAAAAGAACAAACAGCAATCTGGGATGGCGATGAAGCTATTGAGTTCATATATGCCTATGAATGTTTTTACATTATGTAAATTTAGAGAATATAAAAAATTAAATCTAAGCCAAAAGACATCCAACCGCAACAAAATTTTGTTTTGACGACTTATTTGAACTACAAAAACATACTGTCTGTGGTCCCTTCTAAGGTAGAGCCCGATATGGCTACGGTTGCAGTAGATGCGTAGCGTACTCTGACGAACAATTGTCCTGACGTATTCAAACAAACAAAACTAATTGATCTTATGAAACAGGTAACAGTGCAAGCAAATTTTGTTCGTTCGAAGCCACACGAGTTGGTCCAAACGATCTATCGTTCAAATCAGTTTAATATTTTTCTGCATAAGTCGTGAGGTCAGAATACGCATCTACTTTAACCATAGAAAATGATTTTTAAATCATAAAAATGGTTAAAATACGTCCAGAGAAACATTTTTGTAAAATTCCAAACTCTTCCCACATACATGGGCTCAAAACTTAATTTTTGTGAAGTTAATTCACTGAATCAATAAATAAAATCGTTGATTTCATGAATAAACTCGTCGACTGAACGAAAAAATCACTTAAAGAATTTAATATACATACGTCATTTAATGAAAAAATTTCGTTGACTCAACAAAAGAAAAATTATGAAATGCCTTCATTCATCATGCTTCAAAAACGCATGAATAATAAATATATTGGGCCAGCAAAGTTTAACAGCGGCTAAATTTTGATTAAAAAAGCATTGAATAAATGTTATATTTCGTAAGGATTTGGTTCAATGCCTAAACTACATACAACAAAAAACCAAGGTGTTCCATTGTTGAAAACCACCATCCTATTATGAACATCAAGCCACAGATTAATGGTTTTTAATATCTACTTCGTGTCATGCATCAGCTGTTAAAGATCTAAATTCGTTCCAAGAATTTCAACACTATAAATATCAGTCGACAATAAACACAAAATTGAATTATAAACATTTTCTTTTTATCAAACGCATCATGACAACTTATTCTTTAGGCCTTTACGATGTGCGGCAAGAACATTTTTCTAAAATATCTTCATTTAACCTTATGTTCAAAAGTCAGCCTTTAAGGAAAGTCCCTGTCATAAAAACATGTAACTGACTGTTAACACCTAGAAGGCATCCTTTTTAATTCAAACTATCATCTGCTGTTTTATTTCTATATCATCACCACCAAAGGACGAGCGACTGCCTGCTTTATGTAGGTGGACATTAAAACCACAAAAAAAAACAGAATGATTGATGAGGTCGAATAAAAAGTCAGTTAACTAAATGCGGTCATTTGTACCGACAATAGTACCGATAATAGCACAGTTGTTGTTAGACTGGCAAACAACATTACGAACAAAAGAAAAAAAAATATGGATACCTACTGGATTCTTTTGAATTTTAGTCCTTTCAACAATAAGAAGCGCTCTCTGTAAGAAGTGTCGAAAATAAATTCAACTTCTTACAACTCAATTCAGTGGCAACCCTCCTACTTTTCTTCGTTCGTTCAGTCGATTTAGTTATTGATGCGGTTTTTCATTTCAAGACAAAATAAGACGAACCGAGGACAGTAGGAGGATACTTATTTCTGTTCTTACTGACTGGTGGTTTACTCGAACTATCCTTTGTAATTTACAGGAGTTTGTCTGTGCATTTTGTGATAATCAATCAATTGGTGGTCAGAGAAGAAGATGAAACTTTTTTTTAAGGACAATGAATATTTGAATTAATGCAAATTTCAGGAATTTTCCAAAAAGTGCTCCATTTGAAAACGGTGAGACTTAATTCTAGTTATTTGTTGAACAAAAAAATCTGAATTTGTACTTGAAAGCATACCGTAGTAGCTTAAGTATGCAATTTTTAGGGGGATTGCAGTACTCCCGTCTTCTTGCACTACTTTTTCACAAAAACTACTCCAAGAGTGAAAAAGAAGTAGTCGAAACAAAATTATCGAGAATATAATTGAGAAGCCAACTTACATGAGAGTAAGAATACCCGTGGTTTCTTAAGTATGTCTTTTTTTTGGGAGTTTGGAGTACTCCCTTTGCAGTTTGTACTTTTCCAGATTTAAACGACCATTACTCAAATACATACATTCTTGAGGACGCAGCTGGAATACACCTTAACACTTTGTACTCTTTCTTGGCTCTTGATGTAGTTGAAGAAAAAAAGGGAGTTCTCTGAACTCCCAAACAAGAACGACAAAACTCAATTATCTTACTTAACTAAGCATCAGAATTTGCACTTTGAAAAGCATAGATACATTCCCTAATAGAAGGAATCTGGGGTTTTGGGAACTTTACTCCTGAAGTCGACAAGCGTTGCGATATTTGACCGGGTAAAAAAGCCACAGGTTGTTACACAATGGTCATTTTATTATTCAAGGTGCACCTTGTATGAATATCATTATGGCGAGATAAACTATTTCAGTAGGAAATGAAATTACATTCGTAACCTTTCCGAGAAATCTGATCAAATTCACACTTCGAACTTATGGATAATTAGGGCATATAAGGATACAATTATAGTTGGCTGGTAACCACCACGAAGCACTTCACTGTGACTTTAAGTTGTGTTCTGGTCCAAAGCAATTTTTGAACGCTGAGTAGCTTTCCGATTAACTACTACCGATGCGACACGGGTGCTGAGTAGGAAATATGTACATCTTCCACACATGGCTGGGTTGAAAGAAAACCCTTAATAAGTCACAAATTTGCTACTCTTTTTACCGAATAATAATAAATAATCCAAATTGACAGTTTTGACACCTCCTTTCATTTCACATAAATTCTTTAAATAATTTCTATACCTATATTAATCCCCGGGCTTATGGTGGTATGATGGGTAACGCCAATTATATTGACTATCGTAATTTATATTTTTATAGTGTCTCATCAATTTCTCATAAAATTGTATCCTTAAGCTATTATAAGCTAGGTCCATCAACCATCACCCATCCCTTTGAAAACAAAATAAATAGCAGTACACTAACTCTGTTTTGCTTTAGGGCAGTTTATAGGAATTGCAACTATACTAATCCCTCTTTAACACACCGTCATCAATATTATAGCTCTTCTATACGTGTCAAAAAATATTATCTCAACACCAAACAAAAAGGGTAATAACCCCTAATAATGATCTAGGATTATAATTTTTGCACACGATGACATAATCTTGCCTCGGGCAATTTATAGATACATCTTTTTACTTTGAGAAGGGATTTTTTTGTTTAATCTCTAATCAAAATTCAAATCGAATCCTTGCCCTAAAGGACTTTTGTGTTGAAGAAAATAAAAAAATAAATAAACTTGGAAGGAAGTTGTTAAGAGACCTTATAATAACCAATATTCAAGGACCCATGTATGGATATGGACAGTAGAACCATGCTAATCCCGACACATAAAATCAAGGTTTTATCGGGGAGCTTTTAAATGGGAATGTATCCGGATTGAAATTGGTTGGAATACAAAAATAATTTGATATTTTAAGATAGAAAGGTTTTTCTTCAAAACACATGTCTTTGGTTATCAGTTCTACGATAAGCTGGAAAGATATCAACAAAAGTTTCTAACTCAAAAACCTTAGTAAGGTCTTCCAAAATGTATGTCCAAATTATCAGGACTGCACTGTATTTTGTATGAAAAAGCCTAAAATATACCCTCTTCTGGAAAAAAAACTTCGCTTTCAGTCTTCATTACTCACTCAGCCAAGCACAAAATCGAAAGTTTCAAAATACGGCCCACCAGAGAGAGGTGAGTCCACAGGTTAAAGGTATGAGTATCCTTGCAAAACAACGCAACAACTATCACTCCGTCCCAAAGAGCAAAATAACTTTTTTGGCTCGCTTGGTAACAACGGAACCCGACAAAAGTAATGAAATTTTCAATTTTTTGAGAAGGGTTAGCGTGCGTTTTGGGACATTTCTCTAACCCTTATTCGCACATGTCTTTATTACTACCCTTATCATTCTATTTTGCGTACCGCAACTATTGTATTTGGTGTGGCGCATCAGAGTGTCAAGTGTGTCCGATGGACCGTTAAAACATCGACATTGACATCTCGTAAAGGGTGATGGGCTCTTCTAGCTATACGGTCTCTCGAAGAAATACAAAAGATGACATTTCTCCAGGGGATGTGTGGACGCAACTAACAAAAAAAAAATAAAAAAGAAACACTGTTGCCAATGAGAGACTCTGACTGATGGTTAAAATTGGGTCTGTTTTCCCCAGAGGAATTCGACATAAAAGTTGTAATGTGTTATTGTGAAATGAAAGAAAAGACGTTACTTTGGAGAAATAAGGGAGAAGAGGATTGAAGAAATAAAGAATAGAAAGAAAAATGTGTCAGAAGGATGTCAATCAGAATTACACAAATGTTTTAATAGTTGTTGCTTTTGTTGTTGTCTTGGAGAGAAAAACTATACTAAAGAGATGTCAAATTGACAGAATTGCTGTCACAGGAGTTGTGGAGAAATGAAATTTGGCATAGGAATAAAAGTTTAAGTGATTTTTGGCATTTCACTTTGGTTTCGGAGAAGATTAGCTATGTTCTGACACAATTTTGACAAGAAGTTGTTCTTTGTAAGGGAAGTACTTGAACCTTTTAATTTTGTTAATTACACAGGAACTGGGGTTGCATTGTTTTAAGTTCAAAAGTCCATGGGGAATTAATCATCCCCTTCTCATGCTTAAAATAAGTATTGAAGGGGAATTTCTCATCGGATTACTTGGATGGATTATTTTGGCAAGGAACCATAGAATTGGGGTGTCAAATTACATATACATTATTAAGATAAGACCGGAATGAGGTGTATGAATTTTGACAAGATATTTAAACATCACATAAAAAGCAAATCATAAAATTGTAGTGAATATAAAATTTTTTGAGAAAATTAACGACAGCGTGAGTATTGCAACTATATATTTCATAGCTTAAATTTTAACTAAATACAAATTTTAACAACAAACACAAAACTTGACTTACTCTGGAGCTGCCTTCTGGTACTTAGCTCGCAAAGAGCCGATGGGTAAGATCAATATAAAATAAAATATAATAGTCAGAAAGTAAAAACGTAAAATAGAATACCGCTACGAATTAAATTTGTTTCTGTGGGTGCAATTTTGGGAGAAGAATAAAGACACTCCCATTTTAGATTTTCCACTTCGGACTACTTGATTGAAGATACATCAAGAATCAAGACACAAATTAAACACCTTATCACACATAATATTCTAGCAGTAATATTTTGATACCAAACGAAGAATTGACTGAAGCTCATACTGGTTGTTATCATAAAGCGGTAGATTATAAAATAGGGATATCCCACTTCTGACTACCTGTATTATGATAATTTTTTTTTCTTAATTGCGGAAGAAGTGAATAATTGCAACTTGGGATTTTCCACTTCTGACTAGATAACCTGTAACAACTTATCAAACTCATAGCATACCCATAGTATTTGGATAAAACCGAATAATTGACTTTAACGATAACAACAAGTATGTATACTCGTTGTCTTCATAAAGCTGGTTAATTGCAAGTTATTCTCATTATATTTAGCTTTAATCTTCATAGACTACAATCTTAAAGTTTTAAACAATCCTTATAGAAAATCATCGACACGTAAAACAATTTAAAATAATTTAAAAAAAAATCAAATAAAACCTCTAATGACTTTCGGTTTAATCATACGTGATGTTAGCTTATTTCCTATTCTATACAATTTAATCTTCGTGGGAAAGAAGTGTCTACAACGAAAACTTACTTACAATTCAGCCAACGTCCGTTGTTAAATTAATTTTGAATTTCTAATTGCAAAATCACAGCAGAGAAAAATATATACAGAAAAAATCGCAACAAGGCACATATCCAGTTCCTGTGCCGGGCGCAATTCTCCTTTACTAATGACTTAATAGTTAGGAAAGGGGGTAAAAGGCATACAAAAAAGAGCGAGAAAAGAGATAGAGAGATGGAAAAAAATGCTCAGGCTGTTTCGAATTTTCATTTCGTATGGAAACTGTGAGGTCGGTAATGAAATTAAAAACATTTTTTTTTGTGAGGAGGTATAGAACTACCATAGAGACAGAGTACATACAGTTTTTTTTTTCTTTTTTCAATAGCGTTTGCCGAGCGAAGCAACAGATGGCTGTTTCGTCGGAAAAGTTTTGTCCATGTCCTGGTCAAGCGTCACGTATTCAACAAAAGTGGACAAAACACTATTTTGGTGTGTGTGGTGGGTTTTTTGGTTCAATTAAAAACACCATTTTACAATGACTTCAGGTTCGTTTAAAAAAACGTTTCATAATGAATGCAAAGAGGACATTAGGGATACCTACTGAGGCTTGAGACCAATGACACACAAAAAAAGCTGACAAAATGGTCACAAAACTGGGGTTAAAATTGTTCTAAGAATTTCGTCAGCATTTTCAATTAGATTTTTCCAGCTATCAGCCAAGCGACGTACGATTAAAAATGGACGAATTCATGGATACGCAGTATTTACTTAAGAATATCGAAAGAAACCCTAACAAATAATTGATTGACTCTATGCCCTTTCTTTTCTATGTGTATGCCTTAGTCAATGATAATATTTCATGTTCACCCTTTTTGAAATTTTAAGGCCGGTTGGTCGGTCGTCGACTTGATATATATTTTTATTTCGCTCCAAAAAGTAGTATTCAATCCATCTCAACAAATAATGTAATGTATATTCTGGCAAATTGCAAGGATTAATTTCAGAAATGGAGATAGAAGAAGAAAACGCCAATAAAAACAGCACGCACTCGTTAATGAAACGTGCGTGTGCAGGACTCTTTCGACGAGCAGACAACGTATTGATTGGCATTTCAGTAAAGTTTTGTTTCTATTTTCTCCCATTTTTAAGAATATACAAGACGAACACACACACATACTTTAGCTGCATGGTTGCTAGAGATTTTTGAGCTATCTCTGCCAGTTGAAGCATTTGAAACAGCAAAAGTGTCCCTTTTGTTTGATTTAATCATTTGAAAAGAAAGTTGAAAAGTTTTATTGGCTTTCTTTTCCAAAAGGATTACTGGTATACACACGTTTACTTTTATTTGTTTTTGGTATTAAAGAATTTTCGGGGTTTATACAAAGCCCAAATGTGGATGATTGTTGAATATAAAATAGGATAAGAAACAAATTGCTAGGAAAAATAGAGAACAAAAAAATCAAGTTTAGAAAATGAATTATAACCTTTATCACAGATAACGACATATTAAACTGTCCTTATTAAGAGGGAATGCATTCTAAATCTTCAACATAATCAAGGAAATCAGTTAAAACATTGGTGTACTCGGACTTCTATACAAGGTGCCAAAATGTAGATCTAGAATATACTAGGGTTGTAAAAGAATGCAATCTTTTGTGAATGCAATCTCTTATAACTTCAATTAAAAGATTGCATTTGTTGAATTCACATTGAGACTACGACTTCAAATTCTGCAATCACCATTCATTTGACAGTGAAATGATTGCAATCATTTTGTCCCCTTAATTTTACAATAGGAGGCGAAATAATACAATAGAATACAAATGAATGCAAAAAGAATTAGTTCCAAAAAAAGATCGCATTCAACTGATTGCTGTCAAATGAATGGGGAAACAATGAATGCAATTATTTCACAGTCAAATGAATGGCGATTGCAGAATTTGAAGTAGCAGTCTCTAAGAGAAGTCAATGAATGCAATCTTTTGATTGAATTCAATAAATGATTTTTAATGATTGCATTCATAAAAGATTGCATTCTTTTATAACCTTCAAATATGCAAACATTGTGCTTGGAAATACAAGGAAGATATCTTAGGGCTTTGTGCAGAATGATGGTAAGCCTTGTGCAAAAATACATACTATGTGTTTTCAAAATTGACTTTTCCCAAAAGTCATCTAGAACCACCTTGAACCCTGATGGCGGGCGTAGGGCTACTGCTGAACGAAAGAACACCAAAACGTACAAACCGGCTTTGGGATTAGGCTCGCACGCATGTAAGTTCTCAACGAAGTCTGCAACTATGTTCCCAAAATTCATTTAGAATAACCTGGGAGCCCATTCTTGTGAATGGTGTTTGACAAAAGAGCAATATGTTTTTATTTCTGACAGGTTTACATAGATGATAAGCTCCTGGAAGCCAGATTTGGACTAGATGTCGTCACCTAACTATAATACCGTGTTATTCCCCAAGGGGGGGTTTGTTCTCTCTTAATGGAGACAAGGAGGGCCTTAACACATAACACTTAGAGATAATAATGGTAATGGGAGACTTGACTCTTAGGCAAGTAATGACAGCGAAGGGCTAGGCTAGAGAATGTAATGCGAAAACTAGGTGTTGTCGATCGCAACAAAAATGACAACCATTTTGTCGAGTTCTAGACGATTTCTCTTGTAATAAAGCACCATAATTGAGCGCTTGAAATGGAATCAGATTGACAAAGCATCTCCTGACGTGAACTCAGTTTCTTGAAAAAGTTTGAACGTGCTTCAAGGTTCAGTATAATGATGGTCAACTCGTGAATACCATCTAATGTTAGATACTGCATTATGAACACGTACAGTTGCAATTGGAACATTACAAGTTAAAGTTTTTTCAGTGCAGTTAGTGATACACGAGCTGTCAAGCCACCAAATTTATTTATTTATTAATATTTAAAAAAAAAATCCTAGAGTTCCCAGAATACTGTCAACTTGTTGTTGTTTTTGTGTTGTTTCCAAAAATCTCCAAACCATCTGGAATATTGATATATGATCAAGTTGAAGAGTTTCTCTTAAAACGTCCACTACAATTAAATATTCTTCCACTGGGATTCCGATACATTTCCTGGATGTCCATATTATATTTATCCTAATATTTCAATTGCAATGAAGCCGAGTACTAGTTTCCAAATCAAATATGTCTCACTTCGACATTTTGGCTTCAAGAACATGTCGATTTATGACTTCCTTAGTCGAGGCGTATGTCTGTCGTTATCTTCATTATTATGTACGATAATTTATTTTAAAGGAATTCGAGATCAAACTCCGCCTGTTTTCAACAGGATGAAATCTGATCCTGTATTTATGTTCACAAAACAGAACAAAATAAAATAAAATAAAAAAAAAAACAACAGAAAACCAAATCCAAATATGTAGGTTACAATTTCATCCTGCATCCCAAATCATGCAGAGAAAATATTATTTTTCAAATACATCATGTAGTAGGTATTTTGTCCTTAAATAGCAAATAATGTCCTAATGTTTTTTGTATTTTGTTCTGTTTCGTTTACATGTCCTTCCTTAGTAACCTTACACACTTTATTCATCTCAAATTAC
This sequence comes from Dasysyrphus tricinctus, assembly GCA_963921185.1. Lineage (NCBI taxonomy): Eukaryota > Metazoa > Arthropoda > Insecta > Diptera > Syrphidae > Dasysyrphus > Dasysyrphus tricinctus. The sequence continues at coordinate 6,797,359 of OY992533.1, forward strand.
CATCAACAAGGATATATACACATTAACTTTAATTTTCCTCATTGCGCTCGTGTGTGAAACTGATGATGTTTCGTCCTTGAGCGAACGCATCAAAAAATAAAGGATCAAATATCGGCTTTCAAGTCCATGTGCGGAAAGATAAGATTGAAGTATAAGTAGGTAAAGATAGATACGATGTATTTTGTGTGCTAATTCTAATAGAAAATACCACACATCAGTACACCACCCAAGGATAATGTAGTGCAACAGATGCCCAAATACACCAAAGCCGAAATAATAAACGTCTCAATCTTCTATTCAAGTAAGAAAATTTTACTCCTTTACGTTTGATTGAACTCCAATGTAACAATACACTCAGAGAAAAGTTTTTTACTCTCTAAGACTTGAACTGATTTTGATTCCGCGAAAAGTATAATGAGATTGAAAATATTCCACAGGGTGTTTGTGGAACTAGATTTATAAATTTTTTTCACTTAACTTCTGATTTTGTAGGAAAAGTTAGTTTGTTCCACTCGAACAGTGTACGAGGTTTAAAAGTTAAGAGAGTATTTCAACGAGAAGAGTTTTTGGTGGAACGTATTTAATTTTATTTCATGGATAGCGATTCGATTATATACTTGGGATTAAATGCAACAGTTATTTATTTGAAGCCTTGCACAGCTGAAGACAAAATGAAAAGTTCATTCAAAATCAGAAATGTGAAATTTGAAGCTTTGCATTCCACAGTTTTAAGACAAATGTAAGACTATTCCACATTATGTCTACTTTTTCCCATGCTATCTCATTCTCAAACATTTAAAATACGGCCATAAAAAGATTGTGGAATGCATTTTTAATTCACGAAGTGAGCTGAGGCTTATCGAGTGAAGTCCAATATATTACGTTCCACAAATTATTTTTCAAACAAAACAACTGAGCTTACAAATAATACTAGAGTTTAGTACTGAACAAGTATTATTCCTCGGAGTGGCATACCTTTAATTGTAGAAAAAATATGGAATGTATTTTTTTGAAGCCAAAATACAAATTCTGGGTTTTAATATTTAACAAGTGAATACAAAAGTTTGTGCGAAGACCGAAGAGCACATACAAAAACAGAAGCGTGAAATCAATCAAAACTAAATTGTGGAACGTAAAAGTGGTCAACAATTTAAATTTATGGATTTTAAAAATGTTCAACAATTTAACTTCCCCAACAAAACCAGTTAAGTGCTTTAAGACTTTAACAGGTGATCGCAGTTGAATTAGGAAATTAAATGAGAAAAATGTGGAACATGTCATGGTTTCATTTCACGAAAGTTAAAACTTGAGTTTTACCCAAAATAAAAATAATATGTAGCATTCGTTGAGTGTACACACATTTTGTTATTTATCCTTATTGCATTCATATCACTTCTTAACTGGCAGCTCAGTGTGTTGTATTGTAATTTTATTTCAAAACCATATAATTTAAAGGATAATAGACGATCGTATACACCACCACAAAAGATTTTCGGCAGATTTCCGTCGGAGAATGAAAACAAAACAAAAAAAAAACTAACACACATTGTATTTTCTCCTAAGGATAATACCATCTAATACGTAGATACAACCTATAGCAATAATGCTTTTCCTTGGTTGCACAATAAATTTTTGTATCCGTCTCAGACAGAGGAGCAAAGCATAGAAGCAGCAGTCAACTCCAACTCCAATTCTAATTCAAGTCGAAGCCAGCTATAGCCAAACAGCAACAAGGAATCATCCTTTTGTGGGCTAATTTTTAATTCAGAGCACATGATGTGAAACTAAAAGGATATTCAGCTCTCTCTCACTCTCTTTGTCCCGCCTGAATTGATTTATAAGGATACAATCAGGAGTTGTGGTTTGTGTTTCATTTTGTGATGTTGTGGGTGGGTTTTTGTGTGCCCGTATAGGTAAGTAGGTACGTCTTGAAAGGAATCTAGAAATCTAGGTATTTTTTTGTGGGCTTTTATGATATTTTTTGCACTCGACTTGTTTTGCAAGGACATTTCACATCATGAAGAATTGCCAGGATCTGTTTCTGGTTCTTTGGGTAGGTATTTTAGTTCACTCAATAAAAATGTTGAATGTTTTTCTCCTTTTTTTTTGTCTATAGAAAAAGAATGTGTGAGATGTAATTAAATTGATATAAGGAAGTGGAGAGATAATTAATTTTGTCATCTTGGCCATCATTTGGGGTCAGAAATGGGCAGAATGTTCGATTCGAGTTTTTTTTTATTATTCGGAACTAGTCATATAAAATATTTATTCAATTTATGGGAGTTTAATGGGCTTTTTTGTATTCCTGATGCGATTTCTTTTATGGCTGAGGGCAAGAGTAAGTCTTGACAAAATTATTGAACTCTTCCTCAGAAAAAAACAGAAAGAAAGTATTTTTATTTATCTTTTAATTATCTCATAAATGAACGTTTAAGTGTTTGATCAAATTTTGTTTTGGATTCGGATCACATAAAATGACAGAACAATTGGTGATGTGGATTTTTTTTATGGTGGTTAGGTAGGCATTTTTTTTATTAATTAACTTCCTTCGTTGAAAAGGCTTTGGTTCTAAGAAAATTATAAGTTCTTGGGTCATACATATGTATGTGTAAATATTTATGAATATATTTTTTATTTCACAGGAGCTGACATTTGACTACCCTGTTATATAAAATAATAAAATATTTATGACCTAATTTGCCACAATCTTAATAATACAAAAAATTGTGAAACGTTCCTATACATTTTTTTAGTTCGATAGAAGATGGCTAGGTTCCCATTCCGTGACAAAATTAATTTGGATACGTTCCACACTATTTTCGAGTATATTTCACATTTTTGCAATACATTCCACATTATTTTTCAGGAATGTTCACAATTTGCCAGTGTTCACAAGTTAATCTTGTGACAAAATAATATTATATTCCACTTTTTTTGAATTCGTTCCCCATTATTTTTCAGGCATGTTCGAAATGTTCTTGTGTTTTTAAACACCGTAAAAAATATTGTGTATGCCTTTTCAATATGTAAATATCACTTGCGAAATGAAAAATAGTTACGTTCCACAAGCCTATTTCCAATGCCAGAACATTACAAATGGAAAAGCTATTGTGGTAGGTATAGAAAAGTTTTTTTTTAAGCTGAGGAACAAGTTTCAATACCAAGATTTTCTTTAAGCTTAAATGGCCGAACAGAATGGTGTAGCTGCATTTGTCGCGTGTAGCACTGTCAAAGTAGAAAGATACAAAAATAGCATACAGTGCTACAATGAGAAGCTGTAAATGTAGCAAGGAATATTATGGTTTAGCAGGAATTAAACAAAATTCAACTCTTGCTACAAGCTGCAGCTACATTCATTCTGTTCAAGGGGTAAAGCTTAGTACTCGAAGAACTAAATTGATTGATAAATATTTTCAATTTTGCAATGTGGGATAGAAAGAGGAAAATCTGACGCAGTGTGGAAAAGTTTTTCACTTGACTATCAATAAGCATTGCCTTAAAATAAAAGTTATGGAATGTAAACATTTTATTCTTCTGGTGAATTTGTATGAATTTCTCTTTCAATCAAATTGTGTTCAAATACAAGGATGAAATACAATTAAATTTTTACTCTATTTGCTATATATAATGTTAATGTTAAATTTCTTGGTACTTCTCCTTCATATCAAAAGCTAATTCAATAAAATTACAAAATCCTGACCCTTTGTTTGTTTATGCATCCACCCCAGGCAACAGCGACAAAAAATATTGTACATACAATATGAACTCTCGGAAATAATCAAATCGTTGATGCGTACACTTCTACCTCCCGCCCTACCCGTTTCAGAGCTCAGAGCCGCAATCAACTTATTTTTGATTAACAAAAATGGCAACAATTCATCTGCAACATTATTCATTTCTTTATATACACCGACAAAACAGCGACGACGACGACAACAACGAACCCCCATGAACCTGTTCAGAATTTTTAATGAAAGTAACTGCAGTTGTTGTTTGTACATAAATTTTATTCCCATGCCAAAGGATCATCATAAGCCCGACTACCCCTCATGTAAAAGTGCGATTTTTTTGTTTGGTGTTCAGTTTTTGTTTTCACTGCAAGGTGGCTGCCAGTCAAAAGGCACAGTCACAAATTCACTTCCTATACCACACGCACATATTGCAAAATTGGCAAACATCCTGCGTTACTACCCGTGTCGTCATTCAAAGGTCGGTGGCGTCATCGTCGTCGTGGTAATGACACGCGTCAGAATCATATCCTAGGGGTCGCAGTAAAATTACGTCGCATTGTCGTCCGGAGAATTCACCTTATGCCACTCATTGGCTTGAATATGGTTATGGGAAGCCAAAGAAAAAATTTCTAGAATCCTGTCGTATCCTTTTTTGTTGATTAAATGGCCAGAAATTGGCTACAAATGCCTTTTTCTCCTTACCCCAATCTCCTCTACTCCCGTCCTTCCAATGACTTAAATAAAATATACAGAGATGAGAAATGGAAGAAACAAACAGGGACCTTCACCAATAATAATTGTTGCTCCTTGGATATTCATATTGAGATTGTATTGTTTTTCAACCATCAGGACATACAGAGTTCTATAATAATTTATTGCAAAAGTGTGCCATCAGAGAAGGGATTGCTGCGTGAATTGTATGCAGTTCTCCAAGGACCTCAGAGCACACAATAAGTCCACAAGGATATTGCAAAAAAATTATGTTCGCAACGACATGACATAATGAAACGTATATTATGGATGCAACTTAAATGCGTATAAAAGAATACATCATAGTCGTTGAGGATTGAGAAAAATTGCCACTTACACGCTGTTTTATTGTGTTCAACTATAATCCTTCTGCTTTTCCTCAGTGGTACTTTTTGTGTGGTGCTATAATAAGGACTAAAACTGCCTTGAGAATTGAAAAATGGTGCCCCAAATTTTATAATAGTAGCAAAATGAACGGCGCGAGGATATACATTAATGGTGATTTAAGGATATGCACAAAACCATTTCGTTCTCCGCAAGGACATTCTCATCCTGATTATTACTTATTTATTCAAAAGTTCAAAATATATATTTTAAAAAATCATAGCATCAGAGGACACACAAGGAACCTCAGACGCGAGGAGATTTAACCAATATCAGTGTATCTGCACTTAAATGAGAAAAAAGGAAACAAAAATACTTATCAAGGACATGCGACGCAACAGCAACAAAACAACAACAACAGCAGCAGGATGCATTTAATTAACTTTCGTAATAAATAAACGAAGTAAATTCTGAGCGCTGTTTATTTTACCCTTGAGATTATGTGTGAGGTAATTGGAAATCATTTCGATGTTTTGTGCAACGCACACAGAAAACTTGTTGTTGCTGATTTTGTGTAAAAGAAAACATTAATTTAACGATGAAGAGTAATTTGATTGGTTTACGAGGCGAGCGACAGAAGAGAGTGTTTGAGATGAAGGCTATTTTTTTAAATACATTTTCGAGGTCTTGCTTGATAAGCTGCTGAACGAAAGAATCCACATTAAGGCCATCGTTATTGATAATGGCTTTCTGATGTTGTGGGAATAAAGGAAATTAATACTTTTAATAAAGTCCTGGTGGTCATATTATCATAATTGACATGAAGGCTCTATTGTATCGGAAATATTTTTGGTTAACCGAGATAAATATGACAGCGAAATTGGATGGGAAGAAAATTCCATTTTATGTCTTCACTAAATGAAACAGATATTGGACGGGGTAGTGACTAGTGACTTGATCAAAAGCCGCCATCTTGCAAATGGATTTTTGTATACATAGGTGCATAATACATGCATCTTGAGGTTAGATTTGTTTGCAAATTATCTTTTAACCAATTTGTTCACAACGGGTTGAATCTTTAATATGACTTTCACTGATTCTGATTAAATAGCGCTTACCAACCAAAATCAGCTGGTTAGCCACATTGGTGATTAACAATTCATACTACGGAACTACTTGTAGATTGTTCAATTCAATGTATTACATCGTGGCATGATGGTTAGTGCGTAGGACTGTCATACCGCAGGTGAGGGTTCGATTCCCAGCCGTGCCAGCTTAAAACAGAAATGTTTTATCCGAGGTACTGCCTCTTGCAAGGAACTGACAAATCCTCCAAGAGAATACTTGTCATGAAAAAGTGCTTCTCATTTAGCCGTTCGGACTCGGCAAAAAGCTGTAGGTCCCCTCCATTCCTGCCAACAACACGCACACAGGAATGGTTGAGAGTTGTGCCACCCAATTTATTTATTATTGTTCAATTCAATATGCGACTTAAATGTTCGTTAAGAAACACATGCATGATTTACCAGATACAAAAATAACTGATTAAAGATGATTAACTGTGAACAAACTGGAACAAACTGCATAACATATATTCCCAACTTAGGAATTCAACAACAACACATAGAAAACTTGGAGCCATCAACCACTTAATATAAGAAGTTTTATTAATTGAATAACTTGTGTGTGTTACCACCAAGAATATAGACTGGAGAAGAAATTTTAACTTCTTTTGATGAGGTGTTTAACTTTATTGGTATCAAGTTAACAAAACAGCAAAACAGAAAAACATAGCACAGCAAAATTGAAACAGTCACAACATTTATGTTATTATTTACAGGAACATTTTTTAAATTTTAGTTCACAAACTCTTTATCAGATGTTCACCTTGAAAAAGGTCCAACATGATTACCATTCAGAAAGGCTTTTTTAAAACAAATAAAGACATCTAATTTTATTTACCTACACACAAAATGTAAAACCACACAAGGAGTCTAGACATTTCGCCTGAAAAATGAAAGCAATACATCAACAAAAAAATATCCTCCATTTAAATTATTATGATTTACTGTCATGGTCTTTAATTTTAGGAACGCGAGTTTCAAATAGATTACTGTCATGTTCTTTGCTTAAAAAATAAATGATTGTTTACAAAATGTACCTAATTTTTCTTTTGGACATGAATCTTAATACAATTTTATTTTCATTTTTTTTGTCCGAAAAGAGCTTTTCATAGATTAATTAACATAATTTGAAATGGAAACAAAATGACAGCCGACTACCATGACGTGTTGACAATTATAGGTGATGAGGTGACCAAAACATTCGTTCCTCTCTTCTTTCGTTTGGATCTCCTTGGAGAGCAATCATTTTACTTTCGGTTATCGCCTTTAAGCTGCTTGTTTCGCCTCAAAAACCAAACTGATTATTTCGTCGAGTGAAGGCTTTAAACCCGTTGCTTTGCCAGCACTTTAATAATTAAATTGGATTTGATCAGGAGAGAAATTCATCATTAAGACGCCTTGGGCAAACAAATCAATGTTCTAATTCTTAAAAACTATCGTAGTTCCTTCGTAGAAGTCATAAGCCAGCGTGGTGGCGGATGGTTTAAGATTACATTTTGTCGGCGTAGAATGAAAAACTGCTAACTTATATTTTGCATTTTTTTAAAACTCATGGAGTACCTACCACGGCATAGTTAATTTCAAGTCTCAATCAATGAGAAGACTTTTTCATGTTAAAACGCAGTAATCATGAACAAAATATTTAACTTGTATGCAGGCTGGGAATTGCTCGCGAGACCTTCTGCGTGAGAGCCCAACGCTCTTCGAAATGTACCGTGAAGTTAGCAGAACACTCGATTACACCCACTTTTGCATTAAATGCAAATTCCAAACAAAATTGTAATGCCAACTACACAGTCTCTAAATTATACGCCATGCGACACTCCAACTGAGGTCCTGCAAACTAAGATTATAGGTGCACGGAATCCAAGAAGCCAATCAAGGACGCTGGGCCCTTTGGCAGGACCTACTTAGACTTATGGATTTAAATTCGACCCTGAAGATTTTAACAACAAAAATAACTACATACAGCGACTGCCACGCCCCTAGCAGACTAATTTATCGCGTTTAATTTCCCCAAATTTAGTCCAATAAACGGGCAAAATGACTGTCTGGTTGATGCAGCAAAGGAATGACTTGGTGATGTTTGCTGTCACGTATAGTCGGTCGGCAGACTACATTATCATTGTGAGCTAGAGTAACCAAGAATGTGGAGCGACGACATCTGGCATCGCCTTTAGTCTGAAATAGTACAAAACCGCCTACTTTTGTCGATTTTCGAAATTTTTCTGTAAATTTTTTTTACTTTTTTAATCTGTAAATTATTGTTTTTTAATTTGAAAAGAAAAAACTCCGAAGGCTAAATTGATGGCAGTGTGAACATGTGGAGCTAAATGATTTTCATATAGAAAAAGTGTTGATGCTATTCACACACATAATTCCCTGAAATATTTGGACGGAAAATCTATTTTTGAATAGAAGGCTATAGGGTGCCGAGCATTGTGTGCAAAAGGGAGGCGTTCCCTTGGGGGCTACATCATCCAATGGGGTACATAAATTGTTTTGTTGACAGAAATTTTTTGTTTATTTATTTTTATTTTGTTTGTTTTGAAAAGTTATTTCGAAAATAGATGAAGAAATTAACTTAATTTAAAGCTAAACAGCGAATAGGTTGACTTTGGGAAGATACATTGAATCAAGAGATCGAAAGGGGTAGAAAAGTTTGTGTTGGTTTTTTATGTGTTTTAAAAATGGTGAGAAAACATAAAATATGTACATAAAAAGCATAATTTGATTTAACAGCAATTATGTTAAATAAAGCAAGCACGATTAAATTCTCACAGCTTGGAAAATTTTGAAACAAATCTTGCCAAGAATCACTTATTCTCTTGATGGATATTCATTTTGCAGGTAGGTGCCTAGCTTCAATAACTTTAGATGCGCTCAAATATAAAAAATATCGTGTTCGGTGTTGCCTTCAAATTAATTTCTGTGAGCCTTCATTGTTTTAAAGACAATTATGGCGAAAAATGGTTGAAATATGGTCTGAATTTCTCAGTGACGAAGAGAAGTTTTAGCTGGTGCAACCGTTGCAAGGAAGTTCTGAAATATTTCAAACCGATTAGACTATCATCATTATTATAGAAACGTCCAATAGATGAGGAATTCTTTCCTCTCTATCATGGAGACGACGCGTTAATTTAATTTGCATGTTTTTATGAAACCAAGCTATAAATCACTAAAGATTAGGTTAGATGCAAATAATGCAACATGCAAGTAAGGCAAACCTTATACCTACATTCACAAGCACTTTTTTAACGACAAAACAGATCTACCCAATTTTGCATCTCAAATGCCTTAAGTTATTCATATCCTCAAATATTGTAGACATATTAGCTCGATTGTAGAAAGCAAAGCTGAAAACTGTCTTAAAGATAAGCACACATCCAAGCTAGAGAAAATATCTCGTCTTCAGTTATAAGATTTTGAAATTTCTTAAAGTTCTTTTTGGCTCGTTGGCAATTGAGCACGTTGAGAACACCAGTTTTCGGTAGTGGCCGGCATCCGCCAATGGTAACATTTTCTCCGGCTTCAATAGGTATCCTTGAAATGCGGTGAAGAGCAGACACTCATGTTCCTATGACGATTTTTGAAGATTTAGATACCTATTTGGGAAAAAAGTGTAGGTACCTATACCTATACCTATCTAGTTCTAACGAATAACGTAAAATTTTGTATTTACGGACAACTGCGTCCACGGGTAGGTATTTCTTGTCAATGTAGATTCCATCGATAGCCTCACGTGGGTGTCCTGAAGTCCAACACGATTTCTCGATTTCATTTAATTGTAAAATCAGGAAAATGACATCTCACAAATTTTGGTCCATCAAAAAGTGAGCAAGCGATTACAGAATGTGTGTCCCCATCCCCAGTAGGTTTGTCAACAAAATTAAGGAAATTTTGAGGGACCCTCTTCATGAGATTCTCAGAAATCTTGTTTTTCTAATAGCCCGATTCTCCCCCTGTATGCCTAATTTCAATTCAATCGTAGTTAAGTAGCTAAAAAATCAATATTAATTTAAAAATCATAGACTTACCAAAATGTTGCAATGGTAAACATGTACTTATTTGCATTTAGCTGATTTTGAACAGCTTTCTTCCAAGACTTTCATAGGTAGGTAATTGGACATTATTAAAAAAAATACATTATGTTTATTTTTTTTACATTGGAAATGAGAATCAACAATAATTATCAACAAACAACTTAAAATTATTATGAAAACGAACAAAATTATAAAAAAAACATTCATGTTGATGGACAAAAAGAACGCGAACAAACCAGCACCAACAAGCCAAGTGCCAGACCAAAGCGAAAAAAAAGCTTCCGCATAAAGCAGATTTTATTTCGATTAAAAATTCGACTTTTTTAGATGAAAACGATCAGATTTGTCTGCAAAAATATTCTATATATACATTATGTACACTAAAAAACAATATATTAACAAAATTAAAGCCGAAAATTAAATTTTTACCGAAAATTTCTATTTGGCCGACCGCAGAAGTAGAACAAAAATAAATTAAAACACACTTCACACAAAGAAACTGGAATTTGAAGCGAATTCAATTTTGATTTGTTTTACAATTATACATGAAGCTCAGCATTTACATTGGCCGTCTTTTTCGGTCCGATTTTTGTTTTTTGTTGGTGTAGTTGGTGAATGGAATTAAAATACAGACAAAGATGAGACACGGCGAATTGATGACATGTGTGTAGGAGTGCAGTGAGGTGAATAGGAGTGCAGTGAGGTGGATATGGAATTGGTAGAGTTTTGGAATAATATGCTTTTTGTTGCCTGTGGCCTGTGGTGGGTAGTATAAGTGTGGGCTGTGGGTTTTGGGTTAACTGTGAAAGTGTAGGTGCGATTGTGTGAGGGCTGTCGGCGAACTTTGAAAATGTTTGACAGCTTTTGCTTTGAATTCTTTTAATTTCGATTCGCTTGAGACGAAAGTAGTGGCGAGTGGAGGGGCAGGGGGTAGGTATACAAGATTGTTCAGGTTGCTAAAATTGCAGTTATCGTCCTTTCTTCTTCGTAGCTTTTGAGTTTGTTTGAGTAGGTATGTGTATGTGTTGTTCTCAATTACGTTTCGCGTTCTTAATGAATGGGAGTGAAGAGGGCGGAGGTTACGACATTTCACTTGACATAGTAAATAATTAAAAACGGCTGCGTTTAAAAGCATCCATGCAAGCGAAAAGAAGCCAAAAGAGGAACAAAGATTAAAAATTTTGTTAAAAAAGGCAGTTTTAGATGCAGAATAAGGGAGTGCTGCCACTTTACTCAAGTCAATACATCTATTCATTCATTGACAATAGCCGCGTTTTATTATCGCTCATAAGTCATAACCCATATGGTTCACCTCGTGAAAATAAAACGTGATAAGGGAATTCGATAAATCATATTCATATAATAATAAGGGCCATAAATTTAATTGGCGTTTGGTTCTTCCTGTTCACAAGATATAGGTAGGGTCATGTCCCCAGTAATCAAACACTTAGTGGTTCATAAGAAAGTAATCGTTGACTGTGAGGAAACCATTCAACGTAAATATTTGATGTAAAATTATTTATCAGCTTAAACTCAAATATTTGTTATAACTTTTAAGGTTTTTCTAGTAACTTTAACAACTTTTTTATAAAAAATCAAAAATTTTATAAAAAAGCCAAATCCCCCAGTTGTCGAACACTAGTTTCCTAAGCCCGAACAGAAAGTTTCCTTATTTCGAACACAAGATTTTGTACATAGTTTCAACCAAAAAAAATCATAGAAGTAATTTTCTCTCAGTTTTATTAAACAAATTGTGTTTGTTAATGTGTTTTTATTCAATTCTTTTAAAAACGAAAACAGTATAACGGATTCTTAGTTTGAATACAATTCAAAAACTGTTCGAACAAAGGAAGCTAGCAATTACATGAGTTTCCTTGAATCGAACACTGGAAGAAAAGAAGAAAAAGGTGTTCGAATACTGGACCCAACGTTCCTCTCAGTGTTCTTGACGTAAAGCCGTGAAAAAAATTTAATTTTCTATAATATTTATTGCCTGAACGAAATAAAACAATTTTGACGGAGTTGCCTATATTCGAACACTAGTGTTCGAACAGGCAACTCTAACAAATTTGGTTTCCTATGTTCGAACAGTCAAATTATTAATAAATTATTAAGCTTTAAGTTGAAACTTTAAGTAACATAAATGAAAAAACTATTATCCAACAAGAAAACGCGTTATAACAGGCATTAAGTTTAATTTTAACACTAAAAATCACAGTTTCCCAGAACACTTCCAACAGTTTTTTAATTACAAAAAACTTGAAATGACTGGATTTCCTAAAGCCTGTTTTTTAAGTCCTTTTTTTAAAACTTTAGAATGAAATTTGACTAGTTGATAGGATTTCAAGGTTTAAAGGAATAACACATGAATTATTCTGCGTTTATAGAAGTTAAAATCTAAGAATTAACACAGATTATAAGCTTATTTTCAAAAAGTATTCGACTACTGGGAGTGTTCGAAATTAGGCGACTCTACCCTAAGCACTTGTCTCTTTTCCTCTCTATTTATAATACTGCTGACAAATCGCTGACATCCATTCACAATGGTAAATAGCCTTCTGCCGGTCAGATTGAAAACCTCTATCTGGGTTACTGAAATTAACCTCGATAGAAACCTAGATCCCATGTTGTTTTTGTAATACATGTTAAAAAATAACCTCGACCCAGACCCAGAGATAATAAAACGCACCAAATAGTTGTACAAATTTTCTCAAAATATCTATACTGTTTAGCTCAGAGCAGATCACGAAACTGTCATAAAAATTCTAATGCGCCAGTTATAGGGATTAGCTATCCCTATAACTGGCGTAAGATTACCTATCTCATCGCACCATGCAAAAATTGGATGCCAACCGATAGCTTTAGTCAAAACATTTACAAAACTACTGGTCGGACAAGCTTTATCAGGTCGCAATGGTTGCATTTTCCACGCAATGTAGGGTGATGGCACTAGTAGTCAGCCCTTTAACTTTATTTTTATGTTAAACTGGGCCTCAGAAATCCTATATTCAAATTGTTAAATAGAGTGTTTACGTTATCTGATTGTTTGGAATGTGTAGGTTATTAATTTATTAATTTATTTTTGTATCTTTTGCTTACATTCTTAATACTCTTAAACAAACAAAAATTCTCTACAACTCAAACTTTTCCAAAACTCTAACTAATTTTGATATTCCGTCAGTCTTCACACCAAAAATCAATGTTTCCAACAGTTTTTTTTTTTTTTTTACTAAAACTTGAAATAACTGGATTTCTAAAACACTCGTTTCTTAGTTCTTGTTTTTAAATTTTAGCATGATATTGGACCAGTTGATAGAACTTCAAAGTTAAAGCTTTAAGGAAATTACACGTGCTCGCCTGTTAGCCCTGTACTGAATATTTTAATATTTCAGCGAACATGTTTACCAAAAAACTGCCTAATCTTACCAATTTTAGTCCGATGTTCTGTCGAAGTTCATGTAAAAAAAATATTGAACTAAAATTGGTAGGAAGTGGCAGTTTTGGGAGGTGAAGGAACAGTCTTTTCATGGAATTACATAGTTTTGTTCCACTTTTTATTTTAGAACTCCTATCGCTAAACCTTAAAAATAACAACTCCGCAAAAATCTACAAGAATATTAGTGCAAACCACAATGTTCAAAGGATACCGATGTTTTCAACATAGCATAACAAACGTTGGATTAAGTCATCAACCCACAAATATTTCTTCTTACCAGTTTGACATTATAAAATCTTTTTTATTTAATAAGGGAACTTAAAAGCGGATAAACTGAAATCCTATTAAAGATAAAGAATAGATTTTTCATGGGTTAGTGAACATCTCGTCATATTGCATGTTAGGGAAGTTTCTGCTTAATTTTTATGACGATATAAGGAAGCAAAACTAAGAAAAAAAAATTCTTGCAAGGGGTTGTAGGTACTTACTCAAATAGGTATCATAGAAAATTAGAAATCAAATACGTTGCAAGCAGTGACGGTGCGTCAATAAGACGTTTTAGACAGTGTCTACCCTACCGTAAAGAGAGAAAAAAAAGAAACCTACTTGTTACAATCAAAAAAACTGTGTTTACTTACATTCATTGCATTAAGTCCCTAACACTAACATCCATAGCCTATCTCAAATTTTCAACACCTATAATTTAACGAACATAAATCATGCATTCATCCCTTACTATTCACACACTCACATTTTCCACACCTACTTTTATTTCTTTAGATAATTTGACCTCTACCAACAACCACAATCCACAAAGCAAAAAATCTCAATGCTCTCACACAATACAAACACTAGCTTCGCTATGGCTCTGCCTTCTGCTTCTGCATCTGCTACGTGCTTCGGGAAAACCCGACTGAAAACGAAGACAGAGTCTTTCGTTCTACCTAAATTAAATAAAAATAAAATCAGCGGATTATGTTGCTCAGGTAGAATTTCTATGTGGAGCAAGTAGACAGATTCGAATCTGTCTTATTGCTTGTTTTGCTTTGAATTTTGAAGTAAATTCGAAACTTTTTCGTTGACTGTTAAGTGAAGAGAACAACTTCTTAATTTTTTATTTTTGGAGTAGATTAAAGAGGAGTGGGCAGTTGTAGGTCAACCCTAAAAAATGCAATAGGTAGGAAGGCTGGACTCTTTCGCAGAAGTACACTACTGACGAAAACAAAATTAAGGGAATAATAATTCTCCCTTGTGCGTTTTGAAGAGCTGTATCTTTGGGATCATATTGAGTCGAAACAAAAAGCATTTTAAAGCTGTGTGCTTCTTCTTGTTTTGAAATTGTTTTTCAAATACATATTTATTTTAAGGTACCATTATTGCCTCATTGCGACTGAGAGAAATGGTACGAGAATCAAATGTTCTACCTATTATTTTCTTTGTTTTATGAGTTTCTTGATTTTTTTTATAAATCAATTTAGGTCTGCCAGTTTTGTTTGTTTGAGATTGGTGTACCTATATACCTAACTTTTAGTCAAACAAATGCATACTTTTGTCTTTGATCACCATTATCTCAACAAAAAATAATAAGGATGAGGATGACATATTCATGGACAGTTTTTAAGACTTGAAAAGGTTTTCAAAATAATGTTTTTAAGACTTTATGTGGACTATGTACATATCTTGGCCCTTCAACATTTGTTTCAAAAAAATACAAGCATTTGATAAATATACTTATCTGTGTACAATTTTTTGTAATTTGTATTCTTGTATTAAATAGGTATTTAATTTTTGCTAATTATTAATAGAGTTCCTTATTGGTAGCCATGTTTTTTAGACACGTTCGTGAAGTCTTGTGTGAAGTTTAACGTTTGATTTCAAAGAGAAATACGCTGTTTTTTGGACTTTGTTAACAGTTTTTATTTTTGACTGGATAAGATGGAAAATAATGAATTTAATTTATAACTGTCTACCCAGTTCGGTCGAGTGCCGCACGTCACTGGTTGCAAGGCGTCTGTTTTAAGAAATATTCAACCATCGGATAGAAGAAAACCAGATCAATCTGGAGTAAAACGAGCCGTGATAAAGCTGCCAGGTATTAGGTCGAAATACTACAAAAACCTTCAAGACTAAATAGCAATGTTCATTGTTCAACTATTGACCAAATACGAAGTTCGTTTGGAATAAAAGAAAAGCATTTTCGATATTGTTAGAAGTCCTTAAATAAAAGCTGAAAAAAAGCAAAGTAGCTGTGGCGAGGATAATCTGACTAAATGAAGAAATGGACGAGATCTTAGGGAGCATGGAAGTGAAAAGTGGACACAGGATCATAGAGTTACTAAGCAAAAGTGATAGGGGACCACAGGAGGCTAGAGAAAAAAAATGAAACCAGCCAGTGACTCGTCTGTGCGAATAACAAATCAGGGAAAATTGGAAAACAATCGCTTTAAGTGAGTTACCGTATAGTCATTTTTCCCCAGTTTTCAGATAAAGAACGAAATTTAACAAAAACCAACAAAAAAAAACGAAAAATTTAAGACATCTTATTCTTTTAATAAAATGCAAATTACTTTTTTTGGAACAAGAATACGTTCAAGGCATGCCTAATGTGATAAAATAAAGTAGAGGCTAAAGGCCTTAAAATGGCAGGTTAAAAAAGTATTTTTTATTCAAAACTGACAGAAACGTACCCATGCAAACTTAACCATTTCTTATAATAACATATGATATATTAAAGATTTCAGCCTCTACTTTTCTTTGTAATGCCTACATATCTTTGCTCCGAAAAAAGTTAAGCGCAATTAAGAAAACAAATTACAAACCTTTGATTTTTCGATTTCTTTTATGTTGGTTAACTTTTCCTGCTTGAATTGTTTTATAATTTTTTAAAGTTTTACGTGTACAAATATCAAATTCGGTTAAGTTTCCGAGTTATACTAAAAATATGGAGAAGTGGCCAGTGTGACCATTCTTTCAGAAACGCATTGGTGAATTTAGTAGCATTTTTGGTTTTAAGCATGCTTATGAGCCAAACGAACATATTCAATAATAAAAACCCTTGCACGTAATTTTTCCTTTTATTTAGGTATATTCAATAGCCTGTTAAACATTTTGGGACGAAAATAATAAATAGCATATGGCTTTTGTACGATATTTACTTCCCTTTTCCTAACACCGTACTAGTTCAACCAAAATTTGTTGCCAATATTTTTGGAAGGAAGCAGCGTGGATTGCAATACCCGTGCAAGTGGTTTTTATTTAGTGTCTGTCATGAATACTTATAAATTACCTTTATCTTGCAACTCGAATATTTGGTATTTCCATCAAGTTCGAAAGCAATGTTATTGAAAGGAGAGACTAAAGAATGTTTAAGTGTAGATTGAACTTGGTTAAGCCCTTTCGTCAAGTTAATTGTTGGCTCGGTGCACGCTACTGCAAATGTTTTTCTTTAACATTTTTCTCTTCGTGCAACCATTAATTATAAATCCAATACTTCCCCCTAAATAATTCAACTTATAAGAAGGACATTACTAAATCATTAATGTACAAAAAGTGAAATTTTTGTTATTTTATCTTTAAGACCATTTCATCAGCAACCACCGCGTTATTCTTTATCCTGGTTCGTCAGCGCCGCGCCGTTAATACTTAACATATGTGCGTGATGTGGCTGGCTCTATGTGATTATGTGTTCGATGGATGGGCCTCGCGCTTAAGTACTTAATCCTATTTCGCGGTAAAATGCGTGACTAACATTGAAATGTTTCATAGCAAAGGGTCGTACGTGGATTCCTTGATTTTCAACGCATATGTTGCAGCTTCATCGAAGGGAATTAAATTATTTCAAATCACACACAAAAAGTAACAGTGATCAGTAGTTTTTGTTTGGTGTTCAAAAGCAACAACAAAAACGCTAAGCTCATGTGTATCCTCATTGAGATCCTTTATTTTTTGCAATAGATTGTCAATTGCACTCAACAACAATAGGTTAAACTCCGAGGAAAATGTATTTTCCATGTCAAAGTGATTTTTTCTCTTTTTTTATGTGATATGGCGGCATTGAATGTGAGGACAGTTTTTGTTTTGTTGTATCCTTATTTGTAAGTTTATCGAGTGGAAGTGATGTGCGTTGTATAGTGAGTTTATTCCTCTATTATCCTCAAATTTTCATTGAATTAAATATTTTATTTTAGCTAAACGGATTATATGGTAGGTATACCTAGCAGAGAAAACTATCACGCAATTCTATGAAAAACCCAGGACAATGCGGTATTCGTGTGCGTTAGGTCAGCCAACACAAAAAGGTAGGTCTAAGGATATTCGTGTTTAAATGCAAATTTTGAATTTATTTTAATCTTATTTTGGTAACATATGTTGAACGCTCTTTATGAGTAGCCCACGGACAGGCTACTAAAAATAAAAATACCTCCATTCCTACATTAATAACCGTTATCGAAACGTCCTTTTCTATTTAAAATGGCTAACCCATAAGAATTTTCATCGCACAATGATTTTCCATTAGTTCTGATATTTTCAATTGCCATGGTGATGATATGGACTGCGTTCACTATATAAAGAGAGAAAAGGACATTTCTTTCTAATTTTGCTTTAATATCCTTTTTCGCCTTTTGTCATCCGCTTAACGGTCAGTGTAATTGTAATTAATTTTTGTGTACATTTCCTGCTTCTGATATGATTTTTCCATTTAATGCGATTAGAAGGACATTAATGGAATAGAGGAAAAAAACGAAGATAGAAATAGGTTTGCAAGGACCTCTTTATAGATACAATCTGATGTATAGTCGTATAAACCTTGCTATACTCGAATCGTACAACAAATGCCAGGACAAGAAAGTAAAGTTCTATAATAGAATAAGTGATTTGACTGCATTTCGCTAATGGAATAACATTAAATCGCTTCTATATAGAATTCTGTTTTTTTTTTTTTTTTTGCTGTTTCCTGGAATTCATCATAGTTTATAGCCAAGGAGCCAGTGGGATAGCACTTAAACATTGACCTTCTATCGAGAGGGTTTATGTTGGTCGAGGAAATTAATTTCTCCCGCAAAGTGTGGATTTTATTAACTACTGACGAATAGGGCAGTGACTGGGCGAGAAAATATTGGAATTCTTATAATGAGTGAGGGAGGAGGAGGACATTAAATTAGTGCGGTCGAATGGAGTCTATGAGTACCATGTGGAATTACTCATCCTTTTTGGGTTATAAATTCAGGAAGGATAATGAAATGGTTTTTATTTAATTGCAGCATATGGATACAAGTGGATTTTCTGTTTTTCCCTTAAATAAATGTCATTCTATATACCTATTAAGAGCCATGGAAATCCAATATATTACCAAAGGAGGTCTAAAGAAGCATCATGACAAGATAAAATTAAAGAAAACCTTAAAATTTTTTCTCAAAAAATCTAATGGCACCTTCGCTCAAAACAATATATCCTGGCTAGGTATTGTGGATATAAAAGATGACCTTAGCTAGATTTCCAAAAAAGCTTGATTTAAAAACCAAAGTTAAGGCTGTTTAGCAAGAAGTTAAAATATTGACTTTATGTTAATAAAGTTAAATCAACAGACGATTTCAAGCGAAAGCTTTAAGGCTCTTTTAATCGACGCGAAACATTCGTCGACACCAGTTTTTGATATTATTTAGCATTTTTTATCTGTCGTATTTTGTATATGATTTCACGTTGAACCTTTAAAGTTTAATTTGAGTTTATTCTCAAACAGATCTAGATTGATTTTACTAAGAAAAATGGGGTTTGGGACACAAGACAGAATTTCTTGTCAATGTCTTTCAGTTTTTCTATATTTTCATATTCTTCTCAAATACCTAAATAAGAAATAGTTAAACTTTATGGAACGTTTAATTAATCATTAAACATTATTGTTTGTATTGGTAAGTTTTTCTATGTTTTCTATATTCGTTTTTAATAATTTGTTCATCTCAATTGCAAAAATAATTCACCTCAATATAATATTTAACTTATCAGTAACAAAGCCTCTAAATATGTATACTTTAGCCTAGGACCTAGGTAATTGAATCGGTTGGTACTTACCAGATTTAAACCTTTGTCTATGTTTTTTTCAGTTTCAATACATACACACTTCAAAAATAAACGTCACCCTAGTAAATATGTATGTACCTATAAACTAGAGACAAATCTTATTTTTCCTTCAGGCTAGCAAGCATTTGTGAAACTGTAAAAATTGCTTCCCAGATTATGGCCGTTTTCGAAAACGTCATCTGCGTCAAAAATGGATTTGTGGAATGTTCTTTAACGCAAACTGCTAAAGTCACGTGTTTGAAAACATCATCTGCGGTGTAGCTGCGCAGTAAAAATATCGAGTTGACGATAAAAAAAATTGAGAATCTAGAGAGCGTGTTCGAAAATATAAAATGCGTTGCCGAGTAAATTTAATAACGTTCATAAAACCGATTTTGTGCAAGACAGGACGATTGCATATGGAGATTGCAATCTGCGTCAAAAAATGACGATCAAATTGACTTTGATTCGACGTTTTCGAAAACGGCCTATGTAAAAATGTTGTTTTTCAAAATTGTTCAATTTGTTCTACTGTATTCTATGTTTTCTATATTTTATCTCTAAAAGAGGCTACATTAAGTTCTATTGTTTGACATGTATTTTATTTACTAATAAAGCGTTCGGTAAATTAGTAGCCATACTAGTTGAAATTAATAAAAAAAAATACATATGCAAAAAATCCAAATTATTCTGAATGAGTATACCCAACACATCCAAGATTGTGGTCAAATCGTTTTCTCAAAAGAGATGTGAATTAATTTTTTTTTTTTTTTTTTAATTTCATTTCACACAACTTTATTGTGACATGGATTTTTGTAAAGAAGAATGCTTTTCGGCTCATTCATTATTATCTCTATAGGTATATTTCCTATTCTTCAAACACTAGTTCACTATAACTCAAATTATGGCTGTCCTTTTACTAAAACGACAGTTAAACGAAAGGCTCTAGACAGGACAGTTTGGTGTTCATATTTAAATATGACAAGATTACGTCTTTTTTAATACAAGAGAATTACAATTTGATTAAAATTGTATTAAAATAGCAAAAACTAGGCAGGCAAACAACAGCAGCCATATTTAAATGTGAATAAAATGTTTTCTGTTAACTTTGAGAGTTACCAAAACTAAAAAATGGGATCTTTTGATTAAATATTATGGTTTTCAAACGAGGCAAATACCTTCTATTAAAAATTTGTAGCAATCAGTTTGAAAATTCAAGTTTTCATTTTGCTTGTTGTTTATTTTCGATGACGTTGTCTTATGTTGACTAAAAGTATATTTTTGTATGCCGCATTCACTCATTCAGGTACACGAGTTAGAAACTGACATAATTATGACAAAAATCATATTTTGACGTCTCTGCAATATTTTCATAACAATAATAACCCAAAGGCTTTTAAATCGTGTTTTTTTTTTGGGGAAAAAAATATAAGATTTTTCAGAGGATTTTAAATCCATCAACACCGTATAAAATTTGATAGATAGGCAACTAACAATATTTTAAGGTAAAGAGAATATTCTATTCCAAATTTTACCCAAATGCCCTAAAAATGCATTATTCCGGAGCAGAAAATCAAATAGGACAAATTTCGATTTTTCACCAAAAAATGTTGGATTTTTCAGAGGTTTTTCAATCCATTGAGATCGCAGCCATCCTTCAATATAATTTGACAGTAAATTGCTTCACAGATGGGCAAGAAACCTTTTAAGGTCAAGATAATATTTCGTTCCAAATATCACTTAAAAGCCCTAAAATCGCAGTTTTCCGGAGCCAAAAGTGTAGCCTCAAAAATATGAGTTTCTCTTAATCTACTTAATCTATTATCATTGTAGCCATATGTCAATGGAATTTGACATTTTATAGCTTGAATGTCTATGTACTTATAAGCCTTATATAAATACTTCTTGAAAAATGTATGTACTGTACATGGTAATGTATGTACTGTACATGGTAACACTTTTTCTGATTCATAATAGAAAATACAAAAATTTAAATATGCATTATTTTGAGGGCGATTTGCACTTTTTCAAGGCAGAATATGTTTATTTGTTAGTTTTAATAGCAACAAGATTTCAGTTCACATAATTATAATCCGAATATTGACTTACAGATTAACACTCTCCCAAAAAAGTCTTTCATTATTATTATTTCTGTAATTTATTTCGTATTCATTTTCGTGCTCTACAAATTCAATGTCAAGAAAGTATGTGCTGTATTTTCATACCCTTACTTGGTATTAGTATTCCGTTACTAATTAGATTATTTTTTAAGTGGAACACAGACTTCAGATTTTTTTAAATTTTATATATTTTTTATTACATATATTTATAATTGAAATATTTTCCAAAAATTTCAATAAATGTTTTTTGGTATTGTCATATTTGCACATAACCCTGAAAATATTTAAAAGTACCTTCCTACCCCAGAATTTTTAACCGTGATGGAAAAACATTTTTAGTACCTACTTTAATATCACTAAGTAAGCTTTATCACCCCTTGAACCCATTTTATTTTGAAAAATTTCATTGTTATTATGATTGATTTCTCTTATAGTAAAAATATTTTATGCTTGTCAAAAACTACTCTACCAACAAGCTGCCACATCCTATCAGTCATGCTACTTCAAAAACTCTTTATGAAGGTACCTATAAACCATTCAATCTTAATTAAGAATTTCGCAAGGGAATTATCTCTGTCGCTACTCAAAGCCGTGCTGCTGGTAAAATCATTTTTATATTTCACATAAGAGACCTGTTTGGCTCAAATTCAATTACTCATGTCCTCTTAAATTTACCCTACGTTACGCTAGCTTTCAGCTTGAACAAAGACGACACTAATAAACCCTGTCACAGCACAAGAGCACTAACGACAGCAACAAACTCATAGAATTTCACTGACAGCCTAAAATCAAATCGATCAAAATCGCGAAAAATACGTTCCTACTTCTATCTGCATTGTGTGGCACGTGTCAAAAAAAGGCAAAACCAAATTGGCCCGGGGTTTCCTGCTTAATTTAAGTTGAGATATGTTGTTCTAACATGGATATCATTTTGTAAATATACTTACGCTAAAATTATTATCATGTTCCTGACATCCCTTGTTCAACTGATGAAAGGGCACTCTCTTTTCCTTCTTTACGACGACGAATTGAAGTAATATTTAACAAGGATTCGAATTGGAAACTCATTTTCTTCTCCTCGAGAGAATGTGCTAATCTCCATCATTCATTCGCAGGATATATGAGTATGAAATTATTGTAAACCTATAAATAAGTCGAAAGTCCTCCAATCTCTCCCTCTGAATGGTGATGGTTAACTTAATTACAATTATTCCTGGCACACTCAGCATTCTGATCACAAATGACGGATGATTGAATATGAAAGCGATAATTAATAATCCTTAGAAGAAGACAAGCGAAATAGTACTCTCGGCAGACTTACAATTAGTCTTTGGCCGGCTTAAAATAATATAATCAGACCATCCAGGCAATCGGAAACGGAATATGTCAAGAGTCTTAAATGCTTTTGCCTTTATCGTCGGTTGGTGAGGCGCTTGGCGCTTGGCGAGCAAAAAAAAAAAAAAGAAACGAACAGAAAAAACGACTTAAGGACTTAAAATTCGAGTTCGAAGAATTTCAATACCGGAAAATGTCCTGTTTCAAGTGCCTGTGTTGCTGAATCCTAGCTGCTGTCTTGTGTGAGCAAAAAGGAAGGCGTGCCGAGCAGACAACCAGATTTCTTAGGGGAGATAATTAATCCTTGGTACAAAAAGTTTGTCCCTTCCTACGCAGAGTAAGTTGTTGCTGTTGTTTTTGTTGTTGTGCCTTATGTTTTTATTTTCACTTTTTGTTTTATTTTGTAAGCTTTGTTCAAAATAATTGAAAAGTATTTTACGCTCGAGGAAGTTTGGTCATGGCAGCAGACTAATTAAATAAACAAAACCAGGAGTAGGGCTCTCTACTCTTGGAATGGGGGTTGCAATTTTTTTGCTGCCGCTCTGTATTTTGTTTTCATTGATTTGAAACGAAAAGGTGGAAAGTTTAAGCTGTTTGCTGATTAGGCAAATCAATAGATGGAGTTAAATTTACGACTTGTGTCTTTTATTTTTGTGCAAATATGTACCTACCTATTTATATAGAGGATATTTCCTTTGCACAATCTATAAGCGATGATGATTCCTTAATATCGTTAACTTTCACAAAGACCATTTAAATATTAATTGCTTAGTGTTTGCCTTTGGTCTCATTAGGTGAAGTGAATCTCCTTGTGCCTCTCTATACATACCTACATAGTTAAGAATAGCGTATATAGGTAAAGTTGTTGTAGATTGTGTGAATAGAAGATTAAAGGAATTCGTTGTCGTTGTCGGAATCGGGGGAGGTATGTATATTGACAACTTTGTTTGGATTTTGTATTGGAATGTTGTCAAATGGAATTTATATTTGAAATGTTTGACTTTGAATGGCAAGTATTTGTAATGATAGGATTGGTTGAGTAAAGTGCGAGCGTAAATTATTTCTGAGGACTTAAGATGACAAAGACAATAAATAAATATTGAAAAGCTGTTGAATAATATTATTTGACTTTGCTTTAAGTAGGTACTCTACGGGAGTTTAAGTAGTTCTGATAGGAAATTCTTAGCAAAATAAGTGTTATTTCTTTTAAGAGATGAAATATGTATTACCTTTGAAAATGTGCTTCCTGAACCCTCCCGATTCATTTTGTTTACATTTATCAATTTTTAAACGAAATTTTTTAGCGATCTACTGATTAAATTGGTACTTGTGGGAAAAAACAAACAAACATTGAAAAAAATTACTATAAGAGGTGGTCAATCAATGCACATTAAAAGAAAAATTAATTAAAATTTAAAAAAATCTAAACAACTACTAGAGCAACGACTTAGTCGTGCAGTTTATTTCCCCTGAACTCTTAAACATACTTCCTATTGAAATTTGTTTTTTTTTTTTTTGAAAATTAAACTTTTCGACAACAAATTTCCCTCAAGTGGAAAACGTTTAACTATTTATGTGTTAATATCTTGGCAACAATTTTATTAAAAATAAATTTGGATATATTCTGCAACACCTTCTCTTCAGAAACCATATTCAAGATATTTTAAAATAACATTAAAAAAAAAAAAAACATTTTTCCAATTTGCCTAAGAAGTGGGCGTTTACTCCGTACACCGGTGATGAAAGATTGCCTCAATCATTTCCACACATATGTCAAGATGCAACATCAAGGGGCGTCAACACGACCGACGCAACTTGGCGACAACAATTCCAACAACTCATCATCATTGTCATGGAGAGAAAATATATAATTTTTTGGGGCAAAATATATCTTTAACTGATATGCCCACGAAAAACTAAAAGCCTGGGTTTTGTATTCAAAAAAACATGGTATTGCAATAGACCGTAACGCTGGGGGTCGGTAAGAGATAGTTGTATCTGTATTGTTTCAAATCAGCAGCGGCTATATACCATTGAGTGACAAATAATTTTGATTTTAATTATTTCTCTTTTCACACATTCAAAAAACTGTCAGATGTTTGATATGGGAATTTAGTTTTCAGGAATTCAGGAATAACTCCAAGATGTAAAGTGATGATGAAATTTTTTATCAACATCGTCACGGGTGTTAAAGGAATTCTTTGACTTGGTACAATTTTTGAAATCATACGGTTTTTCGGGGATAGTATTTTAATATGATGAGAAGAACTTTTTTTGGAAAAGTTAAATTTTGGGAAGAGTTCCAGAAATTTGAAATTATCAAGACATGTTGACAATGTGTTAGTTGTGAAGATATGTTAAAAAAATATTTTATCACTATTGCCCTTACAATATCATGATTGTTTTCTATTTTAATTTTTACTTGCGATATACAATACTCGGAAAAAGTATTTTGAAAAAAAAAAAAATCGCAAATTTCTTAATATCTTTATTTTATTGATAGCAAAAATCTGAAAAAAATGTATTATAATGGTATCAAGATGAGCTTCCAAAATTTTATGTCTGACCACACGTTGAGAATGCATCCGTGCTCCTACTGATGACCCTTGTTTTTTATTAAAGATCGAAAATAACACTAGGTAAGCGATCCGTTAGTTGAACGATTCAACCAATATTCGCAGCATGGTATGCCAATTTTGAATTATTTTTCATTTCCAAAATTTGACTTTTTGTACGTTAGAAATTATTGCATTTAAGATTTGTATTGCTTATTGCGTTTGTTTTATTCGAGATTTTTGTCATGATGTCAAAGTGAACATAAGTCAAGCTATAATAAACAATTTGGTTTTTTTGAAAGTACTAAAAAAGTATTGAAGTTCTAGAATGTATCCGGAATTGTGCTGCCCTTTTTCCGTCAAATAAAAACAGCAAGAATCCTGAAAAAAAAGCCTTTTTATTATTTAAGGCTCCAGTAACAGGTATCATTGAAACTCGTCATTGAAAATTTTAATGATTTAAAGCTTAAGACTTAGTTAATATTTTTAGCCAAATAAATAATTCAAATAGGCCCAACTTTCTACATAAAAAGACTTTTCTTATTTCAAAGATTGAACTACCTTACCAATGATCATTGAAATATCAAAAGTCATCTTTTGTGGAAAGTTGGGCCTATTTGACATTTTTTTGACTAGAAATATTAATTAAGTCTTGAGCTTTAATCGTCTATCAAAATAATGAATGATTTTGCTTTCTAAACGTCTCAAAATCAATCATTAAAGTTTTCAATGATGAATTTCAATGATAGCTGCTATCACTGGCACCTAAATCAGAATTCCATCTTCATATACCAATACCTGAATAACCAGCCACGTAACAATTTAAACATAAAAGTTCGGCAGAAAATCACGAATCTCGTTGTTATAAAATTCAACTAAAAATCCTAATTATAAAATCATAACACCTTTTAAATTGAATATTCAGTTACTTCCACAACTTCCATAACAAAAATAAAACTAGATACCTATACCAAAACTATATATATTCTAATCCGGTCCCGGATATTCGAGTAGTCACTATACTCTCAAATGATACCTAGGTATAAATTACAAAAAAAACTTCCTATCCTTTAGAGAGCGAGAAAGAGTTCATAAAAAGAAAATATGTATTTTTTGAAACAAAAGCATAAAACCTCCTCTTACAAAAAAAAAACAAAAAAAAAAATAAAAAAAATAAATACAAAAAAAAAAACACTTATACTCGTTACACCTATATCCTATATCCCGTGGCTGTAATCTAACTGAACCCCTTAAGCCTTTGATCCATGAATACTTCAAAATCTGAAAATAAAAATGAGAATTCAAATAATTTTTCATATCCATCCTATGTATGACCATCATACACAGCAAACCCAAGCCATCCCCAGAGTATACATTTATATAAATGTAGGAGAAGCTATCTCCTTCCTTTCTGTCTTCAACTAGTGAATAACTATATATCCTTGCTAGTGAGAGAGCTTGTTGGAGCGCACCTTTTTTCTTTAATTTTTTTTCTGAAAATATGCAAAACTATTTTAAAAACTATGAAACAAAAACAAGACACGAAGTGTGGAATCCTTTTTAGGGATCTTCCTGTATGTGGCATGTGCTAGTTCTGTAGCAGTTTCTACATATACGCTGAACATTCTTCTGTCTTTTGGGGAATTTTTCAGTTTTTACTATTTAAAAAGGCCGATGTTTGAGGGGTGAATTTCACCAAGAGAATTGTTTAAACTTCTTCATTAAAAAAATTAAAATAGTTTCGAACCTCATGCACTTTATAAATGGAGGGGGCAAAGATGCCTTTTAAAAATATTTTTTACGGAAAATTAATCACAGTTAGGTATAGAAACTTTGGGGTTTCAAGAACATTAAACCAAATTAGGTGGTATTTGAGATCTTTTATTGGAAAAGGTTCAAATTTTTGTTGGTGAAATTTGATAGTAACTTATTCAACTTCCACCCATCATCAGAAGCACTGAACACACATGGCTCAGGGCCGACAAAGCAGAAGTCAGGAGATCAGATAATCTCTTCCATACGTGTTCCTACATTTAGGTGTATGCAAATTTTATTTTCCCTTTTGTCCTTGTGGTGGAGTTCGCATTGAAAAATGGCGGCACTTCCCTCGTTTTTATGTTGGATGGTTGTTCTGAATGTGATAGAGGGTTTTTGTAGGTTCCTGTTCGATTGCCCAAAAGGGGAATTTTACATCCAAGATTCTCGTTGGTCGTTTGTTCCCTTCCCTAGCTTTGCTTCTTCAAACCTATGAACTCAGTTTATTAGGGATACTTTATTGGTGGCGCTTGTGCTAGAAATCGGTCTAAAGGCGGAATGGTAAAACACCGGGAAAACTTTAATGTTACTTGCGGCTTGGTTTTATGATTGTTGCGTTGATGTGGCATCAATGATGATGTAGTGCGGTTAAGTGATTTCCACCCACCAACGGAATGAGGCTAAAGGAAAAACACAAAAGCGAGCGCCTTCAAACACAAAAAAGTTGTTTTTGTTATTCGAGTATAGGTATAGGTATGTGTATCCTTTGGATAAAGTAGAGTAGTTTACGTTGTCATGTTTCATTTTCTATGAGTGTTATTGTTCTGTGGTTGGTCGGTTGGCTACTGGGAAAGAACTTAAGTGGACAGGTTATGTTGATGTTCGAAGAATGGGTCATTTGGAATTTTATGTCGCACAGTTTTTGATATACAAAGGCTTCTTACATTGCGAAACTGATGACTTGTATTGGACGAAAATACGCTTATTTTGATGCAAAAAGAAAACGACCACTTGCGGTCATGGTGATCCTTTTTCTTGTTGTTGGGTTTTCTTTTTATTGCAATGAGTTTGCCTTGAAGTACTTATACACACATATACATTTGTATACAAACCTACTTAAGTCGCTCAAGAAGATTCTATTTTATATTCAACTAGGACCAGTTTAACACCTGTAGTTTATACACAAGGTCTTATTTTTAATATAAAATACCTTCTTGAGTTTTATGAGAAAACCGAAAATAAAACGAAGAATAAAACTTACGACTGGTAAATGTTGGACGCCGCGCTGCCCGGCTGTTTTATTTAATACCTTAATAATCCCTTAGGTTTTATTAAGGTATTTTTAGAATAAATTCGGATCAAAAAACAAGAAATTGAATATTTTGAAGGTTGAAAGAAACGGATACCTTTATTTTAGCATCAAATCAATTTAATTAAGGCCAAGCCATTATATTCTTAAATTGAAGACTTCTTTCGATATTTTTGTTAACCCTTCAATTTCATTTGATTTATCAGAATTCTCCCTGTTTTGAAATCTAAGCGGTGTTGAACCAAGAACCGCCTTTCTAAGCACGTGACGAACAGGAGCCTATAACACAGAACAACTAGTCAACAATTTATTAGTTGTTCAACTGTGTTTGTTCAACATCGCTGCATGCATGCTTGATAAACACTACTGCAAGTGTTCATTTCTAACTTGTTGACTTCGAACAAGTTCGCAATCGTCGCGTCGGTTGAAATTTATAAACTGTTCAACAAGTTTACTCGCTATTTTTTGAACTCTTGTTGATACCAGTTGTAGAAACGGTGGATTTATGAAATTTCCCACTTGTTAAAAGAAGCCAAATGTTGTTTCATGTTACATAAATTTTAAAATTTTGTTGAATTTCACTTGTTTACAAGCACTTTATGTATTTGTTATAGGCCCCAGGTGTTAAATTTGATGTACATTTTGTGCATCCATTTATTTCCTATGCCTTTTTGGTCGGAGGGTAGTACCTCGTGTCATAATAGTTACTGCGTTGGATTGTCATGGCGAAGGTTCGATTCCCAGCATTTGCCACCTAAAAACAGAAACGTTTTCTTCGAGGATCTGCTTCCTACGAAGAACTGCAAAATCCGCCAAGAGTATACTTGTCATGAATGAGTGCTTCTCATCAAGCCATTCGGACTCGTGCAAAAAGTTGTAGGTCCCTCCATTCCAGCCAACAACACGCACACAGTTTGAGAGTTGTAAGTCACTAGGCCCTGGTTCTCCAAGAGCTGGTTATTTTTTTTTTTTTTTTAATGGACGAAGGGAAAATATGTGTTAACAAGAAATATTTATCTTGCAATTTTGAACAATTGTTGTAATAAGTCAAACTCTCTGTAGTTTGTGCCTAAGCAGATAGAAAGCGGCAAGTTTTCCAAAAGACACACAGGTAAACACATGATATTTGGAAACTTTGCTGCTCTCTATATTCTTAGGGACCAAGGTTCGTAGAACAATAAAATATCATTCGTTCTCTCGTGAAAAAATCAAAATGGAATTGAATCGGTGAGTGGAAGAACAGTACAAGTGCCAAATTAAAAATGTAAGAAAAACAGGTGTAACATCTTATTGCTCAGACATAAAATAGATTTTTTGGTATGAAAATGTAAAAACGATTGCTTATGATTATAGACCGAGAGCCCACAGCAGATTTTGGGTGTGAACGATAGCAAAAAAAGAAGCATAGGCGTCGAAAGCTTCATTAAAGACTATTAAAAAAATCAAAGTCTTGCAGTCCATAACTGGGGCCTTTACTAGAAACAGTGCATCGACAAAAAAAAATATGAATGCAACTTCGAGGAAAATCTTGTTAGCCGAAATTGGTTTTCACCCCTCCCTAGATAAGCTCCGCGGATCCCATATCACGGAATTTGAGATCATTTGAGTGTTTAATTCGCCTTGCCAGACTGTTTAAAAAAAACTTTTTTCACTTAGAATTTTGAATTTTTTAAACGGTCCGGTAGAGCGAACTATACACTCAAATAGTCTCAGATTCCATGATATGTGATCCGAGAAGCTTCTCAAGGGAGGAGTGAAAACCAATTTCGGCTAACACGATTATCCTCGAAGTTGCATTCATATTTTTTTTTTCGATGCACTGTTTCTCGCAAAGGCCACAGTTGTGGATTGCAAGACTTTGATTTTTTTAATAGTCTTTAATGGAGCTTTCGACGCCTATACTTCTTTTTTGCTATCGTTCATACCCAAAATCTGCTGTGGGCTCTTAGTCTATTAGAAAGTTAAAAATTTCTTTTTTTAAAACATTTGTTTAAGCCAATAAACAATTTATTTTATTTTTTCTGCAAAGACGCTTGTACTGTTCTTCCACTCACCGATTCAATTAAAGGTTTGGTTCGATCACGAATCATATTTTTTGGTTCCTTTAAAATAAAATTCGTTTTCACGGTCGAATCATATCTGCTAGGATCTGTAAAATAGGGTTCGTTCCCGAATTTATAATGCGAGAGCTATTGTAGATTCATTCACGATCCGTTTCAAATAAGAAAGAAAAATGCAATTTTACGAAAAGAGAAAGTTTCGATACCCACGGAACTTTGTTGTTTCTTGAGCGGTTTCAGGTAATTACTGAGGCAGACTTAAAAAAGGAAAAATATATATCAAAACGGGGTGTTTCAAAAAAAAATTTCAATATCTTGCAACTTCGTTGTTCCTTGAGTCATTTCAATAAAATTGAAAGTGGATCATTCTGTCGAAAATATTTTTTTCTTTTTAGTTCTGTCACACCTATCACCTGTGTCAATTTTATTAAAATCGCTCAAGAAACGAAGTTGCAAAATATTGGCATAAAATATCTAAATGTCAACGAGTTGCCCTTAATCGTGAGAGATCTATATTGTACCCACATTTTATTTTCCAATCTCTCACGAACGAGTGATTCAGAAAGAAAAAGTATTATAAGTTGGTTGGTTAGAGAACCATAAGGTATAGATCGAAATGTTTATCATTATGGTTCGTGAGAAGATTGATAAAGAATGACAAAGATCCTTTAGGCGCTAGTTATAGCTATCATTGAAACTCATCATTGAAAATTTTAATGATAGATTTTGACTCGTTTAGGAAGTAAAATCATTTATTATATTGATGGACAAATAAAGCTTAAGACTTAATTAATATTTCTAGCCAAAAAAATATTTCAAATAGGCCCAACTTTCCGCATAAAAAGACTTTTCTTATTTCAATGATTGAACTACCTTACCAATGATCATTGAAAAATTAAAAGTCAATTTTTGTGGAAAGTTGTGCCTATTTGAATTTTTTTTTTTTCGACTTGAAATATTAATTAAGTCTTGAGCTTAAACTTTCCATCAAAATGATAAATTACTTTGCTTTCTTAACGTCTCAATCATTAAAGTTTTCAATGATGAGTTTCAATGAAAGTTATATGTAACTGGCGCCTTAGTCCCTACCTACGGAGAGTATCACCTATGACAACTATTGTTCAAAATTGCAAGCTTAGTATTTCTTTTATGCACACTTTTTCCCTCCGACCAATAGGCATGGAAATAAACTGACGTTTAAAATTTACGTCAAATTAAACACCTGTTCGTCACGTGTTTAGGTAGGCAGAGAAGCGATTCTTGGTTCAACACCTCTATTATTTATTATGTCATTGGCTCTCCATAACAATTCTTTGTTGCCCGAATTATTATTTTTCTTAATGTCGTAGAATAACAGTTTATAAGGTAGTTTCAAATTAAACTACTGAGTACGGAGAGAAAAATTTTCTAAGGTCCTAAATTGCATAGCTTTTCCTTTAAGGAAAACTTTCTTCAAATAAAATGTTTGACCAATTCAAACAGCATTTTCCATATTCCCTAACAAACAAATTAACCAGAAGCAAGACACTCCCAAAAATTATTGTTGATTAAAAAATATCCCGCAAACAAGTAAAATTTTAATAAAATACTCGGTCTAATTGATTTGTGCGAAGCCGCCTTAACATGTCCCCAGTGGGGTTATCTTCAAACAGAGCCATTACAATTTGTATTTTTGTTTGCTTTGTTGGTTAAAAAAATGATTGTATCACGCCCATCTTTAGCTCAAAAAGCCAAAAGACTGCACCACCGCCGCCCGCCACTGCCACTGCCAACATGTACCCATTCTTCTCTCTATCTCACTTTGTCTTTCTGGGCATTTTGATCTTGTTATTCGCGTTCAAAATAATAATTTTCCATATTTGGTTTAATGAATTCATCATAAACCGCAATTACGGGTCTGCAGCCATCCGCTGAATTGTGCATCTGGGTGTAAGGGGGTAGCACCAAACTTTGATGACTATATATCATTATTATTATGGCTGCTCCCTCTTTGCCTGCCAAAAAGTAATCAAAGAGCATGATGTCTTCATTTTGAATTCGGTCGACTGTGGCAAATTGGATTGGTAACAATTTCATTCCCGAAAAAAATTATAAAATTGCTTAAAACCGAAAAAAAGAAACACGAATTCGGTCTAACTATATCTTTTATCTGTTTTTTTTTGTACTTGGCCTAATTATAGGGTTTCGGGAACAACAACAATATGAAATGGAAAAATTGGTGGCTCTTATTTTTGTTTGGGTTGTTTCGGTGCGGCTTACAGAGGCGGGTTCCAAAAATGTTGGTTTTTTATTTCTATTTTCGTCTTTGGTACATATATGAGCTGCTTTGCTGGGTCTTAATTGAGACATCAAGCAAAACTCTTAATTTCCAGAGGCGTTATCCTTATAGCGTTGCGTTATTTCGGTTTAATGTCTGAAAAATTAGGACAGGTGTGGAGCACTTAATTCAGGGCTTTGCGATCGATCCTTTCCTGTTCTGTTTTAGGTATTTAATTTTTTTATTGTGTTTGAAGGTCAAAATTGAAGATAATGATTGATGTTTTTTTCTTTACTTTGCTTTTCTTTTGGGAAGAATGACAGACAACAGATGTAGATTTATCGGGTGATAGAGAGAAATAAAATGCAAATTAGTGTCTAAGGTGTGTCATTAAATAAGGGTTCTCAATATTGCCTCAAGGATATTCTTTTGTTATTTTAGAAACGTTTAGTTACTAATAAGAATATCCTTACAAAAGAATTAGGATTTGATTTAGTGTTCGCCATTTTCTTTGGTTACATTAAGTAATGGTTTGAGGCTTAAGAAAGGGGATCAAAGACGAGTGGCTTAAAATTTCAGGGAGCAGATTTGTGTAGCTATTTCTTTGGCACACGGCAGCACAAACAAATCAACAACTTCGATCTAAAAATTTGCGAGTTTTTCTAAAATAAATTGTTTCAGGAAAATCGAAAATAAAAACCGAACTGGGTTTTGGCAAGGGGATGCGATCTCATGTGACTTCTCCAGTCTCGTTCTGAAACAGATAGTTCGTTGGGCCAGTGTTTACACTGAGGGCTCTTTTCCTGTTTGGTATAACTTCAAAATGCATACAAATCGTACGACGTCACACAACTTGTTGTCAAAACCAATAGTTTACAGCTTGTAAACGATAGTGAAGTAGCAGATTACCAAACAAACGGACTATCTTCGGGAAATCTTGCTAACTCTTTAGGGTATGTAGAAGATATCGACATTATCAGCCGCCCCCAACGTGTCGTTATCGAGTTTATCTTAGCGATTGGAGAACAAGCGGAAATGTAAGATTAGTTCTTGAATTAAACAAGGTCAAGAACAAGTAAGCATCTGTCAAGTAATTTATTCACCTTGGAGTAGAAATTTACTGCATGTTTGTGAAGATTCATCGAGGAAATACCAAAAAATCCTGCTGTTATATCGGTTTGGCGAAACAGATGGGCTCAAACCTCTTAAGACATAAATCGCAAAACGCCCAGTGTTTGACGATAAGCGGAAATAAAATATTCGAAATAAAAGTTCACCGACGGATATTTGCTCCTGAGTGGGTGAATGGAGGATAAGATACGATAACGAGCTTTAACTTAGTTTCTTAAGGTGGTGCAGGCTTTATTACAGTCTGTGGTGGACCAGGGTCTTAACCAGCAAGTGGCTTCTAGCCGGATCTGTCCCTAGCAAGCCGTCTCCACTTTCGCACGCAAATTTGATTAAGGTCCTCTTTTACTTGCAACAGCGAACTCAAGAAGCTGTACAAAAAGTCACGTCGATATCTCCAACCAAGACTCTCGACATCCAGTTTAAAGACTCGAGACAAAAAGGAAAACAGACCAAACCTTCGGTATAGAAACCAACCCTTAGCGGATGCCAGAATGCATGGTCTAAGTCGCTGGAAGCATGAGCGTGCCCGAAGAAGATGGAAACCTACTGTATCTCAGATTGAGACCAACCACAGGTCCAGAGACTGTCAAATCAACCTATACAAGCTATAAATATGAAAACTGACCAAAAACGAGAAATGTTGCTCTGGTAATGATATCAATCAGTGTTTCAGATTAGACTTACAGATATCTTAAAAAAAGTCTTAATCTAAGGAAGAGACGTTCTGATTTATAAGCACTTATCATTTCCGTTTGTAAAATCAGTCCACCACTCTCAGGAAAGCCATAATCAGGTTAAAGGTATAACATATGTCATTCAATAAACCAAACAAAAAATCTTATCTCAAAATAATAACAATCGAAACTTATCAGATTCAAGAAATCTCTGTAACTGAACCGAAAAATATGTTTAAAAAGGTATCTTCTGACACCATCTCTCTCACTACATCTTGCAGCTCTCTAATCAAAATTTATTGTCTTATGGTTTAACAATGAAATAACAACATCCATATCTTCCAACAAATAAAATTATTCATCCAAATAGCTCCTACGCAGATTTTATCTTTCCAATGATCCACTTCAAAAAGTATATACATATCTCGTATAGATATTACACCATCAATAAGATTAGCACACACGCGAGAGCCATCAGATTACACTCGTTTCGTATATTTTTGTTTCCCCAAGTATCGAATATTTATGACACATCCGCAGAGATGCCATCATTGACTATGTGCCATTCATCGAATTGAATTGCCTTCCAAAGTTTCCACAGCCAAACTGACGACGCAGACGACGAAGTAGCACTTATCATTCCGACGATCAAATTACATTTTCATGTTTGGAATTCCGCCGATAAGATTTCCCACATAAACACAATCCACTTTTCGACGAATATCATCATCATTATCATCATCTTCTGCAATATTCACTTCTGGCTGAGTCTTCGAGTCTCTGTGGGGGATTGGGGATTTAACGTTCTTATGGTTTTGCTTCGTTACCTTCGTCAAGCAATTCCACTAATCAACTAATCAATTCATATTCCATTTTCAAATAAAGGGTTAAGGCGTTTTGTGTTGATGTTCCTGCTCCCGCCATGCCATGCCACTGCTACCACAGCTCTAGCTGAAAGACGTTATCCGTCTTCGCGTCGTCGGCGTTGGTTGCCTCCTGCGCACTTTGCTGCTGGTGTGACAAACAAGGTGCAGAAAGATAACAACCCAGATAATGACGATTGGATTGCTGATGCAGTAGGAGGCTCGTCTTTTTATAGATCCGCAATTTCATTTAATTAGGCGGTTCCACTTTTGTGGATCCGCGCTAAACCCACAGTTTAATGCGAACTTTTTTGAAGTCCTTTTTTCTCGTCTCATCATCGTCATAATGATTATCCTTTGAACTCATCGATAAAGCAAAAATAACTTTGTGTTAAGTTTTGGCGCCAAGCCTACGCAAAATATATAATTCAAATTTGACAGTTCCCCTCAGCTCCCAAGCGACAACTGAAATTAGAGCTCTTTGAGGAATTTGCAAGGAGTGAGCAAAATGTATTCAGGTTGTACGAATGATAATTTCTTCCTGATTGAACATCTGCCGGAGGGTGTCATAAACGTCGGTATAATTTAATTAGCCTGATTTCTTATATCAGCTGTGTTGAAGTCTTGAATTAAGATAAAGGTTTAAAAGAATATAGAAAGGAACTCAATCGATTGTTTGTTCAAAGAATTGAATTTCCATTAAAAGGCGACATTTTGAAAACATTTTAATTCTAGCATGAAGTAAGAAATTTTTCCCCAAGCCACATGACAGCAATTCAGGCGATTCTGGGTACCACCAAGGGAATAAAAACGACTAGCTACCGAAATCTGGAGATAGCGAGTTCCTTAATTTCAGATTCATTTTGATCCTACATTGGGCGCCATTTTGGTATGTGTAATTTCTCTCCTAAAATCGTCCCCTTATTTTGAGATCATTGGGAGTAAAAAAACATTGTTTTTAGAAAAAAGAATCGTCATAATGAAGTTCAAATTTGGGCTCCATGAGGGGATTTAGAGATGGCCATGTTTCAAACACGGCTAGCTCAATCAAAAGAGTGTGAGACCCTGAATCTCGAAATCATTTTAGTCCTACGTTGGGCGCCATTTATTTTAATTAATTTTTTCTGAATGATCTATTTTTTTTATTTAAGGGAACTACAATTTTCTGCTGAATCCGAACGCCTTAAGTGAGAAGCAATTTTCTGACCAGATACATTTTTCAGAGATTTTTCACTTTATCGCATAACATAGTTCCCCTTAAAAAAAATCTTTTTTTTTAAATTTAATTTCTAATAAGAACGGTATCTTTCACACAACCTTAAAAAACCAAAAGTTTATTTATATCAAAAATGGTTCTTACGATGTTGATAAGCAAAAATACTCTAAATGTTAGTAAATGTTACTAACAGTAACTACCACGCAATCGTTTTTTTTAATTTTTGAGTTCTCGTTTACGGTTTCACCGATCTTCGGCATTCCAACAAGGCAACAAATTTTCCATAAGACATTTTTCTCAAACACGGTTAAGAGAGAGCCTTTAACAAAGCACTCAAATCTTGACTTTTATGTGAGTACTGGCTAAGAAGAAAGCCTTCTAGAAAGTAATAGCACAGCACAGCACTAAAAACAAACCAACTTTAATGCCAATTTGTAAACATTTTACTACCCATCACCCAACCCAAGCCCCTCTTTTAGAATTTTTAAATACCTATCATGCCATCTATACTACAGGCTGGCTGATGTGATGTTTACATTATTTCTATTGATGGCAAAAAGAGCAAATATATATTTGTGTATTTTGCATGTTTTTAATGAAGGCTGTAATTTTTCAGCTCCCATTACCAAACATAGTTCAAATACCAGCCGCAGGTCCATCAGTTAAATAGAGACCAACCCCTATCATAGATATTATGTAATCGAAACTACTTCAATTTCAAGTCCATTTTGTTCAAAAACGAAAATTGCGTATCTATACCATCACAACCTCCCCCCCTCCAAAACCAACTTAAAAAAACACACACACAAGGAATTCAAAAATACAAACAGCAACATCAACAACCTTCAAAAGTCTGCATTTTAAACTCTGGGTTCTAAGAAAAATTCAGACCTACCGAAGCAGTATATACGCTTTCTGAAATCCAGGACTCATTACCAAATGTATACAACATGTATACCTAGACTTTGTTTGTTTTATGGAATATGCCCAAGCACACACAAGAGCAAGACGCATCAGCTAAAGTAACGTTGTTGGCTGTCTGTTAGTTTGCATATTGGCCAGTTGCGTTTATTTGGTCCGATGAACACTTCGAGAGCCCTTGCAATATATTCCCATTCCAGGAGAGATGACGACCAGGAGCACCACACACGCCAGAGAATCTCTAGAGGCCTACGAATAACACAAACCCCTGAAAATGATAAATAATTGGAACTCGCTTTGAACCATCAAGAGAAAAGAGCTTCTTCTAGAGCTCTGGAGGTAGCATCAGCTTCTGGTGCAGTGGCTGTGGCGGTGGTTGATGTGATGGAAGAGGTGGCTCAAGCCAATGCCAATGCCAGTGTAGCGAATTACTTCGCTTCAGAAATGGGTGCGTTAATTGCCGAAAGTTTTGCCATCGATGCGTTGCGTTCGGCAGAAGCAAGGCAGAAGAATCGGCAAGACCGAGTGATGGGTTGTTCTGGCCACTAAGCTTGCCGGTTTGGCATAGATACATATATACAACATATCTCATTGCTGAAATTAAAAACCCGAAATGGGATTCGTTGCGGTACAAGGAGTCTTAGTGTGGCACAAGCTTGGGGTTGGGCAGGACACCCTGCTGTAAAGGGTGGGTATGGTTTCAATGTTGTAAAATGTTGCACGTGTTCCCTCTGGAAGATTCGTTCTGGCAGTAACAGGCCGGAAATGGTTGCTATACGTAGTCACAGTCATCGTCGTCGTAGTCGTGGTGCCGCTGTACACTCATCAATCCAGACTGACGGTCCTAATGCGTTTCCAGAGGTTTGTTTGCGTGGTCGTTTTACAAATATGCGAACATCCATTGATCAGTGAGGCAAAGAGGTGGGTAGTGGGTATATAGCGGGTTATATTGAATGGATGGATAAGGATGCGCCATGAAATGGATATAGGGTTGAAAAACGCAATTAAATGCCACAGAACTGGTGTAGAGTACACTGTAAAAACCCAACAACAAAACGGAGGAGCAGTGCGGCAACAGAATTTCGTTCTGCAAGGTCGTTATGGACGAAATGAATTGAATTTAAGGAATTTTTAGAGAAAGGGATTTGACATTAAACACACACATACACACGCAAAGGGAAGGAAGGAAAAGCAGGAGCAGGAACAAGAATAGCAGGTAAGACCTTGCTTGATGGGTTTTAAAATGTGCAACCGGTTAGACAAAGCTTTATGTTTGTATACTCGAACAAATTCTCTAAAATGCTGCGTCGTCATCCTGGAGGGCTAACGAAATAAAATGACATGACACGACACAAAACAACCCCCAGCATATGGTCAGCAATTAGATTTAAATGATTTTTCAAATGTCGACTCTGATGTGGGGGATTTAAGTGCGCGCCCGTCCGCCAGCCACATACACACACCTTGCTATAGAGCGAGCGCTTGATGCGGCTATAAGGGTGAACCATCATGTAAAGTACACTTATAGGCTTTTTGTTCGCAATTACAAACGCAATTATCCTTGCTGTCAGTAGCAGACATAAATTAAAAACAAAACTTAATTAAAATAGAATCGTATTGAATTTGAAAGGTACAAGTAGGTAAAGGTACCAGCATTCAATTCATGTTTTTTGGAAGAGTTTTTAATCCGCATGGAGCTATTGCCGCCTAAGAAGCATTGAACAAAAACGAATATGAAGCGCTTTTCATCAATATAAGTTATGTCTAGTCTTTATTGCAAAGATACCACCATAAGAGACCTCGATAATTTAGATCTTAAGTTTTTCAAATGCAGACTTTTGAGTCTTGTTAAATTTGTTTTTGAGCATTGTGAAGTGTAAAGGCGGCGAAAGAACCGATGAAAGAACACGCTTTCTACAGGAGCTTTGAGTTAGTAGGCTTAATATAAATATTATGCACGACGAAGATGTAAATGTTGATGTTGGCTTCCCGGAAATAACATACATCAAAATTTATATTTGGAAACGGCAGGAAATTGTGATTACTCTAAAATCTAAATTGAATAAAAAAAGTTGAATGTTATTTGACCGAAGGCAGAAATATTATAAATTTTTCCAAAAAGTTTGGAAAAATTAAAACAGAAAACAAAACAAAAATTGGACCAGGAAGTAAATATTTGGCGAAATATCATTTTAAACATTTCAGTAAATGTTTTTTTTTTTTTTTTCAAACAACAGTTTTAAAGTTGGTGTCGGCATGAAGAAAATATTGAAAAGGCGGTACGAAATCCCGCAAACCAAAATCTCGAATAATAAAATCTCGCATTTTTGTTTTTAAATCTCGAGAAACGAAACTTCCTCGCAAGTTAAAAATCCTGCCAAAGCCGTAGCCAGACAAATATTTTGGGGGGTGGGGGGGTATATTATTTTTAAAAGATTAATTTTTAGTATTTAGTATCTGTAGGGCTACGTAATAATAATATAATCTTCAAATCAAATTTCACTCCTTATTGATGTACCTGTTATAACTTTTCACAGATGATAAATATTATCATTCAAACAAAAAAAGAATTTTTGAACTCTCAATGAAATTCCAAAATATTTCAAAGTCCATCCTCTAAATATTATAAATTAAACACAAAAAAAGTTGAAACCGGATATAATTTTTTGTGTGTTTTATTGGCAACTTTTTCCCTGTTTTTTTTTTTTATTTACACTTAAGCTAGAATAATAATTCTCGGAGGGTCACTTAAGTGGTTGGAAGCAATAAAGCGAATACACAGAAAGGCTTTAATTGCGGAAGTGAGTTGTGCTCTCGAGAGCACTCACTTTGGTTAAACTGACATTTGGTGAAATAGGAATAGCAAAAAGAGATAGATAATAGGTATAGTATGGGTGTATTCCTCCTTTGACGATACGGAAAGCTACTTTTCGTTGGTTTTTGACATTAGCTTCAGTGCCCTTCCGATCATTATAGTTCTATGTTTAAGTTACTCAAGGCTTATGATTGATTCAAAATGGATGACAAAATAAGGCGAGAGCTTCACGATGATTAACGGTATTCGCTGTCATCTTTTTCTAGCTTTGAAATCGTTTAAATAGGTAAATTTTTATTTTATTTCATTCATTAATTGTTTAAAATTGGTTTAAAAACTCCAACGGAATACGTCACGCTCTTTGCTTTCATCTTGTCCTATTGTTATTGGACCAAAAATAATAATAAAATTATTGTCGAAGCCTGGAGACAAATAATTTATACAATTTTATTATTGATCAAAGATCCCCAAATCTTCTTCAATCTTTGCATATAAACGGTGTTTTTTTTAGACGAGTGGTTTTCAAGAAGAAATAAAACGCATATAATTTAATGTTATGGCCAAGAACTTAGCTGTATTATAAAGATAAGGGTTTTCCATTATGTTTTAAAAATTATTTCTAACAAGTGGCCGCCGCGGATGGAGTCATTCGGGTCTTCTTCGATACTCTGCTCCACAGCAGCAATAGCGTCTTCGGTGCGCACTGTATGTCGTCTCTGAGGATGCGCATTATCCACTATAGGGTAAATGTGGTGCGAAACCGATCTCGCAACTCGAAATTGCAAAAATTCAAATCTCACAGTAACATTGATCTCAGTTTCACACTGAAAAATAAAAATCCTGCAAACCAACGAAAAATTTCTTTAGCTTTCATTGTTTTCTAAATCGTATTTTTAACAATTAAAAAATTTATCCGACATTACAACTCGATACAATGTCTATGTTCTCTTTTTTTTTCTCAACAAACAATTGAGATAAATAAACAATAACAATAATTATGAATAATAATCAAGGTCTAGGAGTAGGTAGACAAGACACTCGGATTTATTTAGCAGAAGTTAGAGATTTGTATCTGCGAGATTTTTAATACAAACAATTATTTTTTGCAATGCAATAAAATTTTGCCAGTTTGAAGTTTCCGGTTTTTTTTTTATTGCGATATTTCGTAATGAGATATTTTAATTTGCGAGATTTCGTATCCGACTCAGTATTAAAAAAGCCACGTGGGATAAAATGGAAAAAAATGCCTGAAAACTTTTTCCAGAAATGCTGAAAAGATTGCGACCAAAATTGGGGCTTTTGGTACGGACAAAAAAAAACAGAATTCTGTATAGAAAATCGTGCAAGTAGTCAAGAAAAAATTATTTAATTTGCTCATATGTGATATGAGTCTTCGAATCTAGCCTAGAGGTACACCGCATTAGAGGAAGGCTTTCCCCTTATTTGGGGCATTTAGGTAGAGGACTGCATAACTTTTTTTCTCTAGGTCATAAAGAAAATAGGTAAAGAAGAAAATTCAGATATAACTTAGTTTTTAATTTTTAAATATTAGGTGCAATGAGAAAGAAAAATGGAATGCATGCTAAATTCGTGTAGCGTTGTAAAAAGTATATCTGTACTTGACAATAATACACTCCGCTTCAACTGAATAGACACACAAATTTTCAAAGGAACTTTGTACATTTTTTCTAAACATGGTGAATCAATGTTTCATTTGGTGGTGCCTATTGTTTGTGTGTAATGTTGGGAACATAAATCAGAAAGAATAATTCAAAAAGCACCGCTATTTTTTCTCCGGTTCTCTTGCAAAGTTTTTCACATCGAAAAATGCAGTTTTTTTTTGCGTCAACTGAATAGACACACGTATTGAAATTGGTTATAAAAGCTAATGGAAGGAAGTAAAAAAGGTTTTTTCTTGAAAAGAAAGTTTATTGGGCAATTCTAGTAGTGGGTAGTGTCACTTTTGTTCATTAAAGTTTCATAAGTTTGATCCAACATGGCATCGTAAAGTTTCCCTATGTAATCCAGCTAAATTTCTATCTGGGCAAATTCCATGGCTGAAATTTGGGATTTTCTGGCCTTAAACTGATAGCCAGGCTCGTTAACTACTTGTACAAAATATTCCCAAAAGTTTTCAATTACGTCAAATAATTTCACGTCTTTAACTATGCACGCCCGTGTGGATGGGGGGTTTGTCCTGCTTAAAAGTCCCGTTTAGGGGTTCAAAAATATCCAAAAATTAAAGAAAACTTCTTTTCAGTATTTTTTCTAAGTTATTGCACTCATTTTTGAGCTTTGAAACTCAAACTCAAAAGTGCCAAAGTAGCTAAGTTCTCCCTATACCAAAACATCGCCTTCTCGAATATGGTGACGCGCTAAAAAGGGTTTTTATCCCATTAGGACTTTCAAAATTAATTTGTTTTCCATCCGAAAGACCGCCATTTTTCCAATTCATATGAATTATTGTAGAAAAGGTGATGGGGAGAAATTATCTACTTCTAGCACTTTTGACTTTGAGTTTTAAAGTTCAAAAATGACTGTAATAACTTATACAAAATATTGAATTTTTGGATATTTTTGGACCCATAAATGGAACTTTTAAGCAGGACAAACACCCCATCCACACGGCGTGCATAGTTAAAGACTTGAAAGAGGGGCAAAATATCGATTTTCTTCGATGAAAACCGTACTCACCCTACCAAAACATACTTGAAAAATTTTGGGAATATTTAGTACAAGTAGTAAACGAGCCTTGCTATCAGTTTAAGGCCAGAAAATCCCAAATTTCAGCCATGGAATTTGCCCAGATAGAAATTTAGCTGGATTACATAGGGAAACTTTACGATGCCATGTTGGATCAAATTTATGAAACTTTAATGAACAAAAGTGACACTACCAACTACTAGAATTGCCCAATAAACTACTTTTCCAAAAAAAAAACATTTTTTTCTTCCTTCCATTAGCTTTTATAACCAATTTCAATACGTGTGTCTATTCAGTTGACGCAAAAAAAACTGCATTTTTGATGTGAAACACTTTGCAAGAGAGCCGGAGAAAAAATAGCGGTGTGTTTTGAATTATTCTTTCTGATGTATGTTCCCAACACTAAAAACAAACAACAAGCATCATCAAATGGAAAATTAATGCACCATCATGTTTGGAAAAAATGGACAAAGTTTCTTTGAAAATTTGTGTGTCTATTCAGTTGAAGCGGAGTGTATGTCCGAAATTGGGGGCGATGGTGAATTGATGGAAATTCCTAGAAATGCGAGTATTTCGGTTTAAAAGTAATTATTTAAGTTGAGGAATGGAGTCAGCTACACATATTTCAAAAAAAAATCTTGCATCTTCCGAGGAGGTGATTTGTAAAGCACAGGCCGAGAATGGAAAGCTGCAAGTGCCACTGAATACTGATGGACATGGACATTGGCATAGGCAAGAAGTAGTTTCTGCTTTAATTACAGAAAAACGCATTGAGTTTTGAAAGCTTTATTTTCCACAAGATCTCGTATCCCTTACCAGACTGTTGCTGAATAGCCGAGGATACTGTCGTTTTTGAAACAGTTTAATAGATTGATAGGTTTCAGGCAAAATATATTAGAAAGAGAGTAGGGCACATAACAGAACCCTGAGGCACACCATTTTGTGAATTTAAGACTTAAACCGGCCAATACAGCTTGTATTAAGATTGTATATTACCAACATAAAACCCAGCTTTAAAAGACCTTTTGTTGTTTTGATTAAGGACACCTTGAATAAATATAAGTAATTAAGTCCAGCTTGAGATATACAAAAATTCATAGCAATCTTTTTCAGGGTGGCCTGGCTTCCTATCCATCCCTCTCATATATTTTAATATCATTCATTCGCTATATATATCAAAGAAAGTACCTCTCTTTCATATATCACGTCCTACAACAAGTTCCATATACTATACAGTAGATCAATGCTTAGCAAAATCCGCCACCGACATCTAATTATTTGAATGCCATAACCCAAGTAATAGGGAACCGTTTAGCTGCATCTGATGATGTTGCTACTCGTATATAAGATGTTGCTTCCTTTGATGATTGTTATTTATTGCACTCAAATTGCTTGTCTTGCCCTTTGCCGTTCTCCCCTTAAAGCTAAATACAACAAAATACATTTACACAACTTCCAACTAAGGGAACCTCTATATACCGAGACAAGTAGAGAGTGCGAAATTTCAAAGGAATGAAAACGGAACCCCATGAATTATGGACATCTAAGACT
Source organism: Dasysyrphus tricinctus (assembly GCA_963921185.1). NCBI lineage: Eukaryota > Metazoa > Arthropoda > Insecta > Diptera > Syrphidae > Dasysyrphus > Dasysyrphus tricinctus. Next base: position 6,842,089 of record OY992533.1, read on the forward strand.
CTATATAAACGTAGATTGTAAGAAACAACCTCCTTCTTCGGAATCCCTAAATAACCCATAATTAGCTTGGGCTAAAGTAGATCAAAAAGGTGCAATAAATTCATTAACCCAACTTCTTTCTCGCCACCACCGGGAGAAGACGAAGTCGAGTCACACACCGTATAGCGATGTATACCTATGCGCGTACCGGATCCACATCGGGATTCAATTACTTTGGTGAAATTCATGGACACGCAGACCGAGAATTCCAACTCATGATGTGTCGTTGCCGTCGTCGCGTCGGTTTCATAATTATGATGTCACGAGAGTCGTGAATAAGCTCCCTGGGTCCGTTCCATCGTCGTGCGTCGTCGAAGTCGGTGGTGGGTATAAGTTAAATAGGGAGCCGTTAAGGTTGTCACAATAAACCCGAATATCCCCCTCACGCCATTTTGTTCCTTTGATCGTTTTGACTGCTGTGCTGTTTGTTTGCTTGAGATGGAAAATAAAGGGATCGGATTTCTTTCTATGGGATCCAGGAGCGGGAGAGTAAATCACGTCTGTCAATGTCAAATTTGATTTGGCGACAATTTAGTCAAATTTATTTGCCATAGCTGTCGCACCATCAAAGCCAGAATGTGACGCGCAACGGGTGTGCGACGAGAAGAGGTGTCTGGGATGCTGATACCGTGGATACTTAATCGTGACTTCAAAGGGCCCTCATTCATTACAGCGATGATACGTCACATAATTTAATTGGCCTCGATATGGAGAGTACGCTTGGAATCCTGGGAGCTAGACTTGCTTGTGAAACCTTGCGTCACATCAATTTAATTATGACAACATAATTAAACAGTGATGATGGATGTTTAATTTTATGCTGGACGCAGGATATCAACGCATTCGCCCTTAGATTAGGGAGGTACTCCCATATATAGGTTCATGTCATAATGAAGACCTAATTGTCCCATGCAGATTCCTTCCATTTCAAGACAACGCACGCTAATGCTGATGTTTTTGCAACTTCTTCGATCAAATGTGGCGTAAAAGAGTTCGAAAGAGTTGCAACATACGAAGCGTATCTGTGAAATGCAAATTGCGAGCTGCCATCATAGAAATGTATCTTAATGAGTTACCCGCAGTTTGAAAATCTCTTTTTATTTTTGTAGGGCGGGAAAAAAGTGTCTTCTCTCGGTTTCGTAGAAAAACAATTCGAAACGTTTAACTTGATTTATGTTTGCCACAATTAATTTAACTATCAAAGTACTTTCCGAGTGTAGAATAATTGTTTGTATGCTTTGTACATCATAGAAACAGGACTAAAGTAAGGGAAGAGGTAACAACTCAACACATTGCTGCACTTGTCCCAGAGCCAGCTACATATAATGTCCCACAACGAAAGGCAATAAAGAATGATGAGTGAAGGTTTATGGGCGGCTGCGGCGGCGTGACGTACAACGCGGTTCTCCCCCGAGGATATTTATATGCATTTTACTTTCTATCCTGAAAATGCTTGCTAGGTAGGTAATACAGGAAATTGCAAAAGAAGCCATTAAGAGCAAATAATACAGAGCCATGTTTGAGGTAATTAATTCTTTGAATTTAAAATAAACAGAGAGAAGGAGTTTGATGCACGTCAAGAGTTTAGTTGTTAGGAGAGAAAAATAGAAAACATAAGGATTCCCAAGAAGAGGAGGCTTCCATAGACATGATTTCTTTTGGCTCACCCCATTTTCTTAGAAGTTTGTTGTTTTACTTTTTGAAAGAAATTTTTTTTACGAAATATTTTCCAATTTGGCGAACGAAATAATTTTTTGAAACGGTAAAAAAGTATAGATATGTATGTATGCACCAGGCACGAGGCGTGACTTTTTCGGAAGCGGAAGCACACAACTTATAACTCAAAAAATAAAAGGCCTTTAATTTAGAATTTATATCATACTGCTTGAATTGCGCCTAATAATATTATAAGGAGTAGGTAATGTATTTCCTCTAGCCGAAATAAGTTTATTAAAAACACTCTATGCTATGCATTTGCAGGTACTCATAAGCAAAACGCCAAAGCAATCACAAACAAAACAATATCGCCCAAATAACTTAATCGCAGCGAAAAAAAACACTGATCAATGCATTTCTTATGGATGAAACACTAGGTATACGATTTGCATTCACACACACACAATCACAACACCGAAGATCCAAAGTATACAAATAAAACTACCCCTTTTTCAATAGGAATGTGTGGCAGGAAACGACTCAATACTTCTTTAGTTTTGCTATTGAATTTTCATAATGAATTCACTCAACTCATTCTTCACACGTTGGGCAAACAGAAAGAAATCATCAGATTTTGCTTTGAATTTGGGACGGAATTTAAGTTAAGAAGGTAAAATCAGAGAATGCCTAGCTGTTGCGCATTCTAGAGCAAAAACTCTCGTATAGTATTTTATTAGGAGAATGGAGTGATGTTACGCATTGTCAAAAGGCTTGGCTTGGCGTAGAAGGGAAATTTGTGGGTTTGGTTAGATGATGTGCGGATTTAAGCGTTGTTTTCGTGAGTGATATTATTAAGAGATAATAATCATTTCCCGTGATATGTAATAATAATGGGAAAATAATTAATTAATATAAGAGATAAAGAATGTAAATCATTGACATACTATATAATAGGTCAATGATGTAAAGGTATATAATGTATCTAAGATTTGAATTTACGAATTAGTTATAATTCTTTGCTATGAGCGTTTTGTGAACTGGCTTACGGAAGCACTCATTCCACTCAATATATGGACGCTTCGTCACTGGTATGCACCTATCTTGAGCCAGATTCCTTGTTCCAGTGCCACTCGCCGTTAAGTACCTAACTTTCAATATTTTTCCATGTTAATATCAAAATCGTCAAGTCACACCTAGATTATGAGTTTCCGCATAAATTAAAAATACCTTTTTTCAATCTTGAACATACATAATAGGCGTCAACCTAGGTCTTAACCAAGACAATCGCTTAATTTTGGATAAAAAAAAATTTAAAAAAAAAAAAAAATGGGTGGTTCAACAGCTCGTGGAGAACCAGGGCCTAGTGACTTACAACTGTCAACCATTCCTGTGTGCGTGTTGTTGGCAGGAAGGGAAGGGTCCTACAGTTTTTTGCCGAGTCCGAACGGCTAAGTGAGAAGCCATTTTTCATGACAAGTATACTCTTGGAGAATTTGTCAATGCCTCGGATAAAACATTTCTGTTTTTAGGTGGCACGGCTGGGAATCGAGCCCACACCTTCGGCATGACAGTCCTTCGCACCAGAGGCGGTGCTAGACCTATACGAGGCGTGTGCGAGATCAATTTGCGAGGCCCCTTGCGAAAGAAAAGGTAAAAAAAAGTATTTTTTTACTTACAAATTATAAAAACTTAAAGGACTTGGTTTACAATATATAATCAAGCAAGGTGCTTATCAAGGTATTTCCGCATGTTTTTTTGAACTGAAAGTTGTGAGGACATCTGAAAAGGGATGGCATTCAAGAAAATAATATTTCCGGTTAGGGTTTTAGGCAGTAACGTTAGAAATAACATACAAAGCTGTCTGAAAGGGTGTTCGTCAAGGAAGTTTGGTCTGCCTTTTTGAACTGAGACTTATAAGAACATGTCGAAAAGAATGGCAGTCAAAAACAATATTTCGCAAATCACTCCTGGTATGGATCTAAAGCAGCAACGTTACTCAAAACAATGGATTTGATTAAAACAAAATTTGAATTGCAAAAGTTTAAAACGTATCTACCTATTCTGTTTTTGTTGTGTTCAGTGATACTTATTGCAAAAGTGTCTCGTAAGGAATGGCTACAAAAAAAGCATTGGCATTGAGAAATATTGGAATTTGTATGAAGTTTTTTTGGGCCTGTATTAAATTGTCACAAAAAAATTGTCTGCCAACGTTTTTTATCAACTAAATCAACCATTAAGCCTAACATATTATGCGGGCAGACATTTTCCTCAAATTGAAGTACCATTTTTCTTAGACAAACAATGTAGAATAGTTATAGGTTTTTTGGTAACCTTTTTCTTCAAAATTCCGTTATAAATCGAGGTTCTGCACCAGATGTCTGCCACTTATTTTTTTTCAATCAAATGAACTATTAAAAAATGTTGAACTTAAACCTTGGTTTTTTCTTCAACATCAAAAGTTTGTCTGCAGGGGTGTTCGTCAAGGAATGTTTGTCTGTGTTTTTGGATCAACACCTATGAGAGTGTCCTTAAACGAATGGAGTTCGATCAACTGTTACGCAAATGAATTTACAACTAAAGAAGCTGCCTTTTTGGTTTGGTTGTAAATCGACGATACGCAAATGACTTGACTTTTTGTGTGTCTTTGGCTCTCGGTTAAAGACTAATTTGGTTAAATTTCACTTAGGTCGTTATCCATTATGCTTCGCAGCAACAGCTTAACGTCTCTAATTTAATCAAGTTTATTAGCAACAATAGTTTGCAATTTTTCATATAATTTCATAGGATTGGAGATCGCTGGATGAGATCCACTCGGATGACTGTGTGTAAATCTTTTGAAATATAAGAACACAATTTAAAAACGAAATCAAATATGAAGAAAGCTTCTGAATTCATGTTAAAATTAACGCGAAGACCTTTCGAGGCTTTGCGCCCTTTCGCGGGGTCGTGTGCGGCACACGCCTTCCGCCTCCCCTGCTTCGCAATAGCCATCATGCCATGAGGTGATTATGGATAATAATTCATGAATGAATTAATTTTTCGGGCTTTTTTAGGAAAAGTACCTTTTGTTTTTTATGATTTTCTCAAAAAATAAGAAAGATTTTACATTTAGCTTTCGGACATGTACTAAAAAATAAAGCGGACATTGCATATTGAACACAAAAACAGCACTTATGTAAGCACGTAAAATTTTGAAAAATATCGACTTTAAAGTTTAATTTCTCAAAAGCTATACGCGTGAGCAACTTGATTTAAAAACCAAGAACGGAGTATTGGCTTAAAAAAAAAACTATAGCACACTATTAAATGTGCTTTCGTTGATTTTTAATGTTTTTTGCAATTAAAGTCAATGTTTCAGAAACTTCCCCCACACACACCCTAAAATACTTCCACTCAGATCCAGGACACTCTGCATAAAATTTGTTTGCAGGAAGAATTAACAAAAATTAGCCAAAAAACAATGCGTAAAATTTAAGATTTCTAAATTTTTGAACAAATTGTGCAAAACGTTTCTTGGAGCAGGAATTGGCCCAGAAAATACTCAAACAAAATAAAGTGAAGGCTCAAGGCTTTTATATCGCATGTTAAAAAAGTAATTTTTATTCAAAATTGACAAATTTCACGTTCACAAAAACATTCGACAAGATTTTTATGAAATATGACATTACGATTATTGAGAATATTTAAAAATTAGGTAAGCCCACATTTTTGTTTTCCGGCTGTTTTTAAATGCTTCTAGGCCTACAAGCTGAAGGGCTGGACCAATTATGATAAGACTTGGTACTAGGATAGTTTAATTTGTCATGTAGTACTAACGGGCTTTCGGGCAAAAACACCAAGAAATGATAAGAAATGGTACATATTTGAAAGCATATATCTTTCTTAATTTTAAATAAAAACTACATTTTGAACATGCCATATTAAAGATTTTAGCCTCTGCATTTTTTTGTTGACGTATGCCTTGAGTCGTTCTATGCTCCGAAAAAAGTTATGAGCAATTAAGGACAAAAAAAATTAAAAATCTTTAATCTTTAGATTTTTTATTTTGATTTTGGTTAATTTTTCTTGATTACATTTTTCTATAAAATTATCTAGAATATCCATTTCGATTGAAAATTTAGTTTTGAACAAAAAGTTTTTAGAATTCAAGTTAAAAGTTCAAGTGAGCTCAACTCCATTATAAATATTCAGTCACTCCACTTAAACAGAAGAATTTCTTTTAAAATTTTCTTCATGTTCTATTACTAAAAAGTTTTTAGTGCAAAATTGTTAAATTCGGCTTTGTTTCCAAGTTAGCCCAAAAATATTGGAAAGTAGCCAGTGTGACCATTCCTTCAGAAACGCACGAGTGAATTTAGTAGTAATTTCTATTTTAAGTATGCTTACGGGCCTAACGAACATAATTCAATAATTGCGCGTAATTGTCCATTTTAAAAAGGTCTATTCAATAGGCTAAATGATTAAATACAAATATTTTTTGTTGAAAAAAATTGTTAAGAAAATTTAAAAACAAAAAACATTATATAATCAATCTTACAATTTAAACTTACTGGTTGTCAAATGACTCATCCGATTTTGAATAAATTTGATTAATGTATAAGTTGATGTATAGGTGACTTACTGTTTCTGAAATAAAAATAAAAATTAAAATTTATGAATAAATTATTTTTATTTAAAACTAAATTAAATGTCTATGAATTATAAAAAATAGTGACGCTATAACTCATGAAAAAGGGACTTCGAATAATTTTTGTGAGCGTATTAGAAGTCGGAAAGAATGGAATTAATTGAAAAATCATTTAAGTTGGCAGAGGCTGGTAATAGATCCCATGCTTTCGGCATGACAGGGAATACTACTACCTACTACTTCTCTGTAGACTAAACATAGGTATATAAAAATTCAATTTATTTAATTTACATATGTTAATTTTGTATATGAATTTGAATTATTTTTAAAATATTAATAAACAAATGGAACTACCCTCAACTTCTGCCTAGCTGGGGACTTTAAGTATGTTATACCACGATTCAACCCCTATCAGCAAAATAAAAATCACAACTTCACGATTTCTTGTTTATTTTTGCTTCGTTGAATTAACTACTTAAAAGGCGAATTCGCAAAGCATCTACTTGAGTTTGAGTAGACAAAGATCATAATCACATGAGACATCTGATTTCCTGGTTGGTTTCACTTTTTGAATACCAATCACTTCAAATTTCACTATAGGTACTTGATGCTAAGTATGTTAGTCAGAAGTTGACATCTTAAAAGGATGCATTCTTTTAACCCTTCAACATGTTCTGCGTAGAGTGTACTGCCACATCTGATTATCATAAATCTCTGTCAAAAGAGCGAATGTACCTATTTACAAGATGCATGATATTGTAGACTTAAAAATAACAATTTAACATTCCCATTATATTCAATTAAACAACCAAACATTGTTGTTCCTGAATCACCCTACAAGTGTATGCACCCTGTATAGATGTACATACAACATCCCACCACCTATCAACGATTGTAATTTCTCAACAACGTTCCCCAACTCAATCAACCTCCACGCTTAACAAAACAACGACCACAACAACAAGACAATCTTCACAGCATCTGAGATCCCCGCATCAAATTATTATCTGATCCAGCAGATAAATAGATGCGCGTCCTCAAAATAGATGCGCACTTTTCCAGCATGCCACACACTAAGAACAATAAATTCACATCAAATGGAGAATTAAAATTTCATTAAAATCATTATGGGGCAATTGAAAGAATCGGGGAGCCAGCCCAAGAGGCGAACTCGGGTAGCTGATGATGATGATGATGACGATGATGACTAGAAGCTATATAGACGCTGCGGAAGCCTTTTAGTGGCGGTTAATGAAAGTGCTAGTTGATTCCCGCAAAAGGGGGCATCACCACAATCCTAAGAATAGATAGTTTTAAATTTTTTTTTCTAAACTTTTTCATATCTTCTGTTGTTTTATGGACCCCGAGGGCCTATCAAAATATTTTAACAAACGAACCGTTATTTTATTGGCTTTTTTTCATCCCAAGAGAATAAACCACAATGTGTGCATTTCAAATGAGTCGTGGAGCAGTGAGTGCCACGCTCCTGGATTATGGACAGAAAAAAAAAATTAATAAAAAAGTCTTCATTGTGATCCAAATGCAATTAGAATACCGGAGGAGCTGTGGTTGCGGTTTTGGTTTGGGATGGCATGGTTTCGGGGACACCAAAGGCAAATGATTCAAATCTGGCACGCAGATCATCGTTCCTGTGGTTATTGCATGTCATTCATCTTGCGACCGCAAGAACAAGCGGAATTCTGTGGCAGATAGAAATGAACTATGCACAGAGCTACCATCATAGATGACGATGAAGAAGAAGATGATGATGATTTTTCCTCTGGGGGATTCTGATGATGTATCTATGGCATGAGGTTTTGAGATAATTTTTGTACATATTTGTGATCACTATATTTAGATTCAGACACTCAGCTAGACGCAACAATTAAGCATGCTATGCACTTTGAAATCCTAGAGCGAATATTTTTTTGTATTAACAGTGCTGTGCAAAATTTTTCACTTTCCACTTTTTTTTAAGATTTGTGAATAATTTTCTTTTTAAATATCAAGCTACTCCAACCGAAAAAAGGAGAAAAACGTTCAAGATAAGCACGTGATTGTGTAAAGCATTGTTGATAGGTTATTAATCAGAGGAATTTCTCTGGCAAAACAATTCCTATAATATGGTCTTTGTATAAGCCAAACTCGAAAATGACATATCGTAAAATGTTTTGGCTTTTAATATGACGTAAATTGAGAATAAGCGATTAGGTACTTTGAACATCTACTTTAAAAAGTAAAGAAAATTGCAATTATTCGAAACAAACTCTTGAATAGTTTTGTTTTCAAATAGCGATAATTGTATAAGAATTCTCACTTCAAAAATTAAGTGATTTCTCATTTCAAAAATAATATTACACCAACTTATTTGGAAGATAAAGTTTTTTTGTTTAACATTTTGCAAATTATTGCAATTAAATAATTTGACCAATTTACTTTACACATCTCTGTATATGGGGTATGAGTCAAAGTTGATGATTGTGATTGATGATTTGTTGATGGTATACTTGTGGTTATTTTTTGTTTTGATTTTGTTTTTGTTATGTTTGGTATGCAAAATGTAGGTGGACGTATGGTTGAATGTCACAGCCTGTGTGCAGTGCAGCTCCAGCAACATTATAAAGCTAATGGCTGCTGGTGGTGGCTTTAATGTCAAGATGTTACAATCTAAGAAAAGATTCATAATTGTCACGGGTAATTAAGGTTGGATTTTACGCTCGTGAATTTGTACATGCAATTCTAGCAGGCGACAGGCGAATGACCTATTTCTGACTTCTTCAAGTTTATATCTATAAGTGGATTGATTTAGTTTGAAGAAGCAGAATAATAATAAATTTTATTCAAGGGAATGATCTTTAGGTATAGTTTCAACTTGATTCAAAGTCCCAGTTATTTCTTTACACATTTTTGATGCTAGATATTTTTGAGGTTTTTAAAGCTTCCTATAAAAAACTGGCAATCATAAAAAAATAGGTGTATTTCCGTAAAAACATCATAAGTCTTTTAAATAGACTTTTCAGATATTTATTTCCATTGTTTTTTGAAATACATTTGGACATTTTTAATAATGTCTGTGTACATAAGGAAGGTCGTCATAGTGTTTTTCTTTTTTTTATGAGTATTTATATTTCGATGGGCCTAAATCGGCTCTAAATGAAGAAAAAAAAACTGCCAAATTTTTAAGATTTTTATTTTCATTCCCTATAGTAGCTGTAGGGGTAAATTAGGTTTCCCTTTTTTTTGCATACTAAGAAGTTCGCGTAAGATCTGCCAAAAAACTGTTTTCAAACCTAAAATAAAATAAAAACTATTTTTTTCTTCAAAATGTCGAGTTTGAAACAATTTTTTGCAAGACTATTTATTAAAAACTTAAGCTTAATGTGAAAAAGAACCGTAAGAATGGAATTCTGGTTTTCCAAAAAGCTACAAAACCTTACTGCAAGTGATGCTGTTGTTTTTTAATTAATTTGTTTTTCTATTTTATGCAATTATTTTATTAAATTGCCCCTCCCGTCCAATCGGGAGGAGATATTACCTCCCTCCAATAGGATTTCTTTTCTTGTCTACTTCCCATCTACATGCTCTGAGTTTTTCTGACAGACTTTACGCGAGTTTCCTAGTATGCAAAAAAAGGGGAAATTTGGTTTTCCCCTACAGCGACTTTAGGGGATGAAAATAAATTGAAAAAAATTAGGGAATTTTTGTTTTTTTATTTAGAGCCGATTTAGGCCCATCCGCGATGACCTTTTTTTAACGACCACAATAATGTACATAGACACCTATGAAGATATAATTTACAAAAGACACAAAATGCCTTTATTTCTGACATATCTTAACAATTTATTGACATAATCCTTTTTTATGACATGCAATGGTTAAGAAAACTCATAAAATATGGCAATTTTTCAGTTTGTCAGTTGCGAAAGTAACAAGTCTCCGCAACTACTTATAAACTGGCAAAACACTTAAATTCAATGTTTAAAAAAAATTTCCTGGTCAGTGACCTTTGTCTTAGTAAAATGTTTTGTTCCTAAAACTAATTTTAAGATTTGACCTTAGGTCCACTTTAGGAATAACAACTTTTCATTCCAATATCCATCCACCTTTAACCTTTTTTTAGAAAACTACACTGTGAGTTTTGAAATACGTCTCGGAATCCCATTGAGTTATACAAATGTTCACACTATTAGCCCAGGAGCCATGTGTATGATGATACAACATACATCTTTTCTGAAACAAAAATGAAAGGAGGGGTGTATTATTTTGAGACGAAACTCAAATGGCAGTCGCATGTTTGCAATATTTCTTCGGCACTAGAATGTCATGTGCATTATTGCGGTTGTATACTTCATTGCACATTAGTTTCCGCTTCGCAGTTTGCTTGCCATTTTGTCCAAAGTGTATACATTTTGGCACGTTTTCGTGGGGGATAGATTTGGCGGGAGTGTATTTGTTTTTTCTTGGAGGGTTAAGTTAAGGTAGGAGGTGGAAACTGAGAAATACTAGAATATATAAAATGGTGAACAAGAAAGCACATTTTAAAATTTCAAAAATTCTGTTTTTTAAAGGGTGTAAGAAACAAAAAACTGCTTTTCCGCTAAGAGGTAACAGGAGGCTGTGTAAAATTGGTGAAACCCACAACATTCTCTTCGCCTTGAATCGATCTTAAATACTAAGTATTCAATATGAAATTCAAGACTTAAATACAAAATTTTGGTAGTTTCATATTTTAAGAATTTTAAATGGTGCCTTAGATGGCTTATGATGCAATAATGTAAGAATATAGTCAAAATCGGTTATAACGAACTCGATGGGACTAGAGATTTGTTCGTTATGTCCGGTGTTTCGTTATGACCGATTTTCCTTTTTTTGTACTTTAAGTGTTGACCACTTAATATTTATTTGTAAAGCCTATGATTTAAAATGGAAGAGATTGTAGAAGCTGTTACAGATAACTTTGCTGCCAAAATTTTATGGGAAATACCACCTTCGAGCCTTAAAATTATTAGATTTTTCTTCAATTGTAAAAACTCTACGCTTCGATATCATTTTTTTGTTTGTATTGACATAAGTCTGTATCTCGTGCAGGGAAATTGTAACTGCCCATAAAAACTGTTGCACTGCACTATAACTCTTCCCCTGCACAAGCTGCGTCTCAAGAGTTGTACCACCTTATGTTTTATATCATTGGAAATGTCTAAAAATGAGCGGTATTTTTTGTTGTATAGGCATAAACCTGGGGTGGAATCGCGTAAGGCGATAGTTGATTGTTGATCATCAAAATGAATGATTTTGCTCCACGTAAGGTGATTATCAAATTGACTATCACTTTTTTGCTATGGTTTGTTGGTGACAGCTATTTTATTTAGGTGTCACTTTCATACATTTTGTTCAATTTTTTTTGGGCAAGATAAGTTGTGTTAGCTTCAGCTCCACTATAAATTGAAAGTTTAGTGGAAAAAGTGAAAAATATATTAAAGTTAATAAAATTGGGTGGCGCAACAGCTCATGGAGAGCCAGGGCCTAGTGACTTATAACTCACAACCATTCCTGTGTGCGTGTTTGTTGGCAGGAATGGAGGGGACCTACAGTTTTTTGCCGAGTCCGAACGGCTAAATGAGAAGCACTTTTTTCATGACAAGTATACTCTTGGAGGATTTGTCAGTTCCTCGCAAGAGGCAGTACCTCGAATAAAAGCACATATATTAAAGTTAATATAAATATATAAAAGTAAGTGAATACTTCAAAGCAAATTTTCTTTGAGGCGAACAGAAAAAGAATGTTTCAGAAAGTTCAATTGCTGAGAATCAACTTAAGGAATAAAGTAGAACCTCACCAGCTAGGGATGTTATTCCATGTAAAAGGAGATCATTTTAATTTGCTGTTTTGTGGCAGTCCTTAACGAAAACAAACATTTTTCTTAATTTATATTATAACTATTGCAAGGTATGTATACTTACATTTTAACAGGAACAATATTTTCAGCACAATTGAAATTAATTTTCACTACAAAACACAACAGCTGATCAAAATGACATTTATGCCTGTTAAATTTTCACTAAGTTTCCCAAACTTGGATAAGTGCTGCCAAGCAATCATACATTTTTAGCGATCACTTTACGCAGAGCAAAGAAAAGTTGATAATCAAAATTGACTATCAAAACAGTGACAGTCAACTATCGCCTTACGCGATTCCACCCCTGTATTTCGTGCAGGGAAAGTGTTATAGCCCAATAACTGTTAAAGGTGTTATAGCGCAGTGCAACAGCTATTGGGCTATAACACTTTCCCGAGATACAAACTTATGCCCATACAAAAAACAATACCATTCATTTAGTTTAGACCTCTCCAATGATAAAGGTCAAAAATTGTTACAACATATGGGACGAAACGCCAACTCTCTTTTTCCATTTCAAACTCTTCGTTATAAGCGATGATTCTTTATAAGCGATATCGTTAAAAGCGATATTCGATTAGTACAATTTATATGAACCTCTGCCGGGGCTTCAGGATTAGTTCGAAATAACCGATAGTTCCTTATAACCGATGTCGTTATAGCCGATTTTGACAAATGTTATAGACAAAAAAATCAATTTTACCAAAAGCACTCACGGCCTGACTTAATGGGCTTATGCATTCAAATTTATTTCTATAGATTTGAAAATATCTGAAGCGCATTTCCCAATACATTCTGTAACATTACTCATTTGAAAGTACCATTTTATGATCTGGAAGGACTCTAGTAACATCTTGGTCAGTTTGATAACTTTTAGGAAAATGGAAATTCTTTCAAGTAATTTGTTCTGAATATATTTAGGTAGGTACTACTAATCAAGCTGAAAACTTAATTAATTTTTCTAGCCAACAAACAAATTTCAAAAAGGACCAACTATCCACATAAAGACTTTTCTTATTTCTAAGATTGAACTACCTTACCAAATGATCATTGAAAAATTAAGAGTCATATTTGTGGAAAGTTGGGCCTATTTGAAAATTTTTTGCGACTAGAAAAATTAGGTAATTAAGTCTTGGGCTTTATTTGTCCTATTTATGGACAAATAAGGCCCAAGACTTAATTATTAATTTTTCTAGTCGCAAAAAAAATTTCAAATATGCCCAACTTTCCAACAAAAAATTACTCTTAATTTTTCAATGATTGTGCTTTCTAAACGCCTCAAAATCAATCATTAAAATTTTCAATGATAGCTATAACTGGTGCCTAAAGGTAGATCATACACCTACATGCAAAGCAAACATTACTAGTTCCCACCATTCCTCCTCACAACATGTGCACAGGAATAGTTCAGAGTTGTTCACTAGGCCCCAGTTCTCCACGAGCTGTCACGCTACCAATTATTATTACATATAAGGGCCCCTCTCCGTTTACGCTCGTACATAGATGCCCCAGCTTTTCACCGTTCTATCTTAAATCCGTTTCCGATTCGTCTCAACTGTCTCCTGTCAAATTTGTTCATGGGAGTTGTGAGCCTATAGTTTTGCTTTGAAATGTGCCTCCCATTCCATTCTGAATCCGAACTCCCAAATATCCTTAACCATCAACAATACTCCTACCTTTTTCGCATTCACCATCGGGCAGGCACACATATAGCAAAAGGACCTGTAAGAAATGATAACCACTCTACTAAAACTGACAGCTTTTCATACACCTCGACCTGGCTGTACACATCGTAATAGCTATAGCTATATGTATTTCTGCGTTAGCTAGCTGTCGTCATTCCGAAAAACCAGCTATTTAAGACCACCATCCAGACCGAACTTCAAGAAGAGAAATGAAGCGAAAATTAACGAAAAGTAATCATCCCATTTGCTATGATAGACATTGCGAGAGAGAACGTGAAGAATCATATATGTAAACTCTATGGATGTAGTTCGACCAACCCCACTTGGGATCACTTATTTATACACAGTAGATCATGACGTATATGAGGACATCATAAGACAGGGTGTTAAAGCTTTGACTAAAATGGTTGACATGAACTATAGTTGATTGCATGAAGTCGCCTTAGGCATACGATAAATAACACTGGTCTGCAACGAAAATCGCCTTTAAACCAAAATATACTTTTCTAAAGGATTTTGGCATGCTGAATCCGAATCCGAGATAAAAATTAGTCTAGCACGTCAGGTTTTTGAGATATTCCAATTCAAACATGTCAAAAACCCGTTTTTTGGGTACTTTTGACGTCGAATTTCTTCACCGATAGAAAGTTTTTTTAAAAACTGATAACAGGACCTGAAAGAACTATATTTCATCTTTCAAAATAATTTTAAATCTTTTTAAATCATCCAAGAACTACTTAGCTCTTATAAAGCTCTTAATTGCAACATGTCACTGAAAATTCATATTTTGGATTCCCACTTAGATTTTTTCCACCGGTTAACCTTGGTGTTGTTTCAGTTGAACATGGTGAAATGTTTTATCAAGGCATGATGCACATAGAACGAAGATATAACGGGAAATGGTCAGAAGCAATGCTGGCTTTTCCAAAAAAAATGTTTTTTACATAATAAATCATAAAAACTACGAAATTTCGAAATTTCACATGTTTTTTTTAAATAACGGTTTAAAATATGGTGATGGATGATGACAAATCTGTGTCGAGATTCAGCTATTTAAGCGAGTGAGATGAGATGACTCGCCCAACTCGCCGACTCATCTCACTTCACTCGCAAAAGTGATTCAGCTATTTAAGTGAAATGAGTAAGTTCGAATTTAGTTTCGAACATGAGACAAAGAATAAATATTAAAGAGACAAATTCAACCTCCTTGTCACACTCGTACGTTTGATATTCTGTTTCACATAACCACTAATGGACGCGAAATGAAATAACAAATACAACAATGTAAACATTGAAATATTAAAAATGGAGTATCTTTTGTATCAATTACTTTTTTTGTCGTAATTAAAGTTGAATGTGAGTTTCACCCTTGAGAAATAAAAAGTTTAAAAGTGTCAAAAGTGAATAGCATAATTTTATTTAATACATAAATACATACATATTATGTGTATATGATAATAAAATAAGATTTTACAATCAATAAAAGGGCAGTTTTTTTTATCTACGTTGTTGTTTTTTATTTCATTTCCCATCCATGAATAGGAATTCTTGAGAAAAGCACACATACCTATCCAAAACTGTAAATTTACCAACACATACATCAAGTCACCGCGGAAATATGTGGCGAGTAATCTGACATTTCATTTCACTCGCTCACTCACTCACTTTTGCTAACTGAATCGGTTTTCGACGAAAAGTGACTCATCTCACTCACTCCCTGCGGCTTCGAATTAGCTGAATCTCGGCACTGGTTTCATGTGAAAGCTAATTTTATGTGGAGTAAGTCCTCCAAATTTGAGCAGAATAGGCACAATAGTTTTTTGTTTTTACCAGGTCAACCAAGTCTAAGAGGGCTCTTTTTTACAAATCAATCATATTTTTCAAAAATCAATTTTAAAAAAACTGTACGTGATAGAATTTTTCTGAAACCAGATTTAGATTCAAAAAAGTCAAATCTGTCATAATTTTAAAGAATTACTTGAAGGCGAAAAAAAAAGTTGAATTTTGCAGACCAGTGTAATCAAACACTTGCAAAGTATTTGACACTCCGAAAAAACTTTTACAAACAAATGTGAGCCTCTACTCTTTATTTCGTTTAAGTATCTTGAGTCAATATTTGCTCAAAAAAGTTATGCGGAATTTAGTAAAAAAAATTGAAATATTTGATTTTTCGATTGGTTAACAAACATTGTGGTTGCTAGAATTTTTTGTATTAAATTTTCCAAACCATCTTTTGCGATGGGAAATTTGATTTTGAACAAAAAGTTTTAAGTGCAAAATATTCAAATTCGGCTTCGAGTTATACTAAATATATTGAAAAGTGGCCAGTGTGACCATTCTCACAGAAACGTAAGGGTGAATTTAGTAGCATTTTTGGTTTTAAGCAGATCGAATGTAATATTTCCTTATTAAAAGGTATATTCAATGGCATAATAAGTTTTGGAGATAGACAGCCATATTTATAATAAGCCATATTTATAATATAATAAGTTTTGGAGATAGACAGCCATATTTATATGATTTTTTAAACGGACAACTGTTAGATATTTTCTTAAAAGTTCGTAATAGTTGGCAATGAGCTTTATTCAATTATATAAAATGTCAAGTTAGACAAATATTAGACGATCGGTGCCTTTGTCCAAGTTACACAACTTTTGGACAACAGGGAACAAAGATTTTAAATAATTGTTTGCAGTTGGACGGCTGTCTAAGGATAGACAAAGTTAATAAATGCAACGGGGATTTATTAAGCAAACGCTACGAACTATTTATTCACTTATATTCACATCCATCTAAGAAACACCCTATAAAAATACAAAACCAAAACTAGTTTGTGGTGGGTAGGTATCTACTATCGCAGCCGTGTCATCATCAACGCGCGGTTAACCTGTGCGAAAAATCATTTCACTCGTTTTTCGTTCTGTGCTTAAATTATCCTCTTGTTTTCAATTTTTCTTTTCACAAAAATGTGAATTTTATGTTATTATTTCTCCGTCATTTTTATTTGTTATTTTTCTATTTTTGTCAAAACCCCATATATTAATGTGTTGTGCATGGACTACAACACACGACGGCAAGTTTTCCCCCATTCCATCTCTTCAAGTGGAAAATGTGGAGCCAAGTCGTCTCGAGGCATTTAAATTTGACATGAAAATCTATTTAAGTTTTATTATTGCCCTGTTAGTTGGCAATTCTTTTTCAGATTTGCTGAATGGAAGATTAGTAATGAGTGTGAGTATATTATGCGATTGATTGGCTTGAGTTTTGTTTGTTTTTTGTATTTTTATTTACAAGAAAAAATATTTAAAAAGTTGATTGATGTGAATGGTAAGTAGTAAATAGAAAAAGTAAAATGTTTTTCCTCGAATTAGCTATACGCACAAATGTAATTAACTTGATTTGATAAAATATATCTAATTTATCTACTCGTAGACTCACATTATAAAGAAAACATTAGAAATACAAAATTCCAGTGCAAGCTTTTTATTTTTTTTACAATTGAAGCCGTGAGTGGCATAGTGGTCAAACACCTTTATTAGTTATTTTCAGAACAGATTATTTTTAAACACTTACAGCGCTATCAATAAAAAACGCTTAATCTACCTTTATTTCACGAATTAACTAAACCAAGGAATAAGAACTAAACCACGGTTTAAAATGTTTCATTAAAAAAATATCACAACAAAAACATAAATGTTAAAAAAAGAGCCAAGTTCTTATATATACAAGAAACCTGTGCGTAAAAAGTCAGCCAAAAAAAGTAATGAGATCTAAAATAAATGCCAAGTTTTAAGTTCATGAGGTTTAATATCAAATATCTTAAGTAGAGTAATATCGAAACAATCCCAAATCATGACAGAAACTTGGTAATTAATGATTACTGATTAAAATTTGGTGGGTTCACTGGTCAAGTTTTCGTACATTTTAAATTTGTGATTAAGTTAGTATTTAAGAGAAAACTTGCCAAGTAAATCCACCAAATTTTAATCAGTAATCATTAACTACCAAATTTCTGTCATGATTTGGGATTGTTTCGATATTACTCTACTTAAGATATTTGATATTAAACCTCATGAACTTAAAACTTGGCATTTATTTTAGATCTCATTACTTTTTTTGGCTGACTTTTTACGCACAGGTTTCTTGTATATATAAGAACTTGGCTCTTTTTTTAACATTTATGTTTTTGTTGTGATCTCACTCCTTTTTGCAAAGATTTATTTTGCCAGGTGAAAGTCAAGCCCTACCGCTCTACAAAGCTTCATAATTCTATGACAACCGAAAGTGCTCCATACAAATAATAGGAATTCTGATAAAGTGGGTGGATGGCACCCCCCCCTGAATGGAAAATTCCAAATTTTCGATTTTTTTCCTTTCTAAGTACTTTAAGTTCTACCGACCTACCAATTTTCATCGTTCTACAACAATCGGAAGTGCTCCATATAATTTAGAAGAATTTTTAAGAATGTGGGTGGATGCCACGCCCCCTGAATGCAAAATCACAATTTTTCAATTTTTTCTTTCTAAGTACCTTAAGCCCTACCGACCTACCAATTTTCATCGTTCTACAACAATCGGAAGTGCTCCATATAATTTAGAAGAATTTTTAAGAATGTGGGTGGATGCCACGCCCCCTGAATGCAAAATCACAATTTTTCAATTTTTTCTTTCTAAGTACTTTAAGCCCTACCAACCTACCAATTTTCATCGTTCTACAGCAATCGGAAGTGCTCCATATAATTTAGAAGCATTTTTAAGAATGTGGGTGGATGCCACGCCCCCTGAATGCAAAATCACAATTTTTCAATTTTTTCTTTCTAAGTACTTTAAGCCCTACCAACCTACCAATTTTCATCGTTCTACAACAATCGGAAGTGCTCCATAGAATTTATAAAAAGAATGTGGGTGGATGCCACGCCCCATGTATGGAAAATTCCAATTTTTCAATTTTTTTTTCTTTCTAAGTACCTCAAACCCTACCGACTTACCAATCTTCATTGTTCTACAACAATGGGAAAGGCAACATATAATTTACAGAATATTTAAGAAAGTGGGTGGATACCACGCCCCCTGAATAAAAGATTGCAGATTTTCGATTTTTGCCTTTGTATGCACCACAAGGCCTACCGTTGTGCGAAATTTCAAGTTTCTACGGTGTCGGGAAGTGCTCCATAATTTTGATGATCTGTCAGTGAGTCAGTCAGTTACGGTTTTTGCGATTTTTTAAGTCCTATATCTTGGGAACTACTAATGCTAAAGAGTTGAAATTTGGTGAGCCACCTGTGTTTGATCAGTTTAGCAAATACTCCGAATTTGAAGTTTCTGACTTTATTGGTACTAAAGTTAGAGGGGGGTTGAAAATCGCCCGAGTTTGTTCGTGTAAAAAGGGTGTAGTGCCGCGAACTTGGCTGGGCACTACCGTGCCCTTTGATTAATGTTCGTGGAATAGTAAAGTGACGTTTACCGTACGAGTCCTGTTAAGTATCTTCAAATTTGTACTAAGTTTCGAAAGCTTGGGTTTTGACATCTTAAAATTTCAAGTTACCAAACACACTTAATAATTTTCTTGTTTATCTAAATAATTGTCATTTGAAAATTTAATTAAAAAAAGGAAAAGAAGCGAGAATTTTTTTGTGGTTGGTCTTCAAAAAGTTTTAATGCAGAAATATTGCTTAATACATACAGATTCAACTTTTGTTATAAACTCAGTTTCAATAAAATTGCAGTTAGGCCACGATTGTTCTCACGGCCTCAATTTAATATTCAACTTAGTAATTGTAATAAATTTTAATAACAGAG
The DNA here is from genome assembly GCA_963921185.1 of Dasysyrphus tricinctus. Taxonomy (NCBI): domain Eukaryota; kingdom Metazoa; phylum Arthropoda; class Insecta; order Diptera; family Syrphidae; genus Dasysyrphus; species Dasysyrphus tricinctus. The sequence goes on from OY992533.1 coordinate 6,861,791, forward strand.
ACTAATAGGCTGATTATTATCATCTTTACACGAGGGTGGGATTTATTTTTGCAATGCTTGAATTTCTTTCGTTCTCAGTCCTCAAAGCCATCAAGATGATTGAAAAAGAAAACAACAAATTTGGTGTAAAATTTCATTAAAATCGGTTAAATTTAACCCATTCCCATACATGGAATTTTCAGTTTTGTGTTCAAAATTTCAGCAAAAGTGTAATAGTCGATGAAAAATCTTAAAACTTGGCACATAATTATATTAAGTAGTTTTGTCTAGCAACAGTAAGGCCGTGTGCCAATTGCGTTAAAATTCTGGTTAAATTTGATCCCAGTTAAATATTATCCCTTTTTATAGGGGTGAGTAAAATTTAAGGTTTTTGCTGTGTCAATTGGATTAAATGGGATTTTTTTTTAAACATTCACTTCCCATTAGTTTTGTTGTTGCATTTTTTTCAGTAATGTTAGTTCTCAAACAATTCAGTTTGCAAAATGAATGAATCATCTGAAAAAGTATTTTCAATAAATTTTATTGATTCTTTTACATTATCAAGGATTTATCTCAAGTTATTCAAACTTCTTCTTGAGTGCATACTTAAATTTATTATAAGGTCTTTGTCTATATTTCTTAATCCTTTCATTTAATTTTAGTTTTTTTTTTCCATTTTTCATCTTTCCCGATAGGATTCATGACTTCATGATACCAAAATAAAATATTTATCTACATTCATCTCCCTCACTTCTTCATGAGCATACCACGCGTTCGGCAGGCTAAACGATAGGCTATCCATAATCCAAAAAATTTTCAGATACATACCTTGAGTTGTTTTAGCATCAGCTAAAATCAGCCGTTTTTTACAAGGGTTTACAACAACACAAACAAATCCGGATCGCTTAAGATACGCAGCCGAACGCGCCCATAGACATGTCAAAAATTAACCACCGACTAAAATTCTAACGAGCTCCTCAGCAGGTTAAATTTTGAAGTCTATATTCACCTCAGTAATGTCAAAATTTAGCCATGGGATCAAATTTAACCAGGATTTTAACGCAATTGGCACACGGCCTTAAAAGAACATCTATGAATAGGTGTCTGCCATTGAGTCATTGTTAAAGACACCAATAAGGGGGATATTCATAAAAATGTGTCAGAAATCGGTCAAAAAAGATCAACTTGTTTCAGAAATTAATCAGCCATAGATAGTTTTTAAACAATGCAGATACAAAGTGAGGCCATAAAACAAAGGTTGACATTATTCAGCCAGTAGAGTGGGAAATATAAAAATTTAAATATATACTCGCTTCTATTACTGGCATTTCCAAACCCATTTCTTGACACGCCGACTTTTGTCTTTTTTGATTTCTCTATACTTAAAGGGTCTTTCCGGCTTGTTAATACATTTGGAAGTTATTTTTGGATATGTTTTTGGAAAAATCACATCGAAGGGCAGGGGTATATTTTCCTATTCTTCTTCAAAATTCAGTTTTAATTTTTCCAAAATATCTGTTTTAGTCTTCGATAAATCCTTAGTTCGTTGTTATAGTTTTCACCTGTTTTACAAAATTTAATAAGACTGGTAAAACACAAACATTTCAACAAGGGATATATCAGAGAAAATAAAATATATTGAAAAGGTTTAAACTAAATTTGGCAGAAGAGACCAAGTATTGTTGGCTTACGTTAAAAATTTTGTTGAAAAAAAAAATTATATAGGGTCATTACATAACCTCAAAAATAGTGACAAAACATATTTTCCACTCAACAAAATATAAAGATTAGTGCTTTGAGGAATCGTTACCTACTTTATTGAACAAAAAAATACCTCCCACTTTAACATAACCTCAAAAATGGCGAAAACGATTTTATAACGGTTCCAAAAACGCGCAGAGAGCGAAAAATGGATGACGGATTTGAAATCAGCCATATGAAGTATTGCTATTGTTCTATTCTATTAGACATCATGTACACGCGTTAGCTTTTTGTTACACTTTATAGGTAAAGTTAGGTTAGAAGGGGTGATGATGTGGTTGTTCACAACACTACACTCGCATCTCCAAGGATCAATTATGCTCCACAGGATGAAGGTAAATAAAGAGGTAGGGGAGATAGTGGAAGTCTTAGGAGTGGGGTGCCTCCCTGAACCATCCTGAATTCTGAATGAATTTCAGGATGCTTCTAGTGGCAAAAATGAGCCGTCGTCGCCAAAATTATCGAAGAAATATTCTCCGAGAGCTGTTTTTCTAGTCCTGACTAAGCTGGTGCATTCACACAGGAAGTGAGACGAGCCCTCCGCCACCTCTTCGCCCTGACACACTCTTCAAATGTCACATTAGCTTATCCCCATTCTAGTCATGTGGGTTCCTATTGAGTTGTGATCCTTTAGGATCCCAAACAGGGGAACAGTTGATTTCTGCTTATCTTAAGAAAGTACCTACTTTGATTTTTTTTTGCTTAGAGATATTTAGCCATAGATTCCTTGAAACCCGACTCGTGTCAATTGTTGACTTTCTGTCGTTTTAGGCCTCAAGGAAGCTGGTTAATTCTATTATTTCTTGTTCCAGTGGCATAAGTACCTAGTGTACTATTTGGCTCCGTTCAAGTGATGCACTGCTTTTGGCCAGTTCATCTGTGTCCTGGGACACAACGAAGGGTGGCTGAATTTTGCCTCGCCAAGTAATTTCAATTCATTACGGCAACGATCAACCAGATTTGACTTCGTTACGATTGATGAAGTGACCTTGATTGCCGCCTGGCTGTCTATGAAGATGTCAATGTTTTTTATTTATCAGTTCACACTTGGAAAGATATTTTGCGGTCTCATAAACTGCAAGCTCTTCCGCTGGAAGACACTGCAAAAGTTTGGGGACTCGTATAATGATCTGAGAAAATACTTGACCCATCTGTTTAGTTTGATTTACGTTTAAGACCCGGTTTTCCTCCCCTCTCGTTAGTGCGACTAGGTTAAAATCTAAGTACGGTGAAATATAGTTCATCACTGAAGTTCTGTGAACACAGAAGCCCATTTTCTAATTTTTACACTCTCTTAGTCGTAGACCACTTTTGGCCACCATCTCCTTCGTAAATTAATCGAGTGGGGCTAGTGAAAGGAATGTTTCTAGGGCTGCTGTAAGAGTAATCCTCATGGCACTATAGTTGTGCCAATTTCTGAATTTTAGACTTGCTTGCCTTCTCCAAGGCTGTCACACCTTATGCAAAACAATCTGTAAATAATGGAAACAAATTTTGTAGGGTTTTGCAGTTAAAATGTGTGAAACTAACCGTACTTAGCTTAGAAAGTTTATCTAGAAATACCACAGAAAAACTGAAATCAGGTTTGAGTTAACTCGCCTTACTTGAATATAAAATAAGCAGGTACCTTTATAATTCGACATTTCACATGATAATCTCACCTGAAAAGAGAAACCATTCCAAAAAAATTCATGAGTCATTACATTCAAAAAGTTAGAAAATAAATTATACCCACTCACTCAGTGGGTAAAATTATTATGTTTTCTGAGACACATTAAGATAATTGCCTTTAATTTGAAGAGAAATCATATACAAAAACTTCAACTTCACATGTTTCATCTTCACACATTTGCTCAAAACCTTTTCTTTAGCCACAACATCAACAACAACAACAACTCTAAGCAGGCGCGGATCCAGGATTTCGTTCAGGGGGGGGCAATTTTCGTGAGATTCCAAAATCTTGATGAGGTGTAAGGAAAATTAAGTACACTTAATACTGCTCTACACGCCTGCGGTCACACAAAGCAATGTGAATGTGATGTGATGAGTTTGAAATTTGAAGAAAGCAGTTAAGTCTTTCATAACTGCCACAGTGCCTCGAACAGCGGGTACTTTCAACTTTCTGAAATGAAGTTTTGCAGTTTGCTGCTTTAACATGGTGTTTTTACAGCGTTTATGAGTTCCCTCTGGGTCTGCGTAACTCCACAATTATGCTCGGAAAATATAATGGCACAGTTGTATGTTCCTATTCAGACACATGAGACATGACATTCGAGTTCGAATGAAATTTATTCCAGCCTCTTTTTTAGCTGGGACAATCTAACCTAACTTTGCCAGTAAAAGGCCGTTTTCGAGAATGTCATCCGCGTCAAAAATACATTTTGCGGAATGCTATCAAACGCAAACTGCAAAAGTTTTCTGTTCAAAATGGCAAATAAAAGTTTTACTGCATAAGCATTGTGTTCGATAATACAGTTGTCTAAAGGCACATTTTCGAAAACATCAGTGTGGTGCAATTCTGCAGTACCTACAAACATCGAGTTGGCAACCAAAATATTGAGAAGCCGGAGAACGTGTTCATAAACTTCAAATTCGTTTGCAAGAAAATTGAAGGAAATTGATAAAAAAGACTTTGTGCAAACAAAACCATTGCATTAATTTGGCAAAAGCTGTATTTTAGCAAAACTAAATTCACAGATCAAAACCGAGATGAACCTTATCGTTTCCTCAGGTGTCTTCGTTCATCGACACAAAACCAAACTTTCCGACATTGAAATAATACACAATGATTATAGTGGACAATAGAAAGAAAAAACCACTCTTTATTAAACTTTTCCGTCCGACCTTCTCGGTTCAGCCTTCGATTGTGACTAATTTTCGTTATACATTTCATTAACAATAACAATATACTTAGCCTTCGTTTAGTTTTATTAAAAATGTTTCATATAAGCTCAAAAGTCAAAACATCGTTTGCCGAGTTGCCAGACTCATGCAGATCGATTCAATATCAATATTCGCATTGAAAAATGACGATCATTTGACAATCGAATTGGCGTTGATGTTTTCAAAAACGGCCAAAAACAACAATCCTTAGGTGTAAAAGTTCCATCCAACTTCTCTTCGGCAGTGACCGCTGTGGTCGTTTCCTGGTTTCTCTCCAATCTTCTTCGTTAGAAGAAAACTAACAAATTTCAAAAACGTATCTTAGATATGGCTCAAACAGATGTGCAGCACGTCTGCACGCATCACTGTGTACAGCGCCAAACTCGAAGCACATGAGCATACTCTTAAGGTGCGTATCCTTTTCAGAGTAAAAAGACGGTGAGCATCTCTGAAGAAGTTCTAGAGCGTTAAACTCGAAAGTGCACACAGACACAATCATAAAATAAGCTCACCAGAGGAGAGGGGAAGACAGATATCCAAGAGTCACTCTCGAGAGTTTTCTAGTGGAAGTACTCCCCCAATGGAAACGCACATTTAAATATTTATCATAAACAGAACACTATCACCCTTTTAGTATGAAGTTTTTTGGTATTTTTCAGTAACTTTTATAAACAAATGTAGTTTATTATTTTAAAATTAATTAGATGTCTTTATCCAGTAGATCCGAGCATTTTAAGCAAAGTTAGAAATTTTTGAAGTTATTTAAATCGACGTAATTTAAAGATTTAATTTTTATTTTTAAATTAAAATCAACTCTAAGGTTGAAAAGTTAGATAAGTGCCCCAACACCTCTCTCGTTACATTTAAATATAAGGTGGAGCAATAACTTATTAAATCATAGTTTGTCAAATTGTAAAATTTTTCATTCACAGCATTTTGAAAAGTGAAAATCAAATCGATTTGGAATTCAATCTGCTTCCTAGTATGAAATAAATTGACTTTTCTCATAAAATGTTATACAGTAATGTAGCCGCACATATATCTTTTAATGAAAGGCCTTAACTATAAAGATCGGACATCTAAAACCGAAGTTATAAGTTTTCCACTCAGTCGATTTGAAGGCTATTTGTGCATAGTGGAACTTTTCTTAACTGAACTTGGTCAGCCATCGGCCAACGCACAACTACTCATTGCTGAAACGCTGCGCTGCCAAGAAAAAATTTTATAAACGTGTAACAAAATGACCTTTTTTTGATAAAATTTTATTAAATTCATATATACATATGCTAGAATAAATCTTGCCCAGGGGGGGGCAATTGCACCCATTGCCCCCCCCCCTGTATCCGCGCCTGACTCTAAGCCTAATCGCATGTTTGTCCCCAAACAATGCGATAATACACATCTTCGACCAAGCTGCGTGTTTATAGAATATTAAAATAGTGTAGGCTAAGAAGGTTCCACAATTACTATTATTTTCTGAAAGCACCCATAGTCAAATTGATTCCGGTGTAAATTAATAACCTAATCAGAAACGCACTCAATGCACGATGGGTAGCTGGCTGGCTAGGCTAGAAGGTCTACTGCTGGTTGGTGATGATTTCAGCGGCATCACTTTTCTCACATCCCATTGATGTGTTAATTTCCTCATCATTATCAACTTTAAAATGGAAGAACAAACGAGAACGTAGAAAGAATGCGTCGGAGTCGAAGATATATTTTGTTCATAGGTCGATCGTTAGTTGAGCTAGCATCAGCTTCTTCAGAGTCATTGAGCCGCTATAGAACGTCTTTGAAGTGATTTTTAGAGAAAATGACGCCAAATAACTGATAATGACCCAATTAGAGTCTGAAGTAGCAGAGTTGAAGCCGAAATGAAGAAATTATACCAGTCGAAGATAGTGAAGAGAGCCAGATTGAAATTGGAATGATTTTCGTTTGAAGAAAAAAGGTTAGCGCCTAAATTATAGACCAAATTTCTTATTATCACTTTCTGTCTACCTTGAAGTTTTGATATCACCTGAATATTATTGGAGAAAGGACACACAAATTGGGAACAGTAATTATCTATCGATAAAAAGAGACCGATGATGATTAGTTTTGTTCATTTTTATTCAGGAATTCCGAGTGTCGATTTTTGTGTCTCAATTAGATGTCGACGGTATGCCTGAGGTAAGAAACAAGTTAGCTTATCTCTTCTGAGCTGTCAGAGAGTGGTCGTCAGACCATCAGTTAGAAATGTTAACCAAATGGAAAAATTCACAACAATTGAGGTTAATTAAAAACTAAATTAAAGTAAAAACTCCTCATTTTAATGAAGAAGAATTATTCAAACATACCTACCTAAAAAAAAAAGTCACACTAAGAATAGATGTTTAGACTTAGGCAGGTTTGATACATAATTTTGATTAGCCATTGTTTTTAGAGGTTCGAAAATAGTGGTTTTTCTAAGGAAAGTATACTTTCTCAGCCCATTCATTATCTGTGCATTAAATGTTTACTCATGGTCTTACTTTACATAGGAAATAAGTCTCCTAAGCTTTCAAAATTGCCGTTTTTTCATTTCAATGCATTTAGTTGGTAAAGAATTAATTTATTTATTTTTAAAACTTTTTTTCCCACATTCTTTACTTACATATCCTTTCATATCTTCTACCTGAATCACCATTTACACAAAAAAACACACTTACTTCGCGAAAAATCAAGTGTTGTTTACTCCAAATGACATAAAATAAGATAAATTGCTAGTCTCGCCACCGGCCGGCCGTCATGAATATTTGAACAATTGACTGCGGGCAATTTTAGAAGTGTTTCATGAATTGAATTTTCAGTTAACTATGAAACTCAAAAGCAATGAAACATTTCTTCGGTATTACGCTACTCATTTTGATAAAAATCATAAATCCAACCTCTGGTTTGGAAGCGGTGTTCTTAGGAGAAAATAAGATGAGCGAATTTCTCAAGAAATTGATTTATAACGACTTAGTGGTTTACACAGTGACTGTACAATTAAGTGTTGAAACTGAAACGAAATTGGCAAAATGGAACTTTGGAGATACAATCGGTCAGTTTTTGGCAACGGTACATGAAAAAAATATTCTTATTGAATTGAGAGATAGTGATTTAAGAAATCGATCACCATTTGATTTACATGCCAGAGTCTTTTTTGTTGATACTTTTGAGTCATTGAGGTAAGACAAAGAAATTAATTTTATAATATTTTTCAATGAATGCAAATGTAGTGAAAATCAATATATTCGACAAATTTGTTCGTGGGCATCAATGTAAGTGAAATCCAAATCAAAAAGAATCATCAATAAATGTTGTGTCGAAAGGTTTAGATGAGACTATTGATATTGGCTCATCACGTTTGTTACGAGAATGATGTGTTCTCCTTTGTGGCTAAAAATAATTGAATTTGATTTTAGCTCATATAACACGACTGGGAAAAAATATTTTTTTTTTAAATGAACATTTCACTTTGCTTTCACGAAATCATCATATTCAATCGTGTGCCGGTCAGAAATTTGGTGGAGATTAAGTTTTCACGCTTTCACGGAGATTAATTTCTCGAACTACATATGTGTTAAACTTACAAATGTAGGTACATATGATAAGTGAGATCAAAAACTATGCGAAATGACATTTGCACTGAAAGTCTCCGTTCAATTTATTCAAAAGCGAATTGGACATTTTTCATAAGTTCATAAATTCACCATTTTTGTAACTGGAAATAATAAGAGTTAAAGAAATAGAGAATAAACTTGTTGAATAGTTGATAAACTTCAACTGAAGATTGCGGACTTGTTCGATGCCTGCATTAGTGTTTATCCAGTGATGGAATCGGGTAGATTGTTTAGAATTTATTAAGTGGTACAAAATTTGGTTTACAAAATGTTTTAATTTTTATTCTGAATCGACCAGTGATAATGAGAATCAAAAATAGACAAATATATTCAAAGAAAAAATTGACTTTGAAATAGAGCAACATGTTTTGTCCTTTTGCGATGCACAAAATGTTGATTATCTTATTCTTAAAGTCCCTCCTACAAATAACGTTCGTCCAGCAAAGCGCTGTTTCAGCTATGAAATATTGTAAGAATTAATTTATTTAAGAATTATTTATATGTAAGAATTACTTGTTGAACTGGTTCAACAAGCCGAATGAAATTTTTTCAGTTGAAATTGTTGCGGTTTTTAAGTTGCAAACATGAATTTAACTTGTTGAACAAACATAGTTGAACAAGTTATTATTTTGTGTTATAGGCCCCTGATAATGACGAAGAAAAATTCAAAAGGATATTGAACCTTATACACAAAGAAGGTTTCATATTGTGCAACTAGTCTTCACAAAAACAATTTTTTTCTGAATATAACTATAACCAACGTGTCACGTATTTCACCTGAAAAAACATTTTTATTAAAATCAACAAAAGTTGACTACCAGTCTTTTCTTAGAACTATACTTAATTTTAACACACAAGCCCTTGCTGCAAACTAAACGGGGGCCTATTATAACACAGAATAACAAGTCAACTAGTTAACAATTAGGTGCTTGTTCAACTAAATTTGTTAAACAAGTGAAGTTCCATTTCTGTAACACTATTAAAACCGTAACAATTGTCAATAGAAAAATTTCAGTTGTTACATCCTAAGGTTTTCAAAAACAAAGTATTTTGCCTAACATCAGCACTTTGCTTCATTACTAAGCGATAGTTATTTGTGGTGAGAGGGGCCTTCAGTAAGATGATCAAAAGCTTATATACGCAACACACGGACAACACAGGACTCTGTTTAAAAGTTAGTTCCTTTTTATATATTTCATTTGTGTGTTTTTGTTGAATTTCACTTGTTCAACAAGCCCCAAGTGTCAACAAGACAATTTTTGGAATTTTAATGTTTTATTTATGAAATTTAAAAAAATACCACTTAACTCAAGTTAAAAAAAAAATTGTTTATAGTTAACAAAATCTTTTATGATCCTTTTCAGGATTCTGATAACCAAGCAACGTCTTCATGATCAGAATTTATCAGCTGAAAATCAACTTTACTACATCATACTCCCACCCGAGGTCTCATTTCACGATCTCCAGGTCTTTCTCAAGCAAATCATGCATTTTTGTTTGATAAACTTTATAGTCAATTTAAATGTTCTTGTTGAAAATGAAAAGGAAGAAATCATAACAGCTTACACCTACTATCCGTTTACTCAAAAAAGCTGTAGGAATTACTTACCCATTGTTCACAATCGCTTCAGTAATGGAAGTCTTCAATTCAATGATCATCAAACTTTTCCATCAAAACTCAACAATTTTTGGCAGTGCCCTCTGTTGGTGGTTCTATCAGAAGAACCTCCGTTTATCATTGTTGAAGACGGCAAAATATCAGGAATAGATGGATGGTATTTGAATACTCTAGCTGAAGTTATGAATTTTTCAATCAACGTAATTATATCAGAAGAAACAGGAAAAACTAGCCCTAATGGAACTGTTAATGGAGTTTTTAAGATGGTAATTTCTGAGTTGCAAAACCAGTCTTGAGTTAATTAATACGTCTATTGGTCTTCTTTCCAAAACTGCAACTTTCTACTTGTTTTAATTTATGTGTACATGAGCTTATTGGTAATGCGAATAAATTTGAACTAAAATTGTTAAATAAAGGCAGTTTTGAAAAGCAATCCCATTAATTTCAGAACATACCTTATAATGAATTATTGCAATTTCAGATGAAAGACGGCGTTGGAGATTTCTCAATGGGTGGCTCATTTTGTGACGTTCACAGAATGTCACGATTTTCCTCGACAACAGACTATTTCACGACATATCTGAAAATAATCATAAAATTTCCAAAACCCTACAGTTCTCTAGAGATCCTGCTGTTGCCATTCGATCACTACACTTGGTTCACACTCTTAATAATCCTAATGGCAAAATGGATTGGTAAAGTTTTATGGAAAAGAAATTCCCTCGAAATGGCCATGGCCAGTTTGGAAGAATCTTCTGCAAGATTTCACATACTTACTTGGCTCTTTAGCATTCTAATTCTAAAAAGCTCCTATGAAGGTTCAATCTTTAAATTCCTCCATAACAGCCCAAGAAGAGAAATTCCCGCGGACTTGGAAGAAGCCCTTGCTGATGGCTACAACATTATAGCCAAATCAACTTACTACACAGCTCTCAAACAATTTACCGATTTTTCGGATAGATTTATATTTGTTGATGCTTCACAACCAAAACTAATTGAAGAATTCAATCGTAAAGAGGGAAAATATGCCTTGGTGATCCTCGGCGAATCATTGAGTGCAAACAAAAGTGAAGAATGGAAGTACAGACATTTTATCACAGTCAAAAATCCACTTATACAAAATATTCTTTGCATTTACTTGCCAAAGTTTTCATATCTAACGAACGAATTGAATCGACGGATAAAACAATTGAAATATTTTGGCCATTTGAAGAAATTTTACGACAAGACGTCAAAGGTGAAGCTCGCAAGTAAAAAGAAGAAAAACGTTGGAAAAGATGTGAATATGATGTCACTAAGTAAGCTGTCGGGGGCGTTTCAATTGCTGGCAGTTTTTATGAGCTTGGGTGTTTCGGTATTTTGTATGGAACTCATTTCAGTGCAAAATCAAGCTTTGAGGAGATTAGTTGAGCTCGTTCACTGACTCAAATTAATGAAGATTATGTTTATTCAATAAAAAGATCTGTTTTAATATTTTTATTATTATTATATTATTATTATGTTAAAAGGCTTCAAAAATAGCAAAACAACGATTTTTGAGCATTTTCTAACGGGAATTTCTTAAGAACCCGAGCTGATAGCCAAAAACGGATGACGGATTTGAATTCAGCACCCAAAAATATTCTAAAAACCAATCCTCACTGCCTGTACTAAAAAGTATTTTCGAAACTATAACTATAAATCTAACTTTTGTATGTTTTTTTGGAAGCACATCTTGATACCATTATAATATATTTTTTCAGATTTTTTCTATCAATAGAACGAAAGATATAAAGAAAAATGCGAGATATTTTTTTTTGTCAAAATACATTTTCCGACTATTGTTTGTGAAAAAAGATACTTCTCCAAATAATCTACTACATTTATCAATTTCGCTCGTCAAACAGCGTACTGCACAACGAAAAGTAGAACCAAATTTTTCGTGTATGATTTCGTTGTATCATTTTTGTATGGGATTTTTCGTTTCACATCAGCAGCATACTGGCTTTACACCAGTGTTGGCATTAATCAATTAATTTTTTAATCAATTAATTACTTTGATTAATTTTAATGAGATTAAATTAATTATGATTGAAATAATCATGATTAAGAAATTAATCTTAATCATGATTAAATATGTTAATCATTGATCATTAATTGATTAACTTGATTAAAATTCCGATTATGATCTCAATGAGCCACTAAGTCGTATGAAACATGAGGTGAATAAAAACCATATTGTTTTTGACTTGAGTGCCTCCAAGCTTACACTAAAGAGCACAAGTTGTATGAGCGTTCTTAATAGTTTGGTGTTACCACTCACCTAATTTATTTATGTTTTCTTCTTGTATTAAAAATCTTTTAATTCAAAGTGTAATGCTTGACTTGTAATTTTGTTTGTAATTTTCAATATTAGACCGAGAGCCCACAGCAATTATTGGGTGTAAGTGATAGCAAACAAAGAAGTACAGGCGTCGAAAGCTTGAGCAAAGATTATTCAAAAAATCAAAGTCTTGCGGTCCACAACCAGGGTATTTTTTAGTGATTAAACAGTGCATCGAAAAAAATATGAATGCAACTTCGACGGTAATATTGTTAGCCGAAATTATGTGTCACCTTTCCTTAGATAAGCTCCTCGGATCACATACCACGGAATCCGAGACTATTTGAGTATTATAGTTAGTTTAAAAAAATTAAAAGTTCAAAGTGAAAAACGGTTTTTTTTAAACAGTGTGGCAGGGCGAAATACACACTCAAATATGGAGAGTAACGAAATATCGCGACAGAATCCCGCATTAACAAAACCGATTTTCTTCAAAAATTTTGGAAAAAAGTTGTTTTTTCTAAGTTTTTCAAAAAAAAAATTAGGGAAAGTTTATATTTTTATATAATTTTTTGAAAAAAAAAATATTCCCACCTCTGTCCAGGTCTAGACCACCTCACCCGGTCACCCAAACCCCAAAACAAAAAATCCCACCTCTATCCATAATCCAGACCCACCTCTGTCCAGATCCAGACATACCTCCTCAGGTCTAGACCACCTCACCCCGTCACCCAAACCCAAAATATTTAATCTAAGAAGTGCCACCTTTCAATGGATGCATCTCATTAACTTTTATCTTTAAACGCGATTTGCAGCTAAACTAAACGTCATAGAGGCATCAAAATTGACACCTTTAAACTTGATCTGCGGCTTAACTAAGCTTCCTAGCGACTTATAAAATTTGCACACTTTTATTTGTTTTTTTTTTAGAGGCATAGAACTTTAAGTTGGCAACACTATTTTAACTGGCCGCCATTTTGTCAGCTGTCAACTGATTTATTTTTAGTTTGGTTTGGCATTTCAACATGAATGTGAATGAATGAATGAAAAAAACACCCTTTATTTCCTCTTTGACTAAACGATAGTAAAGTTAAAAGCTGATGCATTTTGAGAAAGTTATTTGCATATTTGGAAAACAAATGATTTAAAATATTGTGTTCAACTAATTTAAGCATCATCATGTTAAGTGTTACGTTTTCATTTTACTTTAGTCCTGAAAAGGATGTTTTCACATGAAAACGAACCCAGACAAGGGAAAAGATCAAATACCTAGCTTGCATTCGTCATTCAATCGATTTTTCTAAACATAAAGTACTTAAGTTCATTTTGGGTTTTTCAATGGAAACTTCAATTTCTCTTGAATTTCGAACACAACGAGAAAACACAAAATATGCATAGCATGCACAATTGGAATGCATTTTGCTCGTGGAGTCATGGGTATTTGTAGATAGAGTGTAGGTACCTGCACATTCTCCTTTCACCCTATTTTTAACTTTTGCACTCGTCATTTACACTTTAAGCACAATGATTTTGAAAAATCAAGGACATCAAGGACATTTCATTTTATGATACTGTCTGTCTGGTCACTGATGCTATCTAAACACAACAAATTTACTCGGAATGACACAAAGTGAGACAAATTGCTAGGCTCGACGTCATAAATATTTGAACAATTGACTGCAGGAATTTAACAATGTAAACTCAGTTTTTCAGGAATTGACTTTTCAGTTCAACTCTGAAACTTAAAGGCAATGAAACATTTCGTCGGAATAAGCTTTCTTCTTTTGATAATATTGATAAATCCAAATACTGGTTTAGAAGCGGGTTTTCCAAAAGAAAATAAGATGAGTGAATTTCTCAAGAAATTGATTCATAACGATTTAGTGGTCTACACGGTGACTGTTCAATTGAGTGTTGAAACAGAAACAAAGTTGGAAAAATGGAATTTCGGAGATATAATCGGACAGTTTTTGGCGACGGTAAATGAAAACAATATTTTAATTGAATTGAGAAATAGAGGTTTAAATAAACGATCGCCGTTCGATTTGCATGCCAGAGTTCTGTTCGTTGATACTTTCGATTCATTGAGGTAAAACATGGAAAATGTATTTAATTCGAAAGCATCTTGTGAGCCAACAGTCTACAGTCAAAGTGAAATTTAAATAGTCACTGTTAATTTTTTGATTTTCTTTTTAGAAGAAATAATGTACTAATTGGCAAATTTTTTTTGGACTTAAAGCCTTGTGATGTAATCTCTTGAAATTGAAATTTTTTACAAGAAATAAACCAAAAAAAATTCACAGAAAAAATACTTTTCACTTTTTTTCAGAATTCTGATAACCAAGCAACGTCTGTATGACCATGATCTATCAGCTGAAAATCAACTTTACTACATCATACTCTCACCCAAAATCTCATTTCACAATCTCCAGATCTTTCTCGAACAGATCATGCATTTTTGTTTGCTGAACTTCATAGTTAATCTAAATGTTCTTGTGGAAAATGAAACAGAAGAAGTCATCACAGCTTACACCTACTATCCGTTTACTCAAAAAAGCTGTAGAAATTACTCACCAATTGTTCACAATCGCTTCATCAATGGAAGTCTTCAATTCAATGATCATCAAACTTTTCCATCCAAACTCAACAACTTTTGGCAGTGCCCTCTGCTGGTAGTTCTATCCGAAGAGCCTCCATTTGCAGTTGTTGAAGACGATAAAATAAAAGGCATTGATGGATATTATCTGAATACTCTGTCTAGCATCATGAATTTCTCAATCAAAGCAATTTTATCGGAAGGTGGAACAGGAAGAACAAGCCCGGAAGGAATTGTTAATGGAGCTTTTAAAATGGTATAACCTGAATTATTGCTAAAAACCTATAAATCAAATAATAATGAGTTTTGGAATCTTTCAGATGGAAGACGGTATTGGAGATATATCGCTGGGTGGATCTTTTTGTTCCGTTGACAGAAAGTCACGATTTTCATCGACAACGGACTATTTCACGACATTTCTGAAAATTCTTGTAAAAAGTCCAAAACCTTATAGTTCCCTAGAGATATTGCTGTTACCATTCGATCGGTACACTTGGTTCACACTTTTGATAATCTTACTGGTCAAATGGATTGGAAAAGTTTTTTGGAAAAAAAATTCCATCGAAATGGCCAGTCTGGAAGAATCTTCTGCAAGATTTCACATGCTTACTTGGCTCTTCAGCATTCTAATCTTACAAAGTTCCTACGAAGGCTCTATCTTTAAATTTCTACACAACAGCCCAAGAAGAGAACTACCTTCCAGCATAGAGGAAGCACTTGCTGATGGCTATCAAATCTTAGCCAGATCGACTTACTACACAGCTCTAAAACAATTCACCGACTTTTCTGATCGATTCACATTCCACGATGTTTCTTTAACCAAACTTATCGAAGAGTTCAATCAAAGCGAGGGAAAGTACGCCTTGCTAACACTTGGTCAATTATTCAGTGGAAACAGAACTGAACAAGCGAAATATAGACATTTCATCACTGTCCAAAAGCCTTTAGTACAAAGTGTTCTTTGTATTTATTTGCCAAAGTTTTCTTTTTTAACGAACGAATTGAATCGAAGGATAAAACAATTAAAATATTTTGGACATTTGAAAAAATTCTATGATAAACCCACAGAGGTGAAGTTTTCATCAAGTAAGAGGAAGAAAAACGTTGGTGAGGATGCGAATATCATGTCACTAAGTCAGCTGTCGGGTGCGTTTCAATTGCTGGCGGTTTTTATGGGATTGGGATTTTCGGTGTTTTTTATGGAACTCATTTCGATGCAGAATCAAACTTTGAAGAGATTCCTGGAATTTGTTCACTGATTTAAATTATTTTTTATTGATTTCCTTTAACAGTAAAGACAAACAAAATTACCAAATGCTGCTAAAAAATTATCAAATTGCGAAAGAACAATTGTAATTTTTGAAATATTAATATTTGTTAAACGAATGAAATAAAAATTAATACAGAAACTGTTTGGAAATAACAATTTTGCGAAAAATATCGTATTAGCTTTTGCAAGACCAAAATAATTTCGAAGGATTGTGAATTAAATGAATAATTCACAATCCTTAGAAATAAATGTTTGCAAAAGAAATTATATAAACAGAACGAAAAGTTAAAAAAAGTTTGCAAGAAAAAGCCATAGCGTGTGGTTAAGAGTGTTCCGGACTGAAATGGTGATTTCATGATTAAATTGCGGAGCGTGTACTTGTCCGATCAAAGCGATTAAGGTGTCTATGGACAGATAAACTTATTCTCGCATTTTTGCAAAAAAAAATGTTTAATAACATAAGACTCCATATTTTTATTTAAAAAATTCTGACTCACATGACTCTTGCGATACAAAAACATCAATTATTTTAAAATTGCTAACAATCGTCCATTGCCAAGTTATTGAGTTCTTTCACACTCCAATAAGAGTGAAAGGAAATAAACATATTCGCAATTTTTCTGTTAGTAACCAGTCGCCAGTTAATTAATTAAAATTATTAATTGCAATGTTTGAAAAGAACACTATTATTTCGTTAACATTAATCATTAATTCAAATCAAAGGATTACGCTATATTATTTGGAATATTTTAAATTCAATCTGAAATAATTTTTGTATCAATTTTGTTTCAAAATATAAGGAAGATGCTTCAAAAAACTCGGAACGAGACGAGACGATTAAGAAAATCTTCAAATTGCGTAATTAATTCTTTCTTAACAGCAAACTACGAAATACAAATCAATAAGTAAATTATTGCGAAATGACCTTCTGTCATCTACTCGAATAACACAACATTAAATAAAATTTTGCAATATAACTCAACGTGATGAATGCGAACAAAACTTTGGTTTAAAAATATTGCTAGATGGGTCAAAGGTATACAGAAGTTTTACTTTAATTTTTTTTTTGCAAAACAAACAAATATATACCTTGCTAAATGTAATATGTTTTTTCCAATCTAAAATAAAAAAATCTTGATAAATGTGAAAATTATTTTGCAAAATAAAAAAAGTGCGATCCAAATCTAAATCCAAAGTTTTAATGAAAAACTGCAAAATAATTTTGAGAAGAATTACGAGCATTAAATAAAAAAAAAACTTTTACATACTTTTCATCGTTTAGGAGACATAATAACATAAATTGAAAAACAATACCAACTGGCCAACATTATTGTTTTATGCTTATCTATT
Source organism: Dasysyrphus tricinctus (assembly GCA_963921185.1). Taxonomy (NCBI): domain Eukaryota; kingdom Metazoa; phylum Arthropoda; class Insecta; order Diptera; family Syrphidae; genus Dasysyrphus; species Dasysyrphus tricinctus. Next base: position 6,879,173 of record OY992533.1, read on the forward strand.
GATGGGAACATACAATCAGCCTCCATTCTGGAATACTTACAAATTAATTCGTTATTTATGGAATGTTATCCAGAAATGAGCAATTATTTTGCCATTGCATGTTGAAAAGAGGCGAGTTCAGGAAAAAATTAACTTCTTACTGCACCATCTATACCTACTCATTGTACTCAACAACAGACTCAACCCCCTCGATGATGATAGCAATCGCATACCACACTGCATTGCGATACAAAATAATTTAAAATCCAAACATAAATTTTCCTCCCTGTGTAAACAAAGGAAGACAGGAACCAGTTCACAAAAAAGAAAAAGGGTTTTTCAATTGAAATTTATGTAAATATATCCTACCCATTCCGGGTTTTAAAAGCAAATTGGCTCCGAGGAAGTAGGCGTTAACTTTTAACTTCAACGCAACCAAGCGAGCCTACTTTTTTCAGTTTAGTTATTCTACGGAAATCGCGTGCTTGGCTGCACTCCATTTTGTTAAGCTGTCAATGGAACTAAGGGTTCAGTGATGGCGGCGACCACACTCAAAAGAGCTGACAACCGAACATGAGAACTTCATGTTACACTCGGTGCAAGAGATAACCGCCCCAACTTTAACACCTGTTCCCCGAAGTAACGCGAGGGGTACGTCTTTGTGCGGTTTGGGCCAATGCCGAAGTCGAAGTGATACTACAATATCAGTTGACAACGATCGCAAAGGAGGGAGAACAAAGGAACCATCAATCTTCCCGAAGTGACCCCTCGATGAAAGGTGCTCATTGCTCTCGAACGAGCTGTAAAATACTTCTGACATTTAGAGCTATGTACATACGCATGCATAGGACTGCATTGTCTCGGAAGAAAAGTCACTTAATCGTGAAAGAATGCAAAATGAAGATCTCTATTTTTATAAAATGACAATTGGCAAATTTCATTCAAAGTTGTTCTTTACAAACAACAAAACAACAAGCAGTTTTCTGTCCGTCAATTAAAAACAATCCAAATAACTTTAATTAATTGGAATATTTACGATGCTCATCTGTCAAGTTGACGTGACTTTGGCTCGTGTACAACTCAATACAGTTTTCTGTGTACTTAAAAATAGAAGAAGAAAAAATATACATTTTTCTAAACAATCGCACCGCACTCGATTATACTTACTTAGCATAGCCCAAGCATCAGAAAGGCAGGAAGATCAGTGTGAATGAATGGTAATGGCGGCATTGGCTTCGGCATCGTAGAAATAGAGTTCTGTTTGTGTTTTAAAAACTATTGTTTGGTTCCGGTGAAAGAGAGGAGGTCATACACATATACGATGCTAGCACCACAACTGTCATTTTATTTCGAGTATAAAATGTGCGCTAGACAGTGCGGTGAGTTATAATGACAAGTTCAAGAAGGCCAACAAACACTAAAATATTTTCTTTGACATTCACTACTTATTTCGTCGTAATAAAGGATTAGGGCAAGTTATGGATTAGTAAAAATAGATTTGGGATTTTCATTACGTTTTTGAGATTACAGAAAAGTTTAGGAAATTTTTAGATATATGCTAGAGTCAACGGCTTTAACAATCCAGTCAAAAATGCTAACTCTTGGAAATACTCTAAAGGGGTTTTCTAAAAATGATCACAATCACCATAGGTTCCTGAAGGCCATTTAACGACGAAAAACTTATGGAGAAATTTTTTCGTTTTGGCTTTATTTTGGACATAAAATGGTTTTCATGACTTTGGGTCCAGTTTCAGAACTGTTAGAGCCAGTTGCCAAACTACGACCGATTCTGAAATGTTTTGGCATTCAAACAATGGCTCAAACCTGGCCTAAGCTTTGTTCTTACGTGTATAATATACATTTTTGAAAAATGTATCAGTTTTTTTTTAGAAAAAAATATTAAATATTAAAAAAAGTTCGTCAATATTAAACTTCTGCATAACTAAAATTCACTTTGATTTTATACAGGCAAGCATTTTACAGTATGCCCAGGTAAACTACTATTCTGGTTCGCATGCAAGCGTAACAAGACGTTGATTTAACATTTATCCATTATATGGACAGGAAATATGTCAGCTTAACGGGTACACTGTTAAATTTTCTAGGGCTTTCTGTAAACTAAACAGGATTTTTTATAAAGCTATGAAAAGTTTAAAAGGTGTCATGTAGATTTTGTACAGGTTGGTATTTTGTCAAATATTAAACCTGATCAACCATGTTAAAGAATAACAACCTGATAATTGGTAAATTTCTGGTTCATATTACCTGATATTTTCTGACTGTAGGGAAAAATGTATCATCTGATATATGTATGAATAGATGAAGCGGAACGTAGGATCATTGGATTCTGTTCGAGACGTTTTGACTAATATTGGAGAGTGTATGGTGAAATTGGGAACTCTTTCAATGCTCTTTGACGAAGCTGATGGGTCGAGCAGGGAAAGGAAACAAAATCATTTGATTCGGATTCGATGGATTTTAAGGAAGTTTTTCGTAATAAAGTTGATGCTGAAAAAGGTTCCAACGATGAACACCATCAATTACAAACAGTGAAAGCAATTTACATGAAAATTCCTAAACTTTCCAAGATTCTTTGAAAGAATCAATGGAAACGCTGAGTAATTTTTAACTTTTCATCGAAGAAATTAGGTATTTTTGCTATGTAAATAGGTTGTCTAAGGGGGAATATTCTGGAAAACTCATTGGTCGCTTAAATTGAAAAAAAAATATTTGATAGCGTGAAAGCTCGTGAGAACCAGCGCTTTATAACTTATTCTCAGCCATTTCCGTGTTCGTGTTGTAAGCAGTCCCTAAGAATGGAAGAGACGAACAATTTTTTCGTGGAATCCGAACGGCTTAGATGAGATTTACTTTTCTAGGACAAGAGATACTCTTTAGGGATTTGACACTTTCGCAAGCAGCAGTAAGTTAGTGTTGCCAGATACTTTAAGAGCAACTCCCCATCACCGACCTTGAAATTCCCCTTTTTTCAGATAAGGGGAATCCTCACTAATTTCGGTGAAAAATTACCTAATTTTTGGTAAAAATATAGCTACATATTAGGTATGAAAGTTTATCATACAAAAAAATTATTTTCTAAATTTAATTTTAAAACCACTAAATAAAAAATCCAAATTTTCAATAAATTGACGAGAAAATACACATATCAATGGGTGATTCCATACACAACGAACCTTTACGCAAAATTTCAAAATAATATGACTTGCAATTGAGAAAAGTACCGTAAGGCGATTTTAAAAGATGGTATGATTCATTTTAAAAGTGAAACTATCAACAATTTTTTTATCGTCGCTTATTTCGCAATTCGAACCACTTAGCAGAATAGATCTCCAAAAGTCACTTTTTGTTATAAGAAGTTCAAAACCATATTTTTAATAATTAACTGTTTCTGAATTTGAGAACCGGTGTTAATTTTATCTTATCAGAACTCTAAGTACGTTTTCCTGTCATTTAATTATTCAATAGTAAATGCAAACTGAGTTTTTGGGCAGTTGATTCATAAAGTGGTTAGTGTCACACCCGTAACAAAAATAATTATATATTTCATTACTAGCAGACAAAAATTTTTATCAAACTGATAGTTTGGGAAAAAAAGGAAAATGCTATGATCTACTGTCGGACGAAATTTCAAGAATTTGAAATTAATACTGAGCCCGTATTAAAAATTTTAAGTCTATGTCACACCCGTAGCAAAAAGGCATTCCATATTCCCGTTGTTTTTCAGCTCATTTTTTTAGTTTTGTTGCTTCTGACATGAAATTCATGACGTAGAAAATCTACCTACTTTAAATGCGAATTTAATTGGCTTTATGTGAAAGTTTTCCATACTTTAAAAGAAAATGAAAAAAGTCCCATTGAAGGGAGAAATGTATTCACTTTTCAATGAGAAAAATTTCATTTTTCTAGAGAAATTGTTTCTCACGTTATGTGAGAAATGATTGTATATCTATGACAACAATTTCCCGTCAAAATATCGTTTATTATATTGTTTTCATGCATAAAAATCATACTCGGTCACACCCGTAACAATGACCTATCACACCCGTAACGTTTTCAAATTAAAATTTTGTATTATTTTTCATAGTCTTACTCCCCATTTCTTAACTGAAACTGAAGAACAACTATCGGAGTTAATATTTGCAAAAGAATGATACAAAATTTAAAGCACATGAAAAATAGGTATCTTGATCACAAATAAGTTATTATATTGATGCCAAAATAAAGCCCATCTTAAATATTACACACACCAAAAAAAAAAATATTCATTTTAGCCCAGCCTTTCGAATAAAAGAAAAAAAAGCACTGAACCATTACAATTTGGAATATTCAAAGCTATTTTTTGTGGAAGGTTGGGCCAAAATGATTTTTTTTTTGCTTCATATACCTAACTTACTATTCAGGCAGGAGTTAAATTTTGTTATTATTGCCGTTTTAATTTTTGAAATCGATGCATTTTTACGGGGCTGTTGACAGTCCAAAAATGTTCAACGTTTTTTCCTCGGCACTTTCACATTTTTCATCATAACTTTTTTTACTACGGTAAATAAAAAAATTGGCATTTCGACATTTTGTCTTGACAAATTTATTGCCGTTTCAATTTTTGAAATCGATGCATTTGTACGGCGCTGGTGACAGTCCAAACATTTTCCAAGTTTTTTTTTTTGACTCTTCTTACTTTTTCGTCATAACTTTTTTACTACGGTAAATATAAAAAAATGAAAAATGGCGTATCGAGAAAGAAAATCGATGCATTTTTACGGCGCTGGTGACAGTCCAAAATCGGATACTCTGCAAATTTCAGGGTCATAAATAATTACTGATTTTACCTCCCAAACGTCTCAAAATTAACATTTTCAATTATGGTTTTCAATGAAAGCTATAACTGGCACCTACGTTAGATTGATTTGATTTTTCCCATATTTTGTGAAAACAGTGGATTCTCCGTTTCGCATTTCACCTAATTTTGCCCCATAAAGGGTAGGTACTTCATTGGAATTTTCAAAGTTAATCAAATAAATAAAAGATTCATCTACTACAATTTTGAATGGTCCTGAAGCCAGAATATTTTAACCAATTTTCCGGTAAAAACTGTTAAATTTTGTATTAAACAAAAATTTGACAACTATTAATTTTTAAACTGTTCTCAAATTTTCAATGCATTTTTAACAAAATGTGAGATATGGCAGTGGCTATTAAAAGTAACGGGGAACCTCCACTGGAGTTAGTATAGTAGGATATGCTGAGTAACATCGTACTATGTAGATTAAAAAAGATAATCGAGAATGTAAGTGCCTTTTAATTAACATCAACCTGGGGTTGAACGAAAATACTCTCTCCTACCGATTTGAAGTTCTTATAATTCGTTTGAAAATATTAAAGTAAAATCGATTTTATAAATAAAGAGCAAGTTCATGCAACAAGTCATTCAATTTATTTATTTTTTGTATACAAAATTAAGAACCAATAGGAAAAACGCTCCATAGCCCCATTCTTCGAAAAGATTATTTCACAAATCAACATTTTTCCTTGGACTCAATTGAATTTTTATTTCATTTTGATTAACCACTTAATAAGGTAAAACTAATTCGGGGAATTTTCTGGGCATCAAATCCTCATTTAGTGGAAAACATTTTAATTATTTTGTTCTCGTCTCATTTTTAGATTTCAAAAAAATTGAGTGTTCTAAATGATAAGGCTATCAATTGAAACTTTTTCCTACTACTCCTCGCCATCGGTAGGGAGTTTTACATTCGAAAGATGATAACAGATTGTAGATCTAAAAAAAAAAAAAAATCACTTAAAAGAAAGGCTAAAAGTCTTCTGTTTAATTTTAATGATTATTGTGGACAATGTTTCAAAAAAAAAAAAAAACCCATTGTAACCTAATCATTATAGCATTATCGGTTAATTAAATTGAAATGTTATTGCCTTTCAATTTGTCGGAATGGGAATTTGATGGAGGATAATAAAGATTCCTTTGAGTTTTAAATGGCTCCTCAACTGCTGATCTTTCGGCAGCGCTTATTTTTAAGAACATTGATCTGTTTTAAGAGGTCATAAATTAAAATTTGAATTACTTTTGAACGGTGATCGAGAATTACTATATGCCTTGGAAGAGGGTGTTTTATTTTGTTGGTGGGATTGGAGTTAGTTAAATAGATAGCGTGTGTAGTTGAGTTGATATGGACTTTTTGTGGAGGTTTATGTGGGAAAAGTTTGAAAAAAAAACACACAGGAAGTTAAAGTGATATCATTCAATATGGGCAAATGAAGAATTTTATTAATTGAAGATAAGAAGTTGAGAGTTTTAAATACAGTATTTTAGAGTATTTTTAATTTTGAAATTTTGACAAAAAAACAATAATAAAAAAAAGTTTATTTATTACACAGCAGCTGAAAGATATTACGAATACTTCCCTTTTTATAATGTGGGCAGGTCTTTCTTTCTTCGGGTTTATATTTATTTCAGAAAAAAAAACATCGATTAAAGTTTTAATCTGCGAAGATTGGTGGTCTAAACATAAAACCTAAGTGCACGGTTAAACATCCATGAAATGAAGATTAGGGAAAAATTGACTCCAAGGTTTTTAAAACTATAAACATGAGTTAAGGACAGTTGTGAGTGATATTTTACGACCAAAAGTACTGGGGATATATTTGTTTTCAGATTTAGCTATTGATTCAACTCAAACGTTATTTTGAAGATAGAAAAAAATGCTATTAATATTAACTATTAATATTATTTTACAGAAATAAATGATCTTCCTTTAATATGCCCATTACCAATAGCTGTTCCACATTTACACAAATAAAAACTCCTTTAACTGCATGTACATATGTATTAAGAAAACAGGACCTGGGTGACTTCCCTGTGGAACTCTTGATATTATAATTTAAGGTTTTTAAAGATAAGACTTGGTAAGAGTCTTATTTGAGTAATGAAGTGATCCAAGTGATGCAAGCACCAGAAGAAAGTAAAAATGCAATGAGTAAAAAAGGAGTGCAAAAGGAGTTTTCCGACGTCGCGTCATGAGTACAGAAAGACAGAAGCAGATGGAGAATAAGTCTTTTTTGTCTCCTCTATTATCGTATATGTCGAGTTCTTCTGAAATCTAGAGCCAAATTTGATCATGAATTAAATAACTTACTCCAAAATCTATAACAAAAGTTCAACAATTTTCAATTATTCGTATGAATACATGGGTTACCCTGTTAACATTTAACTGATGTTTATATGACATGACAAAAAATCAGCAATTAAATTCTATTTACTGTTGTTCATTGCTTTTGTGATATTTTTAGGAACATAGTATACAAGCTCAATCAAAATTTACTCAGTTCATTGAATTGTTAAAGTGATTGCAAATAGAACTTTGTGGATTGAAATGATTTTATCAAGCAAAAGGCAACATTCGCATTAAGAATAAACTGTTTACAGATAAATAAAGCAAGAAAAAGTTCTTATTCGGTGCTTTGGAAGGAGCAATGATATAGAAGTCGATATTGTATTTTGAGGCTTTGTTTTGTATTCAGTGTATACAATACAGTCTAATTTCACTCAAGTATAAATACTATAATAACTACCAAAGCGCGTGTATACTCTAATAGCCTTTTCACACCGAACCCAAAACGCGGTTTTCGCGAAAATATCGGTTTTGGAGAAAAACCTAAGCGAAAACACAAGTTTTCTCATAAATTTTTTGTAGCTTCAGGTTTTCGTAAAACACATGTTTTATATAAAACCAGTCGAAAACATGTTGGAATTCAGAGATGAAAAAAACAAACATACCTTTTAATAAGTTCAGCGCCTATTGAAGTGTCAAAAAAGAAGCTGATGGGATGTTTTCAAAAGAAATTGAAAAAAGCTGACGGAATTCTGTCATTAAATTCGAATTTCAAAACAAATTAATTTATTTAAAATTGCTAAATAATTGTTTGTGGCAAGTCAAATTGTTCATATGGATACTCTTTATATAATAAGTCACCGTTCTTATTTCAAAAAATGGAAGAAAATAAAAAAAAATTTGTGTGGTTTGTGTGAAAAAACTGGAATGTCAAACGAAAACGTGTAATGTTCAGTGTGAATGGTTTTCGAGTTTTGGACAAGTTTTCGCCGAAAACCGGTTTTGGGGTTTGGTGTGAAAAGCCTATAAAGGACTATAGCATAGGGTAAGTTTTGGTGCGTGTTAAGCAAATTGATCAATTGCGTAACCCTAAGCGACATTAAAAGTATAGTCCTTCAAAGACTATCCAAATCTTCAAACCATTCGGAAATCCGGAAATCCGGATATTTGGATTCATTTGAATGAGAATTCAAATAATGTCGGATATTTAGAAATTAAGATAGTTAAATGAGATAAGCTGCGTTTTATTATCTCTGGGTCTGGGTCGAGGTTATCTTTTAACATGCATTACAAAAACAACATGGGATCTAGGTTTCTATCGAGGTTAATTTCAATAACCCAGATAGAGGTTTTCACTCTGGCCGGCAGAGGGCTATTTACCATTGTGAATGGATGTCAGCGATTTGTCAGCAGTATAAGGAATAGAGAGGAAAAGAGACAAGTGCTTACATGAAAAACAAATAATCATAAGAAAAAAAGAGACTGATATACAGCACTGCTTTTGCACTAACCCACATCGTTTTATTTTCACGAGGTGAACCATATGGGTTATGAGCGATAATAAAACGCGGCTATAGTTGAAATACAACACTATCCGGATAGTTTCAGTCACCCATTATTTGGATCTGAATGTTGATCCAAAATTTTAATGAAAACACTATCTGAATAGTGTCGGATATCAACTTTCATTTAAATAACTGGATATCCGGCACTATCCGGATAGTTTAGACATTTCATCCTAGATTCGGATCTGTGCCCATGTTCATCAACACTTGCATCGATAAAATTGGACAAGAAACAATGAAAATTGAAACAAAATGCATGAGTTCTGTTACTTTTTCAACTTTTCTCGACCGATTTTATCGATGCGAGAGTTACAGAACATGGACACAGTTTCGAATATACCAAAAAGCCGGATAATTTGAAGCACCAATAGAAAAAAATTGAGTCCCCACCCCACCGCACATTGGCCCATTTGTTGAATCTCGGGCACAAAAACCATTTCTCACACTGAATGATTTGGGGGCGTTGAATTCAGTGGTACTGCCTATTTTTATTTTAAAAAAAGCATTGTCGAAGTCAGGAACTGAACCAAGTTTATTTTTGAAATTTTCTAAAATATGTGCTTGAATGTTTATCTTCATAAAAAAGTGATTCCATACAGATTCGTTGAGCATATTCCCAAGTTTAAAGCTAGTTTAAAAAAAGGTTCGTATTCGAAGTTATTTTTAGAGCTAATCTGATCGATCCTGTAAAAAGTTTGACAATTTTGACGGTTAGAAGTTATCAATCAAATTTTAGGTCAGTTACTCAAAAATTCGTTTCAATAATGTTGATTTTCTTTTTGGTTGCACTACTTAAATCTGACGTCAGACTTAGAATTCTGAAAGTTGACAGTTGGAAAAAAGCTCTAAATTACCACTATTTTTTTTTAATATAAGAATATTTTAATTATTTCTTTAATAATCCGACTGTCAACTATCACAATTTTTAGCCTTTTAGCAACCAGAAAAAATATAAACATTAAAACGGTTATTGAAGATTATTTCGAGTTTTTGAGTAGTTTACCTAAAATTTGATTGGCAACTTGGCATTATTACTGAATTTAGCGTCCAGAAATCAAGTGTACCAAATTGCATTGAATGATTGTGTCGCAAGATTCAACGAACTCATACATGACCCCTAAAATTTCGCTATCTTAACATTGTTTAAAAGATAGCATCTCTATAGTTTTATACATGTACAAAAGACCCTCAAAATCATTGTTCGTCATTATCATGTAAAAGTTAGAAAAATGCTTAACTTAAAAAAGCACTGTAAGGTCTAGAAGTTTTTCCTCTGGAGAATATACCGGTTTCGCTGGTTTCCTAAGTGTGTTTTTATATCAAAAAATCTTTTTGAGAAACTCAATTTGATCTTTTTAATATTGATATCTATTCAAATAAGTTGCATTTATAGTTTTAATTTCAATAAGACACATATGAACAAAATTGAATAAAATCCCATTTACGTCGGTCTTCAGTCAAAAAAAAAACAAAACTATCTACAATCGCTCCATAATCACCCATCAAACTCCCAAAAAATGTCAGAAAAATTGGCTATGCTTGTGTACACTTCGCTTTAACTTCCCTTTTTTATAAAAAAAAAGAATAAATGTTCATAATAGATTCATTTTTCCACATCAATCTGACTGCATCGAGAGACATCAACTTCGACGAATCGCCTTCAATTCAAATCCACATCACTTCTTGTCAGAATGCAAACAATTGTGTATTTCCATTTCAAATGACACGACGGACGATTCATCTGTGCATCAGAGCAGAGCATTGGGTTTATAATCAAAGTGAAGTCTTCGAAAGTAACTTCCAAGAATAAAGTCTCATTTTTTTGTTGGTTCGTCATTGAGACACAAATAAAATCACAAAATACAAAAACCAAAAAAAAAAAAAAACACTTAGGGAATATCTACATAATGAACAATTGAATCAAATCAATATCTCAGGACGTGGATCTCCGCGTTTTCATTTTCGTTCTCGCTTTCAATCCAGCTCAATCGGGGATCATAATGCATCATCGATATGTTTCTGTATGATTTTTACAAAAAAAGGTGTATAAAGCCAATCTTCGTGTATTCATCATCATCGATATAATACATTCACCTGAATTCAAAGTGCATTCCTTCGATTTCATTTTTCTCTTTTCCTTTACTGTCTCTGACGTGCACCCTCACCCTCACTTGGCAGCAAATCTCATCTTCCATCGTCCCCATCATCTAAATCTGGATGCACCATCATTGGCTTTGGCATTGGCATAGTCATGTAGCTTGACGGTATCTTCATGTACATCGATACTACTTGGATACTCTTGGCATGGAATTATGTAAAACTCGACAAACGTTTAACATCTCTCTACTTGGCTCGTCAAGATTTCTATCTCAGTTCTTTTTGTTGTTGTTTTAACTTTGAGTTTATTTTTTGCGCGCTTAACTTTCGAGATTTCAAGAGGGATAACAATGTGTTTACAATGGAGATGGTTGGTTTTGGTCCTTTTAGGGATTTTTGTATGTTTTCAGAATATTTTTGGTATTTATTAAGTTGGTTTGGTGTACCAAGCATCTTTATTTCTTCTGGAGATTTTGAGCTTAAGATTCATAGTGATGGGAGAGGTATATCAACAACATTCATTTTTGGGTTTTTAAGTCTCTTAGTTGAATACATCTGATATCTGAAATGTTACAAAGACCGCGCAATAGGGTAAAAATTACTGCCTGACTTTTAGGAGAGGGAGTAAGTACTCAAGAGCAGAAAATTTGTTCCTAATGTGAATTTCCCAAGGTCGAATTTTTTTAGTGAAAATTTGGAGACAGATTTTTTTTAATGGTTTTTAAATTAATCGAAATGATCTGACATTAACTGATGAGGTTTGAAACTACTATGTAGAATAAAAACTAAATAGGAAGTCGACTGAGGTCTTTATTTTCAGAGTCACGTCACCAAATACATAGTTTCTATCTCATACGTCCCTCCATCGCTAGGCTACCTTGACAGCTCCTGTGAGTGGAAACGTTGTCTTCACTTTCATATATAATACCGACTAATGGGTATCTTCAAATTGATTTAAATTTGAAATAATGATAATATTCTTTTGATTATTTTTTTCTCTTGATTTCTGCTGTTTAAGGATTCACTGATTCAGGGTTTTAAAGGTTGTAAAAGAATGCTTTTTTGTATGTATGCAATCTTTAATGATTTCAAATAAAATATTGAATTAATTTCACTTCACTTTGAGACTTCGACCTCAAATTCTGCAATCCCCATTAATTTGACATTAAAACGATTGCATTCATTTTGTTCTCATTAATTGAACAATTAACAGCAATCAATTGAATGCAATCTTTTGGGAAATCAGCTTTTCTTTGCATTCTTTGGTACTTGAAACATACATTGGCTCTAAATTAGAAAAGGGCAATTCTGTACTTGAGCTATCTTGGTTTAGTCCCGCACGTAAAAAACTTTGAAAATGCAAAACCTGGTGACGGTACCGACACATTGGAGATTTTAGTCTCAAACCGTGCTTTAGCTTATGAGATATCAGAAAAAATTGATAAACAGCAGCTGCTTTATGGAGCATTTTACCTCAAAAACCGGACAAACGTGAAAAAATCAAACTATTGTGAAAGCCCCTCAAATTGGTTTTGCTTGTAGCTATTTAACCATATTATCATAAACCAGCTAGTCAGAATCTAGACCAATTTAGTAGGCATAACTGCATTTGCAATGCGCTCTATTTTCACCCATTTGAACTTGGTGTTTTATGTTTTTTGAAGTGAGTTGAACAAATTTTATCAATGAATGTTAGAGACCATGGTGCATACTTAATTTTAACGTTTGAATTATTTGATTTCATCGACTAATTTCTATGTTCTTCGGCAAACATTGATTCATCAAAAAGTTGAGAAGTTTATGTATTTTTTGTACAGTTAAGTTTTTTTTGTTATATTGCCGGGTGCTGTCGGGTTGTAAATTTATTTTTTAAGCATAAGGTCTCAGTGTTTTGTACAATCCAAAACATTTTCCTCATATTTCTTCTGAAAATCGCCGTTTTATCCAAAGATATTATTTTAGAACAAGTTTTTTTTTATTATTCGAAGTTATTCCAAAGTTTTTTGTATGCAATATGACAAACCAAACCTTCAACCTTCGATTAAAAAAAATTGATTTGATTATTACCTTTTTTGGTCAAAAATTTATGAGTAGTTTCACACATATCTAGGTCCATGGTTAGAAAAAATAAAAAAAAAACACAATTTTATTCATTTCTGTTTTAAAGAATTGAAATGCTTTAAAACGGTATAAATGTAAGCTTCAGATGAAAATGAAAATATAGTGAGGCTTTTCTTGTTAAGAAATTAATATTGTTTTATGAAACTCAGTAGTTTTTAAGAATTCATCACAAAGTACACGACACATAAGTTTAACCAAAAATTATGAAATTCAGTAAGTTTATACAAAAAAAATAGATGGTAACGGAGAAGACACGTACGATTCAGAGATTTCCGACCTTTGCCTTGAAGTTTAAAATTCTGCGCGGTCCATTAAGATATGCAGTTGAGTTTTTTGTACACTTTCATAAGGCCAACATTTATCAAAAATCATCCTTGGTTTCCATCCAAGTTTCATTTTACTATCAGAAAAAAATCGTCGGTTCAAAGGTAAAACTCACTAACTAACATACTACACTTTTGGAGAAAATTTAATTGAAACATACTTTTTAAAGCTGAAAAGTCACGTTCCGAAATTTTTTAAATAAAATTCCCGGGCATACCTTTAAATGCCCGTATAATAACCGTGCAAAATGAGACTTTTTGGATTAAAAAAATGCATTTCATTCTCATTTTCTTGACATTTTTTGTCTGCACTTAGTGAGTTTTACCTTTGAACCGACGAAATATGAGAGATGGTAACGGAGAAGACAGCTAATGGTAACGGAGAAGACACGTACCATTTAAGATTTCTTTTTTGTTCAATTATATTGTAATTTGTATTTTTACTTTTATTCTCAATCAATGATAAAAGTGATCCAGGTAATTGAAAAATGTGTATAAAATTTGATTGAAATCGGTTACCGTTAACACGTGCTAGCGAGCACTTGAAAGTTGTCATACAAAATACACGGGATTTTCACAGTTTTTACTCAATATATCAGCAAAATTGTAAAACTTGATGGAAAATCTTTAAACTTAGCACATAAATTAAGTACCGTAAGGAAATGGTTTTCAAGAATTTTGTATTATATTTACCCCATTAATAAATAAAATCTGTGGTGTTTACTTTACACCGACCTTCAACCTAAACGGGTGAACCGATTTTCTTCAAATTTGAAACATGATTTTTCAAAGGTTATGTTCATAAGTATTCCAAATTTGAAGAAAATCTGTGGCCTCGTTTACACTCTAGCTTGATTTAAAGTGGGCGTAAAGACGCTAATTTTAAAATGGAGTTATCAGGTTTCTACCAAACACCACAGAAATTATATATAGTTGTTTCTGTGCATTTGTTGATATTTTTAATGGAGTAACTGTTATTTAAAAAAAATATATTTTTATACTCTTTATAGAACTTAGTATAATGTGCCAAGTTTAAAGATTTTCAGTCAACGTTTACACTTTTACCGACACTTTGAGTAAAAATCTGTGAAAACACCATGTTTTGTATGAAAAATTTCAAGTGCTCGCTAGCACGTGTAAACGTCAACTGATTTCAATGAAATTTAACACATATTTTTTTTTAATTACCTTGATCCATTTTAAGCATGGGGATCAAAGAAATTCAGCCCTTTAAAAAAAAGTCGTTGAAATTTGGATACAAAAGTGCAATTTTTAGACAGTTAAACATGATATAAAAATCTAAAAAAAATCAGCGATAATCGTTTTTCAAGTCTTGCTTTGTATGCGGAATAATTTTGCAAACACTAATATAGTTCACCATTTATACCAACTTTTATCATTTTTCGGTAACGGAGAAGACATGAATCGTATTACTATTTTTACAGCACTCCTATCAAGAAAATAGTTCCGAATTAAAGTAGTATATAGAAAATACTTATAAAATCCTCACTGAACATCGCCATTTGCATCACAATTTATAGAGAACTGATAGTGGCAAAAATGCCGAGAAATGCGCAGGTAGGTACTGAAGATAATGTATGAGCTTTTTTGATCACTTGCTTATTTTAGAACAACACGTAGAATTTTGTATCTACAGCTTTTTCGTCAACTCTTATATACAGTGGTGGCCAAAATAATAAGAGTGAATCAATAAATTTTCTTCATTTAATAAATTCCGTAGTAATAACCTGCTAAATTATATAAAAATGTGTACAAATCATATTAGCCCTCTAAAAGTACTTGAGAGTGCTAGGACGCCATATGGCCCTAGGCTCAATGATAGGAAAATCCCTATGCACACCTCCGCGTGGTAGAGGGCGGGTAACGCTAACGTGCAGGGGGACCGAATGGATGCCGGGATAAGCAGACAACCCAGCTATGCTGGTCAGGGCACAAACTTGTCCTCGGGATGGTTAAAAGCCCCCTTAAGGCGGATGAACTGCAGGTGGCGGTCAACGGCATGATAGTCTGGTGGCGGAGGAGCTTTTTTTGGTAAAAGGCCAACGGCAGCAGCAGGTAGCGTCTGTAACCCATATTGGGCGGCTACAAAAGGCGTCTGTTTTCCCACAGTGGGCGGCCTCGAGCAGTTATGTGTTTGACCACACAAAAGGCGGGTGTGCCTGTCAAATCTGAGCTTATGTATGTTATTAATCATATCTCGGAAAACACCATGGTGGAAGGATATATGCAAATACATGAATTATGACAACAAATGGAAATGAGTCCCCAAGAGGTAATCTTTTTATAGAAAATCCTTCTGTAGCTTCGGCTGCAGTAAACCGCACATCGGATTTGGGGGTGCGGCATCCTTCATGTACGAGCGTCAATCAAGACGCCATAATAATAAATGAATCGTTGACAAATAGAAGAAGTCTTTCAAGAAGCGCAAATGTTACTTTTGGCTACCGCATACGTACGAAAATCGGAGCATGGAACGTTCGATCCTTGTACAGCGATGGTAGATACGAGCAGGTTGAGCGTGAAATGCTTCGCCTAAAGATCAGTATCCTGGGCATAAGCGAAACTAAGTGGAGAGGAAGAGCTGAATACAGATCAGACACTGGACAGACGAGAATGCTGTATTCCGGCGAAGATGAAAGAGAGGGTGGCCAAAGACTGCATGGTGTCGGAATTATGTTGAACGAAGAAGCGAGGCGTAGTTTGATCTCATGGGCGCCCATTTCTGCGAGATTAATGACAGCAAGGTTTCGTTCAAAAATTCGTAACGTCACAATTATTCAGTGCTACGCCCCCACAAATGAAGCGACCGAGGAAGACAAAACCGCGTTCTACACTCATCTTAACTCGGTTTACAGTAGTGTTCCGAGAGCCGACATCATAGTCGTTATGGGAGACCTTAATGCCCAAGTCGGTTCAGACAATTACGGACTGGAACGCGTGATGGGAAGAAATGGCGTGGGGTCACGGAATGAAAATGGTGACTTGCTTGTCGACTTTTGTAACGCGAATCGTCTTGTGATAGGTGGGACTGTATTTAAACATAAGACGTGCAACAAAATTACCTGGGTGCATCCGGATGGTCAAACCGAAAACCAAATTGATCATATCATGATTCAGCAGCGATGGAGGAAGTCTATGTGTGATGTCCGGAGTATAAGAAATGCCGATGTGGGAAGCGACCACCATTTGGTTCTGATGAGTCTCAAACTACGAACCGCTGCCGTACAAAAACCAGCGCAGGATGCAGCAAGGAGCTCAAAATTCATTACTAATGCTTTAAATGACCCCAACATATGTCGAAACTATGTCACCACCCTTAACGACAGAGCCTCGTCATTAAATGGAATCCAGAATTCAACAATTGATGAGATGTGGGGTGAAATTAAAAGTGTTTTTATGGAGGCTGGATCCGAAACTGTACCCAAGCGAACGAGACGTAGAGACTCTTGGATATCCCAAGACACCTGGGATAAGATCGAACTTCGCAAATCGTTGAAAATCCAAATAAATGCCGAAGCTGATGTTCAACGAAAGGCTGACTTGCGAAGAGAGTACCGCATTGCACATAAGATGGTCTACCGCTGTGTGAGACGTGACAAGAGGGTGAAGTTGGATGGACTCGCAGATAATGCGGAAAGTGCAGCCAGAAGAGGAGATATCCGGGAATTGTACCAAATAGCCAAAGATGTTATCGGGAAAAAAAGCAACACCAATCATCCTGTAATGGATGTGGATGGCACACTTTTGGTATCAATTGAGGATCAGCTTCGTAGATGGAAGGACCATTTTTGTGCCCTGCTAAATGAGGATTCAGTTGAGCAGAGTGCTGAAGTGCCCCAACTAAACGAGATGCGCAGGTCCTATAGGGGTATTGACATCGAACCCCCGTCAGAATCGGAAATTCGTACATCAATAAATCTCCTCAAAAACAACAAGGCAGCTGGACTGGACGGAATACCAGCTGAATTCCTGAAAGCCGATCCCGTAGCAGCGGCTAGTATTTTACATCCGCTGATACAAAACATTTGGGAAAACGAAAGCTATCCCAGGGACTGGAAGGATGGTGTGATTGTTAAGCTGCCAAAGAAAGGTGACTTAAAGAATTGCAACAATTGGCGTGGTATCACCGTTTTGTCCGTTTTCCCAAAACTAATGGCAACAATCATACTCGAGCGAATAAAGGATAGAATCGAGTCTACACTCAAGAGGCATCAAGCTGGCTTCCGCAGTGGTCGATCGTGTGTCGACCATATCAACACCCTGCGTATCGTCCTCGAGCAGTCGATGGAATATCAATCACCGCTTTACCTCATGTTCGTGGATTTTGAAAAGGCCTTTGATCGAGTTAACCGAGAATGTATATGGAGATCGTTGCTTGGTAGAGGAATTCCACCAAAAATTGTTGCCATTATTAAAGAGTCCTACAACAACGCGAGGTGTTTTGTTTTGCACAATGGGCAGCTATCCGACTCCTTCGTAGTGCAACAGGGTGTGAGACAAGGGGATGTTCTATCGCCAATTCTCTTCCTGCTGGCGATGGACGACGTATTGACGGCCAGTGTTGGTACAGCTGAGCGACAGGGCATTCAATGGAGACCGTTCGAAAGGCTCAGTCATTTAGACTATGCCGATGACATATGTCTACTGGCAAATAACATCAGTGGGCTGAACGGGATGTGCCAAACACTGCAAGTGAAGGGAGAGTCGAGTGGTCTAAGAATTAACAGCAAAAAGACAAAAATAATGCTCACAGGCCGCTCCACACAGCAGCGTATTATTTTACAGGAGACGCCAGTTGAAGTAGTGGAACAATTTAACTACCTTGGCAGTATTGTTTCTGTAAACGGTGGTACGGATCTGGACGTTAAAAGTAGAATAAATAAAGCTCGTGCTGCCTTCGGTACTCTGTCCCCAATTTGGAAATCCAGTCAAATCTCCTTACGCACTAAGTTGAGATTCTTCGAATCCAATGTCAAATCCGTGCTGTTATATGCTTGTGAAACCTGGAAAGTCACGTCTACCATTTCGAAGAAATTGCAGGCTTTTGTGAATCGCTGTCTTCGCCACATCCTAAAGATTCGCTGGCCACAAATAATATCAAATGAGGAATTGTGGCGCAGGACAAGTCAAGAGCGGCTGGACGTCGACATAAGAAAGCGTAAATGGCGTTGGATTGGTCACACACTGAGGAAACCAAACGATGAAATTGCAAAGCAGTCCTTTGAATGGAATCCTCAGGGTGCACGGCGGGTTGGAAGACCAAGAACAACATGGAAATCAACTGTCTTAGCGGAAGCAGAATCCCAGAGAAAGACGTGGCCACAGCTTAAGTACCTTGCAGCAGACCGTGAAGGATGGAGACGTTTTGTTGACGCCCTATGCCCCAGCCGGGGTTACAGGACACGATGATGATGACAAATCATATTAGCATTTGTTGTCAAAAATTACCAGAGTTACTGGAAATTTTCTCTGAGTATTTATCAAAGTACCGTTATTTTATTAACGAAACTCAATTTTTCAGCGGACAAAATAATAAGAGTGCAGTGTAAGTTTGCATTATTTCTGGGATATTTTTTTCAGTTCTTAGTTTCTTATATCCAATTAACCAAATTAATTGTTTTTAGTTTTGAAAAATAAGAAATGGGGCGCGCGAAGCATTGTTCTGAGGAAGAACGCAGTTTGATCTTGCATTTAAGAGATGAAGGTTACACTTACGATTTTATTGCAAATGCACTTCATCGTTCTCCGTGTGTTGTCGCCAGAATATTTAGAGACCGAAATAAAACAAAAAAACCGGCCGAAACAAGAGGACGTCCAAAGAAAACTTCACCTACTCTCGATAGAAAAATAGTTAGAGAAGCTGTTAAGGATCCATTTGCAACATCCACATTAATTAAAACAAATTTGTCACTGGATGTTAGCTCCAGAACGATTCGCCGACGTTTGCAAGTAAAAAATCTTAACGGAAGAATAGCAAGAAAAGTTCCATTGCTTAGCAAAAGAAACATAAAGCAGCGCATTGAATTCGCAAACTTTAACCAAGCATCAGGGAATCCAAAAAACTGGAAAAATATTTTATATAGCGACGAAACTTAAATAAATTTGTTTGGAAAGATTTGAAAAATAGAGTTTCTTGTATGAAAACCACAAATCCGGAGGCACTATAGAAAGAAATCCAAGAAAAATGGTACGCAACACCTGTGAAAACATGCCAAAAATTAATTAACTCTATGCCGAGAAGATGTGAAGAAGTTCTTAAAAACAAAGGCCACGCAACAAAGTACTGAAGCCTAGAGGTGACCCATTTACCTTTTTCCTTGATAAGGTATAATTTTAACTGGTTCTTTGCCTTATCTTTAGCAAATAACTGATTCACTCTTATTTTTTTGGCCAGAAAAAAGGCAACTGAAAACAGTTTTCTCTATATTTTGCGTTATGAACTTTTGTTGTTGTTAGAAAAATCGACATTACCACTTGCGAATAATATTAATTTACAATATTTGTGACCATTTAAGACTTTTTTTCAAAAAATAAATCTTTTTAATGATAAAATTGTAGTAAAAAGATTTCACTCTTATTATTTTGGCCACCACTGTATATACCTACGCTTAATATTGGCATATTTAAATATATTTTTTTTTTTAATTTGAAATTGAGTTGCTTGGTTTCGAATTTTTTGGAATGAGCATCCCATGTGAGCTGGTTCCATTTTTGAATATCACAAAACAAAAAAAAAAAAAAAACAAAAAAAAACGGTACAAAAATCAGACAAATCCAAAAACAATGATTCTCAAAACTGATACTTATATGTCCCTCGGCGATTTTAGGTACTTACTTAGTATTTTTTCCACTTTTTACAACTATATTAGCTAGTAGATCATGTGTTCCATATATGGCAAGTTCAATTTCGAAAAAATTACAAGTGTATATATTTTTTAAAAACTGTTGTATACCCCAAATGTCACTACCGTGGCATGTCCCAACCCTGAGGTTATCAACTATTTCATTAGAACTCGACTTTAATTAAAAAAGAAAAATTTATTTGAGTTATATTTACGTCAAATATATATATAACTGCAGTTTTAAAATTCCATATTTTTATAATTTATAACTCATTTAAAGAATTTCCAGTTTGAGTTCAACATCTGCCCCAGAGTTTTGAAGAAAATAAAATCAATTAAACTGTTTTTATTTTCGTGTTCGTACAGCTGTGTTATAAGGTGGATTGTACATGTACTATTGATTCTGATCAGCATATGTACGTCACCGTATATTTACATGATAAGCAAACGACTCTCTCCAGGTTTGTATGATATCGAGCATCAAAAATTTGACATAAGTTTGGCGCGACAAAATGGTCACTACCGTGGTATGCGTTATTTCAAAAACCATATACTTTTATTCATGGATCGAAAAATTTTTGAATAGAGTCTGTTAATGGAAATAAGAACAAAAGAATGCAAAAGAACGCAAAAGAATGCAAGAATTCCTAAGAGATTTAATTCAATAATTGATTTCTTTATTATGAATGGGGGAAGCAACTACTGTAATCTTCTAAATGTCAAATGAGGTCATTTTTTAATTTGACATCGAAGTCTCAAAGTGAAGTCAACGAATTCACATTCATTTTAAATGTCCAAAATACCATAAGAATAGATATATCCATTTAGAATACGAACAAATTTCCTTCCATTGAAAAGTTAAAAATATGAACCTCGTGTTAATATGTTCAGCTGATTTAGTACTCCCAAGTTCTTTGTAGTTAAAATGGGTCTTAAGCCTCAAGACTGCTAAGAGCTTTAAGTAGTTTTTCGATCGTTACTATAAACACGCTTAAGAAAATTTCCCACATGTCCTCTCAGTCTTCAAAATTAACATAGGGAATTGGGATCATCTCCTAAATCAAATTATCTATACACGTTCATTTTGTGCTTGTGTTATAATATCTTCAAATTTCAACCCACAAAAGATTAGAATCTTTCAGCATCATTGGTCACTTTTGTGATGAAAATTAATGGACAAGTTGTGTGCCTATAGCTAGTGCTGATGTACGTTAGCTATATAATGATTTGGATCCACATAAATTGCTTTAACTCCATTCGAAATCAAAGAAATGGGGGATGGGTTGGATGAACAGAACAATTTCCCTAGATCCCAAAACAAATCAAAGAAATAAATATTTTTTTTTCATATAACATTGCGTATCCTGTTCAGCTATATCTATCAACCTGCTTCATTTGTGTGGCTTTGAAAAGAAAACATAAATAAGGAAAAAAAAGCATCCTTAAAGATGAATACACCTTTTGCAATATCAGGTCATTAAGCGAGCGGAGCAGCCTACAAACAAAAATCGATTACTTCCTTTTGATCTCAAAAGAAATTATTATTCATCCACAGACAACAACTTACTTATTTTTTTAAAACAAGAAGAAATCAGGAAAAGGAACTTTTTCCTCGAGAAAGAAAAAACATTAAAAAAAATTATGTCCCTTAATTATTCTGACAGGACTGTCATCCTGTATCCATAGGCGGAAGATGTTGAACCGCAATGTCAGTGTTTAAAAAAATCTCTTCTTCTTCTCGGTTGGTTGTTCTTGCTGAGTGTGATTTATTTCGGGAGCTGTTGTACCCATCCAGAGCCAGACTCAAGGGACGATAGTAATTAAAATAAAATTACAAAGAATATCAAGGGCAAATACATTCAAAAAAGAAAGGGAATTCTTCCAGACCGTGTCGCGGTCGCGGACGCCCTCCACCTCCGCAAAGGAGCAGCACAGATTTTAATGGTTAATTGGAAACAAGATTTTTTTTGAATTTTCGGTATTTTATTGCAGTGAATCTGTGAAATATTCCCGTGGCCGCTTCTTCGACTTTGCGCCATATGTTCACACTTTGTTGCTTTTGATGTTTTCGTTGTCGGAATTAAAATAGGAATCTTGAACTTCTTCATCGTCGCGTCGTCGTTGGTTGGTCGTCTAAATAGTTGAGTCATTGGGCGAATGGACTTGATATTGCTGCTACTGCTGGTGTTTCGGGTGCTGCCTGCAGAAGATGATGCATCAGGGTGTGAGAAAAATTCTGGGACAAGGCGTAGAGTAATGATTATGCTTGCACGCTTTGTGCCTGGCTAAGGATGGCGCAGAGTAATTGAAAGGAAAAAAGGTGTTAATAGATTTCATTTCCTTGTCGGGTCATTTGATTTGAGTTTCATTACTTTGGATATGACTTTATGATTATAGCTAATGTAATCAAGTATATCCGGTTGAGTTTTTGTTTAGAGGCCATAGAAGGTACTCAAATGTCTAATTTACGTTTGAATATAAGACAAGTTGTTTGTATTCTCTTTATATTTATTGAAAGATTAATAACGTAGGTCATTCTTAATTTTGCATGGGTCTGCGTAATGAACCCACGAAACAGTGGCTGATATTCAGAAATGCGTATTTAAGGTCAATGAATCGTATGCAAAATAGATGTTTTTTGATATTGTCGAGGGTGTGGGATTTGACCATGTTAGTATTTCTCTTGTGGGTCTATGCCATACAAGCTCAAACGACCTGCACCTTTTAAGTCAACGAAGCCCGTGCCAAAAAAAACAAAAGGTAGGTACATAATATAATACATTTAATATTATATGTTCCCATGGTTTCTTTCAGATCAATAATACGAGTTCAACCACTCTTGTTTGAAAAGTCGTAGAAAAACCGAAATTTTAAAAGCAGTTTTCTCTTACTTTTCTCAAAAAAATTCTTTTCCCAATAAGATTTCTTAGAAGTAAGTGTTACGTAAAAAAAAAACAATTACAAAGAAATAATAACAATACGAAGGACACCCCTGATCATATTCCATCAAGAAAATCAGTTCAGTAATAAATTGCATTATGAACCTCCTTTTTTGCTCTGGCTCTTGGAGTAGAATTGTTAACAAAGAAAACATCAAGACATCTTAGAATATAGCATACTTGTTTTTCTTCAAGTGCCTTTTCCACAACATCGTAGTACCTGGTGGCATAATGGTTAGTGCGTTGGACTGTCATGCCAAAAATCTGGGTTCGATTCCCAGCCGCTTCCACCTATAAACAGGAAGAGGAACTGACAAATCCTCCAAGAGTATACTTGTCATGAATAAGTGCTTCTCATCTAGCCGCTCGGACTCGGCAAAAAATTGTAGGTCCCCTCCTTTCCTGCCCTGTCCCTAGGCCCTGGTTCTCCACGAGCTGTTGCGCCACCAAATTTTACTTATTTTCGTACTTCGGTCTATCGTGGAATGTTTATTTCTAAATCCAAACTGATGGCTCAGAATTAGTCTTTTTCTTCTATTATTTTGCTAAGACTTTTCAAAAGCAATTTTCCGACAACTTTTGCCATAATAAATTAAAACACGAATCGATCACCTTTTTGTCACATAAATTTTTTTATTTTTATTTTTTTATAAAAATAAACAGAACAATTGTTTCGACGCTCAATGCTACATCATCAGCTGTTGGAATTCGACTAAGTAAAATATTTTTTGAAGAAGAGCTTACGTAATGATTAACACAAATTATAAAATGTTAAAAAGGGATGACCAGTGTGGTCCTTCATCTCTATTTATATTATTATCTTTATTAAGGTGAATGTGAAGAGATTCTAAAATATTAAGGCGCGTATAGTGATTCTCACATTCCAGTAGTTTAAAGCTGTCAATTTTATTGTAAAGGTGTGTTGAGTGTTAAGTGCATGTTCGGCTATTGCACTTCTATGTGGTTCATTGTTTTTTATGCAGTTAAGTTGTTCTTTTGCTCTCGTACGAAGCTCCCGCTTGGTTTGCCCAATGTATACACAGCTGCATTGCTCGCACTTAGCCGAATACACGCCAGGTTTCTCAGTTGAAGGTGTCACATCTTTAGTTGCTCTCAGTAAATTTTGTATTTTGTTGTTGCTTTTCCACGCTGTAGATAAACCAAACTTATTAAAACATTTGTTGATCTCATTTTGAATCGGTGCATAAAAATTGATTGACATTCGTTTTAAGTTTTCTTTTATCGAAGAAAGCGATGTAATATTATTTTTCCACTTTTTATTGAGATGTTTTTTAATTAATGAATCTACAATCAATTTTGAATAGCCATTCCTGGAAGCGACTTCGTATATTCGACTAGTTTCAATTTTAAATTTGCTGTCTGAAAGGGGGACATTGCACATTCTGTGTATCATTGAGTTAAAAGCTGCATGTTTGTGTGATGTACAATGGTTTGACTCAATGGTTATGAATCGATCCGTAGATGTAAGTTTGCGATATATGTCGAATTCAAAGTTTCCATTTTCATCATAAGATAAAGAAAGATCCAAGAAAGCCAAAACATTGTTTTGTTCTCGCTCCAAAGTAAATTGGATGCACGTATTAGCACTGTTAATGTAGTTGAGTATTTCTTGGACTTTGTTGTTGTGGACTATTGCTAGCACGTCATCAACATACCTTAACCAAGTTGTGGGGAACAAATCACTTTTGGCTAATAATTCTTCGATGCTATTCACAAATAAATTACATAGAAACGGAGATGAACTGTTTCCCATAGCCATGCCTTCAGTTTGTTGATAGAAACTCCCACGAAATTGAAAATAATTTTGCTGGACACAAACCTCAGTCAATTCATAAAAGGCATCAGCTATGATCGGGTTCAATTGTTGTTTGTCAAGCCATAGTCTTAAACATTTGAGGGCATCCTGAACTGGAACGCTGGTAAAAAATGAAGAGATGTCGAAGGAGACTAGAATTTCCCCCTTAGAAATCGTTGTGTTTTTCAATTTTTGGGTTAATTCAATGCTGTTCTTAATTGAAAATCTATCAAATTGTTTTAAAGTTGCAAATTGTTGGCATAGCCACTTTGATAGTTCGTAGCATGGAGCATTTATATTACTTACTATTGCCCGATATTTTTCCCCCGGCTTATGTATTTTTGGGAGACCGTATATAGAGGGAACTTTTGCAAAACTAGGTATCATACGTCTCTTCCAATTTACACCAAAATGTTCAATGTATTTATTGACAACAGTAGAGCATGATTTTGTCATTTTGTTTAAGGGATTTTTCACCTTTTTATATGGGCCGTCATTGATTAAATTCCACATAGCATTGTCGTAGTCATTACGACCTACCACTACTACACCGTTGCCTTTGTCAGCTTTCATAACAAACACTTCCTTTTCATTTAAGGTTTTTATGGCATCAAACATGTTTTTCACATCAGTCAGGTTTCTTAAATGTTGTCTTTTGAAGAATATGTTTAACGGAGGAGCGAAGAGAAACCGCTTTCTCTCGTTCAATCGACTTTAAGGCAACTTCTGTATTTACGATTAATTCTTAATATTAATTCTAAATATTAACTTTTGCCATGTTTGGTATAAGCGGTGTTGGTCTGTAGGATGTAACTTATGTTGGTGGCTTACCTCGTTAAGGTATAACAATGACTTCTGCAATTTTCTAATTATGTGGCACATAACCATAGTTTAAGGCATGCGTTTACTATAAATTGGAGTTTTTTAAGGCTTTTAGGCATTTCTGTGCAAACCTAAGCAGTATTAGATTGTACTATGGTGATTTTTTGTATAATAACTTATGTTGCCACATGCTTCTAACTTCTTTGATCGGGACAAAATGGATTTCAAATTCGTCGTTTCTATCAACAAACTGTGAGCTGTATTTTACTGGGAATGGCTTCAAGACATTCGTGAGATGGTCAGCAAAGAGTTCAGCCTTTTGTTTTGAGTTCCGATCCATTGACCATCTTGAAATTTTACTGGCGGGTTTTGTCCTGAGGTCTTTTTAGGTGCTAAGCTGTTTTCTATAAGGAGTATTTCAGGAATTTACAAATTGAATCATTTTTAAACTTACAGATTCTCCTTTTTAGTTAGTAGCTAAGACGGTTAAAAACTGCCTTATCATCAGCGTGTCTCGTTGTTAACCATTTTCTTCGAGCTCTTTTTTTCCAATATCAGCTTCTTTATTTCGACAGGATATTTTATTTCTGTTTCTCTCGAGTTCGAAACAGTTGGAGTACTTTCTTCTAAAGCCTGTTGCACATCAGCAATAAACTGTTCTACTTCATGATCAATTTGTTCAATTGTTTGCATAGAGGCTCTTAGGTTTTTAAAACTTTCAAGTTTTTCTCTGAATTCGTTCCAGTTTGTTCTCTTATTTACGAGTTTAGGATAACCTTTTTCAATTATTCCTCCACACTCATACAATTTCATTTTGTTAGTATTAGATGGCCAGTAAGTTGGCGAATCAGAAGAATAAAATTCGCAGTGTTTGCGGCCTGCTTGGTATAGCCGTTTACCAATTTTAGTTATGAGCATAGATCCCCAGTGATTGTGTTTAACATTGAACTCGCCACCAACAAGGAAGTTATGTTCTAACAAATTAAGGAGATTTTAGTTGGGGAGCGCCTCGGAGGGCAGTATATAGCTGCTATATCTTGAACTCTTTCTTTTTGTTTATCAATTCTAATTTTTGTTAATCGCATATTTTACAAAACGTTAATTGATTTTTTATAGTAAAAATATTTCGTTACTTTACACTCTCTCAAATATGTATTTTTAAAAACGTTTATTTTTCGCAATGCTAGATTAAAATACCTGACGGGATAAAGCACACAGTTTTGCACGGACAAAGATCTGAACATATCAATCTCGATTTTCGATTAAGTTTTTAAGCAATTACGTTAGGGTTGCCAGGTTTTACTAGCTCGACGGGGCAAGTGGTTCAATTTAAGGAAAATCCCGGGATTTCAAAATTTTGCCCGGTACAAATAAATAAAAACAAAAATAAGAAAACATGTATCGAAATAAATTAATTCTTTTACTCAATTAAAAGTTCTAATGAGCTCTAGGTATTTCAAAATGCGTTTCGTGATTTCATCCAGATACGATAGTTGGGCTTATCAGTTCTCAAGACGCAAAATTTGATCAATGTTTACTGACATGCAAATCACAGTATTGAGGCCCTACCGAACCAACCCGAAAGTTTTGGAACAACAGGTGAAAATTTAGCATTTACTGTTGTCTTGCAAGTGTTGTCCCATCGCCTTAGTTTTCTCCAGTTGACCGCCAAGTAAATTTATTCTGATAGCCGAAAGTTCCGAATTTTTACGTTGGTCTCGAGGTCTTTGAGATACTGTGAATTTTATTATTCTAGGAAATTTAATTTAATTCAAACACTTACCCCCAGTTTCACAGTGGAAGTTTAAACTCCACTTTTGGTTTAAATTTTAGCTCAGGAGAACTATTGAACTCAGTCCAACAGTCCAAGGTTTAAACGAGGCGGGTGTTAAAGGCCCATCCTCTGCTCACACTTTGTTGATATTGAATACGAAGAAAATTTGAAAAGAAAGGTCTTCTGTTAGGTGAAGTGAGTGTTTGTGCATGAAATTCGATTAAAAGTTTAAAAAATTATCTCTAGGTACTCTAGTATAGAGCTGATTTTCGACTTTAATAAGTAAAAATTATATTTAAAAGGCGTGGTATTTTTAAATTAGTTGAAGATACACCGCGCATCCATTTAAGAAAATATTTTTTGTTGCTAATCGATCAGAAATCACGGAATTTACGTAAGGAGAGTTCCAAAACATGGCTATCGTTTGAAATGAATCAAGGTACTTATTTTCGATGCACGGTGTTACAAAATAGCTTATTCGCTGGTAATTGGTCAAATATATCTAATAAATAATAAATATATATATCTAATAAATAAATAATTATTACTAAAATATGTTTCCTTTTGTTTTTCATTTTGTTGATTCAAGTCGCAACCCGGGAAAAAAGTTGTCCCGGGGGGCAGTTGAATTAATGTCTTAAATCCGGGACTTCCCGGGTAAACCGAGACTTCTGACAACGCTAAACTAAGTACATATGTATATATGTATATTCCCAACGCGCGTTATTAAAACAAAAACTATAAAAATTGGGTTTCAAAAACGAGTTTAAAAAAAAATGCGTTTAAAAAAATTATGAAAATTGAGGCAGTTGTCAAAAAAAATATAAAAATCTTACTTCCTCTATTAAGAACTTTTGGTTAAAAACCTGAAACGCAGAAGTCTCAAAAACAAAACCCATTCCAAGTTATAAGAGAAAAGCAATGATATAATTTTGGGAAGCACCATCAAACAAAAATAATGAACAAAGGACAAAAATATAACAAATAATTAGTTGGTATAATTGATATCTTTACAAAAAATCAAAAAAAGAACAAATTTGAACAGATGAAACTGTCCTAGACTAGGCAGGTGATTTAATTAGAGCATTTTTGTGTTCTCAAGCAGAGCTAAAAAGATAATAATCAATCTTGACAATTTTCTAAGTTTAAAGACAATATATAAAACAAGGAGCTACCTTGCCCAAAAAAATGAATGATTCTTGATAAACTCGGCATCATGCCTCTATAAATCAAGAAGCATCAAATGTCTACCAAAAAAACAGGTGATTTTGCCAAATTCTTTATTTCTTCATTCTTCACCTTAATCAAAGCAAAACTAATGATCTCATCTCACCTTTGATCCATATCCATAGGACTTCAAAATAATAACAGGTCTTGTTTTATATCTTAATGGCAGCCACATCTTAAGAATCGTTAGAAGAATAAAAAAAGAAATCGATCCCAAGCAACCTGATGCGCACAGATCATAAATCTGTTTCTTGTTTTTTTGTTTTGCTTTATAGAAACAGTGCAGGTACATTTACCTTAGCATGTTCCACACGTACGATCCCCACCTATCCTGTGTTCCAAATAAAAAAACAGAACACAAAAAAACAATCGAAACAATGTCTTCCCTATAATTACTTGGTATAAAACATCCTAACGCAATACATAATTCCATATCCTGTCGACCTGGCATCGACATCGTTTTCGTCTATAAATTCGATCTTGCAATAATATTCTAACAAAGGGTCTCAATTCTGGATTTAAGATTCTGGACGCAGCATGTGGCGATGTGTTCATCTCCTTGCTGCTTGTGTTCCCTAACAGCAACAGACAAAAGGAAAAACAAATTAATTTATTAGCCTGTTGCCCTATACCTATACTCACTGGAAGAGTAGTCTCTGGCCGATCATCAATTGCCACAGGGGTCCTCT
This sequence comes from Dasysyrphus tricinctus, assembly GCA_963921185.1. NCBI lineage: Eukaryota > Metazoa > Arthropoda > Insecta > Diptera > Syrphidae > Dasysyrphus > Dasysyrphus tricinctus. The sequence continues at coordinate 6,908,533 of OY992533.1, forward strand.
CTGGCGGCGCAGCGGCGCTCTCGATATAGTTTCCATTTGGTGTTGTATACAGGAAGGTTTATCTTTTCTAAAAACTCATGTGATCTTCTGCGTGGTATCCTTTTATCCTCAAACCATAATGCCGACACGTTTCTGGTATCTTTATCACAGAAGTTCTTTCTAGCAAAAGGAAGAGCCTTCCCTTCTTCTTTTGCGTAATATCTGGTTGTCTAATTTTTCGGAGAATCCCATTTTTTTTTTGTTCTTCAACATGAGGTGAATTTTGAAATGTATCTTTCGGTCAACTTATGCCATTTGTTCCACTCTTTCCTTGGGTAAGCATATAGATCGTGATAAGACTATCAAACATCAACAGAGTTCCGCCCGAATTCTGGCCAAATCGAATGTTTTCTTCAAAGTTATAATTTCCAGAGGACATAGAAATGTGCAACTTATCTGATCGTGGTAAATGTTACTAATGAAGACATCTTGAAGAAGTACAAGATGTCTGGCCTCTTTTTTTGTTGGATTGTTTTGCCTTCGAGATGTTAATTTAGTAATTTCAAGGATTTTAGGTATGCATGAGCATATCCTTTTGCATTAATGGAATAACAACACACACGCACAACATATGAGTAGAGTATTTGTTTAAAGTGCTAAAGAATTGAATTAATGAAGGCACTAATTGCTTTCAAGTATGTAAAGAAGATTTTTTTTAAGGACATAATGGAGTCTAATATGATGATTTGAGATCGTTTATTTTTAACTCCTTTGATAAGTGCGACAATATAAGAAAATTTGTTTCACAAGTGGGATTCTGACGACACATATTCCACAGGCATGCGCATTTGCAATCTGTCATCAAACTAGTTTTTGATTCTGATCACCAGAAACGCCAGAAAATTTTGTCATATAGGTAAATCAAAAATGTGTTCTAGCACACTACCGGATTCGTATATCTTCCAACTACTGTCCAATAAAGCAAAAGCCATATCCATGATAAGTCTACGCGATCAATTTAAGTTGAAACATGGCAGATCAAAATCACAAATCAGTCAGTACCTATGTAGTTTGTGATTCGGTGTAAGAACAACAAACGCAGGTAAGATAATAATTAAATAAATTTGGGGGCGCAACAGCTCATGGAGAATCAGGGCCTAGTGACTTACAACTCTCAACCATTTCTGTGCGCGTGTAGTTGGCAGGAATGGATGGGACCTACAATTTTTTGCCGAGTCCGAACAGCTAGATGAGAAGCAGATATTCATGACAACAGAGACTCTTGGAGGATCTGCCAGTTCCTCGCAAGAGGCAGTACCTCGGAAAAAACATTTCTGTTTTAAGGTGACAGCGCACAGTGGTCTCAAAAGCGAATCTAGCGGGTCAAAAGTCCAAAAAATATGCATTTTATATCAGGGCAGGTAGTACATAGGTTGATTGTACACATGTCAGAGACAATGAATAGAGTCAAATTAACTGACAGACGTCTTTAGTTTTCAAGCAATAATACCGTTAATTGCAGACACATCATTCAGTCATTGTTCGTTCAATATTTAATGATGGTAGGACTTTGTTTACCACTTATTTGTTTGAAAAGTTATGAACTTTTTTGTTATTATTCCCAAATGTACTATATTTAAGAAGGTTAGTAATTTTGTTTATTTATGATTTATGGTGTTTTAACTAAACGAACCATGGCATTTACTTTATAAGTAAGAAAAAATTGATAAAGCATTTATTCTGTAGGCTGCAACTTTTTCTGTACAATCCTGTACAAAAAGATTGAACTTAAACTAAGTTCCAGGATTAATATAGATAACATATTTTTATATTTCATCTGCCCGTTTTTGCCCGTTTTCCAAAAGTAAAACATAACATCTTACAGGTTATTTGACGACAGTGGTCCAAATTCTTCGGCTAAAAGTAAAAAATTATCAGCGGAAAATATCTTAGAGGTCAACATAATATTAGCTAATATAGTTTTACCTATGTTCAAACCATAATTGAGTCCAAAAACAGGCATTGCGACATCATTTCATCATTATTTCTGTGTCTTTCTTGTCTTTTAAAAATATTTAACTGTCCACATAACCATGAAATAACTATTCTCTCTATTTGGCACCTGCTAGGCTATTTAGGTGTTTAAATAAGATACGGACAAACACACCACTCGTTTACAAAGATTTGGATTTTTGACCCGCTAGATTTGCTTTTGAGCCCACTGTGCAGCGGCTGGGAATCGAGCCCAGAACTTCGGCATGTCATTCCAACGCACTAATCATTATGCTACTATAAATGAACACAGGTATTTTCTAATTGTTTTTTACAAAATCATATGTATTTAGAATTTCCCTAAAACATGAGTGTTGTAAAACTCAAATTCTTAATAAGAACCCACACTTTGTGAAGAACACAACCCAATTATTTTTATCAATTTAGACTTTTTTCAAATCAATGTACTTATCAATTTGATGACTTAACAGCTAATTTTTAACATGTCTGAAAATTTCATTGAGTGGTTCTGTGGAATGCTTTCTTAAAATATCGTCCTAGATTTACGAATTAAACTTTTAGACGATTTTAAGTAACAAAACTCCATTTTTTAGCAAAAATTTAAGCAACTCTTCTTTTTTCTATACATAAGAGTCTTTTTTAGGAACAAAAAAATGTAGTTCAATTGAAGCCAAGTTACAAACAAATGGTTTTGCTCAGTAAGACACTAACCCTATTTCAAACAACACCAAGTGCTTTTTAGGCACCTATCCATTATTTAATTCTAAGCATAACAAATCAGAAAACATACATATTTCAACTGACCACTTCGAGTATTGTTCTTTATGGTTCCTTGTGCGCCTCTCTCGGGGTTAAAAATCTTTTCCCACGTCGAAAAATTCTGCAATGCTTTTGCGGTATAAAGGGTATGGAAAGGCATGTTCGTTATACATACATGTTATACATGTTCCTATATGTCTTTGAAACAACAAACATTTGGTTTTCCGGCTTAGAGCGGAAAAATATGCATATGTTTTGCGTATTAAAATTCATTTGCCTTAGCTTTAGCTTTAGCTCTAGCCCGGTTCTCTAAAGGCGAATTTGGCGTTAATACCGTTCAACCATGGGAATAAAAATATCTCATGCTTTTGCACAAACATTAATTTTTTTTAAGTCAGCAGCAGGACCTCAGATCTACCAGCAGTACCTACACTTGGTCTTGACTCCCAAGAACCCCATCACAGTCGTCGTCCTGCTCCTTCTACATTTCAGTATAAATTTTTGTTGCCATTCGTCGTTGTGTGTTTTGTTTCGCGCTACCAGCGAACCGCACTCGAAATATCAAAAGTCCTTGTTTTCTGTTTTTCTTTCTCAATTTTTTTTTGGGTACAGTTTTTGTTCATTTTATCATCCTTTTTATCCTGACGGGGATTTGGAGGTGAATCTATTTCGGCCGTCCACATTCCGGCTCTGTGGTCTGACATTTGGTTTTACAGTCCAGATAACCTAGTCAGTTCGCCCATAGTTATCCCCTTCCTATAGCATGTGTGGTGAGATTGTTTATACGTATAGGTTTGTGTACCCAACATAACCTGCAAAAAGTTTCTCAAGATGAAAAAACCATATCTGGTGCTGGTGGTGCTGTTGCTGGATGACGACGAGTGTTGAATAAATTTTCACAATATTCCTATAACTGTAACTTAGGAAAATGTGAGTTTTTATAAGACAAAAACAAAAAACAGCAACAAAAAACACCCAAGAAACTCTCGGTTAAATAAATTTTCCCTATTTTTTTGTCTCATTTTCCCACAAAGATAATCATTTTTTGTTTTTTGTTGTTTGTAGCCCGAGCACTTGTACTGAAAGTGGTGCTTCTTTAGAGTAACGCCACAAGACTTAAATATTTTTTGTTTTATTGCTCTGCATTGGATTGTGTTTGGTGTATAAACTATCAACTAAAAGCCTACACTCCGCATCACTTTATTAGAGAATACATTTTTTTTGTACAAAACTCTGTTTCAGGATACATTATACCAGATATCACTTGTCGGTAATATTCAGAAACTTCAACAGATGAAAAGTGATCCAAGGACGACTGAGTGGTTCCAAAAATGGTTCAAGTTCAGTTAAATCTAACATGGATCAAACAGTTGCAAAAGATTTCAAAAACCTCCAAGAAATTATTAGATTCCTAACGATTTAAATATTTCAAACATTTCCAAAATTGAAAAAAGATACAAGAACACTAAGAGACTCCAAGAGAGTTCTATAAGAACCTAAAGAGAGCACAAGCTAAAAGATTAAGGCTGTGGTAAAAAAGTTCCACATAAGACTTGAAGGAAGAATCCAAAGAACTCAAAGTTAAAAGTTCAAGAAGAATTTCTTTTCAAATCTTCTTCATATTCAATTATGAATCCAAAGAACTATTTAAAATACTCAAAAAAAAAAAACCTATTTAACTTGACAAGGGTTTAGAAAATAAAGGTTTGGAAAGACAGTCTTCATATTGGTCGAAGAGAAAAAAAATGCAACCAAAAAATATTCAGCATTGCATATTGGAAGATTTGTTGTTATAGGAACGCGGATGACTCTCTAGTTAATGACTAGTCAATATTAATATAGAGAGTCAAAAGTTTCCAAAGCCTATTAAGGTCTTAGCATGAAGAAACTGACGTTTGAAAACTTTGCCGAATAGAGGGATTGACAGCTATTAGGCGTCTGGCTGGTGCAAGACACCGCTTTAAGTATCTTGCTACTTGGAAAATGTGGTTAATAGTTCTAAAAGAAGATTTAAGCTTTTAAGACATCAAATGAGTTTTGATATTTCATAGTATCCATATCTTCCATTCACAGACAAATATTGTTTTTATAAAATGACGTATTTCTAGTTGTTCTGAGATTTTATTCTCTTACAGCAAATTAAGAGAATCGGTCAACAAATTTACAGATTTGATCAGCGATCGTAAAAGTTTCCAATATTCAATAACTAAAAACCCTCACAAAATGATTCAAAAAATTTTCAAGAAACTTAAAAAATAGGTTTTATAATTAGGCCAGGAAAAATGGGTCCGAGGTTGAAAAAATTAATTCATTAAATATTAAAATTGGAATCGACGCAGAATTACAACCTTTATAATATATCCAAAGTCCCCCAAAATCCCCTCATTGGCTTTTTGTGTAGATGATTTCTTGGTTGCCATGACAAATTTAATATTTTTGGCGAGTTCATGAGTGTAAGAGTTTTTCGTGGGTGTTATGGTCAACATTCTACACTTGCCCCTCCCCCTTAAAAAAACACCCTTTGACCATGGATATTTTTAGGGACTGTCTTGATTCTTAGTTCGAATGACAAATGGTACATTTATTCCAAGTTTCATTAGCATACCTTTATTTTCAAAGGGTTTTCGGTAATATTTTACCTGTTGTTCATGAAAAAAAGTCATCATTACCTAAAAAGGACTATAACTTTTTCTTGGGTGGTTGTATCATTTTGAACTTGAATTCATTAGATCCAGCGTTAAAAACTACCCTTAAAACATGTATCATATGGTTAGGTTTGTACCAAAACAAATTTTTTAGTTTGATAGACCTCCAAGTTCTTCCCGTCTGCACCTCTTCAAATGCATCTACACAAAAAGCCAATGAGGGGTTTTTAGGGGACTTTGGATATGTTATAGAGGTTGCAATTCTGCGTCGATTCCAATTTTAATATTTCATGAATTAATTTTTTCAAGGTTCCCTATACGATTTGTGCTATTTTTCCTGGTCTAAATAGTCTAAGAGCCAGTGGTCGGCAGACTTACGGTATTTCAGTACGATTCATATTAAGTGGAGGTATTGTCCTAGACCTCCTGAGCATGGAATGGGCTTTCCTAATCCAAAGTCATAGTACCTCTGGGAGCAGTGGGTCACAAAAGTCGAAAAAATCGACCTCGAAAACGTGATAGCAGTACGTCTGCCCTTTGATATGTTAGACTACATAGTTTTTGCTATTCAAAAATTGTAAAGGCAGACATAGGGCGTAGTACCTCTAGGAGTAACGGAATTTTTAAAATGGTCTAGAAAAATTCCTAAAAAAATAAGCTTTTTTTCTTAGGGTACAAAAAAAGCACTTTTTCTTGAAGAAATACGTTCAAGTCCTTTATTTTTTAATACTTACAGTCCATTTAACTAAAAAAAATAGTTTTCAGACATCTGCTGTAGTACCTGGATTTGACCGGAATTTCGAAACACAAATATTAGGGAAAAATCTCCATACATATTTCACTGTTTCTTTCAAATACAACAAAATGTATTTCCTGTTGAGCAATACGTCTGCCTATTTGACATAATAAGTAGTATAGTTTTTATTAATTATAAAAAATATTAGCAGATACATGGTGACGTTAATTGTTTTTTAAAGAAATTTGAAAAAAGCAGATACTTGGTGCATTACCCAAATCTGTAACGGAATTAAAAAAAATAAGTTTTGAAAAATTCCATAAAAATTCCGATGTATTTCAAAAGCAAGAAAAAAATATTTTAACTAAAGCAATACGTCTGCCTCTCTGATATATTAATTTGTATACTCTCTTTTATTAGACAAAAATAATAAATAGGTCCCTGGTGCAGTACCTGTATTTATAACGGAATTTAAAAAAAAAAGATCTGGAAGACTCCATACAAACTCCGCTGTATTTCAAAAGCAAAATAAAAATGTTTTAATTAAAGCAATATTCCTGTCTCACTGATATGCTAATACTAATACTCTCTTTTGTTAGAAAACAAGTATTGCAGACACCTGGTATAGTATCTACATTTATAACGGAATTTTGAAAAAAAGGCCTTTGGAAAACTCCATACAAGCTCTGCTGTATTTCAAAGGCCAAAATAAAATGTTTTAACTTAAGCAATATGTCTGCCTCCCTGATATGTTAATATCAATACTCTCTTTTACATTTATAACGGAATTTTGAAAACAAAAAGGCATTTGGAAAACTCCATGCAAGTTCCGCTGTATTTCAAAGGCAAAAACAAAATGTTTTAACTTAAGCAATATGTCTGCCTCTCTGATATGTTAATATCAATACTCTCTTTTGTTAGAAAAAAATAATAGCAGACAGCAGAATTTTTATAGAGATTTTTAAGGCTTTTTTCAAAATTTCTTTAAAAAATAATTAACGACACCATGTATCTGCAAATATTTTTTATAATTAATAAAAACTATACTTCTTATTATGTCAAATAGGCAGACGTATTGCTCAACAGGAAATACATTTTATTGTATTTGAAAAGTGAAATATGTATGGAGATTTTTCCCTAATATTTGTTTCGAAATTCCGGTCAAAATCCAGGTACTACAGCAGGTGTCTGAAAACTATTTTTTTTAGTTAAATGGACTGTAAGTATTAAAATATAAAGGACTTGAACGTATTCCTTCAAGAAAAAGTGCTTTTTTGTACCTAAGAAAAAAGCCTATTTTTTTAGGAATACCTCATCGACAAACCCAGAGTGTTCAAATGTATCTACTCTCTGTTGCACACATAACTAATTAGGATAATGCATTTTTATTTTATATTTTTTTTTGCATGTGTAGCTATGTATATCTTCCTATTATTTACTTAAGGATATCGAGGTTGAGCAGGAGTCATCCTTTTCAGCTTGGTTTTTTGGTGGGGTTTTCAGGCAGTTTACGGTGGTTTCGTTGTTGTTTTTTTGAGCTCATAATATTTTTTGTGCGATAGTAGATCTAATTGAAAAGTGTAACAAATAGGATGAGGTGAGACAGAAAGAGAGACGTCTGCGGAAACTCGGTTTTAACTTCTAATTTATTTAAATGGGCGAAAAGTGTTTACGCCTGGTAGCAATTATTTCCAATGAAGTTGCGGCGAGACGCGTCGTTTTGTTTAAGGTGGTATTAGAGGGTTTTAAGTTTTTATTTATTTTTTGTTTGTGATATTTTGTTTAAAAGATGGGGAGAACCTTTTTTACTAAATGCTTTTGGGGTTTTGGAACTTTTGTTTTATTTTGGGGTGTATAAATGGATAAGGAGCAACGCCAGGTTTAATGAAATTGACTTGTTTTTATTTTTTGTTGGAAGACGTTAATTCTAATAAAAAAATTTAAAGGAAATTACGATCTTGTTAAGGATTTTTTTAATAACAAGAACTGATTTATCAAAAGGCAATATACATTGATTATATTGTAACTCCTTGGGGAATTTATTGTATAAAATCTGGTTCTAGGTGAAAATTGAAATATATATTAAAAACAGGTAAATACTTTAAGAACCAAGCTTTTGTAATTTGTTTATGTTATTTTTAAGTACCTGCTCATAAATTGTTCAATGATGATAATTTCGTAGTTTAAAAAATGTTTCTTTGGAATCTTAAAGCCTGATATACGAACTATTCGCATAAAAGCCACTAGTTGGTTAGCCAAAAGCTTTCTTTTTTCTAAGTGACCTCGAACAAATTTCTTAAATCATCACTCAAAACTGAAGCTAACAGATCTTTTGTGACCAATCAATGACTTTTCAGATGATTTACTCAATATTTCAATGTCCCTAAAATCAGGGGCTGGCTTCGAAAAATAATTGATCTCTTAAAAATGCAGACTTTCAGATTTTCGCACCGTCTTCCAAGCTGAGGTCTTGAAAGTGACCAAAGCAGCTACTCAAATAACAATTATGGCGATACCACGAGCTGATATCACCCTTTTTATTAATAGCCAAGCAGAGATACACTCGAAGCTTGTAACTTGCTGTCGCGTAGAGCTTAGGGTTCTTGGCATGCAGCATAACATTAGACTCTGCTGGGTTCCTGGTCACAGTGATGTACAGGGAAACGAAAGAGCTGCTGAGCTGGCAAGAACGGGATCGTCACTTGATTCAAGTCATGCCGAACGACTTATTAAAGTACCAACCTGTAGCATCAAACAGGATATTGGTACCAAAATATTAGAAAAAACCAATAAGAGATGGAACCTGCTTGAAACTTGTGGCACAACTAGAAAGTTAGGGCCAAATTTCAACAAGAAGAGGACAGACAAAATTATGCAAATTAACAAGAAACATCTTCGTTTCCTTGTCAGCATAATCACCGGACACAACCTGTTGGGATACCACAAAAATAAAATAGGGCTCAGTACCGATGACTTTTGCAGAGGGTGCAGCGATGAAGGAGCACATGAGGATACATCTCACATCCTTTGCCACTGTCCAGCACTTAGGCTAGTCGCGCACATGCAACTGCTACTGCAACAAAACAGTTTAGTCACAAGTTGACCGATGAGCGCGCACATGGGCAACTCAACAAGCAATCGCGCCGAACTAAACCAACACACTGACAATATTTATTCAATTTTTCTATCTGATAAATACAAAGAAAAAGAGTATTGACTTTGTCCTATTCTTTTGCTCAGATAATAAAAAATCAGATACATTTTTGTTCTCTTTCGCACTGAGAACATAAGTCACTTTGGAAAGAACAAAATTCAACGATGTGGTTAAATACCTGCAAGTATTTGGTTGCATGTGCGCGCAACCATCATTTTTGCAACCAAACAGTTCCGAAACTGAAAGTTGCATGTGCGCGACTAGCCTTAGAGGAACTTCAAGAACTTCGGCTTATCGCCTTCTGAACTTCATCAATGCCTCTAAATGGCTTAACTGCCAACAGAATACATATGTAGGTTTTTACATTAAGTGGGATACAGCTACCTAGGGTATCACATTTAGATCTAACTGTGACGGTAACCGTCATTTTTCTACCTAGGCTAACCTTACCTTTCTTAAAAAAAGCCCATGTCTGACCAATAACTGACATCAACTGACCTTTTATATACAATTGCCTTGTTGATGGCCAGAAATGAGATGCTTACAATCTCTACGACTAGAAAATTTTAAATCTCACTAACTTGACAGTCAAGCCAGCATTCCCACCCTTCAAAATAGGGAAAACTGAACTCAGAAAGAAAAAAAAAGGAATGCGTGAGTAAACTGTCGGTAAATTTTCGTGAAATAAAACAAATTGTCACGTTTGTTAAAAAAAAAACTCCACAAATCCATTCCTTTCCTTGTTTTCCAAAGATTTGGCATTCTTTGTCAGTTTCTGCTCAACTTTTAGTTTAAAAAATGATTGATTCAAAGCCTAATCTTATTACTTAATTAACTTTCTGCTGCAATTCATTATTCGGGTCGTGTTGTCAAGACAGAAACCTCTGGTTGCAACTTAAATATGAAGCCATATGTCTCAAAATATATCTTCCAATACATTTATGCATCATTAAAATCAATTCAAAGTTAAATGCCGCAAACGGAAGCTGTCAAAACTCATTTGTCATTTTAAATTGTCGTCTTTCTCAGATGACATTGCCAGAAGTCACAAATATTGCTTCGTTTAATTTTCTGCTGCAAAATAAAATAAAAAAAACAGAAAAACTCTTGTCATTTATATGTCAGATGCATAGCATATATGTATGTACATATATATGATAAATTATATCAACCAGTAGAGCGAATGAATGGTAATGTTGTCGTCCTTCTCAGAACTTTTTAGCGCAAATTAAGCAAATGTCTCAATTAACTTTAATTTGCACTTCTTCGTTTATTTTTCATACGAGTTCTGTTAGTTTTTTTTTTATTTTTGTGTCTCTGTCATCGTCAGCAATTAACGTGTGATGCCAACCAATCAACAAAAAAAAAACGAGAGAAAAAAAAAGAATTATAAGGAACACTCAATCTAATTGGCCCTTTGATATGTGCTTCCATAAAAAAAAAGAACCATAAAAATAAAGGTCACTTCTTCCGATGAAAAAAAAAATGAAAAAAATAAAAATGACATAAGATGTGGGTCATTGATGTGATCTAAGTCCAAAATGTCAAACTCTCAATAAATTACCCATCGTTGGGCTATAAATTGCTCCGACTCCTTCTTTTTCCGATGATGAAGATAATAATGTTATTGTGTATTCTGAATGTGTTGTGTCGCGCCATTCGAATGTCAATGTCAAGAATGTTTTCTACGAAAAAATCCACAGAGATGTCGAACGAATGTCATTCTGCGTCAAATGTCCCTTCAAACTGTTGACTCTCTTTCTCTCTAAAATCTTGATAGGAGAGGTAAAAGGACGCTGACGCTGACGACGATGAAGTTTTATATTCCTTCAAGTCCTGATGGTATATAAAATGCCCTTACCATATCAAGATACACATACAAGTCCTTAAAAGAGAGAAAGGTCGCGGAGTGTAATCAACTACTCAGGCAGCCATGAACGAATCCAATTAAATCGATTCCAATGAAAAATCAAGAGACACACGGCATGGCATGGTACTCTGAAACTCCGATCATGCTGATGACGATGATGATGATCAAGATCACAGATCGGGATCAGAGGATCATAAATTTTATTTCTCTCTTGACCTCTATCTTCTCTCGACGATTGGTATATTTGTTTCTGCAGTTTAATCGTTTTATAGGAGCCAAGTTATAGATTGCGATCAATGATCCTCTCTACCGATCCTCCTGGTGATGCAATCGGATATGTGTGTCTGGAAGAAAATTCTGTTTGTCAAGTGCACACAATTGTCCTATAAGCTGACAAAATGTGTGACAAGGAGCGTCCTGCTGCCGCTTCTGCTGATTTCGTATACCAAATTGAGAAATGTTTTGAAAACATTAAACGCGATCGATCGATGAGATTAAACCATCAGATCTTGAGAAGATGCCTCGAGAGAAAACGAACGAAAAGAAAACGTTACAAGGCGTCCGAAATCGGGGACGATGGAATTTATGAGTGGTGTCACTTAAGGACAGACATGCAGTTATTCAGAGGAGCGATTTCAATTGTTTTCCTCGGATATCAGAATTCCGAAGATCGGTAACAGACAAAGAGAGAGAGGGAGATAGAGGAATATCCACATGATGATGGTTCAATTAGTCTTTGTTTGCGACTTGGAGACAAAATACACTGCAATTGAATTTGAATAGAGTTGTTTTAGGGGAGGAATAATTAAGGCTGAACGTTCAGAGATGAACACCACGCATGCTAAGTTCATCTTCATACATCTGATCAATATTTTGACTTCATATGCAACGCATCGACGCTTCGTTGTATGAATACATACGAGTATGATCACATGTGGGGAACAACGTTAAGACTGCAGGTGCTGGATAAAATGGATAGGGAGACAACTACTCTTATGCTCTTTCTTTCAAGTACAAGCACTCCGATGATGTTTTTTAAAGGATGACACTCTCGATAAGTTTTTCTATCTTTCTGACAACCCTTCATTTTATATGGATAAAAGTATGCCTGCTCTCTAGACAGGAATGTGGACTAATTATGACATAATTGGCAATTATGGTAATGGGTTCTGACGACGACGACACACGGTTAATGTAAAATTGTGGCCTAGAAGATAATAAGAGCAATGTGTTCAGGAATTTAGTATAAAGGTTCCCCTATTGTTTTAGACCTTTATTTTTTGTTTTACTCAATGACAAAATTAGTCTACATAAGGAATAGAACATTTATCTTGAAAGTGCATAGTGGTAAAATGTGTAGAAACAACAGTCCATGTATTATTTGGTGCATGTAGTTCATTAAAAAGAAAGGCTAAAGTAGGCGCCATCATAGTTTTGTGAATTTATTAAAATTACAAGAGGTCAAAGCCCTGCTTGAATATCAAAATATTTCAGTAGTATCAATATTAAATATCAAGGGTAGCCGTAATTTCCCAAATTAAATGACCAAATTATTTGTTTTCTAAGATCTTTTACAAATTATTTTTTTTTCTGTGGAGTCAATGATTCCTACCTTCGAGGGCTAGCTTTTAAAGTGATACATGTACAGTAATGTAACTTTAAAGACATTTTGAAATGTAGGTACACGGAAAGAATTCTTGGATTAGATCACGAAAAATGAGCTGCAAATTACGAAAATTGAATCCCGATTTATACCTTGGCTCGGGATTTCGTAATTTACGACTATTTGTTTGCAATTTGCAAAACTGACCAAAATGAAGACATTGATACTCATAATCGTAAATCAACTCTCTTTAACTATCAATTCTTCTATCGAGAGAAAACAAAAATTGCGAACAACAAATCGCAATTTGATCCAAATATTCCTCAATTGCACAGTTTGTAAATTAGCAAAAAAGATTTGTGATCACCACTTTTATTTCGTGATATTGCCACTTGGAAAGATCAATCCTGCTCTACCCTTCATTTGGCAGGTATACACATTTAATTTATTTTATTTGAAATAAATACTTTGTGCTTGACTCTACTTGGATTTGAATTCGCAACCCTCCAGTTGCGGAGCGAGCATGCAACCACCAGACCAATTTGCATTACAGATCGTTGGTGTCACACATTGATGATTAGATACCTGCCATGTTGTGGTGCTCTATCTCTTCGAGAAGTAAATTGCGACAAGAAAGTCGTGATTTAGAATTTTTTGTTGGTGATTTGCGACTATTCTCATGGAGTTGCAAATTGCGACAGAAAAAACGTAAATCAGTGATTGTGCATGATGTAAATTGCTTAATATTTATCGCAAATCAATATTTTTAAATGCTGTTTGTGACACTATTCCTTTGGAGAGTAAATTACGCCTAAAAAGTTGTATTTTGCTATGAAAAGTACAAGCTTCAATCATGGATTTTTATTGTAAATCACGAAGAAACAAATTTTGTAAATTGCTACGTTTTGAATGTTAAATTACCAGTTTTTGTATTATTTTGGTAACAAAATGCCTTGATTTACGAATAAAACATGATTCGTAAATTGCAACTGCAAATTTTTCAATTGGTGATTTTTCAATTCTCTCCGTGTAAATTTTCATCTTGAAATATTTTGAAAGTCCCCTACATTTACCTACCCTTTATAATCTCTCAAGTTCATTCACCCACTTACCATAACATATGGAAAGATTTGGTTGGGCGCCACTTAATGTTCACAAAGTGTAAACCATAGTAAAATTCCACGAAATGATCAATCAGCAAAGATATAAATTCACATCTGAGGCAATGAAACACCATGCTTCCAACCAATATGCATCCATAATAGTGTTAATCTTTTATATACACAAAACTTCGTTGAACATTTTGCTTATTTTCGTTGAGCACCACAAAAATAAAATCTAAAAAGAAAAGAAGCCAACATTATTGTGTATCCCCCTAAGTCGTACGTAGCGATAAAAATCGCCTTTCATTGCTTTAATTTGACATCGATGAGTCGAAACTAAACACAAATCTTTATAGTCCTCCATAGTTGTTCCCTGTAATCCTGTGCGCCTTCAATCTTTGTTTATCCATCAGAGTCATCATCACTGGCATGAATCACCGTGCGATTGAATCGTCGTCATCGTCGTCGTTGCCGCCTTGGCAATTCGCATAACATAGTTGTAGGTATCCCTGTTGGGGTCTGTTGGCCTGGTCTGGACTGGCATCATCATAGCCATCATTAACAACCATTTTGCTCAAGCCACTGTGCCGCCACTAGCCTGCCATCAGCTATAGCTAACCCGGCAGATCTCATCGCTCCTAACCTGCAATTGACCGAAACACAGGGGAGTTCAATTCCGGAGTTGGTGGTGGCGGCAACACAAAACACGAGGCAAAAATTGTTTGGGCTACTACAACAGTGAACAAGAAGATGGAATGGATGCAGAGCACACCACGAGTGCTCCTGTTGATAGATGCAGCGCACTGGTTATAGAGTAAAACCTACTAATAGATGGAAGACAGCACCCTCAAAACATCTGGAGAATATTATCAGACGAAGGAGTAGTGCAAAGTTTTGTTTCTGACGCTGATGGATGTCAGCCGTTTGTCAAGATCCCAGAAGGCGGCACAAACATGTGTGGCACCAACGAATAACGCACACAAAACCCCCCAGAACCCAGACCCAGAGAGCACACCGAAGAACCAAGGATGCGAGTTTAATTGCTGTGCTGTGGCAATTAAGCGATCGAAATCGAGAGTTCGCCCTTGATATGTAGCCCGACACTCGCTGAACATACATCACCCTCGCTGATGGATGATGCCTTGATGAGGCTACGTGTGATGAAGACTAGAAAGCACAATATTTTTGTTGTGATATTTAGATTACGGAGTGCGTTCTACGGGTAAGACCATAAGCTATTTCAATGTCCAACCAATAGAGACTTGTGTGAGAATATCAAATAATTCATTCCAGAAACAGGCAACGGCATCAAAAACATACAAATGGGAACTTGCGTGAGTTTTTAATCGATGAACTTGGCACTGGGTTGATCTGGCCTTGTGTCACGATTATGAGGGATTTTTTGTTTCAATTAGGGATAAGCAGATTGTAAACAAAATAGTTTCCTTAGTTATTTGCTGTCTGTCTGTCTGATGATGATCATGCTGATGACATGAGTCTATAGAATGTTGTAAAGACTATGCTGGCTAATTTTTCCTAATCATTGACCGAAATTGTGATGAATTCACTTAGGGAAACACTTAATTGAGATGAAATGGGATTTCGATTCTAAAGTTAATTAAAACACTTCAATGGTCTCGGTTTTGTATTCTTTTGATATACAAATTTCAAAAAATACAACAAAAATTCAAATATGATTAGAGTGAGCAAGAAGTGGTGCTGAATAAAGATGACCGAGAATATCAACACCGCGATCAGGGTAAATAAAGAGATAGTTATCGGACATTTTATAAAGCAACAAAATTGAGTCTGTCATTCCGAAAATTATTCGGAATTAATTTAGATATCAAATCTATATAATGATTTAATCTGCCGCCAAGCCAGTGTAGTCGACGCGTTTTGGCTCTTTGGACTTCATCCAAATCTTGGTACAGCTCGTACAATTCACGATTGAGCCTTTTCCTCCAATCGCCCTCTTGGTATATGTACAGGACCAACATCCACCGAAAAATTTTTCTCTCGAAAGTGCCCAGTATCAATTTCCCTTTTTTACTTATCGGCAAACACTCGATGCCGCCGTAGAGTAGAAGTGGTAAAAATTAGCGTTTTGTAAAGCGTGCACTTTGTCTTTCGGTTTGGCCAAACCGAAGTAGCAATGGTTCGCTAGGGTAATTTTTCGAAGGATTTCCACTTAGATGTCGTTCGTGGAATCGATGTTTGTTCCGAGCTAGGTGAACTCCTTGACTCGTTGATTTGGTTGGCGGTTCGGCCATCTGGTGATCGCCAGGAAGCTGTGTGCATCCTTCGCCTGGGGAACCTAGTGTAACTTCTCACCGTATTACGAGCTGCAGCAAAGTCGATTAGTCGGAAGCCGTTATCTGTTGTCGTTTCGTGGAGGCTGTGCTTTCCAACTAATCCGCAAAAGATCTTTTTCTTTCCGACTTTAGCATTGAAGTCTCCGAGCACGACTTTGACAAAGAAGTAAGGTACAATGATTCCTCCTGACCGAATTGCACACCAGACTGTAACTTTTAATGGATGCAAAGGTGACTGATGAATAATTTGAGGGTTTTCCATTGCCCAGAACCGACTATTCTGTTTATTCACATATCCATTCAAATGAATATGTGCCTCGTTGTTTGTCCCAAAAATTTCACGTAACTTTCTCATCGTCACAGTAAACGATGATTGATTTTGATAAAATGTTTTAACGATTAAAACACGTTGGTTTATCGAATATTTTTCCATAATAAATTTGCCACGTGTCTACTTCACGACTGCCAAATATGAACTGTCAAGACTAATGTTTACCAGAATGGCGGCAAAACAAAGTAATATAGGTACCTTCCCGGCGGACACCCTGTATTAGGTAGCGTTGATGCGGATCACAGCCATGCGATCGCTTATCGGCTTAAAATCGATGACTTTTGATCTGAGTCGATTTCCCACGACGAATCCACATCCTAGATGTGCAGTATTTGATGATGCTGTAATAAATGTCGCAATCTTTTCTTTTCGTTATTCCTGATCCTATCCATCGTATCTCCTTGATCGCGATGACAGATTCAAGTTTTTGAGTAGCACCTGGCGTATATAGGGTCCTTACATTCCAGGTGCATACTCGTACGTCTGGTTGCCATTTGAGGGGGGTCGTCATCCGAGGCTTCACGCGTCTCTCTCATAACAGTGGGTTGCTTTACTGTGGTCGGGTCGTTAGGCCAACGCACTAACCTCCAATCTGTATGGTCATGGGTTTAATGTTGCAATTCTGTTGCAAATTCAAACCAAGACCAGTATCCGGCGGCTACCAACTTGGAGGTATTGTAAGCACTTGATGTGTAGGAAAAGATACAGCTCGAGGCCCCCAGTTCCTACAACATCAAACCACCACACTATATATATATATGTATATACACTAAGATTTTCGATTAACCTGCTAGTGTGTACTGGTCAGAGTTGACGTGCAGACTGTCAGTTGTGTTTAAGCAATTTTTTTTAATTTATTTACGTATTTTTCATTAATAGTCAAAATAAATCCACTGACCGACGAAATAAAACGGACATTATTATTTTTATTGTTTTAAATAAAAGAAAAGAAAATTTTGAGATTTATACGACTTTCGCATCCTTCTGAGACGGAAATTTGTAAGGATGTTTACTATCGTACCTGGGCCAAATGCATTTATGGGGTTAGGCTAATTTGAACTTTTATCTTGTGTTGATTTTTAAAACTTAAAAGCATTATGTCCCTACTTGTATTGACATAAGTAAGCAATCTGTAAAATCTGCAATATTTTCAGCTTGTTTTTCAAACAATTTATATCCTAAGTTACCACCGAATTGACTCACCTAATTTGGTAATTTTGGATGACAATTTCCGTTTTGGCGACATCTCGATTTCGATAGTGAAAGTTATTGAAAACTTTGGAAAGTGCTATTTTAATTGTGGCACCAAATTGATTTTGATAGAGAAAAGCAGGCCAACACATCGATTTCAAATAGATTTTTGACAACTGAAGGATAAAATTAACCCTCAAGTGAAAAACTGCTTCTAAAGTAACTCAGAGTTACCTAATTTATTTTCCGGATTTGCAGTCTGGTTTAACTCAGAGTTAACTCTGCACTGAAAAACTGGCCCTAGATACTATGTTTTCGATATAATTGGATACAATTTAAGAACATTTACACCATTTCAAGTTTAAATGAACATTACAGACAATCGGCTTCGTTGATTAAAACCAGGTTAAGTTTATAAAATCTAAAAATAACCATATGAAACGCTTTATAGTAAAATTGAGGCCCTCATTATGAATAGCGAATCGAGCGTTCGCTTAAAAGCGAATGATTTAGCGAATTTCCCTTATCACGGTATTATCGATAGCGAGCTTCCCCATTCGCTTCAAAAATCGATACTATCGATCGTTTCCTAGACCTTTGTCAACGGTTTTTAATGTCGTTTTATTTCTGAGTGTAGGTAATTATCATAAATACAAAATAGACAAAATAGTTAAACAGAATAATAAGTGCAATATTTGAAAAGCACAAACATAATGTATATCCTTTTAACTAAACACTAACATATGTTTTGAATCCCAGACGAAATCTAAAACCCTCCACAACTGTCGTGATGGACATGTCCGTCGCAGAGAATCACCCTTTTATTCTTCAATTTCAATTTTATCTTTGTATAAATTCAAACCTGACATCTATCAATCTGGCATCCATCAGCAAATAACAAATATCGAAATGCATAAATGTTAGATGAAAACGTTTCACATTTGTTATATGTCACCCATTTAAAGGACATGAAGTGCAGCAACAAGATGAAAAACCGAATCAAATCAATTTCCTCCTCCAATTACAAACAAACACTTCATACACACACACACACCATACCAACGCATACTGAATATGTCATTTTCATCCGCACAAACGTCAACAAACATCAGAAATTTCCATCGAACTCCTTGGGTTTCAGGGCAAATATATGTATACACAAATGAAAACACAAAAATCCGAATCAAATTAATTTTCACGTTAGATTCTTCATGGACTGCATGAAGGATAACAATAATGTTACTGTGAAATACCAAACTATCATCGATCTGTCATGGTTAACGGTCAGATGGACATCTTCATCGGAAAATACTTTTTTTTTTTGTTTTCCTCACATAAAGAAAAATCAAAAACCTCCTCCTGCTGATCCTGATTTCTCTCAACAAGGTCATCGATCATATCCTGGGCTACCACAATCCCTAGAATAAGAAAAGAAAACACCAACGACAGGTAGTCAGTATGCTCTGGCTGCATTATATGAAGAATAATCTCTCGAGTACCTGTCAATATAGAGATGTATCTTCTTCAAGGATGGATAATTATATTTTTGGTTATTTTCTAAATTTTTGCAATTTGTTTCTTTTAAGGTTACAGTCCCTTTTTTTAGAAAAAAATCTATGATTTCTCTTGAGACTGCAACAAACCGTAGGAATTATGTAGTATGATTTTTTTCAAGTGGTAGCATAGCATATGGCTCGAGAATATTAAATTGTTCAGGTTCACATATTAAATTCTCATAAAAGGATCAAATTCTGGCAGATTTTCTCTCATTAGAAATAAATATCTATATTTTTTTCTTTTTTGTTTCTCAAGTGGAAAGATCCTTCTTCGGTCCAATTGCAACCACATGTTGCTGTTGAAAAATATTTTCATTTCGTTTTCATATTTTTTTTTATATTCACAGAAGTCTTAGTTGGGTAGCCTTTTGTTGGCTTAGAAAATAATAAGCATTTCTTTGGGATCGACTATTTTCGAATGTGACATTTAAAAAAATGATTAAAACAAAAAAAAAAAAACAAATAAACGTTGGATCGGTTACACAACTGGCTTTTGTGCAGTGGCGGATCCAGAGGGGGGGCTATAGGGGCTGAAGCCCCCCCCACGCCTGATTCAGAAGAGAGTTAGACAAACAAAACTAAAATTGTGGCTACAAAATTTACATGTGAGCTGTGTTTTTCCAAGCCCTAGGGAAATTGAACGAATTGTTGGGCTGGACCATATTATATGCAACTGTGTTTTTTCGAGGCCCCAAGAGAATTGGATGAAAAAGGCGATTATATAAAAAACAAATCGCTCTATTTATTTCAAGCCCTAAAGGTATTAGACAGAAAGTTGAGGCTTGGGGCTAAACCTTTACGAAGCGTTTTCCTAAGCCTGCAAGGGAAACTGATGAAAACTATAACACTAGTAGGGCTAACAAAGACATTAAAGAAACCCGACGAAAATAAGAGGCAAAAGCTTAAAAATAAGAATGAAAGCTGTTGTTGGGAAAAATGGAGGTTGGGGCTTAACAAATTGTATGTGAGCTTTGTTTTTTCCAAGCCCCTAGGGAATCGGACTAAAGAAATAACAAGTTTGGGGCTAGTAAGTATGCATACCTAAATGCTGTGTTTTTTTTCCAAGTCCTTATATTGAAACTAGTGAGGTTGACTTTCATGCTATTATTGTTACCTAGATTTCACCCCCTCACGGTTTTCGCCTTGACGGTGGCGAGGGGGCTTAAGTTTGTTCCTCCAGCAATCCAGCTGCAGGGACAAACAACTAAGTAAAACCAACAAAAACAGGGATGTTCATCCAAATAATGAAAAATTATGGTAAAAGAAAAGTTTACAAATAATGAAATTCGAGTGGGGATATACACTCAAGTGTCGGCAGAGGTCACGGCTGCCGGCGAGGGCTTGGCTTCGGATGAGGCTAAGTCGCCAGTGACAAATGTAAGCAAAGAAATTAACAAACCAGTGTTAAAAAGACAATCCAACGCTCTCAACCTTTCAGCGACTCTTCTTCCTGCACTAGATAGCTTGGCTATTGACGGTAGGGAGACCTTGGACAGACTTCCCTCTATAGGAAGTCAAACCGAGGACGAGTTACTGGAAGACTCGAGTCACGAAGAGACTACGCTGAAGCCTACTGCACCCCTCAATGCTTCGAGGCAACGCAGTAACTACAGATCCTCTAAGCGATTCGTGAGTGCTACGGAGAAAAAAGACCCATCTTCTCTCAGTCCGAGAGACAGGGCCCTACTAAAAAAGCATAGGAAGTTGGTGAGAAACTATGAACGGCAGTTGGCAGAGTCTGCCACTGCACCCACTGTTTCCACCCAGCAGTTGAACGCTAAAAAGCCGGACAGCGAAAGAGTAAATGCTGCTACATCTAGGTCTATCCCTAAAAAGATAAACCGTGAACAGGCTGGCAACAACTCTACTGCTCGTACCGGCTCAAATCCGAATCTGGCGTCCTCCAGTAAGAAACAGCAGACCAACGCTATATCAAACCTGAAAGGGAATGAGAAAGCACAGGTAGGCAGCTCTTCTGGGACGAAGCCAGGTTCAATCAAGAGAGCAAGATCGGAGGAGGCAACCAAAACTGTAGGCTCTAAAAAGCTTAAAACCAATAGTTTTGACACCACCCCGATCGATCTGCAGGTGGCCATAATAAGTCGAGACGACCCAGATGGGAAAATCACGGCAAAAAATTGGTTACTTGTGGAAAATGAAATCCTCAAAGCCATGATGGCGGCATCGGAGAGTGATAGTTCTGACGACTACACCTTTGATGGAGCTGGATGGCGGAAAGGCGTTAAAGTGGTATGCTGTGGGGACCAGAAATCTCGGGAGTTCCTCACTCACACAATCGCCAATATTGGCGAACTGTGGGAGGGAGCTTCTCTCGGGGTTCTTCCCGTCACATCTATTCCGCTTCGCCAGCAGGTTAATATATGGATTCCTCCTCCTGCCACGCACGAGGACTCATCCATAATTAAACTGCTGGCGAAACAGAATAAGGAGTTCTCCATACCCGAATGGAAGCTCCTGCATTCCAGGAAGAGCTTTAGCGGGGAAGGGAAGGACCTCTTGTTCGTAATTGACAAGATATCTGACCTTCTCCTCAAAGAGAAAGGGGACGTGCTGAGATATGGTCTCGGAACCGTAAGGGTAAGGAGGCATGATGGCAAAGGGGAGTCAAAAGCTGCTAGTGGTGCAAATTAATTTGCACCACGCCATAGCAGCAACGCACGACCTGATGCTCTTCATGTCTCAAGAGGCCGTGGATGTGGCCTTAATCCAAGAACCTTGGATTCGTAAGAATCAGGTACAAGGATTGAGGTCAAAAAACTATAACCTGTTCCACTCCACGTCCGAAGGTGAAATAAGAAGTTGTATTCTAGTGAAAAAGTCAATTAACGCTTTCTTTTTATCTAGGTACAGCAACAGAGACAACGTGGCAATCAGCGTTGAGACCAAGGAAGGCAACTTCGTCTTGGCATCAACGTACATGCCGTACGAAGAAGAAGACCCACCATCAAAAACGGTCCGCGACCTTGTGGGTTACACCATAACACGTGGGACACCTTTGGTGATGGGCTGTGATGCCAACGCACACCACACTCAATGGGGCGGTAAGGATATCAACAAAAGGGGTGAGTCAATTTTTGAATACATTCTCTGTTCTAACCTCATGTTATGTAATAAGGGTAATCACCCAACATTTCGAAACAAAAACAGGGAAGAAATTCTTGATCTCACTCTTATGAGTTATAATGATAAGATCTCTGTAGAAAACTGGAGAGTCTCACCTGAGGAATCCTTTTCGGATCACTTTAGGATACTCTTTACTTTAGACAGAAATCAAAATGATATTAAACCTTTTAGAAACCCTACTAGAACAAATTGGACAGAGTACACAAAATGGTTGAATGAACGTATCAACCCACCTGAGGAAGAAACGTTTTCGATAACCTCAACCATTGACACTGTTGTTCAAAACCTAACTAGTAAAATGAGAACGGCCTTTGAAAAAAACTGCCCTATATCTCGTAACATTAAACCCACTAACCCACCATGGTGGAACAGTGAACTTAAGAAACGAAGAACAGGGGTCAGAAAACTTTTCAATGTAGCTAAGCTGAGCAAATTAGAGAAAGACTGGATGTCATACAGAGCCGAACTTAACTTATACACCAAAGAGTTAAGAAGGGCCAAGAAAGATTCATGGACTAGGCACTGTGAATCCATTGAGAACACAAGTGAAGCGGCGAGACTTCGAAAGGTTCTTACCTTTAACCCCACGAATCCAGGATACATTAAGCATCCCGATGGATCATGGTCGAATTCGAGCCAAGAAACACTTGAACTATTCATGGAAACACATTTCCCTGGGTGTAAGAATCCTGAGATCTCAGGTTATTCACAACCAGACTACTTAGAAATTTTACAATCAACACCAGAATTGGAACAGGTTATCACAGAGCAGAAGATTATGTGGGCTATAAACTCGTTCAAACCCTATAAATCAGCTGGACCAGACGAGATTATTCCGGCATTTCTTCAACACGCTCTACAGATAATCACCCCATGGCTTAGGGTAATCTTCAAAAGTTGTGTCAAACTTAGATACGTCCCTACTAGCTGGAGAAAGGTTAAAGTTGTCTTTATTCCAAAAGCTGGAAAACCGACACACTCGACTGCAAAGGATTATAGACCTATAAGTCTCTCTTCGTTTCTCCTCAAGACACTGGAGAGAATTATTGATCTGCATGTCAGGGACCTTCTTAATCCAAACATTTTGTGCAGCTACCAACACGCTTACCTCAAAGGTAAGTCAGTGGAGACTGCATTGCACGAAGTCGTTACACAAATTGAGAAAAGTCTCGAACACAAAGAACACACCCTTGCAGCATTTTTGGACATTGAAGGAGCGTTTAACAACGTAAAAACGGAGTCCATTAAATCTGCTCTGGAAGAGGTTGGGGTTGAGTCTGCCATTGTGGACTGGATTTATACCATGCTCAATGGTAGAATCATAAGCTCCCAACTTGGAGATACGATTGTTGAGAAAACAGTAACAAGAGGCACTCCACAGGGAGGGGTGATTTCGCCTCTTCTTTGGTTCCTGGTTGTTAACAAAATTCTTACAAGATTTAGGAATCAGGGCATTAAAATCGTGGCCTATGCAGACGACATAGTAATTTTGATATCGGGTAAGTACCTTACCACCATCAAAGATATTATGGAATCCGCACTCAAAGAACTATCTTCGTGGGCAGTACAAAACGGTCTTGGGGTTAACCCCTCAAAAACTGAGCTAGTTTTGTTCACGAATAAAAAGAAATTAGAGGACTTTACTCCTCCAAGGCTTAATGACATTCCTTTGAAACTTTCCAAAGAAGCTAAATATCTTGGCGTAATCCTTGATTCCAAGCTAACATGGAAACAGAACACAGAGGAAAGAATGAAAAGAGCACTATGCGCTTTCTATACATGCAAGAAAACCTTCGGTACACGGTGGGGAATGCGACCGCACGTCATCCAGTGGATGTACACGGCGATTGTTCGTCCTATACTAACCTATGGTTCTATTGTTTGGTGGAAGGCTGTTGAAAAAGTAAGCTATCTCAAAAACCTGAACAAGGTACAGAGACTAGCCTGTATAGGAACAACGGGGGCTCAGAGGTCTACGCCACAAGCAGGGCTGGAAATTATTTTAAATCTTCCGGCACTTGACGAGTACATAAGATGCACAGCAGCCAAGAGCGCACTTCGACTCAAAGAACTGGGCTCTTGGAAGCAAAGCACCTATGGTCATGGGTCTATCCTCCAGAGGTATGACACAGTGGCCGCACTTGATGTGACGACTGACTACATACCACCTTTTATAGATTTTAATAAACACTTCTCTATTTTAATACCCCAAAGGCATGGCTGGGAACCCAACTCACTTACCAGGGAACAGGGTATCTCATTCTACACCGATGGATCGAAAATGGAAGAAGGAACGGGAGCTGGGGTGTTTTGTGAAGCTCTGAATATTAGATATTCGTATAAACTCCCAGATGAGTGTAGTGTCTTTCAGGCTGAGATTTACGCTATTGAAAAAGCGGCAGAAATGGTACAAACGAAGAAACTGAACTCGTTGGAGATCACATTTTTCGTTGACAGCCAAGCTGCTATCAAAGCTTTAGCCAGTGAGACTATAAGATCCAAAACTGTAGCGAAATGCCGAGGCAAACTGAATGATATTTGTGACACTAACCGAGTCAAACTCTGCTGGGTTCCTGGACATAGCGATATAGAAGGGAACGATATAGCAGATGAACTGGCAAGGAAAGGGTCAGTATCAAATAGAAACAGTAGTAGCCATTTAGATATGGGACTTAACATCCCGATCGGCGTGATTAGAACGAAAATAGACCTAATAACAAAAGAGCAAATCAATAAATCCTGGAGGACTAGGAACGACTGTGTTATCTCTAGAAGTTTATGGCCTAGAATTAATGAAAAGGAATCTCGGTATATTTTATCACTGAGTAAAAAGAATATTAGAATCTTGATAGGTGTACTAACGGGCCATTGCGCCATTGGCACAATGGCCATCAGACTGGGTGTATTTGCACCCGATTTCTGCAGGAGCTGTCAAGACGTAGAGGAAATAGAAACCATTCAACACCTGCTCTGTGATTGTCCAAACCTCCAAACAAATCGACTCCGTTATTTTGGAAACAGGTTTTTTGAAGAACTGGAAGATCTGGCACAGGTCTCAATGGCAAACATGAGAAAATTCATAGAAAGCACAGGCTGGTTCGCAAACGATCCAGTCTATGTGAACCATTAGTTTGGGTGCATCTCTGCCTTCTTTTTTAAGGGGATCACAATGGACCAATAGGCCCCCGTGTACGCAACAGCCTCTGTGCTGTGCACGCCCCTCTTAACCTAACCTTAACCTAACCTACCTAGATTTCCTTGGGTATCGATATTTCTTAAAGATCAAATGAAGTTTGACAAAATAAATCAATGTTACCTTTTTCTTCAACGCCTCTTGGTATTTTTCGGAGTTAGCTGAGCCCAGATAACTTTTGGGGCTTTAGTTTAAAAACTCAGCTTCCGGTGTAAAAAATCACCCTGATAACAGAATCCGACGAATGAGTCAGGTTCAATTTTGGCATTTGGCTCATAGTAAAAATGTCAAAATTCAGTCTGATTCGCTCCACAGCTCATTCGACGGATGTTATAGGTAATCTTTGATATGGATAGTTTGAATGATAACTTCAAAATATTGTTTTAGAAATTGAAACTTATGTTTACAGAAAAACTTATAGTCCAGTCAAATGGTGTTCAAAAGGGACTTAAAGTGGAAAGTTCTGGTGTAATTATTTTTAGTGGCTCCCTATATGTCTTTGGGGTCGCTGAACACGAATCTGAAGTTGTCCAACAAAATTTTTTACGGCAAATATGAGAATTCGTCAAAAAACGTCGAAAATTTCGACATTTTTTGTCTTTTTTCCTTATTGCTCAAAAATTATTTTTCTTTTGCAAAAAGCGCTGATGCAAAAATAAAGACAATAAGATTACCTACAATCTACGCTTTTATAATTTTTTTGTACGACTTATGGTTTCTGCGGAAACAGTCGTTGAAAAACAGCCAAAAATCCGTCATTTTTAAAAAATTGCATAAACGATTCTTTTTGTATTGTTTTCTTCATTACATGAAAAGTAGGCCATGAGTTATTATGTTATTTGCATTTTCTAATTGTAGTTGTCTGAAAGTATTATATTGCAGTGGTTAAGCGTCTAAGTTTTAGTATTCCAAACAGTCAAAATGTCCATTCAAAAGTGTTTTATTTGTGAAAAAGATTGGAGTATGGTGCAGTGAAAGTGGTGATTGAAAAAGCAATTGAAACGCTCCTTCAAGTCAGCAAGAAGAGAAAAGACGGAAAGGGAGCTTCTTTGGCAGGTAAGAAATCAGAGAAAGTGCATACAACTTGCCAAAAAAGCTATATAAATGGTAAATGGTAGGTAGAAATGGTGCCAAGAGCGTACACTCGCTCTTTGCCCAATTAGCACTGGATTGCGCCGTTTTGATACCATAACTCGTTTAACCTGTGTATGAAAGCAGTCTAAAGTGAGGATTTGCGGGTTTATTCTCTGAGGGGCTTATTCCTCAGGTGTCCCGTTTTCTGGGTTGGATGTGAGATTTCCTCCAGTGCGGGTTGGAGATCATCTTTCCCAAGGAACCAGAAAAGCGTTCCTTGCTTTGAAATAGGACGGCTGTGAAGTATGGTTGAGGTATCTTGTGAGTCAGTACAAAAGAGTTGGATCATAGGACACTCACTCGATTGGATCGCATCTCGATTAGATCGCATCTCGCCCGAACTTCCTACATTATGCCGAGCTCGGTAGGTTGTAAAATAGCAACGAAGCGCGATCGATCCGAACGTGTGATCATCACTGCCATTGAGCATCATGAAGCCCCGCAGAAACCCGGGTTCATATTACTCACGGTCTTTGGATCTGGGGGGTAACATGATGCAGAACGCAACCGATTTTCGTCTCAGATCCATTTCGTGGCTTTTAGAAAAGAGATCAAGTCTT
Source organism: Dasysyrphus tricinctus (assembly GCA_963921185.1). Classification (NCBI taxonomy): domain Eukaryota; kingdom Metazoa; phylum Arthropoda; class Insecta; order Diptera; family Syrphidae; genus Dasysyrphus; species Dasysyrphus tricinctus. The sequence goes on from OY992533.1 coordinate 6,935,819, forward strand.
TGATCTTCATTTCGGAAAGTTCGTTTAGGTCGTCAAAAAAAGCCATTCCAAACGATTGTGCCTCTCATTCTGGCTAGAGCTGAAAATTTACAGAGAAAATGAAGGACTGTTTCCTTTTCTTGCTGGTTTCCACAGCTGTGACAGTGAGTATTGTAAGGAATACCCAGCCTCGCCACGTGTTCTCCAATTGACCAGTGTCCAGTGCAGGTTGCTACGACCCTGGCTATGTCCCGCTTGGGTCTACACATTACATCAATTGTTCGGGATTTATTAAAGGCGGGACAGATCGTACTGGATATTTTGCAGTTGGTTAAACTGCTCCACCTAAGATTGGATTCCCTAAGGAAAATTGACAATATATTGCCCCTCACAACTCCAAGGGGAATGTTGACTCTTTCCGCAAGTGAGATGTGAAGGGCTGATCTTTGCCTGGCTCGTTCACGTGCCCGTTAATTTCCCTCAATGCCACTGTGACCAGGAACCCAGACTTCGCGAGCTCATCAGTAGCCGAATCAATGGCTTTCACAGCCGACTGAATTTCTGTAAGGATGGCTGTATTACTATTTTGGTTTGGATCTTGCATGCCTCCCTAATTGCCAGTATTTCAGCATGAAATACACTAGCAAAATTCGGTAGCCGAAACGACTTAGAAATGTTGAAAGACTCAGAGAAGACTCCTGAGCCAACACCGCACTCCATCTTTAAGCCATCAGTATAGATAGTTGTGTCTAAGTCTCTCATCACGGCGTCATCATCCCAATCCCCTCTGGATAGGAATAAGACATTAAAATCTTTACTGAGGCTCATTGTAGGAGCACGGTAGTCAGTGGGAGTCGAAAATATATCAGTGGGAATCAAATTTGTGATATTGTTGTGACCATAAGGTTTAGAAACCCAAGAATTTGATTCTTTAAGTCTTAAGGCACTGCAAGATACTAAATATTTTATTTGTAGATCAAGTGGTAGGAGGTGCGGAAAAACGCTTAAGGCATCCGTTGGGCAAGACCTGTGGTACCAAAACTAGCTGTTCTTTGAACCTTTTTGAGTTTGTCGATATTATATGCCTTGTCAAGTGCGGGCCACCAGAAAATCGAACCATATGTTAGAATCGGCCTTACCACTGCAGTATGCGTCCATAAGATCATCTTCACTCCACCATACTCCAATCTTTGTCACAAATAAAACACTTTTGAATGGACATTTTGACTGTTTGGGATACTGAAACTTAGACACTTAACCATTGCAATATAATACTTTAATAGACAACTACAGTTAGAAAATGCAAATAACATAATAACTCATGGCCTACTTTTCATGTAATGAAGAAAACAATACAAAAAAATCGTTTACGCAATTTTTTAAAAATGACGGATTTTTGGCTGTTTTTCAACGACTGTTTCCGCAGAAACCATAAGTCGTACAAAAAAATTATAAAAGCGTAGATTGTAGGTAATCTTATTGTCTTTATTTTTGCATCAGCGCTTTTTGCAAAAGAAAAATAATTTTTGAGCAATAAGGAAAAAAGACAAAAAATGTCGAAATTTTCGACGTTTTTTGACGAATTCTCATATTTGCCGTGAAAAATTTTGTTGGAGAACTTCAGATTCGTGTTCAGCGAGCCCAAAAACATAAAGGGAGCCACTAAAAATAATTACACCAGTACTTTCCACTTCAAACTACCATTTGACCTGACTATTAAAACTTTATACAGATTGTTTTCGTGTGCCGAAGGATATTTTGACGATTTCAAAGACTGCTTTAAGATGAAGCGATTTTTGATCTTAGTTTCTTAGTGATTTCCTTTGTGCTCTAACGAAAGATTAGAGAGCTCTTCCCGCGAGCAATATTCGTTAAATGAAATGAAAAAGCAAGCGCATCTAGCTGCCTCCCTTGGCGTTACGCCCTTTTGTTCCAATTTTGTCTATATATTTTTCGCACGGATCTTACGTTAATGTCAAAAACAGACAGTATAGTTCATCAAATATTGGACAACCAATTCCGTTGTCCAAGTAAAAAAATTTTTGGACAACAGTAACCTACAAAGTTTGTCAATAACTTTTCGGAGGTAGACGGCTGTCTAAAGTTGGACAAAGTACTGTAGGATGAGTATTTATAGATCCTACAAAAAATATTCCAATTAAAGAAAGGTAGCTACTTATTTAAAGTTCCTATAAACATATCCTAACAACTTTCTTTTACGATGTGTCTTTGTGGAGAAACTGGTTAAAGTGTCTTTTTAAAATAGCAGCTGAAGCTCAATAATTCTAGATGCTCCATTTCCAATCATAAAATTTTGCAGAATTTTCCTATTAAGTACATATATTTTTGCATTATACAAAATCTTTTTAATTCAGCTGCCGACTAGCCTACCTTCTGATAAAAGAAAATTTGGGTTAGTAGGGCATTCGTTTATGATTAAGAATTTTTTAAAAAAGATGTGTCAAAGGGAACTCCAAGCCCCCCCCCCCCACAGCCAAATTCTGGATCCGCTACTGTTTTTGTGGATAGTATATTTTAATTCGTGGTTACAAAATAAAAGTTAAGAGCAAGTTGTACAATCGTGGCTCAAATTTTGATCAGTGGTTCGGCAGTTTTAATACACCGATTCCAGCGTTATAACAGAATAACCGGTTTAAAGATAACTCCTTAGGGCCAGTTGTACAAATATTTATGGTTAAGTATTTTTAACTCACTGACTTCAGCAAACTTACTGAGGTTCAACGGTGGTTACGGCTGTTTGCTGTCGTTAAAGCAAAACCCACCCCCAACGCAGCTATCAATGAGCGGTACTTGCATCCAAGGAGGTGAACAGCTTTCAGTTCTGGGTATATGCATTACAGATCACCTTCTGTGGAATGGTCACATTTTTATTTTTATAAACAGTATTCTATCGAAATAGCCAGCTGCATTCCTCCACTAAAACAATTCCACCGTAATACTCACACTTTCAGGAATGCGCATCAGTAAACTCTTCACACCAATTTAGGACGTACCTACTGTAGAGTACAGAGACTCTTTTTTTTAGCCGAACAACACGTATGTGGAATGCTCTACCCGGCTTTATTTTTCCCTTCTATTTTCCTTATTGTAAATAGTTTCTGAAAAAAATTATTTTCAAACGTAAAAATTATTATTTTTGTTTTTATTTTTAAGTTTGAAAATTATTTTTTAAAAAACTATTAACAATAAAAACTTGATTTAAAACCCATATTAGAGACTAGATTCATGGCTTTAAAAAAAGTTATAGCATGCCATTGTAATTGGTCCTGTTGTTTTTTTAATGATTTGTTTCTATTTTGGGTTAAATTTTTAGAAAGTTACCCCTACCCGTTCAGGTGGTAGGGGTTATTTTCTAAAAATTTGCGTTCGACCCCCCACCGATACGTTTTTTTTTTTCGTCTGAATCTAATCTATAAGTTCTGATTTTTTCACGTGTTTTAAGAATCACCCTTACTCCACTATTTGTACTATTTGAAGTGAAAAAAGGGAGACCAGGGGTGAAATAAAAATCTGAAAAAATTAGGGAAATTGTGTTTCAATGTTTTGAATGGAATGAGGGCTATCCAAGACAATGTCCAATTTAAGGACTACCCTAATGTTTATAATTAAAATTTATGGTTTCATATTTTTTTAACAAAACTTTATCAAAACACCCATGAAAAATTAACTGTGATACAACCTAGCATCGAGTTCGCTTACGGTATGATGCAATGACCTAAAATCTTCTTATCGATAGAGTTAGAACTGTCACACACTAAGGCCTTTGTAATTAGATTAAATGCTAACCGAAAATCATTCCCCACTTATTCCAAACATTTAAACATAAAGTAAGCGCAGATATAGGATAAAACTTTCCACAAAAAAAAATGTGTCTCTTTTTTGTCATTTTATCGGATTACAACTTATAGCGCACAGAGATTCAAATAAAATAAGGCCACGTCAAAGTGGTAGTCTCGGCTTGCCTCACCTCGCTGTGTTTAATGTTCGATTTATTGTTTACACTTCTGCCAATACCCTTGACGGTGGAAAAGAGCTGTTTCAGTATACCTACTTACTCCACCCGTATCCCCCTTTACACCATTTGAAAATATTCAGTAGCACAATTGACAGTTATCCATATTGAAGCAGCATCAGGGCTAATGCTTAAGTCAATAATAAAAATTATTATTATTAGATGTCATTGCAGCATCATCGTCAGACTCTTTGAATTATAGCAGAGGGGATTGTTGAATATTCAATTTGTTGACGTCTATTCTCGATGACATTTACATTTTGTGCCATGGCCACCCCGCGGCAAAAACTGTTGCCGCCAACACCAGTGCTGAGGATGGAGGAATCAAATTCATGTCGAAACTGTCATTCGGAGTATGGTAATCGTGATTGTGAGCATGGAATTAGACACCGATTGAATATTTGGGGAAAAGGGTTTTTTCAGAGGCTGAGTAATTCGAGTTAAAAGGATTGTTTTGAGCTGTGGGTAGCTATGTACGTGAATTTAAAAGAAAAAAAAATCATAACGGTAAGTTATTCTTGTACCTACGTAAACGATATTTTTTGTTTCAGAATTGACATGATGTATCCGGAATTTGTTTATTTTTTTACTGAGGAGGGTTTTGGCTTAAGTATGTTAAAGTTTAGTGTTTGAACCTTTTAATTAAAAAATTGATTGACACTTTTGTTCATTGAACAACAGTCTTAAGACTTTAATCACTGGTCAACAAGTTTTTGATCTGATAGCTGAACTATTACATTCCGAAGGTTTATCAGATACGAATAGGATAGGGATTGGATAGGATACGAATCGAATATGGATCGGATTAGGGTCGGATGCGGATGGGATTAAGATTGGATACGGATGGGATTCAGATAGGATATGGATGAGTTGCTGTTGGGATACGGATTGGAAAGGGATGAATTACGTATAGGATTCGAATCGGATAAGGATCGGATCACATCACATACGAATAGCATTTTGATGTGAAACAAATGGGAAATGGATTGAATAAGAATGGGTAACGGATAGAATATGCATTGGATACGGGCCAGATGCGAGTCAGATACGGATAGTTGATAGGATACAGAAGGAAAACGGATGGAAAATGGAGAGGATACGGATCGAGATTGGAATATGAATACTACGGTACGGATAAAGATACTTTACGGATACGGGTATCTTAACCTATATCCGACCACGACAATTAAGCATGAAGCAATGGAGGAATTAATAATGCTAGATTGTAAACGTTTGACTGAAAAGTCTCCTATTTGTATACCGTTCTTCGACACAGACAGTGGGTGATATGCATAAAACGCAGCATGTCTTAAAATCAGGGGCACTACATGTATAAGGACGTGAGTAGGTGCTCATAGAAATGTAAGTGACTAAGACCCGTTAGCTGATACGATTCTTAAGCATTTATGTTCTACTTAAAAGCTTATGTTCTACTTTTTCCTCTGTATAAACTGTCACATAAGCCCTTTATGTTTTACTTAAATATTTAAGTTTCGTATCAGCAAATGGGCCTAAGAAATTTATTCATACAAAATGGAGCAACTGTTCCCAGAAGCGGAGTTTTGTGCAAGTACTCGTTTTATTTATATCAACCAGCGAATTAGAACATTTTCTTTATGTAAGTTTGCCCAATTCGTGAACATATGTGTGTATGTATGTACCTAACCTACTGTTATTCAGCTAATAGTAAAGTTTACATACGGACCGTATTTTGACTTAATCAGCTCAAAATTCAGTTTCAAAACAGTGTATGAAATGTCGCTGCAAGATTGCACCGTTTGATTGAAAGAATTTATAAGAACCGTATTTGTAAACTATGGGTCTCTAAGAAGCTGATCAAGTAACTACTTATTGTGAAAATGTTAGTGATGAAAATTGCTCATCCGGCTTTTTTTGTCGTTATGATAATTAATGAAACAATGCTATTTGATTTCCCGACGTTTCGAGGGTTGTTGTTTTGTTTTATATACCAAATGGAGCACCCGTTCCGAAAAGCATAATTTTGAGAGGGTTCCTTGATCAAATACCATCAAAGAAATATAAACGATTTTAATATTTTTATTTGGCTGTTTTTATACTGTTATTTTGCTGATTGTAAAGTTTACAAACGGACAGCATTTTCACTGCTATAATTCAAAAATCAGTTGTTTCTACTACGTACAAGTACTTTTGGGGACACAGTCAAGTTTAAGCCTTTAACAAACCGATCTAAGTTTTCCTTTTAAGTTTCTTTATGTCTTCGTCAAAATCACTGGACTGAGAAGCTGATTCTCTGATCATCTTCTAACAGAAAGAATGAACAATTGGTACTGCTTTTCGTAACGGTTCTTTCCCACAACATATCCATCAACACATAAGTATATTCATGCAAGACGACCCCACTTAGGGATACAAAAAAACGGCTAGAACAGCCCCCGTCTTAGCCACTGTAAGAAAAACACCTTCTTCCATTGTTATAATCCCCAACCTACAACTGAATATGATTGTCTCCCCTAGAGTTAACCAAATCAATGCCAAAACAAAATCCTGACAGGCAAACCCATTAGCACGCAACTGGCATTTCATAAAGTACCTCTATAAACGCAGCGATAACGCCAAGAAAATAAAACAACCGAATACTTTCAGAAAAATTCAAAGAAACAAAACCATAATTTCAAAAGCCATATCCTTAATGCACTCACTGCAGGCATTGTCATCATCGTTTGCTGACGGTAGAGTACTTTAGGTAGTTCAACAAATTTTCACTTGGCACCCTATGGCCCTGATAATACTCCCAATGCGGATAGTCATAAATAATATCTCTCCAAAGAGCAAAAAAGAGAGAGGACAAGCTAGAGAAAAAAAGGACATTCACAAACTCAAAACTCGTCGCGTTAATAATTAGTACATTAAGGGCCAAAACATCACCATGAGGAAGGACTCAGGAGAGATTTCTCCTTCCATTCTGTTCATTTAATCCTGGTGAAATTTTTCTATGATGTTATCAAGAATAAAGCAGGCTAAGAGCTCATGCAGGGACATCCACACAGTCCTCAGAGATAGAAAAACACAAAAATAGTGTGAAGAATTGCATTTCTTGATTTATGAAGCGCAACGGGATACCTATGGACACCTACATATGTGCGAATTTGTTCAACTTACTACTGCAACGAATCCCATTCCGGATAATGGTAATTTGTAAAACAACAACAAAAAAAAAAGGATACCGAAGATGTTGAGGATTCCAATGGAACAAGTGATCATTTTTCATATAGCAAACGTCCGCCACAGGTGGTGCATGGTTTCAAATCTTCAATGGAAAAACAGAACAAAACAAAAACCCGATGATAATGCGTTTAACTGCGCTTTTTTGTTCTTTCATTTATGCCCTTTCTCCAAGGACATTCGATGGATTCCCTTTTTGCTTGACATTTTGTGTCAATCAGAATCAAATTCATCAAAAATAAAATAACTCAAACCGTGTCGAAAATTTACAACAACCGCATATTGATCCCAGAGAGAACAACGAGAGCTAGAAGAAGGACTAATAGGATGATTTTATGACAGGACATTATAGCATGACATTTATCCTCGTATTATCCTTTATCCTTGTATTAACCGTCAATAATCACACAAATTTAACGGCAAAATACCAAAAATTTATACAAAACTCAGCTTGAGATTCTTTTGATTTAGCATAGCATCAAAAAGGATCATATATAGTAAAGGGCAATAAATTTGTTACGGTCATCTGAGTTTTGGTTTACGATGTTACCATATAGCTGTCAGTTGGACAATGAACCACATTAGTGATGGAGCACCATCAGCTATAATCTGTTTGTATGTGCATTTCCATGGAAATTTGATTGACAGTTGATCTCGTCGTCCCGGGAGAGCAAAAGGATTAGTATCCATGGTTTGTGGAGGGCGAAGAGGGGGGACAATTTCCATTTTTAACGAGTTAAATTTCGAAAACAGCATTAAAATCATGTTTAGGTTATTTTTTGGAATTTCGTTTTTTTTATTGCTTGTGTGGGTTCGTCAGTCATGTGAAGTGAGTGTTGTTATGACATGTGAAACGAGAGAAATCTCAAGACGAAATTGTAATGAACGACTCGAAGATGATGATGATGACGATGACGCCACCACTTAATATACGAGGAGGGTACTTAAACAAAATGTGATTGTTTGAAATAATTCTTTGATATGATGTTTAACATTCATTTAACTCACTTGGGGATGTAAACAAAAGCGTTCCATAAAAATTTGTAAGAGTTAAATATTTTTTAGTGTTTTGTTTTTTTATTTTGTTGAATGTAATTTCAGTGGAACTTTATGGATACATGAAAACTATGGTTGGGGAAAATGTTTATAATAAGCGTCGTTGTTAGCAGAGATAAATGATAGCAGATGAACGGTTTGACAGTTTTGGAATTTCTGATAAACAAAATGTTATAAAATCGAAATTTTTATCAATGCGTACATTTACGTTGTAATGAGGTTAGACCTTCAAGAAAACAGATACGTATGATTAGATCTGGTAGAAGTCAACAAGCTATAAAGATTAGGTTGGTGGTATTTACTGAACACTTTTTCTTTCATAACACTTATAGACAATACAAAAAATATACACGACCGATCGCACGAATTTGCTCTCGTGGCTAAGCACTGAATAGAAACTACAGTACGTTCTCGATTAACGCAACTCTCGATTCATGCAACTCCTCGATTTTCGCAACAGCTGAGTTTATATCATTGTTGATTCAGTAATCGCAACTCTTCATAAAAAAAATTGACTCGATAAGTGCAACTTTTGTTTTTATATGCATATCTTTAATTAGGTACTCAGGGTTTTGGCCAGGTTTGTTTTTGTCTGTTGCGTTGCATTTTGTCTCGAAAGTTAGTTTCTAATGCTGAATGTGGAGCCGGAAAGAGGATTACATTAAAAGTGGCGAAAACCCTAAGATGGAAAAGGCTTTGTAAAAGTGGTTCCTAAATCAAGGAAAGCAAAATGTGCCGATTTCCAGCGAGTTCCTAAAAACAAAAGGCGTGCTTATTGCATGACAAAAATGCAATGGTTGGGTGACAAATTTTAAGAAAAGACGCGGAATTCGCCTGTTGGGAATTTGTGGAGAAAAAACCCTCCACCGGTAGGTCTTTTTTTCATACGTTGTTTGAGTCTTTTAGGTACGACTCTTTTTAAATTAGAAAGGACTTCCAACAAAAGCGGTCTTACTTTTGGATAACGCTCCTTGTTATCCAAAAGATGGCGAGTTAATAAGTGATGACGGCATGATCGTGAATAAACTTATTTTTGTTTTGTTTCTTATTATTTATATGTTATTGAATAAGAACTTGTTGCATTAAATACATATATAATATAAGTGCAGGTTTTCAGATTTTCGCTTTGCATCTCAAATTGAGCCTAAAACAAAATTTACTCGGTTATTGCAACAACTTTGGTCATTGCAACCACCTCTGTTTTAATTAGTTGCGATAATCGAGAATGCACTGTATTCGTTTTTTAATAAAATTACATTGTACTGAAAACAAAGTTCGTAAAATTCTGAAGTGTTATGTTATTTCTAATTGTAGAAAGTAACTGTGTTCAAAAATTGAACGAAATTTGTTGATCAGAAAATAACTCAAAAATAAGAAAATTTTCACCCAAAACGTTAAAATCCAAAATTTGTCTCCATAAATCAATAATGTATTCACTTAGGACTTCAAAGGTTTTAGACCGGGAGGCGGCAATACAAAATTCCCACCCATCGAGGTAAAGAAAAATTTTGTTATATTGCATTAGGTTGCCACTAGGTGATATAGAAAAACTTGGTCGTCCACCCTGTATCCTGGTCAGACCGGCTGGCCGACCAAAAGAAGTGGTCATATTTTAGGGGTGCTACCACCCATCGAGGTAAAGAAAATTTTACTTACATAGCGTTTTGTCTTCGTTAGGTGATATAAAAAAGCTTGGTCGTCCAGCCCATACCCTGGTCAGATCGGCTGGCCGACCAAAAGAAGTGGTCACTTTTTAGGGGTGCTACCACCCATCGATTAAAGGATGAAACCTACATCAAATTAAAGGGGCAACTTTCTCCTATCAGAATTTCAAGGTCGTCCGGGGCATAGCTTGGTCACTTTCTCTGGCCGACCAGATTTATGCATTTATCTAAGATTATGCGATACTCACTTGTACACATTAATTATTTACTTAATGTCCAAACCTAATGCTTCAAACTTTAATTGGTGAAAGACCAAACCATGACCTGTCAGAATTCCACAACTTGTCCATACTTAATCCTAACTGGTTGGTAGAAATACCTAAATAAACTGCAATTATGATCAAAGCTAATTCTTAACTTATATTTTTGGAGTTGAATGATTTACAAAAATTCCATTACGCAATATTTGCTAGGTCTTTTAAAAACTTGCCCTATTTTTTCAGTTTCTTAAAAGATATAAAGCTTACCACAAGTAGTCTTAAGTCGAAAGTTATAGCCATTTTAATCTAATAAGAAAGAGTTCTGAAACACCAAATTTTCACATAGCATCATGAAAGGAGAATGAGCAAATTGGCCCATATGCTCAACACAATTGTCATTGCATTTTTGAAAAGGTGATTGTTAGGACATAATTTCATTATATAGCCGTTAAGCTCTAAACCATGGGGTTCGCGAGATATTTGACTTCAAAGCACGGCAAAGAAAAATAATGCAACGCCGTATTTGGACATTGTCTTCCTGCTCAACATCAATGTGCTGTGCATCGTTGGAAGGGTTATAGCATGTACTTTATTTTTGTAGGTAACCGTTAAACTGTAGACCATGGGGCTCAAGAGATATTTGGCATCCAAAAAGTCGAATTAAATAATAATGCAATTCTACATTGGCACTGGCCTGCCAACTCAACAGAAATGTGTCATACTTCATTGAAAAGGTTATTGCGAGTACTTAATTATCTTTCAAGAAGGTTAAGGTGAAAGTGGTGTCGTTCGAGATATATTTAACAAAAACGCAATATTTAAAAAAAAAATGCAATTCTGCATTGGAAGCCGGTCTCCCAAATCAACAGTAATGTGTGCTATATTTTTGAAGAGGTTATTGCATGTACTTCATTTTGTTATATAGCCGTTAAATTGTAAACCAAGGGGCTCGAGAGATGTTTGGCATCAAAGGAGGCGAACAGAAAAATAGTGCAGGTCTGCATTGGGGGCTGGTCTACCAACTGAACACGAATATGTCATACGTCTTCGAAATGGCTATTGTGAGTATATAATCTTATTATGTGGCCGTTAAGCTCTTAACCATGGGGTTCGCGAGATATTTGGCTTCAAAGCACCGAAAAAAACAATAATGCCACTCCGCATTTGGACATTATCCAACAACAATAAAATGGTATAATTCCGTATTGTTGTTGTATTTAACATGCTACTTTTTTCTAAGCGAAGATAAAAATGCAAATTGGGCTCAAGAGATATTTGGCAAAAACAATTTATAGAACAATAATGCAATTCCACATTTGGAGCTGGTCTACCAAGTCCACAGTAATGTGTCGTTCATCGTTGAAAAGCTTATTGCATGTACTTCATTTTGTTATATTGTCGTTAAGCTGTAGATATTTGGCATACAAAAAAAGGCAAATAGAAAAATAATGCAATTTTGCATTGGGTGCTGCACTACCTACTCAACTCGAATGTGTCATACATGGTTGAAAAGGTTATTATGATATCTTCATTTTATTATCTAGTCATTAAGATCTTAACCTTTATCAGGTTTCGAAAGGTATTTAGCTTGGTATGGATGGTATTGGTTTTAATTAATTAAAAATTGACGCAGTGTGTGATGATCCCAAGCGGCCTCCCTTTCAAAACTTATTCCATCCACACTTAGCTAGATAAGTTTCGAAACCCATGGTTAAGAGCTTAATGGCCATATAATAAAATGAAGATATTATAATAACCTTTTCAACCATGTATGACACATTCGTGTTGAGTAGGTAGTGCAGCACCCAATGCAGAATTGCATTATTTTTCTATTTGCCTTTTTTTGTATGCCAAATATCTACAGCTTAACGACAATATAACAAAATGAAGTACATGCAATAACCTTTTCAACGATGAACGACACATTACTGTGGACTTGGTAGACCAGCTCCAAATGTGGAATTGCATTATTGTTCTATAAATTGTTTTTGCCAAATATCTCTTGAGCCCAATTTGCATTTTTATCTTCGCTTAGAAAAAAGTAGCATGTTAAATACAACAACAATACGGAATTATACCATTTTATTGTTGTTGGATAATGTCCAAATGCGGAGTGGCATTATTGTTTTTTTCGGTGCTTTGAAGCCAAATATCTCGCGAACCCCATGGTTAAGAGCTTAACGGCCACATAATAAGATTATATACTCACAATAGCCATTTCGAAGACGTATGACATATTCGTGTTCAGTTGGTAGACCAGCCCCCAATGCAGACCTGCACTATTTTTCTGTTCGCCTCCTTTCATGCCAAACATCTCTCGAGCCCCTTGGTTTACAATTTAACGGCTATATAACAAAATGAAGTACATGCAATAACCTCTTCAAAAATATAGCACACATTACTGTTGACTTGGGAGACCGGCTTCCAATGCAGAATTGCATTTTTTTTTTAAATATTGCGTTTTTGTTAAATATATCTCGAACGACACCACTTTCACCTTAACCTTCTTGAAAGATAATTAAGTACTCGCAATAACCTTTTCAATGAAGTATGACACATTTCTGTTGAGTTGGCAGGCCAGTGCCAATGTAGAATTGCATTATTATTTAATTCGACTTTTTGGATGCCAAATATCTCTTGAGCCCCATGGTCTACAGTTTAACGGTTACCTACAAAAATAAAGTACATGCTATAACCCTTCCAACGATGCACAGCACATTGATGTTGAGCAGGAAGACAATGTCCAAATACGGCGTTGCATTATTTTTCTTTGCCGTGCTTTGAAGTCAAATATCTCGCGAACCCCATGATTTAGAGCTTAACGGCTATATAATGAAATTATGTCCTAACAATCACCTTTTCAAAAATGCAATGACAATTGTGTTGAGCATATGGGCCAATTTGCTCATTCTCCTTTCATGATGCTATGTGAAAATTTGGTGTTTCAGAACTCTTTCTTATTAGATTAAAATGGCTATAACTTTCGACTTAAGACTACTTGTGGTAAGCTTTATATCTTTTAAGAAACTGAAAAAATAGGGCAAGTTTTTAAAAGACCTAGCAAATATTGCGTAATGGAATTTTTGTAAATCATTCAACTCCAAAAATATAAGTTAAGAATTAGCTTTGATCATAATTGCAGTTTATTTAGGTATTTCTACCAACCAGTTAGGATTAAGTATGGACAAGTTGTGGAATTCTGACAGGTCATGGTTTGGTCTTTCACCAATTAAAGTTTGAAGCATTAGGTTTGGACATTAAGTAAATAATTAATGTGTACAAGTGAGTATCGCATAATCTTAGATAAATGCATAAATCTGGTCGGCCAGAGAAAGTGACCAAGCTATGCCCCGGACGACCTTGAAATTCTGATAGGAGAAAGTTGCCCCTTTAATTTGATGTAGGTTTCATCCTTTAATCGATGGGTGGTAGCACCCCTAAAAAGTGACCACTTCTTTTGGTCGGCCAGCCGATCTGACCAGGGTATGGGCTGGACGACCAAGCTTTTTTATATCACCTAACGAAGACAAAACGCTATGTAAGTAAAATTTTCTTTACCTCGATGGGTGGTAGCACCCCTAAAATATGACCACTTCTTTTGGTCGGCCAGCCGGTCTGACCAGGATACAGGGTGGACGACCAACTTTTTCTATATCACCTAGTGGCAACCTAATGCAATATAACAAAATTTTTCTTTACCTCGATGGGTGGGAATTTTGTATTGCCGCCTCCCGCTCTATTTAATGCTTAGTCAAAATCTATAGCCATTTTTGAGGTTTTGGCATATGCCCATTTCAGATGAGCTTAAAGGATGTTGGTTTCTTTTTTAATCATGTATTATTTCGACGTTGACATCTCTTACGGTTACGGCGCAAAAAATTGACAGACTCTGATTGCTATATTTTCGCTGTTCAAAATGCAATTTTTGAATAAAAACTTCGAACGAAATAATGCACCAACCACAACTCGGCCATTCCGAACTTCTTGAATACAAACCAATCCATAATTTCACAAATTTTATGAATCGGCCCACTCCATGTCCAGAGAAACATACCCAAACATCCACGAACCATACAAATCCCCCCTCTTGTTTAAAAGTACAATCAATGGTGTACACAGAAGTACTGCAAAAATTAAGAGAGAGCAAATGAATATATTCATGCAGACCTCTGTTAGATACACGCAAATCGGCATCTTGGTACTTCGTGACGTCACAGTCATCTTTTTCTATAAGAGATTGACAGTATTTTTCATTTTACTACTTTTTTGTAGGTACAGACTTGATAGCTGTTTATCATAATTAGTTCGGGAATCGCCTTGTGGGTGTTTTTGAAGTGATAAAATGATACAACTCTGTGAAAAACTGAAATGAAAACCTTTTTCTCACTTCACGATTTCAAAGTTAGGGAAACGACCCGCTGTTGCAAGAAGTTTGTGCATAAGCCCGAGAACCTCAACGTAGCAAATATTACAGCTACAGATCATCACTCGTACTAGGCAGAGAGGAATTTCCCATCAAGGTCAAAATGAATCGGCAACTGAAGCAAAGTAACCAACCACTTCACTAATGGTTTTGTGTATGGGCTTTAGAGTCGATCGAAAGTGACAACTATTTTGCTAAAAAACAATTTTTTTCAGATCAGGTGCCATTTTACCATTTCGGCGGCTATCTAAGCAAGCCAAATTGACTTATAAGGAGCTTTGGAAATCCAGGGGTGGGATCGGCTAAGGTGATTGGATTTATGATAATCAAATATGATCAATTTAATTTTCAGTCTGTGTAAGGTGATCAGCAAAAATTATTAAAAGGTTGGCATCACTTTGAGGGACAAGTATTCAGAGCTATCAAAAAAGCATATATTTGATTTTGAAACTTGAAGAAGTTGTCTCACATATTATGATTTGGCCCATTTCAGCCGACCATTCCGAACTATTTTGCATTTGGCTTCCATCAACTTCAAGAAAATTGCATTTGCACACAACTGGAATTGGAATAGGAGAAATGTGGGTTAATCAAACTCCAGCTGGCAAATCTATTAACCGAAAAAATATGTAGGAACATGTATACAAATGTAATTTTACTAGCCGAGAATGTCTTATCAACTTATGTACTAGCAAATACCCGGCGTGTGCTTCTACGCTACAAAAGAAATATGTACGTTTTGTTTATTTGTTGGAAAAAAAGAAGTTTTTGTATGGGCAGAATCGATAATCGATTTTATGAAACAGAATAAGCTTAATGCATTGTTTTAGTGGTCTAAAACCATCTTCGCCTTATAGCCATTCTAATGAAATGTTACATTTGTGAACGTGAATTATTTACAAATATTTTAGAACTTATATGTACATATATTCATTATGTGTGTGGACAGAATTTCATTTACCATATTTTGATTCACAGGCACTAATAGATTACTTTTTTTCTTTTTGAGCGGCAGAAAATCAAAATACAAGTTGGATTTTATATGAAAATGACAACAAAATAGCTGTCACAAGAAATAGTCACAAAAATATGATTATCACATGTGACAATCACCTTACGCAGACCGAATTTGATTATTGTGACTGTATCACCTTAGCCGATTCCACCCCAGACCTAGTCATATAGAAGCCAATGCATTCTGAACGTGTGAGGTATGAATGTTTGATATGGTTTTAAAGTGGCAGAATTATTGGATTACTTTTCTTCGAAGATGAAGATGGAAGAAAAACGTTAGAGAGCGCTACCAAGACATGATTGGCGAATGAACTAAATTGTCTTTTCCCTAATTTAATAAAACATAAACACTTTTTTATTAAATACTAATCTACTACACATACCTATACAAAAAAACAAAATTTTTTCCGATGCCACAACTTACATAATATGTAAATTTTCTCCAAAAACCCGCCCTAACCCCAACTTTGTCAGTACCTATGTTACTACCTATGTATACATACCACAGATTATGCCACAAACACGCTTCGAATCCAAAAGTGTAAAGCCTTTAAAAATATTCAATTTCCATTGCACACTGCAGATACTATCTCTCCAGAGTTTTAGATATAAACATAAAAGCACCTATAGTATGTTCTCGAACATGGCTTCCTTCCTTCCTTCCTTGCTTTCTTCTATCCTGTATATTTTCCGTAATATTTGCATTCGAATTCCTGTAACCGTACACGAAAAATAAACACATTCATATTCTTTTTATTTATGGGCCACAAAACTACCTTTAAACTAGGTCAATTGAATGTTGTAGCTAGGTCTCATTCAGTCCTTGTAGTCCTCGAATACCCCAGTTGTGTTATACATTTATGTAGGTATAGGTATATACCTGAAACGATTTAGCTTCCACTTCTAAGGCTAATCCCAATGCTCAGCCATAAAAATTATCCTTTTTGCGCTTTGCTATAACTATAGCAATATGCATGTGCAGTGCATATGCAATGTGCATCGTTCAGTATGTATATCCTTGTAATAGTCCCGCACATACTATCTAATTGTAGGTGTTAATGTTGTGATAATTATTGCGGTATACCGTCCTATTATGCCGCTACCTATATGCTCTCGTATCCTTATGCAAATTGCATCCTAAGCACCATCATCAAAAAGGATATGTGCGCCTGAGTATACTCTATTCTTATATGGCATGGTGTATATTTTGTGTGTTATGTGGGTCCTTTGTGTTTAAGTAACATTTTATTGCAGCGGGTTATTATTATTATTATTGCCGTCATATTCGAGGATTTAATTTCATACTCCAAACGAAACTAAACCAAACAAAATCCTCACATAAAACGTAAACATATCCTTCCTTATGTGAATCTGATTATATTAAAATCCTTTTTGCCCTCTCATTCAGCGCATTGTTTAACCTGCATTTTATTAAAATATTTATGCATTTGTATCTCTCTCTGTACGAAGTTGAACAAAATGAGGACAAAATCCTTAAAATAAAATAAAACAGGATAAAGGAAGTGGTGTAGTGTGTATAGTACTTTTGATGTAGGCGCTTCACGGCACGCAATCGAGAGGATGCATGTTCCAAGGATATGTATCGCTTTTTTATATTTTAAGTTGTCCCCATTCTTTTTGTTGCTGTTGTTGTTCGCATAGTAATTTCGCTGGCACACATGAATGGTGATAAGAATATAATTATTGCACACACAATGCTTGTGCGAACATCGAAAAACAAGAGGGGGTGGTGGTAATGTATGCCTCGCTCCTATCCTATCCTGATTTCTGTTTTATTATACTATACGTACCACCCCCACCACAATTCCTTTTGTCCTCTTTTAAACTATTTACATATCCTGGTTGATTGTCATTTGTGTGTTTGCGTATAAGATGAACATACTTACGGTGTGTGCATGGATTCTAGATTTGTATGCATTTCCGCAGTTTATTCGGCAAGGATTACAATCAGGATAAAGCTGGAGGACTTTTTGAGTTATTACAGCGCGCACGTTTATATATGAGGTGGATGATGATGATGATGACGCTGACTGAAGTTAGCTAAGGTGGGTGAGGGCAAGGTGAGTGGATGTAAGTACACTCTGCATCATTATATTATCTATACATCTATACATCTATTCTATACATATAAATAAAATTGGAGTGTCTGTCGTTAATATTGAAATAATTTCAAGTTTTTGAGCTTAGGTGGTTGTATAATTGCTAAGAAACATAACTGCATCATTTAAAAAATTTTTGTCTGTCTGTCTGTTTGTCCGCGGTAACCTTCAAAACGGCAGAACAGTTTATGACGGGACTTTTCATACATGTACTGGACAACACAGGGAGTAATCTAGGCTACTTTTTATTGCAAAAATGTTAACGGTTTCTTTGAAATATTAGAAAAACAATGAAATTAAGGGAAAATTGTGTCGAAACAAAAAATTTATATATAGGAAATGATTATAAACAAGTATAAAAAATAATCGATTTTAAAAGTGTCAAACAATTAAATTAGAACAATAATTATATAGTCTTAGAGGTGGTGAAAGCTTTTCTCAAAACTTTGTCGACGTACTGTTTGGATCTGTGCAAACTACATGCCATAAAAAAGGCATCGATGCCACGGCTCTTTGACCACCACAATGTATTTTCAAAAATTGCTTGACCTATTTGGATGATTCTTTTCAGGAAATCTTTGGTATTGGGAGTGTTTTCGTCAAGTTTGAGTAAATTTGGTCTTGCGTTTTCTCAAAAAGGAGCAGGAGCACACTCTGGGTACCTATTTTATGTAAAAAAAAATAAATAAATTGAGTTTGAAAGGAAATCAATCAATCAGGAAATTTGGTTCTGACAAAATAAAAAAAAAATACAGTCGATTTTAGACTTTAAACTTTTATAATAAATTAAAATGAATAAATACAGTCGAGTTTCGATTATCCGGAATTCGATTAATCGAGGACACATAATGAAAATTTTGTTTTGTTCATTTGTTCTCGAAATGTTTGTCTACCCGGGCGGAGCCCAGGGCGGGCCAGCTAGTAATAAATAAATTTAGTCGTGAAACTCCCTAATGACTTACAACTCTCAACAAGTCCTGCGTTGCAAGTCAGCAGGAATCGATGGAACCCAGAATTTTCTGCCGAATCCAAACGATAGAAATGAGGGGCACTTCCTTATAACATAGATACTTTGGCAGGTTCACCTTGACAAAAAAAAAATTTTGCTTTTAGGTGGCATAGACTGGGATTCGATTCCCAGACCTCCGGCGCGGCGTGACAGCTGATAGCTTGTTAACCGAAGTTGGTTGGGTCTAACGCCTATTGACAGTTCTCTTGCATTAATCGAAGGCATTAATAAGTTTTATCTAAAGAGGTTATTAAGCTGCAAAGTTCTCCCTAAGTAAGCAAGAGTATGAGAGTAGGTTGGTAAGTAAGTAAGCAAGTATGTAAATAAGTAAACAAATAAACTAGTAGGTAAGTAAGAAAGCAAGTAGGTGAGTAGGTATGTAAGTTCATTTTTAAGTAAATCATTTTGATTGAAAAGCATCAACAAACTGACGGACATTAGTTATTTACTTTTTTTAATTTAATCGTCGGGAACAAGATAGGTATTATCTAAAAAGCATTTTTTTGTTAGATTCAAATTATAATAATCAAATGACTCAGACTGTATTTGTTAGTTTTTCTGCAACTACAGAGCGTGTACATATGTGAATGGGATTGAGTGTGGTACATGGTATTTTAATGTTATTCGCGAATAACGCTGTTTCACAATGGAAATGAAAAGTAAGTATTTCGGTTCAATGGAAACTAAAGTATATTGGCAGCAGCTTTTGATACCGCTCATAGTCATAATATCTCTTAAGTTTTGGGTTTTTATTGTTGTTTCTCTGGCTTGGAAGATAGCAAACTTGTTAATAGGTTAAATTGACAAAGCAAATTAATCCGATTTTAAATGTTCCTTGTTTTTCACAAATACTTCAAATTTGTTCTCCAAATAACTCTTACACGAGTGTCCTACACTCATGATTGCATTTTAAAATACAAACGTTAATAAGGATTTTATAATAAAGCACGAATGCAGCAGTCTCTTATTTAAATTAAATTATGAGTCCCATCACCAACAATAGCTCTCACCATATTTTGTTCATTTTGTATAAATTCACGGTTTAACACTTTTAACGGTAGAATTTATCTTCAAAAATTCCTAAACAACCTACTTTAAAAAGCTTCTTTTTACCAAAATAAAAATATATGCCAAGCCAGCTGCAATAACTGAAGTTTACGCCACTTTAATTCTGGCTTCAATCCAAAATGGCCATATCTTCAGAAGTTGCTATCCGCAATCCTTATAGAAATTTCAGAACCAACCAAAGTCGGAAGTATATCTACCGAAACCTTTCTATAAGAGTGCCCACATAATACCTATCCACAAATGAAAAGTTGAAATTTATGTACCTACGTATTCTTCATTTATATACGCATCGCACCCTTATAGCAAAACATTTCACTCAATGCCTTGTCAAGTAGCCAATCTTTCAGCCAAAAGAAAGGACTTAAATTAAGAAAAAGAAAATTTAATTATAAATCCACAAAACGAGAACCAAATAAAAATTAATTCGCTACACTTTCGTGTTGGTTTAATTAAATTTTTCATCCGATTTCCGTGGGTATATATTCCTATACGTGTGTAACTTTAAATTTAAAGGAAATCAAATCGCGTTTTCTATGCCCTTTTCTGTCAAACGTAATTTGCTTCATTCCTGGCCTTATAAAGTTGGGTGTCCTTTTTCACGCTATCATCACCATACCTTGCTTCAAGGATATCGTATTCACTATGGAGGGATAGCAAGTAGTGCAACGGTGAAAGAACCTGTATTTGCATGAAAATGAAAATTCAAAGTACTCCCACAGGATATTTTCTCTCATAACAAAAAAAGCTAATTTCTTGAATTCAAACAAAAAGATAAAAGGCAGGTCCCTCCCCCTCAACCATTCGTCGGTAAAACACAAAACAAAAAGTCAAAGAAGGCGCAACATTTTGCCAACACAGTAAAACTCGATGAGTTCAATTCAAGGATAATAATATTAATAATATCATTACAGTGACTGTTTTCTTGTTTTGCAAAAAAAAAACCAAAATAGAAGCAAAGAGACCACAAAAAACTTGTGTTTCTCATCGAAGATCAAAACGATTCCGTCCTCAAAAGGACATTTTAGGTACACAATCAATAAAAAAATACCGACAAACTGATGGGTATAAGGCCAAGGAACAAAAGCAACAGAATAACAATGTAATGTCACCTAATTGTTGCCAAATCTTTGAACATTTTCAATCTTCCGAATCTATGTAGGTATGTATAAGTTGCAAAAGAAGATGAAAGTCTGAAAGTCCTTGCTTTTGATCTTTGATTTTTATCCTGTTGTTTTCCCCAAGGATTTTTATGTTTCTTTTCTGTAAAACATTGTTACAATAAAATAGGAAAAAAGGATCATTAAGCCGATGATATACCTGTCAAATTTTTAAAATGCATGTCGGCTCGACTGGGCTTAGACTTGGGTGACACCTGAATTGATTCTATTGAGTGTGACACCGACTTTGATCGCTTTGATATTTAATCAATTGATTTCGGGACCACAAAGCGGCTGGTAAGGCATTCAAGAATATTGAGGATGACAATTTATACGACACTATGTTCGTTACTCAGGGGAATCGAGTGTGAAATCGTTTTGATTTTCAGATTGAAAATTGAAAAGATAACAATGATGGCGGAAAGGATTGGTTATGGTAGATGTAGGACTATGGACAAATTCTAATCAACAAACATTGTGTATGTAGCTGTAAGAAATTTGTACATCATGTCTAAGTTTATCGGCTTAACGGACTCGTTTCATGGAATTTAGTTCTCGCAGATGCGGTCACAACGTTAGACAAATGAAGACTTCATCAGCTTTTCTAAACAAAAATATTCTACAAATTCTAAAAGAGGTCTAACGATGGATGGAAATGACAATGAAAAGTTAGAATGATTTTATTGAAGCCGGGTCTACAACTGTGCGAAACAGATAAGAGCTAGGAATACCAAGACACTTTGGACAAAATCATGCACCGCATATAAATTAAAGCAAGCATTACCTCCGAAACGTTACCTATCAGAAGGTGGCTCAGCAAAATGAGCACAGGAAAACACATAAAATAGTATTAAGCGTTGGGTGTGAAGTGATAGAATAGAAATGTTATAGAGGGGGCAGAAGGGTGCTGTCAGAAGGCCTCATACCACAAACAAGATGTATTGGATATGAAACAAAAATCTGTAACAATCAGCCTTATCACAGGCCTCGTCGTAATAGATTCGTACTACGAATCCTGAAAAGAAATCCATACCCCCCGACCTAGCCAAAAAATTGCTAGGTACGTAATTCGGAGCTTGTAGGTAAAGCTGATTAGAAGACCAGCTGAAAACATGAATGGAGCAGTGTGTGGCTTTCCTGATAAACAAACTGCGAATGGGAATACAGAACTGCGTAGGAATATCAGGGGCATGGGTTATAATAAATTTAAATTCAATAAAATAGACTTACCAAAATGTTTTAAAGATGCCTCTTTAAATTTAGCAGATTTTTAACAGCTTCAAGTCAGTCAAATTATTGAAACCTCACACGCAATAGGCGTGTTCAGGAAAACGAGATCTCCGACGGCTCAGTGTCAAAAACTGAGCAAGCCAATCCAGTATTTTCTTTCCTCAGTTATTTGACAGCAAAATTTCTGAGGAATTCTGTTCACGAGACTGAGATTGCTGAGGGCTCTGAGATCTCATTTTCCTGAACTCGCCTAATAAAAAATATTATTTTTTCCAAATCACGACAAAAATTTTTTTTACGATTTTGAAATAAAAAAAAATATTCACATTATGTAAAAAGAAGTTTTTAAGTTCACCGATAAAAAGAACGCGAACGAACCAAACGCAAACGTACGGCTATCGAAAAAAAAGTATATATGTACATACATATGTAGTAAATCCATAGGTAAACACAGTAAACAGTACTGGATGGGGATAGCTAATTTATTTTCGCGAAAAACCAGACCTTTTTAGGACAAACAAGATTAGATCTTCTTGGAAAAATATTCTATACACATTAAAAAACAATATTATACACAAATTTAGAGCGAAAATTACAACAATTTCACCGAAAATTAATATTCAATGGGTGACCACAGAACAAACAACAAAACAAACTACACCTACTAGAATTTGAAGCGAATACAAAGTGGATCTGTTTACATTTCATTCCATGCATGGAGATAAGCCGCGGCGAATTGGTTATGACATTGGGCGCGTTCAATGTTTGAATAGATAGCCTATCTAGGATAGCTTTGTATCCATGTATGTGTTTGAACGCAAGTCAGCTGTTGTTGACATTTCTCATAGGATAGCTTTGTATCCTAAAATTTTTAGGATAGCTTGGGATCTCTTTTCTGCCAACAGCTGTTTCGTCATCAGCTGTGTTTTAACAAGGGATTACAACAACACAAACCTATCCAGATCGCTTTAGTTCGGTGTTTGAACGTGGCCATTTTGGCTATTGGAATTGGAATTTGCGTGCATTCATTCAGTGAGGTGAATATAGAATTGGCGGAATTTTGGTGAAAAAACATTTTATGTTGGCTGTGCGGAGGCGGAGGGCGGCTTGGTGCGCCACGCCAGCTGGCCGTTTGAAAAAAAGAGGAGGATTGAATATGAGTGTGTGTGTGGAGTTTGGAATTGAAAGTTTATGGTTAACGTTAGGCGTTTTCCTTTGGAGGTGGCGAAGTACTTGCAAGTATTTTGCCAGCTTTTTTCAATGGAACACATCAAACTGCTTTCCCATGTAAAATGTATCTATTCGCGCATGAGAGCATGTGCAGTTGGTAGCAGCGTTGCCCCCCTACTACAGTTGTAGTGTTTTTACTACATTTTATTTTCCAAAAAAGTCACTACGTACAATCCTAAAATATTGGCAAAACACTACAATTTTAGAATATCAGAAAATATAAAATCTAAACAAAAAAATTGATTATAAATAGTTCTGTTTGCATACTTTCCAAAACTACGATAATTTCTACGAATTAAGCTCAAAGTTCTGTCAAGGTTCATATAAAAAAATTTACTAAAATTTGAATTCGTAGTTTGCGGAAGTAAACGAAAAGACTGATTGGAATAAAATATCTACGTAAGGATTATTGAAAATTGGGGGAAAAAGTTAATTATGATTCGATTTGAAAATGGCAAAAAACAGTCAATTTCGCTTCGCTTCGCTAAAACACTGAATAAGAATGGGTTCTTTTTAGATTATGAACGATGTCAAACCCATTTAATATTTAAACACTTTCATTAGATTTAAATTTTATACCACTAGCTCGTATGACATCTGTCACATTTTTTCTCAGGAACTGTCATTGATTTAGGCGAGTTTAACTTGTTAATAAAATGGCCTTAACGCTCATGTTTATAGTTAAGGAAAAGTTAGAGAGCTGCATCAAAGTTGAAAAATTGTTAATTGGTGTCACGTTTGGTAGTTTATAATTTTGCGCAACTAATTCTAAAGAAATGATAAAAATCTGCAATATATTTCCTAATTTTTAAGTGATTTTATAGTTAAATAAGTAAAAATTTTGAATTATTTGATAAGTAGTTTTTATTTAAATTTCTAAAATTCAAAAGGTTTAAACAATTCAGTTGGTTTTCAAGTTTTCAAGTAAACTAAATCAGCCATGCTCACGCTACATTTTGAACCAGTTGGGGGGGCAACACTGGTTGGTAGTACTAGATTAGAGTTTTCATCTACTCGTAAGTACTTCGCCACATCCAAAGGAAAACGGCTAATGTATGTATTTCGCCGTTTAAAAGAAGTGATGCCACTATGGCATGCTAGGTTTCCACTTTGTCTTTAACTGACAAAGAAAATTTTTTGAAGACACAAATTCGACAGCTGCCTTAATAATAATCCAATTTTAATGTGATTTAAAAAGTGAAATTGAAGTGAAAAAAATTAATAGAAAATTCCAAATGAAAATAATGGGGACTATCGTGAGTAAAATTTCCCACGGAATTTTTCCCCTCGTCGAAAAAATAAAATAAAATATATAAATTGGGTGGCGCAACAGCTAGTGGAGAACCAGGGCCTCATCATCATCATCAAGTCCTGTAACCCCGGTTGGGGCATAGGGCGCCAACAAATCGTTTCCATCCTTCACGGTCTGCAGATAGATATTTTCAATGGGGGTGGCAATGGTGCAGTGGATGTAGTGCTTGACTGCTAGCTTAGAGGTGTGGGTTCGAGCCCCATTCTAGGCAGCATTCTTTTCTATACTCTCCCAGCTTAACTGGACGCCACCCGTGAGATTTAATGAGATAATAAACACCTTGATCTCAATCCACTGTGCCAAATCTTTCCTATCTTCCTACTCTTTCTAACTAGTGCCGTGCAATTCAGGTTGCATTTAAAAGACCTTAGGTCTTACAGGCATATAGTTATAATTATTATTATTATTATTTAACTGTGGCCACGTCTTTCTCTGGGAGTCTGCTTCTGCTAGAACTGTTGATTTCCATGTTGTTCTTGGTCTTCCAACCCGCCGTGCACCCTGAGGATTCCATTCAAATGACTGCTTTGCAATTTCATCGTTTGGTTTCCTCAGCGTGTGACCAATCCATTGCCATTTACGCTTTCTTATGTCAACGTCCAGCCGCTCTTGACTTGTCCTGCGCCACAATTCCTCGTTTGATATAATTTGTGGCCAGCGAATTTTTAGAATAAGGCGTAGACAACGGTTCACAAAAGCCTGCAATTTCTTTGAGATGGTAGTCGTGATTTTCCAGGTTTCGCAAGCATATAACAGCACGGATTTGACATTGGATTCGAAGAATCTCAACTTTGTGCGCAAGGAGATTTGACATGATTTCCAAATTTGGGAGAGAGAACCGAAGGCTGCGCGAGCTTTATTTATTCTACTTTGAACGTCCAGATCAGTACCACCATTTGCTGAAACAATACTTCCAAGGTAGTTAAATTGTTCAACCTCTTCAACTGGCGTCTCCTGTATTAAAATACGCTGATGTGTGGAGCGGCCTGTGAGCATTATTTTTGTCTTTTTGCTATTTATTTTAAGACCACTCGCCTCTCCTTTTAACTTCAGAGCTTCACACATCCCGTTCAGCCCGCTGATGTTATTTGCCAAGAGACATATATCATCGGCATAGTCTAAGTGGCTAAGCCTTTCAAACGGTCTCCATTGAATGCCCTGCCTCTCTGCTGTTCCAACGCTGGCCGTCAAAACATCGTCAATCGCCAGTAGAAGAGAATTGGCGATAGAACATCTCCCTGTCTCACACCCTGCCGCACTTCGAAAGAGTCGGATAGCTGCCCATTGTGTAAAACAAAGCATCTTGCGTTATAGGACTCTCTTATAATGGCAACAATTTTTGGGGGAATTCCTCTACCAAGAAGTGATCTCCATATACATTCGCGGTTGACTCGGTCAAAGGCCTTCTCAAAATCCACGAACATGAGGTAAAGCGGTGATTGAAACTCCGCAGACTGCTCAAGAACGATACGCAGAGTGTTGATATGGTCGAAACAAGACCGCCCACTCCGGAAACCAGCTTGATGCCTCTTGAGTGTAGACTCGATTCTAACCTTTATCCGCTCCAGAATGATGGTTGCCATTAATTTTGGAAAAACGGACAAAACTGTAATACCTCGCCAATTGTTGCAATTCTTAAGATCACCTTTCTTTGGCAACTTAACAATTACACCATCCTTCCAGTCGCTGGGATAGATTTCATTTTCCCACACAGCTTGTATCAACGGGTGTAGAATACTAGCCCTTCTGACAGGGTCAGCTTTCAGGAACTCGGCTGGTATACCGTCAAGTCCAGCTGCTTTGTTATTTTTGAGAAGATTTATCGAAGATTGAATTTCCAGTACTGTAGGGGGTTCGATGTCAATACCCCTATATGATCTACGCATCTCGTTAAGCTGGGGCACTTCAGCACTCTGCTCGACAGAATCCTAATTAAGCAAGGCACAAAAGTGATCCTTCCACCTGCGCAGCTGATCCTTGATTGATACCAAAAGTTTACCATCCACATCCATTACAGGATGATTGGTGTTGCTTTTCTTCCCGACAACTTCCTTGGATATTTGGTACAATTCCCTCATATCTCCTCTTCTTGCAGCGTTTTCCGCATTTTCTGCGAGACCGTCTAACCTCACCCTCTTGTCACGTCTCACACAGCGATAGACCATCTTATGTGCTAAGCGATACTCTCTTCGCAATTCAGCCTTTCGTTGAGCCAGGGCCTAGTGACTTACAACTCACAACCATTCCTGTGTGCGTCGAAAACTGAGAACGTGAATTGTGTTCGCAGTTTTTCTCGGAATTTATTGGCATCGAAAATGAAAATTGCATTTTGCATGGCCACTGGGCTACCATTTTGATCGACCAAATTTGAACCTGTATGACAGAGTGAAATATTGTTGGCATTTCCAACTTTAGAAGATCAGAGTGACCTAATTATGAGCAACAATCTATCCTTTTTAGAGGATGCTAATGTCCCTGAAAAAAAAAACGAAAATGAATCAGAACAACAACTCTGGAGTGGAATTGCCTTTAAATTTGGAAAAAATTAAATTTCAAGGTAAAGGTTCATAAAGATTTTAAATTTGAAGAAAATCTCTCAACCCGTTTATGCTCTAGCTTGAGGTAATCATGTTTCTGCCAAACACCACAGATATTTTGTCTAATAACGGTCATTCAAAAATATCAATAGCCGCATTTTATTATCCACATGACCTGATCCAGATCAATTTTTAACTCGTAATTGCAATAACAAAATGGCATCCTGCTTTTTATCTGTATCTATTTCAATGATCCAAAAATTTCTATTATGAATGATCTCAGTAGTGCAAAGAAAACCGGCAACAGATGCATGAAAAATAAAAAATAAACGTAAGGCAAAAAGAGACGGGTATATAACTCCTGTCACTAAGATCCTGCTTGTTTTATTTATCATGATCTGATCCGGATCAGATCACGTGAATAATAAAATACAGCTAATGTTTCCAAAATTGATCAAAATTCAAAAATACTAAGATATTCTGACTTTAAAAATGGTCAAATTTTGAAAAGTTAGCTTTGTTTCCGGGAATATTATGGTTCATCTGTTCTTTTATTTAATTTCCAAATCAAGTTATTTTATTCATTTATCAATTGATAGTTGTCAATCTCAAATTTGTTGGATCAAAAACATCATTATGACCCCGAAAAAACTTCTGCTAACAGAAAAAATATAAGAAAACCTGAACAAACACTAGAAAAATATAGGAAAACATAGTAGGAGTAGTACCAATTCACTGCTAGGTAAGACTCCACTTTTGAATAGCTTAGGCCATAAAATTGGCAGGGGAAGCCCAGACATAAAAATAGTTAGTGAATGTAGGCCACTATCTCAGACTGTGATTAAGCGACGTCTGCTATCTTAAATTGTGATTAAGTGATGTTTGCTATCCCAAGCTATGGATCCTACTATTTTAGAAAGTTATCATGAAAATTGTATAAAATATACCTAATAGAAAGTTATAGGTACTAAAGAACCAGAGAATAGTGAATAAAATATGAACAAAGTTTGTTGTTTACGTTTTAATGCACAATACTCCCAGTCAGAAGTCAATACTTATATCAAAATTGTATCATAAGTGCCTAAATTTTTTATAGAAAACTCAGTGATGACTCCTTAAAACTTTTCCGACAATCTCTTTTACTCATTCTATAGATAACTACTTGATAAGCTTTGGTAAATTGACACTTAAGTCCAATATCTTATTCACACTCAAAAATAATAGAACTTTCTCCTTCCGCAAGCTGCATAGCTACACTATAAAGCCCCAAAAACTCAACTGTCTAAGCAAAAACCAAACCCAACAAATGACCTTTGATTCCTATTTATCACTCCAGGTCCAACCACACCGCATATGGCCATAGTGAGCCACTCTATAGATCCTGCACCAGTGTGTGCAATAAATTTCAATTCAACCTCAAATAATTACACAAATGGCTTTTCGTAGTTATCACTTTGTCCATATATGTATAGGATATATGTAGGTGAGTATATACAACGGAAAAAGCCAACAAGGACGAAACAAGCTTCGAAACATAGAAAATCGTCCTTGTTGTAAAAAGCGATTTTCGAAGAGGAGTGCCTATGTTGTTCTTCGTTTAGTCAATTACAATACAAACGAATCCAGCCTCCCCTAGCAACGCCATCTCGCCGTTGCTGCCACTACATGCGGCGGCGGCCGCCAGCCGTCCAAAGGTTCGAATACTACAAAAACAACAATAACAACTGAAGTGTAGTAGCCCTTTTCATTGATTCCATATACGAAACATCCATTAAATTAACCATCCTCCTTGGCAATTACACAAACACTATTATCGCGTATCCTTAGAGAGTGCAAGGACTTTTTCCGGAAAGCCCAGACTGTTTCCTAGAATTGGCCAACAGATATGGACAAACAAAAAACTATTCCAGTCCAATCCGACAAAGGTCTCGTTTGTTGAAACTTTTGCATGTGAATATGTACGAACTATACTACCTACCGCCACTGTATGTCCTGCCCCGCGCTCGCTCACCATCCATCTATAAGTGAAGTTGTGGTGAATGAATGTGTGAAAGGCCATAAGGATATTGAATTGTTTCTCTGTATTTTTTTTGTTTTCGCCTGCAAACCACAAGAAGGCGTCATCGCGTATGAAAAGGAAAACAAAATCTTCCACCCCATGCATCAGTCGCGCAATTGGGATGTTGAATTTCGATTTCGAAAAGAAACCAAAAAAAAAAAAAAAAAAATGAAAACAGTGTCCTGGGGCGCTGTATATTCTATGCAATGGATAACCTAAACATTTTCAAGTCCCCCAGCTCTCGACTTGTTGTGGATGTGAAAAAAGGCCAAATGTTCTTCTCCATAATGCAGACAAATTCCAAACACCCCAAAACTGCTGACTCTTGTTTAGCAAGTGATTCTGAGTGGGAGTGGGTGGAGAAAGAGGTAGAGACAGAGAGAAGAGGAAAAAAATACATATTCAAGTTATATGGGCATTTTCATTAATTTCCCGGATTTGACTTCTCTTAGACACCCTAATCAATTTTACTTTGTGTGGCCGAAAACTGCCAGGGGCTAAACTCGGGTTCGGGTGTTATCGTTTCTAACTGAGCGTAATGGAGACAAATGTGTTAAATTCTTTTTAATGTTGATTAGGAGACTTTATGAGTAATTTTTTTACATATATGAAATTTTAAAGAAATATTAGGAGGGATATTTTGGATTTTCGTGGCTGTTGCTTAAGCCAGAATTATGACTCCCAACGTTAGCATTCAATATTAATTTCAAGAAGAGGTTCTTGAAATACTTATGTCGTTGGATATCCCAAAACCAAACTTATAGACCAATACTTGATAATTAAGTGATTTCTCGCACAATCTTAAATTGAACATCAAAAGTAGCAACTAGTCACAATAATACTTCACATTTTGTTTTTGAAGAATTAATTACAATAAATGGCTGGTTGGATATGGGAAAGCGTATCGAGCCAGAAGTAGAGGGGAAAAGTAGATCTTTCGTAAACAGAAGAAGGCGTACAAAATCTCCTAGCTGAATGAGATGGAAGAGTTTCGCAATAAAAATAATAGCCATAAAATAGAGCTCAGCAAGAGGCTACTGGTACTGGTCCTTTGACCGGAACATAGGCTCTTCGAAA
Organism: Dasysyrphus tricinctus; assembly: GCA_963921185.1. NCBI lineage: Eukaryota > Metazoa > Arthropoda > Insecta > Diptera > Syrphidae > Dasysyrphus > Dasysyrphus tricinctus. The sequence continues at coordinate 6,966,251 of OY992533.1, forward strand.
CAGATGAGCACAGAAAATAGTTGATGTACTTAAGCACTATTTACAGCAGATCATGAGCATCATGTAGAGCAAATGGAAGGAAAAGAGTATCAATTTGGAATCAATGAAGACCCAGTTTCACTACCCAATAGCGAAGAGGTAGGCTTAACTATAACGAAACTTAACAACACGGGCCCACCCGCACTGATGTCTTATCAACAACACTACTCAAATGCGGAGATGATTTGTTTTGGTACTTTGCAGAGGGAATGCATCAAATCATTAACAAAGTATAGGTAAAAGGAAGTTTGTTCGGTAATTGGACTACCAGTTCTATTATTCCATACATAAAATATCGTTTTTACATTTTGTCCCTGCTAGGCTTAGCATATAAGATCCTATCCAAAGATTTGTGTGAGCGTCTGAAGCCGTTTCTGCAACACTCTAATTAGCAAGCTCCAGATCAGACCAGAAATGTTCACACAGAAGCAAATCCTGGAAAACACCAATGACTTTCAAGTCAAGACTCGTCAGTCATCGAATTAGAAGGCGCATATGATCGTCAGAAGCTCTATATGGCGATATTCGAACTCGGGATCGCTGGAAAACTGATTCAGATACATATATCCAGTCTACATTGAGAAATACGCGATGCAATGTAAAACTAGGGAAAAGCTCTTCAAAATACGCACAGGGTTTAGACAAAGAGATGCGCTATTAACTGATTTTTTTAATATCGTTCTAGAGCACACAGTGCTCAAAGCAGGCGTTAGCAAAAAGGGCACCGTTTTCAACAGTTCTGCTCAGCCATGTACTAGTGTATGCGAACGGTGTTGAAATTATCAACAGTTTCCAAAGTTCCATAACTGAGTCATTCACGGTGATATTTGTAAAACCAGGAAAAACTCATTGGTCTGAAAGTTAGTGAGGACAAGATCAATCATCAGTCCAACGGCTAGGACAAAACGTCACTATTGTTAGCAACAACTTTTAAACAAATAAGGAGTTAATCCCTCGAATGACAACTTAGTGGATTTTCTGTATTGGATCGCTGCTCTTTCTGTTTGGTCCAATCGGTACCAAGTAGTGTGGGATTCTCACCGCACAAAGACCACCGGTGAACCCGGACCAGTCTATGAAATCTACATTGGGGGTAGTTTAAAATTATAACACTTTCCAATATCTATAGACCATCATCTCATCAGGCTTGGTTGGTTCTTCTTTATCTCCGAACATTTTCTCGTACATTTAAGACGGTCTCCATTTCGGAGTTAGTTTGACTTTGCAGTCGGAGATTGTGTGATACAGCGTGTTTTTTTAACCACTTCTGTAACCATTTTAATTCGAAGGTCACGATGTAAATTGCTGTTTCTTATATTCCACGAAGGACCTTGCTTTGGAATTTTTGGATGGGGTCAGTATTTGTTTTCTTTGTACAGCCCCATAGTTAGATGCCATATGTCCGAACGGGTTTCAATACTGGCTTATATAACATTAGTTTGTTCTGGAGAGATAGGTCAGAGTTCTTTTCTAGTAACCAGTACATTTTTCTGTACTTCAAGTTTAGTTATTCTCTTTTCTTTTTGATGGGCTCTTTCCATTTAAGCTTTGCAGTCATTCCAAGGTATTTGGCGGTATTGGAGTAAGGTACTGCTGCACTGTTTATAACAATTGGAACATTGTTTGTGTTTTTGTTTGTAAAGTTTATATGCGTTGATATCCACTGGAATATTCCTTGTATATAACAGATACAGAGTTGGTCCGCCGGCTTCAATTTTCTTTAGTTCGGAGGACTTTTGGTCGAACCGTACTCTAAAGAGTCGGTTCGTAACGTAGGATTTCATTTTTTCAGTTTTCGTAGTACTGCATGGGAAGGTCCCTATGCAGTTTGTACTCAAGTCCCAAGTGCCAAACCTTGTCAAAGGCTTAAACAACATCTAAGAATATAGCCGAGCATACTTGTTTTTCTTCAAGTGCCCTTTACACATAAACCGTAATTCGATACACTTGTTGTTCTATAATAAATAAATTAATTGGGTGGCGCAACAGCTCATGGAGAACCAGGGCCTAGTGACTTACAACTCACAACCATTCCTGTGTGCGTGTTTGTTGGCAGGAATGGAGGGGACCTACAGTTTTTTGCCGGGTCCAAACGACTTCGAGCTCTTCTTTTTTTCAATGTCAGCTCCTTTTTTTCGGCAGGATAGGTAGTAGTATAGGTAGTACCTAGTGCTCGTTGCATAATGGTTAGTGCGTTGGACCGTCATACCGAAGGTGTGGATTCGATTCCCAGCCGTGCCACCTAAAAACAGGAATGTTTTATTCGAGGTACTGCCTCTTGCGAGGAACTGACAAATCCTCCAAGAGTATATTTGTCATGAATAAGTGCTTTTCATGTAGCCGTTCGGACTCAGCAAAAAACTGAAGGTCCCCTCCATTCCTGCCAACAACACGCACACAGGAATGGTTGAGAGTTGTAAGTCAATAGGCACTGGTTCTCCACGAGCAGTTGTGCCACCCAATTAATTTATTATTAAATTTTATTTCTTTTTCTCTCGAGTTCGAAATTATTGGAGTACTTTCTTCTGCAGCCTGTTGCACATCACGAATAAATAGTTCTACTTCATGATCAATTTGTTCAATTGTTTTCATAGGGGATCTTATAGGTTTATAAAACATTTAAGATTATTTTTTTCTGAATTGGTTTCAGTTTTTTGTCTTATTCACGAGCTAAGGATTACTTTTTTCTATTATTTCTGCTTCGCTCAGTGATAAAATTACTGAAGCATGATCTGACGATTAATCGTAATTACCTTCGACACTTATATGATTTCGTTTGATACATTTAACTACGAAAAGTTTATAAGGTCTGGTATTTTGTCAGTATCAGATGGCCAATATGTTGGCGAACCAGAAGAACTAGCATTGAAGTCACCACTAACAAGGAAGTTATTTCCTTACAAATCAAGGAGTTCTGAAAATTCTTCTTCAGTTTGAGAGCGCCTCGGAGGGCAATATAGAGCTGCTATTTTAAAGACTTTCTTTCTTATACCAATACTAATTGTTGTTAGTAGCATTTTTTCATTAGTAAGCTTTGGTTCTTAATAGTGTTTAAAGCACTTTGTTATAATTAACACGAAGTGCTCGCTCTGCAAAACCCTTCTACTTGCCTGCACCTCAGCACCGAGTGTTGGCGATAAGCCGAAATTAAAAGCTGATACTGGATATTTTTAAAAGAAATATGAAAATAGTCCAAACAGTCAAAATTAAAAAAAATATCCCATATTTCTTACTGCAAATTGCGGATTACAATAAAGGTTTGTTCAATTAAGAAAATAAAAGCCTTAATTAATTTTAAAGAAGGCAAGAGTATTTACGTGATTAAAAAACACCCAACAAGAATGTAAATTAATTCATTAAATATGCATATAAAATCATGAATAGATATTTAATTACATTATTAAGAATTATTCCCTTTAAACATTCCTCAAATAATAGGAGTTCATTCAATCGAAATTAAAATTCATTCATTTCAGTTTTTGTGTAGGATAGAGGGCAAGCATAAGGTATATATCAGAATTTTAATGACTTTATAATTAGATTTCAAACAATATACTTACAATACATACAACTCACAGTGGTACCAATTCAAGTGTATTCTAAAATGCACGTGCATTGGTGCAATAAACAAAGAATGCGCCTAATTACATCGATGACATTGTTTCTCAATTATCACCGTCATCAAGTAAGGGGCCTTTGGGCCCACACAGCAACCAACAATGATATCAAAAGAAGGCACAACATGCAAGTGCGGAAACTCCAGGTTTTCAGTATCTATAGATAAATTACTGCCAGACTGAGGCCATCAGTTTTTTTTTTTATTTTGTAAAACAGACGAATTCAATATTCCCCGAAGTAAACCTGAATGTAAACAATGTTGCTGGTTCTTAAAACAAATCTAAATAAAAATTGAAAAATAAACAAACATGCACGCGATGGTGGATGCAAACATGTTGGTATTTTTTTTTATTTACGATGATGGGCTGATGGCTGATGATGCACTGAAAGGGTGTTGAGAGAAAGTTATTTCATAAACATGAAGCTTCAGCTATACGCAAGCAAGTTGCACACAGATGCAATGGTGTTTTTTTTTACTCTCTGTGTTCTCTATTGTTTGCATTAAAATTCATCTCTTCTCGGAGAATAGCTACTGAAAGTTATGCTCTTGCAACATTGGAGAAGAGAAGAATACAAATGTTTAAATCAGCATCTGCTTAATAGGAAAATGGACCAAAATTTGAATCTTCAGAAAAGCAACAAAAATGATATAAGAAAACAGATGTTCTGGCATCTAGGCTTACATTAAGAACTCACCACCAAAGCCTAGTATCAATCGAGTGAAATTTCCATACAGAGCATACCAAAGTGAAATTTTTAGCTTTAAATGCACATCTTTTTCTTTTGAATCTGAATTTTTTGTTAGAAAAATATGCATTTGTTGGTGATTTTTTTGTTCCCATCCGCATATTGAATTCAGCTCAAGGCCTAGTACCTTACCTACTCACTTCTTGTGGAATAAGAATTAACGCATTCTGCAGCCTTCCAATTGACATAATAAAAATATGTGAGTATCGGCAAGGACAAAACCTGATGTAATGTGAAAAATTTGACATTTGACAAGAAACTTATAATAATAACAAATTTCAAGCTTTCCATTAAAAAGGGACATTTAATTTTCACTCGAACTGTGAACAAAGGTAAAAGCATTGAATGACTTGACTTGAAATAAACTGGTGAAATTCATCTTAAAGGGAAATTTCCTTCTTACCAGGAAGCAACATTTCTCTGATAGTTACTTTCAGCTCCTTTAGTTGTTCATTCCATCAATTCTGTTCCTGATACTATTTTATACATTAGATAATATTATTTAACCCACTTACTCTCTTTTTTTATTTGAAAATTTATGTATGTGTGAACTTTTGCGAAATTCGCTCTTCAATATTGCTGAACTGCATCTTTGAGTATAGTTCATTGTATAAGAAAACCTCACAGGTGGGGTTATTCCGAAATTGCAACCATTAAATGCATAAAGAATGTTTAGATTCATGAAAAATTGTGCAACCCAAAAAGACATTGACCTTGATTTTCATCTTCTCCAAAGAGAGATGAGGCTATCATTTAAATTTATTGATTATTATAAAGACAGTAATCATGAGCAATTATGATAGTGAGGAAGGAATTAATGTTTTGTGCTGTGCTTATATTTTATTTATAATCAGGACAAGTAATATTCTTTTCTTCTTGGAGTAGGCTTAAGGTCAATTATTGTTTCCTATAAGCTTTGGCATTTTGAGTATATTAACGCCCATCTTTTACTTGACAGGACTGAAATAGAATAAACGAAACTTGTAATAATTAAATTAAAATTAAATAAATTAAATTTTGGCATACATCAGTATAAAATCATAAGGTGTGGAATCTATAGCTTAATTTATTTGAACTTTTTTTTTGAAGAATTGATTAAAACAAAAGTTAAAGATGTATAATAAATCTTGAGAGTTCAGCAAAACAAGAATCATGGATTCAGTTTACACGTTGGGCGCCATTTCTTGTATGTTATATTATTATTTTACATTAAATAGAAGGCTAAAATATCAATAAATAAATATTGATTATTTGTTGAAAATTATTTGAAAACCATGAAAAATATCAAAATTAACTTACAGTTAGGTATTCAGTTTTCACGTTGGGCGCCATTTTGTGCATGTTACTTTTTCGTATAAAAAATACATGACATTCATTTCAACTAATCTTTTCAACTAACTTTTTGTTGAAAATTATTTAAAAAACTATGAAGAACTATTAAAAAATTATATATCTAGTCATGGGTTCAGTTCTCACGTTGGGCGCCATTTCTTTGTATATTAATTTTATTTTATAACAAAGGCTAGACTTGAAAAATGTTTGAAAAATCACGAAGAACTACTTTTTAGATGTTAAAACATCCTACCGATATTATATCTTCTTGTTCAAAGCTAACCAAATATTCTGCCAACCAGTAGAGCATTGATAAGCAAAACTCTGATTTTGGGTAAACATTTAAAGCCATATATCATTCAAAACTTAAAATCTAACTGTCTTGTGACTTAACCCCATGTTAGGCCCCATTTCATGAGAAGTGAAATCAGTAGCATAATGAAGAAGCATGAATACCTGCCAGAGATCTTTTCTCCCATCCCAAATTGTGAACCACATATAAGTAGCATCAAATTATGAAAGTTTGTTTTCAAATGCTGCCTGGGTGACAGTTGAGACTTCTTTTCGACACAGGAACTCTTCACTGATGGAGATCTAATTTGGAATATTACACCACGGGATTGAGTCATCGGTAGACACTCTGGCATCAAGATAAATCTGCACCGTTTGTTATTGTTAGAATCTTAAAACTCCACAAAAAAACCATATTCGTTTTTAAATATTCACACTTTGACTTCGCTGGATAAAAAATCGTATTCTTATTTTCAACATTAAACTATGTTGTAAGCTCATGTGGCGTGATTAAAATGAGTCTGGTTCTTTTGTGAAACGAATTTGTAGCTAAATATTATTGCAATATCTGGTTGTTTATGTTTCAACTTGTGGAATCTAAAAATTTTGTGGAATATACATTGAATGTACACACAAAACATGTTGAATTTTTAAATGGGTACATAACATGTTGCTTTGAGGTTAATGATAAAGATAATTATGACGACATGGCTTTGTATCAATATCCATAAGAAAACTATACTTAAGATTATTTTGAGAAAGGGTTTAACAAAAAGATTGAGTTTGAATTCATCTGAAATCAAGACACGGAATCTGCACCGTATATAAAGCCAGAAGTATTTTCCAAATGATTCAAATTTTTTAAAATAAATAAAAAAAAATAAAAAATAAATTGGGTGGCGCAACAGCTCATGGAGAACCAGGGCCTAGTGACTTACAACTCTCAACCATTCCTGTGTGCGTGTTTGTTGGCAGGAATGGAGGGGACCTACAATTTTTTGCCGAGTCCGAACGGCTAAATGAGATGCACTTTTTCATGACAAGTATACTCTTGGAGGATTTGTCAGTTCCTCGCAAGAGGCAGTACCTACCTCGAATAAAACATTTCTATTTTTAGGTGGCACGGCTGGGAATCGAACCCACACCTTCGGCATGACAGTCCTACGCACTAACCATCAAGCCACGAGGTACTACTCAAATTTTTTAAATATTGTTTATTCAAAGAAAAAATTTATTTTCTATTTTGGTTATCATCGCTCTGCAAAAGTATTTCTAATAATAACAGCGATGTCTTCACTGTTTCTACATGTTTGTCCGTTTTTTCTGAATCCCTCACAGATGATTAACCTATTGGAATGCTTATTTTCTTATCAAACTAAATCGGAGTTTATGCTAATTATTCCAATTTTTCTTGTATGATTGTATGTACATAGATCTTAAAATAAAATTATATCGATAACTATTTTTTTAAGAGAGAAAAAAGCAGTTCGTTGTTTTTTTTTTGGCCACAGGAAATGGGGCTTACACGTCTTAGACAAAACTATTTATTTATTTAACGCTTAGTAGAAGCAGACTTAGTTTAATGTATTAAAAATAGGATCCTATTTTAAACAATAACATTAACTAAAATGAATTAAAAAAAAATATTATAATAAGTATCAAAAATTAAAATATATAGAAGAAAAACAAAAAGCAAAAGATGGAGGTGGGGTTAAGGATATATTATTGAGGTAGATTTGAGAGGAGGTTATTGCGGAGGGCAGATTTGGATATGTTGAAGTCAAATACATTGGAAAATTTACCTATTAGCATTACGAAGCATACGAGACATAGGATTGTAAAAAGAGTAGTTAGTGCGGAGAAGAGGTACTGACCTTACATTACGGGGATTGGTGTTAAGGGAGATCGCATTCAATAATGCAGGACAATCAATGCTTCCAGTTAATAAGTCGTGGATGAATATGATGTCTGAGGTGTCACGTCGTCTTTCTAGAGATTGAAGGTTAATAAGCTGCAAACGGTCAGCGTATGGAGGCAGTTGAAAATGATCGTCCCAAGGAAGAGTACGTAGAGCAAAACGAAGAAATCTGCGCTGGACAGCTTCAATTCGCTTGATTTGGGTGACCTGGTACGGTGACCAAACTTGGGAAGCGTATTCCAGGATTGGTCTTACAAAGGTGATATATAGTGATTTGGAGACATATGGGTCCGCAAATTCCTTGGACCAACGTTTTATAATAGCCTATTGAACAGACCTTTTAAAAAGGAACAATTACGTGCAAGGGTTTTTCTTATTGAATATGTTTGTTTGGCCCATAGGCATGCTTAAAACCGAAAATGCTACTAAATTCACACGTGCGTTTCTGAGAGAATGGTCACACTGGCCACTTTTCAGTATTTTTGGTATAGCTCGAAAACTAAGCCGAATTTGACGATTTTACATACAATACTTTTTGTTCAAAATTAAATTTTCTATCGAAATGGATAGTTTTGAAAATTTTTTTAAAAAATTTAAGCAGGAAAAGTTAACAAAAACCAACATACAAAAAATCGAAAAATCAAAGATTTTTAAATTTTTTCTAAATTGCGCATAACTTTTTTCGGAGTAAAGATACACTCAAGACATTCATAAAAAAGTAAACTGGAGTTTTACGGCTTTAATATGACATGTTAAAAAAGCCATATTATTTAAAAATTGACAGAGATATAGCCATTCAAACTTTACCATTTCTTATCATTTTCCGCAGTTTTTGCCCGAAAGCCTATTTTTTGGTTCTTTATGACAAATTTAACGTTCCTATCACCTAATACCAAATCTTATGTTAATCGGATCAGCCGTTCGGTCTACAGGTCTGAAAGCATTTAAAAACAGCCGAAAAACGAAATTGCGAATTTAAATCCTTTTTATAAATTCTCTTTAGTTCTAATGTCATATTATATCCAAATTTTGATTTCGAACATTTTTACGAAAGTGAAATTTGCCATATTGTACCGAAAAAGTGACTTTCGGGCCAAAACTGCGAAAAATTATAAGAAATGATAAGGTTTGAATGGGAATATCTCTGTCAATTATGGACAAATATTAATTTTTGAACATGCCATATTAAAGCCTTTAGTCTCTACTTTGTATTGTCTGTCCATGTCTTGACCCTATCTTTGCTTCAAAAAAAGTTATGCACAATTTATTTAAAAAAATTAGATATCCTTGATTTTTTGATTTTTTTTAGGTTGGATTTTGTTAACTTTTCCTGCTTAAATTTTTTCATACAATTTTTTGAACTATCCATTCCAATAGAAAATTTAATTTTGAACAAAAAGTATTATATGTAAAATTGTCAAATTCGGCCTGGTTTTCAAGTTATACCAAAAATATTGAAATGTGGCCAGTGTGACCATTCTCTCAGAAACGCATGGGTGAATTTAGTAGCACTTTGGGTTTTAATCATGCTTATGGGCCAAACAAACATATTCAATAATAAAAATCCTTGCACGTAATTGTTCCTTTATACCCCTCATTTTCCGGTCTATTCAATAGGCTATAAAGCTAAGCATTGAATTTGCTTTATTTATAATGCTGTCAATATGGCAGTGAAAGTTGAGCTCACTATCGCATAGGACCCCTTAGTCTTGCAAGGAAGTAACATAAGGAACTTGGTCACCCTGAATAACCACCAGAGACCAGAAACCAGAGAAGTTAAATTGTTACTGACAGAAAATCAAATGTGAAACATGAAAAAATCAACACAATGTGAAGTGAATAACGGAATACGATCCACATTTTTTTTTTTTAATTAAGTGCTACCACGCCGAAAAGGATATGGGAATGGAATGTTTAAGCTAGACAAAAATCAAATACATATTTTTACATAGGTACCTATGATAGGTACGTATGAAAGATAAAAAACGTTCATTTCGTGAAATGAAAAACACGATCCACAATAATTTTCACTTTATTTTTTAAGTTTAATTAAGTAAGATAAATTGCAGGAAAAATGCTTTGATAAGCCAAGCTACAAAGACTCACTTCCCGTGTGATAAAAATAAATACCATCCACAATCACGGTGCGTTATCTTTTGTTATTTTAATCAATGTGCTGTTATCAATAAAAATTTAAGTAAAATAAATACATAATATAAAATACCTTTGATATTTTACATAATAAAAAATGTATAATTGACAAAAACAGAAAAACATATACGAAGTCAAATGAGAAACTCAATACGATCCACAATTTTGTTCACCTGTTGTTTTAAATGTCCATACCTACGTTCCACCACAAAGAGTGATAATAGATTATTTCACACCACATGAAACAAAAAATGAATAGGATCTAACATCATTTTCCACAATTGGTGTTTGTAATGTCTTTTCGTTCAAGTTGCTTGGCAGATTCCTTCTGTTCCTAACATTTAGTTTGTTTGATTCTGGTGGAAAGTTTTTAAATTTGTAATAATTTGGTATGGCATTTTCCTTTATCATTCAAAATTAATGGTCTATCACTTTTAAGAAACATTCTTTTCGTATCTCTTTAGAAAACTTCCCACATACCTACAAAGCAAAATTTTGAAAAGCCTAGGTATGTTTATTTAAATTGATGAAAAACTGATCAAAATAATATAACTACCTTAATCACATACAATTTTCCTCTCATCAATCTCAGTTGTTCTCTATTATCTTAAGTTTACCCGGCATTTTCAAATCCCTAAAGCGCAGGTTCTTCATAAAGGTACAAAATATGTTGCTAGAAATCATCATCTCTAATCCACTGGTATCAAATTCTTATTCACGCTCTAAGTAAATATCTAATTTGTTCGGATATTCTCAAAAATAATCGTGATGCAGAGTAACACAAAAACAATCCTTTAGCTATCACCTGTGTAAAATTTTTTTGAATCCTAAACAAAAGACAGCAATAAAAAAACTAAACAAATTTTCAGAAACACAACAAACACATAATATAAATGTTGCAAACATACCCAACCACAAATACAAGTAAACGAAAAATTCACATAGATACTCTTTTCATACAAATACATCGAATCGACCGGATTTGGTTTGCTGGTTTGTGGATATTTTTCAGAGATACATTCTCCCTGGCAAAACAACGAATAGTATCTGACTGAAAGTCGCCGAAGAAAGGTGTGTTAAATGTGCATCCTTAACGTCGGGATTTTTGCTGTTTTTTGGAATGAAATGAGAAAATTTTATCAAGTAAAAAAAATAAGAATCTGAATGATAGTTTTTAATTTGTCCCCTTCTCAAATTGTATCTTATGAAAACGAAGTTTAAAAAAAAGTGCGTTTCTAGCAATTTCAAAAAAATAATTGGATTTATTTTGGAGTTTAAAACAAAATTTTTAGAAAAATCGAAATAAGTATCTACGAGTGCGTGCGAAAAAGTATCTTTGGTACTACTTATGAGTTAAGTTTGACGAGTGCAAAATAATAAGAAAAAAAAAATTGGAAAATCGAAAAAATAAATTAGTGAAGCAAAAGAAAAGTGAAAAAGTGTTTAAATAAATTTAATAAAAAAAAAATACATTATGGATTAAAATCACATTCGACAGCTTCTAACCGGTCTATGGATAATTTATGTGAGTACCTTTGCGCTTGCATATCTACATATGTTTGTACATAAATTAAAAATTAATAAATTACCCACATAGAAGTACAAAGATACCTATGTACCTATACACACGACATTCACTATATACATAGGTACAATTAATATTTAAGTAACCACCATCTCTCTCTCGTTAAACCGTGCCGTGTAAACCATCTCTATCTCCTCTTGAATCACTATTTAAACTTTCATCATTAAGACTAAAACAATGTGCAAACATCCTCACACTCATTATTGTGTACTTAACCCCGAAAAAAAACTACACTTAAGTCGTTTAAATAATACGAAAGATACGCAAAGTATCTTAGAGCTCCTCTGTTTGATTCTCTGACTATAGGTATGGCGAATGGGGTTTGATACGGGTGGGTGGGGTGAGTGCGGGGGCAAGTGAGTATATACAGCAAGCAAACGCGAGATAAAATTAAAGACAAGGGTCTTTCTGATGGCTTCAAGCTTTCGCCGCCCTTTTAACACGCACATAATATACGTCATACACTCGCAGATACCATTTTATTTTGTTTGTCCTTGTGACTGTATAAATTTACTTAACATATTAAAGATACAAACATTAAAGGGATGAGTCGTTGGTGCATTCATCATCGTCATCATTTTGATGTTTTTATTTTTTTAAGTTCATATAATTATTATCCAAGAACAAACAAATGAACAGTTTTTGTTGTTGCTTTTCCTTATCCAAACAGTTTTTGTTGAAAGTATCTTTGTATCTTTTAACAGTGTTTTTCATGTTTAAACTCTGGAGTTTGGATAATGATGCTTGTTTTGAGTGGAGAAGCACAATTTCCATGTTTTTTTTGTTAAGTTTAAAAAGGAATACAACGAACAAAAAAATTTCTTTCATCCCAGGACGAGATTTGAACTTCCTTAAAAAAAAACGAAAATATCAAAAAAAAAAAAAAAAATTAATTCTAAAGGTGAAAGCATCTTATAAATGAGATGTTTAACGAAAGTAAGATAGATAGTAAATCTGGTAGGTAGTATATTATTTAGAAGAGGATTTTCTTAGTACGACTAAGGCACATCCAGGCCTTGATATTTGTTATCTCTTCAAGATGAAAAATCGGTCAGTATTCATTTTTTTTGAAAATCACAATGATTTATAGCTCTCAATATAGTAATGTAGTCCATTCCATAATCTGTTCGGTTGGTTGTATCTTTGTTTATTCCTTATCATGCCTTGGGAAAAAGATTTGGACCATTAACAACAAAACTATGGGAGAGAGACGAAGATGCTGTAGGGTATTTTGTCGTGATGTTTTGTAGATGCTTTATATTTTTTTTCTTAATTTTTTGAAAGATACTAATTGATCGAGAGATAGTTGTTTTGGTGATGGTTTATAATATAACGTATACCTAACGACTAGGAGTAGGTATATCTTTCCTTATAGGAGATTGAGTCTATTAGTTTTTATTGTTTATCAGTGAGGTGCCTTTTGGATGAGTGATAGAGGTTCTCCCCTTTTTTGTTCCTTAATTTTTCTTCTTCTTCTAATATCATCTGATTGGATTAAGTTGTCAATTTAATTTAATGTTGTGGGTTTTAGTGATATCTGAAATATATCCAATTGAGTTAAGAGATTTCTTGAGGCTTATATTTTAAGCATTTATAGTTAATTTTTTCTTTGCATTGTATGTTTTTTTTGTGTGAAGGAAATATGTGAGAAGTAAATAAATTAGTATCTTCTTGACATTTTGTCTTATCATTAGAATTAATTTCTTTGTTGGGGCTATTAGAGTGTTATCTATTGTTTTAATAAAAATAAAATTGGAACATTTTGAGTGTGGTTGCTAATCTTATTAGGAAAGTTTAGGTTTGTTGACGTTCTAAGCGGTAAAAATAAATTGTAATAACTTTGAAAACTATTTTTTTCTTTCTTGTTATAAGATAAAGGTCATTCTTTAAAAGCAGGCTGGATTCGTGTCACTGGATGGAAGAAACAGAAGGAAAGAATTTTTACTAAGAGCTATCATGCTATGTGATTATGTTGATCTTTTTTGTTGATGAATAATAATTAGGTAGTTAAGTGGGATTCAGGACAAATGAAACAAAGAGATAATGCTATATTAAATTTGATAATTTCCTTAAATCCATATTAATGACGAAAAGAAATTTTCTCGTATGACAGCCTCTAACTTCAAAATGAGTTCATGCTCGAATTTTTAGTAAAAACTTGAGTACTAGGTATTTTTATATTTTTTGAGTTTATCTGTACCTACCTAGTTTCTGATAAAAATATTTGTAGGTAGGTAGTTACTCATTTGTTTAGTTTTTGTTTTACCTAAGTAGGTATTAGCACTATTGAGAACCTACTCACAATTTGAGAAACTGCTAGGTATCATCCGAAAATAAATTAATTTAATAAAGCATCAATACTTGACTAGCAGCGTTATCTATAAGGCATATACTCACATTTCTAGCTAAAGAGTTTTAATAACAACTGAGAAATAAGGACTGTGTTAATACGTAGGTGAGTATACCTCCTTCGTCTAGGTGGTGATAAAGCTCTGGACATATACTTATGTTGATTTCAAATAGACGTGATTTTATGCCACTTAAAGTCAATTGACTGATTTTCTTGATTGAATCTAATACACACATAGCAATTCTCGGTATAAAACTCTTCTTAGTTTCTTAGAGATGTAGAAGCCTTTTGTTATAAACTTGATATAAGAGACAATGTCTTGAGTAGTGTTTTAAGAGAAGGATTTTAGTTTCATCTTTATTTTATTATATTTCGTTTGTATTTATTTTATTATGTTTATTTTCATTTCTTTTTATTTTATCATAATTTATTTCTTTTTATTTTATTTTATTTTATTTTATTTTATTTCATTTTATTTTATTTTATTTTATTTTATTTTATTTTATTTTATCTTATTTTATTTTATTTTATTTTATTTTATTTTATTTTATTTTATTTCTTTTTATTTTATTTCATTTCATTTCATTTCATTTTATTTAATTTTATTTAATTTAATTTAATTTAATTTAATTCAATTTAATTTAATTTAATTTAATTTAATTTTATTTTATTTTATTTTATTTTATTTTATTTTATTTTATTTTATTTTATTTTATTTTATTTTATTTTATTTTATTTTATTTTTATTTGATAGAAGTTTCAAAATTCATGAATTTTTGAGTAGCGAATAATTGCGCATTTTAAAACAAATTAAAATCTTATTTACTTGGCTGAAGGCTGCTGAAAAAATAAACACTTCGTCTTCATCTGTTTGAGGGTTTGAGCTGGTTCTGGGCCTGTTTTTATTTTGACAAAAAATTAACTCAAGGTTAGGGTCCTCACTAGTCACGTCAAATTTGTACGGACCCAAGGCCGTAAATGTTCGCATATTTGCATCCGTTCGAATCTACTGAATATTTTAACCAATCTTGGGAAATTAGTTTCTTGTTATACTATTCGCTAGCTTAAATTCGATATTTAAGACCCTTAAATCAAGCCCTAAACTAAGTTCTTTAAAAATCAAGTCAGAGTACCACAAGGTTCGTTTCTAGGGCCATTATTGTTTTTCGATACTTGAACTGGATAAATATTTTGGCAGCTATATGAAGATAGAGAAGGTTTATTTATAGATTCACTACTGTTGCCTTGTGACTTGTGAATGAATATACCTAATATTTAAGACCAAATACCACAGGGCTCAATTGTGATGCCAGTATATGTTTTTTTTAGTAGCTCATGAACTTTTTTATCGCACAGAATTGAATTTAAAAATCCTTACTTATCTGTCCTCTTTCCAAAAAAAACATCATTGATCTAGTTTCATTCAAACTTACACAAACACTTCTAATTACTTAATTAAAAATTGAAAGTACAAGATAAATACAAAAGACTTCATTAAATTCCCTACAAAATCTATTAAATTTTTAATGAAAATCAAGGTTTCGGTCTACCATCAAATTGAATTATCTTGTGGTTTCATAAATTATTCTCACATCTATATTTTAGAATCTTCTTAAACACAATAAATTAAAATAAATTAATCATCATCACCTTTACCTTTTTCTTTTCTTCTTAACTAAACAATTTAAATTTCAATGTAGTCCTTGACACACAAAAAACAACCCAAAGGAAAAACAATAAGAACATTCCCACAGAACCATTTAAGATACCTTTTATATTTTTCTACCTATACAGACATTATAATACTCATGGAATGGATACTTTCATCAATTTCCGTTTTTATCTAAACCTTAGAAGAAATATTTCCCTTTTGGTATAGCTACCTAGCTAGATATATCTTGGGTTATGTTCCTTTCTTTTTGTCATTCATAGTGCGTATGTTTTTTTTTGTTCATTTCTATCACAAACCATTTAAATTGATATCCTTTTTTTTGTTTCTATATATATTTTTATATTGTTGATTGAAACGTTTCTTCCATTTTTAATTGACAAAACACTTAAATATTAAATGAAGTGGTTAAAATAATTTGATCAAGACAAAATACACACAAGACATTCACGAGTAGTATAGAGACAGATGTTTTACATTATTCGTAGAGTTTTCCTATTGGAATTTTAAATGAATACAAATTGAGATTGAAAATCAATATTTCAAAAATGTATAGGTATTTATTCCTTAAACCCTTTTATTCATGTTTAATTTTCAAGGGTATGTTTTTTTTGGTTTGATTCGAAGATTTATTGTGATTTTTTTTAGATATTATTTAGGGAAAAAGGGCCAAGTACTTTATATTGATTTTTTAAAGGGGTCTAAGTTTAAGTAAGAAGTCTAATACAAATCTAACTTAATAATTGTTATTTCATTTAAAATTAATTCTATCTATTTGTTTTTATTTGAATTTTTATTTTGCTTAATTGATTGTATCCTGGGGTTTGCATTGCACAGTTTTCGAATCAGCATTAAGCTTATTAAACAATGAATTTATTTAAAACCAAAAATTAACTGGCCCTACAAATGAACCCTGAGGTATTTCTACTGTACAAAATATTATTTTCGTCGAGGATCTGTTTGGGTTGCTCAACAGCCCAAATGCAGCAAATTTTGACATACCATTTTTGAAATACCCAGTGGGCCAGAAATGTGCCTCGTCACTGAACAAAATTCGATGCGAACGATTGATTCAAAATTTGGGCCTTTTGATGGACCACGAGCTGTTGCAAACAACATTTGAATAAATAAATAGATAAATAAATAAAACTATGTTCAAAAAGTAAACATCAAAGATTATTCTTTCGGGCCATAAACAAAGATTTCAAATTTTACAAACAAAGTTCTTAATGAATCACCCTTTAAAACAAGTTCAAACATTAATCTAACTAATTGAAATACAGTCGTCAAATATCTTCAGTAAAATGTAAATAAATAGTTTTGATCGCCAAATCAACCTTGTGGCATTTCGTCCAAATTTTTCCATTTCCTTTCAAAATCGTTCACATTTTAATCACCCAAAATTATTTTCATAATATATCCCTGATGAACGATGATTGAAATTTAGGATTTAATGAATAACTCCACATAATTTGATACAAAAAGGAATTCAAAAAAATGTTACCCAGGATATTATTAGGTACTCTCTTGGAATGGTATAATGCTTTTTTGTATGCCTCTTTTAGAACTATTGAAAATTGATTAGAAATAAAGTTAAACCAAATATATCTTCTTTAATACAAAAATTAATTCTGGCCCGCTGAATCAACCTTGTGGCAGCCAACAAGGCCTTATTTCCATTGAAAATCTTTCATTTAAATTCCCTCAACGTTGACCCATTAAAAAAAATTATTTAACTATTAAATACCACCAAAGTTTGTTCTTTTAAAATTTATTTTTCGTCGTTTTCTCAACATAAATTTATCCTTAAAGTTTGGTCCTGCACAACTAATTAGACCCAAACTCTCACAATGTTCTTGATGCAGCAATTTAAAAATTCAAAGCCGAAGAACAAATTGAAAGTGAAAAAAAAAAACAAAAAAGACCTGTAAGAAATGAGGTGGTTAGGTCTCTAACACATTCTTTTACACTCTACCACTTCAGTTTCAATGCATTATCCTTATTTTTTTTTATTTTCTTTCATTTTCTTCTGTGTGTTCTGTATTTTGTGGTACACCCCGTTTAAAATCGTGCAAAACTGAACACAATCTCAAAAAAAGTCGAATGCAGCAACAAAATTGTGGTAAGCAACTTCACAAAAAAAGCCTTAAATGAACGAGTTATCCTGTGAACATTGTTCCAGCGCGAAAATTAGTTTCAGCCAGTACATAGACTTTCTTTTTTTCTCCAGGAGTACCTAGGTACCTACCTATGTATGTATGTATAGCAACGTTTTTTTTTTGCTGCAGGATGGTAAACCCTGTCCGTTGCATAATATCCTTTCATCCTTTTAATTTTTGTTCACCAGAACGTTTCTCAGGTTTTCTATGTGTATGTATGTATATATGTAGATAAAGCTAGGTGATGGAGAATAAGCACTTTTCCATTTAACTTGTGAATAATTTTAAGGATATTTCTCGTGTTTTGTTTATTTATTTTTTTTTTAATAGAAGTTATGCTGAAAGTTTTTCGTGTATCCATCAAGATTATCCTTGAGATAAGGATATTTTGAAGTTTTTCTCTTTTTTTTTAAACTGGTTTCACAGCATCCTTTTTCATAATTCTAGTTAAATAGAGAAAGTGGAAAAATCATAGTGAAAGGACGAAACTTTACTTGGTTTTTTCTTCTTCTTTTTTTGAAATGTCACTAAAGTTTGTTGCCTCATTCCTTAGAGTCCATGTCATAATATTAAAAAAAAAATAACAAAAGTATATCCTTCTTCTTCGTCATCTTCATCTTACGTTACTCTTGCATCATATCAGTGATTTTGTCTTAGAATATTCTCTTTTTTTTGGTAGCGTTTTATCACCGTCGCCGCTATGTAATGAAAGATGATGACAGATTGATTTTTTGCTGTATACCCGTAGTTACATTTTCTTTTGATACAAAATAAAAACAGAAAAAAAAAATCAGGATATCTTTTTTTTTCTATGTCCTAGTCCTATCCAAAGATGATGCTTATTATGATGATGATGAAGGAAATTCTCTAACAAATCCCAACTATGAATTTTGTGACGATTACTTTTCTAAGGATTATGCATAACTTTTGCTATTTTCATTTTGTTTTTTTTTTTGTTCTTTGCTTTTGTGCCTTTTCTTTCTGTCATATTATTTACATTTAAAACTGACTGGCTATTCATAAGGATTTGCGTGAGAAATATTGTAGGAAAAGTTTTTTTTTGCTTCTTTGGACTAATTTTATCCTTTGAGAAAAAAAGAAGAAAATTAAAGGATAACTCTAGATATAAATTAGAAAAAAGAAAAAAAAAATGTTCAAATAATCCATGTAACTTTTATCTATGTGAAAAGTTAAGGTTAGTATTTTAAACTTTAAACTTTAAGTAAAAGATAAATCGTAAAAAGTGAACAATGGATATTGTTGATAATTATGCACAGCTATAGGTCTTCACTCATCACTCAGATTTTGAGAAAGTTTGAAAATTTAAGTGGGTTTGTTAGTACGTTCATCAATTTTGAGTCTCAAATAAGACGTATTGGACGTAGCTTTTGATCAAATATATAGCAGCATTGACTTGTTGTTCAAGGAGTTATTTCATAAAACGATAACATTTTTACAAAAGCTCGTGTTCGGCGATAAAATTGAAGTGGAATGCAATTCGACTGGATATGAAAAATGTCCGAAAAAAATTGTTGCGTTCGTCAAAAAGTTCCTTAAACATTCAATTTTTGAATTGAATGTAGGCCGTTTGTGGAGCTACATCAATGTTAACATGGCCTCAGAAATTGTCAATTTTTTTCAAATTTCTGTCAAAGATGACCACTTACTCAATTGGCTAACTTAAATACTACTCTTATGCTATTTTCAATAAGTTTGAAGTTATTTTTCATTAAAATCAAAGTAAAATCCCTTATTCTCAAGCTTTGAGCTCAAAGAAAAGCAAATTTACAAAAAGGAATATCAAAAGAATTTGGTTTATGAAAATATTCATCAAAGATAAATGAAACGTAACGAAACCAAATTGACAAAAATGTCACAAAATAACACTGACATCTTGTCAATTGTGGAAGATTTTATCTTATGCATGATAGACAGTTTTTCATATGACAAAAAGTGATGGAAAATATATTTACTATTTACAAGTCAAACATTACATCATTCATTTATATATTTTATCCTAATGAATTTCGCTGTACCTATTTCATAGAAATACTTTTTTGAAGTTTTGGTTTAAGTACGCAAACTTATGTGTGTGTACAGCACATACTCATTATTCAACTTCTTGATTTGTTTTAACTTAAACGTCACACTCATGTCATTGTCAATTATTATGATTACATTGTGTCAAAAAATATTTGTGGTTCAAATTGTGTATGAACTTTTGTGTATAATTTATGTACCTAGGTAGTTTTGTTTTTATTTTTATTTTAAGCCAATTAACAAAAGCGACAATATATCACAGCCAGGATTCAGGACACAGAAGGAGATGGTATCCTCAATTTTCCATTATTCTCACTTGTCGTATAGGAAAAAAGAACATTTTTCTTCCTCTAGAGTGCATATATTAAAACGCAAATATGTTCTATTTTTTTTTTGGCTTGGCTTGGTTTGGCATGTCCTAGTCTGATGCAGCATAAGGAGCAAAAGGAAAGGATAACCAAATATAGCCTCCAGAGTGTAAAGAATACACTCACCTAGTTGGATATGAGCCAAAAAAAAACTGTGAAAATATATAACATACAGTGTGCATAGGAATGGACTTAGAGAAAAGGACACTAAACATTGAGATTAAATGGAGTTTCCATGCGGGTAAAAAGAAAAAGGGGGGAAAGGTGGTATTTATATTTCTTTTACTGCTGGGACATCAAGTTATAAAATATCATCACCATAAGTGGTCCAGCTATGAATTTTTAATTATAAACACTTGAGGAGAGAAAATGAAAAGCTGAGTTGAGTTTGAAATAGCAGTAGACATAGAAGTGTTAAATGGGATATATCTTCATCCTTAAATTTAAGTTTATAAAAAAAATATTTCTGTTGTACCTATTATAAGTGGTGAAGCTCAATAGAACTAAACGTTGGAGTTTCACAATGTCTTTCATAGGTTTTTGTTTTTATGCTAAACTTGTCAGTAGTTAGGTAATTACTCCTTTGTGCTATAAAAATTTTTCTTTTCTTCTTTCTTCTTTCAAGCTTTTCGTGCTTTTCGGAGCGAAATTATGGTGACTTATTGTCAAAACTTCACTATGCCTATGATTAACAGAAACAAAAAACAATGGCATCAAATCAAATGATAATCACAAGCTCATTGACTCCACTCCCTACCTTTTGGTCACAATTTATTTAAACCTTTCCTAAGACTTAATTTCGCTTATTTCAAAACTGTTTTCTAAGCCTTAAATTTCGTCCATTAAAATATGAATCCTTTTTAAATCATTTGAAAGCACTCCCCTATGACAAACAGAGATGATGCTGACACTATACATTTTACCCTTCATTTCACCACTCAACCCCCATTAGTCAGCTTAAAGTAATTTCTTCTGCTCTGTCTTCATCATTTTCTTCTTCTTTCACTTCTTCAAAATGTTCTCTTAATTAACTCCAATGTTTGGTTTCCATCTATGTGGATTAAACAAATATGACCCCTCTCTTTCTGATGGTTTGTCATTTTGAATGGAAATTAATTAAATGTAAACATTTAATTTAATATTATGTACATATCTTGTTGTTGTAAGGTTTTTGTTATAAGTCAATTTAATTTGGGAAAATAAAGGATCTAATATGTATATATCCTTCGCACATACACATCTTTACCTATTAATCAAAAAATTTCTAACTGATGGATTCTACTTTTTCATCTTCTTAACTCAATTTAACATATAAATACTGTTTGTATTTTTATCAAAATAATATGAACAAGGACACACAAAAGGATGCTTGTTATAACTAAAAAAAAAAACAGGAAAATCCTTGCCGCAAAAACCCGCCATCAAAATCCTGTTGATATTGAAAGTAAGCGCGAAGAAATTTTGCAAATGAAGGAGTGTAAAATGTATACATCTTCATTTAAATAATCTCGAGAGGATCAAAATAGGAATTTATAGCAACATTTTCTCTGGATGATGTTTTCGTTGAAAAGTTGACATCTTTTTGAAAAATTATAAAACAAGAAGCTGAGTGTATTTTGAGGCTCTGAAGGGATATTAGTTTCTTATCATTGTTTATGTTCTACATTTTTTGGTAGAGAACAAATATATAAAATAAAAAATAAATAACAAACAGCACGAGAAACATATTAGAAAAAACTACATAAAATAAAGTAAAATAAAATAAAGTAAAATAAAATAAAATAAAATAAAATAAAATAAAATAAAATAAAATAAAATAAAATAAAATAAAATAAAATAAAATAAAATAAAACAAAATAAAATAATTAATATTAAATAGAATTAAATAATATAAATAATATAAATTAATAATAATTATATACCTAAATAAAATTTAAAAAAAATATATAAACAGAAACTAAAATTTAAATTAAATACCTACCTGCCTAGTGCATCAATTTTGATTCAAAATTTGAAAAAGAAAACAAAAAGAAACTTGAATGTAGAATTACCTGAGAAAAGTAAAAAATGACTTCCTTTTCTTTCAATTATCATCAATAAAATTTTAAAATACAAATTGTTTTTGGTGTGTCCAACACAAAAGATCTATACAGAAATAATTATGCTAATATTTGTTTTAGTTTCGATATACAAATATTTAAGTTGAAGTTTGACTTAAATAACTTGCAACTGTATAACAAATTAAAAAAAAAAAATATACCCTTTAGCAAAAAATCGAAAGAAGCTTTTTAAAGTCTTTTTTGAAAATATCGTTAATTTGATTATTTTTTTTCAACAGAGCAACTTGTATAAGCGTTCTGAAACGAAACTAAGTACAAATATGACCAAAAAGGCATAAAAGAGGCACCGTCTTTGAGCGCCCAAAAAATATTGTATTGGCAAAATGATGGAAGATTTCAATTTCAAGGCTATTCTTATAGAATTCAGATTTTTAAAATAACTACACGGTTTTAAACTCAACCAAAAACCTTAACAAATCTAAAAGAGGTTTTTTAAGTCCAAACAAAGTTTCATTATTGTATGCTATTAAAATTTTATATACAAAATTACCAACAGCAAAGTGGCTATATTAGGATAAATACCTATACCCACAGCCTAGCAGCCCTCAATATAAATGCTACTTTATGTCAATGTCTTATTTCCTGTTAAGATTGTTACTTTCTAAGCTCTATGGCAATAGTTTGTGGTTGAAATTGGTGAAGGGAAAGGTCATACAAAAAATATAAACAGCGTATTGAACCTAAAATACAAATTTAAAAGTCACAATCTTAATAGAGCTTGATAACCTTTGCCTATTCTTTTGGTAAATTATTTCAAAGAAGGTATAATCAAGGCCTTTGACTAATTTATCTTTTTTTTTTGTGACACTATTTCACTGTCATCTGAATCACCAACAGGTGCCATCCGATAAAATGTTTGCTTATTATCTTCAATCCAATTAGCTAGAGATAATTTTCTACCATTAAAACTACTTCATTCATAAAACTGCCCACACACTAAGCAAATCAATTAGGTACCTAGGCATATCTATGGACTGAGCCACACAAAAAAAAAAACACAAAGAACCTTCGATTGGCTACTGATTAATCACATTCGAATTATCACAACGAATTATTTGTCGTTGTTATACAATATCTACCCCGCCAATTGTCAATTAAATAACCAAAGGTATATTATAGCCTCCATCAAGTCGTGACTTTCAAGACGAACGACATAACAAAAAGAAAAAAAAAACTTCTTAAAGTAGGTATCTATGTCCATTGTATGCACTCAAGACTAACACAAAAAAAGTGAAATGATGATCTAAAAGAATCATCTTTAGGAGAAACCACAGTTAAAAAGCAAACGAAAATGAAGAAGAATAAGAATAAGAAAAAAATAGGTATACAGACAAAAAAAGAGCAAGATATTGAAAAGGAAATCCCTTGAGATTTTGAGGTTTGAAGTTTTTTGTCTTCTTATTCTTCTGCTCTGTTGAGATAGAATATATCTTGAACAATTCAAATGATAAAAATCTATCTATCCAAATCAAATCCACCCACCTTAACACGCGCTAAGTCAGACGACGATGATGGTGATGATGATGATGATGATAACGAAGAAACCAAAAGACGACAGACTTCGCACAATGTTTATTCAAAAGGTAAAAAAAGAGTAAGGATATAGAATGTCTACCTAATAAAGATGTATCTATGTATCTTCTTTTTTGCGTGGATATTTAACCAAAGATAAGGGTATAATTTTGAGTAATTTTATGTTATCTCTTGACAGACATAGTCCTTGAAATTATTTAAATATAATGAAAAGATATCAGATATTTATTTAATTAAAAACTATAGCATTTTATAAGTTTGTTGGTTCAAAGATTATTCATGAGTCGTGACCGCAAATGAGTATTGTTTTCTCTCATGGAAAATAGCATACAGTAATTAAAACTTAGGAAATAATCACACAAGGGATTAATTTGTTTTGAAGTACAATAGACACCTAGATGAAAACTCCAAAAAGCAAGAGCATATCTTGAAGCCAAAAACAACAGTTGTGGTCTAAGAAAACTTGCTTGAGGATCATTACATTATAATCGTAATATTTTTCTAAACAAGAGAACAAGAAGTAAATTTTACTAAGTAAGAGAGGAGTACCTACCTAAAAAATTAAATTTCGAAATTAGGTATCCTTGCCAAGTCAGCATTTTAAAACAAATTTATAGAAACCAAGGGAAGAGCAAAATCAGTCCAATCATTATATTTTTGTATCTAAAATCTATGTCTATGAGTTCAAGTAACTTTAAAGTCTTTTCATCGCACAGCAAAATGTTTCAAACCAAGAAGCTATTCCTTCTTGTAAACTTTATGTTATTCTACTTAAAAATTGCAAATTATGAGAACATATCTGTAAATTTATGAAAATTATATAAAGAAAAATTTTACTAGAAGAAGAAGAAGAAACAATATTGGTCCTGATAGGTTCCCTTTATGTAGATCTCCAGAGATTTTTAAATTAAAGCTTAAAAAGGGTACCTAAAGGACAGGCTTATTAAAGTTATTTATTAACATTAAGAAAAGAAGTCTAAAATTAACTGTTCTTAAAAATGTTGGCTTTTTATAAACTAAAACACATGTTGAAATAGTCGAACAAAAAATGTTATAAGCCCAAAGTATCTTTTTCTGAAAAGCTTTCGGCCATCCAGTTTCGTAATTTAGAGTACACAAATTGTGTGAAAATATTGTGTTTTAAGTGCAATTCCAAAAGAAACTCTAAAAGATCAATTATTCTCATAAAATATAATGAGATAGAAGACTATTGATTAATAATTATAAAACAAAAGATACAAATCATTATAGGTTGGTATTTCAGTTTAAAATACAAAATAAGCTTAATTTTAAATGTTCCATAGAGACCTACCCAAATCCAACTACAAAGTAACTTAACCCATTTATCTTGTTTCCATAGAAACCTTAAAGATACTAAATTATTCAGAATCAAAAGTATCTATCTATGTATGTGTGTGTCTATCTATTTCTATAGGTTAGATACTATACTTCACCTTCAAGTTATTCATTCATTCAAAATACACACTACCTACCTAAGTGTATCTTTTCAATCTTTAAACATCAGGTAAATGTTTAAAATGAATTGTCATCAATTGAATTATCGTTTTGTGCTTTTGAAATGAAAAGAGTCAATTAACTTTAGACGATATAGAAATTCAGATACAAAATAAAACAAAATTACATCACGTCGTCGTCGTCGGCGTCGCGTCCTATCGTATCGTATCGTCGTTGTAGTCGTCGCGCAAAATGTCTATTAAAAAAAAATCCTCTTTCACAGTAGATGAGACATTCTTCTTGACTTTTCGATCCGATTAAATACAAAAAAAAAAAACAAATTAAAGGTAGCGCAACATCACCAAGCTTCTTCTTCAATATCTATCTTTTAGAAAAAAATAAATAAAAAGATGCATTCAATCGATTGAATGGATGCGATTAGGATTCATTAAAGTGAAAAGCGAATAAAGATACAAATCGCATAGAACATGACACTGAATTGAAAAAGATACATTCCAATGAAAATCACAAAAAAAGGATTGAAATGGTAGAATAATTTTAATTACCTACACATTTGGCAATTAGATGCTTAAATTGCTATGAAAACAAATAAAAAAACACACAGTCGCAGAAACACGGATAAAAAGTACCTATGAGGATTAATAATGTATCTAGATGTAAAATTTATTGTTTTAATGCAATCTAATTGTATGAATAATCCATGGGTGACATGAAAGGAATGGGACATATGGCCAGGAAGAGGTCATAAAAATATGTGTGTTATCTATTCGAAATGGCAAAAGTCAGCAAAAATGGACGACAACGACGACGACTACAACGGAAGGACGATGACACAACGTATGTTATGCATTTTTATATCCCAAAAACGCAATCACAAAAATGACAATAACAACAATTGACATTGTTATAATATGAGGAGGGTGAAAAAGTTAAGTCTTTTCTATTTTTTTTGGATTCGAGGGGTGAATAAACGAGTAGCTGTACGGTACATATGGACTTCTGGGTTTATATTTCAGATTCACATTGAAATGAATATTCGTTTTTATTTCTTTTTTTTCTGTCTATCCTTGAAATGAAATAATAATTCTTCCAATTGAATGAGTCGGATTTAAGGAAACCAGGAGTCTCTCATCCTCATCACCTGATAAACAAGCATGCGCTGAATTTTGTTTAAAGAGATTTTGTATAAATTTTCTTTATCATTATTCTGCATCTTTGTCATCTGTTGATAATCACAAAGTTTGAAATGTCCTTATGTATTTTCGAAGTAGAGTCTTTCCGCCGACAGCAAAAAGATATAAAAAAAAAAACGTGACAGGAATTTTAATTTTGAGATAATTACTTTGGCCACACTTTGTCAACATGTGTGTTTCTGTGTTAAGCACAGTTGAGCTGTTCATGCTTGAGAATACATATTATTTTTGTGTTTCTTTTTAGAATTTTTTTCTTTTGCAAATTTTGTTAAAGCAGAAGAGACACTTTAACCTATGTGAGATTTGTCAAAAGAAATGTTTAGAAAAAATCGCAGATGTTTTAGTTTTGCAGCAGTACAAATTTTTGCCAATTCTTGTGATAAAAAAATATTCGGCTTTCAATTTTGGAAAAGTGCTATGAAAAAAATAGACAATTTATTGTTCTTAATTTTAAGAAAAATCGATTAGAAAGTCAAAATATTGAAAAATTTCGAATGATTAATAGTTTAGGTCCCAAATGTCTCCCCTACAGGATGCCAAATTTCAATGGAAAGTCTTTTTCCTTAACAATGTGGAAAAATGCATTTATAAAATTTTTAGATTGTACTAAAATATTGGACTATTAAATAGCCTTTTCTGATAAATCAAAAAATTTCAAAATAGTTCTGGTCCTGAATGTTTTCTTATCGAACACCACTGAAAAGACTTAGCTCATTTGAAAAATGTTTAAATAAAGGGTAAAGTTATTATTTCTATTGATCTAAATTTTTATACGGCTTAATAGTTGTGGGCCAAAAGCACTCCGTTGTGGGACTCCTAAGCAAACATTTTTTTAAACTTTTGGTATCTTAAAATCTGTGTTCACACATAAAATTATTCAATTTCAAGGATTATTACCTTATTGGTTTTCAATAAATATATTTGAATAAAATTAATTGATTTTTCACTCCCATATTTTTTGTATTTTTATTTCATAGTTTTAATTTAATTTAAATTTAATTAAACCTATACAAAATATCCTTCAAACTTTCACTTTATTAATATTAAATTGGTTTTCCTTTTTTTCCATTTCAGATACCATTTCGGGCTGACCACCAACAAATCGATTTAATTTAAATATTTTTTTTTTTCGTTGCACATCTATTTATTGTGAGAAAAATAACCACACATACAAAATAAAAGATGTCTGGAATTTGACACGAAATAATATCATTAGTTTTTTTTTTATTTTATTCGTTTTTTTTTTTGTTTTTAAACTTTAATTATTAACTCGTTGGCGCGACAATCCTATATTATAATCGTCACAAAAAAAAAATAAAAAGAATCGAACGAAATTTAATTTTCAAATAAATCACATTAAATTTTAAATGTGGGAAATGTATGAAGATCATATTGATTGTGATGAGTGCGGTGGTCCAGGACCCCCACCAAAATTTATGATACCACCACCACCAAGGCCGCCATCATTGGATTATGGTATTATAAATAGTAATTGTAATGAAGAAGAAATGGCGCTCAAAGCAGCATCAGCACAAAGCTGGGATAGTGATATGTGTGAAGCAATACCGGTAAGTTTAAATTGAATATTCGTTTTATGTTTCAATAAAAACCATAAATATATATTTAAATAAAATAAAATGATAATTTATGAAATTTAGTAGAAAACAAACATAAATGACCGTCCCAAATAAAAAATAAAACAATAACGTTATGAGAAATAAAATTGAAAAAAGAATAATAAAAAAATAGTGGCCAATGAACTGAATCTTGAGGGACTCCAGTTATTTTTCCTCTATTTTTGTGTTCATAGAAATAAAATGCCAGATCTTAAAGTTCCAAACGATTGCAACTACTGGCCTAGCTTGATAACCTTGAGCAATTTCATGTTCTATATGACAATAATGATGTCATTAAAATTTCTACAGATCTGAATCCATGGAAAATAATGATTTTCTTAGTTGTATAA
This sequence comes from Dasysyrphus tricinctus, assembly GCA_963921185.1. Lineage (NCBI taxonomy): Eukaryota > Metazoa > Arthropoda > Insecta > Diptera > Syrphidae > Dasysyrphus > Dasysyrphus tricinctus. The sequence continues at coordinate 6,994,806 of OY992533.1, forward strand.
TCCTATGTCAATCAATTTTAATAAACATTCATATCCTTTTGAATTCTCAATTTCCATAACTGTCAGCGTTTGTGAAAAATCATCTCAATTACAAAACACCATGTGTGCATTTAACAAAGACATCCTAATCACTTTTGGTTGCATTATTCATTACCAAGTGTGGATTCTTTTATTATTATTTCTCTTCTTTTTTCTTAAGTTGCATATACATATATCCCATTTTAAGGATTTTTAGGGGTGTTAACTATAGGCACAACCCAAATCATTATGGCTGTTGCATATGGTGACATATTTCACACCCTCAAAAATTATTTTTGTTTTTGCTCAATAGCATGCAAATTGTATGGTATATGTAAATTTAGAGGTATGTCCATATTTGAAGAGCTGTTATAAGTTTGTTTTTTTTTACAGATTGTGTTTAGAAATAATTATTCTGAAGAGGTTGTGTTAAAGTGTTGATATGAAGTTGAAATAAAAATGTGAGATTTTGATTGTATTGCCGATTTTTCCATTGACCCAGAAACAAATGATCAGACTAAAATAGAAATTTCCTGAATTTTAACAAAGTTAAATAATTCAAATGATAAGTTATGGTTGGAAAATGTTTTGATCTCTTCAACTTAATATCCCGATTCAGAAAAGGCGTTTGATATAGTGAGGATAACATTCTTAAGCAAGTTATAAGCGATAATCCTGTTTTAATTCCATAAAATTAAAGTTTTGTAGAACAAACTTAACGAAGAAATGCAGATCTTTCCCAACGAAAATAGACAATTCAGTTACTTATTATGAAAAAGAGTGGATCAAGTCGGGTGTTTGTAAAAATTTGATGGAAGATTATCTTAAACGAACTTTGTTTGAAGGAAATCATTAAAATATCTTCGATTTCTTTATTAGAAAAGATTCTTGTAATAACTTATAACAGCTAGAGAATTTTGTCATGAGCAAAGAACACGAAAAGTTAACTCAGTCTAGGGGCTCGACCCGGACATATCATACAATTAGTCCTGATTAATACCTGAAGCATGACTTTTCAAATATTACGTTGTTTAGATGTATTAAAATACTTAAGGTCCATCTGTTGCTATTCTTTCTTTGATAGAATATATCTCACATTAATGATAATTTTCTTTCATATATATAGTTCACCTCACATCGTGTAACCTTTTCCAATTTAGATGTCATTTATCATTTGAAAACTTCTAATATTATAACCTGTTTTTTTTTTTAAATCTTACAACCAAAAATAAACCCATCTCCACCTTTGCAACACATCTTACACTTTTATCCATCTTCTTTCTTAAAGAAAATATCCAAAAGTCATCATCTCACACAGATGCCACCTAAAGTTACAAATAAGGATTTCAAAAAGCCAAAAACGCAACAGAGGGTAAATGAAAAAAATGTGACGCAACATATGGCAGTTTTGCTGTGTTATAAAACCTCCAGTACTATTTTCTTGGGTTGGTTTTTCATATTTCTTTTCGTTTTTCTGGAAATCTTCATTCCTTTATCCCCCTATTAGCCTTTACAAAAAAAAAAACACCTAAAATAAATCTCTTAGGGATGAAGTGGTTGATAAAACCAAACAACAACGCAACACCCAAAATGACTGATGATGAATGATGATCTAATATTTTGCTGTTGTTTCGTGCCGGAGTTAGTAAAAGATACACAGATACTTGCGACTATCCCCTTCGTAAGGTTTTTCTCTTCATTTTTTGTTTTGTTTTTTAATAGGATTGCAATCTGTGCAAAATAAAAATTATGATTATTTGATTTCTTGTTTTTATTATCGTGATTCCTTGGCCGTTTTATCATCTCATTATAACTACTTATACTATACTGCCATATGACTGGAAGAAAAGTACTTCTCTAGTTGTTGTTGTTCTTCTTTTTAACAGCTCCTTTTTACTTACTCTTGAAGATGGTAGTGATGAATAGTTTCAACATTTCTTTAAGGGTGGCATTGAAGCAAAACGAAGAGTAAACAAAATACACTCGAAAGATATTATATCTTCAACAAAAAAAAATATGATGAAAATTTATTCATGGTCACTTAAGTACTCTTGAGTTTCGAGACAAAAAAAGATAAATAAAAATAAAAGAAGGTACTCAAAACAAAATGAGATGGTAAAGTTTGAAGATGACTGTAATAATGAGGCAAGATATACAATACGAGTGTATGTACATATATATCTAATCCAAAAGTTGAATCAAACTTTTGGAGTTTTCTATTTTTTTTGTTGCTATTAAGTGAATGATTAGACGTAAGAGATTTTCACACTCAATCAATGAAAACAATGGTAACTACAAATATAAAACAAACATACTTTAAAAACTCATTGTGTAGTAATTGGTTTCTTTTTTTTATTCAATGGAGTTTCAATGTCTTTTCGCCTTTAAAACAACATTTATGTGGCAGAAGACCTCAAAAATATATTTTAAATCATTTTGCCAAATAATAAGAAATATTTAATATGGGGGCTCGAGTCGGATAATAATAATTAAATGATGAAAAATGAATAATAAGATCAAAAAAGTCTTGACTTCTTTTGAACAATTTTGTATCTGTCTTGACTGAATTTTCAATCTCCTTTTAAAAGTGCAAAGACATTGTGTATCCACTTTGATTCCTTCATAAATGATATAAGAATTAATGTTTTTTTCTTAAGGCTCTATTTGGAAAAAAACATAAATTAATAAGCTTCTTAACTTTCAACATTATCAATCACAATAATGTATTACAGAGATTTATTCTAAAATAAACTGAAATAAAATACAGATAAAAATAGTTAATCTGAGGGTTCGAGCTGGATAAGGAATAAGATGTAGGTAAAAGAAAATCAAAGACCTTCAGTGGTTTATTTATTTAAATATCTCCAAGCTAAAGTAGGTATTTATATAAACCTAAAAGGACCCCTGTCTGCAAACGGATATTGTCAGAGAGAACTTTTAACAATACAGTGCGGCGGCCTGACTTGTTATTTCCTCTTCTTTTCATCTGCCGCATACAACACAAAAAAATATACTTTACCAGAAAAAGTTTTTTTTTCCTTCGCCACTGAATGAATGAATAAATGAATAGAAAAGGATACGCTTGATTTGGCATTTTGCTCCCCCGCATTGGGCGCCATCTACTCACAATCATCTATTTCAATTCTAATTCAAGATTCAAATTCAATCTACCACCCTCAAACCTCAATCGATATAATACATCTACACAAAGGTGCGCTCAGCTTGTTCTTGTTCGCAATCATCTTTCCACATCGAAGGTAAACCATAGAAATCGTTTGGTTCATTGTTGGGTTTATATATATGTATGTGTGTAGTATAAATGTAGAGCTTTGAATTTTGGTTTGAGTTTTGAGCGGGAGCCAGTTGTTGTAAACGAGTAGGAGATTTCCTCAATGTATAGGTGATAAATCTCTGTTTTTTTAGTTCTTCCTCACAACTTTTTTTTTTTCATTTTTATACAATTTTGTCTCCCCCTTTAAATCCTTTGTGGGATATGTATCTATACATCTGGTTTGTTCCATATTTTTTCTATCGATTTTTTTCCCTTGATTACTGTCAAGCTTATGTAGGTTCTTCCCATGACGGGATACAGGATTTAAAATATCTTTTTTAAATTTTATACAGTTCTTTTTTGTTGTCATTGTGATCCTTGAAGATACTTTGCATGGTGAGGTAGAGGTAGAGGAAAGTTAATAAAATGATAAAAACATAATAACATGGATGAATGAATAAGTCTATTATGGATTGGGACTTATATTTGATGAGATTTTAAAGGTTTTCGATCAAAAACTGAATTTAAGTATGCGAAAGCCTTGTGTTTTTTTACTGTTTGTGATAAATATTGGGGGTGACACGACAAAATCAATGAAGTTATAAAAAAATACGTGCGGAACCTTGCAGGATTGTTACCACAAAGAACCAATCAGGGTTTACGACTTTTTTCTTACTTACAAAAAAAATTCAAGATATTTTTTTTCATATTTCATGGTTAACAGCAACTGAGAACTGGAACGAATGAGTTTAGAGAAAAAAATCTTAAAAGAAATTGGAAACAAAATCTGATAGCACTCTCATCTTTAATTTATGAATACATATTACTTTTGTTTAAACAAAAAATCTGTATAAATTCTTGCTTGCCTAAGGAATCAATAGAACATGATAGAAAAACGAAACGATTTTAGTTGATTTTGGTTTAAGAGCATTTAATCTCAAGAGCTGTATGTCCTTAAAACAAAAAATGTTAGGAGTGTAACTAAATTGAGGGTTCGAGCCGGATAAATGGAAAAATTTTTAAATACACTAATCGAAACACTTAAGATTAAAATAATTGCTAAACAAAATGTCGGAAGAACCATTAATATTCAAGGTCCTAGAAGTTAATATGTTCAGTCTTGAGACCATAAGATCATTGTTGGAAATAAAACACGCTGAAAAGATCAAGGATTTTGAATGCTTGGGCTTGTTAAAACATTGATCTAGAACAATTGAAACTGAAGAAACCGTGGGGATCACAGAAATGTTTTGAGTATAATTCTTAAGGCAGACACAAGAGCTTGGGGAGCTGAATTTGAATATTTCCAATAATTTTTGGAAGATGTTTTTGAAGTTGGTTGGTATTGGAAAAAAGCGTTTTTCAACAAACCCTCAATTAAGATTAGAAAGTCGAAGGTATGAGGTCCGAAGAGCTTTACTTTTTAGAGGGCTCGAATTTGATATTTCCGAAGAGCTTTACTTTTTAGAGGGCTCGAATTGGATATTTCCAATAATTAAGACGAAAATAATCGAAAGGATTCCTAATTTTTAATTAATTTTCCTTTAAGCGATAAAATTAATTTTGTTGGTCGATTTAATCATTGTATACCTTTTTCAACATTTTCGAGTAGCCCCAACAAAATCTTTATTTTACTAATGTCGTTTTGAGACAGTTTAGAGGACTATTTGAATTAATTTTGTGTGGGAAACAACAAGTCAATTCCTCAACTTATGTAAATAAAAGAATAAGGAAACCATCTTGACCACACTTTGAGATCATACCTTTTTCGTTTGGTTCCTGAGGGAACAAAAAAAAACATAAAATAAGAACCAAAGTCAAAAATAAAAACAAACAAAACTCAATCAGGATATTCGAATTCATCTTCAAATCTATTCATTCACTTTGGCAATATGTCAACAACTTGAAATATATTCAACCAGCTACCGTTTTAAGGATAACAAGAAAACTTCTTCTACTTGAAACAACCGAAAAAAATGCAATCCAACTGCATAAACTCTAAGACAAAAAAAAAAAAACACTAAAAAAAATGAATAAGGAAACTTCCAGTGAAATAATAGAGAAAAGGAATATTTCCTTCTAAAGAAAATACAAATAAAAAACATCTAAATCTTTATTTGTCCTTTCATCTGTCACTCTGGCTGCTGCTTCTGCTGCTGCTGGATGGTTTCTGGTTGGCATCACATTTGAATAAGTTATTCAGTAGAATTTTTAGAATATTTTTACAGTTTTTTTAGGTTGGTCCTGAAGGATAAAAGGATCTGTATGACTATCTCTCTTAGAGGAGTTTATTATGATGAGTTTGTACAAAGCACATATTTTAGAACTTAAACAAAAAAGAAAGAAAATGTAAAATTTTTGAAGCTAAAAAAACCTATATTGACTTTCTGCATACCGAAATACCTACTTATATCCCTCTAGAGATACACTACCAAACACTTCTTCTACATATAAAAACAACAAATATTAAGAGAAGTAAAAATGTGTGTAATCAAGTCAAGAAATTTTTATATACGACTCCCATGAGAGACGAGAGTGTCTTGAGAAACAGGACTAGAAAGCTAGTTCGACAAGGAAATGGAAAAAATCTTCTTCTTATTTTTGTTCTTCTTTGAGAGGAGATATTGTTAGAAATAAAATGAATATATGAGTCTGGGGAATTTTTTTTTGTTTGCTTTTTTTCCATTCCATTGCCCTAACGTGTAAATAACGCAACACTCGATAGAGAGATACGATTTTCTGTAAAAGATGTAAGTTTTTTCCACTTTTTTTTTATTTGATGAAAAGAACTTTTGAAGAGTGAACATAAGAATGGAAAACATTTCATTTGGTTGGTTGAGTTATGCTGATTTAAAAATGTTTTTTTGATTGTTGCAAGTGAATTTTATTCGTAAAAGGAAGTTGGCATGTTGAAGACATTTTGGATTACAAAAGAATCATACATATTTGTTTTTAAATAAGATGAAGTTATTGTTGAATGGAAATTCACAAAAAAAAAACATGATATGATGTTAAATTGACTGAAAAAGAGTCTTAGTCAAAAACGAAAGTTTTCTGGCTTAAGGCGTAAGCCAGCGAAACAAAAAAATGCATTTCTACTGGAAGTTTCCTTGTACCGGTTTTGAAAATATAAATACAGATCAAAGTATTCTAGTACCTGCTTTAATGCTAAGATAATGAAGTTATTCTGCTTCCAGCTATGAAAAATGTAATGCTAATGAAAGTTATCTGATATCACGAAGGAACAGAATAATGTAATGCTAATGAAAGTATTTTGGAATCAGCATTAGAAACGCAATTCAAATAAAACATTTCTGGTACCAGAAATGAGGAATGCAGTGCTGATGGAAGTTTTTTTATTACCAGTATGGAAAACAATAATATTGAAGTGTGTATTCTGGTACCAGCTGTGAAAAATATTATGATCATGAAAGCATTCTGATTCCAGCTTTAATGCTTGTAAAAGTGTTCTGGCCTACTAATGAACAATTTAATGTTAATGAATGATATTAAATTAGAACCAGATTTAAAAATGCAATGAAAATGAATGAATTATGGTAACAGAAACGAGAAATCCAATGCTGGTAAATAAAAATTTAATGCTTATGGAAAATATCATGGCAGGAATAAAAAGTCTAAGGCAATACATATGTAATACGAACGATAGCACATTGGTTGCAGCATAGATAAATCAAATGCTAATGATGTTAGTCAGGTATCAATATCCAACAATTTTTATATCTAACTAAAATGAACCATTAATTATTAAATGTAAACAATAACTTCCATTAAATGCTTGTTCCCAAAATAATATTTTTTCTTTTAATCCTTTTGGAAACACCACAAAATGTCAATTTCTGATATAGAAACAGATTTATGAACGACACAAATAAATCAAAGATAATAAACCCTATCCGAATATTTTGTTTAAAGAAGAAAAAGCAAATAATAAATATTTCATAAATATGCTTCATTTACAAATTGTAACTCAAATAATAATTTTTTTTTTGAAAATTTGTCTCCCTTATAAATTTTCCCATTCACATCAAATTGCTTATCTTTTGACATATTTCCACGTGGTAAGCAATTTGGGTGTAGTAAATAAATTCGACCCAAAATCAAATACCTACACCAGAGAAAAATAAAACAAATATTTTTCAAAAGTAATCAATTGTAATAAATAAATCCATTTCTTTTTTTTTGTTGTTCGATCATCATCATCAGCAAACACAGTAGTTCTCCCTAAATAAAATTCAACAAAAAAAATATCCCAAACTGATAAGAAAGGTTTATGACTGCAACGGTCATTTACCCACCATCGAAGCGCATCTAAAAGGGTTTTTTTGAATTATATGCCTCCTACCAAAACAAATAAATCCACCGAATCAATAAAAATAAAATAAAAATTCAAAAGTTATCACTTGCACGCGCATAGTAAGTATGCCACCCAGTAAGTGCAGCAACACCCTACGAGTTCCAAGTGGAGTATCTACCGCATATGTTTTCAATCTTCTACTGCTGCCGGCGCGTAATCTACTTGATCCTTATGTTTAATTAAGATTAGGGTCATAGTCGAACACAAGTCACATAGATCATAAGCACACATAATGCAGTCAAAGCTAAGGCTATATATGGATACAGTATCAGGGGTGGAGTAGGCTATATAGGAGCCCTAAACGTTTGTCATATTTTTGATGATTATACTACTTCTTCTTGAAGTCAAATTTTGTAACCAATTTTTTAAGGTTTTTGTGTTTTTTTATGTTGCCTCAAATTTATCAAGGCGTTGTAGTTAAGGAACTTTCTGTAGTTATTTTATCATTTTAAAGAGAAAGAAGGAGAAAATAATTTCATTAATAATAAAAGAATAAGCAAAATTATGTCCCAACGAAACACGGGCCCTAACATAGATGTTATTTGGCCTTGTAGGAAGTCCAACCCTGACAAAAACCGAGATCATGACGCGTTTTGATTTCTAAATTCTAAGTGAAACCAGACAAAAAAAATAATAATAGAAAATAAAAAATAAAAAATAGTTCAATGATTAATGTTTTCATTTTTCATTTTCATTTTGTGTATATTTCATGCACTCGATGTGACATAGTTTATCCCACTTATATCGTTACATAATTTTACTTGAAAGATATTCATTTAGGTTTGGCATCTCTGATACTTTTTTATCGCCATCTCAAATTGTTTTGTATAATTTTCTTTTATTCAAAAAAATAAATTCCACTGACGCCAGAGTGTAAATGGAATCGATGACACCCGGACAAATAATTGAATGTTATTGAAAATGCAACTGAACATTTGTATACGCTACTGAAAATATAGATACAATATTTATGATATATTACACGTTTATCTAAAGCTGGATATGCGTTTATGTTTACGCAATTGGAATTGGTATCCCAATAAACAAATAATAATAAAAAATCCTCTAGATGGATACTTGGAGATAGATAGGAGTACCTACCTTCTGCTGAGTAAACATGATCCAAATACCACAAAACAGATATTGAAATAAAAGTAAATATATAGGTACTCGTATGCACGAAAAGATACAAAAATTCTTTGTGGAAAGAAATAAGAAGACAAAAAAATTATCATAATTCAAACAATGCCAGAAGGTAAGATATTTGGTAATAATAAGGTAAACAAGTGATCAAGGAAAATCTGTTTGATGGATTTATGGTCTCGTTGATTACAAAAGTGTAGGAGCAGCTATGAACTAAAGGCACAGAAGAAAAAAAGTATCTAACAAGGGGAATAAAGAAGATATTTGGTTAGTGATTGAAGTATTAATAAACGTATGTGTTTTTTTCAGATTGTGAGTGTGTGTTAATGCACAGGGAATTTTTGAAAAAGGTGGGGTATCACAGGGCTGATGTTTGTGACATATTCTAGTTTTTGTGTTTATCCAATGATCGTGTATACAGAATATGTAATGCGATATAATAAAATTATTATTATTATTATTATTATCTTCTAGTTGCAGTTAGACTTTGGTTTTAACCCCGCTTCTCAGGAAACAAGTTATTTTAAAATTATTGTGTTAAAATTGAAATAATGAATCGACGAATTTGACTAGCTCAATTCAACAAAACTTGCTTGTTCATTGCTTTGAAGTTCAAATTTTTTTTTTAACTATAAACACTTAATGCAAAGATTTGCTGTGATATTGCTCCTAAGGATCTTTTATTTGAACCTGTATGTTATTTTCCACTTGATTAATTGTAAATTTAAATTTCAAAAAGAAAATTAAAATTTTTGTGATATACTTGACTGATGATAGGTTTTTCTTTCAGATTTCCTGCGCAATATTTTGTGAAATTCCTTATTTATTAATTATCTTCCATTTCAAAAAATATAACTGAAATCAAAATATACTTAATTTATATTTTGTGATACTAAATATATTTCCTGTGATATTGTATAGTGATTTAATAAAAGAGCATACAATTTTGGTTGATTTTTTTAATTCTTACCAACAAGGATGTTCTAATATGATTTTTGTGAGATTTATATGTATAAATGTGACTAATGTTTAATACTTAAAATTACAACTTTATCCATTTTTATGCAAAAAGTAAGAGATTGATCAATAATGATATTTAACCGGTTCACTGTATTTTTTATTTATTTTCAATTCTTAGCTGAACTGTTCTATATTCTTCATCAGTAAATCTCAGCATAATATACTTTATTTTCTAATATTGATGATATTGATAACTTGTGATACTAAATAGTTTAGCTGCGATGTTATGTAATGTTTAATAAGTTAGTCCTTTTCATTCCTTGATGAAAAGAAATTCTTGTTTAGTATGTACCTATTGAATTTAATGATGCGATTTTTGTAATATAATATTTAAAATCTGTGATCTTGAGCAGATAGTTTGTGATATTGCATATTGGTTTTTCAAAGTTATGTTTTGTATCCAAATATTTTAGGTATATCACTTAACAGGAAATTTCAACCGAAAATTACTCGTTTCGTTATTTCCCTGATACAAGATGGATAATTTGTGATATTCAAATGTGTTTTTGTGAAAATAATTTTTGGTTTTCTCCAATGCAATAAAGATTTCTTGAAAGTTTTTATATGTTGAGACAATACCTACTAATCGATCTGCAGGCTCACACAAGGATATTTTTTGTGATATATAATTGATGAGTTATAATGAGTTATTTTTCTGTGATATTGCCTAAAAAATTTCATAATTGTATACAAATTGGTATGATCAATTTCTGGAAGAATAAAATATATTCAGGTTACGCCACAAACCTACAAAGTTTTTCTGCAGATTTCCCTTTTCTCAACTTGCAAGAGACAGGTTTTTCAATTTTCAACAACCCTCCCTAGAGACTTAAGAGGTGAGGAAGAACTAAAATAACTTTCGTGTTTTCTTCTGCGTCATTTCACAGTTACCAGGGATATTCATCTATAATGTGTGTTCCCTCGACTTTTCCATCCTTTTCCGTTTTATCTGGAGTCTAAATAATATCTTCAAATTCAGACACTAAAGATTATCTCCTATAGAGAATTTTTTTCTTATCTTAACTTTCTTTTCTTGGTTACACACATGTCAGTCTGCCTGTGTGTGAATGTGTCAAGGATGTTGGATACCATGTGAACTTTATGTCCTTTGAACTTTTTTCTCCTTTGTTTTCTTTGAGTGAAAAAAGTCCACACAAAAAAGAAGAAGACATACATAGATGGAGGGGAGATAAACACAGGACCAAGGACGAACACATTTGAAAGAGCAAAAACAAAAAAAATTAATGAAAAGTGTTTCCAAACAATTTCACCAAAAAGTGGTAACAATTTTTTCCCTTCGTTAGATTTGTTAGATCATTGTCTATAAATGATGATAACGACGATAGTAAAGATGATATCTACCTAAAGAGTCATCTTCAAAAGCTTTCTCAAAGTGGTTAAACTTGTCGGTTAGAATGTTTTACTTTCTCTTTCATCGAAGAAGAACAAAAATAAAAATAAAAAAAGAAGTAAGAACTTTTCGTTTACTTTATGAAGGCGGGAACGGCATGTGTTGAAATGTCCTTTTTTTGTTTGTGTCGTCCTCCATATCTTATATCACATTTTGTGTGTAAGTTAAATATTTGATCTGTGCCATTAGCAATTTTGTTATTCGTCGTCGTTGTGTGGTTTGAAGACACAAAAAAAAAAATAAAAAATGTCCTGAAAGACAACGTATCACGTTTTCAGTGGAATTATTTTGTTTGGCGATATTATCCTGGTTCTTTTTTTGTCCTTGAAAATTATGTTTTTCTTTTATACTCCTGAGTAGAGAGGGAGCAAATATAGGAAGAAATTGATTTGTTTATCTTGACAAACATTTTGTTTTGATGTTTGAATTATGCTGATTTTCTCATTGATATATATTTTTTTTATTTTTCTCGTGGTTTTATGGGATTTTTTAAGGCATGTTCCTAATAAGGATGTTTTTTGCCACGTGAATGAAGAACTTGAATACAAAAATTAAAATATGGTAAAGTACTTTGCTATTTTGTTTGTATTATTTTGAAAACAAATTAGCATTGAATGAATAAACTTACTATATAGGTAACTTATGCAAAACTTTACAAACACTGGAAATATCAACGCCTAGAAACCAAAAGCTAATTAAGTACAAAGGGAATGGAAGAAAACTAAAGAGTGTGAGGAGAGTATTGTCAAATAGGTAGTACATGTAGACATTTTATATAAGATCAACACAATGTGATAGATTTTCTGTGATATTTTTCATTTAACAGTTTGAATCATGTTTATAACTTTTTTATTTTCATATTTGCCAGAGGAAAATACAACATTTCTAACAATTTGTATATGAAACTAGATCGGAAATTTTCGCCATTAAATATACATATGTTCTGTGATATTTTCTTCTCTCTAGGGTTAAAACGTTTCTCTTGCATTTTTATTTGTAGTTAAAATACCAATACTAAAATTACGTTTGTGGTCGATCACATTTAGCACAGTTTGATAGTGAACACTTTTCCTATTATATTACGTATATATTGTTTCTTTGGAAATCAAGAAAATATGATATATGTATGTCTTAAGGAAAAAAATAAAAAGCACCTGTTCAATTTTAAGGAATTCTCAAGGCCATTTTTCTGATTTGAATCAATTTTCTGTGATATTATATGTGTTAATGTATTTTTCGAGATTATTTCATAAAGAAAATATGATATTTAAAAAAAGTAATATTAAAACTCCATGCAAATAAAAGTTTGAATTATTAATTATTATTCAGACAGACATTTACTTCGAGAAGCTTATTACAATCTATTAAGCTGAAGCCTTTAATAAACCTCATACTACTTGGGCTTAATACAATTTATTAGCCACTAAAAGTAAATTTTCTGTCTAAATGAGAACCACTTCAATGCCAAGACCAAACAAAATAATAAAAAAAAACTATATACACTCTTATTTCAAAGAACAAGCTCTTTTCAAAATTAACATTTCCTTGTACCTACATAGAAGAAGAAAATAACCTTTCTGCAAGATGAAAGCCCACAAATTAATATTTGCATTTTTTATGAAAAAGCAAAAAGAAATTAAATTTTCCTTTTAGCTTAATTCACTTTACTTTCTACCGTCCTCCCTCCGTCTCACTCTCTCTCTGTCTCTCTTTTTTCTCTGTCAAGCATCTGAATACTTCAAAAATAAACCCAATAAAAGTCGAGTGGCAAAAAGCATCTCTAGTCTAAGAGAATATCACAACCCTCCAAGCGCGACCACGACCCACTTCTGACATCTTTCAATTGTATTACAATGAAAGAGTAACCAAGTTGTGTTTGTATGTAGTCCTGGACGTCCCTACTGTGAGTCCTTATAGAACATTATTTCTAACCCAATTACTTGTACATTCTCTTTCGGTGTCTGTGTACATTAAATGCATGCCATGCTAAGCTTCTTCTTAATAACAAAGAAAATGATAGAATAAAGGATGTTTTTTGTTTTCCTTAATATTTTTTTATTCATCTCCATTATAAAGCACCCCCCAACAGTGAGGGTCATTATATGCATTCTTTAACCACAAAAAAAAAAATGAAGACAGAGTAAAAGAAATAATGATAATAGTAAGTCTGACAGAAAAAAAAGTCTGAAAGACTTATTAAAGAAAAATCTACAATAAGTTTTGCGATTGAGGGAGCCAATGAGAAAAGAAACAGACTAAGGGTAATAATTCGTCCTTTAACTGCAATTTTTCTTCATTCGTCCGAGGAGTCCTTCCTCGGTTCAACTGGCTTTTGCCGCACATTAAAGAGAATCAGGCAAAAAAAAAAGAAATTGCAACAGATTGTTGTTTTTTTTTTTTTTAGTAATGTTATCCTTTTTAGTTAGTCGTCGTCGCCACCCATCGTCGTCGTTTTGAACTTTTTCTATGAAATGTATTTTCTCTTTTGCCGAAATATTTTTTTTTTGCTTTCAATTTTGTTTCATCATTTTTTGTTTTAATTTTAAAACTATTGTTCCGACCTCTTTTAGTAAAAATGAAAATTAAAAGCAATGAAATGCTCGTTTGAGAACATAAGAATTGGATTTCAATTAAGAAAATTAAATTGTAAGATGAATTAAAGTAAGAGTGCTACAATTGAGCTTTCAGGGTAACGTGTATTTGTTTTAATGATTTTAAAAGGAAAAGTTTTAAATAGAACTTAAAATTATTAATACTGACCTAGTTCGTGAATGAAGTTGTACACTTTTAGTGGGAGAGTTAGCAACAAATACAAACAAAAATTGGATACGAAAACGAAAGTAAAAAATTCAATTGATATCTACAGCGTATTTTATCATATTTTTGTACCTATGTATGTATTTTATCGAATATCACAAGAAAATATTAAGTACATCAATAAAAAAATAGACCTAAATCACAAATACAACCACTGTTTGAGTTTTGGTATTCAGTGAATTAATTGGAAAATTGTACCTATTTTGTATTGGAATATTATAAAAATAGACTAAAATTCAAACTAAAGAGTTCTGAATATTAAAAGAAAGAAATATCATAAAATTATATCAATATACATAATAAATTTTCAGGCACTTCTTAGCAACATATCACAAAATGTGTAACACAAGAAAATATCACATCACAGGAAAATGCCTTTTACTAAGTTTTTTTGTTTCATTAGATAGTTTTTGATTTTGAAACATTTATAAGAAAACTTGCTTAAGAATATTATAAAAACAAATCACAAAAATATTTTTACATCTATGATATCACCAATTTTTGCGTTCAAAAATTCAAAACATTGAAAAATCGTTAAATATTGTCCTTATGGTACATTCTGCAGCTCAAGTTTTTGAATATTAAAGTGTCAACAATTTAAGTTCTGGCTAGTCGATCAATCACGAGAAAACAAAATAAATGAATATAAATCCTTGAATTATTTAAATTTCGCCTCTAGAAATTGATGTGAAAATATATTTCAATATCACAGATTTCTTTTGTCGAATTGTACAAATAATTAAAATAAATATAACCAATAACTTTCATTTCGAAAAGTTTTCCATTGTTGATAAAATAAATACCTTTTTTTTAATGAAATGAAAATTGCATGAAAAACTTCATTCTGCATTTTGTTTTTTATTTTTATTGATTGTTGAATATTTGTACAAAAATGCACTGTGAATTTTTTAGTTTTATTTAAATGCAGAAAATTGTATAGACCATCTTTTAACTACAAATATCTATAAAGGAAAAAAAGGGAAGCATTTTACAAAGTTCAAATTTGCTTTCATGAAGTTTACATTGCAGAGCAAAAAAAGAAACAAAAAAAAAAATAAATTTTATATGAATCTTGTATGGGATAGATAGTCATGCTCAAGTATGCTTTCAGACATTGATGATGTTTATAACAACCATTGATTTTCTCCGACTATAAGGCTTCATATATGTGTGTATAAACTCATTCTTGAAAATCACCATCATCATCGACCGAAAAGAGGAGAAGTCGGCCTTAAACCAAAACTTGGATATAAAATTCATGTATAGCGATCGCTTGTCCTGTTTTGGGGTTTTTGAACTTCGATAAACATATACGAGTATACTTAAACTTCGGCGTCCTTTATGTCCTTGCTTAGTAATTTTTTTTACATATTTCACTTTTTGCATGATGGATCGATAGGCTTCAAAGTTTTTCTACAACACATGTTGGTAGCTCCTATATAGGATAGACATAAGTGGTCGATATCAAAATAACTTTTAACATGGAGGGATGGATAGTAATAAAGTTAGTCCATGGCCCTGCAATGGGTTGCAAGGATACGAATCGGGTTTTGCATTTGTTTATCTATTTTAGAATTGATTTAAGATTGTGTCTTTGGAATCAAAATAAAAATATTTCCTTTTGTTTCTTTTTTTCAGATTCTGGATGCTAGTCTTTATAGCAGTCAATCATTACAGACATCGGCGATAATTGCTGTATTTTCATTATTATTAGTTCTAGTCGTACTTATATCATCGCTATTTGTGTGGAAGTAAGTATAGATTTTTATCTGCTTAGATGTAAATTTAATAAATTAAATGCGTGCATATTAGCATTGGTTGAAATAAAAACAAAAAAACATAAAGAAAAGTGTTCCAAATAATAGAACCTTATGGAACCCCATTCAAAAGTGTGATTCTTAAATTGCAGGTATCTGATGTTAAAAACGTGCTAGAATTAAAAATAAAAGAGAAACTATTTGAGATATTTATAAGGCTTAGGGCTTATTGCACAATATCTCAGTTCTGATTAGATATCCGACACATATATATTAGAGCAAGGTATTAATCCACAGAAGAAAAGTTCATAATTATTGTCTTATGATGACCCACATGAGTGGGTTATAAATTCACAAACTATTTTTTATTTGTGAACTTATGACCTAGCCTCAAAATTTATCTGTCGAGTAACTAATCAGAACTTAACTCAGACAATGTGAAAAAGGCCCTTAAATTTACAAGTTAGTCATGAAAATAAATTAGATAGACTGATTTTTGCTCACGTTCTATTAATATAAAATAATATTTCTCATTTTCCGGTAAACTGGCATTTTAAACAGTTTAAATCGAGTCTAACGAAATTTCACTTTCATTTCATACTTTTTTTCATAAAGTTCACCAATAGATTGTCCTACCATAGCTATAACTTCTGTTTTATTATTATTAATTAAATTAACTCAATACTCCAGAAATACCAAAACCTCACAGTCCATCAATGGCATTTTCACAGAAAATAAAAAAAAACATAAAAAAAACAGTATTGGTTCACAGTGGTAACCTGCCGGCACTCCAATTCACTCTCACTATATCTACTATACCCATGAAAAGATTGATGACTACATTTTCGCATTTAGCAATTTGCCTTCGAAACACCATCCTATTCACATCTATCTTGTTGCCATAATATATATACATAAATGCATATGCCTACTCTCTGGGCCAATCTATTTTCTCTGTATGGTTGAACTTAAACTGCTATATAATTCCACCAAGCTCGCATCAGACTGCTTTAGCCTCAACGCGTCTGTCAAATAAGACAAATTGCCCGTTGCCATCAAATGTCACAATTTTGCGTAAAGATGCAATTAAAACACCGCACAGAGTTAAAAAGATACAAAAGAAAGAAAAAAGTATAGATATATTTTTCTCAAAGCCTATTTAAGCATCAGAGTCAGTAGAAGAGATAATGAATTGCAGCTCCACACATTGAATATGTTAAACATGTGTGAAGACTATATGAAGAAGACCACATCTTGGGTTATAAGTTCTTCGTCTTTGCTTTATTTTAATTTTTGTTGTTGTTGTTGTTTTCATCTTCCAGTGCCCAGCATCGTTTTATTTATTTTTTTTTGTATCTCGTCAGAAATAGCAATTATTTAGTCCCCTTTTTCGATCTACACGCAAGGCAACTCAGAGATAACTTCATCGTATCTTATTCTCGCTTTTAGGTGAAATGACTCAATTAGATGCCGCCAAAAAGTATCTGATGCAGTCTGCACACAATACCTACTAAAAGATATGCTCTTGCTGATTGAGTTTTGCTTTGCACTCACTTTGCGCTGGCAAAGTAATAATAATTGCGCTCGGAAGGCGTTCCACCATCATAAGGATACAAAACAGCTAACAAAAAAAAAGAAAATGTTTTTGCGGATATCAAGATATTTGTGTGTGGTTGGATGGGAAAAAACAGGAGGCGTGGCACGTCACACACTCTTTGCGATCTTTTTTGATGGAGGTACACTTAGAGAAAAGTATAGGTTCCGCCAAAAAGACGTTAAATATTCTTCCAAAAACAAATTGATGTAAAATATGTACACACTTTTGCGTATGTGATTTGTGTAAATTTAAACGGGATTTTAAGTTAATTTTTATAAATTTTTTTCAATATGAAATCATCTTAATCTTTAAATTTTTACGATAGTTTCTAAGATTTCATGTTAAAATTTCAACACAGTAATTTTTAAAACTTGGCACAGTTACTAAAATTCAATTTTTTAAGAAAAAGCTTATATCAATTTTTTTATTTTTATTTAAAGCCTTATAACTTTTGTATAATATGAGAAAATCGATGATCTGTTGCCCATTGACCCATTTATTTTCACTAGCAACAGTAGCTCGAAAAAGGCATTATGTAGCCTAAACAAAAATCAAGAAATAAAATTTTGTGGTTTAAGTCCTTAGAGCAGCTTAGATTATTAATTTAATATCATTTTCTTTTTATCAGTGTTCAACTTACATATATCATATCAAAGAGCTTCAAATATACGAACACGGACACCAGGGGTTAAAACAAAAATGATATCCAAAGGCGTGTACTTAAATTGAGTGCGTGGTTTTGTATATTTTTTCTTTTTTTGTAGTAATCATTTTTTTGTTTTATGCACACAACCGATCCTCGCTGGTTTTCAGCATGATAGATTTATTACATACCTACTGCCTCTGCCTATGTCAGTGGTATAATTTATAATATATACATTTATACATACATTCATTTTGTAGAGTAAGGAAAATACCACAGTCGAATTGAAAATATTAATGAAAAGGGGGATAACCGCACTATGTACCATGTTTGTAAAGTATACTAACAGTGAATTTTTTTAAAGGGGGTTAGATTGGAAACGCCTTCTTTTCATAAAACTAAAAAAAATTCTTCATTGATTTATTGATAAAACATCTTACTTGATCATTTGAAGAAAAAAATGACTTCGAAGATTAGATTTTTTTTAACTTTCCACTTAAAAGTACATATTTATTTTGTTCTCTTATTTTAGTAAAGCTTAGTTTACAGCCTTTCATTTGACATACTACACATGCAACTTCCATTTAAATCGGAAAAAGAGAGAGACCATTTGTACAGGATGCATAAACATTTCTGTACGAAGGTAGTCATACTATTTTCTTTACATTCGACCTTGATCTTTTTCAAAAACCTTTTCATCTAAGAACCTACCTCATTATGAAGCTTAAGACCTAAACAAAGAACAACCATCCAATCAACTAGAGAAACATTAACATGCTTTGAAATGTATGCCTTCCAAGGAACTTGCAACAATAAAATGGTACCCACTTGCAGTAATTAAAAATTGTTGCTTTAAAGCGCAACAGTGTACATACATACTATCTGCCATTCCCTCATGCGTATGTTGTTTATGGTATATTTTTTGTCCCATTGCGAATACAACAGCAATCTGTACTCAACCGGATAATTATTCATAGTGCCATTCAACACAGACATACTGACTACCCTTATAGCAGTACAACAGAAGGTACACTTGACAGAAGAAGACAATGACATAAAACTAGGTCAGCTTATAGCCTCTACATCTACACAGACACACACGCACACATGTCAATGAATTCTTGCAAAATACAAAAAAAAAAAATAAAAAACGTTTTTCATTCATTTAACGCCAATATCATCTCTGCCAACCATCCTTTTTATACATAGAACAACTCAAGACCCATCTTCTTCATCATCACCATGATAGTCGTTATCCTAAAAAAGGAGTATAAATACATCATTCCGGCGACCATTTTTCCCGTTTTTTTTTTGTGTAACTTTATTTTATAACTCAACGTTCGTTACGCACGCATTCGCTTCAAGGATGAATTACTATTATAGTGTTAGAACCAAGAAGACCAAGAATCCTCTACTGCATCATCATCATCATCAAACAAAGCAGACACGTATACACCTATTTATTCATCTTGCTAGGATCTAGGGACTTACGTAAAACAAAAAAAAAAATGAAACTGAACCACGGAGAAGTAAAAATATCCTTAACCAACATCACCACTATATACCATCACAACCACCAACAACCACATTCGCTATCACAATAAGTTCTATCTTTTCTACTCTAGTGTATTATTGATTTTTATTAAAGCTGACTTTAGTTGTTCGTTGCCATGATATGGGTTTTGGTCTTGAAAAATTGATTCAGAAGATATTCGCATAGGAATATCCTTTTTTATGGATTCTTTTTATTTGGGTTTTATTTTTCCCTCGCTTAAGTTTTTTTTTACTTTTTTATACAAAACACAAATACTATATTCAGGACGAAATACAAATAACAACAAAAAATCACATGATGGGTTCTTGAGATGAAGTTTTTGGCAGATTGGTAAAGAAAGGAATTTTCGTTCGTTTTCAAATTGAATGATAGAAAAATAACATGAAGCTTCTTCTTCGAAAAATACTACTCACCTAGAGAAGGTGGCAGGTAAATATGTGTACCTAGATGACAAAAAGAAACAAGAAAAAACAAACAAATAAAAAATAAAAAATAAAGAATATAACAGCACGAATAATAGAAATAAATGTCGAAAGGAGACGATTTCCATAAAAAACAGTCTTCTATACACATAAATGTTAGTCTACACTTTAT
The DNA here is from genome assembly GCA_963921185.1 of Dasysyrphus tricinctus. NCBI lineage: Eukaryota > Metazoa > Arthropoda > Insecta > Diptera > Syrphidae > Dasysyrphus > Dasysyrphus tricinctus. The sequence continues at coordinate 7,015,007 of OY992533.1, forward strand.
TTTATGTGTATGTGAATGAGGTCGAGTACATTTGGTTGAGAAGAACGTACTTATATAAATAAATTGAATTTTATTTATCGAATTATTGTTGTGGCATACATCTCTTAACAGCAGGGATTATTCTTGGCTTCAAGGTCCACAAGTAGTATTATTCATAAAACCAATTAACCTGAAAGATTGAAGAGGTCTTTGATGCTTTTGAACACAGAAATATTTTCCCAGAATTATTACTCAGCTTGAAATGAATTTGAACTATGGCGATGTGTTATGAGTTAAATATAACCACTTGGTATTTTGCATTATTACTTTCTGAGGAAAATTTCAAGCAAATCAAAATGATTTTTTTTTTCTTAATATCTATAAGGCACTTTTATTTTATTAAATCCTTTTAATGGATTCGATGGAACTGTTCATGTTTTATAAAAAAAATAATTGCATAGAATTTCAATGCAATGATAAATTCTGAAAATTTTATTTTTAAACAGCATCAGTAAAAGTCGAATCATTATAATTATGCTGCGTAAAAAAGATTATTTTTAACCTTGCAATAATTGAGTTTCTCAGAAGCCAACTATATTTAAGTCAATCTTCGATGTATATTGTTTGAATAAATTATTTGTAGTTTGATATTAAATGATTTATGTATCCTTTTAAATCCTTTAAATCTCCTCAAAAACAACAAGGCAGCTGGACTGGACGGAATACCAGCTGAATTCCTGAAAGCCGATCCCGTAGCAGCGGCTAGTATTTTACATCCGCTGATACAAAACATTTGGGAAAACGAAAGCTATCCCAGGGACTGGAAGGATGGTGTGATTGTTAAGTTGCCAAAGAAAGGTGACTTAAAGAATTGCAACAATTGGCGTGGTATCACCGTTTTGTCCGTTTTCCCAAAACTAATGGCAACAATCATACTCGAGCGAATAAAGGATAGAATCGAGTCTACACTCAAGAGGCATCAAGCCGGCTTCCGCAGTGGTCGATCGTGTGTCGACCATATCAACACCCTGCGTATCGTCCTCGAGCAGTCGATGGAATATCAATCACCGCTTTACCTCATGTTCGTGGATTTTGAAAAGGCCTTTGATCGAGTTAACCGAGAATGTATATGGAGATCGTTGCTTGGTAGAGGAATTCCACCAAAAATTGTTGCCATTATTAAAGAGTCCTACAACAACGAGAGGTGTTTTGTTTTGCACAATGGGCAGCTATCCGACTCCTTCGTAGTGCAACAGGGTGTGAGACAAGGGGATGTTCTATCGCCAATTCTCTTCCTGCTGGCGATGGACGACGTATTGACGGCCAGTGTTGGTACAGCTGAGCGACAGGGCATTCAGTGGAGACCGTTCGAAAGGCTCAGTCATTTAGACTATGCCGATGACATATGTCTACTGGCAAATAACATCAGTGGGCTGAACGGGATGTGCCAAACACTGCAAGTGAAGGGAGAGTCGAGTGGTCTAAGAATTAACAGCAAAAAGACAAAAATAATGCTCACAGGCCGCTCCACACAGCAGCGTATTATTTTACTACAGGAGACGCCAGTTGAAATAGTGGAAAAATTTAACTACCTTGGCAGTATTGTTTCTGCTAACGGTGGTACGGATCTGGACGTTAAAAGTAGAATAAATAAAGCTCGTGCTGCCTTCGGTACTCTGTCCCCAATTTGGAAATCCAGTCAAATCTCCTTACGCACTAAGTTGAGATTCTTCGAATCCAATGTCAAATCCGTGCTGTTATATGCTTGTGAAACCTGGAAAGTCACGTCTACCATTTCGAAGAAATTGCAGGCTTTTGTGAATCGCTGTCTTCGCCACATCCTAAAGATTCGCTGGCCACAAATAATATCAAATGAGGAATTGTGGCGCAGGACAAGTCAAGAGCGGCTGGACGTCGACATAAGAAAGCGTAAATGGCGTTGGATTGGTCACACACTGAGGAAACCAAACGATGAAATTGCAAAGCAGTCCTTTGAATGGAATCCTCAGGGTGCACGGCGGGTTGGAAGACCAAGAACAACATGGAAATCAACTGTCTTAGCGGAAGCAGAATCCCAGAGAAAGACGTGGCCACAGCTTAAGTACCTTGCAGCAGACCGTGAAGGATGGAGACGTTTTGTTGACGCCCTATGCCCCAGCCGGGGTTACAGGACACGATGATGATGATCCTTTTATTAATTCCTTATATACAAAAAAGGCTTTATATATTATTTTTTTTTAATTAATAAATTGGACAATGGAATAATGGCTTTCCTGTTTTTTTTCTGCACTTAATCGGATTGGCTTCTTGGCAACTGAATTGTTAAAACGTGCTCAATGAGTATTTTGAGAATAATTATATATATGCTGTTACCTTAGTTTTTATAAATTTTCTTAAGTAATCGTGTTACATCGCCTTGACAAATACTATCTTTTTTTCACGAATTATTGAAATGTAGGTACTACATATTTCTTTTAATGTATCTTCCAATGTGCTTCTTGTTTAGAAATACAAAACAAAAAAATTACTAAAATGTGCTTCACTGTTTTAAAAACAGTTCAAAAATGTATTCAAATATTTAAACTTAAATCAGGCTTTGTTTCAAGTTTAAATTAACAACTATACTTTTCAAAAACATTTAAGTCTTACGATTTTTCTACGATTCACTACTTATAAAAATGTGCTTCACTGTTAAAATTATTTTAAAAATTTGATATTAAGATTTTTTTAATGATTTTTCTTGCATCAAAGCTTACAATCTTCATGTTATCTGAATAAAATATTTTAAACATAAATTAAATGTGCTGATTGCTGACTGCAAAACTTCCCTCTTGAGTTGTGTAAAAAATCATAAAATTTTCTGATAATTGATTCGATTGATCTACAAAGCATGTCAAGTATTCAATTTTACAGACAAATGTCACTCGTAAATCATGTCATTTCATCCCGAATCCCACTCAATAAAAAAATTCGTGCTTACATACATCTAAATTAAAAAAACAAAGAATTCTGTTTTTATTCGTTTAATTTATTTATCAAATTGTTTTCTCTCTCCTCGATTTTTGTGTTTCTCTTCAATATTTTTTTTGGTTTTCAATTTAAGCCTACTTATGCATTTATGAAAGAAAAATTTATTGAAAAACAAAATTTTATTACTATTTTCCCTTTTAATTTCACTCGGTTGAAACCTCAAAACAAAAACCAACCAAAAAGTAATAATAAGTGAAGTATACATATATCCGATGAAATCAACACAGGAATCAGGTAATCATTTTTTTGTATCCATGAACGATCATTGAATTTGTAAAAAACGAGAGATAAATGCTTTTTTCCATTGAATTTGTTACTTTTATTAAATTTTAAATTTAATATCAAAATGTTTTTTTTTTTGTGGTAAATTAATATCAGAACAAATACTAAATTCAATCAATTTGAACAAAAAAAGATGTTCAAAAGGACCAACATCAATTCCATAGGATATTTTTTGTTTCCTTTTCAAATCAAAGGATACAGAAGGGTAATGTAGGAAGGTATATGGAAACACTTGTTACAGAATTTTATGAAAACCTTTCTTGTTTTTGTTATTTGAATTTTTGTTCTAGATGTGTTTGCCGATGTGATTTTCTTTGTTTTTCTATCCCTTTTTTTGTTGCTATTTGGGAGTAAGGATTGCGGAAAAGTATCTGCATAATTGTATTTTTATATCTGATATATTGAAATGTTTTTGATACAACCTTTGAAGTGTTTTTTTTTGTCAATTTTGATTGGCACTTCAATGAAAAGGGATTCAAGTTTATATTTTTTTTATATAACGCTGAAGGACCTAGTTTTGTACAACGAAATTTTTCATTGGAGTGTGAAAGTTGCGTTGGTTGAATTTTTTTTTCTTCTTACATATTTTAGTTTGTTTGATAACAACAATCCAAATTAAGAAAATTGTGGAATGTTCCCAGAAGTATGCATAGACTTTTCTCAAGAAACAGAAGCTTTAATTTCTTTGGCTCCCAAAACAATTTCTTTTCTTTTTATTTTTTGAGAGAGCATCTTTAACTAAAACTAGTAGCTTAGGAACAAGACTAAGGATAAGTTATAGTTCAATTGGCGCCTAATTTGAAGTTTTCAAAACAAATGGAATACTTTCTATTGAAAGGAATGAAAATTTCCTATTAAATTGGCATTAGGTCTTCAAAACAAATGCTAAATTTTTGTATTGGAAAGAACCGAACTTTACTATAGCTTCCCGTCTTATGAGAATTAAGGGACAGTCTTTCAGTGCGAGATCATTCTAGTCTCGGGGTTAAGCCTGAGTTAACTCCAGAAAATATTTTCAGTTAATTTAAGTCCGTAGTTAACTCATCCATTCCTGCCAACAACACGCACACAGGTATGGTTGTGAGATGTAAGTCACTAGGCCCTGGTTCTTCACGAGCTGTTGCGCCACTCAATTTTTTTTTTTAGTTAACTCATCTAATTTGATCAAAAGGTCAATTGGCGTCCAACGAGAGGTCTTAACAAACAATTCTATATTTTTCAGATTTTTTGTTTTATAAATATGTATAGGTATGTGAAGTACAAAACTATGTAATTATTTTTGTAACAATTCAACTACTTACCTCTATAGATCCCTTTTTTAACTCCAACTGAAGGCTCAACCTGGATCTGAAATGCAAACAAACATCATAATTAAGATACGAGTACCTAGTTACTTTTAATGTATTCTTTATTGTTATCACTTAATAATTCAGCTTATTAAAATAATGAACGGCTACTATATTAAATTTTATTTTAATTTAAATTGAAAATTGTTGGTTTTTATATTATCTTCAATTGTATTTTAAAAACAAATTAAAAATTCATCAAAAAGTGTCAAAGATATACGATATGGTTTAATCACTTTCTACCACCTTCGAACAGATGTTATTGCGGGAGAGTATGATTATTTTGCATTTTCAATATTTTTTGTATTGCAATGAATTTATAATTGGCGACTTTATTTACATAATTTTGTTTTTATTTGAAACCCTCCCATTACATCCTTGCTGCACTATCGTTGCGTAGAATCCTTTAACAAGTTTCAGCTTATTAAAATGTTAAGTAAAATTTAAAGCATGCAAGATCATGAAGGATGTGTTATTGTTTTTTCACCTGTGGTTAATATCGACTTAAATTGAGACACGCTGTTGTAAATTAACCAGATTATTTTTTTATTACAATATTTTTTGTGATTTTTTTGTTTGTTGATATATTTAAAAATAATATTTGCTGTTGCATTAATGTACCTACATAATATGGTAGTAATATAAAAACTACACTTTATGATATACCTGGAAAAAAATTAATGATATTTACGCAGAGATAATAAAAAAAAATTGTGTTTTATGTGCGGTAAGTAGTGTAAAAAATGGTTGACGTTTTTATTAATGGAAGATATTGTATGCTTTTTTGGAATTTTTCGAAAGGCTTGTTTTCATTAAAATGTATATCGAGGTGACAAAAAATACTTGCAGTTATGGAGAGATAACTTTGATTAACCTGTTAATTTACATATTTTGTATACAAAATAATTGAGGATATTTTGAAATGGAAGTTAATACAAATATTTAATGATTTCAGTTTAAGTTATTTGAATTTCCATTCACTTAGAGTCAATGAATTTCAATTAAATAATAAAAACAATTTCATAATTTTGAGCAATCAAATTGGAAATGGAATTTCGTAAGTGAATTAAAAGAAATTTAAATTCAGCTCATTAATAACTTATTTTTTCAGAAAATCATTTAACTTTAAGGAAATAGCTCTTATCTGAGCATTTATGTATCTTTTTCAAACAATTATTTAGAGTGCCATTAAGAACTTATTTTGTATCCAAAATTTGGAGGCTCATCCTGGATTATTAAAGATAATAAATATTTTTATTCGAAAATCCTGCGCAAATCTAACTTCTATACAACTTTAATTTTTTTTATAGGGACCCTTGATAAATATTACCATTTTTTCAAGTAAACACCAAACATTTAATGGCTTAGTCGGGGTTAAAAGACTTTCCATACTCCAACTTCTTGACAACTAACGATTTTTTCTTTACGCTTTTATAAATATTATTCCACGAATCAGAGCCTTTAAATCAGTACTAAAATAACAAAACAAAAATAATCGCTCAAATGTAATTTTATATGTTTTTTTTTTCAATTACAAAGACGACCTCGTTTACTTCTTTTCAAGTACATACTTGTAGGTAAGTCTAAGTTTAAATAAAAAATATTCCTCAAGGTCTCAGTAGAAAAATTAAATCAAATTAAAGTAAAGGAAATTCTTCCAAGAATTTTCTAATTTTATTGAAAAAAATCCTCCCTATTCACAAGAAGCACTTTCAATAAGTATCAAAAGGGAAAACAATTTGAAGAAAAAAAATCATTGAGAACCCTTCGCGAAACTACCGCACTCGAATAATTTTTCATTAACTCTTGAGGAGTTAATCGCCTTCGAACTGAATTCAATTTTCTTCTTTTTTTCCACACTCTCTCTTTCAAAAAGTAAGATAAAAACTTTTCAGTTGAAAGGATAAAATTCAACAGAATTTACACTCTTACTCACAAAGAAAAACAAAACTTTATTTAAGGACTTTTGAATTTGAGCCGAAGTAAAAAAAGACGATAAAACCTACCTACAGAGATTCTATGAAAATAACGTCTAGACAAGGATCATTATAAAAATCCGCCCTTAAGACTACATGTCACATGATAGATTGAAATAAACAAATCAAGAAAAAAGAACTAAGCCCACATCCAATTGTGAGTTTTAAAAAAATCATTCCCAATCTGCAAAGTCCTCTAAATGCAGTTTCCAAAAAAAAAAAAATCGACCAGAACTTGATTTCAAAATTAAATTTTCCCAACCATGTATGTGTTATATAAATGTCCTGTGTCATTCCTGCAATCGGATCAATATTTCCACGCACATATATTCCTTCACCTACACATATAACCAGAACAAAAGGATGAAGTACACAGTAGTAGGAGTGTACGTACCAGTACCAGAACCACCTACAACCATCATATCTGACTGTTTTTTGTTTGCAAAACGAAAGAGAACAAGGAGTCAGTCATTCACTCCAAAATGTGACCCACATAGAAATTGAATCCTCCAACAACAGAGCACAAAGTTCTCTGGAAAAATACAAAAACAACAAAAAAATTGCACACAAAACTGAATAATATAATGATTTATTCATATTTTTCCGTCTCGACGATATGAGGATATTAAATCTTGTTTTTTTTTTATTTTTGAAAACTTAATCCTTTAATAGAAATTGTTGGTGTAAAATATGTGTGATTGCAATGCCCTAAAGACCTACTTGGAACACAAGGATTGTGTGTGATTATGATGACTGCATCTTTATGCAGGATATGAACCATAGCATAGCACATAACACTTTAATCTCTTTCTGCTTCTATATCCTTTCTAGTATGTGTCATTATTATGATGCTTTTTGTCTTATACATATGAAAAATTATAATGTTGTTTTCTGAATAAAAATCTCATTTTGTTTTATTATCTCTTTTTTATTCGTTTAAGAAACTTTCACCATAATGCAATAGTTTTGTTTTGTTTTGTTTTCAAAAGTTTGTTTTTTATTATATATTTTTTGTAGAAAAAAAAACAAATTACTCGTAATTAAATAATAAAGGAAGAGAATATAGAGAGCGTTTGTTATTAATAGTTTGTATTGTTATGAATGACGGGAATTTAAAGAAAGTTGTATGCACTAGGAAAGTCCAAAATTGGAGTAAGAAGTAATACATATTTTGAATTAGATAAGGCTTCAAAACATAATTTTTGTGTGTAATTTTCAGCGACGTCAATTTTCAGAAAGTATTTTTTCCATATCGCCCAAAATTCAGGGTATTAATATACATAAAAAATCTTCCAGAAGCTGAAACTATCACAAAAGCTTATGACAAACAAGGGACTATTTATTGTGATACAGTGTTTAGTTTCCAAAAATCTTGTGATATTAATAACTACTATATAGAACAGACATAATGCTATTCAAAAATAACCTTAACAAACCTGAAAGTCGATGATAGCAATTTATATCAAAAGAAATTGTGGTAAAATGATTTTGTGATAGAATTTAAATTAATACAAAAGAATTATCTGTTATCTTTCACAATTATTGTTTTGTGTCACAAACTAAAATATCATGATATCAATCATCAAATCTCGTAAAAGCAAGATTTGTAAAACTTAATTAATTCAAAATGACTCATAAGATGTCTGGTAGAATACCATGAACATCATTGTGATAAAAAAATTTTTGTTTTGAATGTATGTGTCCAGATTTGATATTCCTTGTCATTTTTTTTTCCTCATATCTACTAAATAAGTGACTTGAATGTAATCTCAAAACTCTTGTGATATTACAAAAAATCACAATAAAACATTCCAGGATATAATTTAAATCAAATGTGTAGGTACCTTAAGAAAAATAGTTTAAGCTTTCCGTTAGCCCGCCATTCATAATTCAATAAAAAAAAGTTTTTAAATCTTTTTTATTCAAACAAGGTGGGTTTAATTGATCGGAAATATTAAAAAAAGATGAAGTTTTATTTTATGCAATTTTTTTTTATAGTTTCATATTTCATTTCTTTTTAATTTGCATTTTATATGACCCAAAATTAATCAACTTGTGAGGTCTTTACTTTGCCTGCTTTTATGTAAATAAACCACAAAAAAAAACAGGAAACTCTGCATGAAAAAGATTTAAATATGCGATGACATGATTTTACGACCAGTATTATATTTTACGACCTTACACTAATTCATGAGGGGAGGCATGGGTTAAAATTTTTAATTAGCCAAGCTTTGGAAATGATACTAACAACTTCTAGACAAGTGAATGAATAGATGAGGAACTATTCTACATTTAAACATCCCATGCTTAGAGTTGTTAATCGATGAAAGCATCTTTTCCAACAGGAAAATGTATCTAACAAAAAAATACATTGTTAATCGATCTTCTATAGAGATACCTAAATTTTTACCCAGAAAGATGAACGAAGCTTATAACTTTCGTTTTTTTCTTAAGATAGTTTAAAATATTTTGTATCTCTTTAAGATTAAAGACGAACTTGTAAACAAGACAAATAGGCGTTGTTTGAAATCATGAGGGCTCATGAAGGAAAAACTGTTTTATTGAAAGAAAAGTAATCAATTTTTTATGTTACGACTTAAGATATGTATGTATGTTAGATACAGTTTAGTTTGAATATATCATCGTTTTATGTATCACTTTGCTAAAGATACATGTACAAAGTCCAAACATTTATTATTTTTCATGGTGATTTTACGATTTATATTGCCTCTACTCATGTGTTTTTTTGTTAAAGGAAAGAAAAACAAAATGACATTCAATTTAAAACAAATCCGCGGGTTTATTAAAAACAAATAACAAATTTATGTAAGTGGTACAATTTCTGTTGTTGTTGTAATATTTCCTAGACATCAATGCCCACACTGTCAGAGAGCTTAACTACAACAAATTAACATATCATAGGTGAACCCTTTTGTGAGACAAGTTGTGAAACATTTTTTTGTATTCTTAAAGGTTTAAGCTTTTAATAAGATTAAAAAAAATCTACAAAACTACTAATCATTTGCATCTGTATCCGATTAAAATAACTTTTCTAGATACACATGGATGATGGAGGTAGAATTAGATAGATACATTTTTATTTTTTGAATTGGCTTTCATGCGAGTGTTAATGAATTTTTCGATTGTAAAATTATTATTTAATTTTACATTTTCCGATTTTATAAACGTGTGTCGTTTTTTTGTATTTGACATTACAACGGAAAGGGAAATAAAAATAAAATGAAAATAAAAACGATTAATTGAGAGATTTTAACCGATTTACTAATTGAAATTCATTGATAAATGATTATAAAGATAGATATAGTGATTATATTCTGTTGAATGCATTTTCAATTCAGTGGAAATTTAAAAGCTAAATATATTTTGTTTATTTTTTTAAAGAATCTTAAATTTGTTTTAATTAAATTGAAAATATATGCAAAACATTTGTTTATATTTTTTGTTTTCGCTGAGTTTGTTAAAAAATCATTTAATTAGTTATGCAAAGCTATGAAATATTATTAATATTTACATTTTTTTATCGACGGTGCCGGTGATTCAAAGTTGTTACGTTTTAATATTAATATTTTGCTTTAGTTTGAATTATTTAAAGCCCAGTAGGTTAACGTTTATGGCATACCTAGGTTGTTTTTTTTTTTTTGTTGAATTATTGATATTTGAATAATGAAGTATTTAAAATGTTGATCTTGTTATAATTAGGATTTATTTACATTACAATGGGTTATGATAATTTTAATATTCTTCATTGATATTTTTATTTAGTTTTATTCATTCAAATTATTTATGTTTTTTTTATAATTTTCGACGAAGGGACTCCGATGTGATGAGACAGCTTGAGTATTTTATGTTTCAACATAAAAAAATGGGAGTAAACTTGAAATTGTTTCCTTATTCAGATAAGAAGTTTGAGCAAAGTCACGACTTCTAGCTCCGTTCTCTTCTTATAAAAACGGAAATGTGCTGGGCCATTTAAATTTTAAATGAAATGTTCATAATTTCTTAGTTCAAACCATAAAAGCTTAACTATAAAAACTTTTTGTTTTCGTAGAAACAAATGTCTAAGAAAAATATCCATTTTAATAAAAGTATTTGCACTTTCTAAAAACGACAATGTGCTTCTTATTTTAATTTAAATATGACTTTCACACAAATCCCTTTGACTTTCTCGAAAGGAACAAAATGCCCTATTTAAGCTTACTAAGCAACAAGGGCCATAAAAACAACTTTTTGAAACTTAAAAAAAAATGTGCTACTCTAAATTTAATTCCATCCTTAAGAAAGTTAGTTTCATATGGCACAAGGCCTTATAATTAATTAATTATAACATCTTTCATTAAATTATTTTTACGACACAAAGATTTTAATAGGTATTTCATTATCCGTCCTAAGACGAAGTAGATAATACACTCTGGGTCAAATAAGGTCGCATAAGTTATAAATTTCAACATACATACCTACCTAATTGATGATTTTCGGGTTTCTAAGAATTCAGAGTCAAAATTTAAATATTCCCTTGCAAGTTTTAATATTCTGCAAATATGTTTCAATTTAAAATTTATAAATAACGAACATGGACTTCCAGGTCTTTCCACCGTCTTTCAAAATTCGTTTATCGTTAAATTATTTTTTCCTTCATCTGAGAAAAAATGTTACCAAAAAAATACATAGAAATTCATTTCAATCAAATCAGCGTAAAATACCAACAACAACAAAATAAGCACAATCTTCAAGAAATTGTCGACCTAAAATTAATTGAAGTGGAATTCCTTTTCATTCTGGTTCAATTTAACTCCCAAAAATATTTTCTTTCTAAAAACACATCATTCTATTGAGAAAGAAATAAAACAAAAAAAATTGAAATTTCCTCTTAAAATATAGGTTAGTATTCTTCGTTATTTTAAGGACACAAACAAAAAAATAAATCTGAAAAAAAAACAGCAAAACCATGTCGAAGCAAACAATTGTTTTAGGGATAACGAGCAAAAGCCAATGACACAATAAATATTATTTTGGGAATTTAAAAATACAATCCATTGGCATACAAAAAAAAATTGTTTATACCTACACAGATGCAGTGACAGTTTTTCTTAAGAAGGAATAAGGATCTATATTGTTTTTTTTTTATTAGACTTCACACAGTTTGTTTTGAAAGAGAGTTGATTCATTATTGCTTTGGTGGATATCCACAAAAAGTTAATTTCCAACACATTTTATCGGTTAGTGAAATATACAGCTAGGACTTTCAGGCAACAGTAAGGACACACACAAAAAGTTAAAACTTTGAAGCAGATATGACGATAACCAAAAAGTTTTTTCCATGTTGACATGGTGTTAGAAAAAGTTTTGCATCATGGTTAACTATTGCCAGCAAAACTACTTGACAAAAAATGTTTTTAAAGTTATTTGCATGAGATTTTAAATCAAGGGATCGGTTCAAGAAGTTCTATTTCAAGTCCGGGGTATATTTATTCATACTTCAAAGTACAAGAGTTTTAAAGAAACAAATCGGAAAGAAAACTGCTGAAACTATAGATAGTTCCTTTTTTTTTACTATAAAAATTTAATTTAAAACTACATATTAAGAGTTGCTTAATCTTAATATAATATTAAAAGTTATGTATACAGGGTGTCCCGCACCTGAGTGGAAGTATCTTAGGGTGTGGTTCCTGGGTATATTCTAAGAAAAAAATTGTATGGGGGGAAAGTTGTATCTCCCCTCCCTGAGGCAGGGGGGGGGGGGGGCAATTTCTGAAAAATTGACTTAAAATGCAAAAAAAAAAAAAACATTAAAAATCAACGAAAACACATCTAATATTGTGCTATTGGGGCTTTTTTGGTAAAAGTACCTTTCGTTTTTTCTTAATTTCTCAAAAACTAAGATAGATTTTTACATTTAGTTTTCGGTAATGGATTACAAAATAATGAGGGCAATGAATATTGAACACAAAAATAGCACTTAATTACGTAAAATTTTGAAAAATATGGACTTAAGAAAAAAATATCACAATCTTTTTAAACAAATTTGACTTTGAAATTTAATTTATCAAAAACTATTCCCTTAAACAACTTGATTTAAAAACCAAATGCAAGAATGGAGTATTAACTTTTAAAAATATATAGCACATTATATGATGTGTTTTCGTTGATTTTCAATGTTTTTTCTGGCATTTTAAGTAAATTTTTCAGAAACTGACCCCCCCCCCCCCCTGCCTCAGGGAGGGGAGACAGAACTTTTTCCATACAATTTTTTTCTTAGAATATACCCAGGAACTCAACCCTAAAATACTTCCACTCAGGTGCGGGACACCCTGTATATGTCTTTTAATTAGTTTTAGGAAAAATAAGAATTTATCTTGTCCACCTATTTTTTCAGTTAATTAGTTTTCGACCTATAAAAGCTCTCCCAAACCAACGCGTAATCATTCATTCGTAATTATAGCTCATCATTCACAATTATACAAAATATTTCAGATACACAATTCTAAATAACAACAAAAAAACTGTTATCAGCGTGAGAGCCTTTAATGTCTAAAAATGATAAATTTTATTAAAATAGCAGCATATTTTCGAGACAAAAATGTGCTTCCTCGCAAAAAACATTGTAAAAACAGTCTTTGGGAAGATGTTTTACTTAAAAAATGAGCATTTTTCGAAGAAAAGAATGAACAAATGTCAAAAACTTATTATTTTGTTTAGTATTGCAATGTTAAAAAAAAGTATATATCCGACCAGAATCTTCATAAGGATGACTTTTTAAAAGAAAAATTCAAACATTTCGAAACAAACATTTTAGCACTTTGTAAAAACTTAACGATAAGTGCTTCATTACAAAAATCAAACGTGAAAATCTGTATTATATTAAATATAATTTGCATTTTTTGAAAAAAAGCTCTTCTTATCCTCGAAAACACATTGTATGAAAGATTATTATCCTTCCTACTACATATGAATGATTCACATCTGATAACATTATATCGAGAAAACCTCTCTGACTCCAATAACTTTTACTCCTTTTCCCAACCCAATCCCATATAAATTATACAATATACAATACATTATCCCAAAGGAATTGAATATTCACTATCAGTTTTCACATTAAATTTACAAAAAATAAACAAAAATCAATTCCCCTTCGTCAAACATCAATCACAAGTGATAACATCTCTTTACATATCAATAATGTTGTGCTTCTGTGTTACTTTTTTTTTGTTACACCCTCAGGGTAGACAAAAAAAAAACAAGATAGAAAACTTAACATATATAACAATCAGAGGATAAAAAAAGCTATAAGTAGAATCATCTTTGAAGCCGATAATGTAGAGGTAGACTATGTATAGACGTCTCACATGTTCATCTAACTAAAGGAGCAACAACAAGTTTGAGAAACTAACACAGCACAAATGAGTAAACGCTTCCTTTTCTTCTTCCGAGGCTTTAACTCATAGAACACCTTCCGTCTGATATGAGTACATACATATACCTTGGTTTTGAGTATGGATGTATGTTATGCCCTTTAGGGGAATATCCTTCCTGCTTTCAATAAAGCATAAAAAAGGGATTTTCTGCTTTGCATTATTTGTTTTTTTTTTCTAACTTCTCTGCAAGCAACTTTTTCAATGTTCTTCTATAGGTATAGGCATTACGACTCCATCTCCCCTCTCTTAGCCATTCTTTTGTGTTGCCACTTTTATCGAATTAAGGACATTCTCCGCACTCGTGTGCTGCCAGTCATCAAAATAAGAAGAAAAAAACCCTTTAGGGCTTGAACATTGCTTTCAAAGGATTAAATTGTGCAAATATACGCAAAAGAATCATGGAAAAGGCACACACATTCAAGCAATCGAAAGAAAACATCAAAATTTAGCTGATTCCTGAGATGATAATGATGGAAAATAAATCGATTTATCGTAGATTTTTTTTTTGACTTGAGAATAATCGTCTCGAAGTCATTTTCATGAGAAAATCATGAGAAAAGGAAAGATATCCTTTTAAATATTTGATGATAGGTATATAAAATGATGGGATTTTGTCGATCATTAATTCTTTCAAATATTTTTTTTTATTATTTTATTTTTATTTCAAGTCCTTTTCCAATTTTATTCTAGAATATCTAAGGACTTCTCTGAATTTTTTGACTGTTGATGCAAACCTACATATAGCTTTTTTTGCAAAGTTCAAAGATTAACGTAATACAAATTCCAACGTTAGAAATTTCTTGAAATCTTCGTCATGTCCAAGTAAAATAAGACAAAAAAACGATTCATCGAAATGACCTCTGAATATCCTGCGGGGTGTTATAAAAATAAATTTTATTTTTATTGTAACCTTTTTGGATGTTTTCAGTAGTCGAATACAGCTTGACACGTCCTGAATCGATTAGAAAGAAGGCAAATTTTTTGTAGGCACACAATGAAAAAAAAAAAGAAAAAGCAGAGTAGGTTTCACATAACAACAACAACGTAGTCATGTATGAGTGTCCTTTGACTTATGTTTGAGAGTTCATGTCCTTAACCCGTTTTATTGCTGAACAATTTCTAACACAAATACAAGAATGTTTACAACCGGAAGTGCTCCCCGTCATCGTTGTCGTCGTCGTCAGCGCTGTCGTTGTTGATGTTTTTGTTGGTGGTGGTGGTTGACGCCTTTTGAATGCTTTAGCAGAATGGAGCCTTTTAGAAAAACCACCGCCAACTAACATGGTGTACCGCATAATAGCTTTTTGGCTTCTTTTCGCAAAGCTTGGAGGCTATAGACGAGGCTGTGGGTAGAGACAGAGAGAGAATAGGAGAATGGGTGCCATTTATGGTGGCGGCGGCGGCAGCGTTGAATGCCTCTGGGCCCTTGTTCCCTACACATTTTCCCTCTTCACACACACACAGAAATATTCATTGTCTTAAACAATTTATGAATAATGTTGTCATAATTTTTAATATTTTCGTCTCTTGCAACCATTTAAACGTATGGCAAGGCCTTACGAAGGCACTACAAGGCGAGGCGACTGACAGTGGTGTTGTTTCCTTTGCTTCGTTTTTAGTCCTCGTCGTTCGTTGTAGAGTGTTACATAGAGTCTTCATCTACATCAGCTATTAAGTAACGTTCAATTATTGTCTTTGTATCTTAATATTTTGTAACGCAAGTGAATGGGAAGAGGAAGTTACAAAATAGATTGTTTTCAGGGAAAAGGGCGGTTATAACCACCACGCCGCGGCTGGAGACTATCTTGAGGGCTGGCTGAGTTATAATGAAAAATCTGCACTTTTTTTTTGTATGGAAAGAAAAACGAAACGGAACTGCGAGGCAAAAAAAGACGAAGATGTTTGCTTATTTTCTCATTCATGCGGTGTGGTTGGATGTAAAAGAAATGCTTTTATTACGCTTTTGTAAAATAAAAGAACTCTCGACATATGCCCTTTAACAGCTTTTTTCTCGCTTAAAGAGGGCTCGTCAGAGAAGGCTCTTCAAAAACTGGGTATCCTCTTGTCGGTTTTTTTTCTGAGTGTCTTTTTTTTTGGTTGTAAGTGTAATGTAATGTTGTGAAGTGTAATACGCTTTGTTATGATTAAAACGATGGCTGAGGGTTGATGGGTTTTTTTTTGGCATTTTATTTGTTTTTTTTTGTTCACGGGAAATTAATATGGGGATTTTTGTTATAAGCTGATTTGGTCTACCACAACAGACAGGTACCTACACCTTGACGTGGTACTTTGTAAGTATAGTTGATGGCAATTAATTTTGTTTAGTTTTTTTTCCGGGATAATGGGAGGGGGAGGGGAAGGGCGGTTCAGTAAGTACTTAAGATGTTTGCTGTTGAAAGTGGATTTTTATGAGTTCAAAAAATAAGCTTTGGTTGTGATAAATATATCGTAGATAGGTATAGAAGAAGTAAGGACAAAACTCAAGGGGGAAATGACTTTCTCATAGAAACACCATTAGTCCATCAGCTTTATTAATCTATTTATGTACTTTAGTTGGGCCTACAGTGGACTCTTGGGCCTCAAGCAATAGACCTTAAAAGCCTTATCGATCTCTGGCTCTCTGGCTCTAATTTTGTTGATCAAGCTAATCGCTCTCACCTCTTCAAAAAGACGTTACATTTTAGTTATTTTTTTAATACATTTTTGAATACGCCAAAATTTTCCAAGATTTCAGATTTTGAAGAAGTAAATAAGTATCTAGTGTTTTTTTTGAAGAAAACTTATTCCTAGGACATGCTGTTAAGTACCGTTATTCCCTCTTTAACAGGCTCACTGACACTGTCTTCAAACATTTACCGGGTATTGAAACCCCCTTTAGTTCGCAAGAAATATAAACAAAATTGAAAAACGGTATACTTACATATTGAAGTCCAAATGTCATTTCCATTTTTAGAGAGATTTGTTTTGTGGAACACAATGTGTACGCCAGTGTGTAATTTGGAACATATACATACTAGTTTTTCATTTAATATATCAAATAAATGCATAAAGCCCAATTCCAATCTTTTGAGTTCCTGTGGAACGGAAGATCATTTTAAGTTCCACAATCTTCTCTACGCAGAAATTTGGATTTTTTTTTTGGTAGGGAAAAGGCTCAATCAGTCGAGAAAAGCTAAGCAATAATAATTAGTTTGATTTCGTAAAACGAGCACAAAGCCCAAAATTCAAAATTGAATAAGTGACATATTTTTGGAACAGTTAAACAGTGTCTTATTTTTGTGTCAAACTCAAAAAACATTTCCAACTGCAAATGGTTTAAAATTACGAACGCAAATTCCATTCGAAGTAGCTTATGTGCATTCTTAGCATAAAAATCGCTAGTCCATACTTATTTCTAGTTTTTACAGGAGAAAATCCTTTCTCAAAGCAGAAAAGTTAAACATTCTACAGCCAATCAAATTTGATTAAAAATTGAAACTTTGGAATGTTGGGTAAAAAATTTCACGCTGATAATTTTGTTATGTTTCTTTTTTCAATTGAAATTTGGAAAAAAGAATTGAATTATAATATAATTATATGAAGAATAAAGCTGTGGAATATAAAGTTACAAATTTCATGCTGACGATTTCGTATAAAACTTTCATTTTTGCTCAACTTTACTGAACAGGAAAACTACTAAAGATCAACACTTGGGTCTAGTGTACGTGTTATCTACGAAGTGGATCAAAATTTACGGGAGAAATCATATTCGCTAATTGCATATATGCAACCAATTTCAAAAAAATGATTTCTTAAAAACAAATCAAAGTCAATAAAAAAAAATCAAAGATCAAGTAGCTACAAACTTTTCTCAATAAAAAATTAATTTAATTTGGGAATTTCATTTCTCTTATCTGAATTAATAATTCAAAATCACAAAAACAAGATAAAAATTGTTTTAAACTCAACCCCTTTCGTTTTCAATCTCAAATTGTACGCACATTTTCATCATTATTTAAAAGAGAGGTTCATCTTGTGTAAAATGTGATTTCAAATAATGATAAAAACAAAAACTCAAAAGAATTCTTTGTCAAAAGTTTTCTTAACCAATTACTTATACCATCAACAATTTATCATCGTTATTCCGCAATGCGTAAGGTTTACCTATCCTGAAAGGAAGATCAAAAAAAAAAACAAAACCATTCCCCTTTTTCAAAAGTCGTTAAACCTCCATGTACATTATTATAAATTGTTAAGGTAGTCGAGGTATACCTACTCATTCTTATTTTATTTTATCGCGCTCCAAAGAGTTCCTTAATTTAATAATTCATCCCACATGAATGCAAAATATTCAAATTCACTTATAATAAAACCTTCCACAGTCTCTCTGAGCTTGTGTGTAGATTGTAGATATACTTCATATACACCTCTCCTCGTCTACACAATGCTTTCCTTCCGTATACCACTGCCAAAAAAGTATCTCAAGCATTTTTAATTAAATACACACTCGAAAATGTGTCCTCACAAAAAAGAACAAAAAAAAAAAAAAAAACTTAGAAGAACCTGCCATATTCATATTATGAAAAGGATAACTTTTCTTGTACATTCTACATGCCCCTCTCTTACCTCATCAGGGAATATAAGAATAACGAACACAGTTTCAGAATTCAAGGGATTCCGAGGATACGAGTAGTGTACTATACCAAGCACAAGGAGTCATGCATTCTATGTGTTAAATATTCTCTGACACATTTTAGCCCAAGATACTCGTCCTTAAAAACACCAGCTCTAAGAAAAAAACAAAATCTTCAACTTTTAGGATAAATATGTATTCGCTGAGCTTAGTTTCCTTGGAAATATTATGTGAAAACATGAACACGCGAGTGGGAGTCCTTTTTTTGAAAAATTTCTTGTTATAGCTTAATACAATTTAAAATTGTCTTATACTCCTTCAAAAAATACAATACACCCCGTGTCATGCCTTATTCACCTCCTTCACCCTCACACACTCACATACCGGTGAGTAAGGATGTCAAAAAGGATACATTGTATTCTAAAAAAAAGAAGGAAAGGATAATAAATTGCATGTAGAACACGAACGACGAGAAAGTGAACAATTTCACTTACGAGTTAATTTTATATTCCATCGTCTATTATTATTTAATTTTGTTTCCAATGCTCCTGGTGCTGCTGAGGCTATATATACCTACTCCTTGGCACAAGGGTGTATTCACAAAATTGAAAATTAAGAATAACACTTGTTTGCTTTTTTTTTCTTGTATGGGTGATTTATGGCCAAACATGGAATTAAAATGTTGTGATTTCTCTCCACCCTCAGTCGTCTCCTGATGTTTCTAAGAAAAAGCCAAGTAGTCAAGGATATATATTGTATAATAGAGGGGAGGGATGTGGAGGAGGGAGAAGATGATGTATCTCTATGGTGCCATTCGATAACGATTAATCTTACTTAGACTATTCGATAGAGAGATTTAGAAGGCATCAGAGAGTTGTCCATTTGAAATAAAGAGGAACAAAAGTCCATCTCCAGTGATTTTTTATTTATTAAAATAAATGAGTTTTGTTTAACAACAATATTGACACTAATATCCTTAGAAAGTGGTGATGTTCTTTTTGTTAATTTATATTTACTTACGTAAAGTAGTTTAAGAAGTCCTCTTAAACCTCATTAATATCGAGTTCTAGCTGCAGTCAGGTTTTAAGCTAATTTTAAAAGTATTAGTTAGGATCCACATGCAATCCACAGCTTATAAAGTGTCCAAATTATGCAATAATTTATGATTTTTTCAGTTTCGAAATATTTTCTTATTATATTTAAAATTTTAGTCCTTGAAGTTGGCACTTGTGAAAAGGTCTGTGCGAGACAGGAGTTTTATTTGAAATCAAAGTTTTATTTAAGAGGGTTGTGTGATTTGCTGTTGTTGTTAATATTTAACTGCTGCTGTACTACTGCTGCTAATTTATATATTTATTCAAATTAAAAGATGGAATTTTGGATGTATTTTTTTGTGTGTGCGAAATATCGCATTCCGGCTCGCGATCCATTGAATTTATATAATTTATATTGTATGGATAGTAAATTTCCATTTCAAATGCCAACAATGACATGCAAATTAAAATTACGAATATTGTATATAAAATGCCATCAGGGGGAGAACGAGAACTAAATTTCGTATGTGTCTGTGATAATACGAGTATATTACATAAATCATAGACATACAATACAAATAAAAGATTTGAAATGAAAGCTTTTGAAATTGAATTTCCTACACAAATTTATTAAATTCTGTACTTTGATTTTTGTCAGGATAACAATTCCAAAGAATCACACTTTATAGGCAGGTGGTTTTTTTACCCTCCAATATAAGAGTGAATAATTTATATTTTTGTTTAGATTTTACATAATTTTTTTTTTTTTTTTTCAGAAATAAAAGAAAAGTTCAAAACTTTTTACCCTGCAAGACACCAACACGCGGTCCACATATGAATGGAGGATTACCGGGACATTCGGTTACATATGAAGATCCAGATGCACATTTAGGACATCGGCCGTTGGTTATGAGACATCATCATCATAACGTTGAGGTAAGATCTAAAATAAATTATTTGATATACGAGTAATTGAAGTTCACTGATTTACCTTGTTCAATTTTGATTGCTGAAGTTTTTCGCTACCTATGTAATTGAGTTGAAAGACCCCTTCATTCAAACATTTTTTAAAAATCACAACATCATAGTTTAAATTTAAATCTCATCAAACAAAGCATCTAGAGCTTCATATTTTTAATCGTTATATGATACTTTTTATAAATCATTCAAGAGCATAGTAGATATGCAGTGTAAATATATTTCTTCAAAAAAATTCAAATTTATAGACTAAGAGCCCACAGTAGATTTTGGGTGTGAGTGATACCAAAAAAGCAGTATAGGCATCGAAAGCTTCATTACAGGCTATTCAAACAATCAAAGTTTTGCAGTCGACAACTGGGGCCTTTGCGAGAAATAGTGCATCGAAAAAAAAATATGAATGCAACTTCGAGGATAATCGTGTTAGCCGAAATTGGTTTTCACCCCTTCCTAGATAAGCTTCGCGGATCCCATATCACGGAATCTGAGATCAATTGAGTGTTTAATTGGCCCTGCCAGACTGTTTAAAAAAACCGTTTTTCACTTAGAATTTTGAATTTTTTAAACGGTCCGGTACATACGAACTATACTGTCACACAGGCGTCGATGGGGACTGTTGCAACGACTGTCAAAAGTACGCAAACACGTTGCAAACCAGTTTTACGAATAGTGTGTAAAAAAATTCCTTGAATTTGTTTTTTTATTTATATCGTCTCTTAGAAACAAAATAAAAACTATGAAGATTATTCGTAGACTGAGTAGTTCGGTCGCAAGGACTCTCAAAAACTGCCATTCACTTTGCGACCATTCCGTCGTGTAGCAAGGTTCGTTGAAATTTTCAACGGACTTGCAACCTGTCGTTAGTCGCACGGTCCGATGTACAACAAAGGACATTCACGGTAGAACCTGTCGTATACGACTGAAATTTGTCGGACAGTCCCTACGACAGTTTTAACGTGAATGGCCCGCTTTAGATTATATTTTTTTGTATTGTCTATAAATCCAAGCTTGTGATATACAATCAAATTACGAGCATGTATCAACTTGAAATTAATTGAATATGTAGTATATTCAAAATTGCGAAACAGAGTTTGCATACATATACATACATCATTAACTTTTATTGATGAATATTTTTTTATTTTGTTTTTGTGTTGATTTATCGGACTTAATGCCTTTTGTTTTCATAGTAATATCAAAATATATTGCCATTCAAGCCACTTGTTCGAAAATGTTAATTTACAAGACAATAATAATAATAATTAGAAGTCTAATCAAAATTGATATCCTTTTGTATGAGACAGAAATCCTTGAAAAGTACAATATCACCCTTAAGAGGGACTCAATTAACAAAATATCACAAACACATAGATAGAAATATAATGATATACCTATGAATTTATATGTATGTAAGATTGTGTATTTAAATACAAAATAGAAATCTATCTGGTCAATCAAGGATTCAAGACAATTCATGATATATGTACAGGCACCTATCTTATATTATGTATGTGTACTTCCTCTTCAAAAACTCCACTAAAGATAAATATAGGTACTCAAATAATAAAGGATGAGAAACATTCAGAGTTTAAAGATTGTAATCCTCATAGAACTTATAGCACAGCATGTTTCTATTTCTGTGTTTTTGAATAAAACTATAACAATACCCCAAAAAACACACAATATAATATTCACAATGGAAGCTGCATACCACAATAGAAGACCACAAGGATTTAATTGCAATTGTAATTATTAATCGAGTGGGTAGGTAGATACATATATGTCCAACATATACAGGATATTTGTTGCAATGGAAAGGAGGAAAAGCTATGTTTGAAGAGTGATTGGGAGGAGAGGAGCATGTGACGGGCAAAGTGGTTGGGTGAAGGTATAGAACATTTCTCTTATAGGATTACTGGATGAATGGGTTTTCTGTGATTGTTAGAAAGTAGCTATAGGGATAATATTATCCAAGGAAACTGTGGTTAGTTTTACAACACCAAAATAACATATCAAAAGCTTTTTGATCTGCAAGGAGATTGCTCTGTTTTTTTGTGTGTGATATATTGTGCGAATGAAGATACCTACATCTGTATGTACGAACATACATTGATACAAAAAATATCCTTGTTATTTGTTTGTTGAAAAATGAGCACAAATATCCGGTGTAGGTTTTTATGTTTAATTTTAATTGTTCAAACCAATAAGGGGTTTGATAATAATAGATTCTCGTTTTGTGATATTTTATTGGAAATAATAATGGAAATCAAAACATTTAGGCAGGTTCTGTCAAAATATTCTTGATGGTGTGTGTCATTGTTATCTCACGTTGTCAGAAATAAAAGGAGTGAAATCTGATATTTTATACATTCATTGAATTCCTGAGAAAGAAGCATCACAAACATAAAATCATTCAAGGAGATTGAATAAAGAAAAGGATAATAGAGATATTCGAACCGTCACCACCTATATAAAGACACACGTATCATATCCTTTACTCAAGGATGAGGATCTTCTATAATAATTTTTTTATTTATATGATTATTTCCATCCTGGCTCATTTCTTTTGATTTAGTTTTTTCCTTTATTTTTGCAAATTCACAAGGAATCACATTTCCTTCTCTTTATCATCATAATCATCATCATTATCATTATTGTTGTGTGATGTTGTTCATTTTTATGAGGAAGGATATTTATTTTTATATTTGTTATTTGTCAATGACTTTTTACGCGGATTCTTTTCATAAGGACTTTATATAGGCGTCCTATATGTAGGTACCTACTTCGGTGCTTTATGCCAGTAAATATCACATTACATTGACATCTATAGCAAAAATACGAGAAGGAGGTAAAAAGATAAATAAAAGGAAGCATTACACTCTTTTGAAATTGAATTTATCATTTGATTTTTTTTTGTCATTTAATTTTTTTTTCGTCTTCTGGTATTGGTGGCGGTGATGGTGTGGAAATGCGATATGAAATGAAAGAAATTCAGGATTTAAGGATCAAAATTATTTTTTTTTTTTTTGTCAATTTGATGTATTTTTGTCAATTTTTTTTATTTTTTGATAATGATGTCGGATTGTGTTGTTTTTGATGGAGAATTTGACAGAATGTGGCAGCTGAAGAGTTTGGCAAATTAAAACACAAATAATTGTGGTTCAATGGTTAAGATGAATTGTTTTTTTTTTTTTATTAATCCTTGTCTTTTTGATTGGCTTGTGATGCCTTACTGACATTCATTGGAATAGAGGCCATTTCATCTGGTAGTAATTTTTGAGAGCAGCCATTTTGAGGACCTGCTCGCGAAAAAAGAGAAACTTAAAATTTCTGTTTTTCCCAAAGAGGTACAATTATTAGATACATTATGACTCAAAATAGGGATGAATGTTTTTCAGAGCTCCAAATGGGCCGTTGTGACTTTTTTGCAAATACACTTACAAAATTGTAAGAAAAACCCAGTAACGCAGATTCAAACTTAAATTTTCAGAAAGTAGTCTTTCATTTAGAAAACATTTTAAGGCCACAAATATTGCAGGCCAAGACTTTAGGTCGGAATAAATCTTATTGCTACTTTTTTATTTCAAAAGAGTGCCTTTACGATGTGTTCTCATACAAAATGGCTTCTGGAAGAAGAACCATGTAACACAGATATCCCCTAGAAGTTTCAAACGATAAACCTTGTGTTGATGCAGATGTTGACCCCAACACGTATTGTGGGCCACGAGCAATAAGAATGTTTTGCAGTAGAAAATGGAACGCTTTTGCGGTTTTGGTTTTACAAAATAACAAGTAGTGCAGGAAGAACAACATAACGTGGATCTCTAATCGATAAACATTTCTTTGTTTATCTTTTGTCTGCCATAATCTCAGGCAATTTTTAATTGATTTACAAGAATAATGATTGTTTATGTCCGCGAAAATGGTTTAGCATATTTTTTGTATATTGTTCAAATATTAACAAATCGACGGATGATCCAATGATCCGGCATGCAAACCACACCAAACAGAGACTTTTTAAGGATATTATGTGGTTTCCATGTTCCTGTAGGGCTTTTTTTCATTTTTAATATTCAACAATTTTGCATACCTACCTATACATTTTAATTCGACGAGTAAAAGTGCTTGTGCTCAATCTTATAGCAGTTTTTTCTCAAAATAAAAATAAACAATTATATTCAATGTCAATTGAAAAATTTTTAAAATCATTCTTAAATGCATCTAGTACCTTTTAAGAAAAAGACTAAATTTGATATCACAGTATTGACATGTCTCTAATACTTTTTTCTACCAAAAGATTTTTCAGATTTTGTTTGTTTTTTTCTTCTTCTTCCTTTTTACACTCGTTCTGTTAGCTGCAAGGTTGCACGTTGCACAAATCTCATAAACAAAAAAAAAAAACCACTTGATCCTTGCGCTTAAATAAAAAAAGAAAAATTACATCTATAGAATTTTATCCTTTCAAGGATTTGTTTTTCTACTATCAATGAAACTTAGAAGGAGGAATACTCAAAGAAAAAAATCTAGCAAATCCCTCTTGTCGTGTCAATTGCAAATTTTAACATATATTCGATTTAATAAGTGTCAAATAATATACATCCTTTATGCAATTATTACACTTTTTTCTTTTCTTTCTTCAACTTGACATACATTTGCAGAAAAGTTGACATTAATTGTGCACTCGAAGGCTCAGAACAGAAAAAGCGAATGAAAAACAAAAAATCACACCGACAGGACATGAAGGGGAAATAAAATCAATTTAATTGAATTTGACAACATTCACAGGATTTGGTGAATGAATTTAAATAATTTCTTCTTTTTTGTTTTGTTAATGTTTTTTGTTCTGGTATCAAATAAAATTAAATTAAAACGAGCGAAAGAGGAAACGAAAAATAAATACAAAAAAAACTATGTTCATGGGAAAAAAGGATAAGAGCATTCTCGTTTATCATCCTTAATCACAAGCATCATCGTATGCTCCTTTCGTACATAATACCCAATATCGGAAAGACATTGTCGATTAATGCAATCCCAGGATTTTTGTTATAAAACATCAGTTTATTTTAATTTTTTGTGTCATAAACAATACAAGGGGAAGAAATGGGTTATATGTACACATAAGGGGTTGATAAATAATTGTCCACCCTTCCTTTTTTTAGGTAATTTTTTTAAAAACATTTTAACTGGTAGGAGATTTAAATCGACCTTTTTCCCTCTTTTTTACATTTTGATTACATTGAGTTAAATCCTGTGTTGGTTTTTTACGATGGTTTTTAGGTTAAGTGTGTTTGAGTTCTATAAGCAAATATATGTAGGTACACCGTTTGTAGTATCAGTATCCTGTCAATATTGACAATATTATCCGCACAACGGTTTGAGTTCAATTCAATATTGATGATTGATTTATTTCCAACCTCAAAAGGGGGTGACATAATTCATATTACCTTAAGTAGTTTTAACTTTTAAATATAATATTTTAGTTTAAATACATATTCAAACAAATTAACGACACATCAGATTTTTAATTAATAAGAAAAAAGAGTTCGTCCTGATTTTCATTCTGAAAATTTCTCATAAATCATATGCTTTTGAATAAAAAGAAATAAGAATCAAACTTTCAATACTCGTTCCATCATAAATTTGTTTCTCACTATTTTGTAGTTTTCAGAATATCGACTTTAAAAAGAATCCTGTTTTTATCATTTCAATATTTATCATATAAGCGATGCGGAAAACAACAGAGACAAAGGAGGATTAACTTAACAAAAAAAAAGGAAAATTTATTAAAATCTCTCCACCCACTATTTGTTGTATACATAATATAGGATCCTCATTAATATTCAAAAGGCTATTCGTTCCAAATAAATAAAGAAAAAAAAAAAAAAAAGAGGACGAAAAAGAACGTAGAAGCAAACAAAATATAAACGTTGGCATTCACATTATTTTCCATTGAACAAAGAACATAACAATGCAAATAAAGTGCGTCTTTTATTTCGCTTTTTTTCTCTTTATTTCTTGTTTAAAATTTTTTTTGTAATCCATGTTATCTCAAAAGGACATTTTTGTTTCTACATAAATATACATAAATCTAATCCAACGGTGCAGAGAGAAAAAATAAATATTTTCAACAATTAAAAATAAATAACGATGTCCTTTTTTCATTTGTCACTGGTTCTTACCGTTTACTCTCCGTGAAGGATAAAAGCTTTTTCTTAAATTCTTCTTTTTTACTACTTTTTCTCTACTCATGTAGAAAGGCGACTCGGCCTTATGTTAATACTTAACAGACACCGGAGAAAAAAAATAAAAGGTTTAACAGGATTCAAACAAAAAAAAAAACGAGTACAGGTCTTCATTTAAGAAAAACGAGGAAAGCCCATTCATTTGCATAGGGATAGATAAAATGGTTGACAAAAAAAGGATAACGATTTTTCCCCTTTTTTAACACGTGTAAGCAGCAGGGAAACAAAAGACCACGGCCATTAAAGATAAAAATAAAACTTTAAAAAAATTGTCAGTTTATCCTATATTCCTTGAGAATGCATAGTGATCTTCTATTGCTTTTTGTCCAAACGACAGTAATTGAGTATGAAATGTGAGGTTTAATATCATCATTCCCTTGCGTGATGCATGTCTTGTTCGTTTTGTCACTTAGAACATTTCTCGGTTACGATGAAAGCCGACTCCAACGCATTTAAGTGATAATGAGTTGAATCACTCTGTAAAAGGGTGAATTCGAAAATAAATAATTTTCTCCTTTTTGAAATGTGATTTAATAAGCTTGAAAAAAGATTCACACGTGCAGAATCGTTTATCTTGATGACTTTTGTTCTTTATGTTTGTGTATTGTGTTCCTTCAGATTTATTTTAATGTTAGATTATTTTTTGAACAATGGTTAATTAGATGTTGAAGCTCGTAGCCAAATCTATAGAATTGTTTTATTAGATAATAAATAACAAAAACACGTGTGGCATTGATTCAGTGAAAAGTTAGAAATTATGAAGCTCCCTCCTTTCGATGCTTAAAAATAGCTTCCAGTTCGAAACTCTAAATGTTAAATTACACAATTTAAATCCAAGAACATTACTAAAGTTACATCTTTTAGAATTTCGAAAACTCAACCGAAATTAATTGAGTCGTTTTCAAGTTCATAGAGGACAAACAAAAATCCTGCAAAGTCCTAAACTTTAAGAATAAGAGTAATAATTTGCTTATAATCTCTTTTAGTTTTCAGTATAGGTGATTGTGGGCAATTCCATGGTAACTCACGTTACATTTGGGAGAGTTTTACGTTCTCTTTTATTAAAATTTCAATATTTATATGAATATAAACAAAACAAAATTTAAAGTCTATACATGGTAATGATTTCGACTGCTAGGAAAAAATAAAATGTTTGGGGAAAATAAATTCCTTCTTAGTAAAAAATACTAAAACATGTTGGTAACTCACGTTACCATGTTCGGACACGGGTTTTGTAGCAATACTATGCATAATTTCTAAAAATTAAACACCCCAATAAAGCTTAACTGAATTGTTGAAAAAGATATAAGAACTTGTCAGCCTATTTATATTTGTACATAAATTTTAAATTATTGAAAATATTTTATACAAATTTAATAAAATACATGGTAACTCACGTTACAAAAAGTCGGTAACTCACGTTATTTCACGTTTTTAACTTAAAAATTTAGGGCTACGCTTTTTATAAATTCATTTTATTTTCAGCCATATGTTTGTTACTTGAAGGATATTTTGTTATTCTAATTTTAAAACTAGCAAACAATAGACAGGGGGCGAGATAAATTTTCCATTTTTCCATCTTCATGTCCACTTTTTCATGGAATTACCCTTGTTGTCAGAAGTTCTTCATCCCATATTTTCAATATTAATAATACTTGGTGCTTTTTATGTAAAATAAGGAAAATTTAAGAAGCAATCAAACTTCTGGGTTTTTAGAAACCAAAAAATCCACCAAAATTCAATCAGCTTTTGAAAAAAGAAAAATTCTCTTGCAGTAAAAGCCACTTTTTAGTATTGAAATTACATATGCCGAGTAAATTTTCCTAAAATTGTATGCTCTTTAACTTTACTTATTCTAAACATCTGATGCAGGAAAATTCCATTTTCTTAACTCTTCATGAAGTCTTTTTTGAGATCATATATTACAAGAATATGTCCTTTTTTTTATTTGACCTAAAAATATTTTCCGCCAGCTGAAGCTCATTCAAATTTTCTTTTTTTTTAATTTCATTGTCCCAAGGACTCATTTCAGATAGAAAAACTTCACAATCATAAACCACAAAATCAATCTTCCATATTTCCTCTTCAAAATGTTTCATCAGAAAATTAATTTCCTTCTTCTCATTTATTTCTAGATGTTGCACCATTCAAAAGGAGTTCACTATCCCAGTGGCTATCCGATGACGAGGTCCCCTCCATTTTTGGTCTCTTCATCACCCGGACCCGATCCGTATCGTTCGAATGACAATGTCTACGAAGAACTCGGTCCGGGTCGTGATTCAGACGCTGAATCCGAACCGCCACTGCATTCCGATGATGATTTTGCGGAAGATGAACTCTCATTGCCTGGCGAGAGATCCTTTAATAAATCCATTTCCGATACCGCATCGACAATACCCGTTTCGACTATCTATCACGAGCGAATCAGTGCGTCGCAACCAAGCAGCAACAACAACAATAACGGTCAGGAGCGGAATTCACTACTGTCGTCTTCGTCTTCATCGAATACACAGCACGATGCCGCAACAGCAACATCAGCTGCCACATCAACGTTGGCCTCGTCGACAAATAATAATGCACCAAGTCGGACGGCTGGAATTCTGTCAGGAGTTCTGCGACACACAACCGGACGACAGAACAATAATCGCAAAAACCGTCATAAGCCACCAGCGGGCAGTTCGAGCATGGACGAGTTCAATACATCAGCGGGGTCAGAGCAGTTGGTCGGCGATATGATGGCCGTGCCAATGGCACAGAATCATCTCTACGATAATAGGAATCACAATCTTATGTCATTGGCCTACAACAACAACACCTTCCACCATCACAGTCTGAACAATAATTTAAACAACAACAACAATAACAATCGTGCCACATACTTCAATACGCTGGAGAACGAAGTCGAACGACGTAATCGCATCAACAATCAGCTCCACCATCCAGCTTCGGCGGTGGCGACAATCTTCCGCGAACGAAACATAGTCAATCATCCGAATCGCTATCCCCAGCCCTACTATGCTGCCAGTAACTTGTTGAGTTCGATGCGTTCCAGGACGAATCCACGAAGCATTGACCGTCGACGAATAGTTCCTCCAATGGATCCCATCGAACCGACCTACGGCTATGCGGAGCCCATATTCCATGAAGGATACCTCTACAACTCGTGTGCCCGACAGCAAAAGCAGCTGCCGAACACAGTTGGACGCAATGCGACGGCACAAGTCGGTGGCCCACTATCATATCCAGAATATATTGCTCCCGACTATACGAGCTCTGCAGGGATCATGGGCTCTTACCGACCTAACACACATCAGCATCATCATCATCATCATACTGCTGCTGGTGCACCAGGACACCATCACCATCAGCACAGCCATCAAGTGTACTCAAGGGGCAGCACTGGTGGCGGTGGGGGTGATTCGAGTTTTGGCTCAGACTCGGGATACAGTCATCATCACAGCAGCACACCGGCTTCATCAATTGGTCGGGGTGTGGGCGGTGGTATCCGAGGAAGTGGTAGCAGTGGCAATGGCAGTGGTCAAAACAAACTAACGGCTGCGTTAAATTTTGGCTGGAATCGACGACAGTCAAAGCAACAGCAACAGCCACAGCAGCAGCAGAAGCAACAACCATCAACCACCCAACTCCCTGCCCCACAAACATCCACATCCACATCATCATCTTCAACATCATCGTCTGCATGTCCAAAGGACATGAATGTTGATCGAAGTCCGAATAATAACTCGGACTCCACCCAACAGACATCCTTAGCAGCTACACCAACAACAACAGCAACAACACCAACAACTGGCTGCAATAGCACAGACGTAGTCAACTGTAATACAACAGCCAAGGCGTGAGAGTCGAGAGTCGATCCCAATTGTAAATAAAAAAAATAAAAAAAACATAGACTTAAGGAAGGATTTTTGTTCGTTCAACAAGGACATTGTACATATTGTGATCCAGTAAATACTACAACAACAGAAAACAAAAAATAAGTAAAAAATAAATGGCAAAAGTAAGCAAAGCCTCAAAACAAAAAAAGAAAACAGTCAAGAGTTCCTTCTTCGAATATTTAATGAGGAAACAATAAAATAAATTAAAATTCCTCAGTCATTTTGTAAATATCCTTTTTTCGTGTTCTTTTCATTTCACGTCATTTCTCCTTTCCTTTGTGTGTAAATAAATATATTAAAAAAAATTAAATATGTGAATATGAGTATATGTATAAAAAAAGAATCGTGAGAGCTTATTTGTAGTAGTATCCTTTCCAAAAAAATTCATAAACAACATAATTTATTCTCGTACCTTATTAATTTATTTTTCATTTTATTTTTGTAAATATAATTTGTTTAGTAAATTTTGTTTAAGAATTTCTTAAATATTTTTTAGTTGTGAAAACATGTGATGTATTTAAAATTAAGGAAACAAACAAAATAAAAAAAGTAAAATATTTAAATAAGCAAATATTATTTCTTATGGAAAAAAAGACTTTTTGAGTTTAAGTTATATGTATAATTTTACTTAAAAAAAAATTGTTTTAAATTTAAGTGTCGAAGGAAAATATTATATTATTTAATTTTTTTTTCGTTTGTTAATTTAGTTTAGTAAGGAAAATACTATAACGAATAGAAAAACAAAACAAATGGAAAATAAAAAAATCAATCCTATAAAATATAATATTTTTTTTCTTTTCAATTTTCTTTTCCTTCAGATTTTCAGTTCATTTTGCTTTGGTGGTTCTAGAGTTTTGTCAGCAAAAAATAAGTCTTTGATCAGTTTTATTTTGGGAAATTTAAATTGGAGCTGTATGGAAAAAAGTCATTCCAAATCAGTCTTGGCAAATTTGGTATTTAAAAGTTGTCTTAATTTTAAAAATAAAGTTGTAGGTATGATATCCATTTAACTTAAAGGCTCTGTTAAATACCGAAGAGCCTATGAGAGTTCAATCAGTTGTCATAGGACAAACGTTTGCAATTGCTTGTTAGACAGAAACGTTAAGCTGAGGAAACTCAATAAGAAAATAAAAGCAAAAGCTAAATTTATTTAAAAATTTGGGACATCAAGTTGTCAGATAAACTAAGACTACCTAAGGCGCCAGTTATAGCGATCAGAAAAAACCATCCGAAAAACTTGAAACAGTATGAAATTGATTTTTTTTTCTGGTGGTTGTTTATAGCAATCAGAAAAAATGTGTCAGAAAAACTAGATTCTTCGCAAAACAAACAAACAGCCGCCAAGATTTTTTCTGATTGAAATATCAGAAAAACTTTTTCGGATGGAGTTCTTTCAGTGGAACAGAAAAAAATTGGAACACAAATCAGTGGAATGATTTGTTCCTTTTTCTGTCAAAAAGTAATCTGATACGAAAAATGAAATTTCATCCGAAAAACAAATAAATCCATTCAAAACATAAAAACTATTGTTTTGGCAATTTTTTTCGCGAAAAAAATTCTACGCTGAATTACGCGTCGATTGATACATCATTTGGCTATCAAATTGAAGTGAAAAGTAATAAAAACTTCAATAATTTTTTTTTTCGGATGGTTTTTTTCTGATCGCTATAACTGGCGCCTAATTGAGGCCCTATGTCGCAAACGTAACAAATTGGTACCATCCTAATATCTCAAAGTGTCACTATTGCTTCATTTGACATAATGTCATTTTGTTTTATGTTATAACATTATGCCCGTAAGACGTATGGTTTTTGAAATGTAAACTGAATGGAAGGGATTTAGTTATGGAAGAAAAAGATTGATAGAGGAAAGGATATTTTAAGACACGTTGAAAAGAGAGTTTTAAGAAACCAGTTGACGCCCCTCTGGGAAGATGTTTGAAAATATTTATGCTGCATCCACTTTTGATATACCTATAAGTTTTCAGCAATGTTAAAATGCAGTTCAAAATCAAGGCATTCTGTGATCACTTTTTTCGGAGTAAAAAGCTGCCAGTGTCAGGTGAATTCCCCTTGCTAGAAAGAATTCTGGAAAACAACATTTCTATTTGTTAAAATTTTTATTTTACCTATTTCATTTTTATTTCTGATTAAATCGTATCTTGAAAAGAAGAACCCTACTTTCCTAAGATTTGTTTTATTGACATGGTTCAAAAGTCTACAATAAGTCTTTTCTTTTCAAATCACTAACAACCGTAAATGTCTAATTGGAAGGGACTGGCTGAAGGATTTGAATGCCTTTTTGTATACTACACTTTCCTAAAAAGTGAAACACACGAAGAATCCTGAAGAACCTCAGAGATTAACTTCCTTTAAAATTTAATATTTTAGACTTTTTAAAACACCGAAAAACACTGAATAAGCTTCAAAAAAATTACTAGTTTTACTGCCTAGAAAAATCATGTAGATTAAAAAAAAAAAAACACCGTTAAATGCCGAAAAGACTTTCAGAAACTACTAATGTCCAATATACAGTCAAAAAATATTGCTTTAAAATGGATGATAGTCCTATCACAGCGAAATACTTGATATCGAGCAATAATACAATAATATTGTCTGGTGTAGGGCCCGCATAACTGCTGTACTTTCATAACAACAAAATTTGGATTCAAAAACCTCGTTTCACAGCCTCGATTTTTTGGCTTATTTTATATCTTTGGGTCAGGGATGTTGCGAATATTCGTATCCGCATCCACAAATGCGGAGCTTCCGCATAGATTTGGACATCTGCATCCGCATCCGCATCCGCAACAATCAATGCGGATGTTTATGCGGATGCGAATGTAATACAAGTTGCGACAAGAAAGAAATTGGACGGGGCGTGCGAATGGCGCGTACCGTTCGCACGTCACAATGATCAATGGGAGCGAACAAATTGCGGTGACTAGACTACTAGATCTAATTAATACTTGTTTTTATTAATAAAAATGTTAATAATTACTTTATCATTGTTTAAATTCTTCATTCATTTACTTTATTTATATAAGATCATCCGCATCCGCGGATGAGAGCCTTCCAAAATCCGCATCCGCATTCACATCCGCGTATGTGAAAAAATTGGCATCCGCAACATCCCTGCTTTGTATGACTCAGCTGCTCAACAGTGAACATCGATGTAGAGTACATAATTTCTAAATGCAAACACCGCCTAAGAGTATGCAACATTTAAGAAGTACAAACTGTATTTTTTGTTGCATACTTTACCCATGCCAAAAATTAATATTGTTGAAAAAACCTAGAAAAATTCAATTTCAACAATATTGCGTTGGTGATAAATTTTAACAGCTCTTTCCCGGAAAATATACAATTAAATAGCGATGACTGCTGAAAATATACCACACTTTTAAGTTACTACAATTTGTATTGCATGGCTGTTATGAATTTCATTGCGTTTCAGGGGGCCAATTCTGGTTCTGTGAAAAAGTGAATCGAATAAATCGTTTTCACATACGCTGCCAAGCATTGCTTTCACTTTTTCGATTCATTTGCCACAAATAATCGATTCTGGTTCTGTGAATGAAAACTATATTATCGATGTTCGAACCACCTTACCATTTCTCTTGAAAACAGCATGATTCTCTCAATTTTCTTGTGTTTTTTAAGAGAACAAAGAAATGCATGAGATAGGCACACTTTTTTCTTTATGGATTTGACAGAGAAAGAGATATGATTGAACTTGTCATTGTTTGTTCCAATTTACGCTTTCATTTTGGATATTCACTTCCAAATGACGGCGTGAAAGCAAATTATTCATATGAAAGTTTTTGTTGTTTGATTTCAAATTTTCACAGAACGGGAATAGGAATTAGTGTGAAAGGGTGACAAATTTTTCGATTCACTTTTTCACAGAACCAGAATTGGCCCCCAGTTTACTGAACAATAAAGTTAAATCGTAATACAGAAAATATAATCGGTTTTGTCAGTAAAGCATGTAGGAACCAATTTAGCGGTTAAATTGAATTACTGATAATTGTAGAAATTATTGCAAGAGAACTGCCATCTTACGTTTTATAATATTTCATTTAAAGGGTGCTCGCGAATTAAAAATTTGCATTATGAGTTAAATTAGTTAAAGAGTTTCAAACAAACATTACGAGTTAAATTAGTTAAAGAGTTTAAAACAATGGGTCTTGTGAATAAACAAAAGTACTTAAGCTTTGACTAGTTCTTTTTACATGAAAACAATGGGGCATATTCATAGATGTTATTTAAGCTGTTGCCATACAAAACTGGAGTTTAACTGATGGAGTTTCAATATGATAAACTCCAGATTTGCGTAGCAACAGCCTATACAACACATAATATGCCCCAATATACATACTTGCGTAACAGAGCAAGGAAACAGTTCAGGTAAATCAACATCCAAAATATCCTTGCGTTGCTTTTCGGTTCCAAAAATAACAGTTAAAGCTAAAAATTTTAAGCTTAAAATTTTCTAGCTTAAGGTGATTAGCGTAATCTTTTTTTTATTTACATGAACGGTTTAGCTTTAGCTACTAGTAATAGCTATGTATGATTATCTAGGTTTTGCTTCTTCCAGTCCTTCCAAAAATACCTTTATCTTTTTTTTTTATTCACAAGGGCCAAACACTGTGAATAAAATTAAGCTTAAGCTGGCAAGTTTTAGGTGTAAGCCCTTTTATTAAATGAACAGTAAGCTAAACTTAAAAGCTTAAGGTAAAGTTGGTTTGATTTTGTATGAACAAACTGGAGCATGCTAATGAAAGTTGTCTTTTCGTAATTGCTGAGATCTTACTAGTACCTGGCATTTAATCTAGTGACATTTGTCTTCTATAGTAATTGCTTATCAGATCAGAGTAAAATCTTACTACTGGCAGATTTGTATCTAGAAGAATTTAAGCTGACTATAGTGAAACTGGTATTTTGAGCAATTGCTAGTCTTACCAGTGAAATGTTTATTCTATCTTGTAAGTCCTTAGCAGGAAGACCGAAGTCCTACTTATCCGCAAGAAAAAATCTAATAATGGAAATGTACCTACTGATTATCAGGAACAGTACAATGTTACAAGTTAAAGGGTTTCCTCTGTAGTACCTAGTTGCTAATCAGAAAAAGTAAAATTTTACTACTGTTCGGTTTTTTCTAATAATTTTGCTAAAAAGGAAAATGAAAAGGAATGTTAAATATTTGACTAATGTCTCTTTAGGCATTGCTAATTAAAAAGAGAAAAACTTGGAATCAGGAAAGGTCTATTTCTTCTAGTTAGGTGTGTTCTCAAGTAATTGTTTATCAATGGCAATACAATTATGCTAGAGAAAGGTGTACCGCCTGGAAAAAATGTCAAGTTATTAAAAAGTTTAGTCGAGGCACTTTAAAGTTTTCAGTAGGGAAGAATCCGGACGAGAACAACTTGTCAAATAATCGTGAGGCCTTTGATAGTAAAAACTTATTGAGCATGTTTTTGTTTCTATTTCATATGGATGGGTCATCGTTTTTTTTATTTTTGCCTCTCAAGGCTTAGGATTACATAACTGATGAGGCCATACAGAATGTCATTAGATGTCTTTGCAATGCCTTTGTTATAAATGTTCAACTTTCTACAAAAACTAGATTCGTTTTCCATGTCGGGTGCTAAGAGAACTACTAGTCAGTAAAAGTAAACAGTTTTATGGTTTATTTTCCAACTTTTCCTTCGATTTTTTTGATTCATAATAGCTTAAGCTTTAGTAAAAGCTAGAAAAAAAACTTTTATCCAAGACTTCATTTGAAAATTTAATTTTTAGAAAAACTCAACAAACCATCTTTTTTTTATTTATTTTGTTTATAAAAACTATATCAATATTTAACATATCAATTATATAAAATCAATATAAACTTTGTTATATATCTTTAAACGTTCCTTTTTCCTATTCCCATATAATTCTTAAGAGAATGAATTCTTTTGACTGTACATACAAGTATAAAAGTTTAAATAAAATAATTATTATATTGTTGAAGGCTTAATTGAAGACTGTTTTTATAGTTTACAAATTGAAAACCAAAAAAAAAATGAAAACTAGAAACATGCGCATACCTTAAAATAACCCAAATAAAAAGTTTTAACGTTTATACATAAATTCTCAAATTCATTGCAAAAATAAAAAAAAAAACAGTTGCCATTTTTCCTTAAAATTTAAATTCAAACAAAAATAAAACTTGATAAATTTTATTAAGTACCTAATTAAAAATTTATATTTTAATGTTTTAAAAAAATGTATTGTAAAATTAATTAAAAAATGGAATTTAATGCCCAAACTAAATCCTGACCACTTTTAGGTTGTGTACTTTGTAAATAAAAAAAAGTTAGTTTTAATTATTAAAAACAAAATCTAATTGTAAAATAAAAATAAATTTAAAAAAAACTGCTTAGATAAGAAAAACCAAAACAATTGATATATTAAATGAGCACAAAAAATGTATCCTACTCTTTATCAGAGCGAAAAAAAAGTTCGATTTGTTATAACAAAAAACTTTAAGTTATAAATATTTTTATTTTTGTTATGATTATTTAAAAACTTTCTCCAAAATTGGTTCTTTCCAAAAATAAAAACAAAACAAAGTAATAATGATATAAGCCCCATGCAGTTTATCAATTAACATTTGACAAACAAAGAAAAAAAAAGCCAAAAATATTCTAATAAATTGTCCGACAGCAGAACAATCATAAGAGTGCAGATATTAACAAAAAAAAGCAAAACAATTATATAAAATAAAAACAAATAAGTATATAAATTACAAAATATTATAAATAAATTAAAAAAAAAACAGGAAAATATTTAAGTGTCTATGATTAAAACAAAATAGTAGGAAAAAAAATATTATTAAAAAATATATGTAACCTATTTTCACAGCCTTCGTTTTGAAACAAATAAATACAAAAATATTTAACAAACTGTGCATATAAAATAAACATAAATAAAGCTTACAACAAGAAATGACAGAAACTTTGAAGAAAACCATATCAGTTCAGAAGATTTAGCTTTGATTTTTTAAGACAGATTTAAAAAATACATACAATTTTGATTTAATCGAACTATAATTTTATTAAACTAATTAATTTTAGTTTTTGTGTTATTAAGTTTAAGAAAGTTTTTTTTTATAATAGGAACATAAGCAATCTTAATTATAGGAACTATGAGTATAAAAAGTAAAAGAGGTGGAAAATTTAGAAAATATATTAAAGAATTTTATTAAAAAAATAGTTTAATAGTTGTTTCATTTATGAAGGGGAAGAGGGAAGGGGTATTTAACTTTAATTTTTATTGCGATTTTTTCTTATTTTTTTGTTTATGAATATGTATTTCAAATTATGAATATGAAGAACACACCAAGCATTTGAATTCAAATTCACATCACGATATGAAAAAATGGTTCTCATCAAACGGACACCTTTCTACTTCATGAACCATAAATAATCATGCTCATCTCTTAATGAAATAAAATGCACGGCTGGGTCGCACGTACTTGCTCTTATGTTCCAGACACTGCACGTTTAAGAAAATAGTATATAAAAACATGGAAATTATGAGAGAAAAATGTAGAGAAATGAAATGAATGAAATTCTATATTTAAATTAGCTAAAACAATTTCGCCTGACAGTTTGAGGTAAAAAAAGTGCCATCATAATTCTTGATTGAATATGATTGTATGGAAAAAAAAATTTAGAATCGTTGCAACGGTTTTTTTAAGAAAATATTTTTTTATATATAAAATTCTTAAAACATTTTTAAGGGCAAATTTAGTATTTATGTATGTGCAGATAAAAACAAAACTTAATCAAAAAATTGTCAACCTATTTTTGAGATATCAAGTTTTCAAAAAAAAAAAAATATTTTTTTTTTAAATTCAAAAACTTTTTTTTGAAAATTTTCATATGCAATATTTTGTCTGAAATTTGTATCCAAAGTTTATCTAAATCCGTTTAGGCGATAATAACAAAATTTAAAATAAAAAAAAAACATTCTATGACAGGTATTATTATTAGTTGCTAAGTGTAAACTTACGGACTCAATATCTGGGGACAAAAACTTAGTACCTAATCTAAGATTTGCAGACGACGTAATTCTTCTTTCTGACTCACCGGATGACATGCAATCAATGATTACCGAACTTGCTTCCGCTAGCAAAAAGTATGGACTAATGCCTAAATCTGACCAAAACAAAGATGATGACTACTAAAAAGGACATATTTCTCAGCGGTACCAAATTGAAATCTTTCATAAATCAGGACGAAAAAGAAATAGGTCGAAGAATAGACAACACCTGGAAACAGTACTGGAGCCTTAAAGAAGTTTAAGACGCAAATCTAAGTGATGACATGAGAAAATACATATTGGACTCTACTATTTTACCAGTATTGACATACGGACTTGAAACATTAGGACTTACATCAATTTCACATGAGAAACTGAGAATTTGCCAAACAAAAATTGAACGAAAACTGCTAAAAATCAGTCAAGTACAAAGAATTAGAAATGAAGATATAAGAAAAGGAACGACGATAGTAGACGTGATACAAAGAACTAAAACTTTAACATGGAGATGGGCCGGACACGTATCAAGAATAAATGACCAAAGATGGACAAAGCAAGTGACAAAATGGATACCCTTTGAAGATAAGAGACCAAGAGGACGACAAAAAAAAGATGGGATGATGACATCAAACAATTCAATCGAAATTGGTATAACGACGCGAAATGTAGAGACATATGGGCTGCACTGGGGGAAGCTTATGCCGGAAACTAATAAATTATGAAATAAACTTTAAACTATGTAATATAATTTTATATACCTAATTTTAAAATCTCATTTTTATTTATTATATTTTATTTTATTGAATGTTAATTATTTTGTTGAATAAAGCTTATAATAATAATAAAAAAAAGTGTAAACTTCGTACTAATTTAAGGGAAAAAAACTTGAAGGAATAATTCCAAGCAGATGAGAATTTATATAAATTTCACGTCGAAGTTTCACATTATAGCATTATAGCTTTCATCTCACCGTATATTTTTTCACTTATTGCAATTACAAGTGAAAAAGTACATAAATACATAATAAAGTGAGTTAGCGTTAAAAAGTTCGACATCTTAATAATAGATTTGCACTTGCGTCATGTGAAATGAAAAGTGAATACGCTACACAATTTTGTCCACAAAGGATTAAACGGAAATAACGCCGACTTTTGAAATTCGGTCTTTTTGCACTTTGCTAAAATGAAATAACGCCAAATTGTGGCATTCAGCTTTATTTCGCTTTGAAAGAGTAACATTTTAAAGAAACTTATTGCATATTTTCCAATTTCGCGGGAAATTTAAGTTACTTCCTCATAAAATTTTCGAGCAAGCTTCTGTTTCTATCAAAATGGTTAACAAATTTGAGAACAATTTTTCACGCGAAATTTAAGCTACTCGATTATATTTTAAAAAAACTTAATATTTTAAAGTTTCGCGTGAAATTAAATGTATTTTTTCCTTGAATTTTCAAAAACCTTCCAACGCTTTAAATTTGAATATTTAGTGTATGCAGAGCAACTTTCTGTTTTTAATCGCATAAACAGGTATAAGTCTGAAATAACGCCTTTGTTATAGCGAAATAAAGCCGAATAACTAAATTTGGCGTTATTTTGCTCGGCGTTATTTCACGGCACCGGAACAAACTTTGAAAGAACATGGAGAAATTTGAGCATAGAAATATTCCAAATACGTAAGTGAAAAAGATGTAAATTTTGCATTGAAAATTGTACGTTTATATACCTACCTAACATTATCAATCCACTGCATAATAGACATATGATTTTCACTCATTTTAGAAGAATAAATGAAAAGCTTATTAATAATGTAAAAATGTGTTTGAACTTCCGTCTTGTGAAATGACAATTTTTCACAAGGGAATAAAAGTTGAAGGTGCATCAGAAAGTTTGACATTCATCACCTCAACGATTACTTATACAAAAACGGCTAAAACTGCTCTTTTCGGTCAAAACGTTGTAGGCCGAAAAATTATTTAGGAGGCAAAAAAAAATTCTTACAGAAATATTTACATAAAAATGTCAGTTACGGACCTCAGATTCGCGGAGGTTCATGAAATAGGACCGGCATCCATCTCAGTCAACAGTGTCAACAAATTTGTTGGCCATTTTTCTATTCCTTCGCACAACATGGTGCCGTGAAAACCAGGTTGCACTTGTGGGTCTTAAAGCTATTGAGTATTTATATTTACTAGTCTCTTCCCCATTCTATGAAGAAATTCGAAACCACCTAGAAAATGAAAGCAAGCTAGATATTAAATATTTGAAAATTGAACATTTTATTTATTTTAAAGAATCAATAAACGTTCTTACATTTAACTGAAATCGATTACAAATTCAATCACAAAAAAAAGCACTTCCGCCGATTAACCGTAATTTTATCCTAATTTTTTGGACTTTAACAAGTGTTTGAATACCTTCTCATTAATTTACAATTAAATTAAACGTATCTTTATCTTTATGGTATCCAAAATACTTCCTAAGAACGTTAGCCTAAATTCAAATCGACTCTCCCCAAATTACAGTCTAAGGCTTTACTGTAAAATACACCTTCCTCCTCACCTACAAAAACATTTTTTTTCTTATAAATCGCATCTGTCTTTTAATTGAAATTAACGAAACTTTAAAAGAAAATCTACGACAGGCTGCTGCTGCTGATATCTTTCTTGAATATCGCTTCCACCCTGTCTAATTTAATCCCCTAGAACTAATTGCCTCTTAGCATTCAAATTTATTCCAACATCTTATGGTTTGGCAGAGTTCCCCCCTCCCCGAACAAGAAAAATATTGGCAGCCTTTAACTGAAGAAAATGAAAAGTTTTCCTCCTTAATTTTGCCCAACTCAAGTGCGTCGAGTAAGAAGGTAGTATGTATAGTTATTTAGCTCAAGAACTCAAGACAACACTGCTCTCTCACAGTTCGACGTAACTTTTCCACTTGACTTAACTATCCAATTAGTTGAATTCCATTTCTCGACAGCAAAACAAAAATAACGAACAAACCTTTCATTAAACGCTAGAAATTGGTATTCTTCCTGAAAATTAATAACAGCACCCTGATAGTTGGAGCCGCTTTTATGTTTCTTCTGCCACAAGGAAACCGCCCCAATAGAAAAGAACTAGGCTCATTAGAAAACAATTGGAAGGACTTACAGCTGAATGCCTGCTCGTCTTTTTTTTCTTCCAGAAAAGGGCCAGACGGAGATGGGAAGTATCCCAAGTGCTCATTCATTGTAATCATCATCATCATCACTATCGCTATCAACCGAGAAGGGACCCAGCAGGAAATTTCCTCCTCAATGAAAAATAAAGGTGCATTCCTCGTCGAAATCATCTGTCACATTCATTGAGGAGAAGCTCTGCATAGATTTCATTCATTGAAAGTCATGCAAAAGGTAAGTAGATTGCCATTCCAGTTGCATCTTCTGCTTTGCTCTTGAAAAAAGGTAAAGAAAATACAAAACAAAGCAATAACCTTTTTTGACATCATAAACTCAAATGAAATCAATACTGAACGGGAGAGATAATTCCTGTACCTTTTCAGTGGTTATTGCAATCCACACAGCATTGCGTGTTTTATGCCTGCTATGCGAAAGAGAAAACAACCTTTTCTTTTCTTCCGCATCAAAAAGTTGAATGAATTCTATAATTACGGTTACGGTCGTAGCTGTAGGTAGATACATAAATTTCTTTTTTCTGCCTGTTGAATAAATATTTGACCTGGAACAAAAAATTCCGATGCGAAAGTAAACCTTTTTTGTTTTGGTTTTTCTCGATCGGTCACGTGACATTTCTTTGTTCTAGAATGAATTTTGTGATCGAAGAGAACAGACGTATATTTGTTAAGTGTTTTTTAATCAAATTGATAAACATGTTCATATTTAATAAAATTATAGCCATGACCCTGGAGACTAATCACATTCACCTAGGTAATTATATTTTGTATTAGATTATTTTCTATAACTCTTAAAGTTTGTATTCCTCTATTCCTTAGCTCCAAATTGAACAAGTATGACGATGATCATCATTTTTAAGAAAATTGCAGCCAAAAAGACGAGGAAGTACCTACTTTCTAAAATCGAACAAACATATACGTATAGTTATTTTGAATTACATTGTTTGTTCTG
This sequence comes from Dasysyrphus tricinctus, assembly GCA_963921185.1. NCBI lineage: Eukaryota > Metazoa > Arthropoda > Insecta > Diptera > Syrphidae > Dasysyrphus > Dasysyrphus tricinctus. The sequence continues at coordinate 7,058,030 of OY992533.1, forward strand.
TTTATCTTATTTATTTTAATTACTTTAAAAAACTAACTATCTACTTTTTTCTTCAATATTTTATTAGTTAATAAACTTCTTAAATACATTATACTAGTTGAATTTATTTTATTTTATTCGTCATAAATCCAGCTTCATTCCAGATGCTTCGCTTCTTTTGATGAAATCAAAGAAGAAATGCATAATGATTTCAGTCACATTTTTTCTTCTACGAAAACATCCCCTCACAGTTTACCCATTTTTCATGTATTCATTCGCGTAGAAGAAAGCATCACATAACGAAAACCATTTTTTTCTGATAAGAAAAAGAAGTTATGAATTCGAAAGTGCCATGAGCATAGTGATTTCATTACAAAATATTCATAGAGAGAGTGTGTAGGTACTTCCTTCCAATGACAAGCCCATGTTAAATTCATGATAGGATTCCCTAGGAAATTCATGGGTGCAGCTTCTTTTCCGTGAGGAAAAACCTACTTCTTCAGTAGTGAATTTTTGGAAATTTCCTACTGGGGAGATACCACACTAACACTAATAACTTTTATGCAACAGCTGCTGCAATCCTAATATTGTTTACCACACACAGCACACTTCAACAATCAAGACCAGTCGAGTGAAATACCATCAAAACAAAAAGAGTATTCCCCCATTTTTGCTCCATTTTCCCTTAGTTCTGACTTCGACTATTCTATACAACCACCACTGAAGCACAGAAAAGACGAAACTCCTTGAGAAAACTTTCAAACAATTTTAATCTGAAACTATGCTTGTCATTCGAGAAAAGGATGCGTCCTTATTTCTTCAACAAAAAGCTTCTCCGCACACAACCCACATGTGGTTGTATAGGGAGCACAGGGGCAAAAATAGGAATTGTTCCCCATACATACAATAGTTGCTCTATGTGCACCGAACGAGAAGTAGGTATTCTTTACAAAAAATTTTTGAAAAGGATTCAAGGCCTTACAAAGGACCACCGACCCTTTCTTTTCTTTCCTCTTCTAAAGGCTGTATTGCAGCATAGGAAAACCGGATGCACATTGTACCAGTTTTGGGCTTATGGGCGAGTAGCATAGGGGAAACAGTGGTAAAAGCGTGTATAACAATACACCTGATCCCCATCAGTTGCATATTCACAAAATGTTAGGGATTATAAATGGCAGGATAAACAGGATATGTAGAGCGTGTTCTTGCAAAGAAAAGAATAAATATATATAAATATACCTAAAGAGTAAAAAAAGAAACGACGAAACATAAATGTGTATGTGTGTGTGTTTGAGGAAAAGCTAAAGGAAATCCTTTTTCAAGGAAATAATGTTTCGGGAGAGATAGGTATATACACATTGTTGTGTCTGGTGGGCAGGCAGGATGGATTTTTTTCAATTTTTATATTTTAGGCAATTTCTGTGTTTGTGTTCATTCAACCGGATATGTTTTGTATTCAAGTGGAAGGACAAAAGTTTTCATCTTCGAAAAAAAGGAAGAATATTGCTTTGCTCCAAAATTATAAGGATGCACAGAGTCACACTGTATGCAAATGTGGTATTTTTACCTCTTTTTTTTTTCTCTGTCCTTAAGGGCTGGGTATTTTAGCTACCTATTTGAATGTCTTGTGAGGGAAGCTTTGGCTTAGATGTTCTATATTTTTGAATAATGGTGGGGCAGCTTCGTTTTTCAGTTTTCGGGCTTCTTGCCTTAAATATTTGACAATTTAAGTCCTTAAAATGAGGAGAATTTACTTTGACAATTTAAGTCCTTGAAATGAGGGAAATTTACTTTCAGAAAATAGATATAAGAATCAAAAGGCATGGGGTGTAATTTTTTTAAGTCTATGTTATGTTTCAAAAAAAATATTCTTAGGTTACCTATAACTTTTAAGTTTATGTATTATCGGCTAAGAGTGAAAAGTAGCTAACTCCTATTTTGAATTTTTAACAAAAAATATAAAAAAAAGTTTTTGCATTATTTGAATAAAACCAAAATTCCATTAAGTAATTTTCTACACTCGTAATTGCTAAATTCAGTGAAATTTAAATGATTTTATAAATTTTTGTATTTTTTAGCAATTTTTGAAGTGGTACCTATATATAACGATACAAAAAAATGTGGACTTAGCCGCTTTTCACCCGAGGATAATATGAAAATGATGGAAAATATAATGGGCTAAAATTTTTGTATGACTTTAAAAAAAAAATATACGGTTTATTCATAATATCGAAAATAACCATTGCAGACACCTGAAATTTAGTTTTCGAACACTTACAACTTTTATAACTTTTTATATATTCAAAATTTTGAAAAGAGTTTCGAGCAAAAGTTGTTGAAAAATTTGTCGCTAACAATTTTTGTCTAACAATTTTTTACGTAAGATCAATACTTTCTGAGATAAATAGCTTTGATGATATGCAATTCAATAGAAAAAAAATACACTGTTCCCTCACTTTCATGAATTTTTAAGACGGCCTTCGTTGTAAGTTATGGGTGTAAGACCTACTAATTTTTATTTGTTAAGATGCCAACCATAAATTAAAATTGGTTTCATCCTTGAGAAAAATGAGTTGATTTTTAGCTTTTTTTGCGGACTTTGCACCCCTCTTGTAACCCCCCGTTGTAGGGTGATGGAGCCAGTAGTCGGCCACTTAACTTTTTTTTTGCGTTTGACTGTTCGTTAAAATTCAGTTGTTCGAGTTCCAAGCATAAAGTTTAGTTTTTCTGATTATTTGGAATGTCAAAATTTCGAAATATTAAGGGTTTTTAGTGGATTTATCATGAAAAACAAATTATTTACGAAATTTGAAATGAAAGTCTAATTCTTGTGTAGTCGGCCCCATAAACTCCAGAGGTCGGCCACATGAGTTTTCAGTAGTCGGCCCCCATTTTAAATTCTCTATTTTTCATACTACTGACCTAGATAAAAATATAGTTTTTGAATTTTAAAGGTTTATTAGATAAATCAAACAATCTACTTTAAAAACAGAAATATTTACCTATTAAAATTGATTGTAAGGTTCACATGTTCCTTCATACACATAATATACATATAATTTAACTATTCATTTAACAAAAAAAAGTAATATAAATCAACTTCTATCAACTATGTGACTTTTTAATTTATCAAGCTCCAAAAAAATAAACATTATCTTCTCATAAGACTCTTCAAGAGTTGAAGAGTTTAAATGTGTTCTAATAGTATGCAACTAGATTCTTATAAGATAGTTCAGAGCGTTAAACGGCCTATTTCTTTAATTTTTTTATCTTGTAGCTCAGTTTTCTTATGCGATGACAGATGTATAACCAAGAGCCTCTTGTAAGACTAGTGGAAATCGTAGAAATTTTACGACTGTGACAACCTTATAAGCCAATTTAAAACATTAGAGATTGAATAAGAATGTAATTGTGTTTTTGTTATTCTAATGGTACACCTATAAACTTCTTGTTTTAAGAACTTTTATATCGTAGATCCTGTAAAAGTTTTTAGGAGAGCATAATAGCTTAAACTCTCATACGTGTACTGTTATGGGACTAATAAATTATGAAATTGTAAACAGAGTTCTTTTATAAGATTCTTGTAAGACTTAAAGTTTATGGACTCCTACTAAAAGGCGAAAAACTGAACTTCTAATTAAAAAAGTAACTACTTTGGACTAGAAGAGTAATTTAACTTTAAAAAAAAATAATTAATTTTTGAATAAGGCTATGGGATTTTGAAGAGTCTTATAAGAGTGTTTCTGCAGATTTCAGAGACTTGCACGAGAGAGTATGTAAGTTTGGTCTGGGTCTTATTCCTTACTAAAAACCGAGTCGGGGCTCATTTGGCAACTCGAGCTCGAATTTGATGTTGTAAAGTTTAGATTCGAATTTTATAATTTTGGTTTGCTCTACTTTTTTAGAATTTCTGAATAATTATGGAACAAAACGGTTCAATTTTCCTTAGAAATGTCAATTTTTTAAATGTAAGACCTTAAAACACTTATTTTTAAACATTGCTAAATTGCTAATAATGGTGGCTCCGTGCCTAAATTCAATCCTTATTCATCAAAAAAATACGCTCACAGAAGAAAATCCTACGTTTTCATAGCCAATTTTCTAATTAACCATGCATAAAGTAAGGGGCCGACTACTGAATATAGGAAAAAACACTCGAAAATCATGTTAAAAATGAAGAAAACTTTAGGTTTGCATTGGATTTTCATAGGAAGATAAGCAAAACAAAAAAAAAATATATTCTTCAGTAGTCGGCCGGGGTGGTCGACTTTAGAAGAACGATACAAAAATGTCTTCTAAGGTATTTTTTTTGCAAAAAACATTAAAAACAAACAATAAATAACATAAAAACTGCCGAAAAATGTACTTATCCTCAATATTTTATTAATTGGAACACTTTTCGTAAAATCCTTCCACTACTTTTTTCTTAGAAAAATTGGCATACAAACCTCTTGTAAGAATTTGAACACAAATTAGAATTTTTAACAAAGAAACCAGAAGCTGCATTGCCTCAAATTTTTGCATACCGTTAGAAGAAAAGTTAAACTTTAAGAAAAAAATATTTTCGTATACATTTTTATGCCTGTGTTCCCTATTAACCTTAAATTTATGGCGTGGTGGCCGACTACTGGCGGGGGCCGACCTCACATGCCATCACCCTACAACAGTGTTGTAAGACCTTGAAAATATTGTTTTATTTCACTCAAATAATTGATACACAAAAAATGAATCTTGAGAAAATGGGTTGATGAAATCTGTCGTTACCTCCCGGGCTAATTGTAAAACAGCCATAAATTGAAATCGAAATGTCAAAACGCACGCAAAAGTTGAATAATCTCTACTTTCGCGTTGCAGCCGCTTACGTTACTTTTGTTTGTGTACCTACTAATTGATGCAAAATCGTAACATAATGCTCAACGCGTCATTGTAAACACTAAACAGAAATGCATATACCTGAACTTTTGCGTTGACAGGCAAATCTTTCAACGCCCAACGCGGTATTGTAAAACAGCCATTAAAAAGCCATTATAGTTCTAGCTTCAAAGCCGTCTGCTCAGTTTCGTTAAGTTTAAGTTAACCCTCACGAAATTAAGGGAGACCCAATGACATGGCTCTAATTTGAACAATTTTGAAAATTGTTGTTTAAAACTGAAAAAATAAACGAAAAAAAACAACCAATTTCACAGCTGTTTTAATTAGTTATTTTGCAAATTAACGAAATTTAGAAATGCGGAACAAAACACAATGTTTGAATCTGAATGTGGAAAGGAGGGATTTTGTTTAGTTTTTGTTTATTTACGCATAAGTCAATTATGTCCAAACGATGTAATTTTGCTAGCACAAGCAATTTTTCGTTGCTTTTTGACACTAGCTTATGCTTGTTTACGTCTATTATGGTCGGGCATTTACGTAGGAGTGGTCGATAAGCGTAAAAGTACCAAATCGCAATTATGGGCGCGTCATATGACTTCCTTGCATTCGCTTAGTTGCGTGGCCTTCCGACTCTATTATAGTTCTACCTTAAAATATGCCCTCATTCAAACAAGGACCGACATAGTGTGTCAAGCATTTATTTCTTAAGTTTAAATTTAATGCAATTTACTTTCACATTTCAAATAAATAACTTACCAAATTTCTGAATATTATTCATAGGAACCTCATCATATTTACCATAAATGGGCACGCAATTTAAAACACTTGAAAAAAAACCATGTTATTAGGTAAACTCGAAGGTAGCTACGAAAGAAATCACAACACTTTTTCTAATTCAAAAAAAAACATCACATTGAAACGCTTTAACTACTTTAAAATACAAAACTAAAACACTCGCCTTACAAAGTGCAAAACTCTTTCAACTCCCGGCAAAACCGACGACGCGACTCACTCACTACACGTATATAACTACGGTATTTCTAATAAAAAAAAGAGAAGGAGGATCGAATCGAACTTTATTTAGCAAGAAAACACGATTTTAAGCACAGAAAATTTATATTTCTTTTGATAAAAACCATCAACAAACATTAAAAAATAATTATTCCATAAATTTCGGACAGAATATGGAAAAATTATTGCAAAAATAAATACATTTCACCGCACGATCGAGAAACAAACCAACTAGAAAAATACTGTTTACACTCTCACTCCACTAACTAACTAACAAAATCGCAGCGAAAAAAGCTCAATACAAAGGAATTATGTATGTGTGTTGCAAAGGTTGCAGATTGCAGTTTTTGTTTTGTAGTTGTTGAGACGATAGAGAACAGACACTGGACAAGGCGAATTCGAGTGGTGAATAAATTAGCGATGCGCTTTCCTTGCTTTTCTTTTCCTTTACTTTTGCTAGTTGAGTGTAGGAGATGCCAATTTACCATTTCAAAAAAATGTACTAGAAAAGAAGGATTTGCTAGATTGCTTTTCGTTGTTGAGCGGTTCGTTGTGGAAAATGAAAAATGCAAGATTGGGGCTCTAGGTTGTTTGTAGAATTCGTTGATATTGTCTTCTCTCTTCATTTATATCCATTTCTTAGTTTTGTTTTGTTAACTTATGCAGGATGTTTCAAAATTAAGTTTCTTGTATATTGTTCCATTGTGGAAACGCAACAGTCTACGGGTGTAATAATGCTATGTTTCCATAAAAGGTTTATCTCAGTTTAGATTTAATAAATCCATTTGGTATTTCCGCCGCACTGGCTGTGGATGTTAAATAAAGCCTTGTCGGAGAATAATAACATCAACAGCCACAGATGAGATATGAACGGACAGAGGGGTGAACAAAACCAAATACATATGGCCTTAGATCCTAAGCACAATACACAAATCTAAGATATTATTCTGCGCATGTTGTCAAAACTGAAAGTGTCGGAAATAAAAAAAGATTGTCAGAAATGGAAAAATGGATGTGAGCGTGATGACAAAACCACACGTAAAACAACAACAAATATTAACATTTGACACAAATTTTGATATATGCGCACAATTCAACAAAAATCAAAACTCTAATGATATTACCTTTAATATGTGTACTGTGGATCCTAAGCACCTGGCTGGAACTGTAAAACAAAACATGGTGGTGGTTCGGTAATGGTTCGGGGTGCATGGCAGCATCTGGAGCGGGCAATTTGGTTGTTATTGAGAATACAATGGATCGTTTTGGATACCTCAACATGTTAAAACAAAAAAATCCACCAAAGTAGGCAAAAACTTGGCTGTGAGCGGTCATATCATTTTCCAGCAAGATAGTGACCCCAAGAACACCTCGCAAATCTTCAAAGAAAGACTCTTGTATAAAGTGCGTAGACAACTCAAAACTCCACCGCAATTACCAGATTTAAATATTATTGAGAATTTACGGCAATATTTTAAGCGGATGTGACCGAAAACACGAAATTAAACCGGAAGTACTAAAAGGATCGTTTATGAAGGAAAAGAATTTGGCGCTTGGTGCATAGTTTTTCGAATCTTTTTTCTGTTTTAGGTATGAGTGAAGTAAAATCTTAACTTTTCTTTTAATTAATTTATATCACATTGAATTTTAGTGGTTTCCCAAAATAAATAATTAAAGGCCTGTCACTCTACGCATGAGAAAATTAACATTGAACAAAAATTATTTACATTTTTTCTTTTAACCACTTTAGTGCATTATGGGTGACTTATGAAATTGACGTTTCGTAAAGCTTCTTTTCGGTCGGTGTTGACATTGGCCACGTTCCGATGTTTATTCTCAGTTATCCGGATAGCTTTGCGTTGTTGTAATCCCTTGTTAAAAAAAACAGCTGATGACCGCTGACGCAACAACAACTCAAGTTATCTCGAAATTTTTGGGATAACGTAGCGATAGCGAATAACCATCGGAACGCAAGGATTAGCTTCCGACAGCTTCCGACTATTCTAGTTCTACCTTAAGGGTACTTTCATAAATGCGTTGTTGCGAAACTTTAACTTTAATGAATACAAATGATAACGGTCAGATTTACATTAAAGCAAAATGCAAATGCACAAAAATCAAAATTCACATGCATTCTGAGAGACAGATATGGTATATTGCAAAAATGTGTTAACCACATGCACCAATATTTTGTATGACGTTAGTAAATGATTGCCAATGATCGCATGAAAACAAAGCAACTATGCATTTATGAAAGCACCCTTTACCTGCATACAAAATTCAATTCAATCGAAGATTGTTAGCCTTCAGTAAACAGAATTTATGAAATTCCTTTTCTTCAAAAAAAAATTGAATCAAATTCAAAAATATACACAAAAATTGGCGAAATATTTCCTCTGAAACTTCCAAGAAATTTTAATTTCGTTTTCATATTGAACAAAAAAAAGCTGGAGCTCCCTAAAAAATAATAATAAAAACTAAGTAGGTACTGTCTCAAGGACTCCCTCAAAACGAAAATGAAATTGGTATTCGTCCAGGAATCTTATGACAACGCCATAGGGTTTGGGCTTGCATCTATCGAGATGACATGGTTTGGGGGAATTGCATAGTCTTGCATTAGCAGCACAGAGACAGAGTTGGAGTGGCATATCATTCTTTTTCCGATGTTTCCGATTCAATTTAAATTTGCATTTTATTTTACGTAGTACCTCTAGGTTCGTTTTTTGTTTTTTTTTTATGTTGTATTCCTGTTTGTCTATAAACCACCTCCACTATCGCCAATATACACAAATGCGATCCTTTTGTCGTTCGTTTGGCCTGATGTGCGATAGATGATGCGCTCGAATCAAATTACTCTGTCTGCTGCAAGGATAATGTAATTTTTCCCTAGTTTCCGCCAAACGAGAGGATATGCCATCAACATCAGCACAAGCTTCACAACAGATGGCGTTCGCAAATAAAATAAAAAAAAAAATCATCTCAAAAATAAAAATAAAAGTCAAAGTCGCCTCCGAAAAGTTATTCCACTTCCTTTTCATTTTATATTGCAAAATTAATAAGCACACGAACTTGCCGTATATATTTTGGGGAAAATCCTGAAGGAATCTTATTTGCAAATGGGCATCAGAGGGCAGGCAGGAGGCAGAAGCCAGGAGAAATTGAAGTTCTCTCTGATGGTTCCTGGGATTCCTTCATAAGGACTCGAGTTAATATTAAATTCCTTTGTTTGATAAGATGGATTGCGTGTGTGCATTATACACTCGCGAAAACATACGTACACACACACAGGTGATTCATCAAAGTCCTCTCCATTCAAATTGAATAACCCTCCCGGGTTAAGTAATCTGAACGCGAACGTCATAGAAATATACCATCATAACAAACATACTTATATGCATACTTATATAAAAGCCATATACGCCCACGAAAGTTTAGCACACACAATCATACGTTTACACATACGCATAAACGATGATATGTATATAAATTCATCTCCGCGGAAAGGACCTTTACCACGTTCACAGCTAAAACCGCTTTATACAGGGTGTTATTTTAATGTCAGACGTTTCTTGGGCCCCCTTTTTGAAATTAAATTGTTTTCATTTGCGTCATAGACTCAGATTTCAGGACTCTTAAAAACAAAGTGAAACATTCGGAACGATTTCGACGACGACTTTCTTCTGTCAAAAATAAATGTACAGGCGATAAATTGGAGTTCGACAAATGCGATGAAGTCGATATGACGTTGAAAGTATTGACAGAGTAAACAACAGTGAAAGTTCTTTTTCGAATATCAAACGCCTGCAAGATGCACTCTTTAAAATAACCCTGGTGCTTCGAGACAAAACTAAACAAGTGACATAAAAACACCCTGTGTTAGGTTTACATACAAGTTCCTTGAACAACAAAATGTTCTTAAAGATTCATTATTGTAGAATCTCAAGAGAAGAAGCTGAATCCTGAATATGTCCCGTAGCGTATATTGGGGGAGGTTATTGCAGGTAAAGCATAAGTATAATGTTCGTGTCATCTTGAGAACTAGAGGGTATATTCTAGTTAATTAATAGTGCTTTGTATCACAATTAACCCAACTAATTGACGGATGTGTGGAATGTTTTCGTCTCAAGACTCAAGGTATACCAACGCTATTGTAGTGGTTTCAAATGGGACCGAAATATATAGATATATGTACCTTCATATTTTTTGTTTCTATATGGTTGGTATATTGTTAGATGTAATTTTAATGAGAGAATTGGTTTGGTGATAGATAGTGCGGTGTTACTCTCGTTGTGTAGAGGACAAATATTTTTAGATAAAAAAACACATAATCAGAGAACAAGGGCTAGGTATTCAATATTAAGATGTACCTTCATTCTGGTATTTGGGAAAAGGTTAGGGGAAGAGAGCGCACAAGAAAGATAGTGCCGTAAAGAACAGAGTTAAGTTATATTGGGATGGTTTGCCATTTCACTATGGTAAGACTTATGGCAGAGGAATGCTTTCAAATTGTGAATTGTGCATCATATTCCAAGATCCTATTTTTCTAATTCTAAAGTCTATAATAAAGCATGTGTTTCGTATACCTCGATGATTGGTTTCATATTGACACCAGTGTTTTTAGTGACATTAAATATACAGATGATCTTATGCTCAATATATTTTGCCATTATTTCAGTACGAATAGACTTAAGGTAGAACTATAATAGTCGGAATGCCACGCAAGAAATTCATATCTTGTGCCCATAATATATTATGATATCGTACTGTCTAGTCTTTCTTTTACTTTTGCCATCGGACGTAAAGAGCGTTCACCGACCGATCTTTCGTTGGCTTGCTGCAAAAATCAAAATGGTGGACGCAAACTATGAAGAATTTAGCGCTTGGTGCATAGTTTTCAACGTTTTTTTTTCTTTTTGATGGATGAGTGAAGTGAAATCATATATTTTTGTTTTAATTAATTAAATCACCTCGCATTTTAGTGTTTATGCAAAGTATAGGTAGTCAAAAACCTATCACTCAGTGAATAAGTATAAGAACCACTCAACCACACAAGTGCACTATATGGGTGACTTGTGAAATTGAAGTTTCGGAAAGCTACTTTTCGGTCGGCTTTGACATAAGCTTCCGCCTATTATAGTTCTACTTTTATACTATAACTGCACTTGCAAATTGTAATTCCTAATTATACGATCCCAGCTGCTCTATAGACTGGTCAAAAATTGGGTTACCATAAGATCGATCTTCATTAAAGACATTCGCAATGCCCATATGCTGAAAATAGTTTTTAGGCACTCAAAGCAATAGCTTTAAGTGAATACCAAGGACATACGGCCTTTATTTCATTTCGTATCTTTAAAGATATAGAAAAAACATCCTATACAACTATCAATTAATACGAGCATAACCAGACTAAGCACCACTAAAGGAGTCTGATGATCGAGGTGGCAAGTTGTTGTTGTTCATTCAAAATTATTCAATATAAATTGATGTATAATGTGTGTGTGAATTTCCATTTACACACAAGACCCAACTTAAAAAATACAACTATCTATTTTTAATACCTACCTTATCGACCATAACAGCGCTTATAAGGAAAAACCATCCATTTTATAGGAAATTTGAAAGTTTTAAAAACGAGAAATTTAACGGACTTTCCATACACCATTGTTTAATTCTAATCAAAAAGATTGAAGTTTCATTGACCAACGTTTCGACAGGATTATACTTGTCCTGGTCACAGATTGAGCAATGGTATGAGGTTGCCGTAGTTTTCTTCAATTTAAGTTCGTTTACGGAGATAATACCGATGCACAGTGGTTCAAGATGTATGGAAAGGCAGTCTTAAATCTATTAAATGTGAAGCAGCTAACCGATTGAGATAAAATTTTCAGGAATGATTAAGGATATCATAAGACATTATCAGAGAAAATTTCCACCCACTTTTTAAAAAAGCTCATCTTATCGTCGAAAGTTGATGTAAAAGAGGGGTGTGATGTTCTTTATAAAAGTTGTAGATAATGTAATTTTTAACAACTCCTCCACACAAAACTTTTTTCCACGCCCACTTATAGGGGCGTTTTTGACCACAAAATTCGTTTTTGGCTAATTTCTTTGAAAACAAAAAATGAATTAATAACAGGCTAGAAAAAATTCTGCCAAATGTTTGCAATACTGAGACCTATCTTCACCATGTGCCAAATATTAAAAATGTCAAGGTGCTTTATCACATTGCTAGAATTAAAACAAAAAGTGGAATACAGAAATGTTTGTGAATTTTGATTTCGATATGGCCGAACCAATCATGGTAGGGATGTACATAAAACCTTTCGGTGGAAATCGATTTCGCTTGCCCGAATCTTATAAAATGATCCTCATTATATCTATGTTTAATGTTCACAGATGACATTTTTGGCTAGTTCGTTCTTTTTAAGATCCCCGAGAGATAAAATTCCATAGCAAAACCAAAAGAAGTATAAAATCGTAGTAAAAGTTATTTACGTGTAACGAAGCGTCGAAGCAAAAATTTGTGTGTTTTCTCATTAGGTATTTCTTTAATTAAATTCCATATAATCCTCGAAATTGAATCACACACACTCACTCGCTTGAAAAAGAAAAAAAAAAACTTCCCAAAATCTAACAGAATAACTAAAACAAACATTTACTAGCCTTCCCTCCCCCTCAACATAAGTAAACATTCAATTAAATTTAAATGTTCTTCAAACAGATCCTCTTCTTATGTTCACTGACCATGAAATCGTCTTTCTACAAAAAAAAAACTGAAAAACACACAAATCAAAATCAACCTAAAAAAATCTGCTCATACTCATAAGTCAACTTTAGACTTAACAAAAATAAAAGTAACATTACGGTAAAAAATTGCAGAAAAATCAACCCAGACATTCCCAAACCATTTTATCTTCTATGTTTGCGTCCACCCTTGAAGTATCCACCCATCATGATGAGAAACACTCTGCCAGGCGGATACCCATCACAGGCCAGCCTTCATCTTCAATCTTTCATTTTTGTTCAACAGCGTTTTAACAAAGAAAAGCAACACCAATGAACAAGGACTGCTGAGGCACAGAAGCAAGGCATCCAGTCTTATAATATCAACAGGGCCGTAATCTGTCATGATGAACTTGAAGTCTTAAATAAAATTTTTGAGTAACAAAAAGGTAGCTTGAAGATTAATTTGCTCTAGTATCTCGCAATGGTCGAAATTCGACATTTCTTTCTCTATGTCTCAACGGCAACAAATAAATATAAAAATTAGATTCTGCAATTGGTTATACCTTTTAATTAAAAAAAAAATATGAAAATACATTACCATTAAGTCAGTTAAAAAAGGCGACATAGAAAACTGTTTAAGTATTAATACCTATACAGATACTTTAGGCTGTTGGCCTGTATAACAGTGTTGAGGCAACCCTTCTCTGCATTGCTTTTTCGAAAACAGTTATCGATTGATATTTTTCAGATATTTTTTTATAACTCGAGTTCAATGGAACTCATAATCCTCGTAACAAAAAGTTGGTTTTAAGCTTAAAATATTTATTTTGAGCTTTTGGCCAGGGTTTTTCATTGACAAAGAAAAAATAAATAAATTGGGTGGCGCAACAGCTCGTGGAGAACTAGGGCCTAGTAACTTAAAACTCTCAACCATTCCTGTGAGCGTGCTGTTGGCAGGAATGGAGGGGACCTACAATTTTTGCTGAGTCCGAACGGCTTAATGAGCAGCACTTATTCATGACAAGTATACTCTTGGAGGATTTGTCAGTTCCTCGCAAGAGGAAATACCTCGGATAAAACATTTCTGTTTTTAGGTGGCACGGCTGGGAATCAAACCCGCACCTTCGGAATGACAGTCCTACGCACTAACCATCAATCCACGAGGTACTATATTAAAGTTTCGAATAAATAAAATGAACGATGTCAGATTTTTGAAATCTAGTTCAAAATGTTTTGTACACATCCGTTTTGTAAGTCTTTTCTATCTAAATTTCTTTCGCAAATAAAAAATAAATTTACAACAACTTATCTATCGACTATGCTGCGGGCCCCCATTTTGTGTTGGACCCTTACCTAGTAGTTATTGCCTTGAAATAATAATTCGCCACTGAACAATCACCACCATAATCAAAAATGAATCTTAAGTTTCCAATTGAAAATAACAAAAGGACATGTGACGAGACACAGCAAGGAGGTGGACACAGAAATTGTAGGTTTACCGAGACTACCAATACCAAGCCAGACTAGACTACTGCTTTGGGAAATTGGGTGTGTGCTCCTTCAAACGGTTGATACCTACAGACCATGATGACGACGATGATGGTTAACAAAGTTGCGAACCACTTGAAAAAAATTCGATTATCCTTTCAGTGGTTCTTCTTTGGCAATCGAAACCTTCCAACTGTTTCATTTTTTGATTCCCTCTATCTCTTACTCCTTGTCATTCGTCTCTCGCAATCTCTGTCTCGTTGTTGTTTTTATTGTGAGATCCCTTTTCCAACTTTGATATTCGGTACTACAATTTCGATTTGTGTTTCGTTTCTTTCGCACAAAAACACACATTCACTTCATATTATTCATGTCCTTTGAAGGACCAAAAAACCAACTCTCATTCCCTGAGCTCAGACAGTAGTAAAAAAACCTTTTTGGGGCGACGAAAAATAACAAGCAGGATTCGCCCAATGTAAACGTATACCTTGTTCAAGTAAACATTCGAATCAGTCGGTTGTCGGTAGTGGGAATTTGTGTGTATTTTTCTTCTTATTTCGGGGAATCCTTTAACTATAACCACCCACCCACATAGTAACCATGTCAATGTTTTGTATGAGAGCAAAAAGGCACTACATTCATACATATACCTATATCATATGAGAGAAAATCCTTCGGTGGTTCAGTAAATGGAACAACAAACGCTCAGAGATTAGATTCCAATTCGTTGTGTGTGCCTTTGAATTGTTTCTCGTTTTTCAACCCGACTTTACCTACCATGAAACTGTTTGTGTTTGCAAGGAGGAAAGGGGTCACTCGCAACCACATTGCATCAGAACGATACCGATAAGGTGAATTATCAACAAAAATTTTAAGGACTATCAATGTTGCAACAAGTTGATTGAAGAAAGTCGTTTACGAAACGATTCAGAAGCAAAATCCAATTAGAAGCCAAACTTTTTAGCTTTGTTACTGCAAAATTTAACGAATACATTTCTTCTACTTCTACGATAAACATATTTTTCGATCCTTAACTGTCTTTTTTAGCTCTGAACGTTCAGAGCTTTAAATTTTTCTTTCTTTTATAGTCTGAACATGTTCAGAGCGCGCTCGATGAGCTCAGAATAATTTAATAGAGTAAACGGAGTAAAATGCTGAACTCAAAAGATTTGATATTTTGACTGGCGAAAATTAAGGAAAAAAAATACCAAAACAATTAAAATGGTAGATGAGCCCATTAACGCTGATACAGAAGGTGAAATATTTTAAGCAATGAAACTTTTTGAAAATTGATGATCAGATGCCAGCGCAGTGCTCAAGTGTGTTTCATTATTTAATCGGAGAGCTCTGATCATACTCTGTTCAGAGTTTAAACGGTTCTATCAGACTCTGCTCAGAGCTCAGCTCAGAGTTAAAAAAGAAAAACGCCTAATGATGATATTTTTAAAAATAAAGTAAGTTTTGAATGTAGTAACCACACTGTTGATGCCTCAGTAAAAATTCATGAACAATTTTTTTTTTAGGAAATGGCATCTTCTCATAAACTTGAGGTACATAAAACAATTTTTCATTTAAAAACACTAGATTAAAGTTAAAGTAAAAAACTCAAAAATAAACAAATAAACAAATATAATGAGGCTTCAATAGTTCACAACTTTTTTGACATTAATTGAGCCGATTTCTTTTAAATCCAACATCAATATAGTTAAAGCAATGTAAATAGGAAAACCATATCAAAATTTAAATATCAATTTATTTTCAGCTGATAGACATGTTGAAGAAATGCTTAAAAAAGTTAGGTTCCTACTAAAATCTTTAATCTCCCGCTGTAGCCTTATAGGTAGTTACTTTTCTGTTGATCGCATATTAAAATTTTGAATACAAAGTTTAAAGAAAAATTGATTCATAACAATATTTTCAATAAAACATCCCAGAAAAAAGTTATAGCCGAACAACTGAAAAAAGTGACAGAATGCTTTCGTTGGTTCATGACGCGACGTTCTTATCAACAAATGAAACGATTTTCATGAAATCTTACATCAGAGTAAATTAAGTATGGTAAATAAATCTTGCATACAAAAATGCAAATGTTCATATGAACTTTTACACAAATCCAATACCTTCCCCCAAAAGAAGCAGGTAAAATAACTTTAAATTTTGAAGGCAACCACCTCTATACAGACAGGGCGGGGAATATATATATGTGCTTGTCATCGTATCTGAGCACATCCTTTTGAATATTGAATGCAGCCAAGACCCAACACACAACACCCTCAGTGCTCTATAGAGAAGAGAAGAGTTGTTGTGCTATAATGTGTAACAGATTTCCACCAGCAGCAGCAGTTTCCCTATGGATGATGAAAAATAAAAGTTTTATTTTGGGTAAGTCAACGGGGTTTTTGAACGTTTACGTACACTAAAATCTATTTGAATAACGGTAAAGGGGGAGGTTGAAAACCCATACCTTTTTGGACCTCTGTATATCTGTACCGACATGGAGCCAGCGCGAAAATCGATTTGCATTTAAACGCTCAAATGGTGTGAAGGAATAATGCATATGTGGAAAGTGCAGGGATTTGATCACTTACGGACTTTTGAACTGAACTTTTGGTTCTAGCGGTGGACTTAAGCTGGATGAGGATAGACAACTAAAGGTACCAATACATTCATATACGCGAAACGTAGACATACGGTCGTGAATTTTTAAGAACTCTTTATCAAACGGAAGCAGTAGGTACTGTTTATATAGGGACTTATGTGTTTAGAGGTTTTAGTGGTTTTATTGATTCCAAACTGACATAAACCTCTCTTCTAGTCAGATTAAACTAGGAAAAAGAAGCTTTTGAAATCAAAAACTTTGACATACTCGTAAAATCGAACGTATGATTTTCATTAAAGTTGTGTAATGTTTTTTCCGGTTCGTTAATAAAATTTATTTACTCCCACTTAGGACAACAGCCCACTGCAGATTTTGGGATTGAATGTATAACCAAAATTTGAGTAGGTAAGAGGGCTTGTAGATGTTCATATGTACTGTGATGAATACAAAAGTCTCAGCCTTTTGGTAGGAGTGGGGGGTTAAAACCATCTTGGTTTCGTTTTCATGTATTTTTAAAAATAAGAAATGATGCTCTGTAATTTTCCTAAGTTTGAAGACTTTTATCTTGATAATCCGATCAATACTAGCTTTTTAAGCAAACCTTATCAGACTTTTTTAGAGACTTTATTTTGTTGATTTGTTTGTGTTGCTTGAATTCTCCAAAAAGGGGATGATAAGGTTTGCATTAAATTGTTATATCTTGAGTTCTATTTATCGGACCATCATGATTGAGGTGCTTCGATTGTTTTTAAATAAATTAAAGTGATTATAACCCTGACAATAATATAGAGAATCTGGCACTTTTAATCCCTTCCCTAAGGCTGAGAAAAAACCTGCCAAACTTTAGTATTTGATATCACGATTTATGTAGGGGAAGAGTGCGAACAGTGAGACACTTTTTTTTTCAAAAACCTTCATACGGAGAGCGAAACTTTATTAAAAAATATAATAGTTAAACTGTTATAAGCAAAATTGTGAGCAAAGTCAAATTGTCTCACTGTTCACCGAGGGTGCGAACAGTGAGGCACTGTAGGGCGAACAGTGAAACGATATAAACAAATTACAAAAAAAAATTACTTTAATTGTTTAATTTGTAACAAAAAACTACATTCAGTTAAAAACTTACATGTGTAAGTCACTTTATAATAAAGAAATAAATACAAATTTTGAAACAAACGAATAACCTTGAACAAAACTTAAACTCTCTTCTGCTTGCTTGATAGTAAAATAATAAACACAAGAAAGAGAGGGGTATTTCCAAAATTTTAGTGAAACATATGTCTCACTGTTCGCTTTTTGAAAATGTCTCACTGTTCACCCCATGTGATTTTTCAGATTTTTTTTTTTTGTTTAAATAAAAATTGTTTAATATTTATCCGATTGATTTGTTGCATTAAAAGATTATATAGCAACAAATCAGTAAAAAAAAAACTTGGTTCATTTAATTGAATATTATAGAGTGTTAACACAAATTCAAAATACATTTAAAAAAGTACTTTTGTCACTTTTTTTGTATGACCACTCACCAAAAGCACACGCTCAGCTGGATGAAGTGTGCGATAGAAATATAGAATGCGGTATAAAAAAAAATCTATTTGTATCATTGGCATGTATGTGTAAGCTTTCGGGGAAACACAATGTGCATTGTCTCACTGTTTGCACTGTCTCACTGCTCGCACCCTTCCCCTACGTATCTAGAAGCCCTCATACTCAGATTTTTGATTTTTATCCACTCCCAAAATTTGCTGTCGGCTCTTAGACTAACTTTCATATTTATTTCCCAAAATAAAACACTTTTTTTTATTTACTACAAAACAACTTATTGTTCACCACTGAAATTAATTCACCAACTTTACTTTTACCTTTTATTACAACCAACTTTATTCATTCACAGTTAAAAACAAACTGTGTCCACTGCCGTTCGAATGTTCTGGTATATTTTCCTTTCTTAAGCTTTTATGTTGATATTTATCATCAAAGCTCTTAAGCTTTCCGGTTGGTTTGTATCAGGTATCCGGAAGAGGGTGCTCTTCATTTGAGATTCGTTACAGTACAATCCACAAATTCGTTACACTGCTCCCTTCTTAAGATTGATCGTCCCGAGCAAATCCATAACTTCATTCAGCTACTGAAATACCTTTAGTTTGCCGCTTAAAACTCTCTGAATGCTATTTACAATTTTAAAAAGAAATCATTGCCTTATATTTGTTCAAATGGTAAATTTTTGCATTCTTTATATTCTTTATACGCTAATAATTATTCGCAATTCACAAATCAGAGAAGGAAAAGTTCACTCGAATTTAACCTACCATTTACTGGTTTATTTTTATGACAATTCACGTCATCCAGCGACCAAACAAATTACTTATGTGAACAGTAAATGAAATGTCAGAATTCACGACCGTTCGCTATTTGCAGTTTGCTATTCAAAGTAAAAGGCCCTACATACGATCAATATTCATTGACAGTAATTATTGAAGACATTATCTGTCAAAAAACATTGATGCAATATTGCCACCACACGTATCAATGAAAATTGACAATAATTTTACTTAAAATTGAATAAATTGGCCACGAGTGTGCTGCATTGGGTGTATCTGCAAATAAAAATGAAGAAATAACAAAATTAGGCAGTAAAGAAGTAATTTTATTTTGAAATGCGCGAGAATTAAACCGAAAATCCAACTTTTCTTTTTATTTTGTTTTGCTTTTGCCACCGACTACACAACACAAACGTCAACATGGCCAACAAATGACATTTACATTGAAGAGGACCAAATCGATTTTGTTTCTTATCAATGTCGTCAATGTTCATTGACAATGTCATTAAAGAGCATACGAACGATTAATATTCAGCGAAAAATGACTTTTTCACTGAATATTCACAATAAACATTGATCGTGTGTAGGGCTCTTAAGGTTTCAGGAGGACTAAGAATGACTGCAAGACAGATTTCAAAAAATATTTGTGATTTTTATCTTGTTGAAATATACCTTTTTTTTCTTAAAACCAAAAAGTATTTGATTTAAAGGCAATTGATATATTTTACGAACAAAAATGCAATAGATCTACTGCAATGCCGTGTGCGTCAGTTATTGCGATCATTGAAACTCATAATTGAAAACTCTAATGACTGATTTTGACACGTTTAGGAAGTAAAATTATTTATCATTTTGATGAACAAATGTAGCTTTAAACTTAATTAATATTTCTAGCCAAAAACAAATTTAAAACACCCCCAAATTTCACATAAAAAGACTTCTCTTATTTCAATGATTGAACTACCATTGAAAAATTAAAAGTAATTTTTGTGTGGAAAGTTGGGCCTATTTGAATTTTTTACTAGAAATATTAATTAAGTCTTAAACTTTATTTGCCCATCAAAATACTAAATGATTTTGCTTTCTAAATGTCTCAATATCAATCATTAAAATTTTCTATAACGAGTTTCAATCGCCTCACCATGGAAAAATCGGTCAATGTAAATACTAACATAATGTACTTTTCAACCAATGAATTCGCCATGACAGTGTCTCATCACTATGCTTTCTTTCGCTGCAAGTTAGTTCAGTTTAAGTTGATGTGTGGTGATTAAACACTTGAACAATAATTTTCATCTTCGATTTTTTTGCGGTCGTTCGGTATAAAATATTAATTTTTACAGTAAATTTTGAATATTCGGTCTTAAATGTATGCAATTATTGTTTTTCAATTGTCTTAGATGGTTTATCCAAAAGAAAAAATTTAATTTTCCTTGGTGAAGTGTGTTTTATCTAACAAAATTAAATTCGATTTGGTCCCCTTCATTTTTTTTATAGAATACCGTAGTCGTTGTTCGTTGATGTGCGCTGTCGTCGTCAGTGTAGTGGTACGGCCGGCCGTTAAGAAAAAGTGGTTAAATTTAAATTCGAAATCAAGTTGCTATAAAAAGAATTAGAAGTGTTTTATTTTTTATTTTAAAGCCGTTTAATTGTTTTCGATGTGTTTGTGTTCGTGGATAGCTTCTTATCTAGTTATTTGGTAAAGAAGATGATATTAACCTATTCGATATATTTACTTACGGAGGTAGGTACCTACCTGCCTAATTAAGATATATTCAAGAATTTGGTAAGTTTTTTTTTATTTATTTATTGTATTTTTGATATGTCTACAAATAGTAAAGAAAAAACGTCTTTACTTCTTAAGTTAATATTTAAAACTGATATTTCATTCTTCAAAAAATATTTGCTTGCCATTGCTTAAAATGAAAATGCTACCTACCCCCAGTTTCAGAGTGCAAGTTTAAACTCTACTTTTGGTTTAAACTTTAATTCAACAACAAATATATAAATAAAAGTTTCCTGACATTTATTTGAAGGATAAATCTAGGTACCAAGCATCCGCGTGTGAAAATTCGTGCTACCGTAATGGAAAGTTGAATCAAAATTTTATGTACCTGCCTACATTGGTATACCTACCTACTACGCTTTTGTGAGGATATCGTAGGTAAAACAAAAAATGAGCGGAACAAAGCGGAGGTATAATGCCGGATTTACACGATTGGAAAACTGCCAGTATAATGACAAAAGCAACAACAAAAGAATGGACAAATTCATTCTTTTTGTCATTATACTGGCAGCTTTCCATTCGTGTAAATCCGGCATAAGTTGAGTTTTTTAATGCATTTTTATCTCCGCTTAAAAAGAATTCCTATGTTAAATATAATCACAATTTTGTTTAGTTCCATAGTATTGCCAGGAGCGTCTTTAGACAATTGGGGGCCCTGGGCCCTTAAGGACACGGGGGTCTCTTGAAAAAGTGTACAACTAATCTAGATTTTTCTCATCTTCATCACAAAGTATGTTTTACCACACATTTTTGTTAAATTTATATAAAAAAAGAATATACCTACGTGGTAATGCCACAGCTATAGTAAACAATATTTTTATTTTATAAACTGTCCCTTTTCTGTAAATATTGTAAAAGTGAAACAATATCCAAAAAGATTGTTCAGTTATTATTATAAGCTTGAGATTCCTACTTTTAATTAAAAGATTATTATTAGATAATAAGCATTAATAGTATAGCGCTAATAGATAATTATTTTTGCTTATTCGTGGGATATTTAAACCAAAAAAGAAGGATGACAGAAGTATAGAAAATCCGTTATTTTTTTCTCGAACTCAAAAATTTTCCAGTTTTAAGCAAATTTTGTAAATTTTATAATTAGAATTCGATTACATGAATGTATTCTGCATTTTTCACGCGACACGCAATATTTAACAATGCAGCTGTACAGATTTCTGACATTTCAATATCGAAACTTAAAATTAAAATGGAAAATGATGAAATGGAAGCTAATTACTTTACGTCTTCACGATACGTGTAAATACGAGTGCAGTACATACTCGACTGCACTCGTAATTTTAAATCGTCAAAGATGCTGCAAGCAGCTGTTGGCTATTCGCATTCGCAGTTCGCAGCTAATGTGAAAGGCACTTGAGTGCTTGGCAGTTCGCAGAAAATATCTCGTAAGGGAGATAAGCCCATTCGGGCTTAGCTAAGTCCAGATAATTTTCGGGGCTTAACTTTAGCCCAGATAAAAGCTGTGTTACCGGCACGAATTTCATACATGTTATCGAAAGTTTGTATGGAAACTCCATTTTTGTCTGCGTCGCTAAGCCCCTAGGTATGTCGTTTTTTCGTCCGATTCTTGCAAAAAAAAAAACACACCTATGAGACTGTTTAGATTGGGAAGATTGAGACTGGTTTCACGGCCGTTTTTGGAGAAGAGAAGTGAGGGTAAGAGACCCCCCCTCTTCTCTTGTCTTGAAACTGACTGGAGACTGAGATGATATTGCAGTTACATTTTTAAAATAACGTGACATATACATATTTCAAATAAAACGACAAAGATTTTTCGTTTTGACAGCAAAATTTAATTTTCAAATTAATTTTATTCGTTAAAAAAAAAACCGATAGAAGAGACAATAGTGATTGAGTTAAGTGAAGCAAATTATAGACGATGACGTAAAAGATCACCCCAATTACAAAATGCGGTGAACAGGAAGCGGATTCCATCCGATAGAATTTTCGAGTTTTTACAATTAGGAAGTCCGCTGGTAAAAAACTGAAGGAATGCTGATAACATAATCATCCCGATTACAGAATCTGACGAATGAGCTGCGAAGGGAATCAGGCTCGATTTTGACATTTTTAATATGAGCGAAACGTCAAAATTGGCCCAGCTATGCTCAAAGTTGTAGTGGGCAGAATATAAAAAAATGCATAGATGCATGAATTAAGAAATGAATTAACTTTCGCCCACATTTGAATGGCGTATCTGTACATGGTGCGTTCTTTTTCTAACTTATATGTACCAATCTATTTAGTTGGTATTTATATTGAACGATTTTTTCAATGACGATCTTTTCTTCATACATAAGTGAAGGCAGTAAAAAATGAGAAATGACGAAGTGACTAAATCGCCCGTTCCTGAAAAACTCACTATTTTTGTCGATATGCTTCTGTTCCCTTTCGCTCTTTTTCTAGTTTCTCGTATGCGTTTAGAGTTAAGTGATGTGGACAGTTATAAAATATGAAGAAGGCTAGGGTAAACATATCATTGAAAAGATTGTTCAATGTGAACATTTAAACCGATTTATATATTTAAACATTGTAACTTTTCCTTTTTCATTTACAATTGCCCCAAATGCCATTTTAATTTTTTCTGAACTTCAACAAAAGCAAATAATCGATTACAGCTGGAACGCATGCGATAGTGCGGTTACTATTTTTGGAAAAAGAACGCACCAATGAAGCTGAATGCCAAAAACTGACAGCATCGGTAAGAAAGTTCGGAAATGATATGGAAGTTTTAAGAATCGACAACGTAGTTCTTCCGGTGGATTTACTAATTATAGAACCCTGATTATAGAATCCGACGAATGAGCTCAGGAGGGAATCAGGCTCAATTTTGACATTTGGCTCATAGTAAAAATGTCAAAACTCAGTCTGATTGGCTCTGCAGATCAATTGACCGGATTCTGCAATCGAACTGAATTTCTATCGGGGACGTAAATAGACTGCGGATCGAGTCGACTCTCCGGGAGTTAAATTTTGCAGATTTTGTAATCGGCATGAATAGTTTTGACGATAATCGTTTTAAAAATTATGAAATGACCCCCCTGGTCTCTCTTTCTCACTTGAATTCTCTTGACAGCTCTTGTCATTTGTCTACTTTCATAACAACGTGGTCGTGGATAAGATCAGAAAAGATGAGTTCCATTTGTTTACTTCTAGGGAGATTTTCGTAACATTGCCCCCTCTTCAAGATTCACAGTTCCAATTGAATCATAAAAAGCAGCATAATAGGTAATAAATGGGGATTTTGAATAAACGGGATTTTATATGACAGAATTAAAAAAAAACAGTATTTTAGTGCCTTCTTCTCAGGAATTTTGGAATATTTTTTCGGTATTTAGGTTGGTGTTTTGTTTTGGTATTTTTGTTGTTTTTGTAAGGTTTCTGTTTATTTGTAATTTGCTTTTTCGTGTGTTGTCTTGTGTCTTTTTTATTGGTTTTAGTTTTTGTTTGTGTTCTTGTGGTGTGACTTCCAACTATTAGTAGTTTTCTTTTTGTTTTAGGTGCTGGTGTTGATGATTTGGTTGTAGATGTTGTAGCTTTTGTTGTTTTTGGTGGTGGTGTTGTTGTAGCTTTAGTAGTTTTTGGTGGTGTTGGCGTTGAAGTTGTTGTTGGTGCTTGTGTTAGTGACATTTTTGTAGGTAGTTTAAGTTTTTTTTTTGTTGATGGTGTAGTTGGCTTTTGATTTTTTTGCTCACGAAAACTGCATACGAGTGCATAATTTTCATAGTCAGTTTCTAGAATCTTAAAAGTTTTGACTCCTGTTGGTAGATTTAAACAAAATGCATTAATTTGCAAGACATAAAAGCACTATTTTAAAACTATAGTCTTACCGTCTTTACCAGTTTGATGGAAAATGCCTTCAACAAACTCATTTCCAAAAGATCGGCGTTTATGTTCCCAAAGTTTTGAAGGATTTGTTTGCACGGTGAAAGAAATAGAATTGTCTTCTTCTTGTTTAAAATCCAGTTCATTACACAAGTGGTTTTTCGAAACAGTAGTCTTGCGGGCTGCTTCAAACCATACTCCAAGAAACTTTAAATACAAAATTAGTAGGTATAAATTTATAAAAAAAAAGATTTTTGATCGTTTTTGTTTTGTATAAAATTTTAAATTTGAGTTTGACGTTATAAAATGTCTGTTCGTTAACCTCCCAAAACTACGAATTTCTGCGAATTTTAGTAGATACAATTTTTATTTTCATGTGGGCTTTGACAGTACTTTGAGACTTATTCGTAGAAACTCGTTGTCTTAGGAAGTACGCGAACGGACATAATATGGATGTAAATAATGGAAAATTTATTGTTTTTGTGTTTGTTTCTTTTATTTTTATTTACAAGGATATACATACATATATTTTGTCACTATTAAAATAAATTTTGGAACAGCAATAAAGGATTAAAAGGAAGTAGGAACCTCGTGGCAAATTAGAAGAGCGTTCAAGGCTGAAGCTAGGAGGGGATCACAGGGGTTTGATACCTTGCTTGTGCATATATCACGTTTTTTGCAAACTGTAAACTAAGGACGGATACAAAAATTTCATTTTTTCTCCAAGCATAGCTCCCATGCGAAAAAAAATCAAAATTTTCAAAACGATTTTAATTTACCCTTAAATAATTATCTATAGGCCTAAAAATGGAAAATAATTATTTTTGGATGCAAAAACCATTTGCATGCAAAAAGTGCCTTGAGGTGGATATATTTTTTTTTGAAGTGTAAGCCGAGCATCAAAAAAAAAATATTTTATTCACCACACTTTTTTTCACATGCAAATCAATTTCCGGTCCATTGTCTTGCATCACATTCACATTCCATGACAGCATTGGTTTTTTTGCATGAAACTGTTAACCAATCATGCAAATTGCAAACAATTAATTTTACATTTCACCCCAATTATTTTTGACATGCGAGAATATTTGCATAGATTTATTTTTTACATGGGAACTATAAACAAGGCTTTAAGGACAATTTGTCCCACTACTAAGCTTATTTTTACTCAAAAGAACACACTAAGCTAAAATGGGGAATTTTTTTTTCGAAAAATTATATCCCCCATAGAAATAATTATCTACTGTTCCGATTCCATCAAGCAATGATGTCCAACCATGTTTTTCCATGTGAACCCCCCAATATTGTACAATTTTCTTGCTTGCCCACTCAATATTTGTTAATATTTCCACAAAAGTAATTCTTTTTTGCGCTCGCATATTCAAGCCTATTGTTTTTAAAATTCACGCTTTCAATTTGAATTTTCACTTAAAAATGACGGTCGGCGTGAAAACAAATTAGGTATTCATATGAAAGTTTTGATGTGTTTGGTTTCACATTTTCACAGAACGGGAATCGGAATTAGTGTAAAAGCGTGAATAGTTTTCCATTTTGGGCAGTATTATTAGGTACGTGTACATAAATGTACATACAATTGTAATTATATTTCTTAAACTGTCCGAAAATTCTTAATTTTGAATACCTACCAAATGATAATACACTACCGTCAACCCGGGTGACATTGGGCCATTTTTCATATTAAAATGTGAATAATTTTTGCAATAATTTTTTTTTTTCAAATGAAGATTTCTACATTTTTACCTACTTCACTCACTCTATAGGTATGATAAGTCTTGAACAATACTATGGAGTAGTTTTATATAAAGATGCTAAAATATGGTTGGCCAAAGTCATTGAGGGTGACTTTGGCCGGGCGGACGTTTTAGTCATTTTCATATGAATTACAAGCAGCAAGTCAATCTCACTCAACCCAAATGAAAGAAGAGATTTTTTTTATATATTAGGTATTATTTTTAATGGTTTTGACTGAGTTAGGTATCTGTTTTTAATATTTTTTTAAAAATACTTATAAATATTAATTTAAATTTTCATATCCTTGGAAAGATTGGAAAAGCAGTCTCTCTCGGCGATATACTGTTGGAACAGGAAGTTATTTTGTCCAGATCACTCTTATCACTCTTGTTCACCAGTGCATCATCTTTTTTTCTGGATATATAAAACTGTATCCAGCAGCTCTTCGTAAGAATGAGACAGTCAACTCATCGCTCTGTACGTTTAAGATGCAGCCGACGTAAAATGTAATATTTTTCTTCACTGCAAACCTGACCAGAGAATAGCCACCAGCCTTGATAGTACAATCTTCGCTGACCGTCATCTCTTCGTCACTCATGATTTGTTGCTCTTGCCAAGCAGCGAGGTCAAACTATCTAAGTCTTCCAAAGATAAGGACATGAGTGAGTTTAAGGTATTATTATTAGTTGATGAGTCTGATGAAACGATGACCTTGTGGCGTCTTGGCTTGCGGTTGCAACATAGCTCTGATGGACCAGCTTTATCAGTGGACATCTCTTCAATGTCATAATGAGTTGCTTCTACATTGGGAGACTTTGTTAAAACGCTCGGCGAATAGGTTAAGTCCGCCATAGTGATACAAGCACCAGGTTCAGTGTTAACCTTTTTCTTTCTTGGCTTTCTGCTCGAGGTATCTGGGGTCCGAGTGCTCTTCATATAGTTCAATACTGAATAACTAAGGGTCAAACTATTGCTGGTGGTATTATATTCTGGTGTTCTTGAATCTTTTTTTATCCAGTTAGCTTAAACTTGTGCTAATCGCATGGATAAATTCCAGTTGCCCGGAAGCCAGATATTAAATTTTCCATTGCCATATCGTTCTTATGTAAGCTGCCCAGACTTTTTTAGAAGCCTATAGGAAATATAGTGAGGCGGCTTAGCGCCCATATGAAGCATGATTGTGCACTTTGTGATAAAAGCAAATAATTTTAATCATTGTTGGCATATTATAAAAGAATGATTTTAAGATGTTGGGCCACTTCGTATCTCCACCCATTTAGGTGGGCGGGGCAATTTTGTTTTGAAAATGACTTGAAATGGAAAAAAAATTATTAAAAAATAACGACAACACTTACAATATTTTGCTATATCTTTTTTAAAAGCCAAAACGCCATTCTTAAATTCTGTTTTTAAATTAAGGTATTTGAGTAAATAGTTTTCGAAAAAATAATTTTCAAACTCAAAGTTTTGAAAAAAAATGTGGAAAAAAAATATGTATACTGATTTATTTTTAACTTTGCGTAGTTATATAAAAATTAAATTTTTATTTTTCAATGCTCCTATCAATTCTAGGTCGAATTTTGAAAACCAATTTCTTTTAAGTCCCTTAGTTTTTGAAAAAAATTGAAAATTATAAAACCATTTTTTTCGTAGACAAACTTTTTTTTTGAGTATTTGTCTAATTCATAACGTAATTTTTTTTCAAAAACACCCTGAATTTGTACCTATTGACAAAAACAACAATATAGACCAGTAACTGCCAAATCACCTCCCTCGTCAAAAAAAAAATATATATTAAAGAGTAGGAAACCTCATATGACAATTCTTTTTATTTAATGACTTAACGCAAATAAGAAATAGAAAGCAAAAATTCAATTTAAAGACACTTTGTTACAAGTTAGGTTAAAACATCCTAAATTATAATACATAATCCACTAAAAATAATATATTGTAAGACCGGCTTATACTAGAAATTTATAAATAATACATAATGTGCATACATGTTAACACTTGTGTACAAGTTTGCGAAACCTTATCGAAATTCTACCCTGCCACAGGAATGTTTTTTAATCGATTGTCTTCATATTAAACAATATCGTGAAGGTTGTATTCATCGGTGTCCTCTGGTCAAAGAACAGAAACCAAGAACAAAACAGATCAGTAGATGAAAACCTTCATCGAACTTGAATTTGCCTGTGGCAAATAAGTTTGCCCACAGGCTGAAAACTTTAAAACAGTGAGATGAGTTTTTCTTGTACCTTTTCGCAGAACCGTACCATGAGAGAGAGTTGGGGGTTGTGCAACTAATTCGTACCTCATGTAAGTAGAAGGCTCAACATTACTTCTCAAAACGCAAGCGAGACAGTGAAACAGTTGGTTTGGGTTTATTTGCACATTAGTGTCGATTTTTGTCGTTATGGTCAAACGTACAAGTGAACGAACTTAATCTTTCCTCCTTAATGAATATCGCTGAAACGCTGACCAAATATCGCTTTCATGGCTTTAAACCTTCAGCGTTCCTAAGTTTGATCAGCTTTCATGAATCATGAGCAACCACACATGTAGTCAAAGATACAAGAAGAGCAATTTCCTCAAACGGCTTGTAAAAATGTAGCCACTTTGTCAAATTAAAAAAGTCCCTATTATGTCCAATGGTACACAAGGATACTGAGCTCTTCGGAGATCACATTTTTCGTGGACAGCCAAGCTGCTATCAAAGCAATAGCCAGTGAGATTATAAGATCCAGGACAGTAGAAAAATACCGAGAAATACCGAATAATATTTGTAACAATAACCAAGTCAAACTTTGCTGGGTTCCTGGCCATAACAATAAAGAAAGGAATAGAAGATGAACTGGCAAGGAAAGGGTCGGTATCAAATAGAAATAGAAGTAGCCAATTAAAAAATGGACCAGACGTCTTAATCGGCGTGATTAGAAGTAGAATAGACCTAATAACGAAAGGGCAAATCAATAACTCCTGGATGCTCAGGAACTAGTGCGTTATCTCTAGAAGTTTAAGGCCTAGAATAAATGAAAAGAAAACTCAGTATATTTTATCGCTGAGTAAAAAGAATATTAGAATCTTGATAGATGTACTAACGGGTCATTGCGCCATTCATTGGCACAATGGCCACCAGACTGAGTGTTTTCACATCCAATTTCCAACCATTACCAACCATTAAACACCTATTTTGCGACTGTTCAAACCTCTAAACAAATCGCCTGCATTACTTTGGAAACAGGGTTGTTGGAGAACAGGACTATCAAGCGCATGTCTGAATGGCAAACAGGAAAGTTCATAGAAAGCACAGGCTGGTGAACCAGTCTGTGTGAACCAATAGTTTTTTTTAAGGGGATCACAATGGAGCAATAGGCTCCCTTGTTCGCAACATCCTCTGTGCACGCCCCTCTTTACCTAACCTAACACAACCTATGGCCGTTTTCGAAAACGTCAAATCAAAGTCAATTTGATCATCAAATGATCGTCAAATATGCAATCGTCCTTCTTGAACAAAATCAGTTTGATCAACGTCAGTCAATTTACTTGCAAACGCATTTGACGTTAGCAAACACGCTCTCTGGCTTTTATATATTTTGTACGTCAACTTGATTTTTTTACTGCACAGCTGCACCGCAGATGATGTTTTCGAACATGTGACTTTAGCAAGCTGCATTATCGAACACAATGCTAATACAGTAAAGTTTGTATTTGCGTTTTCGAACAGAAGACTTTTGCAGTTTACGTTTAAGAACATTTCTAAAACGGTTTCTAAAACGGCCTATGCCTGGTTGAAAATCTCGAAGTTCAACGTGTTACTTACTCTTTTTTTCGGGGAACCACCACTGAACAGCAATATGTGGTTATTGCGCCGATCCCGGCTAATATGAAGAAAATTTAATTTAATATGAAGAAAATTGATTAAAAAACATTCCTGTGGCAGGGTAGAATTTCGATAAGGTTTCGCAAACTTGTACACAAGTGTTAACATGTATGCACATTATGTATTATTTATAAATTTCTAGTATAAGCCGGTCTTACAATATATTATTTTTAGTGGATTATGTATTATAATTTAGGATGTTTTAACCTAACTTGTAACAAAGTGTCTTTAAATTGAATTTTTGCTTTCTATTTCTTATTTGCGTTAAGTCATTAAATAAAAAGAATTGTCATATGAGGTTTCCTACTCTTTAATATATATTTTTTTTTTGACGAGGGAGGTGATTTGGCAGTTACTGGTCTATATTGTTGTTTTTGTCAATAGGTACAAATTCAGGGTGTTTTTGAAAAAAAATTACGTTATGAATTAGACAAATACTCAAAAAAAAAGTTTGTCTACGAAAAAAATGGTTTTATAATTTTCAATTTTTTTCAAAAACTAAGGGACTTAAAAGAAATTGGTTTTCAAAATTCGACCTAGAATTGATAGGAGCATTGAAAAATAAAAATTTAATTTTTATATAACTACGCAAAGTTAAAAATAAATCAGTATACATATTTTTTTTCCACATTTTTTTTCAAAACTTTGAGTTTGAAAATTATTTTTTCGAAAACTATTTACTCAAATACCTTAATTTAAAAACAGAATTTAAGAATGGCGTTTTGGCTTTTAAAAAAGATATAGCAAAATATTGTAAGTGTTGTCGTTATTTTTTAATAATTTTTTTTCCATTTCAAGTCATTTTCAAAACAAAATTGCCCCGCCCACCTAAATGGGTGGAGATACGAAGTGGCCCAACATCTTAAAATCATTCTTTTATAATGTGCCAACAATGATTAAAATTATTTGCTTTTATCACAAAGTGCACAATTGAATAGCTAAGCCGCCCCACTAATACTTCTTTTGGCACTGTTTTGTTTCTCGGGTTTGACAGCTTGTAAGTTGTTAAGATCTTCCGCCATAATATTTTTAAAGGTCGAAAGAATGCCACTGGGTGACTTAAGCTACCCAGCCAAAGTCACCCCAAATGCCGGCCCAAGTCACCCCACCATTTGGGATTTATTATAAAAAAATTAAAATTTATTGTTTATTAAATAGTTACAAAGGTAGAATGAAAAGAATTAGATTTACAAAACAATACATATATCGGAGTTAAACTCATTTTGCAATCATATTTCTGCAACATATTAAAACCATCCAACATTTTCGGGTGATTTTTTTGTTTTAGATTTTTAAGAAAAATAAATTTTAATATATTTTATTCTCTAATTTTAATTAAGTAAAGCTAGTATGATCATATTTTAATTCATTCAACCTTAAACATTTACAAAGAAGTTGAAAAAAAATTAAAGAATTCCTTCATATTTAAACAATTTTTTCAAAAAGTATCCATTCAAAAGCCAAAGTCACCCAACCAGGCCAAAGTCACCTGGGTTGACGGTAGTCAACGAAATTAAAGGAACAATTTTTTTTTCAATTTTTGTAAGCGTTTTTTGAAGAGCTGTATCTTTGTGACGAGTGGTCGTATTGAGTTGAAATAAAAAGCATTTTACAGTTTTATGTTTTTTGTTTCGAGATTTATTTGCAAAAAAATTTTTTTGAAGTACCGTTATTGCGTTATTGCAAAAAATGAGACGAGACAACAAAATTATTTTTTTTTTATTTTTTTTGAAGGTCCTCATTTCTTTGGATAAATCAGATGATCAGGATGATCAGATACCTTGTTTGTTTAGCTTCAATTTAGTTTTTTTGTTGTTGTCGTACGATTTTTTTTTGACATGGTTTATCTGATTTTGAATGAAAAAAGATACTTTTAGCCTTGATTACCAATATCTCAGGAAATAATGACGTTATAAAAAATTCAAAAACAGTTTTGGAAATTTGAGAAAGCGTTTTACAAGATTTTTTTAAGATTTTGTAGGAATTATTTTTTTTACCCTTCACCGTTAGTTTAAAAAAAAGTACTTAAAACCGACGTTTTGCGGTCTTTTCGTAAATCTTTTTTTTTTCTTTACAAATATTGATTACATGGCTTGCGTTTGTATGCAAATTTATAGACTTTTAAATCATCAATATTCTTGTAAATTCCCAAATTGATTCATCGAACCGTCTACTGGAATTGCGGTTTTCTTGTCATTTTGATGACGACTACGCATTGTTTAGGAACAACACAATTTGTTCCTTTACCTGGTTTGTTAGACTTTGCAGTTTTGGTGAGGAAAAACGGTTCAATGAATCAATTTGAAAATTTTCAAGAATATTGATGCTTTAAAAGTCTACAAATTTACATACCAACGCAAGCCATGCATTCAATATTTGCAAAGAAAAACTATAATTTTTACAAAATCTTAAAAAAATCTTGTAAAACGCTTTTTTAAATTTCCAAAACTGTCTTTGAATTTTTTATAACGTCATTATTTGCGGTGATATTGGTGATCAAGGCTAAAAGTATCTTTTTTCATTCAAAGTCAAATAACCATGCAAAAAAAAATTCCACGCAAAAAAAAAAAACTGAATTGAAGCTGAGTAAACAAGGTATCTGATCATTACATTTGATTGACTCAAAAAAATTTATCCATAGAAATGAGGACCTTCAAAAAAAATAATTTTGTTGTCTCGTCTCATTTTTTGCAATAACGCAATAACGGTACTTCAAAAAAATTTCTCGAAACAAAAAAATAGAATGCTGTAAAATGCTTTTTGTTTCAATTCAATACGACCACTCACAAGGATACAGCTCTTCAAAAAACACTAAAAAAATATTAAAACAAATGTGTTCCTTTAATTTCGTTGACTAGTGTATATCGAAAAAGTTCAAAAATAAACTGTGAACAAAATCTTTGAATTTCCCTTATGTTAGGCTTACATTACGGCTGTCGCGTGAATGTCAAAATCATTATAATTTTTCGATTATTATTTGACCATCTAAATATTTTCTTTTATTTATCAACATCTCAAAAAGAAAACTGTAAATGTCAAAATCATGAATGGAATCAGCATGAATGGGGAACCATAATATGTAATTTTTATCTTACATTTCTGATAACACGAATTCATTATTTTTCTTTCTACGTTTTGTCTTATGCTTGTGTCAAAGATATTGAGCGACGGATGTTGGACGTCTCCATCATCGGTTTATCAAGCTTGAATAAAATCTGGGAATTAATTGTACACAAAATCAAAGATAATAAGAGGTTTATTAAATAATCTGCCATTAATTATTGAATATTTTACTCGTAAAAAGGAAAAGTGTAAAGTTCATTCTCTAAATTAAATTATTATTATAATTCTCTTATTTCAAAATGAAAAACTTGACTTGACTTCATTTATTCAAAAATTAGAAATATTAGTATATAAATCTGGATTTGCGATACATCTTTGCGGATTTTATATACAAAGAATGCATTGAAAATAAGGCAAATTGTATTAAATACTGGCTCCCCTAAATTTTTAAAAAGCGGCATCGGAGGGTAAAATATAAAATCATAGTGCTTTGTTTCAAACACACAAACTGACACAATCAGTCGAAAGAGAGTACTAGGGACATTGAGTCGAAACCCGTTCCAATGTCGTCACACGAAGACACCGTTAATGATGGAAACTTAGAAAAACGGATAACCGATGAGCAGTGAACCTACGGAAGATAACTACATCACAATTGCATAAAGTGGCGAAATGAGTATTAATCTTTTCTCCCTAACTCCCCATTGTAGCAGAGAACAGAGATATCAAAATGGTGAATTATAAAAGATCTGATCATAGATCACATGCCTACAAGATCTTGCTGTGCGCGTTTTTGTTTTGGATGTAAGGCCAATCATTGTCCTTAAATTGCTTTTATTAATGTAATGTGATGTAAAAATTGGAGAATTTGTAACTAATCAATGATTTCTCAAAGGAAATATACTCTGAAGTAATTTCCGTAACATCTCGTCATTACCGTAATTTAGAGACAGGGCACGGAAATGACGAAAATCGACTTTTTGACTTGAAAAAAAGAATGTATATTTTTGGAATTTAGCATGAATCATTCCGCAACAAAATACCACAAAACTGTAACAAAATAATTTTGTTTTACTCTCAAAAACAAACTTATACTGACTTACGGAAATGACGTAATTGAAGGAACACGTGACGAATTCAACCACTCACTTGAAAATTAACAATCGAAATTGATTAAGGTTGAATTCTTTAAACTATTGGCTCTTACTTTCGATTTAACAGCATTTACTTGTTTTTTACGAGAATTATGCAAATACATGGAGAACCATGTTTGTAAGTTATTAAGTTCATTGTTTAAGGACAATTATTATATTAAACAACAATTTTTGTATGCTGGAATCTAATCAGAGTTTATTTTTTTTATTTAAGAGTTTTAAAAATATCACTTTTTCTGTGCTGAAACGAGGAGGAGACACGTTACGGAAATGGCATTTGGGCCTTAAATATTATTTTTGTTTTCAATAAATTACTAGCAATTATTATTTAGATTAAGGAAATGGGCCAGTTAGAAACATTCCCTTTACGCTATTATTAACTGTAAAGTATTTTTAATTTCTCATGTTTCTAACCATTTTTGGCCACGAAAAGGAGCTTTTAGTGGAGAATCACCCACATATAACTTCGAATGTCTTCGATTCATCATGACCCTTAAAGTATGATTGAAATATTTAAAAAATCACTAGCTATATGTAGAAACTTTAAGAATGCTTGTGTCGATAAATTCATCTTAATTTATTTTACTAAGTTATTGTTGAATGTCTTCAAACCATACAAAATATAGATAGCTCTTATTTTCTATCTCACCTTAGTCATGTTAACTTTTTGGGCGATAGCATTTTCACAAGAAATAGGTCCTCCCGTTGTTTTGTTTTTAGTCGGAACTGTCTTCTGAAACGTTGGTAGATTAGTCGTATTCAAAACAGGATTTATAGATGTGGGAGTTATTATTGTAGTAAATGCAACATTGGATAGCAGAATCATCCCAAGTAACGCTGACACGAAGTTTAGTCCATTTTTCGAGATTGCCAACATTTGGCGTTTTTTCTGTCAAGACCTGAAGACAATATGAAAACCAAAGGTCAAAAATAAACTGAGACTAATTTATAATAGTGTTTCACTTTTATTCTAGAAAATCTGAAAGCACATCACAAGTAGTTCTGTGATAAGAAATTTTCAATCCAAAAAAAACAAATTATTCATTTGTGTTAGTAGGTATCATGTTAGTTGACCGATAAATTATGGGGGAAGCCAAAAATTATAGGTAAGTACACGAATGGTATACATCGTTTTGCCATCGTTTGTAGCATAAAAATTTGCTTGTTGCTGTATGTCACTGTTGATTCTGTTTGTATCCAGAAATATTGCGATAACAAAAGAGTGAATATATTTTTTTTTTTCAATATGTAGCTTAGGTTAAGCGTGGAGGGTTAAAAAAAAAACAGGAAAAACATTGCGTGGG
This sequence comes from Dasysyrphus tricinctus, assembly GCA_963921185.1. Taxonomy (NCBI): domain Eukaryota; kingdom Metazoa; phylum Arthropoda; class Insecta; order Diptera; family Syrphidae; genus Dasysyrphus; species Dasysyrphus tricinctus. The sequence continues at coordinate 7,093,814 of OY992533.1, forward strand.
AGATTCCCGATAATAGAAACATGTTTTAGAAAGCAAAAATATTTCAAATGGAATTCTCAATAGGCACTGTTATTTCCGGGTTTAATTTTTTCTTAAATAACGTATGACAAATCAGATACGTTCATAACTCTAATAGCTATACCTTTTTCATTAAATTGAACACGAAGATTCATACCATGTTTACCATATTGTAAATTTTCTGCTCCAAATAAAATTTTACTAAGGTTTCCCAAATATTGTCAAATTTTTAAATCGTAGAATCATTTTGATGACCAGTTAAGTGGCAGTAAAATTTTCAAGAATTTGCAAGTTTGTTTTCTTGTTTATATGCATTTTACTGAGGATGGAAGCATAGCTTCCGAAATGCATTTAAGTAATTTAGCCAGTTTATATTTCTGAAATCTCAGAGAACTCAGAGGGTTACATAAACATGATTCCGCTCAAAAATTCCTCACATTTCCCCTTAAAAACTGAGACTGAAATTCTTGGATTTGATTACTCAGTTATTTTTTGTCGCAGTAAATTAAACAAGAAGAAAAGAAAAAGAGAGTTGTTTTGGCTTCTATGTGAAGAACTCTGTTTATATTTTATTCTCCTGCTCTGTCAAAAAACGGAGGAAAATATACTGAGCGCTCAAGAAATATAAACTGGCTAATGAAATAAATAAAATAAGTCTTTTCATTTTTTTTTAAATTAATATCTTTTATTTAGTAAGTGTATTCTATCAATTACGAACTGACCGGAACAAGATATTCAACGTTGGAACTCTTAGCATACCTGCATAATGCTAAAGTCTACAGAGAACACCTGAATAAGAAGCTCATCGGTGCAAATTCACCTGACTTAAAAATCAACAATCAGTAGGTAGTGCCAGTACTGCGATGTCATTTAAAGCACTGAAGGCTAAATAGAATGACTAATGCGTGCACATTGAAAAAATTGAAAGATTGTGTAAAACCTGTACAGCCAATACCAGCTTCAGCATCAGAACGACCACGTTTCTTACATACGATCTTTAATTTTATGCGTTGCTTGAACTTTTTTAATACATTATTGGCAAAATCACAGTATCTATTTTGAAAAAAAAAAGAAAAAATAATTTTCAAACCAGAATTTTGACTTGTTTCACCAAACACTTTTCATTTTTCAGTTTTACTTTGAAAATTTCGTAATTAATTATGGAGTTCTCAAAAACCATTTTTTATTTTTTGGTGGCAGGACACCTATTTTCTCGCAAACCATAAAACCAAAAAAATTGTTTTCGTAACTAATTCGCAATTAAGTAGCAACTAATGAGGGAACTTTTTAATCTGAATCTCAAAAAGTGTCCTGCTAAGTTCATAAGCATCCGAAACAAGAGTCTTTGATTCAGATACTTCCTAAATAAGAGTCTTAATAAGCTTCCGCTATCACCTTGTGCAACCTTATATTACTATCTACTACAACTTACTTAACCCGTTTTAACCCCGGAACTGACAACCATCGCTCCCGCATCAATGATGTCAAACACGATACAGCATCGGGTTCCATACGTGCATATACACGTACATAATTTCATTTACCACAACACAGAGCGCACATCTATGCGCATATATTGCTTCAAACTCATTCCTATAATCTCAGATGACGTGTGACAAATGACTCAATTATGTTTTCACGGAAGCCGAAAACAGAACCCATATAAGAAGTGTCATCCCACCCAGACATCTCCTAGCAAGCAAAACAGGATATTGTCCCTTATTTCATAACAGACAAGCAACACGATGGTGTATTTCTTCTCTTTACAGGGAGCACATTCAAGCTCAAGGATGATAATGTTCCTTCTTCAGTGATGGTCTTCGTTGTTCTTTGTTCACGTCATTCAGTGTGGCAAAAATGCCTTACATTATTGAATCTAATTTACGCGCGAAGAATAGTTGGATACCAGAGGAACCAGAATGGCTGGTGGTTGGTTCCTGGTTCTTCCTGCTCCATACCAAACACAATACAGACATACCACAGGCCAAGCAAAGACAAGTGATGGCACAGGTAATGAAGTGTCAAGCTGAATAAAGATGCACGCATTCCTTGCGCGATGTTTCAGAATGGCTTTCCTTATATATTTTTGGGTTTCATATCATCCGGAAAGAAGATGAAGAAAAAGTCCTTGTCCTTCTCGATCGGGAAGAAACAAGAAGGGTAGGTTGGAAAGGCAGGAATTAATAGCTTAACATTCTTGTAGTAAAATTGAAGAATTTTAATGTCTCCATGAATGGTATTATAATGGAAAATCATGTAGGCACGGTTGATCTATATAAGGAAGTATTTCAACACCAATTTTGTTATGGTTGGGAAAAAATTGAGTTTTTGCCAAAACAAAAATCGATTTACGTTTTATTTTCATATTTTTGTTCCAGTGAAAATGGAGCTTTCGAATTAAAAATTGTGTAAAATCTACATTCCACAACTTCTAATTGTAAGCGAAAGAAATCTTTTAAAAAAACAAATCGTGGTTTTACGTTGCGAAACTTCAAATTTAAGCAAAAAAAAACCGAAAGCCGTGCTTGATTAAGAAGAAAGATACAGTAGATTTGCTTCAATTTAAAATAAGTACAGTTGTGTTCATACTAAGGGGGCAGTGGCACTCCACTTTGGCTGCCTCAAGTTGCTCAGTCCAAGTTGGTTAAGGTCCCCTTGCACTCTGTAGCCCAGAAGCACATACAATCACAGATACTAGAGTTACATAGATATCGCATCCAGTACAAATAAAAATGACCATTTTTTCAATATTTTGTGATTGCAAGCTCTTTTGTTTTGTCCTCAAAAATCGAATCGGTTGATCAAACTACTAATGACTTGTTGTTGACGTTTTGTAGGTCTGGGTTCGATTCCCAGCCGTGCCACCTAAAAACAGAAATGTTTTATTCGAGGTACTGCCTCTTGCGAGGAACTGACAAATCCTCCAAGAGTATACTTGTCATGAAAAAGTGCTTCTCAATTTAGCCGTTCGGACTCGGCAAAAAACTGTAGGTCCCCTCCATTCCTGCCAACAAACACGCACACAGGAATGGTTGTGAGTTGTAAGTCACTAGGCCCTGGTTCTCCATGAGCTGTTGCGCCACCCAATTTATTTTCAGTGCACAACGCCTGTGAAACTAAATATGAATACGTTCCACAGTCAATACAACACAATAAAATTTCAGGCAAGCTATGCGTGAACATCAGAACAAATATTTATACTTAAAAATACTCGAATTTCTATATTACTCAATTTTTATTCGATTACTGCCATTTGATTATATGATTGTAAATTCCACAATCCACATCCTAAACTTTCCAATAATTGGTTTTGTTTTGTTGAGCTCCTCAATTCGAACATTAAGAAATGCTTCACATTTAGCTAAATGAGCTCACGCAAATTCCAACAAAAACAAGTTAACTGCCCATTTGAACCTCAGTTACTCTGTGGCTGAATGTGGAACGTATCTTAATGTTTACATTAAGGAAGCTTAGCAAAACACGCAATTATGAAAATTAAAACATAAGTGGTTGTCCCTAGTGAACAAAATATTATATACGTTCCACAGCCTTTAACAGGCTAAATTTTTAACTTGAAAATGTCCCAAAGAAAAACCTTGTGGAATGTAAAGGTGTGAATTTAACATCATAAGTTGTATTTCACATGAAAACTTTATTTGTACTCAAATTATGTCCGAAGAGCCAGTATGTAGGTACGTGTCCATGTCCTACAATACAAAATTATGAAGTCATAAGGAGCTTTTATTTGCCATTACAACAAAACTAAAATCACTCAGCAGATATACAAGAGTGGATAGGTATAGTATTCTTGAATAATATTTCGATAAACGTATAAATGTGAAAGGAGTTAAGTGCTTTTGCAGCAAATAGTTATTTTCTGATATAACAAGGCACTATCAATTAAGTAATTCTGAAAATGCAATTCTACTCGTACATGAACAATATAATCTAGAAGCAACTTTTAATCAACATTATTGTATCTTATAACCTTTTAAGGAAAGGAACGGAACTTTTGAATGTACATATATTTGAAGATATCCCAGAGAGTGTATAAGAGATGCTGCACTGCATCTGCAAACACTTACACAGGTTCATTAAGTTCATTTCAATCTCCGCACCTACAACGTTCAAAATATATAGTTCGCTCATATTCATCAAGAACTAACAATCTCCTCCTCTATACTCTATATGGGATCATACATGAGGAACATGTGGGCTTTCTGTGTAATCAAGACATTGTCTTAAATACTGAGGTGCCTTCTCGACTGCCATCTTATACTATAAGGCACCCCAGTGGCTTCGCTATTATAGGTAATGCTTCTGCTTTTGCTGAAGATGCTATCATCGCCCCATGTGTTTGACTTATGATGTCGTTCATTGTTATTAGATATCCTTGTGAGAAAATGAAGTGCACTTTCTCTCTCTTAGCCTTTATTCAATGGAACAAGGAACAACCAAACCCATCATCATCATCATCGTCATCATCTTCATCGTCAACCAGGAGCCCGAAGAAGGACGCATCAGAAACATCAACGTTTAAGTGATATCTCTAGCTATCCCTTTCCCTCTATTCCTGTTCTTGCTCTCTAAAGTCATGAGGTCCTTGTTCAAGTTGAAGTGGTAATTTATATATCATCTGCTGGGCGCAGCACACTCCTTGAAGCTCATCAGGAATCCTATATAGCTTTCCATTAGTACGAGTGGTGGAAATTGATTTTAATTGAATTAACGCATGCACATAAGGATTTTCGGGGGTATTTTATATATCTACATACTTGTATGTACATCCATCAGGATTCACGATCCTTATGAAGTTAAGTGTGAGCATAATTTTAAAGAGTGGGGTTGTGTGTAGATGCAGCTTGTGCCGCAACGATGAAGCTCGTTTAAGTTGAATTGAAAAGCGGATAACGATTGTTGTTGTTGGCAAACTGAGACAAGAACTCTGTGGCTCAGGCTACTCAAGTTCTAACGATATTTCATGATACGTATAAGTAGGTATAAGGCATTGAAAAGTCCTTAAGCTGATGTGATGACATGATTCTGCTTTTGAGATAAGAATTTCATTTGTGATATGTGATCTACTTAAATCACAGCGGCAGCGATTTCCTAAATAGAAAATCGGTTTTTCGTTTCAATATCATCTATTTCATTTATTTCTATATTTTATCGGTCCAAAGGTAAGACTGACAAAGTGTATAAAACATTTTCAAGAAAATGAATGTACCTATATAAAGTTATTAGGACACTTTTGGAAATTCAGGTTCAAAACTATCCTATCATTAGTTGCTACTTAATTGCGAATTAGGTATACGCAAAACAAAATTTAATTGCATTTTTTGTTTGCAAAAAAATGGGTTCCTGCAAACTTCATATGAACTTAACATCAGGACACCCATTTTTTCGCAAACCAAAAATGCAATTAATTTTTTTTTTGCGTAACTAATTCGCAATTAAGTAGCAACTAACGATAGGATAGTTTTTAACCTGAATTTCCAAAAGTGTCCTGCTAATTTTATATGTACCTATACATAGAAAATGAGAATGAAATTAATTTTTTTTTTAACAATAAAGTCCCATTCTGCACCGGTTTTATAAAAACATTGAAAAGGTATGCCCGGCACCTTTATTTCAAAATTTGCGGAACGTGACTTTTCAGCTTCAAAACGTATATTTCAATTGCATTTTGTTAGTAAATGAGTTTTACCTATGCACGACGACTTGTTCGATGGTATTGAGGAATGTTGTGTTCACTTGTGAATAATCACAATGAATCATTTTTAAGAAGAGATAAATCTATGAATAATGATTCATCAACATATCATCGTTACCTGTAACCTCGGTTGGGACATAGGGCGGGCGTAGTGATTAAAGTAGTCAATTTTGTTCTTCCTTATTTGTTATCAATTCCAATGAAAATGAAATTTTTTCCAACAAGTTTACATTCCTTAGCTTCTTTTTCGAAATAATGAATAAGTTATTGGAAATAGTGCAAAATTTACGGGGCTGTGCTTATTTCACAGCTTTACTTTCCACAGTTTCTTACTACTGGTCTACTTTTCATGCTGCTTTATATTTCCTTATTTTGACGCTTTTTACCAAATACAAAATATATCTATATGATCTGACAAAAAATATTGGAACCTATTCACTTCTTCACTTCACATGAATTATTCATACCTTGATACTAGAATTATAATATCATAAAGATGATAAATATAAAATTCATACAGTCCGAAACATTTGGATAGCCTCACTTATATTTATTATTAAAATTAACAATTTTTGGCGCTTTTTTAATGAAAACATACGGAATTGTGTATTGAGTCACAAGATGAGATTAAAAAAAGTGCCAACAACAATTGATTTTAATAAAAAAAAAAATAAGTGAAGCTATTCATATGTTACGGGCTGTATATAGGTAAGACCTTGTAGGTACACCAGTTATATTCTGGGAGCAAACCGTTACATTACCTATCTCATCGCGGCCACTCAAAAAAAGGATGCCAACCACTAGCTTTAGTCCAAGCATTTACGAAGCTACTGATCGAACAAGTTTTTTCTGGTTAAAATGGTTAGAAAAGCACTTTTCAGATGCATTTTTGGTTTAGGTAAAAATTACCAAAAATTTGTTTAATAACTATGGTTTTTATTGAACAATTTTGAATGAACAACAACAACTTGCGTGTGTTACCACCAAGTATATAGGCTGGAGTTGTCGCTTTTTCACGAGAGCCACCTTGATCATCAGACTCCTTAAGTGGTGCTTAGTCTGGTTATGCTAGTATTAATTTAATTAAAAAACTCCGTCATCTGGGAGTGAACCATGAACCTTACAATTCAGAGGCCGATGCACTACACACCGAAGCCACATGTTTAGCTCAATCCCAATGCAGGTTTCGTTGTTTATCAATTGCAGCAGCGACTAGCATTTTTATTAACACACACCAGCTTGCTATTGTTCAGTCGGTTTCTTTCTTTTTTCCCGTGCACCGATTCGTAAGCCAACAATTTTTTCGTCATACAAGAGGGGGGGGGGGGGAGGTGCGTTGAAAGAGTTGACTCTGGTCAAGAATTAATTTTCAAATTAAGTTGGGTTTTGTGTGTAAAATGGAAATCCACACAAGTGCTATGGTTTTTATTTTATTTAAATAAATTTAAATTTAGCTTTAATAACACAAGTTTACAAGGTTTTCGACACGACTAAAAAAGAGTTGATCTAAGGGTAATTTCCGTTATCCGTTTTTCGCTATCAGCTCTGGTTTTCGAGATATTACCGTTAGAAAGGGCATAAAAACATTTATAGAGTTAAGGATGTGACGCTTTTCGGAGTGTTACTCCAACTTTGGGCATTTGGAAAAACTGATATTTTTTTCAGTCACATGGATTTAGCGCCCCTGTAAGCTGCCGCCCGGGGCACAGGCCCCGGCTTACCCCCCCATAGATCCGGCGCTGGTCCTAGCACTCTCCAGTACTTCTTTTCTTCCGATACCAAACGATACTACCTAGAGTATCGGTAAATTTCGGTCCGAAAAGTTATCGGCTCGGTATTATTTTGGATAGTTTGGAGGTGGTATTGTCTCGGTATCGTTTCAGTTTCCGCACCGATACCAAACGATACCGACACTTTTGGTGTATCGTGGGAAGCCCTCTGGGTACTTTCTTAAAAAAAAATTAAATACAAATCAAAGCCATCCATGTTTAAGTTTTCTAGTTAAGCAATAAATCGACTTGGAATAAAATAATATTAACTTCACTGATTCTGTCCATATCGCCATTATTGTCCTTTCTATTTATTATTAAAACAGATAAAACGAGGTTCAATCGCATCAAATAATTAAAATCTCATCAATCTTCTTCTTTTGAATAAACTATCAACACACAGAAAAATCAAATCCCTTAGATTTTCCATAGCAATTCAGTTATCAGTTCAACTGTGGTTTAGAATGTATTATCCTTTCAAATCCATTTGATGCTAAGCTAGATGAGGATTCATTTACAGAGTGTTTATGCCACCTATGGAGCTCACTCCCAAACGCCCACATTTATCTTCGTTCTCCTCATCATCGTCATCATCATCATCGTCGTCTGCGATGTCGTCTTCGTCGATTAAGATAAATTTCAATTACCTCAACAGAGATCCGAAAATCTTTCGCACAAATCACAAACTTTGAGGGATGAAAGCAAGACCAAGTTGTCTGTGGAGCGAGCGCTTCATCGGAAGTGATTCATTGGCTCCAAGTCCTTTATCAATGTCCTCGCAAAAAACACAGTTCCTCAGAAGGTATGTTTTTTTTGTTGCGACATTTTTTTTTCTAGGACCGAATATATTTTGGCTTGCCCTACATCGATTTCGATTGATACAAAATAAAAGGCAAGGATTCTGGAAAAGACACAAATACGGTTGGCCCTCTAAAAAAAAATGAGGGCGATGGTTGAAAGTTATTTCACAAATAATCACAGATTACACAAGTTATCCATTAACCCATCAGATCAGAGCCATTAAACAATTTTCCAGAACTTCAGTTTCTCAATTTTTTTTTCTTCTACATGTATGTTGCTTTGCTACTATACTACAAAGTCCTGATACGGCATCTAAGAGGATATGTTAGCCATGGTGTCAAGAGGAGATTTCTCCTGTCAAGTGTTGTTTTTTTTTCTGCTCTTCATCCGAGATGAACATAACAGAAAAAAATGCTTCACACATTAAATCGATCAATCAATTTGAAACTTCAGCACTCTTTTTTGTACCTCTAGTCTAGAAGGATAGCCGGAGCGTGAGTATGTATGTGTATCCTGCGATATCAATTGTTTGTTGTTCTTATTTTGTTATTGTGATTTTCAATTTTTATGCCGTTGATGGGGTCAATATCAACGTTAATATGTGTTAATTTCAGTTTTTTTTTTGTCACTGAAAAGGATATGACAGAATTTCCCTTTGTATTTTGCTGTAATCCTTGCTGACTTACTGTATATGTATTTATGTATATGGATTTTCTGTCTATCCAATTTTTTGCCACAGGTGACAGGGACAAATGTCAGTGCAATGATGGTGCAATTACCTCTTGATGGGATGTAATTAACGGGAAAATGTTGATAACAGGGGAAAATATGTCTGTGTGTGTGTTTTTCTCCATTTGTTGCTAGGTGTGATGGAAGGATATAGTAGCCGAGCGGCATTGTACATACATATATTGGGCTTATCGAATAAAATGCTCAACACCTGCTTACAGTAAAATGCATGAATGGATCAATACCTATAGAAATAGAAAGAGAAAGTGTTAATGGGACAATTATAACAGTTTGCTGGTTTGAGTTATTGGAAAAGTGTTGATACAAATTATTTTATCCATTATTATTGTTAACAGATGATGATAAGGTTATAAATTAGATATTATAAAGAAGAGTTTATGGCATCGAATAGGGGTGCTGGTAGGTACTGCAAAAATAAGTTAGTTTGAAAAACTTTATTGTGTCATCCAAAATGTTAACATACAATCATGTTTTGCGTTAGGAAGTCTTTATCCTTTTTTGTCATTTTTGTTTGGATGAATTTGAGCCGGTGTAATTAACATATTTGGGTACGGCAGAACCAATTAGAACCAATATTTCTAATGTCAATTGGCATGGAAGCACCAACCCAAGATTCTCTCGGTTTTTTGGTAGATACCTCTACCTATCTCTTTTTGGCCAAATGTATTCTTTCTGAATCCTAAAAGGACATAAGTCCCGAAATTTGTATCTAATATTGGCACCATCACTGAGGGAAAAATGAATGCACGCAGTAAAGAACCTTACGTAAATTGTATGTATCGATGTTTGCAAAGGATTGCTATAGAAGGTCTATTCACTGAGTAAAGTTATTGATCAATTTATGTACTGAATAAAACTAGCCAAAAGAAAAATTTATTTGTCTATTTAAGATCTACAGACGTGATATTTTTGTGTGGTGAAGTCTCCATGCTGTGTTTTGATATACATAATTATATGAAACAATACAAACATTTCAAAACTAGTTTAAAAGTTTTAAATTTAGGTATTTAATTTTAATAAATTCCCAACACAGATTTTAACTTTGATATTAAACGACGCGTTTCGGTTCGGTTACAAGGAACCATCGTTGGGCTTAATTTATTGACGCATAGTATTCTTTTTCCAAATAGAGAGTGAATTTTGGCAAAAGAACACCAGGTGTCAAAATTTTTGTTGTGAATTTATTAAAATTAAATTTTAAAACTTTCAAACTAACTTTGATTTTGAAGAAAATTAAAAATAATATTCTTCTGTTTTAGTGGAGCGAATGAAGTAAGTTCAAATAAAGAAGTAGAGGAGAGCTCAATTAAACTTCTTTATTTGAATTTTCAAACTAACTTTAAATTTTTTTATTTTTATTGTTTCATATAATTAGATGTAATATACAGGGTGTCCCGTAATGAGTGGATAATACTGCAACTGGTGATAGCTGGCCTTATGACTGCTCAGAACAAAATATAAAAAAAAATAGTTTTCTTGTGGTCTCCATGGTATAATTTATTTTCGAAAAATGTTAAAAAATTCAGGGTCTCCTAAAATACCTAATTACAACGGCCACCCATAAAGGATTCTTATTATTTTTGTATTTTTATAATATTCTTGAATAACCGTTCTAAATGATGGGTAGTAAATTTTAACACCAGCTGATGCATTTTTTGTGTTATAATTTTTAAAAATTATTTTCTTATTCAAAAATAATTCAATATTTTTTTTTCACCAAAGTTTGAAAAATAATTAAGGGAAAAAAATGTATGAGAACATAGGTGGCAAATTTGATAAAAATTGGCCTGTTTAATGTATACTTTCCAAAATTGTATAACACATGTTTGTGTCTACAACCATAACCAATAAAATTGGCATTTAATCTACTAAAGTAGTTTTTTAACATTTTATCAGATGAAATTAAGTTACACAGTAAAGTAAACACTACGACGACGAATGAATAACTCATATTGTTTTTAATTTTTATTGCATTTAAAAATAACCGTTCTTAAATAAAGGCAGTAACATTTAACACTAGTTGCTGGATTTTTTTTTTAATAATTTTTTTAATTAATTTTTTAATAAAAAAATTATTAAATATTTATTTTAATCCATGTCTTGTCGACGACATGTCGAAGAATGTTGTTTTTCTGACATGTGCTGTTCAAAGCTTAGTCATGAGATTTGACGTTTCACGTGCGTGTAAATTTTTCTGGTTTTCGTTGTATCTCGAGGTAGTTGGATATTAAAAAAGTCTCTTTACTGTTATCTCTAAAGGGCGTGCAAAATATTGCAAAATATAGAAGTAGTGGTGAGAGAGAAATGAAACGACATGACATGATTTGCCCAGCGAGAAAAAATCTGCTGATTGTTGATTGGATTGTGGTTGTGATGTTGGACATCTGTATGCCCTGTGGAGTCGAGGTGTAAGGCCTGACCAAACAGAGTGCGGTCTGGTGGTCTTTATAAAAAAATTAAAAACCAAATTTAACCGCTTACTTTCCAAGTAAAGTATTGACAGTCTCAATGGACCGCGCTCTGTTTGACCTGACCTTTAATATTTAAGACTTAATCGGAATCGGGCAAAAGGCAGTTTTGTGGCACAAGTTTGGACAGTTTTTAAACCCCAGAATAAACGAATAATCATCTGTTTTGAGATTGTAATTTGCGAGGAACGATTTGTTAATTCAAATTTATTTTATTTTAGCAATTAAAATCCTAATTTTAGTACCTCAACATTAACGTTAATAAAATTTCTACCATTTTGAAGAATTTAGGTTTATAAATGTTTTGAATCCCATTTTGTTAGTTTATTCCACGTTCGTTGGTCATTCTCATGTGCATAGCCCTTTATTCAACTTGACATACAAAAAGCAATACTTTTCCAACACATCCCTTAACTTTTTCAATAGTGAATTGGATATAGGAATGATTTCATTTGTAAATTTTCGATTATAATCAAATAATTAGGATACATCATAGTGTAAAAGGGCAAAAAAGTTAAACAAAATTATCCAATTTATCATAGGTGCATTAATGTAAATTCTAACAAGCGCCATTTGGAACCTTTTAAAATCCATTTTTGCTTCAAAATATTATTTTTTTCAATAACAGCTGATTTTGACAATTTTAACGCAACAGATGCCAACTTTGAGATTTTAATTAAGAGTGGATATAAAAGTGAATATACATTTTATTCGGACTTGCATTGCTGCGCTATCCATAAGTTACCAATAAAAAACGCCTAATGTGATAATTTGGGGAAAAAAGGAGAATACTATGATCAATACTGAGCCCGTATTCTGGTCAAGTTTTCATACATTTTAAATTTGTGATTAAGTATTTAAGAGAAAACTTGCCAAGTAAATCCACCAAATTTTAATCAGTAGAGGAAGTGTACCGATTACGGAATACCAAAATATAAACTCAATTTTAAACACAAAAAAATTATTTTTTTTTCGGTCTTTTAAATAGATCTTGATAAAAATACTATAAACTTGCTTTTAAACAAAAGTAGAACTTTAACAAATTATCAAAAAAAAAAATTATAAATTAAATGAGCAAATTTCAAAAAGTGACCCTAATATGGACCACTAAGGATTTCCCCATAATATATGTGGTAATTTAATTTATGTGCAGAAAACACAAATAAAATTATCAGTGAGATTCTGTGGCAGAGTAATAAAGAATGCAAGAGGTCAAAAGGTATTGAAAAATTTGAAACAATTTGTATGGGTAACATGAAAATTTTTTGCAGCTCTCTTGAAGCCCATTTCTTTTGACTTGACGGCTGCTATGGCTTTCACCATATCCGCCTTGTCCCGGACGTTACGATTTTTTTCTTTTGGTGTCATCTGATTAATTACAAGACAACCTATGTACAAATTTCAACAAATATTTTAGGTGGTTCCCAATATGGAATACTATTCAATATTCAATATGAAATACTATTCCATATTAGGAACATACTGATATTCCATATTAGGAACATGAAGACTGACTTAACTATGTTAAATTTTACTTATTATTTATCTGAGCTCACCTAAATAATTTAAGTTATCCCAAAGGTTGAGCTTTTTCGTAATAAAACGGGACAAAAAATATGTTTAAGCTTGAACCGATACAAAAATATAAGAGAAATAAGCTCTTAATAATTTGTTACGCACTTTACCAAAACACTACTTTTAATAACTGCTCAAAGATCACCTTCCACAAGGATAATAATAACGAATATGCGCATGAAAAGAAAGCTTTACCTGAAATAAACAGGTAAAAATATTTCGTAGTTTTCAAATTATAGCACTATTCCATATTAGGAGCGTATTCCATAATTGGTACACTTCCTCTAATCATGTAATACCAAATTTCTGTCATGATTAAGAATAGTTTCGATATTATACTCTTCTTAAGATATTTTGATATATATATAAATAAATAAATAAATTGGGTGGCGAAACAGCTCATGGAGAACCAGGGCCTAATGACTTACAACTCACAACCATTCCTGTGTGCGTGTTGTTTTTGGCAAGGATGGAGGAGTGTGGGTTCGATTCCCAGCCGTGCCACCTAAAAAGAGAAATGTTTTATCCGAGACAGTGACTCTTGCGAGGAACTGACAAATCCTCCAAGAGTATACTTGTCATGAATAAGTACTGCTCAATTCGCCGTTCGGACTCGGCAAAAAACTGTAGGTCCCCTCCATCCCTTGATATATATATATTATATACATATATTTAAAATCTCATTACTTTATTTGGCTGACTTTTTACGCACAGGTTTCTTGTACATATAAGAACTTGGCTCTTTTTTTAGCATTTATTTTGTTGTTGTGATTTCACTCCCTTTTGCAAGGATTTATTTTGCCAGGTGAAAATCAAGCCCTATCGCTCTACAAAGTTTCATTATTCTACGACAACCCATATAAATAATACCAATTCTGATAAAGTGGGTGGATGGCACGACCTAAGTACTTCTAAGTACTTCAAGCCCTACCGACCTACCAATTTCCATCGTTCTACAACAATCAGAAGTGCTTCATATAGTGTATAAAAATTGTAGAGAATGTGTGATGTGTAAGTACTTCAAGCGTTCTACAACAATCTGAAGTGCTCCATATAATTTATAAGAATTTTTAAGAATGTGGGTGGATGCCCCCTGAACAGAAAATTGCAGATATTAAATTGTTTCCTTTGTATGCACCACAAGACCCACCGTTGTGCGAAATTTCAAGTTTCTACGATGTCGGGAAGTTCTCCATAATTTTGATGTCTGTCAGTGAGTCAGTCAGTTACGGTTTTTGCGATTTTTGAAGTCCTATATCTCGGGAATTACTAATGCTAAAGAGTTGAAATTTGATGAGCCACCTGTGTTTGATCAACTCAGCAAATACTGCGAGTTTGAAGTTTCTGACTCTATTGGTATTGAAGTTAGAGGGGGGTTGAAAATCGCCTGAGTTTGTTCCTGTAAAAAGGGTGTAGTGCCGCGAACTTGGCTGGGCACTACCGTGCCCTTTGATGTTGTCAGTATAGATTTCATCATGTAATGCGTCCAAAAATGTATGTGCGGAGAAAAATATGGGATGAGTAAATACAATTATGTGCTGAGTGCAAACATTTTTCTTCCAGTGCGTTTGGTAACATGTAAGCCCACATCAACTTAGTCTTTGCTTAGTTGTAAATATAGAAAAGACTCATACGTGGTGATATCTCTTTTCAGTGGGAAATGAATCCCAAAGTGATTTTTTTTTATGTACACATTATGTTTGGTTGATTTGCGAGCATTTTGCTGTGCCTTAGAAAACTACATAACAACTATATGAAATCCTTTCAAAAATGTCTCCCAAGAATTCTTAATAATGATTCATAAAGGTTACTTCGTAGAAAACATATTATATGTTTAATTTTTTGTGTGTAAACACAAAGTGTGACAATAGCATTAGTCACAGATCCATTAGGGATATTTCAAAAGTTGGTCCGAAAGTCTCCATCCATTTAAGAAATGAAGATACAATCATATCTCTCTAAGGTTCTTGCTTTCTTATACCCAAAAAAATAGAAATAATATTCTCCACCAGAAGTCCCTGAATGAATGTCAAGGCTTCGCCAGGGATTGTGTGAGTGCAATGTGATGGTTTATGATGGGATGTTATTCTCTTCAATTTGTTTACATTTATACTATAGATAGAATCTGTCAGAATCTACTCCCACTTGGTGGAATGTGTTTGACATTTTGACAAGATTCTTTCATAAAGGATATATGTTGTACATATATATATGATTCTTTGAGAAGGGCAGAGTTTTGAAAGAAGATGGGTGCTTCCTGAATGAGAAGGATTCTTAGTTATGAGAGGCACCTTTTTATCCGTATAAAGAAATGAATAAGTAAAGTATGCGTGTCTCATCTTAATCACTGTCGTAAATGTCAACTCTTCACAGCCACTATACCGTTGTCGTCATCGTTATAATCATCGTCATTTCATCATCAATCTTTGTGGCTTTTGTGGGGTGTTGGAAATCACTTGTATAAAAGTTTTTATTAATGTGGAATTTAAGGAGATTTAAGCAAACATAAACATTTCTATCCCCGCAGAATTTTAATTATCAACGCATCCTCGAATTGTGAAGAGTTTTTTTTGCTCAAACAATTTAACCTTATATGTATTTATGTTCATAAAGGATAAAAGAAGGTGGTTGATTGAAACCCGTTAAGACTTTGTCCAGACATATTGACAAGTTATGAAATTTTTGAAAAATTATTATAAACAAAATTTCATTTTGATACACACTGAACCTACAGCCAGCTCTTAGACTATTAGCTTTTTATTTATTTAAAAGGTTACAAGCGACAATTCGACGTTGGGGCAGGTTTTGTATTCGTATTGATTATATTTTTTATTAACCAAATAACCTAATCAGTTATAAAATTTAAACTTATCACGAAAAAGTCTCTCCCCTGGCCATATTTCCCATGGCAAGTTAACTACCGAGGGAGTTTCCCACTGAACAGGTCAGAAAATATATATAGGGTGATTTTTTCTTAGAGGTTTAGAATTTTAAGTTGGCAGCACTTTTTTAACTGGCAGCTATTTTGTCAGCTGTCAAGTGACTTATTTTTAGTTTGGTTTGACATTTCAACATGAATAGACTGACGCCTGAACAACGCTTCACAATTATGCAAATTTATTTTGAAAATCATGGCTCTGTTCGAAATACGTATCGCGTGAATTTTGCTAAGCGATGAAGTTCACTTTTGGTTGAATGGATACGTCAATAAACAAAACTGCCGTATTTGGAGTGATGATAATCCTGAAGTGTTTGTTGAGACACCGTTACATCCACAATAACTGACTGTTTGGTGTGCTTTATGGGTTGGTGCGATAATTAGTCCGTACTTTTTAAAAAACGATGCTGGTCAGAACGTTACAGTCAATGGTGACCGCTATAGAGCCATGATTACTGACTTTTTCGTTCATCAATTAAACAACCATGATGCATAGGCGCTGTGGTTTCAACAAGACGAAGCAAAATGTCACACAGCTCGTGGCACAATTGATTTATTGAAGGAAACGTTTGGTAACCGCATAAATTCACGCTACGAAGTGTGAACTTTAAGATCATAAACTCTTTCATGATTAAACACATCATTAATTGGGGAAAATGTATTGATGTATGCAGCGACGCGACGGAGCCGCAGAAAGGGTGGGAATGATTAAAGGGTTTGTTTCAAATATATTTTGCTCCTAGAAGTACCAGCAGTCATTGTATTTTCCATCGTTATGCACTTGTTATGAAAAGAATGCCAACTGATTTAAAAAATGTTCTCGTGAAGCTGAGAAAATAGTAAATTTTGTAAAGAGCCGTCCTCTCCAATCGAGATTGTTTAAATTAGTGTGTAAAGATATGGGCAGTCTGTACGAATCGCTTCTTCTTCATCCTGAAATCCGATGGCTTTCCAAAGGAAAAGCTTTATCCAGGTTATTTCAACTTCGTGATGAGTTAAATGTGTTCAAACTGGAAAAAAATATGTCTTCAACTGCAAACCTCTTTGATGTATTGCATGATGAGCAATGGATTACAAAATTAGCTTACCTTGCTGACATTTTCGAGAAGATCAACAAAAGTGCTACAGCTCTGCAGGGAAAATCAAAAACAGTATTTTTTGCGAGAGACAAACTGGCAGCTTTGAAATAAAAAATTAATTTCTGGCTCTTAGTCCAGTTAATTTGTGCTCAAAAAGGCTCTTTGCGAGCAAATTGTTGGGAAGTTTTGATTTTGTCCTTCCTATATGCTTTCGGGGGTGCTGAATCCGAATCTGAGGTTTGCCAACAAAATTTCATGACGCAACATGGAAAAAAACGCAAAAAATGATGCAAAAATGCATTTCTTGGGAGTTTTTCACGAATGGCTCGAAAAATACCAACTATTCGAAAATTACATCAAAGTGCCATTGAAAGTATACACAATTTCCAATAAATCTCTATTTAAGGTTTTTTTCCGCGACAACCCATTTGGACTCAAGCGCTTGTCTAAAATTGCCGTATTTTTACTGTTTTTGAAAATCCACTCGAAATTGCTAAGAAATTACTTTGTGTGACAAAATTTGAGCTTTTGTCTGTAACATGAACCAAGATATACTTTTTCGATGGTCTTTTGCTCTAGCACGTTACGTTTTTGAGATATTCGAATCTAAAGATTAAAAAAAAAATGCATTTTTCATGCAAATTTGAAGTTAGGTATATTTTTTCGAGGTAATTTTTTTCGAAAAAATGTTTATGGTCATTCTGAAGTGTGAACATTTAACTTCAAAATTCTATATATTCAAATACCTCCGTTCGTCTTCGAGACATCGTTGGTTTTCGTCTTACTGCCTGATTCGAAAAATCCAGTCAATTTGTGCTCAAAAAGAAAATTGTGGTATTTTTCGAATTAGGTAGTAAAACGAAAACCAACAATTCCTCGAAGACGAATCGAGGTATTTGAAAAAGAGAAAAAGAAAAAGGATGACCATAAACATTTTTTCGAAAAAAATTACCTCAAGAAAAAAAAAATCCCCAAATTTGTATTAAAAATGCATTTATTTTTAATTTTTAGATGTGAATAGCTATCTCAAAAACGTGACGTGATAGAGCAATTTCAAGGCCAGATTCGAACTCAGCGCATCAAAGACCATCAGAAAAGTGTATCTTGGTTCATGTTACAGACAAAAATTCAAATTTTGTCACACAAAGCAATTTCTTAGAGCTTTCGAGTGGATTTTTGAAAACAGTATGCATACATGAATTCTTGACTAGCGCTTGAGTCCAAATGGGTTGTCGCAGAAGAAAACCTTAAATAGAGATTTTTTAGAATAGTTGGAAGTTTTCGAGCCATTAGTGAAAACTCCCAAAAAATGCATTTTTGCATCTTTTTTGGCATTTTTTTCCGTGTTGCGTCATGAAATTTTGTTGGCACACCTCAGATTCGGATTCAGCACCCCGAAAACATAAAGGAGCGAACAAATCAAAACTACCCCACAATTTTCATGGTAAAAATACAATATGACTGGACCTCATGTGTACCAAAGAACAATTTTGAGTGTTTTCCAGTTTTATGTACATGAATTCTTGCAAGAAAACATGCTTGAACTCAGAGCAGATATTAGCAATATTATTGCTTTCCATTTGGTTAGTCTCGAAAGATTCATGCAGGATTACTTTCCAGATACAAATACGGACATCGAGTGGGTACAAAATCCATTTCTAATGAAAACCATCAAGCCTATGACCCTGAGTATACAGGAATACGAATCCCTGATAGATTTGCAGAGCTAGTCTTCATCAAAATTTGTTCTGTATCATTAAACGAATTTTGGATTGGTATTAAGAATGAATTCCCTGAGCTTGCCAAGAAAGCTATATTAAATTTGCTACCTTTTGTTACAACGTACCGCGCGCTGTGAAGTAGGCTTTTCAGCGTATACTTATACGAAAACTAAATACAGATCGAGGCTGGACGCTGAAGTTAATTTAAAAACAATTGTAAATCAAACAATGAAACAGATTCATTCTTCACACTAAATAAAAAATTGATTTTGAAATGTGTTGTTTTTCAGTTTTTGCTATTGTCAGGATGGGGTTCTGAAATATATTTGGTAATTTTTTAGGGTTAAAAAGTTTGGGAACCGCTGGTCTAGCTGATAATCCCGAAACCATTGACCACTTGGAGGACAGCATTTATGTATTTTAAAACTTTAAAATAATCCCAAACCATTGACCACTTGGAGGACAGCATTTATGTATTTTAAAACTTTGCCTAAATCCAATTTTATTAGTAAATATAAATATTACCAATCGCTATCAATTTGTTTTCTTTTTATTTTTGTTTTAGGTACATCTTCATCTTCTCTAAAATTTTGAAAAGGTTTTTTGTTTATTGTCTAGAGACGAAATTAATCTTTGTAGCTCCAAAATAAACCGGCACCTGGCTAGGTTAACAAATATTTGTGTGTATAGTCTGCATTTGGATTAAAAAAAATAATAAAAACTTCAATTAAGTGTAATTAATTATTTTCGACTTACTCATTAAGAAAATTACTTACTTTTAACAAGTAAGTGTAAATTATCATTTTCTCAAGCTTATTATTATTCATCCTTCATAACCACAACAGCAAGTTCGAGCGATTTAATCGTCCCTTTTATTTCTTGTTACATTTATTATTTTTAGGTAGCTACAGCTAGGTATTGATTTAGGGGGGCTCACATGGACCAACATGTTGTCCAACGTTGATTGACAACCATCGATATTTGATCATTTAAACGCAAAACCAACCATGTTGTCCAACCCTGTTGTATGGTTTTCAAAATATTTTGAAAACTTTTCCGATTCCATCAAGCAATGTTGTCCAACCATGTTGTTCCATGTGAACCCCCGTATTCAACATATTCAACAAACCATGCGCCAACAGACTAAAAGCAGACAGTAACAAATAACCACAAAAGCAAATGTGAAATCGAAACCAATATTATCTATCCCCTCACTTTTCCCCCTATGTGGTCCTTTTTGCGTTTTTTTCCTAAAGCCTAGTACGCTGCTGATGCGAAACGAAAAATCCCATACAAAAATGACACAACGAAATCAAAAACTAAAAATTAAGTTCTACTTTTCATTCTGCAGTACGGCTCTGGACCTTTGGCACCTCATATGAGCGAAATTTGATAAAAAAATATCCCATCTAATTGGTCAGAAAAGTTTTTTGGCAAATTTCCCTAAAATGAGGTGCCAAAAATCGTTTTGACCTTGAATTTTTTTTTTTATTCATTAAAAATTCATAAAAAAATCTATGAATGAATCGCGCGTGACCTTGAGCGACCTTGAGAAAGTTTAAGCCTTGACTAAAAGTTATCTAGGGCTGGCCAATTTCTGGGACCAGTTGACCTTTTCTGACCAATTATTGACCAATTAGATGGGATATTTTTTTATCAAATTTCCCTCATATGAGTATGAGGTGCCAAAGGTCCAGAGCCCTGTAGTACGCTGTTCGATGAGCGAAATAGATAAATGCAGCAGATTATTTGAAGAAGTCTACACTCTTTTTTCGTACTCAATTACCCAGACCATTTATTGTTTTTGAAAATAACTTAGCTAAAAAAACACTTTAATATTTTTGTTTTCATCACTAACTCAATTTTAATTCTATTAAATTATTTTTGTAATTTGTTATTATTTTTCGACATTCAATTTTAATCGCTTCAATAAGAAACAACCTTTGTAAATAAAATATAGTTTGAAAAGAAATTTGGATTTCGAGAATTTTTTATTTGTGCTTCATAAGCTGGTCCTTCGTGACATTTGTGTTTTTTCGTGTTTATTATTGTTGTTTCTTTCATAACCACATAGCTGCTTGTATTTTTTTGCACTTTACATTCATTTTAATTCTTTGAATTTGTGCAACTGTCAATGAATAATTTTCCGCTTCGTTTTCGTAAAGCATTTCGTTGTCTTGTTGGAGACCAACTAAAAATTTCGTTTCGCATCAGCAGCGTACTAGGCTTATCGCACTTTTCATCAAGAGTTCCCGTACATTTTGCACGGGAACTAGTCGTGAACGAAAACTCTCCACTTTTGTATCCACACAGCTTCACAAGCACGTTCACGGGTGAACAAAAATGCAAAATTTGTATATATTCACGACATGATTCACAAGTATATACTAGGGTACTAGGCCTTTAGTACTACCAACTTCTCATTGAAACGCGTCTTTGAGCCCAATTTCAAATATGGTCGTCAAATATTACTATTTGTATTTAAATTAACGGACAAAAATTCGCCAGGGTGGACACACAAAAAGTGCGGGAAAAAATAAGATTTTTAAATTTTTGATTTTTTTATTTTCACTTTATAATACAAAAAGTATACTTCCCCTAATTTGTACTTTTTTTGGCAATTGCGACAAAGAAGGTATGTACTGTCTGGGTTTTTAACTAAAAACGTCAAGGGGGCCGGCCAGGGTAGAAACTTTTTTTGACTTAAATATGGAATTTCAGGATAGGTTCTTCAAACGCGCATTTAATCATGACGCTATTTATAGAATACATTTATAAATATTGCTATAAGCAATAAGCACACAATGCAATAAAAAAGAAATTTTTAAGATTGTCCTACACATTACCTCTTATAATGGAATGACCCATACTTTATCTATAGAAAAAATCAAATCACAATTTCTTGTAAAGTAGACAATAACTAACTTTAAGTAAAAATAAGAAAATGAAAAAGTGACATATTGATTGTTTTTAGCCACCACGTGCAACAAGGAAATTGTCGCGCCAAAAATGTAAATTATGGTATAGGCATGTATTATTTCGTATGCAACTATTTACATATATACCAACTTGAGTTCCTACAATATGTAGAGGTGCAATAAGATACATATTTAAGAAAGTTCCCCTGATTCCTTTCGACTTGATGTAATTTCAATCAATACCTTATTGACCGCTACACAAACAAAATCATTCATAGTTAATTTTATTTTTTATTTAACATTAATATTAAGGAACTTAAGTTTTTTTTATCTAGTAGTCTAAAATTCAATATTTCGAAAATTATTTTGCTAATTTAACTAAAAACTAAAAACATTAAAATTATGAAATCGAAAATGCAAAGTAAATTTATTTTCCTAGAATTTGATAACTGCGGCTAAGACAACGACCATAATCATTGTAAGCATTGGCATCAAAGTTGAAGCACCGTTCTTCTTTATGCACCTGAAATTACCAAAAAATGATTAGTTTTTATTTTTGAGAAACATTATAGCGCAAAATTTTAAACATTTAAAACCAACGTTAAATCACTCCTAAAACGGGCTCTAAATACAATTTTCAGAGCGAAAGTCGGCTCCTTTGTAATTTTAAACGACCTTAGTATACTTTAACCAAAAAAGTGGAACAACGATTTTTTTAAATCAAAGACATACCTATTTACATTTTGTCTCCTTCTAGAGTAAAGTGCAATGCAATCTAAATCTTAACAGTCACAATCTAAACCTATATGGCACTTTCATGGCCCTGGACCTTTCGCATCTCATATACCCATATGATAAATTTCTAGGACTAGTTGACCTTTCCTGACCAATTAGATGGCATTCTTTTTTTTTTCAATTGTTCCATTTCGGCCATTCCAAAAATTTCGAAACCATGCAACTCAATTTCAAATTAAGGAAAAAAATATATTTAAATATGCCAATATTTACAATATACATTAGGGTGGTCCTTATTTTGAAAACTTTTGAGAACCCGTTTTTTTTGTTCATTAAAATCTTAAAACACTCCCCTATTTTTTTTTATTTTTTTAAATCACGTTAATACGTGCTTGAGCTTAAAGTTGATGCTCCTGTGAGAGTTAGGGCCTATTTAAATACTTTTTAGCTCCCAAAATAACGGAACTTGCTATACAACCGTTATGAAAAACCTTACTTATCTTAAAAACAGCTCAAACGATTTCGATACAAATTCTAAAAATGTTTGTATAGTTACTCGAATATTTTTGAAAATTCTTAATTTCCAAGCAAATTGAACTTTTTGAGCAAGAACGTGCGACCCAGTCGTGCCTTTTATTTTTTTTTTTCTTTCGAAGCAAGAGCAGGTAACAGATTTTAAAGTGCACTTTATTAATTCTGCAAATAAAATTCTGAATAGCCTCCGGTTTTGGTCGGTTTTATGAAAATTCAAACTTTCAAACTCATTGCGGCACGTGTTAAAACAATCCGATTAGCATCAAATTTTTTGTGTACACGTTTTCAATGTAGAAGAACAAAAAAAAAATGGTGCTCAGTAAAAACAAACAAACAAATTCGGAACTATTTTTCTGAGAGGAGTGCTGTAAAAATAGTATTACGCCTCAAAATGACTGATAATTTCATGTCTTCTCCGTTACCGAAAAATGACTAAAGTTGGTATAAATGGTGAACTATATTAGTGTTTGTAAAATTATTCCGCATACAAAGCAAGACTTGAAAAAGGATTATAGTAGATTTTTTATAGATTTTTAAATGATGTCTTACTGTCTAAAACAGGGTAACGGAGAAGACAAAATTGCACTTTCTCATCCAAATTTCAACGACTCACAAGCACTTTTTTTTAAGTCTGAATTTCTTAAAATGGATCAAGGTAACTAAAAAAAATATGTGTTAAATTTCATTGAAATCGGTTGACGTTTACACGTGCTAGCGAGCACTTGAAGTTTTTCATATAAAAAACATGGTGTTTTGACAGTCTTTTACACAAAGGGCCCGTAAATGTGTAAACGTTGATGGAAAAGTTTAAAACTTGGCAAATATGCTAAATACCATAAGGAGTATACAAATATATTTTTTTATTTTTGTAAACAACAGTTACTCCATTTTAAATAGCAACAAATGCACAAAAACAACCATTTTTAATTAAATTTTTTGATGGGGTTAATTTTATGCAAAACTATTGAAAATATTTTTTTTGATACTCCTAACAGTAGTTAATTTATGTGCCAAGTTTAAAGATTTTCCATCAACTTTTACAATTTTGCTGATATTTTGAGTAAATACTGTGAAAACCCTATGTGTTTTGAATGAAAAATTTCAAGTGCTCGCTAGCACGTGTTGACGTTAACCGATTTCAATGAAATTTTACACACATTGCCTGAATCACTTTTATCATTGATGAGAATAATTTAAAAATACGAATTTCAATATAACTGAACAAAAAAGAAATCTTTAATCGTATGTGTCTTCTCCGTTACCATTAGCTGTCTTCTCCGTTACCATTTTTCATATTTTTTTCTGATAATAAAATGAAACTTGACATTAAACCAAGGATGGTTTTTGATAAATGTTGGTTGTATGAAAGTGTGCAAAAAAAATCAACTTCATATCTTAATGGACGGCGCAGAATTTTAAACTTCAAGGCAATGGCCGTAAATTTCTAAATCGTACGTGTCTTCTCCGTTACCGTCTATTTTTTGAATAAACCTACTAAATTTCATAATTTTTTGGTGAAACTTCTGTGTCGTGTACTTTGTGATGAATTCTTGAAAACCACTGAGTTTCATAAAAAAATATTAATTTCTTAACAAGAAAAACCTTACTACAAGCGTCCGATTGTCTTCTCCGTTACTTTGGAATGGCCGATATATGAGATGCGAAAGGTCCAGATTCCACTTTCATCAAGTACCTATGCATATTTTATGAATTTTACAATCTTCAAAGAGGAATTATTTGCTTCGAACTATTTGTATTTTGTGTTCATTTTAATTTGTTTCTGTTGTGTAGCTGTGTCTCTTTCTTCATCCATAAGATTTTGGGCTTGTTCGAGCTTAGCATTGTGGAGTGCACTCTAGTTAGAAGAGTTCTTTAATACGTTTGAAATTATGGAATATTTTAACAAGGGCTCGCAGTAAAACGACTGTGTTAACTATAGAACCGGTTCTATTCCTTAAACGAGCAAAGTTTAAAATTTTGCGCTTGTCTTATAAACTTACTCATCAGACTGGTTAACTGTGGTTAGGTTTTTAAAGTCCAAATATTTGTGTTGGGCTTTAGTTTTAAGATTAGTCATGAAAATGTTGTTCAAGGATAAGGATCTGGATCTAACTAAGATGAAAGCTTCATTTGTGTTCGTGGATTCAAACTTAGGAGCTACTGCCCCTGCTTGTACAGATCTTTTTTGCATTCCTCCAATATTTACTGTTGTTGGAGTTGTAATTGTTGATAATAGTGATGTTGGTGAGGTTGCTGAAGATGTAGTTGTAGTTGTTGTAGGTGCTTGTGTCGTTGTAGGTGCTGGTGTAGTTTTAGATGGTGTTGTTGTAGTTGTTGTTGGATGTGGTGATGTCGTTGAAGTTGTAGCTGTTGTAGGTGCTGGTGTTCTTGAAGATGCTGGTGTAGTTGTAGACGCTGGTGTTGTTGTAGATGCAGGTGTTGTTGTAGATGCTGTTGTAGTTGTAGATGGTGTTGTTGTTGGTAGTGATGATGTTTTTGAAGTTGTAACTGTTGTAGGTGCTGGTGTTGTTGTCGTTGTTGGTAGTGGTGATGTTGTTGAAGTTGCAGCTGTTGTAGGTGCTGGTGTTGTTGTAGATGCTGGTGTAGTTGTAGACGCTGGTGTTGTTGTAGATGCTGGTGTTGTTGTAGATGCTGGTGTAGTTGTAGATGGTGTTGTTGTTGGTAGTGATGATGTTGTTGAAGTTGTAACTGTTGTAGGTGCTGGTGTTGTTGTAGATGCTGGTGTTGTTGTAGATGCTGGTGTAGTTGTAGATGGTGTTGTTGTTGGTAGTGATGATGTTGTTGAAGTTGTAACTGTTGTAGGTGCTTGTGTTGTTGTAGGTGCTGGTGTAGTTTTAGATGGTGTTGTTGTAGTTGTTGTTGGGTGTGGTGATGTCGTTGAAGTTGTAGCTGTTGTAGGTGCTGGTGTTGTTGTAGATGCTGGTGTAGTTGTAGACGCTGGTGTTGTTGTAGATGCAGGTGTTGTTGTAGATGCTGTTGTAGTTGTAGATGGTGTTGTTGTTGGTAGTGATGATGTTGTTGAAGTTGTAACTGTTGTAGGTGCTTGTGTTGTTGTAGGTGCTGGTGTAGTTGTAGATGGTGTTGTTGTTGGTAGTGATGATGTTGTTGAAGTTGTAACTGTTGTAGGTGCTGGTGTTGTTGTAGATGCTGGTGTTGTTGTAGATGCTGGTGTTGTTGTAGATGGTGTTGTTGTTGGTAGTGATGATGTTGTTGAAGTTGTAACTGTTGTAGGTGCTGGTGTTGTTGTAGATGCTGGTGTTGTTGTAGACGCTGGTGTTGTTGTAGATGCTGGTGTTGTTGTAGATGCTGGTGTAGTTGTAGATGGTGTTGTTGTTGGTAGTGATGATGTTGTTGAAGTTGTAACTGTTGTAGGTGCTGGTGTTGTTGTAGATGCTGGTGTAGTTGTAGATGGTGTTGTTGTCATTGTTGTTGGTAATGGTGATGTTGTTGAAGTTGTAGCTGTTGAAGGTGCTAGTGTTGTTGTAGATGTTGGTGTAGTTGTAGATGGTGTTGTTGTCATTGTTGTTGGTAGTGGTGATGTTGTTGTAGCTGTTGTAGGCGCTGGTGTTGTTGTATATAGTGAAGTTGTTGTTTCTGTTGGAGGTGTAGTTGTTGGTGTTGCTGGCGTTGTTGTCGTATTTGTTGTTTGTGTTGTTGTCGTTGGTATTGTTGTTGTGGGTATAGTTGGTATTGAATTATTGCTTACACGATAACTACATACGAATGCATAATTTATGTTATCGGTATCTAGAATCTTAAAAGTGTTTACTCCTGTTGGTAGATTAAGTAAAAATTGCATTAATTTCCAATACATAAAAGTATTATCTCAACATTATAGTCTTACCGTTCTCATCAGACACGTTGAAAACACCATTAACAATATGTGTTTCAAAATATTTGGTGTTATGTACCCAAAGCTCTAAGGGATTAGTACTGTATGTTGAGGTGACAGATATATGATCGGTTTCTGT
The DNA here is from genome assembly GCA_963921185.1 of Dasysyrphus tricinctus. Classification (NCBI taxonomy): domain Eukaryota; kingdom Metazoa; phylum Arthropoda; class Insecta; order Diptera; family Syrphidae; genus Dasysyrphus; species Dasysyrphus tricinctus. The sequence goes on from OY992533.1 coordinate 7,120,825, forward strand.
TTTGAACTCCAAATCATTACACGATTGTTTATTTGAAACATTAGTCTTGCGGGCACCTTCAAACCACAATCCAAGGAACTTTAAATAAATATAAATTAATTTTAAAAATAAGTATTTTTAGTCCAGTCAACGAAGACTCAAAATTATTAAATAAATGCAATAAATCATGCACTCTGGGTTATGTGGTAGGGGTGACTCCCAGGCATAACATACTAAAAGTCCCGAACCCAGGGGCACGAGCTTTAGCCGGCAGGGGTTTTAAAGGTCTCCTTTTGTAATTTTTCGGGAATATTTTGAAAACTAAGGCCCATTTCACACATTCCCGGCAGCCGGTTAGCCGGCATCGGTTACCCGGTTTTCAAAAAATGAACCGGTTCCGGCATGTGTGAAAGCTTCCATAAGATCCTTAACCAAACAACCGGTTACCGGCACCTGGTTCCCGGTTGCCGGCTAGGTGTGAAATGGCTCTAAGCTATTAAACAGAAAAGTGTACACTTCAAAATGAAAGAATAATACATTTCTTACAAAAAAAGTCTTATTCATATACATCATATTTTTAAAAGCTTAAAATTAATTCTTTTATCATATAGTGAAATCAAGTCAACAGTTTTTTAAAAATTTAAAAATTTTTTTAAATGATTTTTCATTTTTTATTTTACACTATAAAGTAGTAAATTGCACTCTATTGTAAGTATTTCCGTTGTTTTTAAATAGTTTTTTTTCTATTTTCAGTTAATGGGAACTTGTCCCCCCTAATAGAAAGTAGGGGGAAATATAGCTCCCATTCTATAGAATTTATTTCTTAGGATATGTCCAAAAATGATTTTTGTACACTTCAACGTCACTGAAATAACCATGCATCAATATATACGTACTTTTCCAGTTATTTCTGGATTAATTGATCAAAAACCATTGATTTTGTAAGACAATAACATTGTTTTTCAAATTTTTGAATTTTCTACTCCCCGTATCTTTCTTAACCGTGCTCCTACCGAAAATATGAATAAGACTTTTTTTGGAAGAAATTTATTATTCTTTCATTTTTAAGTGTACACACATTTTCCTTCGTTGACTGGACTATTTGGTCGTTTTTGTTTAAGAGAAAATTTTGAATTCTAATTTGATTTTGTTTACTAACTTTATTTTTAAGACGAAGAGAAATGATAATAATAGAAAATACATCTATTATCTTTCTTCTTTATTTTTTTTTTTTTTACTAGAAACGATTTTTAGTTTTATTTCGTTATTGAAATTTTTGTTTACAATCGCATAATATTCTATTCAACTTCGGCTTGCAATAACAACGCCTCCGAATCAATTTCAAATAACTTTGCTCTAACGTTACCTCTTTTCGTGTTGTTTTTTTTATTAATTTTACGAAGTTTTAATTGAGATTGATGTTTCTTTGCTTTTTGTTCAGAAACGTAAATGCTAAGGGGAAACCTAGATTCCTACAATCCGAAATGATCCGTCGCAGATTTACGAATCATTCCAATCTTCTTCGTTGCGACCGAACTTATAAACTAGACTGCCAACAAGGATAAAGACGTTCTGCATCAGTAGGGCTACACCTTGCCAGTTATTTTTTTTAGGATCGTTGATTAAAACATCAATCATAATCCAAACGGCGGCGATGACTGATGCGAATCCCATGACAAAACCAATCAAAAGCCAAATCTTGGCTAATTTAGCTCCAGAATCATCTGAATTTTCGTTTATATGAGAATTCTTAACAGCGTTGACCATAAAGGAACTAAGGGTCCCGAAGATTCCGACGAATACTTGACCTGTGGTGATTCGGTGGTCGGGGTCAACTGCCATAGCATCGATAAGCAACCACCAACCAGCGAAAAACAAAAATCCAGATAATATTGAGGTATTTTTGTTACGGGATGTTTCTCCGGCAAACCAATCACGAACGTTGTCGATTATAGCCATTTTTTAAAAGATATTTTGGAGAATTTAAATGAAAATTATTTCAAAACTGATTTAAGATTTTACAAGAAAAATTGTTCTACTGTCATTCAAGTGAAAAAAAATAGTGTAACATATTTTTTTCGCCAAAAATAATAACTAATTTTGGGACATCAATAATATCTAATTGTAATAATTTTAACTATATTAGCGAAAAAATATTATTTTTTTTTTCAATTTTTGTAGTGTTTTTGAAGACTGTATCTGTGTGATTAGTGGTTGTACTGAGTTGAAACAGAAAACTACAACTTTATGTTCCTTGTTTTGAGATTTGTTTGCAAATATACAGTTTCTTGCAGTACCGTCATTGCGTTATTTCAAGAAATGACACGGAAAAATTTGATTTGTTTTTATTTTTTGAGTGTTGATTAATTTTTTTTTAGTAAATCAAATGTTATTGTCAGATAACTTGTTTATTCAACTTTAATTAATTTGTTTTGTTGCATGGTTTGTCTGACTTTAAATGAAATAAAATGCACGACTGAATCGCACGTACTTGCTCTAGTGTTCAAGTTGTGTGGGGCTTAAGAACTTTAAAAAATATTCAAGTAATTATAGAAAAAGTATAAAAAGCATTTAAATCGTTCCTTTAATTGTATAAACAGCCTGATAAATAACTTAGAGCTCAAAAAAAAAGTATGCCATTTGATTACTTGAAAAAATATGAATATATGCAAAAAAAAATTTAAAATCGTTGGAGCCGTTTTCTTAAAAATTAATTGTTTATATATAAAATTTGTTACTTTTTTCAAAAAAAAATTTGGCATGCCAATTTTTAGTATATATTAATATACATTTAAAACTTAAATTTCAAAACAATTCATCAACCCGGTTTGAAATATTGAATTTTCAAAAAAAAATTTGGAATCTTTTTTAAAAATCCAAATTTTATTTTTTCAAAAAATTTGGTATGCAGTATTATTTCTATTCCAAAAAGGCTTTCGTGCAAATAATTTCATTGAAATAATATCAAAAATCAAAAAAACGTTATATGGCAGGTACCGTTAATAAATGTTTTTGGTGATTTTTTTTTCTTACTAAAAGGTACATCATATCTACAATAATACACTGATTTTTTTATCAAAATCGTTGGAGCCGTTCTTGAGATAAATAAGCTTTTCCTTAACGGTTGTATGGCAAGTACCGTTATTAAGGAGAAAAACATTTCAATTTCCCCTCTGGAGAGTTACAAAAAAACCTTAAGTTCAAAATTTGAAGAAAATCACTTCAGTGGTTTAGGCTGTAGGTTGAGGTACGGACAGACAGACAGACAGTCAGGCAGACAGACAGACAAACAGAATTTTGCCACCCACTTTTTCCGTGTTCTCTATCATCGTAATGTCATGTTTGATTGTTATCTCGAATTTTTTTTTTGCACGAATCCAAAATTTGCCCTATAGTACCTACATATATCGCAAGTAAAAAAGATAGGTACATGTATCTTTGATTACCAATATCTCAGCCAATAATGACGTCATACAAAATTCAAAGACAGTCTTGGAAATTTGTACAAGTTTTCCACAAGATTCTTTTAAGGCTTTATAGAGATTATGAAAATGAAAGTAAAAACAACAATTCCTGTCGACTTTTCTTATAGATTTGCATTGATTTCATTCTTTTTGACTTGAGATTAAAAAGCTAAATAAAAGAAGATGTTAAGTTTTATGTTGGAAACAGTTTTGAAATTTGTTTGTTAAAATTTACTCTTTATTTAATTTGAAGTCAAAATAGTATTGAATTGTTGTTTTTTTTTATTTAATTATTTACAAATCGGTTAAATCCTTACGTATCAATTTTACTTATACTTGATTTTGATGATGATAACGCAATATTCATAAAATACAATTTGCCTCAATTGGTTTGTTTGTAAGACTTGGATAATTTGGTGAGGAAAAACGGTTCCATAAATCAATTGGAAAATTTACAGGAATATTGAAGCTATAAAAGTCTATAAATCTGCATAGGTACCAACTCATGCAATCAATATTTGCAAACAATCAAAAGATTTATCGAAAAACCACAAAAAGTCAATTTTTAGTACTTTTTTGAACTAACGGTGGGGGTTCAAAAAAAAAATATAATCTGTACAAAGTCTTAAAAGAATCTTGCAGAAAACTGATTCAAATTTCCAAAACTTTTTTTGGCATCTTTATTTGCAGATATAATTATCGGCAGTCAAAAACAAATGCATTTTTTGTTTTTATTTAAGGCCAGACAAACCATGCAAAATTGTACAACAACATATAGTAAAGCTGAGTAAATAATTTATCTGACCTTAACATTTGATTGACTCAAAAAATGATGCAACAAAATAACGACCTTCAAAAAACTAAAATTTAGTTTTTCTTTTATGTCATGATATACATAAATTGCAAAATCTCAAAACAAGAAACATGAAGCTCTTTAAATCTATGCGACGACTCATCACAAAGATGCAGCTCTTCAATAAAAACTAAGAAAAATTGAAACAAATTTTGAAGGTGATTCTACAAACGATGGAATTTTCGACGCCTCCGCTGATTTTTTTAAAACCGTTCAAGTGTATTATCGAAGTTTCAGACCTAACAGCGTGAAGTATTAAGTCTTGTGAAAATTAAACCGTATCCGTATCCTAGGATCATGACTTGGTCGCATGAACTTGCTCTTATTTTCAAGCGGCTTAGAAATTTATAGATAAATTATACACAACACAGGGTGCTTTCCATAACATGAATGGAAACGCTAGAGAGGACTGAGTGGATCGAAACAAGGAAAAAATGTGTGGGAGGGGGTTGTATACCCCACTTGAAGGGCGAGGGGTACGATTTCCTAAAAAACTGACTCAAAATAGAAAACAAAATTAAAAATGTTCAGTTCCCTGAAACACCTGTTTTAAAAAAAAAAAAACTCCTTCAAACTGCGGTTTTTTAAATTTCTGACTAGCCGCTTTCAAATATGTGATAGGACGTCCTAATTTGCTACAGCTAATTTTTTGGTCTAATTGCTTCAAAAACAACCATCATTTTCTTCAATCGTTTGTAGAATAACCCATACATACATACTGGCGTCACAAGGTAGTATCAAAAAGCATGGTAGTGTCCCGCCAAATTTGCGGTACTACAGCCATTTTACAGGAACAAACTCAGGCGATTTCCGACCAACAACTTCAGTACCAAACCAATTAAGTCAGAGAAACTTAAAATTCGCAGTATTTTCTGAGCTATTTAAACACAGTTGGCTTACTTATTTAATAACTTTTCACATAGATCTTTGAAATGAACTCTTATAGTGAATATTGTAGTTCATTAAAATACCTTTCCAACGATATATAACACGTCATTATTGGTCTTGGAGTTTGGTGTGTCCAAATCTCCTTTTGTATGGAAAAGAGAATAGGGCATAGAATTTTGATTTTAGGGGTTTCTGATTAAAAAAAATGATTTTTGGGAAATAACAGTCATCCTTAATATACGTTTATATGACTTTTATTGAAAAAAATTGAAATTGCCTCCTCGTCAGGGAAGTCTACGGAAAATATAGGGCTAACATACCAAAACATATGTCCAAAATTAGCCACAGTGCACCATTGGGAAATTGCTTAAATTTGAATGCATTTATGCATGTGCAAGCCGTTTTCCATACGATACAATTAATGATAAGATAATGTAGGTTGTACCGAAAAAAGAAAGAAGTCATTTTAAAGTGGAGTCTTACAGCCCCCCGTTTGAGTGGGAGGGGCAATTTACAAAAAATTCACTTAAATTAGAAAAAAAGATATTAAAACACAATGGCAACACTTATAATATCATGTAATAGGTTTTTGTAAAGCCAGAAATACATTCCGTAATTTTATTTTCAAATTAAGTTGTTTAGTTTAGTTTTTGAAAAATTAATCTTCAAACTCAAAATTTTGAAAACATAATAAAAATAAATCTTTCAAACTGATTTTGTTTTACAAATTTTATGCTATTAAGTACTATTTTTGACTTTAATATTCAATGCTTTTGTCAATTTTTAGTCAAACGCAAGAGACCAAATGGTTCTGGGACTTTTATTTTTCAAGATATAAGCAAAGACGTAAGCCAACTTAATGATAAAAAACTGTACCTACATTTTTAAAACCATATAAAAACCCAATGGCATTACGTACAGTATTATGCTATAATTTTTTGTAAGGCCAAAAATCCATTCTTTAATGTTTTTTTTAACTTAAGTTTCTTACGTGAATAGTTTCTGAAAAACTAATCTTCAAACTCAAAATTTTGAAAGCATAATACAAAATAAATCTTTCAAACTGATTTTTTTTTACAAATTTTATGTTATTAAGTACTATTTTGACTTAAATATTCAATGCTTTTGTCAATTTTTAGTTAAACACAAGAAACCAAATGGTCCTAGGGCTTTTATTTTTCAAGATATAAACAAATAACTTGACCAACCTAGTACCTACTCATAAAAACAAGGAGAAACTTAATTGATGAAATGACAAAAAAAAAAAACTCTATTTAGAGATCCTCCTTATAAGTAAAGATCTAAGAGACATAATTTCTGATTCTTTTCCTTATTTATTTGAAGATTAATTTTGGTAAAACTGATATCAAGTTCGAATCAGCGTGAAAAATCATTATAAATTGATGTATCACAAGTCTGCTTTATAACTGAAATACATTTTGTCATATGCGACATTGGAATCGACTAAATACCAATGTTCCCATGGGCTGCTTTTGGCTAATTTTGGATATGTCTTAAGTACCAGTGGTCTGAGTATTTTCGCACAAAATTTTCTTCTGTTACAATTTGTCCGGGGTCAAACCATAGATTTACTTGACTATTCTTTCACTAATTACTTAATAAATTCTACATTTATCGTCCGATTTGGAAAGACCTTGGCTCAAATTTTTGTTAAAAAGATTGTTTTTCACTTGAGTCCTTAAAATTATTTTAAATATTTTTTCTATCCATATGGAGCAACCAAAAACTAGAAATTTTTCAAAAATACCCGTTTTTCAAACTTTGAATGCATGTAACTTATAAAATTTCAGTCCGACTTATACAAGCAGTACATCGTCGAAAGGAGACAGATCAGATCATTCAGTAAAAATAAACACATTTTATGGTAAAAGCGGGTGAGATGGCATACCTTTTTTGTTTTCTCAATATCTCCCATAGTAAAGTAGTTTTCACTTTTTTAATTTGAAATATATATTCTTTACTATATTTTGTAGATAGTATTAATTTTTCAAAGTTGTATGGATATTATTATTATTTTATTATTATTTATTACAATATAAATGAATTTACATTATAATACAAAATTTTAAAAGCGCTAGCTACCAGGACTTGCGGCTAGAATTTATAAAATATTATGTACACAATATAATATAGTAAAATATAATTATGTCCCCCTATAGGGTACCACACATATGCCACATGCATTACCCCAAAGTCAATATAATACACTTTCGTTCTGCGGGTAAGATGGTATGTGGCCACAGTACACCAAATAAAAAAAGTGTGCTGTCGAATGAGCCATCTCACCCTCAAAAAACTGCGCCATCTATCCTTATTTGCCAAAAAAAAACGGATGGCAGTTTTACAAAGTTATCATAGACAGATCATAGACAATACTTTTGTATATCTATTGATGGTTAACGCTTGGATGTCTACTATCCAAGCGTTAAGCAGCTTAGATACAGAATCGATAAAAAAAAAAGATTCCAAAAAATTTTTCGAAAAAAATCCCCAGCTGATTTTGGTTTCATATTTTTTTCTTTTTTTGCATCATGGAAGAATCGGCGAGTACAAGCTACTTCGATTTTAAATGCGAAAGCGCATATTTAAAAGGTTTAAAAGTTTCGATTGGATAATAAGTGTACGATATATTAAAGGTGCGCCATCTCCCCCACTGCGCCATCTCACCCGCTTTTACCCTATGGAAATTAGCTAATCCGTTAGCGAGATTTATGGCAATAGCTGAAAAAATTATTTTTGCGCATATCTCGAAAACCCTTCTTTGGAAAAAAAATTATTTTGATGTTCGTGTTCAGTGACCCAAAATTAGTCGTTAGAATATATTTTTTCTAAAGACCCTACCATGACCCAAAATTTTGTAAACTAATGTTATTAACGTCAACTTTCTTTTTCCTTAATTACCCGAAAATGCGTTATTTTTAATATCAAATAATGATATTGACATGAACCTCAATATAAACAATGAATTATCAGATGTGATTGGTCAGCTACACAAGATATCACACATGATGACTTTTGAGTCATGATTTTTCCCTTAATTAAATCAGATTTCACCTTCCACTCATTTAATTTCGAAATAAGTCATGAATGACTCAAAAGCCGTCATTTATAAATCTAGTTCCAAAAAAAACAATCAATTCATTTATGAAATATTGAATTTTCAAAAAAGAAATAAATTAATTTTCCTCCGTACTTTGACAGGAGAATAAAATATAAACAGGATTCCTCACATAGAAGTCAAAATAACTCTCTTCTTTTTCCTCTTATGTTTACTGCGACGAAGAAGGGAAGACGAAAAAAGTGGGTCTTACAATTCTGTCTGTCTCTCTGTCTGTTCGGCTACAGTATAAACGGCTGGATAGATTTTATCGAAGCTTGGTACATACTGGTTTTTGGTGATTTTGCCCATTTTTTAATTTTTTTAGAACCAAAAATAACGGTTTTAGCAATTTAAAACTACTATCTGTAGTTTTTTTATTTTGAATTTTCTCATTATCAGCTGAACGGATTTAAATAAAAAAAATTACATACAAATTTCAAATAAGTTTAAATAATTTAGTATTTTTAGTATTTTTATTGATTATAAATGAATGCTTACACATTAAGAATATACTTCTTATAAATTAGTGTAAAGCTAATCACAACAAAAACATAAATGTTAAAAAAGGAGCCAAGTTCTTATGTGTACAAGAAACCTGTGCGTAAAAAGTCAGCCAAAAAAAGTAATGAGATCTAAAATATATGCCAAGTTTTAAGTTCAGGATATTTAATATCAAATATATGAATTATAGTAATATCGAAACAACTCCTAATTAGGATAGAAATTTGGTATTTAATGATGACTGATTAAAATTTGGTGGGTTCACTGGTCAAGTTTTCATACATTTTCAATTTGTGATTAAGTAAGTAATTAAGAGAAAACTTGCCAAGTAAATCCACCAAATTTTAATCAGTCATCATTAAATACCAAATTTCTGTCCTAATTAGGAGTTGTTTCGATATTACTCTAATTCAGATATTTGATATTAAATATCCTGAACTTAAAACTTGGCATAGGTATATTTTAGATCTCATTACTTTTTTTGGTTGACTTTTTACGCACAGGTTTCTTGTTCTTATAAGAACTTGGCTCTTTTTTTAACATTTATGTTTTTGTTGTGATTTCACTCCTTTTTGCAAAGACTTATTTTGCCAGGTGAAAGTCAAGCCCTACCGCTCTACAAAGTTTCATAATTCTACGACAACCGAAAATGCTCTGTACAAATAATAGCAGTTCTGATAAAGTGGGTGGATGGCACACCCCCTGAATGGACAATTCCAAATTTTCGATTTTTTCCTTTCTAAGTACTTCAAATCCTACCGACCTACCAATTTTCATCGTTCTACAACAATCGGAAGTGCTCCATGTAATTTATAAGAATTTTAAAGAATGTGGGTGGATGCCACGCCCCCTGAATACAAAATTCCAATTTTTCCAATACCTTAAGCCCTACCGACCTACCAATTTTCATCGGTCTACAACAATCGGAAGTGCTTCATATAATTTATAAGAATTTTTGAGAATGTGGGTGGATGCCACGCCCACTGTACTGAAACTTTCAATTTTTCGATTTTTTTTTCTTCTAAGTACTTCAAGGCCTACTGACCTACCAATCATCGTTCTGCAACAATCGGAAGTGCTCCATATGATTTTTAAGAATTTTTTAGAATGTCACGCCCTCTGTATGGAAAATTCCTATTTTTCAATTTTTTTCTTCCTAAGTACCTCAAACCCTACCAACTTACCAATTTTCATTGTTCTAGAACAATCGGAAAAGCTCCATATAATTTATAGAATATTTAAGAAAGTGGGTGGATGCCACGCCCCCTGAATAGAAAATTGCAGATTTTCGATTTTTTCCTTTGTATGTACCACAAGGCCTACCGTTGTGCGAAATTTCAAGTTTCTACGATGTCAGGAAGTGCTCCATAATTTTGATGATCTGTCTGTGAGTCAGTGGAGTCAGTGGGTCATATGCAAAAAGATGAGTTCAAGCTGTTTTCTCACTTTTTTGAGAACTTTCTTAGCTTCGTATGCAAAAAAAAAGTTACTGGCCGAGTTAGATCTCACGTGGTGAGTTCAATCTCACAGTGATGAGTTCGATCTCATTTTGAAAGCTCTTATGAGATAGAACTCGGTATAATTCAAAAGTTAAAAGTTCAAGTGAGCTCAACTCCATGATTGCGTTTCGCCCAGGTACGATAGTTGGGCTCTAAGTGTCTGAATTTAACCAAATTCCCTTAGAATAATAAAATTCATAGTATCTTAATGCTGTGATTTTTATATTAGTCGGTAAACATCGATACAAAATTGCGTCTTAGAAGGGTACGATAGTCATCTAACTGATGAGCCCAACTATAGTACCTGGGCGAAACGCAATCATGGAGTTGAGCTCACTTGAACTTTTAACTTTGAATTATATATTCGGTCACTTCACTTAAACAGAAGAATTTCTTTTCGAATTTTCTTCATATTCAATTATTAGAACTCGTTATGCTATGCAAAAAGGTGAGAAAACAGTTGATTCCGTGAGATCGATCTCACAAATTATTGAGCATGGGTTTTCTCTTACTCAGCTCATATACAACCGTCAAGATACCAGAATTTCAGCTTAATTTTGTTACAAATTAAGTTTATAAAAATTGGAGATTGGAAATAGGAATGTTATGCATCTACCTACTCTTGTCAAAAAAAGGGAACAAGATATTTTTCAATTTTGTTTAATGATTTTTGAAGAGCTGTATTTTGGTTGTAGGTGGCCGTATTGCGATGAAAGAAAAATCATTTTGCGGTTTCATGTTTCCTGTACTGAGGATTGTTGGCAAATATTTTTTTAAAGTATGTAGTTACCGTTATTGCTCAAATTTTCTATTCCTTGGTTTTTTTTTTATATTTGATCACTAATATTTTAGCAAATAATGACTACATACGAAACTCAAACTCGAATGAGTGCCTCCTACGTACATAGCTATTCTAAAAAAAACCTTTTGAAATTGTATAGGATTATGTTTTCACATTTTACCGTTAGAAAATAAGAGTAAAAATAAATTGAAAACCCGTTCAATAAATTAACATCAAAACTTAAAGGAATATTTAATGTATATTAATATGAAAATCTGCAACACCATCAGGTAATAATTCGATACATATTTGCAAAGAGGTAAACAAAAAACCAAGAGACAATCACAAAAGTTGTTTTTTTGCGATTTTCTAAACGGCGAAAGAAAATCCATAAAATCCTCTAAGATTCCTTTAGAATATTCCAGTTTTTAGAACCGCCCTTCAATTCTGTATTTTGTCACTATTTGCTTAAATATCAGTGACCAAAGACTAAGGTATCTCCTTCAGTTTAAGCCAGATATCTCAGGCAAAAGAAAATTGTACACCAACACAAAATAAAGTTAAGTGAAGCTGAAAAAACATGTTACATGACTTATACATTCAATTGACTCAAAAATTTAAATTCAAAAGAAATTCAAACCTTTAAGAAAATAAAAAATAGAAAATATTTGCCTTGCACAAAAAAATTATTTGCAAACAAAAGTAAAAACTAGAAAAATTAAGCAGTAGGTTGTTTTCTGTTTCATGTCAAAATACACTTAAAAATTTGTATTTAAATTTTGTTTTCTTCATTTTTTTGATTATCGCAATTTCATACTGACCACTTTTTCAATATTTTTTTGTCCGTTTGTGTATACACCAAATCGGTTTTTATAAACATACATGTAGGATCTCATTTCATTGCTTAAACCCCTAGTACTCGCAAAAGCTTACGAACATAAGCCAACTGAATTTTAAACACCAATTTTTCGTTTCCGCGTTCAGAGAAATGTATGTTTTTTCTTCTTCTACGCACTGCACAGAAATAACAGTCACAACTATTTAAGACGAAGAGCTTTGAGATCGATCTCATATTCATCGAGTTAGAGCTGTTCAGAGCGAACTCATTTTTTTGCATATAAAATCGAGTCCGAGTTCGGCTCTGCTCGATCGATCTCACATATGAGTTCAAGCTCGTTAACTCGGACTCAGAGATCTTGCTCATCTTTTAGCATACGACCCAGTGAGTCAGTGAGTCAGTGAGTCAGTGAGTCGTGAGTCAGTGAATCAGTCAGTCAGTTACGGTTTTTGCGATTTTTGAAGTCCTATATCTTGGGAACTACTAGTGCTAAAGAGTTGAAATTTGGTGAGCCACCTGTGTTTGATCAGCTCGGCAAATACTACGAATTTCAAGTTTCTGACTTTATTGGTACTAAAGTTAGAGGGGGGTTGAAAATCGCCTGAGTTTGTTCCTGTAAAAAGGGTGTAGTGCCGCGAACTTGGCTGGGCACTACCGTGCCCTTTGATAATTATAATGAAATGATGAAGGAAGTTATTTTAAACAAGGTTGTGGTAAAAAAAAAAATAGTTTTGATTTTCATATGTAATAAATTATAATATATAAAAATTGAAAATGCGCCTTTGGAAAAAAACGATAAATTAAGAAAGAAAAAGAATAATAATGATAAAAAAAAAACAATTTATCTCCATTAAAAAAAATAAATAAAAATAAAAATAGGTTTGATATTTATGCAAAGATCAGAACTAGTTTTGAAAATAATAATAATAATAATAATAATAATAATAATAATAATAATAATAATAATAATTTTAACTATATGCCTGTAAGACCTAAGGTCTTTTTAAATGCAACCTGAATTGCACGGCACTAGTTAGAAAGAGTAGGAAGATAGGAAAGATTTGGCACAGTGGATTGAGATCAAGGTGTTTATTATCTCATTAAGACTCACGGGTGGCGTCCAGTTAAGCTGGGAGAATATAGAATAGAATGCTGCCTAGAATGGGGCTCGAACCCACACCTCTAAGCTAGCAGTCAAGCACTACATCCACTGCACCATTGCCACCCGCTCGAAGTGCTGTATGAAACCGTGATTCACTTCTCACTCTTCTTAAGTGTCTAGGTATGGAATTCCACAGACGAATAACATTGACGAAAAACTGCCTTTCCGAAGTCAGACAGGAATAACGCGGATGTGTTACCTATATTTAGAGATCTGTTAGATGAACAAAACTATATCCTATTGTATTGTAGGGTTGTTTTGTCTGGATTATATTAAAAAATAACTGAAGGGTTCGGAAACGCATAAGATGATCAAGTGACATTTTGAAAATTTGAACTGAGAAGCTCGATATATGATCAAATCTACACGTAGGCCGAATATATGACGAGCAGTATTGTTGACTTGAATGCAACATAAAGCCTTCGCTTGCTGAGAGCATCACAATGACAAAAAATTTCGCATCCAAATGTGAGTATAGGTACTACAAGAGTTTTTGCTAACAGCATACGAGTATTGAGGGGAGTATAATATTGAGAGGACCATAGCATGCGGAGCACACCATGAACTTTACCGATGGCCGCGTTGATGTGATTATTCCAAGTCAGTGTATTATTAAACAAAATACAAGGGTTTTTTGCAGTTGGATCTTATGCTATAGGAAAGCTATTCAAGTATAAGCAGGGAAGATACTCAAGGCTTATATAAGCTTTCCTTATGGTAACTAGGTATTTTGACTTCGACGGATTAAGGAACAGACCATAACATGCAGACACGCGTGAAATTTCATCTAGATCTTCGTTAATTGTATGTACACAGTCTTCAATTAGCCCAAGTGGACAACTTTTATATAGTTGCACATCATCTGCATACATCTGGATTGACGAATTTGTAATTTTATTGAGGAGTTCGTTTATATATAGACAAAAAAGCAAAGGCCCTAAAATCGATCCCTGAGGGACTCCTCTAGAGATCGGAAGGAAATTTGAGATGTTACTTCCTACTGAAACAGCTTGCGTTCTCTCAGTAAGATAGGAAGATAACAATCGCACTGCTGAAGAGGATTTACCATACAACTCTTAGAGTTTTAAGCACAAATTAGAGTGGTCCACGGTATCAAACGCTTTTGAAAAATCAAGAAGCACAAGCAATGTTACATGATAATCCTCCAATGCATATCTGATATCTTCAACTATGTTTTAAATGGCTGTGGTGCGACTATGTGTTTCCCAAAAGCCTGACTTCTTAGGTGAAAGAACATTCTGTGCTCTGAAATGCACATTAAGCTGTCTTTGCATTACCCTCTCGAACACCTTAGACATAAAAGGCAGCACAGAAATATGCCGGAATTCGTTGCCACTTCCATTTTTCGGAATCGGTAAGATTTTAGCTAGTTTCCATTGAGTTGGAAAAAGACCTGTCATTAAGATGGTGTTGAAAATATGTGTGATGAAAGGCAGGATAACAGGTAAAATGGACTTGATAAAGACGGGGTGTACTGCATCGATTCCAACGGCATTAGACTTAATAGATATTATACTTTCAACAATGTCAGTACTTTCAACGAACGTAAATTCAAAAACCATTTCAGACGAGAATTGATAAGAAGGCTCAGATGTAATGGCGGAACTGGCAGAAAGGGTTGGAAAGGGTAAATTAACAAAATTATGGTTCAATAAGTCAACATTGATATTCGCATCACTTTTTTGGAACTGTTTCCCTAATACCATCTCCTTTAGGTTCCTCCATAATTGACTCCTATTCATAGAAGGATTCAACTCGCTGTTATAAAATTGAACTTTTGCAGTTCTTATTTTGGAAACCACTTGGTTACGCAACCTACTATAAATTTGGTGGTCAGTATCCAGTCTGTAACGTCTCCATTTATTATAAGCCATGTCCCGAAGAAGCAACAGTGTTCGAATTTCGTTAGAAAACCAGCGACGTTCACCAACCTTGGTAGTTTTAGGTTTTAATGGGACATTTCTATTAAACAAGGTGACGACAGCACTGTTAAAAAATTCAATTTGGTCATTGGGAGAGGGTAAGAAGTAAATTTGTTCCCATTCGATACTTCGGGTATCCTGCTCCAAACGCTCATAATCAATATTCCTGAAATCTTTGTATTCATAAGAAGTAGCAGAGCCATTATCTTTCAATTCAAAAGATAGGAAAATAAGGTCATGTTTTGAAAATGCAGATGCTGACAATTGATCATATAATTGAACGTCACTAATATCACTTACAAAAAATAGATCGAGAAGTGTTTGTGAATCCCTGGAAAAATGAGTTGCATTGCATACTGGTAATAAATTGAATATTCGCATACTCTCAACGAGAAAGTCTGATCCAAGAAGTTACTGTTGAAGTCACCACGTATAATAATCTAAGATGGACCTAGGGTGATCGTTTCTAAGAGGGTTAGCAGTGGATTAACATCAATGTAATTGTTTGGCCTGTAAACAGTCCCTATCAGAAGAGTACCTTCATCGTTAATTATATTTAATATTGCATATCAAAATTTTCAACAAAGACATTTTTGAATTTTTAAAAAAGTTTCAAATTATTTTTTTGAAAATTCGATATATCAAAAACGGGTTGACAATTTTGTTTGAAATTTTACTTTTTATGAACATAAATAAATACTTCAGATTTGCATACCTACCAAAATGTTTCCTTAAAAATGCTTTAGTGCATTTTATTTAATTGCGAACTGCGATACATATACTCGTACATATCTCTACGTTTATGTAGAAACTCGTACTATTGGGTAAGTTTCGGATTTCTTCAAAAAAAATGTTCGAAATAACAGTCAAAGACATTAAGATGATAGAGAATACAAAACAAGTGGGTGCCACAATTATGTCTGTCTGTACCTTTTTTTTTGATAATTTTGGGGAAATAGAATTTTTTTGTAGCTCCAATAGTAACCGTACTTGTCATACAACCGTTAAGGAAAAGCTTATTTATCTCAAAAAACTCTCTAACGATTTTTATACGATTTAAATTAGTTTTCATGTATTCATACTTCCTGAGGAAATCAAATGGCATTCGTGTTTCAAACTATAAGCTATTTACGCTATTACTTTTTAAATTTACTTACTTATTGTTGAATGTCTTCAAATTTTACAAAAAATTGCGATTTTCTATCAATCACATTATCACAAATAAATTCACGACTCACCTCAGTCAGGTTAACTTTTTTGGCTTCAGCATTCTCACAAGAAATGGGTTCCTCGGTTGGTGGACTAATCGTTGTGGGAACATTTAGTGAGATATTTGTGTTTTTTTGGTTAACTGATGGGGGGACTGTTTTTGTATTTGCAGCGGCAGCAATATTGAATAGGAGAATCATTCCAAGTAACGCCGAAAACGATTGAAATCTATTTTTCCATATTGCTGACATTTTGAGTTTTTTTTTCGGTCAAGACACGACTGCAATATAAAAACTAAAGTTTAAATAAAAACTGAGGCTTATTAATGAAAGTGTTTTCCTTTTATACTGAAAAACTGCAATAACAAAGAGTTGTGTGATAAGAAATTACAGTCAACAGAAAACTATTCATTTGTTTTAGTATTTTATCATGTTTTGATAATTGTACCAATGGTATAAGAATAACAAGGTATGCTTGACAGCTCAGACAACTGATTCGTGATGTCATTGCGAGTGAATGATCTCAATAGCTTGTCATTTATAGCAAAGAAAGTAAGTTATAAATTGTTCATGTTTTGAAGCTGTTTGCTATTAAAACTCAAAGTAAAACAATATTAAATATTTATGTTTTGAAATGATGTTTTGTTAAATTTCAAGAGAAACAATAAATAATTTATTTTTTAAAGCTATGTATTGGTGAACACTCGCTATGACGTCACAAAAAACAAAATAGGGCGACCCTTCATCTCATATACAACATACCTTGTATTTTTATACCATGAACTGTACCTACCAGAATAATTAGAAGAATCTCAAAGCCTCCACTCTTTTTTGTTCAGAATTAATTGCCCAAGTCATTAATTGTGTGTGAAAAATGAAATATGTGTTTATTCTTGTTTTTTCTTTCATTCCTTTAGTTTGTTAGCGTTTGTTTTTGTTTTTATCTTTGCAATTGTTGAAAATCTCCATGACTGTGTTTTTGTAAGCATTTCGTTCTGTTTATGTAGACCAGAGCAATTTTTGTTTGGCATCATAACGGCGTACCAGGACTAGTCAAATGGCCAAATGAATATGCAATAATAAATTGCCAAAAAAAAAAATCGATTAGCCCCAAGCACCCATTTACATGTTTTCAATCAATACCCTTTTGACCCCTATAGAAACAGAATCATTCATGGTATTTTTTTATTTTTATTTAAGATAAAACGGTAATTTTTATAAGAAATCTTGTAATCGAATACAATACATATTTCGAAAATTGTTTTGCTAATATAATTGAAAATACAAATTAAAATTTTAAAATCAAAAATACAACGTATATATATTTCCCTAGAATTTAATGACTGCGGTTAAAACAAAAGTCATAATCATTGTAAGCACTGGCATCAAAGTTGAAGCACTGTTCTTCTTTACGCACCTGAAATAACAAAAAAATGTATTAGTTGTTTTTTTGAAAAACACTATCTTATCAAAACTTACTCATCAGACTGTTCAACATTCTTCAGTTTTTGAAAGTCCGAATATTTCTCTTGAGCGTATTTTTTAAGTAAATCTAAAACAACATTGTTGGAGGGTCTGGATCTAAACAAGATATAAGCACCAATTGTCTTTGTAGATTCGAATTTAGTTGGAGTGTTTTCTGTTTTTGTTGTTAATGAATTTGTTGCAGATGATGTTTTTGTCATTGTTGTTTTTGAATTTGAAGGTGTTGTATCTGTTGGTGCTATTATATTTGTTTGTATTGTACTATTGTTAGTACGATAACTACATACTAATGCATATATTTTGTTATCGGTATCTAGAATCTTAAAAGTTCTGACTCCTGTTTTTGTAGAGTAAGAAAAAATTGCATTAATTTCCAAGACATAAAATGATTACTTGCACTAAACTCTTACCATCTTTATCATACAAGTTGAAAACGCCTCCAATAAATTCAATTTGAAAAGCTTTGTTGCCATTTTCTGAACCACTAGTTATGGATTCTAATTTGACAGTGGTAGTAGGATTGTCGTTTTCATTTTCGAAGTTAAGTTCAATACACGATTCATTATTAGAATCCTTAGTCCAGCGGGCAGCTTCCAACCATTTCCCACGAAACTTTAAATACAAAATAAATTAATTTAAAAAATAAGTTTTTGAATCTGAGTTCGATCTAGTTTATTAACTTAATTTTTAATTTATTTTTTTAAAAAGATACCTACATATTTTTTCACAAAAAAAAAATGTAAATGTTTGTAATTACATTAGGTCAAATAATGTTGTCAACTTTCTGTTGTTCAAAAATTCTTATTATTTAATAATTTAATTCTTATATATTTTATATTTAATGTCAAACAAATTTTGAAAACTTAACATAACTGACTTTTTGGCTGTTTTGAGTTAGGGCCAGTTTTGACATCTTTGATATGTTTGCTTTTTTATTCTTTAAAAATAAAAGCCCTTATTTGCTTTTGCAATGGCTTCAAACACTTAAGAAAAATGACGTTCGTTCAAAGAACCATGCCGTTTTTAGGAAAATTTGACGCTTTAGCACTCAACTTTAGAAAAAAAAGTGATTACCATACAAGCATTTGTACATCTGATAAATAACCAAGGCAAAAAAAAATTATTTACTGGTAAATACGACAGAAGAACACTCAACGGCAAAACAAAAAAGAAAGAGATAAAAACAGAAAAACGTGTTTATCTCGAAATGTCAAAAATACACTTACGTTTTTTCTTCTTAACACGGCAGTATAATAGTCTTACTTTTATTTGAGTAAACAGCTTTTGCCCCGAATGGCAATATAACCCTCTCTTGTTTATTCGAAAACGCCAAAATCTTTGGTTTGTCGGCATATTTTCAAAATTATTTTGAGATAAATAGCAAGATTTTTGTAATTAAAGTTGCACAAAGTTATCAAAGTTAAGCGCAAACTTCCTTAGTAATAAAAACCTCTCCTTTTACGTACCCAAGCAATACATTTAGTCACTGTTATGGGTATCAGCATCTTTAACACAAACGAAAAACAAAACGAAGACAAAAGTGAGATCGTGTTATCAGCAATGTCAGATAAAAAAAATATAGCTCCCCATTGCTGCTTCCATTCATAATTTTGACATTTACAGACTTTGTCCTTGTCTTTTTAACAATTTTATATTCCTCTTTTGTCATAAATATTGTTTTATGGCTGAGATATCAATTGGCATTTTGTTGTTCGTGTTGTACCCCCCTCCCCCCACTATAGAAACGCTTAAGCCGACAAATAGTTAATGCGCACTCAAGGGGTTATGACTACCCTTAGTATGTTAAACACCGTGCGAGTGTCAGAAAAGTAGGATAGGGTTTAAAAGGAGATACCGATGCACATTGGTTTTGAATTTCTGAATATCCACAATGGGAACAAAAAATAGAGTAGGGTAAGCCTTCCACATTCGTGTTGTGCGGCTAAAGAAATAATCTCTGTACTTAACGGTACGCCCAAAACTGAAGGGCATTCCTTGAAGCGCGAGTATTACGGTTAAATTGTTTTAAGGGAGGAATGCAACTAGCTATTTCACTGGAACAAGTAAAATTCGAAAAATTACAATTATATTTATAAAAAAAATAATTTACCACGTTATCAAAACGGGCTGAAGAGTATAAATTATAAAAGTATGGACTCCCTTTTACGAAATTCATAAAAGCCGTATTGAATCAATACAACATAACTTCATTCGCTTCGCCTTGAAAGGTCTTTCTTGGGCTGATCCGTACAACCTGCCACCTTACGAACACAGAATCAAGCTTTTGCAACTTCAAACTTTATATGAAAGGCGTGTTAATAATGATATAATATGTTTCCACCAACTTATCAGTGGTGAAATTGATGCACTTGACTTGTTAGCCTGTATAGGCATTAACTACCGCGGAGGATCCCATCACCTACGAAGATTTGAACTTTTTCACGTTCCTTTTCATAAAACCAATTATGGTATACATGAACCTCTTAATCGTATGTGCAAACTTTTTAATTTGAACGCTTCTTCTGTTGATTTTAACATTAGTTAAGTAGGATTAAAAACATTATTGCGTACCAGTGCTCCACTCTCGTAATTTTTTTTTAACGTCTTGATATATATGTAATACCTTATTTAAATGTTTATATTATATTTCGTTTAATTTTGCTAACTTTATTTTATAATTATTGCTATGTTGTTTCATATTATATTTTGTTTAATTTTGTCAATTTCTTGCATCTATTTATGTGCAGAAGAAAACTTCAATTTTTAAAAAATTTTGGATCGTGACAATTTAAAGTTTAAAGACTGAATGCATGATATGGTAGACAAAATGCCATACATAACACGATTCACATACACAAGCTTATTAAAATTTTCGCGACTCTAACGGTTTTAACATGCACACCGGAAAGAACTTTTTCGACAGTGAAACGTCTAAAAATTGACCTAAGAGATTCTACCGATGAAGATAAACTTTTAGGGTTGGAGTAAATGTCAGTTCATCGACAAATTGAGACTAACACTGAGGCAGTTATCATATGGGAGGAATCTATTTGTCATAGGAGTGAGTTTTGCGCAAACAATTAAATTTTTGGTTGGATGTTGTAGGAACTGGGGGCCTCGAGCTTACAATACCTCCACGTTGGTAGCCGCCGGATACTGGTCTTGGCTTTATGCCTTGACTTGCTAAACTTGTAAGTGCGAATGTTGACCAAGGAAAGAATTGCAACATTAAACCCATGGCCCTACAGATTGGAGGTTAGTGCGTTGGGCTAACGACCCGACCACAGTAAAAAAGCCAATTGTTATGAGAGAGACGCATGAAGCCTCGGATAACGAAAATGGACTATGATCTACGAGTATGCACCTGGAATGTAAGGACACTCTATACACCAGGTGCTACTCAAAAACTTGAATCTGTCCTCTCGCGGTACAAGGCAGATATTACCGCGATCCAGGAGATACGATGGATAGGATCAGGTATAACGAAAAGAAAAGATTGCGACATTTATTACAGCTGCCATCAAAGACTGCACATGTTAGGATGCGGATTCGTCGTGGGAAATCGACTCAGATCGAAAGTCATCGATTTTAAGCCGATTAGTGATCGCCTGGCTGTGATCCGCATCAAAGCCACCTTCCAAAACATCAGCCTAATATGTGCACACGCTCCTACCGATGAAGCTGAGGAGTCTAACAAGGAGGAGTTTTACGACCTCCTGGACGGAGCCTACGGAGCCTGTCCGGAGTACGATGTCAAAGTCGTGCTCGGAGACTTCAATGCTAAAGTCGGAAAGGAAAACATCTTTGGCGGATTAGTTGGAAAGCACAGCCTCCACGAAACGACAACAGATAACGGCTTCCGACTAATCGACTTTGCTGCAGCTCGTAATACGGTGATAAGTAGCACTAGGTTCCCCAGGCGAAGGATACACACAGCATCCTGGCGATCTCCAGATGGTCGAACCGCCAACCAAATCGACCACGTGCTAATTGGCGCAAGGTATGCATCGAACATCTTGGACGTGCGAACTTTCCGAGGCGCAAACGTGGACTCTGACCACTTTCTTGTTGTGACAAAGTTCAGAGCCCGACTGTCCAACGAAAAGAAAACGAAGACCGCCCAAAGGAAGAAATTCAACATTGCATGCCTTAGCACATCTGAGAAAGCCAGAGACTACAGTGAGCAATTGACCGGGAAACTCTCTGCCGTACAGCCAGCCACAAGCGTCAACAACCAGTGGAACCAATATCGCGACATCATTAAAGAGACAGCCGAGACCACCATAGGCTATCAACCACCCAGAAAAAAGAACCCGTGGTATGACGATGAATGCGCGGTATTGAAGCAGGAGACGGAAAATGCACGAATGCAAATGCTGCAACGGAAAACAAGAGCAGCAAGAGAGGAGTACCGTGAAAAGAGAAGGAAAGAGAAAAAAATCCTGCGTAGAAAGAAAAGAGCATCCGCAGCCTCTCAGCTCAAGTATCTCGAAGAGTCTAGCACCGCCACCAACACCCGCCGGTTCTACAAAACAGCCAAGCAACTGGCATCTGGTTATAGGACTGGCACGCAAGCTCTTCGAAATAGCGAAGGTAACCTAGTCACCGAAGCACAGGGAATTGTAGACGTGTTTAAGCAACATTTCCAGCAGCTGCTTAATGGGCATTATGTAGAGGAGGCAACAGAGGAACAAAGAGGCATAAGACCAGTCAATGAAGATCCAGTCCCAGCGCCCAGTACTGAAGAGGTTAAGAAAGCCATCCACAAGCTTAAGAACAACAAATCCGCCGGCTCGGATGGCGTACCAGCGGAACTCTTTAAGTATGGAGGAGATGTCCTGGTAGGGTGCATGCACCAGCTCATCAACCAAGTGTGGGAGGAGGAAAGTATGCCCGACGACTGGTCAAATAGCTCCATATGCCCAATCTACAAAAAAGGCGATCCTATGTCCTGCAAGAACTACAGAGGCATATCCCTGCTTAATGTTGCCTACAAGATCCTATCCAACGTACTATGTGAGCGTCTAAAACCTTTCTGCAACACTATGATCGGCACGTACCAGTGTGGCTTCAGGCCAGGCAGATCAACGATAGACCAAATCTTCACATTGAGGCAAATCCTGGAAAAGACCAACGAATTTCAAGTCGAGACCCACCACCTATTCATCGACTTTAAAGCCGCATATGATAGCATAAGTCGCCAAGAGCTTCTATTGGCGATGTCGGAACTCGGGATCCCGAAAAAACTGATCCAGCTATGCTGCATGACGTTACAAAATACGCGGTGCAACGTGCAAATGGGTAACAGCTCATCCGAGTTATTCCAGACGTGTACAGGGTTCAGACAAGGAGATGCGCTATCATGTGATTTCTTCAACTTAGTCCTGGAGCAGATAGTGCGCTAGATTCGTGTTGACCTGGAAAGCACTATCTTCAACAGGTCTTCTCAACTGCTTGGCTATGCGGACGACATCGACATCATCGGCCGCTCCAAGAGAGCTGTACTTGAAGCATTCACAGCTATTGATGAACAGGCGAAACGCGTTGGTCTTGAAGTGAATGAGGACAAAACAAAGTATATGCTATCAACAAACAAAGCTTCATCTGTCCATCGCCTAGGACAAAACGTCACTGTTGGTAGCAGTAATTTCGAGGTAGTCAAGGAGTTCACCTACTTCGGAACAAACATCAATTCCACGAACGACACCTAAGTGGAAATCCGACGAAGAATTACCCTAGCGAACCGCTGCTACTTCGGTTTGGCCAAACAAATGGGCTCAAAACTCCTTTCCCGAAAGACAAAGTGCACGCTATACAAAACGCTAATTTTACCAGTTCTACTCTACGGCGCCGAGTGCTGGACGATAAGTAAAAAAGGGGAATTGATACTGGGCACTTTCGAGAGAAAAATTCTTCGGCGGATATTTGGTCCTATATGCGAAGAGGGCGATTGGAGGAGAAGATTCAATCGTGAACTCTACGAGCTGTACCAAGATGTGGATGTAGTCCAAAGAGCTAAAACACGTCGACTACACTGGCTCGGCCACATCGAGCGAATGGACAACAACGCTCCAGCCAAGAAAATCTTTGAATCCCAGCCCCCAGGTTCGAGACGACCAGGAAGACCGAACCTCCGCTATAGGGACCAGGCGGTCACAGACGCAAGAGCGCTTGGACTCGACGACTGGAGGGAGCGTGCGAGGGACCGCAACCGATGGAAGACCGCAATATCTCAGGCAGAGACCCTTCATGGATCGGGAGCCGGATAAGTAAGTAAGTAAGTAATTAAATTTTTGACGATAAAGCATAGTTTACAGTCCCCATGCAAAAGAAAAATCAAATTATTCAAAACAATTTTGCACCTATTCTGTGCTTAATTTTATATAATATTTTAAGCACAAAATGTTTGCCTTTGCCTAAGCTACCCATTGTGTCATTAATTAACCTCTATTAATAAATTATAGGCTAAAAAATGGAAAAAAAAAATTAGTTTTGGATGCTAAAACAATTTGCATGCAAATAATGCTGTGAGGTGAGTTTATTTTTTTTTCGGGAGCGTAAATATTTGATATTCACCACTTTATCTCACGCGAAACAATTTCCCAATTGTTTTGCAGTTCTATGACGCCAATGGTTCCTTTTAGCATGAAACTGTTAACCAATCAAACAAAAGAGTAATTTTGTACTTCACCTCAATCATTTTTGGCATGCGAAAATATTTGCATAGATTTTCGCACAGGAACTGTAAGCTAGGCTTTGTATTTTGCTTTACTATTAAAAAAAAACGTTTACAGCACAGACATTTTTTCTTTGAATACATTTTTTTTCACCACCAAGCGTTTTCTTTTCTTTACTCAAAAGAACCGTTTACTTAGCTTAAATGGTGAAATATTTTTTCGAAAAAGTATATCCCCCCCGACATAATTATCTGGCTACGGCCTTGAAAATGGGTGATAGCAAATTAAAATTTAGGACGATTGGGGTACTCGAAAGGTTGGAGTCTTATCTGCTCTGCTTTGGCTCCTTTTCATCGACCAGATTTCAGTCAAACTAAAGCTGAGTGGTGCCAAGATTATTGCATAAGCTGCCGCCGCCGCCGATGACATCGTATATTAATGGCCCCGTTAACATTTATCCCTACTCTGTGTCAAGCTAATTAGGCCTGCAGCTGTGGACTTAACATTAAGCCTCTGAAGAGGGACAGGTGTTGTTCAAGAGAACACGTTATATTCCCAAAATAGACCCACCAAGCATTAGTGGTATTCCGCTACAGTTTTCGGGAACTACCAAACACCTTGGCACTGTACTTGATCATAACTATACTGGAAAGTTTATAATAATAGAAAGAGAGAAGAAAAGCCATAACAGTTTTCTTCACTTGCAGTCGAATTTTTGGTAGAAGATGAGTTCCCAGTCCCAGAACCATTCATTGGATGTACAACAGCCATAATTAGGCCGATTCTAAAGGCTACTTTCAACCACGCAAATGGGACATTGATATAGGAATTTGCAGGTTTTTTGCATTCCTATTCCCGATATGAATAAGGGTGTAATCGAGGGACCTGCTAGCTTCACTGTGAAGTCACTTCGTGTATCTTAGGAACCAAGCTTGCTTAGAACTTGCAGCTAGCCTCAAAACTTGCAGTTCTATTGCATTTCAACAATATGCTAGGTGAACATTTTGATGTCCTTTATTTAAAAAAATAAAATGCACGACTGGATCGCACGTACTTGCTCTTATGTTCAAGTTGTGTGGGACTTAAGAACTTTAAAAAATATTCAAGTTATTATAGAAAAAGTATAAAAAGCATTTAAATCGTTCTTTTAATTGTATAAAAAGTCTGATAAATAACTTAGAGCTCAAAAAAAAAGTATGCCATCTGATTACTTGAAAAAATATGAATATGTGCAAAAAAAAAATTTTAAATCGTTGGAGCCGTTTTCTAAAAAATTAATTTTTTATATTTAAAATTTTTGTAACATTTTTCAAACAAAATTTTGGTATACCAATTTTGAGTATATATTAATATACATTTAAAACTGAAATTTCGAAACAATTCATCAACCCGTTTTTGAAATATTGAATTTTCAAAAAAAAATTTTGAATCTTTTTTTAAAAATCCAAAATTAATTTTTTCCAAAATTTTGGTATACAGTATTATTAATATTTTAACAAAGCTTTTGCACAAAAAAAATTATTGAAATCGGATGAGCGGTTAATGAGAAAACCGAAAATCAAAAGAACCGTTATATGACAGGTACCGTTAATAAATGTTTTTGGTAATTTGTTTTCTTACCAAAAAGTACACCATGTCTACAATTATACATTGATTTTTTTTTATCAAAATCGTTGGAGCCGTTTTTGAGATAAATAAGCTTTTCCTTAACGGTTGTATGGCAAGTACCGTTATTTTTTGAGCTAAAAAAAAAATTTCAATTTCCCCTCTGGAGAGTTACAAAAAAACCTTAAGTTCAAAATTTGAAGAAAATCGCTTCAGTGGTTTAGGCTGTAGGCTGAGGTACGGACAGACAGACAGACAGACAGACAGACAGACAGACAGACAGACAGACAGACAGAATGGTGCCACCCACTTTTTTCGTGTTCTCTAGCATCGTAATGTCATGTTTGATTGTTATCTCGAAATTTTTTTTTTGCACGAATCCAAAACTTGCCCTATAGTACCTATATCGCAAGTAAAAATGCATACTGACTCACTTCGTGTATCTCAGGAAATAAGCATGCTAGGAACTTGCATTTTTTTCCGGTAACAAGTAGTGCTTTCAAACTTAAACAGTGTAATAATTGAAAACAGGACCACTATGGTCATAGAACTATAACGAACTTTATGGACAAAGACGGTCAGTTAGACTACATCACACCGCATATAGATTTTAACCGAGTGGTGATATCCCAACAAGGAAATTCTGGAAATAAAACATGTTTCCTTGTTCACTGACGGTTCCAAAACCGTAAGGTAAGGTCAGGCATCTATTCTAAAAACCCACCTATTAAAATATCAATAAACCTTCCAAACTTTTGCAGTGTTTTCCAAGCAGAAGGGCTTGCAGTTGGCGAAGCTGCGAAACATCTTGCCTCTCGTGAAGTAGTGAATCTTCATAGATTGCTAGGCGGCCAGCAATCAAAGAATAATCTTCTTTCGAATTGTGAATTAAAGCTATTCCTCAATCACTTTTTAAAGTCAAAACTGTCTGACTAACGTTGAAATGAGCTGAGATCTCTAGCTGCAACAAACACAGTTACCCTAAGATGGGTTCATCATCGTTACGGGAATGCAATGGCAGGTGAACTGACCGAGAACGGATCATCTCTTGATCCAAACCAAAGATCTTAGAAAATCTAGAAGGTCTGTCTCGCTTGAAAGTTTGTATTCTGCTATCTTGCGTTTTAACTGCTTTTAAAATAAAATTCAAGCAATTATATTATACAGGGTGTCCCCCACCTGAGTGGAAGTATCTTAGGGTGTGGTTCCTGGGTATATTCTAAGAAAAAAATTGTATGGGGGGAAAGTTGTATCTCCCCACCTTGAGGCAGGGGGGGCAGTTTGTGAAAAATTGACTTAAAATGCCAAAAAAAAATTACCCGATCTGCCATTCTAGCATAGTTGAGGTACCTACATTAGAAAAAAAGAAATCATTTATGTATTTTAAAACTTTGACTAAAGCCAATTTTATTGTATTGGTAGGTATGCATAGTAAATATAAATATTACCAATCGGTATCAATTTGTTTTCTTTTTATTTTTTTGCTT
Organism: Dasysyrphus tricinctus; assembly: GCA_963921185.1. Classification (NCBI taxonomy): domain Eukaryota; kingdom Metazoa; phylum Arthropoda; class Insecta; order Diptera; family Syrphidae; genus Dasysyrphus; species Dasysyrphus tricinctus. Next base: position 7,148,316 of record OY992533.1, read on the forward strand.
TAGGTACCTACATCTTCATCTTCTCTTAAATTTTGAACCTAAGGTTTTTTGTTTATTCAATAGAGACGAAATTAATATTTGTAGCTCCAAAATAAAACGGCACCTGGCATTTCCATTTCGAAAAAGGCTATTTTTCCCTTAATATTAGTAGGTAGATATACAAATATTTGTGTGTATACCTAGTCTGCATTTCGATTTAAAAAAAAATAATAAAAACTACAATTAACTGTACTTAACTATTTTCGACTTACTCATTAAGAACATTTTGATGAAATTCGGTGAGTGGAAATTATCATTTTATCTAGCTAATTATTACTCATCCTTCATAACCACAACAGCAAGTTTGAGTGATTTAAATAAATAAATAATCCCACGCCTCTATCCCCCCCAGATACTGCACGCGCTGGGGTCCATTTACACCGAGTACGACGCAAATTCGATTGCAAGTCGTATCGGCACTTATTTATGTATTAAAAATTAAATTATGTTAAAATAAAGATAGTTATTATGCTATGTTGTTGCCAGCATAGCACAACAACTTCCTTTTAAAGCGATGCGAAGGATATTATTACTGAGAGATAAGAGGTTGGGTCTGCTTAATACAAGCAGTTACAAAAATTTTAAAAGTAAAAAATAGAAAAAATTAAAAAAAAAATAATATTAAAAAAAAAGGATCTAGCGCAGATCGCTAGTTGAAAAGTCAAAAAAGTTAAATTATACGTAAAAGTAAAATCTAAAATTTAAAATTTAAAATTGCAAATTAAAATTGAAAAGCATGCTAAAGGCATTTGTCAGGTTAGTAGAGTTAGGGCGATTTCTTTCAATAAAAGTTGAACACAACTTGGGGATTTTTCTTATCAACTTGTGAATTTATTTTTATTCACTCAAAGTTGACGTTTTCAACTTTCGATTTTCAACTCTAGAGTTTATCAACTTTAGATTTTCTCAACTTCCTCAAATAGTAGAAGTTAATGGAGCAAACTTGGGGTTTTGTTTCATTTTTGTTTATTCAATCTAGTTGTTGTCTGTTTGGTCTTGGCATCGTGTGTCAAAAGTTTTAAATATATAAATAAATAAAAATTTAAAAATGTTTCGTGCAAATTATCTGTGGGAGGATTGGCCATCATCTTCGAGCAGCGAAGATGAAGAATATTTGCAACTTGAAAGGCGACAATACAAGATGCTCCAGCGTGTTGACCTTAACAAATGGGATGACCGCGACTTCATCTATCGTTTTCGTCTCTCAAAACGGACGACAATGATGTTACTTGAACTGATAAAGGATTCGTTGCCTTATGACGAGAGAAGGTACTGTACTTTGGGAAATGAGTAAAATGAATGTAAATATTAAATTGATTCTGGTTTAAAATTTTTAAAGATCGCGAGAATTACGCCCAATCACCCAACTATTAATTGTTTTACGGTATTATGCACTCGGATCGATACAATTGGCAATTGCTGATTTTATTGGGGTAAGCATAACAACAGTGCACTGTGTGTTAAAACGTGTGTCTAGAACACTTGCCAATCTTGCTCCTCGATATATTCGTATGCCGGAAACGCATAGTGAACGGCTGCAAGCAGCAAGTGACTTTTTTGACATAGCGAAATTTCCGCGAACAATTGGTGCGATAGATTGTACCCATATCCGCATTCAGTCACCAGGTGGAAATGATGCAGAAAATTTCAGAAATCGTAAGGGATGGTTTTCCCTTAACGTTCAGACGGTGTCCGATGCTAATTTAAAAATAAACAATATCGTTGCTCGTTGGCAGGTATCTGGTGGTATGAAAATATGAATATCAAATAGTTTTTAATGTTTCTTTTAAAAGGGCTCTACGCATGACCAGCGTATTTTCAATCTGTCAAGCTTAAAAAAACGATTCGATGAAGGAGAGTTCGAGCATTTTATCATTATTGGAGATTCTGGATACACAAACACCAGCTACCTTGCAACGCCTTTTCTTAATGTCTCAAATGCTGCAGAAAACTTGTTTAATGAGTCGCATATTCGCACTCGCAATTGCGTCGAGCGATCATACGGTGTTTGGAAAAGGCGGTTCCCAGTGTTGGCAACTGGGTTAAGGTGCAAAGTGGAAACTGTTCAATCAATCATCATCGCATGTGCTGTTCTCCATAACATAGCCATCGATGAAAATGAATCACAGCCAGTACCGGAGTTGGCAGGGTTCACTAATATGCTAGCCGCCGCAGATGTTCCGTCAGATACGTATTCGGAACCATCATCAGTAGTCACTGGTAACGTTCGCTCTCGATTAGTACGGACGTATTTTCAGCCAATGTTAGATCGCTAACTAAAAATATATGCATTTACATACATATCTGTATCTACATCATAGCTGAAATGAATAAAGCTGACACCAATTTATAAAGAAAAAATGCAGTTCATTATAAAGAAATTTATTCAATAAATAAATACTTAAAAAAACTTATAAACATCTATATGTACATATGCATGTATTTTTAATTATATTCTTTTTTTGCGGCTGCTGTTATGACGGATGTTATTGTTTGTTGATTGTGATGATCATATCCAGGTTGATAAGTCGACAAACGAATGCCATGTAACTCCGCATCGTACATTAGCTGATTTTTTGCCCGCTTTAACTCAATGGCCGAACGCTCCCTATCCATCTCAGCTCGTTCACATTCAATTGCAGCCCGTTTGAGGTCTAAGGCAGCTCGTTCCCGTTCGAATTTGTAACGTTCTTTTTCACCCTCTAAAATCTCACCTATCATTTTATGTTTGTTTGCGGAACTTTGCTGCTTTTCTTCACACAATTTAGGAATTTTACTTTCTTCAGGTTGCATTTTACGTCGACGACGGTTGTTGTGACGGTTGTTGTTGTTCAATAAAATATTTAAAGGCTTTCGCAAATTTCCAGGATTCACCCTCTCCCAAGTACGGTCAACGGTACCTTCGTTTGGTAAGTTATCAAATTCATTTTCATGTGCCGTCGTTTTCTCACTGCTCAAACATAAATTATCGTTTACATTTTCATTTAAAACTGTGACATTCAAATTCTCATCATTTAAACAAAATGTCATATCATCCACTACAATCTCTTCTAAAGAGATCGCTTGCATCTCACCATTGGATGAAGCAATTTTACGACTAGCGCTTTGCAGTGCTGACTCGTTGGCTATTGATTGGTCGCTATCACCGGATGTAGCAGCAAGGCCCAAGGTCGAAGGTGTCAAAAGCACCGCCAATTGCTGCATTGGTTCGCTTAGTGCTGGTAATTCTTTTTTGGGTGGACCACCACCAGTCTTTTTGGCGTCTCTGGAAAAATAGAATGCTCTGTCTCTCAAAGTTTTTTTGATTTTTGAGTATTTTTCGCGTAGAGATTTTAAGACTCGTTCCTTCAAGATAAAGAGACAGAAAAAATGATACAATGCAAATAAAAAATCGTACAAAGCGACTTACCTTGCCCGGCGTTGCAACATTGAATTCATTTTTTATTTTCTCCCAAGCTTTGTCCTTATCGCGATTAGTAGCCCCGTCCGTCTTTTTATTCTCTATTATTGAACTATGGTCCAACACAATTTTCACCAGCCAATCTTCCTCTTCAGGAGTGTACACAATTTTTGCACTTTTTGTTTTTATATCATTTGAATTGGCCATCTTTTTTTTAAACTTTTATTAAATTGAATAATTATTTTTCTAGTTTTTCAAACATAACAGAATAATTTATTACTGAAAAGTGTCAAACCTAAAGTTGAGACTGACATTTTTGTGACATCTATCTCAAATATCCCAGGGAAATTTTCAAAACTGAAAGTTAGCCAACTTCTTATTTTCAACTTCCAAAGTGAAAGTTGAAATAGTGAAAAAAATCAATTTTCAACTAGCCGATCAAATCCATAGTTGAGACCAACTCCGGAGTTGGAAAACTTTGGATTTTCCGACAAGTTGAACAATAGTGAACAAAATCGCTCTTAGTAGTTTCAGTTTCTCTCAGTTAAGGTTATAACGAAGGCAAACATTACTTTACTGTATTATTCAAACTAGTTAAATGAGGAACCATAAAGAAGTTTTTTTTGTGTGATCTTGCTATGATTATAGTCGAAAATATTAGAATTTGAATTCACTTCCCTCAACATTCTAGTTACTGGTTCATTTCTACCATAATCAGTTCTGTGAGGGGCTTGATGGAATTGGGGTACTGATCTTAGAGAATGTAAGTTGACGTTAATACTCATTACCCCAAGAAGGGCAGAAGAATCAGCAGCACCAGATAAAATTTGATGCACAAAAATTATGTCAGCCACTTCACGACGTTTTTCCAGAGATTGTAGGTTAATGAGCCGCAACCGATCTTGATATGGGGGCAAGTTGTAGTTGTCAACCCATGGGAGTCCCCTAAGAGCAAAACGGAGGAATCTACGTTGTATTGCTTCGATTCGTTTGACATGAACATGGTGGTAGGGGGACCATACTTGGCTTGCATATTCAAGTAAAGGTCGTACAAAGGTTGTATAGAGAGATTTTGTAACGTAAGGATCCGAAAACTCCTTAGACCAACGCTTGACAAAACCAAGAGCAGAGTTAGCCCTAGCTACTATGTTGTCATAATGGGATCTGAAATTGAGCTCAGTATCACAAATAATACCTAAGTCCCGAATAGTTGTTACTCTTGAGACAAGGTCAAGATTGATATAGTAGTCCCGTGGTGGTGGACGGGAGCGTTTGCGAGAGTATGTGATTGCTTGGCATTTTCCGACATTAAGTTCTAAATTATTTTTTTGACACCAAACAAAAAAATTATTCAGGTCGTTCTGAAGAGGTAAAGAATCATTAGGCGAAGAAATTGCTCTAAAGATCTTCATGTCATCCGCGTAGATAGAAAGTTCTGATTGCTCAATCACAGATTCCACGTCATTGATCGTTAGAATAAAAATAATCGGACCCAGATGACTACCTTGAGGGACTCCTGATCTTGCAATGAAAGGATCTGATACTGAAGATCTAAACAAGACTCGATATTTACGATCTAACAAGTATGATTCTATCCATTGAACAAAACCAGGAGGAAAACCAAGAGCCTTTAATTTGAACGAGATAATTTTGTGTGAGATTTTGTCAAAGGCCTTGCTAAAGTCTGTGGCAATGACATCAACTTCGTTTTTATTTTCTATTGCATTTAAAGTATAAGAAACAAATTCTGTTAAGTTAGTGGTCGTAGATTTACCTTTGACGAACCCGTGCTGTTTGGTGGAAAATAATGACTTGCAATGAAAATATACATTGTTGAAGACAATACTTTCGAACAGTTTAGGAATGCACGATAATTTGGCGATTGGCCTATAGTTTGCAACATCTGCTTTACATCCCTTTTTGTGAATTGGAATGATGAAAGAATCCTTCCATATTGATGGAAAAATCCCTAAGGAAAGAGATTTTTGGAAAAGAAAAGCCAGAGGCAGGGCCAAATTGGCTGCACATTTCTTTAAAACAATCGCTGGCAAACCGTCTGGGCCGGATGAGAAATCATCCTTAAGATATTTTATCTTTTCGACCACTTCACCAACATTAATCGTCCCTTTTATTTCTTGTTACATTTATTATTTTTAAATAGCTATTTATTCACTATGGGGGTTCACATGAACCAACATGTTGTCCAAAATTGCTTGACAACCATCGATGTTTGATCATTTAAACGCATAACCAACCATGTTGTCCAACTTCGTTTACTTTGTTGTATGACTTTCAAAATATTTTGAAAACTGTTCCGATTCTATCAAGCAATGTTGTCCAACATTGTTGTTCCATGTGAACCCCCCTATTAAACACATTCAACAAACAATGCGCCAGCCAACAGACTAAAGGCAGACAGTAATAAATAACCACAAAAGCAAATGTGAAATCGAACCCAATATTATCTATCCCCTCACTTTCCCTGTGTGGTACTTTTTGCCTTTTTTTTCCTAAATCGTTATGCCTATATTCCATATTCGGTATTCTTTTTTATATTTTCTTTTCTCCACATGCAAATCTGGGTAGTCTACGAACACTTCTCCTTTTTTTGGTGTCTGTTTTATCATCTTCTTCGTATTTTGTTTCGGCAGAGCAGCATGAACAAAGTGAAGCTTGAACACAATAATTTTGTCTATACCCCTGACGTTTCACCCTCTTTGTTTACTCGGGGTTTCACATTTTTGGAATTCTGTTGATTTTTTCACATTGTTAGTAGGTTATGCCTCCGTTTAAACATTTCTAATGTTAAAAACATTTAAAATCAACGAAAACACATTTAATAATGTGCTATAATTTTTTTGAAAGCTTATACTCCATTTTTACAAGTTTTTAAATCAAGTTGTTTAAGTGAATATTTTTTGTGAAATTAAATTTCAAATTCAAATTTGTAAAAAAAAAAATTGTGATTTTTTTTTATTAAGTCGATATTTTTCAAAATTGTACGTAATAAGTGCTATTTTTGTGTTCAATATTCATTGCCCTGAAATTAGAAATTAAGAAAAAACGAAAGGTACTTTTACCAAAAAAGCCCGAAAAAAGGGTTAAATTATGGATAATTCATGAATAAATTAATTTTTTCGGGCTTTATTGGGAAAAGTATCTTTTGTTTTTTCTTAATTTCTCAAAAACTAAGAAAGATTTTTACATTTAGTTTTCGGTAATGGATTACAAAATAATGAGGGCAATGAATATTGAACACAAAAATAGCACTTAATTACGTAAAATTTTGAAAAATATCGACCTAAGAAAAAAACATCACAATTTTTTTAAACAAATTTGATTTTGAAATATAATTTCTCAAAAACTATTCGCTTATACAACTTGATTTAAAAACCAAATGCAAGAATGGAGTATTTGCTTTCAAAAAAAAATATAGCACGTTATTAGATAAGTTTTCGTTGGTTTTTAATGTTTTTTTTTGCATTTTGAGTCAATTTTTCAGAAACTGCCCTCCCCCCCTGCCTCAGGGAGGGGAGATACAACTTTCCCCCCATACAATGTTTTTCTTAGAATATACCCAGGAACCACACCTTAAGATACTTCCACTCATGGCCGGAACCCCCTTTATAGAGAATTTTAAAAATAAATATTGGTAAAGGTAAAAAAGGAATTCGAAAGAGACAAGATTTAAAAATTTATAAATAATAATTGAATCGACCATTTCAAAAACCACATAAATTTCAAACTAAAAAACTTCGACCACACCTAAGTAAAGGTCGCAACTAGTCCCGAAGCTATCATAAACCACATTGCGCGAAATTGCACCGTTATCAAAATTAATGCGAAAAAAGGAATTGGACAGCCTTACAGACCAATCGGTTGTTAAAGGAAGGCTAAAGAAGCAAAACAAACACATTGAACAAAAATGTGAATTGTGTGGTTTTGAAATGATCCATTCAATTATAAAGTTAATAGAAAGTTTTAATAGTTAGAATCATTTAGCAAAATAAGACTGTCATTATAATTAATACAGATTTTATCTTATTGATTTGTTTAAAATAAGAAAAACTTATTATGAAAATTCTTAAATTTATAAATTCTTAAGTACCTACTATTTCCTTCTGTTAAGAAAGAAAGAACAGCTATTTTGAAAGCCTGGTAATTCTGAAGAAGGGTTTCAAATTTGTATTAGATACAAATTTCTTGGATTTATGAAAAATGTATTTTTTTTCTTAAGCTCCTAACCTCTGACTGTGTGAAGATGCTCAAATGGCCAATTTTCGAGACTAGGTTCAACGTTTCACTAGAGAATATATTTTTTTTAATTCGAGTAAATTAATGATATTTAATTCAATTGCTATCTTTGAATCATCGCGACCCTCAAAGTAAGATTTAAAATATGTAATGAATCGAGTGTCTTTGATGAGCATTAAGATTTGTTTTAACCGACAATTTCATCTTAATTAATTTTACTAACTTATTGTTGAATAAATCATACAAAAAATAAAGAACTACGTCTTTCTATCAATCATATTATCACAAATAAACTCACCATAGTCATATTGACATTTACGGCTGTAGCATTTTCACAAGAAATAAGTCCCTCCGTTGAAATTGGTCTTTCTTTTGGTTGTTTTTGATTGTACGTAATGGATTCCTTTGCTGTGTTATTTGAGCTGTCATGATTTCCTGATGCGGGAATTTTTGGTCCAGTCGGAACAAATTTTGAGGATGGTGTGTTCTGAGGAGATGCTGATGTTTGATTAGCATTAGCCGGTGCAGGATTGTCTGGTTTTGCTGTAGTCGAAACAATTGTTGAACTTTTTGGTTGTTGTTGATTGTCCGTAATGGAATTCTTTGCTGTGTTATTTGAGCTGTCATGATTTCCTGATGCGGGAATTTTTGGTCCAGTCGGAACAAATTTTGAGGATGGTGTGTTCTGAGGAGATGCTGATGTTTGATTAGCATTAGCCGGTGCAAGATTGTCTGGTTTTGCTGTAGTCGAAACAATTGTTGAACTTTTTGGTTGTTGTTGATTGTCCGTAATGGAATTCTTTGCTGTGTTATTTGAGCTGTCATGATTTCCTGATGCGGGAATTTTTGGTCCAGTCGGAACAAATTTTGAGGATGGTGTGTTCTGAGGAGATGTTGATGTTTGATTAGCATTAGCCGGTACAGGATCTTCTGGTTTTGCTGTAGCCGAAACAATTATTGTTGAATTTTTTGGTTGTTGTTGATTGTCCTTAATGGAATCCTTTGCTGGCTTACTTGAGCTGTCATGATTTCCTGATGTGGGTATTATTGTAGAATTTGCAACATCGAAAAGGAGAATCATTGCAAGCAACGCTGAAACGAAGTTTAATCCATTTTTCGAGATTGCCGACATTATGAGTTTTTTTCGGTCAAGACGTGAGGACTATATGAAACCCAAAGGTTAAATAAAAACTGGGACTAATTGATGAGAGTGTTTAACTTTTATAATAGAAAAACTGAAATAACAGGATTTTTTGTGATAAGAAGTTATAATGCAAAAAAAGATTATTCATTTGTGTTAGTAGGTATCATAGAATGAGGGTAGCCAAAAATTGAAAGCCCACACACTTAATTTCTTGTATTCATAGTTTTGTTATCGTTTGCAGCATGAAATAGTTGCTGTATGCCACTGCTGGTTCATTTTTTGTATCCAAAAATATTTCGATAACGCGCATACCCACCTATGTTTTTTTTTTTTTGTTAAATGGTTTACTATTAAGCACGTTTCCAAGAGGCTTGGAGAGTCTGATTTAAATACGGACATATGTACATACATATAATCAGCAGTGTGGGGTTTATTTTATCAAAATGTCAAACACATTATTTCTAAGAAATTTTTTTTCGTAAATTAAGAAAAATCGAAATATGGCGTAGACTTATGTCAACTTAACCATATTGTAAATTTTTGTTTTCTAAACCAAATTCGATTAGGGTTTCCCAAATATTGTCAAATATTTGAATCATACAAAAATTTTGATGACCAGTAATGTGTCAGTAAAATTTACCAAAATTTTCAAGTCTATTCTCACGTTTACGAACCAATCAGAACAAGAAATTCAATGTTGGAAGTCTTAGCACACCTGGAACTGCTAGAGTTTATCGATAGCACCTGAACGAGAAGCTCTGTGGTGTTAATTCACCTGACTTAACTATCAGGAATCAGTAGTTCTAGTACTGCGATATAATCAAGCTGTATCTGAAACCACCGAAGGCGAAATTCATTATAGAGAATGCACCTGGAAAAATTTTATTTGAAATGCACATGCCGATAAGGTTGCTAAAACAAGAACAGTCATAGAGGAGAACCGAGCCAGGAGAAACAAGAAGAAAAAGATTATTCAAAGAAAGACGATGACATCTGATACCTCCCAGCTGAAGGCGAGAGAAGAATTTTGCAATAGAAACAACACCCAGGGGTTTTATACAAAAAAACATAAGTGGGATCTTCGACACAGCGAAGGTAATCTTGTTTTCGAAGCACCGGGAATAGAAGAGATGTGTTCAAGCTGTTGATAAATGGGAACCATCATGTAGAGTGAGTAATAAGTACGGTGACCATTTTTTCAGAGGAAAAAAGGGGAAATTTTTTAAAAACGTAATAAAATATAAGAATGAATAATTTTTGTAAAGTTCAAAACCAGGGCTCATAATTGATAAAATAATACAAACACTGGCAATTGATTTAATAAGTTTGATACAAAGGCACTTTCATCGGTATTCATAAACGCAAGAAACGCTTATTATCTTTAGTCGGGTGAATTAAATGTCAATTCTTATCAATTAAACGAAATTCAAGAAAATAAACTAACTGACCACAGTAGATAGGTAATTAACGTGTAAAACAAGTTTTTGCCAAAAACTAGATATAAGGGAAACAAACCGTGGTGACAAAAACGCTATTTAGGCGCCAGTTATAGCTATCACGGAAAATTTTAATGATTGATTTTAAGACATTTAGGAGGCAAAATCATTTATTATTTTGATGGGCGATCAAAGCTTAAGACTTCATTAATATTTCTAGTCAAAAAAAATTTCAAATAGGCCCAACTTTCCACAAAAATAGACTTTTATTTTTTCAATGATCATTGGTAAGGTAGTTCAATAATTAAAATAAGAAAAGTCTTCTTATGTGGAAAGTTGGGCCTATTTAAAAAATTTTTTTGGCTAGAAATATTGATTAGGTCTTAAACTTTATTTTTCCGTCAAAAGAATAAATGATTTTACTTCCTAAGCGTCTCAAAATCAATCATTAAAGTTTTCAATGATGAGGTTTCAATAATAGCTATAACTGGCGCATAACATCAGAGTTCTTGTTGATTGTACTAGATTTTCGTTCGGATACAGAATTTAACGAAGACTAGCAGAATTTAACGAAGATTATCAGTTTATTATTATAAAAAAATTATAGTAAACTAACTTTTGATCAGCAGTTTAGTTAAATCGCGAATTAGAAGATATCCGAGCACGTTTTTTAAATAGGGCTGAAACAGTGTTCAATTCTTGTACTTTTCTTCACAATAGTTTTTGCTTAAGAAAATTTAAAAATCTGCACAGCCAAGATTGTAATTTATTGCACTTTGCTATTGACATTGCCTCTAGTTTGTCAACTTTTAATTGCGATTTCTCGGGTGTCAAAGCTTGAATTTGAAAACACTTTTTCGGTCAGGGCATTTCAAGAAATAATAGCGACTTTACTGGCTAGAATAGATTTTCAAATGTTCTTTAAAAAATTTCCTTATCTTGTAACCAATTGTCCATCTTTTAATTTGTTCTTCATTGACGTATCGTTTGACTAAACTTACTTAGTCATCTTTGATTTCTAGATCTTTTTTAAATTATAGTACATTGAAAAAACGTTTAGATTCAAATCAGTGCTGTATAAAGTTGTTAAGTAATGAAAAAAGTAGGTACTTGATATGGTTACAATCTAAGAAAAATGGTTTGAAAGATAAAAGGAGGACATTTGGAGGACAATTCAGTAAAAGGAGGACAATTTCCTGACATCTTTAATAAAATAAAATATAGAGGACAGGACTCCGAAAAAGAGGACTGTAGCTCGGACGCATAGCACAATGTTGTTTTAGTGACTGAATTGAAAATTTTAAATTTTGTTGACAACGTAAAGTTAGGACGAGAAAGAAGTTGGTTCCATATGCTATTTATTGCAAACTTAGCTGTAGATAGTTTGTAGTTCACGTGAGTTCTAAAAGACACTTTAGGTGTTAGGACCACTCCTAGATATTTGTATTCAGACACAACCTCAATTGGGCTGGAATTGAAATGCTATTTCTCCTCATTCGCTCTTCTCCCTCCTCTAGAGAAAACAATTATTTTAGATTTCTCTAAATTCACCTCCAGATTACATTTATAGCAATAAGATGCAAGTTCGTCGATCATTGTTTGTTGAGCTCTGCAATTGTCGGATAGAATGACTATGTCATCGGCATACAACAGTATTTTAAAACGTGTTGAAGCAATAAGTAACCCACCGGATAAACATTCATGAAGATCATTAATAAAAGCAGAAAACAAAAATGGACTTAACAAACAGCCCTGATGCTTAACGCCCATAGTAATGCGAAACCAATCAGATAATTTGTCTCCATTCCATATCGCTGCCTTAGTTTCAGAGTAAAGATTTCTGAGAACTGTTAGAAATTTCGTTGAAATTCCCATACAGTGAAGCTTATAAAAAAGAGCATCTCTGTTAATATGGTCAAAAGCGGACCTAAAATCTACAAAGAACGCAAATACTTTCTTAGTAGTCGATTTCTCAGTTAGTTTGATTTGAATGGCATTAGTGAGGGTGAAAATATGATCTATTTTCTAAAGCCAGCTTGGTATTCGTACAATACGTTTCCGTCATCGGCCCATTCCTGAAGACGTTTCAGCAAAATACCAGTAAATATCTTTACAACTGTATCCACAAAAGTCAGTCCTCGATAATTATTTTCATTTGAGAGTCTCCTTTTTTTATATAGTGGAAATATTATGCCTCTACAAAATTTAATTGGTGGCTTATCGACCTCAAAAATTACATTGTATATTGCTATTAAGCCTTCTAAAAATGCAGGAGGTGCGTTTTTATAAAACTCATAAGGGATGCTAAAGTAATAGTTTCAATCAGACCTGTGTACTTAAGGCTTACGTACAATTTAAGTACAATTACCTCTACTTGAAATTTTGTAAGTACTAATACAATTCCTTGGTACTTGTACTTAAAATTTCAAGTACTAGTACTAGGTACTTGTACTTTAATTCCACAAAAGTAGTTGAAAATTTTGTATTGATTAAATACTTTCATACTTATGAATTGTACTTAAATACTCAGCAATTAAATTATGTCCTTTGGTTTCACCAAATGCTTTTAAATTTAAGAAGATTTTAAATACCCTCGTGAACTTAAAGCTTGCTTTTGTCTTATTAAATTTTAAAAGACCTTTTTGCTAACCCATTCCAGTCAACAACAGCTGACTTTTCTCTGTCGGAATAATTGTCCCCTCATTCATAATGCTTTTTCACTTTGTCCATACACTTCGCATGTGCGCGTGAAACAACCTCTTTTTTTGTATCCACGGATGTGAGCAAAATCAGATAAATTAAAATATCCCTAAATTATAAATTTTCTGCGTTTTTGAAACTGAAAATTTTTATATTTCTGATAATGTTTAGAAGGATAAAAGCAATTTTAGTGTGTGTTTATGAAATTGGCCATAAATGTCTTAAACCAAAATCTGTCTTTATAGAAGAAGATCCCGCCATTGGACGACATACCCTCATAAAGCTACCCAGATGTATGATTTGTAGGTGGTGCTCGTCTCGATGTAGATGGGGATCTGGGTCGTGGTTTTCTCGCTATTGGCAATAAGCATGGTCATCTCACTTTGGTCTCGCTAAAGTCTCACCAAAGTTCTTTTTGAAATTCAAATTTTTCAAAAAGGTCAAAATAAGCTCAAAACATTGTTAAAAAGTCCAAAAGTGTTTTCAGTGTCATGGTTTTGTGTTCGTCTTGCTGTGGTATCGCCGTACGTTTTTACACGATGATCTGTGTTGTGGTTTTATCGCTATGGCATCGCTAAGGTCTCGCCGTGACATGTGCTCTTGGTTTTTGGTACTGACCAAAACTTAGGGTAATGGTAAAGGGTCTCCCTAAAAGATAAAACAATCATTTTTTTTGGTGTTCTGCTTCGGTGACGTGCACGCTTCAAACTATTTACAGCAATATTTTCAATACTTTTGTGAACTTAAAGTAAAAGTACAAGTATCTAGTACTGGTACTTGAAATTTTAAGTACACGAACCAAGGAACTGTACTGGTTCTTACAAAATTTCGAGTACAGGTAACTGTACTTAAATTGTACTTAAGAACCAATATACTTGATGACTGATGACAGCTCTTGTTGCAATAATGTGGATATTTTTTCTTTGGTTGCACTAATTAAATCTGACATCAAGTTCATGGGTTAGCATTATACCTGTATCGAAATACTAACTAAGTTTGGAAAACAAAAGTTCAGAACGGCTAAGTATTGAATGAGAATGATACAGGTATCCTATAAGTAATCTAAAAAAATTACCAATACTGGCCTTTGACAAAAGGGTGCAAATGCCAAAATTCAAAAAATCATTAAGTGACGCATTTGTAAGTGTTTAACAGTACTTTTTTTTTATTTATGAGCCTTAAAAGTTTAATTCCAACTGCGAGTAGTTCCAAATCAAGAATACGAATTTTACCATATAGGTTTTAAGCAATTTGTGTGCAAAAAAAGCAAGGCCTTTTTTCTTAGTTATCACCAAAATAACTGAAATTTTTATGTTAAAAAATCGTTTTAAAATTTTTTTTATACTATTCAATTTGAAGTCAGAAAATCAAAATTACTATTATAAGTTTTTGCCTAAACTTAAACGACGAAGATGCGTGAACGGCTGTATATATAGTTCTAATGGGAAATCCATTAAGGTATTGCACCCCTTTCCCCCTAAGGGTTATCCTGGGTCTACCCCTTCTTTTTTTATGATAATTTTTGCCTTATCGCTTCTTATAAAAAAAAGATGTGTGTAAATTGTTGATACGTAAAATGTAATGTGGTAGAACTACTGTAATAAAAAATATTTAAAAACTATATTAGTACGACCGCATTGACCGTATTAAAAGAATAAAAGATCTAAATAAATTTAGATATCATGAAATGCAAAAGCTAAAGAAAGAATGTCTAATATAAAATAAGTAAACTGAGTCAGGGACGATTGTTTTGCAGCTGATTAATTGAATTACTCATTGAAATGAAAATAAAACTTACAAATTTTATTACGATGATTCGCTTATATCTACTATATGAGCTGTCAACAAGAACACTTATTAATTGCTTACAGCAAATTTAGTTTCCAATAAATACCATACCAGGCTAAACACAGATAGGGGTCATGGTCATAACACCTCCTGTGTACCTTAAAGGGTAAATGATTTCATGAGATGAATATTCTATTGAACTCATTGAGTTCTAAAAGATCTTCAAACTGTCTTTATTGGAGTAGCCTTACCACGTATAAATTACATTATGTGATGGCACAATTTGCATGCAGAGATATTATACTAAACAAGAATATGAATTATAATAATATTTGAAAGGATAATGCTACGGTTAAAAACCTTTCATATCCTTAATCCACTTGATGGTTTGTCTGGAGACTGAATTTTTTTCAAGCTTTCCAAAATTGACTCAATTGAAAACGAATATTAACACAATTATCATAGAAAACTTGGATTTATTATCGCAAAAACCTTCGGGAGTATTTTACTATTGCTCATCCCAGCGGGAAAAATTAAAAAATTCATTGAGGAAAAACCTGCTTTTTCCTTGAGGAATGGAAGCTGTACCTGCCACTTTTCAGCTTATTCCTTTGATGAATTTAACATGGGCGTGTCATTGGCGGGAAGCACATGCCACTTTTCCGATGAAAATTCACTAACGAATTCACTACTTCAATGGAAGTTGTTTATTCACCGACCCAGGTGATGAAAAACATGGTGATTGCTTAATCTGTGAATTCACTACATACGGTTATTTAGCTTATTCATCAGTTCAATAATTTCGATGAAAAATCTAATGAAAATTCAGTTATGAAATCACCAGGTTAGTGGTAGTTTCTTTTTCATCAATAAAATCCTCCCATTTGCATTGTTTACTAAATCCCATCGGTAATGCACCCTTTATTTTAAAATGAAAACAAACCAAAAAGCTGTTTCCATTTCAAATCAAAATTTTTTGGCGTTTCGGCAAACGCAATTTCTATTGACTTCAGTTCGTCTTACATGGACTTTTTTACAGAAAGTCACTGTGAACTGTATCCAACAAAATGAGAATTTATAGTTGCCAAAAAATTATACACATCACATCGTTGGAATCATCATTTGTTTTTTTTTTTTTTGTTCTCGCCATGAACACTTTACCAAGCAGATGAGTGGATTCAAACAATGAACTGATGATCTTGTACATTACTTTTCCACAACTTTTTCATCACATACTTTTCCCTTTTAAATTCACCGAAATAAAGGGTCGTTTCATAAACACAAAGCAGAAAGTGGAATCAAAGCTACGAACTGAGGAAACTTTGCATTACTATTCACCTACTAAATCATTGCATGTCGTTTCTCTTATGATTTGGCAAGTGAGTTCATTGATTATTTCAGCAATAAATTTCATTGAGGACGATATTTCCCGCTGGGATACCTCACATACATATAAATCCTAAATAAATTATAGTGAATTTCTACAGCCACCAGCATCACCATACATACTTTGTACATTTGTACCTACATATTTATGTATACATACAAATACATTTAAAAAAAAAAAACAAAAACACTAGCGTCACTTAACACTATTAATATCAAACATATTCCTAATAGTTTTGGTTTGACTGTGATAATGAAATTCGTTTAATTTTTTTTTTATTCGTCCTAAAAATAACGTGCCAGGCGCCACGGTCAATTTAGCATATTTATTTCAAATTTAAAGATTTTTATTTATTTAAAGCGATGAGCTCACTCGGTATTTTATTCCATTTTGGTGGCTAATTTGGGAGTTGGAAACCCCAAGATCGACTGGAGAAAAACCCCTCTACATCCAAAACGATTAAAAGCTCGATAGACCTTTTTTCTGGTCTGTTGTTATTATGGGACTGTACTTTTTGTTCTGAATAATTATTTTGATGACCTTAATCGAGTGGCTTAGACGTAAATCGAAGTTTCAGTTTGGTAATGCCTTGCCCTAACGTGATGGAAAAGAAGTTTCACAGATAATAAAATTATGTATTGCGAATAGAACGAACCACCTGCCCATATCTCAGCTTTTCGGAGAAGATGCCGCATTTGATATGAACACATTTGAAGCATCCAGGTCAAAAACTAGATAACTCCACTTTTTGAAGAAATATAATTTTTGATGCAGAAATATCAAACAAAAAATCCTGTATTGTTTGCTGTACTTGAAACACCGCTACGTTGACTCTTAATTAGAAAAAAATCAACTATAGTTATCTTGGTTTTGCACCGATCGAAAGAAACTTTGAAAATGCAAACATTGTTAGCGGTACCGAATCCTTGGAAATTTGGTTCCATTGTCTTAAACGGTGCTGCTTATAAAATATTATATTAAATTGAATTGAGAAACAACAGTTGATTCCATGATTTGTAAGTGTTTGATGAAGAAAACGAAACTTCCATTTAATTTCACCAAAAAAACGGGGCAAAACCAAACAACTCCAAAAAAGAAATATATTATTTTTTTAGTGAAAAATTCATTTATTTTTTAATTTGCAATAAATGAATGTGTTGTCATAAAATTTTTTTTTAGCAATTTTACATAGTCAAATTTTTTCAAAAAAGGCTTCACAACTTTTCTTAAAAAAAAAATAAATAAATTCCTTTAGTAAAGGCTACCTTTCGGCGGGAAACTATTTTTCAAAAAAATTGTAATTAATGGTACCTCCCAAAGAACCATTTTTTATTTTCAATTCTCTTCAAAACTGTAAGACTAATTTCAAATTTTTTTTATACAGAAGCATACCAAAATTTGAAAAAATTTTGTTTGGATTTTTAAAAAATGTTTCAAATTTTCTTTTTGAAAATTCGATATCTCAAAAACGGGTTGACAATTTTGTTTTTTTGTTTTAATTTTACTTTAATATGCACATTAATGAATACTTAAGATCTGCATGCCAAAATGTTTATTTAAAATGTTTTGAGAATTTGATACATACATACATAATTATTTTTTTAAAAAACCACTCCAATTATTTAATAATAGTTTTTTTTTTTTTAATAAAATTATATTCAATCAGGAATTAAGATGTGTTCTTTTTTCATCTCAAACTATCAAAAGAGTTGTTGTAGTTAATTTAAATATTCGTATTTCATGCTTTTTAACATTTTTCTCTCATAATTTCAGTGTCTTTGTATACAATTTTCTTAAACTTTCAGGCTTTTGATTTTGAAGACAGTTTTTTGTCTTTTTCTCAACATTTAAAATTGTGAAGTTATCTGGGTTTTTGCTTTGTTGTGTTGTTTTTCCAGAAATCTGGAATTTTTCATCATTTCGTCCACTTTGAAAATCGAAAATCAAATAATGTGTATTGAAGAAAATTGGAAAACAATATTCTTCTGTTTAAGTGAATGAATATACAGGGTGATTGGTATAAGGTGCACCAAAAAGATAGGGCGAGTTGGTTGGGTTAAGGCAAGGAAAAAATCGTGTAGGAGCGGGGTCTATTTCCCACCGCTTAGGCAGGTGGGGCAATTTTCTAAAAATTGACTTAAAACAAAAACATTTTTTTAAAAACAACGGTACAATTTACAATACCATGCTATACCTTTTTGGAAAGCCAGAAATCTCTTCTTTGATTTTTATTTTAAATTAAGTTGTGTTAGTGGGTAGTTTTTAAAAAATTAATTTTCAAACTCGAAATTTTGAAAAAAAAAAATTTTCAAAATTTTATGTAATTAAGTATAATTTAAATTTTCAAAATTCAATGCTCTTATTAATTTTCAATAAAAACCAGAAAACTGGTTGCTAAAATGAATCTTAGTTTTTGAGATATAAAAAAAAAATGAAAAGGACTTTTTTCCAAGGACTGCTCAGGTCAATTATTTAATTAGCGGATTACCCCTTTTTTATTTTTTATTGCATACCATCTAGTTTTTAGCAAATAATAAAAAAGTAAACTGGATTAATTAGATTTCACCTATTTTTATTAAGGCATGTGTTCAATTTAACAAAATTGACCTGCACGTCTACCTGTTACCATAATAAAAAGGGTTACCTATACCTACGAACAAATACCTATGTTTTACCTAACCACAAATAAATATGGAAGGACATTTTATTTGAAACTTATTTGTAAATTGCGTATCATATCGTCAATACAAAATGATGCCAAGTTACTCTCGGTTATTGCTACGGTTTAGCGGATGGTTCCAGTCGGGAAGCACAGAGATTGTACGCTGAAAGGTTCCCCAATAGGAGATGTCCCCACTATTCACTTTTTGTAAGACTTCACAACCGTCTTCGGGAACATGAGGTGCTGGAGACTCGAAAGAGAGAAAGGTCATCTGGTGGATTAACAGACATAGAGGAACGTTATCCCCCCCTTAGCAACAGAAGGATAGCAACTATGCTTAGAATGCCCCAAAGCAGGGTTTGGGCAGTGATTCATACCGATGACCTTCACCCATATCACTATATCAATCATACAATTTTGAGGACTGAATTCTGTAGAACGCAATTACTGAGGGAAGAAACAGAACACAACTACTTTAGAAGGATAGTTTGGACAGATGAAGCGCAGTTTACCATAGATGGAGTTACCAATTTCCACAACTTTTCCACATTTTTTTAGTGAAACAAGTAATAACCAAATTCCAACAGCATTGGCACGAAACTTGGTCCACAGATTTCATTTGTCGTAAGCAACAAGAATCAAAGGAGTCTACAAAAATATTTGTAGTGAAAGGGTGTTTCTTTCAATGAATTTGAGAAATTTTGAACTACTACCATGAAACCCCTCCTAAAACTGGTACGTTGATGAAATTTGGTGAAAATGTTTGATTAATCATCGGAACCAAGAATCAAAAAGAACATTCAAATATCCATGGTCTGAGGGTCTTTTTTGAGAGGTATCTAATGTCGTACCTATTCTAGTCAAAAAATACAATCATTTACAGACATTAACTCTTTAAAGTAAGATAACTTTTTTATGTGAGCATGTATCTACTTTATTTTAATATCATTGGATTCAGCATTAAAAAATACCTAAAAATCATGCACCATATTACATTTATGTATCTTGGTTACAAAAACATAAAAATGTTCTGCCAGAAATTCTGCTTCTCATTCCCCATTGAAAAACACCCTCAGATAGTTTATATTTGTTTGGTCTCTTTTGTTTCTTAGTCTTGGTGAAAAGTCAAATGTTTTAACCAATTTTCATTAACGTTCCAGTTCCGGGAGGGGATTCATGGTAGTAATTCAAAAAATTTTCAATTCAATGAAAAAAACACCCTTTCACCATAAATATTTTTGAAGACTCCTTTGATTCTTGTTGCTTATGACAAATGAAATATATGGACCAAGTTTCGTGTCAATGCTGTTGAAATTTGGTAATATTTTACGTGTTTAACTAATAATTCGGTCGATCATTTATGAAGAAGGCTATAACTTTTTTGAAGGTAGTTGTATTGAGTTCATTCTGATTTAGTAAGATTGGGCATTCAAAAATACCCTTAAAACATGTGTCATATGCTTATATTATACCAAGATCTATAATTAAGTTTGTTAATCTTTCATATCCCCCCTCTCCAGCACTTTGAAAGTGGCTTTTTAAAGTAATCAAAGTACGTTTTCAATCAACTTTGGATGTAATGTAGTAGATTGTGAAATTCTTCGTCGACACCATCTTTAAGTTTTATTAATAAAAATATTTTTCTTACTTTTATTGGCTTTTAAAATTTTATTTCCAAAACGACTTTTTCCCACCCTCTTCGTGCAAGGGGAGGGGTGGGAGAAAAACAATAATGTGGTCCTATGGTTTCAAGGGTGCTGAATCCAACGGGAGTTCTCGGGTCATCGTCCGACCCTTGATTTTCGATTTATAAGCAACATTTCGGAATTGTGGCAACCCTTCCCTTATCCTTCTGACAGTGCTGCCACCTTGGCAACACTTCTTAATAGTAAATTTAGGACATGAACTATTAGTGTACTAAAGCTCAACCGTCAGGTCGAAATGAAAGGTATGTCCTCATATCGTGCACTAACGCACCTACTAATTTGATTACTAAAAAAAAAATATGAATATGGAGCCGTTTTCTTAAAAATTTATCTTTTATATATATTTTTGTAACATTTTTCAACAAAATGTTTGGTTTGCCAATCTTGAGTATATAATATTATTTCAAAATAAGAAAGAAAGATTTTGTGCGAAAGTTTTTATTGAAATCGGATGAGGATTTTTATCAAAAACGTTGGAGCCGTTTTTTATGTTAAGCTTTTCCTTAACGATTGTACCTATGGCAAGTACCGTTATATTTAGAAGTAAAAAAAAAATTCAATTTCCCCTCTGGAGAGTTCGAAAAAAGTTAAAAATTTGAAGAAATTTCATCATTGGTTTAGGCTGTACATCCAGATACAAACAGACAGACAGACAGAGTTGTGCCACCCACTTTTTTCGTGTTCTCTATCATCGTAATGTTATGTTTGATTGTTATTTCAAAATTTTTTGTTTGCACGAATCCAAAACTTGCCCTATAGTACCAATGTATATCGCAAGTAAAAATGATGCTATACAACGGCTCAATTTTACTCTATAAATATGATGACATACCGTAATGAGGAATTGATAAGAATTAAAAAAAAAAGAAAAGGCTGTTGAGGAATGTTTCTCGTCTTGTATATCTTGAAAGTACGTCACCCTTCACATGATTGCATATTGAACACCAGATAAGGCTTTTGTTAAAAATTAAAATGTAGACTTTTTATTATGATGCATATTTGTATTCTTCAAACTTGTGATTCATGATGAAAACTATATTTACATATTTCTTTAGGAATACAATTTGTTTCACATAAACTAAAGCTAATTACCAACTCTAAACTAAATCTCACTTAACAAATCAAATTATCGTAGATTATTAACTCTGTACTTTTCTTGTATTAAATTAAATAAAGCTTTATTTAAGCTTTTCTTTTTTTTAATTTAATTGTTTTTAATGTGTGCTTCTGGTCGAAATTGTTTGAATTGTTTTTTATTACAGCTGGAACATTTCGAGTGTGTATTAAGAACATTCAGGTATTTAATAATAAAAAATTAGAAACAAAAGCTCACTAATTCTAGAAACTTTTAATGTTTTTTAAAATAAAATTTCCTTAAACAAAAACAAATTAAAATAATGCCAACTATTATGCCAGCGCCCCATGCTGCAGCCGCTGGAACTACAAACGAAGTAGACTCATCACAAAATCTGTAATTAAGGGAACAATCAGTTTCTGACATTTTTGTTTCTAATTGAAAAAGAAAAATATTTTACTCTTCGGACTGTTGAACATCATTTAGGTTAACAAAGCTATTGTAAAAGTTTTTTTTTAGAGTCCTCCACAATATCATTGGAAATTGTTTCATTCACCTCCGGTGAACTGTTAAATATATAAAATGATTCTTTTTCGGGTTCATCATCCACATAACTACACCCAAGAAAATAACTTTCTTTTAAATAAAGAATTTTAAATATTGTTGTTGTACTCGTATCTAAATAAAAACAAGAGAAAAGCAATTTACAATTAAGAAAGAAAAAACTAAATAAAAATAATATGTACACATGTACGATCTTACTTTTTAAGGGAATTTTCGTTTCCATAGATTCCAGCTTATCCTTCTCAGCAACATTTTTAAACATTGTCCAACTATCCAATGCCTTTGGGTTCGTAAAGTTTATATTACTGATGACTTGGGAGATTTCCTTAATAATAAAATTTCCATTATAAAGCTGAAATTCTATGTTAATGCACTTCTTCCCATTGAGATCATCATTGTAGGATTTTTCCTTAATTAAAAACCATTTTCTCTCTATCTGCAGAAGAAATAAACTTAAATTTATTCGAGGCTATGCTGATAAAACAAAATAATAAATAATAAATTTAAATAAAAATACACTTTTCCCTAGCCTCATACAGAGTGCTGACCGCATATAAATTAACCTGAAAACTTGTGATTTTGAGATTTAAAACGAAACATCTGGGGGTGTACTACTACCTATTGCATCATGCACCCCTTGTTTATCGTTTGGAGTCTCACAATCACAAATTTTTAGGAAATTTTGTTTGGGACTAGAAATCTGTATTAAGAAATTATTTGAAAAAATAGTCCTTGTGTCACCATAGCTCGTGGAGAACCAGTGCCTATAGTCACTCACAATTCTCAGCAATCAGCAGGAATGGAAAAACCTATAATTTTCTGCCGAATTCAAATCGCACAAAAAGAGGACAGCGATTTTTCATGATGTGAAATGGTGAATTTAATACTTCCTTGCAAGAGGCCACATGGGTTTCCGTATCATCACCCCTTTTAAATTAAGCTTATCTGGAAGCTCCCAAACAACACTCGTCAAGAAAACTCACAAGAAATAAAGTCGCGGTGGGTAAAACAGCTATCCGAGAGTTTGCTTTTGCTGGTGATAGTAGGTAGGTACTTAGGTACCCATATAAATGAGCACAAGCCTTAATTGGCTTCGCGAGAGGCTAATAATCTATTTCTCCTGAAATTATTCCAATATGGTTTCGGTATCCTTAATGGCCTCCGATTTAAGAATTTCACCGATAATCTAGCTATAAAAATAACAAGGACGAGATAACAGCATGGCCAGATCCCTCAGTAACTTTGTTTTTTTTTTTTAACGGAAAAACCTCTCGTCAATACGCTATATTTAATCAAATCAAATATCAAAGCTAATATTCAGTTAAAGCTCTTGAAGTCTTATGGTGCGCTATTTCTAAATTGTTCAAACTCAAACGTTCTTCTACCTGAGCGTCGAAATTGTCGAGTTGTAGAAGCTGAGTAAGGTCAAAGATTCTCGAGTTTAACTCCAGATGAGTCCTGAAACCAAAGGGCGCTTCACTTCCTAAACCTTCCCAATCCTTACCCATCCTTGTCCCTCGTTGGCACGGCGAATAGCTGTTCAACGTTATCCCCCTCGGTGGCATGGCGAAAAAGCTGTTCATCGAGGTTTCCTCCATGTCGGTACGGCGTATCGCTGTTCGACGTGTTTTCCTAAACACATTAATCCTTTCCTTGACAGTACGGCGAATAGCTGTCTGCCACTCTTTCTTATCATATTCCCTTCCTCACCCACTCCAACTTTCCTATTGGGCTGGATCTAAGGTGTTATACGACCCGTGCCGATGATCAGCCTGGCTGGGGGCCCAATTAAAAATACTAGCTCAGTCGTTAACGGAGTATCCGATTTTTGGCACTTTTCGGATCAGCTTGCCTTCTCTGCATACACGAATCCCTGTGTAGAGTGACCACCCCTTATTCGATACTCGTGGGTCCAAAATTTAAACGTCTAAACAAAACAAAACAAACAAACAAAAAACCGTAGAAGAAGAAAAAGAAGTTAAGACCGGTTCCTCTTCTAAACCGGGCAGCAGTACGGCGACAAAGCTGTTTGCTGTTACTCCTGGGGCTGGTGTCGGTGGGGAGGCTGTGGCATGTCATGGCCCCTCATCTGATACTAATCTCAGTGAGAGTAGTGATGTGGTAGTAATACCTAATTTCAGTAGTGGGATGGGGGTTGTGAATAACGATCCCACCACTACTAGAGGTAATGCAGCTCTCCCGAGTACGTCTCGAGGGGGATCCCGGCTTAGTGGTGCCAGGGTTGTGAAAAACGGTCCTCCTACCGCTGGGGTGGGTTCTCTCCCGAGACCATCGCGCGAGAGCCGTCGAAACAGGCCGTCGAAGGGCGGCTATAGGGTCAGGAGGTCAGCTGCTAGGCTCCTCAAGACCCTCGGTAATAAACCGGAGGTCGAAGGGATGCCGGAGCAGGACGCCAGGATCAAATGGGCCCAGAGCATTCTAGCGAATGCGCAGACCAGCGACGACTCCACGTCGAAGTGTAATAGGTCTCTGGATGAAACCGTTCCGGTGCCCAAGCGTCCCAAAGTGCATAACGCCAGCACTCTCCATTCCGGAGGATCCAGATCCTATAGCGACGCTCTCAAAAACAAGAACAAGATCGTGGTTGCGGTTATCGACAGGAGTGATATTGATGGTACGATTTCTCCTGATCAATGGCAGGTGGTCAGAATGAAGCTCTCGGCAGGCTTCTTGAGTCTCATGAGGGATAATCCGGGACCACCTCCTCTCACAGGCGATGGTGGTTGGCATCAAGGGCATGTCAAACTCATCGTCTGTAAGGATCAGAGATCGTGCGATCTGTACAAGCTTGCTGTCAGTAGGTTGGGCGAGGTCTGGCCAGGTGCGAAGCTTGAAGTTGTTGCTAGGGAAGACATCCCGTGCAGACCTAGAGCCCGCATCTGGATACCAGCCGAGCCCTCTTGCATGGAGGAAATACTCCAGATAGTCAAGTTGAGCAACCCCTCATTACCGACTCATGACTGGAAAGTCGCAAAGCTTGAGGAGGTAAGGGGTCTTTATAGAAGCGCGATTATCGTGATCAATAAGGATTCCCTTGCCCCCTTAGCGCAGACCAAAGGTATGATTCGGTATGGGTTCGATTCGATCTCTCTGAAGGTTTATAAAAAAGACGAGGTTGACGCAGAACGCGTCCCTCTGTTAAACACTGAAGCTGTGTCCGTGGTAGAGGACCCTGGTGCATCCATCACCTTTCCATCGATGGATGATGAGGAATCCAGGTCATCCTCGATCACGGTACAGTCTTCTACAAATGTCGACAGTCTAACCGATATGGAGACCGAAGACTTCATCAACCTTGTTCCCTTGGGTGAGGATGAGCTTTTGGGCTCATCTTCGGAGGAACTCAATGAAACCGTGGTGGAGGTTGATCTGCCTAATTGTAGCCAAAATGCTGCAGTTAGTCCAGATTAATCTCCAACACTCCATAAAGGCTTCGGCCTCCCTTCTTCTTCGTTTATCCAGAAATGGAGAGGATATTGTCCTGATCCAGGAACCGTGGATTGTTAAATCCATTGTTAGTGAACTCAGGACTCCTGGATACTACGTACTGTATGCGTCTGATAAAGGTGACCCTAGATCTTGTATACTAGTTAAGCGTAGCACTAATGTATATTTACTCCCTGATTTTAGCGATAGAGATATCACCGCCGCAAGGCTCGAAACGGCCAATGAGACGTACTGGCTAGTGTCAGCGTATCTGGGCCATGACCACCTCGGCCCTCTCCCCGGTCATACACTGGAGAGACTGATTGCGCATGCAGAACGGCAGAAGATATGCCTCATCATTGGGAGTGATGTGAACTGAGTCTATTTTTGATTTAATTTTAAGTACTAACCTTATAGTAAGTAATGTGGGTAATGAACCTACCTTCATCACTAAAAACCGACAGGAAGTATTAGATATTACTCTTGTCTCAGATACCATTCATCATAAGATCTCGAATTGGAAAGTGTCGGATGAACACTCGTTCTCCGATCACAGGTACATCCAATTCAGTCTAAATGATGAACCTCCTTGCCACGTAGAATTTCGAAACCCTCGGAAAACCAATTGGCTCAAATATAGGATTACACTCCAGGGGCTATTAAAACCAGATCTCTTAAATCCTCCTTCTAATAATAATGAACTTGACTGCAAGGTCAATGATCTCACATTGGCCCTCAACAAATCGATGGCTACATCCTGCCCACTTACTCTAGTTAGGGGGAAAAAGAAACCACATTGGTGGGATTCTGGGCTTGAACCACTCAGGAAAGACTGTCGCAAGTGTTTCAATCGAGCTAAAAGCACTCGTGAAGTGTCAGATTGGGAATCTTATAAAATAACCCTCAAACTGTATAAGAAAGCATTGAGAAAGTCAAAGAGATCCTCTTGGATAAATTTCTGTGGAAAAATAGAAGAAACTTCAGAGGCATCTAGACTAAGAAAAATTCTCTCTACAAATCCAGTTATGCCAAGCTGCTTAAAAAATGCTGATGGCTCATGGACAAATTCCTGCGAAGAATCGCTTAACTTGCTATTGGATACTCACTTCCCTGGTAGCTCCCAAAACATTATAGCTTCGACCGTAATAGGGTTGATATGAATCAAAGCTATCCACAAGGTCTGATTACAAGGGAAAAACTGCAATGGGCGCTCAACATCTTTCAGCCTTACAAGTCTGCGGGACCAGATGGCATAATACCAGCCGAACTCCTGATGAATAAAGATTTAATTCTGCCAATTCTGGAGTCTATCTTTACTAGCTGCTTAGCACTCATCTACTTCCCCTTGTCTTGGAGAGAGGTTAAGGTTGTGTTCATACCCAAAGCTGGAAAGTGCTCCCAAGTAAACCAAAAGGATCTCTGACCTATTAGTCTATCATCATTCCTTCTAAAAACATTTGAACGATTGATTGATATCCACATACGATCATGCATTGACACGCGACTTTTGTCTACGAGTCAACATGCCTACTGCAAAGGGAAATCTGTAGAAACTGCCTTACATAGTTTAGTAAGAACTATTGAATATTCCCTCCATTATAAAGAGTACACCATGGTTGCTTTCTTAGATATAGAAGGCACTTTTAACAATGTCGACGCATCTGCGCTGACATCTCTGAAGGTAGATGGTTCGTTTGGAGAATTGATTAACCAAATGCTGACTAGCAGGGTTATCAACTCAAAACTAGGTAGCTATTCTGCTAGAAGGTCTGTTAGTAGAGGTACGCCTCAAGGCGGTGTCCTTTCTCCCCTTCTTTGGAACTTGGTGGTAAATGAGCTGCTAATATGCCTGAAAGAGGAGGGTTACAGAGTGATTGCGTATGCGGACGATGTTGCTATTGCCGTATCAGGAAAGCATCCTACCACCTTAAAAGAACTCTTACAAAACGCTTTAAATAGGCTAACCAATTGGGCAGACCGGTGTGGTCTGGGCGTCAACCCTCATAAAACAGAACTTGTTCTATTCTCAAGGAAATATAAAATCCCTCATGTAGATCCTCCCTCTATTAAAGGTGTTCCATTAACATTCACTGATCAGGCAAAATATTTGGGTCTTATTTTAGACAAAAAGTTAAGTTGGAAACCTAATATACAAGAAAGAGTCAAGAAGGCCACAGTGGCACTCTTCTCATGCAAAAAAGCCGTTGGGAACAAATGGGGCCTTCAACCTCGTATTACTCATTGGCTATACACATCGGTGATTAGACCGATTCTCACATATGGAGTTGCATTATGGTGGACTGCTCTAGATAAAGCGGTAAACTGCGACAGACTAAGCAAAGTACAACAATCTATACAAAAACCGAACGACCTATGCTAAAAGAGCAGCCTGGCAAAAATTTTGTTCAGACCTTGAGTCTACGAATGAAGCTGCTAGGCTCAGGAAAGTCATGTCTAAGGTACCCATTCCCCCGGGATTTCTAAAAAGACCGGATAACACCTGGACGGACTCCTGCTCTGAAACCTTAGAGTCACTTATAAGCACTCACTTCCCAGGATGTACTAGCAGTACATCACCTGTGGACAGAGGGCCCAACATAAGTGAAATCTATGATATAGGTAAACAAATCGTAGACAGTAGGAAGGTGGCTTGGGCCATCGACTCCTTCTCAGCATACAAGTCTGCAGGGCCTGATGGAATCATTCCAATGATGCTCCAAAGCTCTAAAGATATAATTGTTCCGATTCTAGTGGATATCTATATAGGCTGTCTAAACATCACCTACATCCCCGCTAGATGGAGAGAAGTCAATGTCATCTTCATTCCAAAAGCTGGCAAGCCCACCCATACCGAACCGAAGGACTTCAGACCTATTAGCCTTTCCTCCTTTCTCCTGAAGACCTTGGAAAGGTTAATTGACACTCATATTCGCCTAAAACTGAATAATGGTGTGCTCTCACAGGCCCAACATGCGTACTTGAAGGGCAAATCTGTTGAGACAGCACTCCATGAAGTGGTCGGCACAATTGAAAAATCAATCCACTTCAAGGAATTCACTTTAGCAGCATTCCTTGACATAGAAGGGGCCTTTAATAATGTTGATAACAATGCTATTCGACAAGCCCTAAACTCCGTCAGCGTCGATCCATCACTGATAAACTGGATTGTATTCATGCTTCAAACGAGAATCATAAATGCAGAAATGGGTGCCAGCAAAATAAGAGTTAGGACGAGTAGGGGTACTCCACAGGGTGGAGTACTATCTCCTTTGCTTTGGCTCCTTGTCGTCAACCAGATCTTGGTCAAACTAAATCTGGGTGGCATCAAGGTAGTCGCATACGCCGATGACATTGTGTTATTGGCCTCCGGAAAATTTGCCCCCACTCTGTGCGAGCTCTTACAAACGTCCCTTGACAAGCTCAAAAACTGGGCCAATAATTGTGGCCTTAATATTAACCCACTGAAGACAGAACTGGTGCTGTTTACTAGGAAACGTAATATTCCAAACATAAACCCGCCAACCATTAACGGAATTCCGTTACAGGTTTCGGGTACTGCCAAATATCTTGGAATTGTTCTCGATCGTAAACTAAACTGGAAAGAAAATATTAAAGAAAGAGAAAGAAAAGCCTCAATAGCTTTCTACACTTGTAGCAGAATTTTTGGTAAAAGATGGGGTCCCAGCCCCAGAACCATCCATTGGATGTACACAGCCATTATAAGGCCAATTTTAACGTACGCATGCATGGTCTGGTGGCCAGCCTTAGATAAGGAAACCAATCTAAAAACCATGACTAAAATTCAAAGACTAGCAAGTATTGGCACAACCAGTGCAATCAGAACCACACCAACGGCCGCCCTTGAAACTTTCCTTTCACTTGCCCCACTCGATCTGTATACGAAAGAGGTGGCGGCCAAAAGTGCTTTAAGACTTGTTCAATGTAAAAATTGGAAAAAGGGCCTCTACGGTCACAGAACCATAATGAATCAATCAGTGAATTAGTCAACAACAATATTGACATTTTCATAGACAGCCAGGCGGCAATTAAAGCCATTTCCTCAATCACCACAAAGTCCAAACTGGTCGATCGCTGTCGGAATGAGCTAAGAGTACTCAATGCGACGAACACAGTTACCCTTAGATGGGTCCCAGGTCCCAGGACATAGGGATATTCATGGGAACGAAATGGCAGATGAACTGGCCAAAATCGGGTCATCTCTTGATCCGAGCCAAATCGAAGCCTCTGTGCTCATGCCACTGGAACAAGAAAAAGGTAGAATACACCAGAGTTTCTTGGAAGCTGCAAATGTCAGATGGTCATCCATCGACACTTGTCGGGTTTCAAGGAATCTATGGCCAAATATTTCAAAGAAAAAAACGGATTACTTACTTAAGCTAAGCAGGCCTCAATTATCTCTCATGGTTGGTGTCCTTACGGGCCACAACTCAATGGGAACCCACATGAACAGAATGGGCATCAGCTCATCGGATCTATGTAGAGGGTGTCATGATGAAGAGGCAGAGGAGGGCTCCCCCCACTTCCTTTGCGAATGCCCTAGCCTAGCTAGAACTAGAAAAGAAGCCCTTGGAGAATACTTCTTCGATGAACTGGGCGACATCTCTGTCTTGCCACTAAAGAACATCCTGAAATTCATTCAGAACTCAGGATGGTTCAGGGAGGCCCCCCAAACCTAAAACTTCTCCTTAACTCCCTCCCTATCCCTCCTAACTAACCACCTATCCCCTGGGGAGCACAATGGATCCACTGAGATCCGAGTGAGATGGTGCGGCTTGCCGCATTATCACCCCTTACAACCTAACCTAACCTAAGCAAAGTACAACGCTCGGCTTGTTTATGCATAAGTGGTGCGCTTCGCACGACACCCTCTGCTGCTCTAGACGTTCTGCTATATCTGACCCCCCTCGATATCTTTAGCAAACAGGTGGCTGCAAATACAGCCATACGCCTACAAGCTTCCTCACAATGGTACAACAATAATATTGGCCATTCCATCATTCTGAATTCATTCAGGTCACTACCTACTCACATTGACTACACCATCCCAAAACCACAATTCGGTTTAAACTTTCAAGTCACCATTCCTTCTAGAACCCTCTGGGAGGATATGGCTTTCTTGGAAGATGAATCGGTTCATATCTACACGGACGGATCGAAAACTGATGAAGGGGTGGGTGGCGGTGTGTACTCAGAAAGACTAAAATTAAGTCTCTCATTCCGTCTTCCTAATCATTGTAGCGTGTTCCAGGCGGAACTTATGGCGATTAAAGAAGTCTTATCTTGGCTGAAGGAAAACGTGATATCAACTACAAATATCCGCATCTTCTCGGATAGTCAAGCAGCAATCAAATCCCTGGAATCGGTCTCGACTAACTCTATAACACTAACAGCCCTAAATTGCCGTTCGTCTCTGTAGGAGATGGCACAGCAGTTTAATATTTACCTGTGCTGGGTGCCGGGGCATAGGGACATCCCAGGTAATTGTAAGGCCGATGAACTCGCTAAAAATGGTACAACCTTACCTCTTCTACCTAGTAAGGCAGAAATAGGTATACCCATCGCTACATGTAAACTTTTTCTGAAGCAAGATGCCTTAGAGAGAACAAATCTTAGGTGGAACAACATCACCACTTGTTTGGCAACAAAACAAATTTGGCCAGTAATGGATTTAAAGCGATCTAAGTGTTTGATATCTCTAAGCAAATTGCACATCAGCTCCATGATTGGTGTTATAACCGGACACTGTCTCATAGGCAAGCACGCAACGCGTCTTGGCGTATTCGCTAACGATTTCTGCAGAAGCTGTATGGATGAGGAAGAGATAGAATCGATCCCTCACCTTCTATGCACGTGCCCTGCTCTATCTCATAGACGAAGACTTCACCTTGGTGAGTTCTACTTCAATGATCCGACATTGGCAGTCTATTACGCTTCATAAGAAGCTCCAAATGGTTCACCGAGTAAGGAAAAGGGTTTCCTAGATTCATGTATTATCACAATGGACCAACTCATGGTCTAAGTGTGTCAGTCTCCACGACTGGCAGCCACTTCAACCTAACCTAACCTAAACTCAAACGTTTTCAAAATATTCAGCAGTCAAAAATCCCCGAAACAGTCGGAAATTCCTGATTATTTTGAATTATGACGATTTATTAATTTCATAAAAAAAAGTAAAACAGAAATTAAAATGCGAAAGTCCAACTCAAATTCGGTGAAAGTACCTGCTGATCAATATTTTAGCCAATTTTACTTTGTGTTTGATATTAAAAACTTAGGCCACTTTACACGATAATAGAAGTCATATGACATATGGGGCATTTCACGTGAAGCGGACAACAAAAAAAAAGGTCGGGTCTCGAAATTCGTTCAATTTTGGGTCACTTGTACTTCTTTTGATACTAAACATAAATGCAGAAGGATTTTGAACTTTGAGGCCTGGTGCTGGAATTATGGGCTTGTAAGGTTTCGGCAAGCCATGGGGTAAAGTTTGAAAGAAAAATGTTTATAAATTAAATGAAGGGATAGGAAAATTATTTGAGTACTGGAGTAAATGGTAAATTAGATGTTCTTTTCATTAATGAAATCTAAACTGGAAATCGATTTTTTTTTTAGGTAGAAATCCGGAAGTTAACATTTCAAATCAGATTTTAAAGAAACTTCGACCATTTTAATTTTTTGTGTTAAGGTCTCAAAATTTAGCTTATACAATAAAGAAACTACATGCCAAGTTTCAGAGTGGAATCTCAATTCGTTTAGAAGTTACATCATTTTTAGTGCGTGGCTCTCATTCAAAAAACTAATTTTTTGTATAGAAAACCGGAAATATAAGCCAGGAGTCGAGTATTTTTTGTCTTCAATTTTCTACTGAAGTGATTTTCTTGTTGCAATATGTTCAGGAGTGTCCGCCATCCAAGTTGGCGGACCGGGGTGTTGCAAGTGTCAGCCGCCATAATGGAAAACACGTTTTATCAAATATGTCGTGAACCGTACATCGGACGAATGTAGAAGTAAATTTTTTCGAAAGCTTATATTCCAATTTCTTATTTACTTTTTAAATCAAGTTGTTTTAGTGAAAAGTTTTTGAGCAATTAAATTTTAAAGTCAATATTTGTGAAATTTTTTGTTTTAATTTGATTTTTTTCAAAATTTTGCCTCGTTTAGCATCACTTTTCTATTTAGTATTCAATGCTCTCATTAATTCTTAGTCAAATACTGAAAACCAAATGTAAAAATGTTTCTTAGTTTTTGGGAAATTAAAAAAAAAGTAAAAGTTCAATTTATCAATGGTACTTTTTTTGCCTCATAGACAAACAAGAATTAAGAAAAAGTACCTTTTGTTTTTTTAATTTCTCAAAAAGTAAGAAGCATTTTTACATTTGGTTTTCAGTATTTGACTAAGAATTAATGAGAGCATTGAATACTAAATAGAAAAAAAGATGCTAAACAAGGCAAAATTTTGAAAAAAATCAAATTAAAACAAAAAATTTCACAAATATTGACTTTAAAATTTAATTGCTCAAAAACTTTTCACTAAAACAACTTGATTTAAAAAGTAAATAAGAAAATGGAATATAAGCTTTCGAAAAAGTTTACTACTACATTCGTCTGATGTACGGTTCACTTCATAGTTATTTGATAAAACGTGTTTTCATAGATGGCGGCTGACACTTGCACCACCCCGGTCCGCCAACTTGGATTTACTTATGAAGGACACCTCCGAACATATTGCAACAAGAAAATCACTTCAGTAGAAAATTGAAGACAAAAAATACTCGGCTCCTGGCTTATATTTCCGGTTTTCTATACAAAAAATTAGTTACATTTTAAGTTCATTATAATACTTTGATTGTTTTTAATAAACAAAGATGAATTAAATTGATATGCAGGTATAAAATGGTGTATTTGAAAACTGGTAAAGCTAAAATTCAGAAGAAAGATTATAAATTATAGAAACAAACAAACCTTCTTCAACTGTTCATATGCAGACCGATTTGATTTGCAAACTTCTGTATGCATTTCGCTTTTTCGTTCACTTGGAGAATCGACATCCTGTCCCAAAATTAAACTTAAACAGAATACCAAACAAATTGGCATTAAAAAATATTGCACTTTCAAACAATGAACCATTTCAAAAAATTATTCAAATTATATTTTTTTATCAATAACACTTTGAACAGTTTGAGAGTTAAAATAGTATTAATTTATCATTTCAGAGTTATTTGTCCAAAATTAACGATGGATTTTTTTTTTTGAAAGCCATTAACAAAATATAAAAATATTTCGTTTCGTCATTCTAAGCTGTGAAGTTACTGAAAACCGATAGCCGATTTGTCACCGGTGTGCAGTGATTCAGGATGATTGTAACTGTATTTTTGTTAATCAAAAAAATATTAAATAAAGTTTGTCTGTACTAAAATAATTAATAAGTTCAAAGGCAAACGTTTTGAATCATTTCTGGAATTTGAGGAATTTTACCATACATTTATGTATGTAAATTTGTGCTAAATTAGTCCAGTCATAGAAATAAAAATAAAACATTTATTCCAGTCAATTATGAAGCCTTTCAAGGGTATTGCGAAATAGCTGGTTAAGAACTAGAATTACTGGCGGAACATACTAAAATCGTGCTTTAGGTTCGCTTACAGTGTTTTCCTAAATTAAAATAAGAAAAATAAAAATACATTTTATATCCTCCCTCTCCATCACCTCGAAAGTGATGACTCTTTAAAAAACTAAAGTAGGTTTTTCAATTAACTTAGGATATAATGTTGATGACGAAACTCTGCGTCGACTCCAATCTTTAAATTTTATTGGTATAAACAGTTTTCTTACTTTTTTCGGTTTTGAAAACAGGCCGTCTTGCACAGGCCTATAGTGTCCTGAAGCTCCATATAATAATTGTTTATGGGTGGAATTTTTTCTTTTTTTTGGCGGTTGTGGCTGCTGCTTCTGGCCTTTTTGCTGCTGTTTTCCCTCTTGCTGTTGATTCTGCGCCTGTTATTTTTGGTTCTGCTGCTGATGATTTTGTTATTGTTTGTTCTCCTGGTTTCTGTTTAGTTGTTGTAGTCTTTGTTTTTGTTGTTGCTGTGGCTATTCTGATTGCCGATCTGACTACTTTTGTTGTTTTTGATGGTCCTCTTTGAGCAAAATTTCATAAGCTTTAATTTTTGTATCGAAATTTTTCTTTGTTAGTTTGATAGTTTTTAGTTTTAAATTACAAAAAAATGGGAGTAAAACCCCATTAACCTCTTTTCACCCCCCTTACAAGAAAGTTCTTGGGCGAAAATAAGAATATTTTTCGGGACATGCTTTTTGGGGCTTTTTGGCTATAGTACTCTTATATTATATAATTTCGAATAATAAAAGTTTAAAAAAATGAAGGCGAGCTGCAGGCCTATCTACGAAATCACCTTTAAACCTTTGATTCCAAATTTGAAGAAATTTACCCTATTTACAAGTACTAAGTGGAGCATTTCGTCAGCTTTCTGTCAAAACCTTTTCATAAATGACTGGAATAAATGTTTTATTCTTATTTCTATGACTGGACTAGTTTCTCACAAATATAGATTACATACATAATTTAATGGTACAATTCCTCAAAATGTTAATACTTAGAAATGATTCAAAACGGCCTTTGAACTTATGAATTATTTTAGTACACATAAAGTTTGACAAAATATATTTAACATTTTATTTATTAACAAACATACAGTTGCAATCATCCTGAACAGTAGTGTAGCTACCGCAGTATCAGCCGTAGCAATGATATAGGGCCCCCGAGATATAGGGGCCCCAGAGTTACAAAGTACTCAGTGTGTATTAGAAAATGTTCATTAATATGCGTCCGACATTCAATGCCAATTTAATATTGGGACATATTCATAGGCGTTGTTAAAGCTGTTGCTTGACAAAACTTGAATTTACCTGATGAAGTTTCAATAAAATAGATTCCAGATTTGCCTAGGAAATCCGTGATTTAAGCTAAAAAGTTTCGAGATTGCAAATTGGTTGAGCAGAATTTTATGGAGGAAAATATGAAAAGAACTTTTAACTTGAATTATAAGTATGTAAATAGCTCTCGTTTAAGTTCTTTCGCAAGCACGAACGAACTCTTTCGTTTTTAAAGTTACATGAATCAAATTGTTCGTACAAACGAAAGCGTTTGTTCGTTTTTGCCATACAGAATGTCACCTTTGGATTTCAACTAAATCTCCATAAAATTCTGCTCCACCAATTTGAAATCTCGAAACTTTTTTGCTTAAATCACGGATTTCCTAGGCAGATCTGGAGTCTATCTTATTGAAACTTCATCAGGTAAATTCCAGTTTTGTCAAGCAACAGCTTTAACAACGTCTATGAATATGTCCCAATATTAAATTGGCATTGTATGTCGGATGTATATTAATGAACATTTTCTTATACACACTGAGTACTTTGTAACTCAGGGGCCCCTATATCTTGGGGGCCCCGTATCATTGATACGGCTGATACTGCTGTAGCTACACTACTGTTCAGGATGATTGTTACTGTATGTTTGTTAATAAATAAAATGTTAAATATAGATATTTTGTCAAACTTTCTGTGTACTAAAATAATTAATAAGTTCAAAGGCCGTTTTGAATCATTTCTAAGTATTAACATTTTAGGAATTTTAAAAGGTAATGTATATTTTTGAGAAACTATAGTCCATATAGACCGAGAGCCCACAGCAGATTTTAGGTGTGAGCTTCATTGATGACTATTAAAAAAATCAAAGTCTTGCAGTCCACAACTGGGGCCTTTGCGAGAAACAGTGCATCGAAAAAAAAATATGAATGCAAGTTCGAGGAAAATCGTGTTAGCCGAAATTGGTTTTCACCCCTCCCTAGATAAGCTCCGCGGATCCCATATCACGGAATTTCAGATCATTTGAGTGTTTAATTCGCCCTGCCAGACTGCTTAAAAAAACCGTTTTTCACTTAGAATTTTGAATTTTTTAAACGGTCCGGTAGAGCGAACTATGCACTCAAATGGTCTCAGATACCATAATATGTGATCCGAGGAGCTTCTCAAGGGAGGAGAGAAAACCAATTTCGGCTAACACGATTTTCCTCGAAGTTGCATTCATATTTTTTTTTTTTTGATGCACTGTTTCTCGCAAAGGCCCCAGTTGTGGACTGCAAGACTTTGATTTTTTTAATG
Source organism: Dasysyrphus tricinctus (assembly GCA_963921185.1). NCBI lineage: Eukaryota > Metazoa > Arthropoda > Insecta > Diptera > Syrphidae > Dasysyrphus > Dasysyrphus tricinctus. Next base: position 7,185,120 of record OY992533.1, read on the forward strand.
GTCTTTAATGGAGCTTTCGACGCCTATACTTCTTTTTTTGCTATCGTTCATACCCAAAATCTGCTGTGGGCTCTTAGTCTAATAGAAATAAGAATAAAACATTTATTCCAGTCATTTATGAGAAGGTTTTGACTGTGGCGTAACATGCTCAAATCGGCTCCGCGAAATTAGGCCCCAGGAAATTAGACCCCAAACGAAAAAATGAAATAAGGTCCCAAACTGGGGTAATTTTTCATGACGAAACTATGCTCCAGTGAAATAAGGCCCATCGAAATGAAAAAAGCCCCAAAAATAAATGAAATAAGGCCCCAATTTGTTTTATCCTTTTATTTCTTATTGAAATAAGACCCCAATTTGTTTTTTAATATTAAAGTTTAAAAATTAAAAAATACCCCAAACCATCAAACAAATATGTACTTGGATTTTTTTCTGTACAATTTCTCTGCACCAAGGAAATGGTTAATTAATACTATTTAAGCTCTCAAGCTGTGTTATTGATAAAATAAAAAAAAATAATTTAACTTATGTTTTGAAATGGTTCATTGTTTAAAAGTGCAATTTTTTTTAATACCAATTTGTTTGGTATTTTACTTAAGTTTAATTTTGGGACAAGATGTCGATTCTCCAAGTGAACGAAAAAGCAAAATGTGGACAAAAAGGACGTAAGGACGCAAATTTTAAAATGGAGCTATGTATCATGTTTCTACCCAACACCACAGATATATTGTTTGAAAAATCGTACTAAAAATTTTATATAAATTTTGTATTATTTAATAATAAAGATTTTTGTAAATTTTATTGCATAAATAAATATTATTTCATTATATCAGAATTCTTAATTTTATTTTTCTCAGTAGAGGTTTTAAAGATTTTTGTAACGAAAATTAAATAAATTACAATATGGTCATAAAAATGCAACATTTTGGGTAAAAATCGAAAAAATGCTTAACTTAGAGGTACTCACGGAAACCAACTTCTTGAGGTTAGGCCAAAATTTGGCCACGTTCACTTGCCAAGTTTCCAAATCGCTTAAGTTGTAAGAAATTACAAAGTAAAAAAAAACTGTCGACGTTGACCTGCCAACAAAATAGAGTTATTACAATATTGAATATTAATATTTGATATTAAACCTTGGGGTACTTTTAGATCTTATTAATTTTCATGGCTGATATGACTGACGTGACTGATTTTTTGCATATTGAAGAACTTGGTTCTCTTTTTAATAAACATATTTTGGTGTGGTTTCACTCCTTTCTTCTTTTTAGAGAAAGTGTTTGGATGCCACGGCGGGCGGCGCACTCGGCCCTTGAACACAAAATTTCAATTTTTTAATGCACTGAAGTCTTTCTACGGCAAAGTCTCCATTTTCATTAATAGATGCTTAGACGTTGGGTGGATGACACGCCTTCTGAATGCAAAATCTCAAACATTCAGTTTTTTCTTCAGCATACCCTACTAGCCTTACCTTTCCGCCAAATTTCATGATAATAGGTACCTACTACCTACTATATTTATGAGGAAGTGCTCCGTATATTTAACACAGACTGTAGTAAAAATGGGCGGAGACAACTCCTCCAAATTTGTCATCTTAATACAACACAATATCTACCTTTGTTCAAATATTCAAGACTGTATGGTGTTGGGAAGTTTTCCATTATGATGATGATCTGCCAGTGAGTAAGTAATGACTGACGAGTCAATAAAGGTCTTAGCGATTTTTGAATTCACATCTCAGGAACGAAAGATGCTAAGAAGTTGAAATTTGGTGAAACGTCCTAACGTGACAAGCTGGATATATTCTTCAAAGGAAAATGGTCAAATTGGTCCAAATATCCACCACGAATGAGATGTATATAGTTGGATACCCGTTATATAAGTATTAATTTTTAATTTTATTATAAGCTTAATACAAGCTTGAATTAAATCTAATATAAAATTTCCTAAATCTGTGCTCAGATATAAGAAGTTGGAAATGTTCAAAGGGCGTGAGTTGGAATAAAAATAAAGGGATTAAAAGATGGAGGAGTTTAGAATAGTAGGTTTTAAAAAAGGCTTACTATTGTTGGGGTTAAAGGTATTTAAGTTGTTAGCCTTGCGTTATGCATTGGAGTCCAAGGTTCGTTTAGGCCATAATCAGTAGGGTGGTAGTCAATGAGGAAGAAAGGCACTGATCTTAACTGGCGAGGATTTGGATTCAGAGAGATGCTTTGGAGGAGATTAGGACAATCAATGACACCTTCTAACAATTACAGAAAGAAATATTTGATATAACGTTCACGAGATATTTGATAAAACGTGTTTTCGAAGAATGCAACTGACGCTCGCGCCTGCTCCCCCCATCCCACCAACTTGGATTTACTTTCGGGGGACACCCCTGAACATATTTCATCAAGAAAATCTGTTCAGTAATAAATTACCGAAAAAAGTATCCGGCTTTTGGCGTTTTAATATTGATGCAAATTATGGAAGTTTTGATGACATATGGTCCGAGTCTTATTTTAAAGAATTAACTTTACATTACATTAGCTTTTATCAATTAAAAAAAAATTGAAAACCATCCTGAGTAAACGCGTGAATTTTCTTTAATATTTCACAGTTAGAAAAGAAACAACAAAAATGTATTTCAATTACTCGCACTTCCGTGCTCAGATAAAGATTGGATATTAAAAAAGACTCAAATAGTACGCATACTTTTCTCCTAAGTTTAGTAATTATTTTTACCTAAATGCTCTTAAGGGCAAGTATTGGCTTCGTATTAAAAAGTATAAGGATTTTAATTAAACTTAATACTACGATGATGGAGTATGCAGAGGTCAAAGTTTGTTTGAGATACTGTATGTCGTTACGTACACAGTACATCAAGATACAGCGTAAACGGGTACAACGATTTGTTTTAAATTTCGTGCAGAGCACTTCTTTGTCGATTCCTAGAAGAGAAATTCGAATTTTTGTTTTAGCTCATCTTAAAAATACCTAGTAGCTTAGTTGTCATGGAACAATTTTGCTTTTTTCAAAGACGCCTCTTACGATTTAAAATTTGTACCTGTGATGTATTAAGTGATTAACATTAAACTGCGTTATTTATTTTTGGTGAAGAATGCATACGTATAAAGAATTTGAACTTGTTTGATAAATTTTTCTTATTTTTGTATATTATTCCAATTTGTTTCAATTTTGTTTCAATTTGGCAAAAAGTACTTCTTATTGATACAAATAGTATTGCACTTCAAAATTTTCCAAAAAAAAAGTTTTTCTTTCGGATAAGATATTAATGTATGTACATACAGTGCACTGACCTAACAACAAAAGTGATAAGCCACCGACTGAGATGGCTGGGTCACTTAGAGCGAATGGACATAGGTAAATGCACCATTTTTAATATTATTAGTCTTTATTGAACGGAAATTAATATTTACAATTGGTTCTTAGCTCTATTTTATATTGTTATTACATTGACACTTTAATTTGTTTTGGCACATTAGGGGCCTAATTTTATACATTGTTTTATTTTTATAAAAATTATTTAAAATATTGTGATTGATTGTTATATACTATTTAATACTATGAAGATGATTCATCTCGGGTTGTTCAAATCCGGTTGTCTTTCACATCGATGCACCGGTCCGAAAAGTCTTTGAATCCAACCCGTGGATGGCGCGCGCAGTAGAGGTGAACAGCGTTACAGGTTGCACAAGCAAGTGGAAGAGGTTGGTTTAGGCCCTGGCCAACCCCGGAGTGTAGCGCCACCTTAAGTAAGTAAGTAAGCAAGTAAGTATTAATTCTTAAGTACTCTTGTGTTTTTCACATCACACTTTCCGGTAACAATTTATTCGATTGTGAACAACAACCTTACACTTACTATACCATCACTACTTTCCCATAAGCAAGCCTTGAAATGCAAGAGCAACTTCATGCGATTTGTTCGTGCGTATTTTTTTTTTTTTTTTTTTTTTAATTACATACTACTGTTATCGGATTTTTTTTAATGAATAAACTGGTTTAAGGTAGATAAGAAAACTATTTTTGTAAATGTTAAGCATACTAAACGTAGATATATATTTCCTTAGAAAAAAATATATTTTTAATAAGCTTATTATTCATCCAGTAGAATTCTGTTTTCACTTACTATTTTAATTTTAAATTTAAGATAAGTTATGCGGAAGTAATTTTTCAAAGGAATGTTGAGTTATTAACTCAACTTCAATATACATATGTAGATACAGTGCAAAAAAATTCAATTTATAATCTGGGTTGAATTGAAAGGTTCTAGAGTTGATTGAAATAAAAATTCGATAGTACTTTTTTGACGTTTATACCCAAAAATAATCTATAAAAAATATGATATATCGTCGGCTTTCTGTCAAAAACTCGTAAGTCTAGTTTTAAATGTTGCTTAGAAGATATAAAAAACCGATTGAAAAGGTAATAAAATAGAATTCTTAGATCGTAAAATGATTTAAAACTGGTCGATAGACCCAAAAGGAAAAATGATACAGCTACGAGACATTGATTTTTGCATTCAGTGATTTTTTTTTGTCTGAAATACTTTAAAATGCCTTTTAAGGAGTTACGAGGCTTTGACAGAAGGCCGACGATATGTATATACATAAGGGTGGTCGTTATAATGGGTTTTTTGAGTTTTATATTTGGATGGGCCTAAATCGGTTCTAAACGAAGACAAAAAATTCCCTAATTTATTCAGATTTTTATTTTTAGCGACTATGCTGTAGGGGTGAATTAAATTTCCCTTTTTTTGTTTGCATATTAGGAAATTCACGTAAAATCTTCCAAAAAATTCAGAGCATGTAGGTGGGAGGTAGACAAAAAAAAATCCTACAGGGGAAATACCTCCCTCCGCTTGGACGGGAGGTGCAATTTAATAAAATAATTGCATAAAGTAGAAAAAACACAATTAAAAAACAACGGCAACACTAACTAACAGTAGTGTTTTGTAGCTTTTTGAAAAGCCAGAAGCCCATTTTTATCGATTATGTCCAAATAAAGTTCTTGAAATAAACAATTTCAGCAAAAACTGTTTTCAAACCTAAAATTTTGAAGAACAAAATTATTTGTTTCTTCAAAATTTTGAGTTTGAAACAATTTTTTGCCAAAAATGTTTATCAAAAAAACCTAATTTCAAAACAAAACGTAATACTGGACTTCTGGTTTTCCAAAAAGCTACAAAACATTACTGGTAGTGTAGCTTTTTAATAATTTTTTTTTCTATTTTATGCAATTTTTTTAAATTGCCCCTCCAGTCCAAGCGGGGGGAGATATTACCCCCTTATATAAGATTTTTTCTTGTCCACTTCCCACCTACATGCTCTGAACTTTTTGGCAGATTCTACGCGAATTTCCTAGTATGCAAAGAAAAAGGGGGTACATTTAATTTACCCCTACAGCGACTATAAGGGATGAAAATAAAAATCTGAAAAAAATTGGAGAATTTTTTTTTCTTCCTTTTAAGCCGATTTAGGCCCATCCCCAATGACATTTTTTTAACGACCACCCTTATGTACATAGGTCAGTAACTTTGACTTTGATTGGGTGGTCAAATTCGTACATATGATGTCTTAAGTGCGATTGTCATTAGACTAGGTTTTTTTTATTTTCGTTAAAAAGTGCATGTCGTATATTTCGGTAATAACTTGACCAATTTTGTTCTTATTTGGCATAAATGTACTTCTAATGACTGAAGCTCCAACTCGTATATAACCAGGTGATGTCCTTTTCAGAAATTAAAAGTTTGACGGGTCATCACGTTAATTCTTTGAGTTTATTTTTAGTGGAAATAACTATTTTGGAAAATGTCAGTTAATGAATTTTGTTTCAACATGGTTCATTAGTCAACTTCAAACCTCAACCTCATTTTGGTAAAGAGATTTTTCTAAATTTAATCAATAGATCGAGGATTTATCACTTGGTGGAAATTAGTTTTTAAAGTGCTTGTTTTTTTTCTACAAATTTAATTTTTTTAAATATTTATTATTGCCAACGCGTTTCGCTTTGGTAAGGACATCATCAGATGAAAATGTTCCAACAAAGACAAAACGCATTGAAAATAATCAATAATCAATAATCAAAAAACTAAATTGGAAATAAAAAACAAGTTTTTTTTAAAATCTTTTTAAAATGTCATAGATTTTTTCTCGAGTCTCACTGAAAACTCAAGTACTTTGTCGAATTTAATAATTTTTGTCAAACCAGATTTCCTGAAAAACCTCTCTAAACCGGTAGATTTGCAGATATGTTTTGTTGGTAAAGGATCTGGTTCCTTTTTAGATATTTCGGTTACTGGATGGCAAAAATCATTATTTCATCATTACTTACTTACTTACTTAAGGTGGCGCTACAGTCAGGGGCGGACCAGGGCCTCAACCAACAAGCTTCTTCCAGCGGGCTCATCATTAATTATTGCTAATTGTTATTAGTTATTACTTAAAAAACTTTGCATATTAATGAGTTTACCCAACTCGCTTGCCTCTACTGGCTCGTGTGTCCTCAGGGTTAAACTGAACATATCTACTTAGCTTGACTCCTCCCTATGGTTAGTCTTAGTTAATAGTTAGTTAGTCTTGGTCTCTAGTGTTAAAGTGAACAAATGTTCGGTTACTGACATTTCAGTTAAAGGACTCAAATTTACTTTCAAAAGAAAATTAATCAATAGCCTTAGGTTAGGAGTTATAAAAACCAAAATGATTGGTAGTAGGTATCCTGTGTCTGTATTAAACCTCTTTTCGCAGCAGCTCCTTGCGAAGCGTGAAATTAATCGTGAATGTATATTCTATAGACATATTCATACTTACATATTTGTATAACATAAAGCTTCATGTGAACGCCAACAGATGGATATCATTCTGGTATAGAACGTCGGTCGTCGCAAAAGTTTCTCCATCTGAGCTGGAGATGATGTTGATGTTGACATTTGTTGCGCATCCACGCATCAAAATATTTGAGTGGTGACAATGGATTTTGACAGGATTTCGCTAGGGTGCTGAAGCGTAGACCTTTCGGGGTGTAATTCGTACATCAGGGCCTACGACTTAAATTTTACTTTTTGTTGGTTTTTATGGAACTATGCATGTATAAGGTATTACCGCTGGTTTTGAATTAATTCAATGACGACGCCACTTACCGGAATTTTTTTCTTTTTTTTTTTACTTTCTTTGTTTTGTTTTCGATTTATATTTTCCCTTGTGATTTTGATTACACCAGAGGGATTAGGATTAAAGAAGAAAATAAGGTAAACGACAGGGATTTTTAATGATTGAAATTAACATTTTAATAAGCAAATTATGATGAGAGAACTATTGGTTAGTAAGGGATAATATTATGGAAAATCACTCCCAAGAGTGGAGCATACTTTTAATTATAGGACTGTTTTTAATTGAAAATGTATAATATTAATGTGCATAGTCTGCTTCATTTGATTGAGTACTTTCAAATTTAACTGCGTTTTTTTGTACGATTTCCTACGACAACGGTTTTATAATGTTGTATTGTAGATACGTATCCCACTTCTGATACCATGTTTAATGAAGAAGACCTGATTTTGAAACTGATTTATTTTAGAAATTGATCTAATTAGGATTATGTTTAACAGTATAAGTATAAGCTAGACGCCCAGTTGGCCATTAGTTGTTGGCAATTTGTTTCGCAACTTAGAGAAATTAAATGAAAGAGAGTGATTTTGTGGTATACAAAATTAATGGTCAACATCTGGTCATCCTTGCAACAACAAGTTAATAGCAGCAAAATCCGTCATCGGTGCGTTTCTCCGTGTAACACAATATTTTTATTTAATTTTGAGCAACACAAAGCTTCAGAAACAAATTGGCACTAGATTCGCTATGAAAATCAAACAAAAGAAGCAAGAGACATTGGAGGTTACCACAACAGTTTTAAAAGCTGGTAAAAGCTACAAGATTTGGTAGTAGAAGTAAGTTTTTATCATCTTATCGCTCACTGCTAACACAGGTCAACCTTTGATTGGAAAGTTCAAAAATCACAGTTAACCTAGCCACAATAATACCAAAAATTAAATCGAACAATTTATTTCTATAAATTTTATCAAATATGTAATTTTAAAGAAAATAACACAAAAATAATTATTGATTTCAAAACAAAAAAGCTTTAAACACTATCTTGAAAAGATTATGGTTTTTTTCCTCAAATTTATTTTAATCACTTATTTTTATCTAAAGATTATTAAAAATGAACAAAAACTGTTTTTTTTTTTTACAATTTTAGACCTTGAGCCTTAGCAAATTTTTGCATTACACTATTTATAATATCAGACATAACTTTTTCTTCAAGATCAGTAGGCTTCACTTCATCTTCTTCATCATCGTCATCATTTTCATCGTCAGTATCTTCTGGTAAATTGATTTTCTCGACAGCAGCAGCTTCAATGGGTTGGGCTAAGCCAAAGCTTACTTGAACGTCATTATCATCAAGCTGTTCATCCTCTTGAACATTTCTGAAGGGAATTATAGATTCATTTTCTTCATCATCTTCATTTTCGCCATCATTCTTTAAGGCTGAAGCCTCAATTGGTTCAGCGAAACCGTAGCTAACTTCCACATCTGGGTCATTCTCCTTGGCCATATCGATAGCTTCCTCAACAGCACCAAAGCTAATAGGTACTATATTGTCTTCAGTTTCCTCTTCATCTTCGTCGATTTCCTTTATATTGTCTTTCTTTATATCATCAATTTTCACCGGCTTAGCAAGACCATAACTCAAAAACACATCTGAATCTTCTTCGTCTTCTTTATCAAAATTTGCTCCTGCACTTTGCTGTTGTTGTTTCTCAAGAAGTTCGATCTTCTCAAGAAAGGCCTTCAAGTTCGTTGGTTTCTGACGGAATTCTTCTAATGAATCATCGGCTTCCTGAGGTTGAGAAACTTCAGGAACAGCATCAGTTTCTTTTTCATAGACATCTTCACTTTTCCCTTCAGATTTTATTTTATCGAAATGATCGACGATCCTTTTCAAAACTGGTTCAAGCTTAGCAAGTGGCAGCCTTGATCCGGCCTCTGGCAAACGGGCAGCTGAAGTCACAGCCACAATAACGGCAAATAAAATAACCAAAGACTTCTTCATGTTTTGACAAAGTTGATAACACTGAGTTGCAAAGAAATTTTGTAGAAATATTTATAGATTTATTTAATAAATGAATTCGATTCGATGGTAAGAATCTTTTTTAAGTAAAAGTCCTATAAAGCTTCCGATAATAGATGCCAAGAACTAAAATTATCAATATCTTATTGAATTATATTGAACTTTTGTTATTTTCTTCTTTTATCTATCAGACCAGAGAAAGAGCAGCTATGATCGTAATAAAGTTTCGTATTAAGATATCTTATCGCATGAATCAGCTGTGTAAGGGTTGGCTTTTTGAGCTTTTTGACTTCTTGCAGACGACAAACATGATAGTGATATTGAAATTCGTTGAAAACAAACGATATCGACCTGAAAATTAGTTCAAATGGCACAAAAAGTATTTTTCATCAGCTTTATTGATAACAGAATAACTCTACTGATAACACCTAGATTATTATGTTGCTATATTGTTAACACTTGGATTTCATCATATTTCTTGTGACGATTTAAAGCTACACACATATGTGCTTTTATGTTTTATCTTTCTTTTGGATATTTGATAATGAAGAAAAGCGCCAGAAAATTGCATACAATTCTAAAATTCAATTTCAACTTTCCAATAGTTTAAATTTAAATGGTAACGAAAAGATTTTTGCTGAAATTCCCATAAATTATATGAAATATTTTCACTTTTTTCTTTCAATGATTCATAATTCGTGATGTTTTGTAGTGGAGAAGAATGTTATCAAAGCTACTGGAATGTCATAAAGATTGTAGGTCACTTAAACCTTTAGTATTTTGATTGATTGTGAAAGTAGTTTGGTCAGCTCATTAAGATCAGTGGAGATTAATAAAAGCGTGCATCCTGAGCATATATAGCTTAAATTGTGTTATTGAGGTTTTATGCGTTAGGCGCCATTCAAATACTTAGTTAGTTATTTTACTTAAGGTGGTGCTACAGTGTGGGGTGGACCAGGGCCTCAACCAACAAGCTTCTTCCGACCGGCTCGGTTTCTATCTAGCTGTCTCTAGTTTCACGCCACCTTTTACATTGTCAACCTCTACTGGGCTGTTCCACGGGGTTGGATTCAAAGACTTTCCGGGCCGGAGCATTGGTGTCCATTCGCTCTAGGTATACCAGCCATCTCAGTCGTTGGCTTTTCACTTTTGTGGCTAGGTCGGTGTCGCTGTGCAGCCCGTACAGCTCGTTGTTGTATCTTCTTCTCCATTCCCCATCTATGCGGACGGGACCATCACCCGGAGAATTTTCCTCTCAAAACGATCTAACGCGTTCTTATTCACCGTTAACAGTGTCCATGCCTCTGCACCACACATCAGAACTGGGATGATAAGCGTCTTAAACAGGGACAATTTAGTTGCCCGAGAGAGGGCTTTGCTTCTAAATTGCCTTCTTAGCCCAAAGAAACAGCGATTGGAAAGAGTAATTCTTCGTTTGATCTCAGCACTGGTATCGTTCGCTGAGTTTATAGCGGATCCTAGGTAGACAAAGTCTCTGACCACTTCAAAATTATAGCTGTTTATAGTGACGTTCTGTCCGAGACGTCGGTGTTGGGTGCCCTTTCTTGTTGACAGCATATATTTCTTTTTGCTTTCATTCACCGTTAAACCCATCTTCTTGGCTTTCTTCTCAATACTCACAAAAGCACCACTGACATCACGCTTTGTTCGTCCGATTATGTCAATGTCCTCAGCGTAAGCAAGTAATTGGACGGACTTTTGAGAGATTGTGCCTCTAGTGTTGACGTGAGAGTTTTGCACTATTCTTTCAAGAAAGATGTTGAAGAAGTTGCATGACAGCGCGTCACCTTGCCTAAAACCTTTTTTGACATCAAAGGTGTCGGTGAGGTCTTTTCCGACCTTGATGGAGCAGCTTGCATTCTCCATCGCCATCCTTCACAAACGGGCGAGTTTGGCAGGGTTGCCAAAATTAGACATTGCTCTATATAGCCGGGTTCTATAGATGCTGTCATACGCGGTCTTGAAATCGATAAAAAGGTGGTGGGTATCAACTTGAAACTCCTGGGTTTTCTCCAAGATCTGCCGTAGTGCGAATATTTGGTCGATGGTGGACTTCCCTGGCCTAAAGCCAAACTGATATGGACCTATCAGGTTGTTGACGAATGGCTTTAGGCGTTCACAAAGTACGGCTGAGAAGATCTTGTAGGCGCAATATTAAGAAGACTGATGCCTCTGTAGTTGGTGCAGTCCAGAGGATCGACTTTCTTGAGGATCGGGCAAACAATGCTGAGGTTCCATTCATCGGGCGCCATTCAAATAAAATCTTTGAAGAAACAAAATATCCGTAAGGAGCATTAGAATCGCTTCTCATAGCCACTGATTAGTGACATTGCGAAATATTCCCCTTTCTACCAACCTCCCTTTCAACCTCCCACGGTAGCGGACAGTTCAAAATCATATAAAGACTGTGTAATGTACACCTTTTGTACCTATAAGAAGGCGCAAATTGAGCTGTTTTAAACTACTCCTGGACTTTGGTAGGTTCGAAGACCCTAAATCCGTATAGCTAATAATTATACTGAATTAGTTTTGTATTCAAAATGGAGCCTGCAGAATGTAAATTTATTTTTCTACTAGCCCTTACCCGCGGCTTCGCTCGCACTTTATGGCAGTGCATATTTATTTATTTATTTATTTATTTATTTAAAGCTAAATAATTTACAAATTAATTTACAAACTATTTAATTAAAAAGCATCAGGGCAACCAGGCCATATGATGCTATCTTTTATTAAATGTGATTAAAACAAATTTTTAACTATTTATTTACATTATTAGTGAAAAAATGAAGTTTGAAAGAGGAATAGAAAACAAATTAAGAAAAATGAATTATAAAAAGGAATTAAATTTAAATGTCATTAAACTTGTTGTGTAATGAAGTTACATCTTTTATATTTTTTATTGAGTTAAAGTTAGCTGGGTCTAAAATTTCTGCGAGTTGTGGATGAACTTGTTGTGGATCTGTTATTAGCTTGGATATTGGACAAATTACAAATATATGCCAAATTGTTAGGGCGGTTCCACAGTGCTGGCATTCCTCTGGCGACTCTTTGTTGTACAGGTGTCGACTCGTGAAGAGGGTTTTTCCTACCCTGACTCGTAGCAGTTTTATGCAGTCATCTCTTGTGAAATTTGTGTGGTATGGTATATGGTTTGGATAGAAGTGATAGCTTCGAAGAAATGTTTGTGAAGTTTTCCACTCTTCAGTCGTCTGCGTCCTCTGGATTGAGTCAAATATTTTTCTCGTGAGTCGGTAAGATATAGGGGTTGTTACAGTCAAAGGATATTTGCTGACTTCCTTAGCTGATGTGTCTACAAACTCGTTACCCTTTATTCCGACGTGTGCTGGCACCCAAGCTAAAGATAAGTTTGTATTTAAGTTGAGAGTGCTTCTGATAGCTTCTAGGGATGGGCATTTGTTTAGTCCACTGCGAAGTCCGTTAAGGATACCCAAATTATCAGTGAAGATAATGATTGTCTCGTTCCAGTGTTGGGCCAAAGATATGGCGTTCTCAATAGCTGTAAGTTCAGAGATGTAGCTACCAGCTAGATCCCACAAAAGTCCTTGTTGGATAAGTTTTGTTTCTCCATTTGTTTTGAACTCTATCACTGCATATGAAGAAGTGTTGTCTTTGAATGAGCCATCGGTGTAAAGGATACGTTTTGTGTTAGAAGAGGCTATCATATCCATATGCAGCTTACGGTATTGTTCATCTGGAGTTTCGTTTTTTTTATATTGTGCTAAGCTGGTGTCGATTTTAAGCAAGTTCCTCTTCCAAGGTGGTGGGGGATTAAAATTGCTTCTCAAACTAATTTCGGGGACTACTATTTGTGCTGCGGGTATTAAGGACACTATGTTTATCAACGCTGAAGTAGAATTTTTTCGGTTTGTTTTTTTGCTGAGTATCTCTTCTTTTAGTGTAATATGTAGCGGATGCATGATGTCGACTAACCCTTTGCTGGCTATATTTACTGCTCTCTTTTTGCCAAGTTCTTCGAAGGAAGTATATCTCCCTTCGACTCGGAGTGCTGCAATTGGTGTAGTTTTTAATGCCCCTGTTGCCGTGCGATAGCATTCGTTGATTGCTGCGTCAATTTTTTCGATATTTTTTTTTGCGGTCCACATAAAAACTGTCATACCATGTTGCAGGGTGCCTTCCACTAATACCTTAGCTATTTTAATCGCCGTTTCCAAATGTGGTCCTCGTTTTCGTGAGCAAATCATTTTGAGTGCGTTATTTCGAGATTTTAGTTGATTTAAGATATGTTTGGTATGTAAATCCCATTTTAGACTTCCACTGAAGTTAACCCCCAGTATTTTCAGCTGCCGTTGTGGCAAAATTGGATTTCCATGAAGAATAATCGGGGATGGTATGCACTTTCTTTTCCTGCAGAGATGAAGAGCTTCCGTTTTTCTTGATGGGACTATTGCACCTCTTTCATGAGCCCAACTTTGTATTGCCGAGTCGGTTTCTTCAATCGTTTTTTTAACTTGGGTAGTGTCACCAGAAGCCAAAGCGTAAATATTATCGGCGTAGATTCCGATGAAATCAAGGTTGTATCTTGGAAGTGCCAGTTCTGTTGCCAAAGAGTCGATGTAGGCGTTGTATATGATCACCGATAATGGAGAACCTTGTGGGATTCCGTTTTCAAGCTTGACTAATGAAGAGTCATGACCATCGACGTTAACTTTGAATGTTCTTCCTGAGAGAAAAGAAAGAATTATTTTCAGGGTTTTTTTGGGAATGCCCCATGAATATAGCTGATTGATAGCTGGAAAAGCTAAGACTCTGTCAAAAGCCTTTTCTAGATCCCATGACATAACCATACTGTGCTTTGTTCGAGACAGATTTTGAGATATTTTGTGTTCTAATAGATGTAACAGTGTTTGAACTCCTCTGTTTGGTCTAAAAGCATGTTGGCCCGGATGCAATTTCTTTTCCATCATCCATCCAATTCGTCTTGCAAGGATTTTTTCTAAAACCTTTGAGAGAACTGGGAGTAGTGAGATGGGTCGATATTCTTCGTATGAGTGAGATGTCGTCCCTTTTTTGGGTATTGGTTTAAGTTGTGCACATTTCCAGTCGTGTGGAAAAACACCTGTTGTCATGATGCTGTTGTACAAAGCACAAATCCTTTTTTTCAGACTATCATCACAATATTTTATCATATTGTATGTAATCTTATCTTCACTTGGTGTTGTCCCTTTTGTACCTTGCAGGGTTAGCTTGAACTCAACAATTGTGATAGGTTCCTTCAAGAACTCTGATTCATTTGACATATCCGGGAGATCTTCTATTTTAAAGTTGATCTTTTTTTGGATAGTAGTGTTTGAATAAGTGGTGTCAGCGCTATATCCTTTCCATTTGTTTGCAAAAGTGTTGGCTATCACTTTTGGGTCAGTTTGTAAGGTTTCTTCCATTAACATGTAGGGAAATTCTTGAGGTGGCTTGGAGGCTCGGAGCGACCTTATTCTGTTCCAAAGTGTTCTAGAATCTAATGTGGGGTCCATGGTATTGATGAAGTTTTCCCACGACAGTCTTTTTGCTTGGATAGACTCAGTCCACTATAATATTTTTTTAAATTTTATACACGTAACACACGCAAGTTGTTGTTGTTCATTCAAAATTATTCAATTTAATTGATGTATAACTTGCAGCATGCACTGCACTTGTGTTGATTTCCATTTACACACAAAACTCAACTTAAAATTTTATTATTAAAAGCAACTTTTAAACTATTAATTGATTTGTTTTCAAACTTTATTGATTTACTTTTTTCCTAATGTAAAATTAAGCTGTTTTGGTACCAAATATTTTCATTTTAAATCAAATGTCTTCTAGACTTAAAATTTTAATTCTCTAAAGTTATTTATTATTATTGATTTTCAAAATCATATGTGTATGATCTAGCCCTGAACTTTTCATTCAAACGTTGCCTTAAACCTTGGGATATTTTTTTCAGAAAGTACTAAACAGTTTCGCTTACTTTGCTAATTCTTTTGGAATGTTTTCAAGCATATGAAATACCTTTATCCACAACCCGAATTCTTGCTCAAGTGTAACGTAATTAATAAACGTGACATTAATTTTAACAGCGATAGCAAACACCTGTTTCGCAAGAAATATAATAAGGGCATTTCTGGTATACACATTCACAATACAAATTCATAAGTATATGTACAATTGTATATACATATATGTATAATTATATTTGCTTAGCTAGAGCAAAGCCGTAGCCACATCACATTACCGTTTTGGGTCGAATTGGTGGTTATTCAAGATAACCAACAGCCCCATCACCAATATCACCACTGCCACTGATGATACCTTACCAATTGTAAGAAAATGCTATGTCGTTGAATTATACACTCTGAATCACTTGATTAAGGTCACATTTGTGCGTATGAAGGTAATGCCGCTATTTCCAGCGATATCTGAGGCCTCAGAATGCTTCGGTCGAAAAAAGGACTAAAGTATCTTTCCAGAACATAAAGTAGGTAGAAAGTATATTTATTCCTCGCCGATGCCTGAAACCAAATAAATAATGGAGAATGGGCATTATTATGAGTTGCGTCCCGTCGTTGTAACACTTTATGACTTATATCATTGGAAAGGTTTCAATGAGTTCTATTCTTTTTTTTATTGGCATAAGTTTGTATCTCGTGCAGTTAAAGTTTTATAGCCCAATTATTACACTGAACTTTAACTCTTCCCCTGCACAAACTGCGTCTTAAGTGTGGTAGAACTTTCTGACCTTTGTCATTGGAAAGGTCTTAATGAGTGCTATATTTTTTTTGTATGGGCATAAATCTTTATCTCGTGCAAGGAAAGTGAAAAAGCCCATAATAATTGTTGCACCGCACTATAAATCTTTCCCTACACAAGTTGCGTCACAAGTGTTGCAACACTTTCTGGCCTATATCAATGGAAAGGCCTCAATTACTGCTATTTTATCGTGCAGACAAACAATTATAGCATCACTGACCCCGTTCCAATGATATCTGTCAGAAAGTGTTACAACATATGGGACGAAACGCCCATTCTCTTCTACAAGATTTGTCTTATTTGTTTTTATAACGTAAAACAAAATTTACCTGCTATAGCAAGTACCAAAGTTTTGCTTATTTTTCTTGAAAGCCGTTTCGACTATTCTAATAATTTCTGAAGGTGTTGTCTACTTTTTGGTATTTTCTCAACGCTTAATAAATCCTTTTTTATTTTGACATTCTCAAGAACGTTTTAGCTGATTTCTGATTCTTAAACGTATTGCACTCGTATACCCAAATTTTCAACGATCTTGATAACATAAGTTTTGTGTGCTTATGTAGAAACCTTTCGGAATCTTTTTTGCCAAAAACCATCGCTAACAGTAACCCCAATCGAACTATATTTTTTTCCTTCCATCTGAATCTAGTGATTCAGAGTACACATAGCATACACCTGGCTGTGTTGAGGTTAATAGGACTACTCTCAACCTATGTATCTTTGATGAGCCCGACTAGTAGGTTAGGTACCACCTATATACCTTCCCAAATATAGGCACATCTCTCTGACGTCTGACCCATAAAATGGTCCTTAATACATATGTTTTTGAGTTTTATCATATTGCCTAGAAGAGGCGGGAGGTGCGAGGGGATTTTCTCCTTCTCTTTTGTAATTGATTCTATTCCATAATTCCCTAGAGATCTTTAATACAGGAATATCCCTGTATACGCAAATCCTGAACATAAAAAAAGATACACGAGCTTTCTCTGGAAGTATGTACTTGTACATATCTACGAACGATAGCTTTTCGAACAAACTGAAGCGAAGGAAGAAAGAATCTAACAAATCACGTTCGTATAAGTTGTGCTACATCCTGAACGACCCTTCATGCATGGTTAATAAAACTTCCCAGTCCCCACCCCCTCCCCCTCCAGCAATATCAATGAGAATTTATTTGAATTATAAAGGCTTCATGAATATTTATATGACAAGAGAATTTTGTTGGGTTTCGTGTCTAGACAATGTCCCATAGGTGTTGACTCCCATTCTACTCACATGGTGGGAGAGGAAGTGGTATTTATTTCCGGTCTTGAACCACCTTGGGTTTCATATTAAGGTTTATCTCATTTTTGTTCTTTCTCAATTAAATTATCTTTTAAATTAAATTTAAAAAATTAATTGAAAAAAAAATGGGTCAAAAGAGAAAAACAACTATACTACACCACAAAGTCTACACGGAACATGGACATACGTCCAAAAACCGCATCAGCTCATAGATAAACAGCATACATGCCAAGGACATCTACATGTGATTTTGGCCTCTTTTTCTTCTAACCATCCTAAAGAGGGATGCAGAAAGCAGTACAGAGGAGGCTGGATACAAGCATATACAACCAACGCAACGCACAGAGAAAACGTTTCAAAAACTATGTTGAACAAACTTTTCGTTCAGTTTTCTGGATTGTATATTATACAAAATTGTGTGGTGGTTGGTGGTCTATATATGGCTTTAGTCTCACCCAACCGGAAATCCAGGTCAAAGACATTTTCAAAATTTTCACACGGAAATATCCAGTGACATAGAAAACTATGACTAAGGCATACCTACATAGGAAAATGAAGTCAGGACCATGAGTAAAACTGGAGGTAAAATCTATGGTGGCTCGTTTGGAAGTTTTTTTTTCAACTCGAAACTTGGGTTTTGAATTTTTTTCGGTTGTGGATTTGTAAGAAGCTTAAATTCAAGGTTTTACTAAGAAGTAAATTTTTTTTTTTTTTTTTTACTTCCCAAATGTGACAATGACAACACTGAGAAGTTTGATGTACATAAACTCCAGCGCAGATATATGTAAATAAAACGCACGTACTTGCTCTTATGTTCCAGACACTGCAGGTTTAAGAAAATTGAATATAATTACATGGAAATTATGAGAGCAAACTGTAGAGAAGCATGAAATGCGACATTTTTGACAGTTGGAGTATGATTGTGTGGAAAAAAAACTTTTTAAAATCGTTGGAGCGGTTTTTTAAGAAAATAATTTTTTATATATAAGATTCTTAAAACATTTTTAAGGACAAATTTTGGAATGCAAATCTAAGGTATATATTTATATGCAGATATAAACAAAATTTAAAAAGGAAATTGTCAACCCGTTTTTGAGATATCGAATTTTCAAAAAAAATATTTTGAAACTTTTTTAAAAATTTAAAAACTTTTTTTTTAAATTTTGATATGCTATAGGTATTATTTAATCTTGCCTGAAATTTGTATATAAAAAAATTTATCTAAATCAGTTAAGCCACTTATGAGAAAATTCAAAATAAAAAAAACGTTCTATGACAGGTACTATTAATAGTTGCTAAGTGTAAAATTTTATAATTTTTGGTAGTAGATCGTACTAATTTTAGTATATGGAAAAATTTTAATCAAAATCGTAGGAGTCGTTTTTGAGAAAAAAAAATATTTTCCTTTGCGGATTTTTATTTTTTCATATATGTAAAATTTTTCTAAAGTATTTTAGAGATTACTAAAAAACTCTTAAGTATCCAGTTTCAAAAAAAAATCGATCATGTAGCTTTCGAAATATTTGATTTTCAAACAATGAAATTGGATATTTTTTAAAAATCCATTTTTTTTTTTTATTTTGGTACACAAAACTATTTATATTTTTGGAAGCTTCTGTATAAGAACAAAATATTGAAATCAGTCATACCGTTTTGAAGAAATTCGAAAATTAAAAAATGATTCTTTTGGAGGTACCATTAATAACCATTTTTTGAAAAATGGTTTCCTACTCAAAGTTAGCCCTTACCAAAATTAGTTCATTGAATTTTTTTAAAGAAAAGTTGTGGAGCCGTTTTTGAGAAAATTATTATTATGTAAAATTGCTACAAAAAATTTTAGGTAGCTATGGAAGGTACCGTTATTTTTGGTTCAAAAAAAAAAAGGAAAAAATGTGTGGGCATAATCACCAAAAACTTCTATGTACCAAGTTTGAAGAAAATCGATCGAGCAGTTAAGGCTGTAGACGAACAGACAGACAGAACTGTACTACCCACTTTTTTGGTGTTCTCTATCATCGTAATGTCATGTTTGATTGTTATCTCAAATTTTTTTTGCGTAAATCCAAAACTTACCTTATAGTACCTATGTTATGTACGTATATCGCAAGTAAAAATTTACTCAAAAGAAAATGGGCTTTTAGTTCACAAAGGAGATTAAAAGCATTTGTTTGAACCAAAAACTTCTTTCAAAGGTTAAATCCATGGCGGTCGTGAAGAACCAGGTAAGTCGAGATACCTGAAGTGAATTATTATTTTTTTTTAAATTCTTAAATAAATATTTAGAAATGTTTAACAAAATTTTACCCTCATCTAGTACTTTCCTAAAATATTTGACAATACATGATGAACATTTGTTTTGACATTAGTTAGAATTTGTGATTGTTATTAACATACACCCCGACTTTCTAAAATTTTTAAGTGTTTGAGTTACCTGGTTCTTCACAACCGCCACGGAAATAGCCTTTTAAACATTTAAAAAAGTCCTTCGTGAAATTGGCCATCAGAAACAAAAATAGCAATTTTTGTAAAAATAAAATATTTATTTTGAGGTACAGTGTGAAAGGTATCCTCAGCTTTTCGTACCTTTCACATCTTTGTATTTTGGATGTGAAACTACAAAGATAGTTATGCTTGTCTCATTTATCTCTCATCGTAACAGTATTGTCCCAGGAATTTTAAATCGTGTACATGCTTCAAAAACTTAATTGATACTGTTTTGAAACACTAAAGCGGAACCTTTCCCTATGCGATTACGATATCAATATGCCACTTTGCATGAGTGGCGCTTCCGCGCATTATTCCAGTGGTTTATCATTAATTCGTCGATTCTGTTTGATTAGCACGATTTAATCAAAGATTTCCTGGAATTTCGTACGTTCATCATTGGTTATTCCGAAAGCGTAGGTTTAAAAAGGGAAACAAATTCTCCCCAATTCCTACGAACAGAGAACAAGAATAAAGAAAAACCCATCATCGCCCATCTTGCAAAAAAAAAAACACTTGTAAAAATTTTTTTACTAGTAGTTAATGTAGTAATGCTTTTTTGGCAGGCCTAAAATAAAATATAGAAAAACTACAACTGGGAAAAATCCCATCGCTATGTTTCACAAAATGTCAGCTCTGCCTACAATCTTAAACTGTCATTTGGAAAGGTTTCAAAATAAAAATCAGTCAGCCGTATCAAGATTAAAATAAATTTCACGTGGATAGTTATTTTGTATAGTTATTCAATTGGAAATAATCTTAAATTAAACACAAAATTATATTTCAAGACGCTGATTGTCCGTGTTTTGTACACAAAAAAAGATTTTTTCAAAAGCTCACTCACACTAAACTAATAGACTATCTACGTTTTCACCGAACACTAAATCGACATACATATAATAAGATTTACATCGAATCTACGAATTGTTTTCGTTAATCTACAAGATTAAAGATTAATCTACAAGATTAAAGATTAATCTTGTTAAATCTCCGTAGAACAAATAGTTGAACAAATCAAACTAACCTATTCTTATATGGCACTTAAGGACCCATTTGGGGCTGGATTCAGTTCTCCATTTTTTAACAAAAAAGAAACATTCTATCTCACTTCGACTACATCAGAAAAAGTGAAACCCGTTTTGCTTTTGGAGTGTGCTGTCAGAGTTAATATTCTTTTTAGACCAAGAGCCGACAGCAAATTTTGGGAGTGGAGGTATAACCAAAATCGGAGCATGAGGGATTATAGGTACATGTATCGTGATATGGAATATGAAAGTCTGGCAGGTTTTTTTCTCAGCCTTTGGTAGGGGTGGGGGTTTAAAAACCACTTGGTTTCCTTTTTATATGGTAGGCTCATTAACACTTCAACGCATTTTTAAAAAATAGGAAATGATGCTCTGTCATTTTCCTTAAGTTTCAAGACTTTTATCGTGGTGATCCGATAAATATGACCCATGATTTAACCTTTTTAAGCAAACCTTATTTGCGTTTTTGTGGAGACTTTGTTTGTTGATTTTTTGTTTTGCTGAAAATCTCCAAAAAAAGGGATGATAAGGTTCACGTAAAATGGTTATATCTTGAGTTCTATTAATCGGAACGTCAAGGTTTTGGTGTTTATGCTTAGAAAAAATGACAGGGAATCATATCCGATCTTCTTAAACATTAATTAAAGAGGTTAAAACCCTAAAAATAAATCAGGGGATCTACCACTTTTTAACCCCCAACCCCTCCCACAGGCTGAAAACAAAACCTGACAGACTTTGGTATTTGATATCTCGATAAATGTACCTATAATCCCTCATACTCCGATTTTGGTTATACCTTCACTCCCAAAATTTGCTGTCGGCTCTTAGACTATTTTAATCTTTTCTTCCGGTAGAAACACCACATAAATCTTTTTCCTTAAATCCCAGAATATCTTTTGGTGAAAACGTTAATGACAGAAGGAAAATGGAAAGATTATTGGAAAAACTATGATTTATTAATCTAACTGAAAAATGAGTGAACAAACAATCTCTGATTAACACAGATTTATAACAATTTGTAATAGAATCAGTGATAATCTAATTGCAGATTCAACCCATTATGAACAAACTTTGCTTAAAATAGTTTCAAGCGTGCTCCTCACCAAAGCAGCAAAACGAATATGATTGTTTTAACCTACCGAGTTCTAGAATTGTTAAAAAAAAATTTGGCGAGACCAAAGCGAGATGACGGCAAAGTATACCAAAAACAACGTGTAAATGTCGTGGTGTGGCCATAGCGAGAAGGCCACGGCACAGATCCCCGTGTAAACGGATACGGTGAGACCACAGGAAGACGATCACAATGACCAAGACACCGAAAACGACGTTTTTGCTTTTGAAACACTTATTTTTAACTTGTTTTAACATTTTTGAACAAAATTATATTGAAATAAAAAGATCTTTGACGAGACTATAGCGAGACCAAATCGAGGTGATGGCAAATCAAGCAAAATTTCAAAACCCACGTGTAAATGTCACGGTGAGACGAAAGTGTGATCCTAGCGAGTAAGCCACGACACAGAACCTCGTTTAAATGAGCAGGGCGAGACCCCAGATATACACGGTACTGTACCATACCTACCCGTATTTTTGGTCAAGGTGGTCACGCTATGTATACCTCTGTGGTGTTTGGTAGAAATATGATACCTACCTACATAACTTCAAAAAATTATTTGGGTCTTCACTTCACATCTACTTTATGTACCTATATGTCGAACTAGTGTTAGACCGATGAACCGATTTCCTATAAATTTGGAACATATTTTTTCAAAGAATAGGTAGGTAGATACCTATGTTCATAAATATTTGAATACCTAGCTTGATGTAAAGTTGTTCTGATACCTATGTGAAGGCGCATATAAATGGTTGAAGTTATCATGTTTCTACCACACACCACAGATATTTATACAATTGGTTATGAACATTTTAATAAAATGCCTCTCCTCTGAAAAACATCCCAAATGTAACATACCTAAGTTACCTTCCAGCTAACTATATGGAATCATCAAGAACTTACAATATCATTTTGAAATATGAAAAGTTGATTTTTTTTTTTACAATGATCGACCACACTCTATTCACTTCAATAGGAATAATCCAAAGTGGCAACACCTTTAAAACGGCGAACTATTTCAACTCTGCATCTGCTTCTGCACCCAAGCAAAACACACGATTATTATTTTCATTCTCATCCTTCACACATTCGCACTTCCAGTCAATCTTCTCCTTCTTTTCAGCGGTACCAAAAGCCACCCACAACATACCACAGCAACAGCAGCCAAAAAACCAGTGATGGGTACCTCATACATGAGGCAGTACAAAATGTCGCATACACCACTCTAAAATGTCCCATTACCTCAAAGCAACAAAATGTATTACCTCACACCTCACCATAAAGCAACAAAAAATATATCCCTTACTCTTTCGTCTCCAGAAAAAAAAGCTATTCGTACTTCACTGTTCACTCTTGTCGTTGTCGATGAAGATGATCGATCAACGATGAAAGGAACTGATGAAGAATAAAGTTGAGTGTAAAGTGTATGAGTATGAGGAAATGCCTCGTACTCAATACAATAGTACATTCTCTCTCCCACCAACAAACTCCAACAGCAATAGAATGGAGGAGGACATACGAGTGTTGTACTACAATATAACAAAAATAATGGAGTTAGATGCTATTTAGATTGGGAAGGCTGAGACCGGTCTCACGGCGGTTTCTGGACAAGAGAAGTGGGGGGTCAGGGATGTCGTGGGGCATGAAGAAAACATAAACATCCGACTCATGAGTCTCATTTTGTTGTTGTTTCAATGCGCAAAACATTGAAGTTGTTGTTGTTTCTATGTGTTTTGAGGTGCCTCAAATTTTCTAATGTAGACACGATGAGACTCACGAGTCCAGACTCAATTTCCTAATCTAAACAGGCTCTTATGCAGAATTGCAGATCATCATGCAAAGGGTTGAAAATTAAAGGTGTTTTTTTTATTGTTTGTTTGAAGGAGAAGGAGGTTTGTTATTGTTTGAATGAAACTGTGTTTTGTTATACAACTGCATTCATTTTCTTGTTGTGTGTTTTTTAGAGATTATGAAAAAAATATCGTTTGTTTTTTGTTCGGTTGCGTGATTAATGTTTAGTCCAGTTTATAGACTACTACTCCCTTCTTTCTATAATTCGACTCCCACAACCCACTCTATTTGATCGTTGTTTTTTTAATTAAATTTAAAATAGTCCTACCTGTAACCTGTAGTGACTTATTTATCATTATTTGTTGTTATTGCGTACCTACTTTGTAAATAAAATGGAGAATCGATAGTTTCCAGAAACTGAGAAACCAGCTAAAGTATGTATAGGAATACCAACATTTTAAAAGTAGCTAAAAAAATAGTTGTTTATATATTTATCCCTGTCCTCACTGCTTAGTTACTTAGGCTTTGAACCTCTTGATTGTTTTTAGTTTTTTATTTGACATTACTTAATTTATATATTTTATTCAAATTTCATGATCAACAGAATTGAAGAGACATTATTGAAAAATTTAAATTTTGAAGTTAAAATGTCCCTTTAAATAGGTTTGCCCCATGGGACATTTGAGGTGGGACAAAGTACCACCTCATTTCGAAAAATGAGTACCTCATACAAACTCATTTCAAATTCGTGTCCTACCCATCACTACAAAAAACATTACACAAAATTCCATGATCCACCGCCACCGTTTGTTCACTGCACACACATTCAAATTCCAATAGTCATCAACGAATTCGCCGTGTCTTCTCGTCTGTGCCTGCGTTTCTGTGTAGCAACACCACTTGTATTGTTGGATTGGCTTTGGCTTTAAATTCTAGTCTGTGTCTGTGAAATTGAAGTGAAGTGCATTTAAATTTATTTTGCTTTGTGGAAAAAGATTATTAATTTAATGTGAAAAAATTCTAATTTTCGGTTTTAAATTGCTTAAAATATTGTTCTTCAGAGTGTGTAGAATATTTTTCCGAAAAAATTTAATCGTTTTTGTCACAAGAATGCCAGGTTTTTCGCGAAATTTAATTAGCTTTTCGTTTCTATTCACTTTGGCTGTCGCTTGGGGTGGTAATTTGTCCGCGTTCTTTTTTTTAGATCATTGTGATCGTTATTTTTGTTTGAATAATTCCGTTAATTTCGAAATCGTTTTTAATAATTCTACTTTGTTGATAAAGTTCGGGTGTTTCTTGTTGAATGTAATTTTAGAGTCGAGCTTTGGATAAATGGATATTTTTTTTTGTTTGTGGTTTAAATCATGTGCAATTATAAGACTTGGAGCTGTTCAAGATCTTCAAAATTGAAAGAGGCATCTTTAAAACATTTTGGTAAGTTTATATAATTATAGAATCAAGATTTATTTTTAAGCAATAATTGAATTGAACTTAAATATAATTAAATTTTAAGTATAGGTAGGCAGGTAGGTACCTAGACGTTTTCTGAATGAAACGTTATACAAAAAGTCGTTAGTTCCTAAGTACCTATTATTAGAATGGTTTTCCACTAAAGATGTGTGAGATAACTTTAACGGTCAAATTTTATTGTATGCAGACTTTAATTCTGTAACTTGGCTCTAAAAGGGCCAATGTCCATTTTTTTGAATACCTATTGACTTAAACACTTTTTGAATCAGTAGAAGAAGTTCTACGACTGTAATAGCCAGTTTCGCAGTCTCGTTTAAACCTTCAACTGAGTTTAGTTTGCTCTGCTGAACTCTGCGGGTAATAAGGCGGCCACATGTGCTCCAATTTCTTAATAAGATAACGATGGGTATAGAAAGTTTAACTTACAAAAGGATAACGAATGAGCATTTTTAGAAATTAAAAAGCAAAATTTTTGATTTCCAAAAAAATTGAAAAATTACACGTTGGCCCTTTTAGAACCAAGGTAAAGAATTATAGTTCTAAGTTTTTCTTACCAATTGAGAAAAAATAAAGCTACTATTCCTTCTATAATTTATTTCTAAGGGATTTTTTGAGGATTCGTTAAATCAAAACGTTAAAATTCCCGCTTTATTAATGAAACCCCAAGGGAAAGAACGGACTGTTCGCTTCCACTTAATTGCAATCAAATATACCTAGGTACTAATTTATCATACATTGTGAAAGTTGTAGTCAAATACCCTTCCATCACCCACGACCTTATGAACTGCAATCATTCAAAAACTTACGAAGGTATAGGCACACACACCATCAATTTAAATTTAAAAAAAACCTATGCCTTCAATAGCCTCCTTCCTGAAAACCTATATTATATTATTGCTTTTGTTAAACAATTTGTATTTAATTAATAGCAGAACAATTTTTCTTTTGGGATGTCATTGGAGAACATAATAATAATAAAATGCTTCCTATAGCTTTCGCAACATCAACACAAGGACTTTGATTGGAATTTTAACCAAATTGGTTGATCGGATTTGTTGTGCAAATGTTAAAAACAGAAGTACCTACGCCAAAAAAGAAATAATAAACAAAACAAAAATGCAAATCGAAATCGGATTTCGTACTGTGATTTCGCAAAAATTATTTACATTTTTCATTTTTTCGTTGTTTATTCTGTTTAATATTTAAATGTTATTTTTCGCGCTCCTCTCTCTCTGTCGAATTCACATATTGGATTTTTGTGTAGCATTTAATTTGAAAATTTCTGTTGTTGTTATTGTTTTTTTTTTAGGGATAAATTGAAGGTTTTACACGCGTATTTTAAATCCTATACACTTCATGTGCTGCTGCAAATTTATTCAATATATGACACATGTCGTACCTAGTTATGGTTGCCACTTGGGTAGGAATTTTCAAATTTTGTTGTTGACGATTGAATTCATCCTCTAAAAATTAAGGTTTAAATTTGCGAAGAATAAAGAAATTCAACGTTTGTCAGACGATTTTTGCTCAGTACATACCTACCTACATGTTTGTATTTATTCATTTTGAAAATTTGGAGTTCAGTTTGAACAAAAGCGAATCTAGCCACGAACCAGAAAAGTTGTCAACAGGGGACCATATAAACGGTAGCAATTTGTTCAGGAGAGAAAAAGGACTTTTCTCTAACGTTTACAAGTTAAGAACGAATTATGTATGTAGGTACCTATGTGTTATAAAAATATTTTTACTTAAAAAAAAAATTTACATTTATAATGGCCAGTTTCACAGCTTCGTTTAAGTTTTGAACTGAGTTCATTTTGTTTTGCTACACCCAAGTTTAAACCCAAAGTACCTATAGTTTAAACTTGTATTATGAAATTGGGAGTAAGAGTTATGAAAATCGAAGTCATAATTGCCCATGGTCTCAAGTTTTTTTTTTCTAGACAAAACCAAATCTTGATTTTGAAGCAAGATCTAAAAGGACTTGCTGCATACTAGAAAGATTTGACATCTCTCTGAAGTTGAAAGTTGTTTGCTGAGGTTTAACAAATATTTTACAGTCCCTTTGTTTGAGTGGATCCAAATTTAGTAAATAGGTTATTAGTAAGAAGCGACCAAAATAAGAACCGCACGTTCAAAGATGTCTTCCTTGATTGATGTGTTCATTTATTGATATCGGAATTCTTTTTTTTACTTTAATAGATGCACAATTTTTGTTGTTATTTTTTGCAACTATTCTCGAAAATAAATTTTTTTTATCGTACAATCAACGCGAATAACTTATGATTTTTTATACATATCCATTTTACTTTTTGTCTTAAAACTACTGTCAATTGACTACTGACTTTTTTACAAATACCTTTCAAGAAAAAAAATATTCGATCTGAGATGGTTGAAAGGAATTGGACATCAAGTAATCTTGTCAAATAATTCTTCATCATTGATTTCTAGATCTTTTCTAAAATTCTTAAGGCCCAACTATATAATAGGCATGAGCTTGCTTATGCGTGCATAAGCACATGAGCGAATTTATGGAATCATTATAAAGTAACAATAATGGAGTCTAGCTCCGATTCACAAAATTTCGCCCACTTCCAAACAAAACTTTGAATTAGTGGTGACTGGTCTGATCTTCGGTCGAATTGAATCCGTACGGACTTAAAACGGTTAGGTACCGGAATTGAAAACGTCAAGAAAGTGGCGGATTGGGCGAGTTCAGGAAAAGGAGATCTCAGAGCCCTCAGCAATCTCATGTCGTTTTTCATTGAAATCTGAAAGATTTGATTTTAAAATCAAGAATTGTTGTCTTGAATGAAACATCTGGGAATTTTTTGAGAAGATTCAGTTTACACACATTGCATACATACACGCATGCACATACAAATCTCATATGGCATCGGCAAAAATAATAAAAAACAAACGAACTGTCCTCTTTCGATTTGTCGTTTGACAAGAGAATGTTTGCATGTATGGGTGAACGCAGATCAAATCTCTCAAATGAGAAAGATCGCATCTTTCGTCTTCAGATCTCATCTTTTTTTGAATAAAACATGAAAAAAAGGAAAATATGCAAATCTTTTCCCAAAAAGATCAGATTTTTTCAACAATGAAAAACGACATCAGTCTCGTAAACAGGATTCCTCAGAAATTTTGCTGTCAAATAATCCCGAGGCCACAGCAAGTACTTGCAAGCAAGTTGCAATACTTACACATTTGTTTACAAACACAAACAAACCCAATCAACTGGCATGCGAGTTTTGAAGCCAGTAGTGAAGCAAGTTGAGAAGCAAGTTGGGAGACAAGCAAGTGGAATGCTAGTGGAAAGCAAGTGGGATGCAAGTGGAATGCAAATTACGAATTTGACAGGCAGTGTATGTAGCCAACTTGCTTGCAAGTACTTGCTCGTGTGGCCTCAGGGACCAGGGTAACTGAGGAAAGAAAATATTTGATTCGCTTGCTCAGTTTTTGACACTGAGCCGTCTGAGATCTCATTTTCCTGAACACGCCTATTCGTTTTTGCCGAACATCTATTGGCCTTTTCGATTGGGGACAGAATGACAGTTCTTGTTCTGAAATGAAGAGAAAATTGTTTTGGATTTGATTTCAGAATCGAAATGAGAAGCGTTCACACGTACCAAATCGGTCATCCGGATTGCCAATCGAAAAGGCCATATGATTCATAGACGTTCGGCAAAACGAACGAATGCACAATCCGCAATTTTTTTATTTATGGCCTTTTCGATTGGCAATTCGGAAGAACTCTCCGATCCGGAACGCCAATAAAACAAACAGGAATATATAGTTTGATTCTGAAGTTTTCGTATCCCTGTATTTGTGCAATTTCACATGCGGATCCCGAAATAGCGGACTTGGCGGACACAAATATGAACGAGTATGATAATTTTTAACAAATAAAATGTGAAAATAATATTCTAAATGGAAAATAATTGTTCGTAGAAACAGTAAAATGTATGAAATTCCCTTGTTTTTAGCTTAAAATTTACTTTTTGCAATATTTGACAACACTTTGACAAGTATGTGTTTGAATGTGTGAGTAGTTCTGGTTTCGATTCTGAAATGAAATCCAGAATCGTTTTCTGTTCTTTTCAGGAGAAGAACTGTCATTCTGAATGCCAATAGAACACTTTCAGAAGGGTTTACACGCATTCCGAACGCTTCTGGATTGCCAATCGAAAAGGCCATTAGTAAAAAGAGGACAAATACCGTCAAACCGGGTGACTTTGGCAGTTTTTCAAATTAAAATGTGAATAACTTTTGCAATAATTTGTTTTTTTTTTTTCAAATGAAGATTTCTACATTTTTACCTACTTCACTCACTCTATAGGTATGATAAGTCTTGAACAATACTCCTCCCTTAATGGGAGGGTGACTTTGGCCGGGCGGACGTTTTAGTCATTTTCATATGAACTACAGGCAGCAAGAGTATTTTAATGGAACAGGAAGTTTTTTCTCCAGATCACTCTTGTGCATCGTCTTTTTTTCTTGATATATTAAAAAGCTGTATCCAGCACCTCTTTGTAAGAATGTGACAGTCAACTCATCGCTCTATGCGTTTAAGATGCAGCCGACGTAAAATGTAATTTTTTTCTTCACTGCAAACCTGGCCAGGAAATAGTCACCAGCCTTGATAGTACAATCTTCGCTGACCATCATCTCTTCGTCACTCATGATTTGTTGCTCTTGCCAAGCAGCGAGGTCAACACTATCTGAGTCTTCCAAAGATAAGGAAATGAGTGAGTTTAAGGTATTATTATTAGTTGATGAGTCTGATGAAACTATGACCTTGCGGCGTCTTGGCTTGCGGTTGCAATATAGTTCTGATGGACTAGTTTTATCAGTGGACATCTCTTCAGTGTCACACTGAGTTGCTTCTACATTGGGAGACTTTGTTAAAACGCTCGGCGAATAGGTGAAGTCCGCAATAGTGACACAAGCACCATTGGCTTTCTGCTCGAGGTATCTGGGGCCCGAAGGCTCTTCATATAGTTCAATACTGAATAACTAAGGGCCAACATGTTGCTGGTGGTATTATATTCAGGTGTTCTTGGATCTGTTTTTTTTTTCCAGTTTAGCTAAAACTTGTGCTTATCGCATGGATAAATTCCAGTTGCCCGGAAACCAGATATTAAATTTTCCATTGCCTTATCATTCTCATGTAACCGGTCCCACACTTTTTTAGACGCTTAGGAAATACTTCTTTTGGCACTGTTTGCCACTGCCACCTAAAAGCACAATAGGTATGAGGAACTGACATTTCCTTAAAGAGTATCTGTTGTCATGAAAAAGTGCTTCTCATGGCCTTAGACATAATTTGGCAACCACGATACAGAATTGGTTGTTTTGCAATCGAATCGTAATGTAATCAAGGGATTACTACTTGACCAACATGATGGCCAAGCAGGAAAATTTGTATGACGCTGATTTTAATAAATATTTTGATTTAAATTAATTTAGTTTTATTTTAAATGCTGCTGCAAATACAGTAGATACGTTTTGCAGTTTGTATGTTATTTGTATCTGTACTTTGAATAGGTAGATTGCATACGAGTAATTTTATGTAGATAAAATTGACGGGGTGTTTGTTTTGGTTTGTTTTGAAGTGCGCTAATAAAACAACCGTTGTTGTTGGGTTATTTTAATTTTAAAATTGGTCAGTTATCGAGTGGAAATTTCGTGGAATAAACGAATTTTAGCTAAATTATGCAAATCAATCAAGGATTATAGTGGAAAACACATTCGTTGAATTCAACGAAAAGAGCCGCTGCCGTCCCTCCTTCTAGTCCACCTCACTGCTGCCGCCTCCAGCGCCTCGAATGTCATTTTATTTTATTTTTTAGTTAACTACACCCACACGAGACTTAAAATGAAAAGAGGCATTTAATTAAATCACTATTTGATTTAATTCACCAACATTTAGTTTAGATATTATGCAAGCATTGGTAGGTAGTTATAGTTGTGTGTTTTTTGTAGATAACTTTTATGTATGAATACCCTGGGATTTGAATAAATATTTTGAAAAGCTGACCATATGTTGCTTTTTGGAACTTCTATAATGGTGGAAAACTATGCAAATAGGCAAAACCAAAATTAATTATTTAATTTTTTGGGGCCGCTGAATAATTTTGATTGAATTTGACACAAAGGTGATAGTTTTTATTTATAGTCCAACACACAAATCTGTTTTGGTTGAAATATGAACAATTTATAAATTTGCCTAATTCGATTATGGAAATTGTATCAATTTTTCTCTTCAATGAACATTTTCAATAAATCGTGACAACAAAAATTAAACGAAATTATTTACAAATTTGTTCTTCTGGATTCTCACTTTACAGGATTTTTAAGCATTATACATTTGTTTTATCGCCACCGTTTATTTTCGATTACTTCTACGGTCCGTTTCAATTTTTGGTACCTACCAAAAATCCAAATAAATAATACCTTTAAATACCACCTACATCCTTGCCACAGAAGATAGCACTGGTGAAGAGTATAGATTATATAAAATGGAATCTAGTTTTTCACTGAAATTAAAAATTCACACCCAATTTAGATAAACAGAAATATCTAGGCGAACAAAAGTACATAGGTAGTAAATTGAAACTGAAGTGACGTGTAGTGTAGGTTGTAGGTATGACCAGAAAATTTGATGAACAACCAGATGAAGATATCAAGATATGTACCTATGTACTTCAATTTTAAATAGTAATTAATTTAATCTGGGGGATTTGAAGAATTGAAGTCAAGTTTTAACTTTCTGAAACTAACCAAATGGAGTTTTTTTTTTTAAAGAAAACAAATTTTAAGGTGGACAATATAAATTAGTGGCCTTTTCAATTTTCCTGTGATATACCTAAATTATATATTGACGATGATCACTGATTCACTGACTGACTCACTTCACTGACTTACTCACTGACTGACTCACTGAATGACTAACTGACTGACTCTGTAACGCTGGAAAATAATTTGAATATGAACGATTAAAAACGCTTCCAGATGCCAAACGCGTGTTGGGAAAATAATGGTCGACGTCTTAAAAGATAGATGTTGTGTAGACGCACCTTCAGGTAAAATTTCAGTGTTTCCACCTATCGGGAAAGTACTTTTTTCTATTTCAAAGGGTAGGACCTCCACATTTTGGGTAATTTTTAATATCTTGAACATGAAAAAAGTTTTAGAAATGCCTCCAGATGCCAAACGAATATGAAAAAGTTTAGGAAACGCTTCCAAATGCCAAACGCGTGTTGGGAAAATAACGGTTGATGTCTCAAAAGATAGGTGTTGAAAAAACGCACTCAGATACCAAACGCCTTGGGAAAATAAGGATGACGTCTCAGAAGATAGGTGTTGGCATGCACGAAGGGGTGGAAAAAAGTTGTTGGGAAAAGGAAAATTTGAAAAGCCAAGAAAAGTTAGACAAATATTTTTATTAATAAAATTAAAGATGGTGTTGACGCAGAATTTCACAATCTACTACATTAGGTACATCCAAGTTTGATTAGAAACCTACTTTGTTTTTTTTTAAAGCCACTTTCAAAGCGCTGGGGAGGGGGGACATGAAAGATTAACAAACTTAAATATTTATCTTGGTATAATATATGACACATGTTTTAAGGGTATTTTCAAATGTCCAATCTTACTAAATCGGAATGAACTCGATACAACCACTTTGAAAAAGTTATAGTCCTTTTCATAAATGATGACTACATTTTTAGTGAAACGAGTAAAATATTACCAAACTCCAACAGCATTGTCATGAAACTTGATCATATGCTTACATTATACCAAGATAAATATTTAAGTTTGTTAATCTTTCATATCCCCCCTGCACTTTGAAAGTGGCTTTTAAAAAAAAACAAAGCAGGTTTTCAATCCACTTTGGATGTAATAGTAGATTGTGAAACTCTGCGTCAACAAAATCTTTAATTTTATTAATAAAAATCCTTAAACTTTTCTTGGCTTTTCAAATCTTCCTTTTGCCAACGACTTTTTTCCACCCCCTTCGTGCAAAGGGAGGGGTGGTAAAAAATCAAATCAATAATGCAGTCCTATAGTTTCAAGGATGCTGAAGCCGACGAAAGTTCTTGTGTCATCGTCTGACCTTTGGGTTTCAATTTATAAGCAACATTTGGGGATTTAAACTGGTAAGTGGCAACCCTTCTCTTGTCCTTCTGACAGTGTTGCCACCTTGGCAACACTTTTTAAAAGTAAGCTCAACTTGTCAGGTCAAAATGAATGGTTTTCCCTCATATCGTGCACTAACGTCCCTACTATATTGAATTAAAGTGTTTGATATCTACATATGTATGTATTCATTAATTTTCAAAGGGCGCCTTAGGCGCGTTGCAACCAACTAGTTTATCTATGTTTGTATATTAACTAGTAACATGTGAAGGTTCCAGGGGAAAAACGGCTTAAGTCCACTTTTTGAAATAACTTAATTAATGATGACATCTTGAAGATTTGTATGAGTACTATCTGACGTAGAGCTATTTCCTCACATCGGACTTTGAAAACTCGGAAAATAGCATACATTCTAAAAAACTTTTTTGAAAGTTTATTGCTTTCATTTCATTTAATTTTCTTTGATTAAGCGTTATTTTAATAATAAACTTACAATTTAATTTGTCTCGGAATCAACTCAAGTGGACTTAAGCCGTTTTTCCCCTGGACCCTTCATGTGTACAAAAGTAAAGGAGGATAACAGTAGCTTTGCATAATATTGTTTTTCAAAACTTTTTCATCATCTTCTGCATTTCGAGTGAAAGTCAATTTTATGGCGCACGCAATCTGCCTCTAAAATGAAATTCTCTGCCCATCCTCAATAAATACCGAAATAAAGCCTGATATTTAAACTTGCTTAAAGACCTTAAATTTGCAAATCTGGCCGTTCAAACCGCTGCGCGCTGGTTCTGCTGGCTGTTATAAGTTTTGGAATCAGTCCACTCGAAGTCGTTTGTTGTTGACGCACACCTTCCCACTGTCTGCTTTTGGTTGATTCTATGAAAGATTTTTGTAGACAAATCTTGGCACTTCATCAAAGCCTATCGTGATGTGCTTCTATTCAATTTACCAATAACCATTCTATCTGTGTCTTTTTGCAAATGCATCAATAGCTATCCAATATCATCAGGTATAAGAGCCATCTCGGACGACCGTATAAATATTTAATGTCACCTTATAGATTAAATCTCCTAAGAGCCAGATAATGGTACATATCTATATATAAAGACTATGTTTATGAGTGTTTACCCTCAATTTGGTCTAGAATCTTCCTTGCCCTCCGCCATAGGAATCCCCATAAATTGAATTTTTGTGCTTAAATATATCCTATACCAACAGGGAGCTAATACCCATATTCTCATAGCAAATAAGCTAAGTCTTTAAATAATACAAAACAAACCATACTACATTTCCACCCTCACTAAAAAGCAAGAGATGAGACAAAAACATTACAACAACAACAATAACAAAAATCCGAGAAAAACAAAAACAAAAGCCAAATGAACTTATTTTCAAAACTATAACATTTCTGAGTGTGCCCTACGTAGTTTGGCTATTGGCTTACCTATAAATTTCTCCCCCATTTACCATTATTTTTTTGTGTTTTTGGGGAGACTTGAAACACGATGAAAAAAAATATCAACCCCACAATCCCTTACAAAACATAAACAAGAAATGACAAAAAACTAACTGTCTTGTGTTTTAGAAAAACATTTCATTATATTCTACACACTCCAAGTTGAGTTGCCCGCCTGCTCGTCCTTTACACAACTCAAGGGATAAATTAAGCCCCAAGTTGTCTTGTGTATCCCTTAGTAGCCGAAATAACAGTTTTTCTACACACTTACTTCAAATTCACCGCATGATACTCTCTAGTCACAAATATCCTGCTCCCACCATCCCCCACAACTCCCAATTGCATACGTTGTTTTTCCCTTAGAAGATGGCCCGGTGAGGTAGGGGAGGAGAGCAGGGGCTTATATTACAACTTTTAATAATAAAATAAAATCAGAGAGCATCAAAGCATGAAAAATCAGTCAACTATGAACCTGAAGGAAGACTCAGACTTAATAAAAAAAAAACTAAAACAAAGAAGAAGCGGTGGTTACAGGGGGTCCACATTAGCCCCCTTACGCTGCATTCGTCTATCCTCAAGCACACAGGAAAGTATGTAATAAAAATAATAAAAATCGTATCCCCGCATCCATCTGCCCAGCCAGGGCGAATGCTCATTGTCAAACCTCACGACAACATATTGTACCAACCTTCCTATACCTACATACACACGCACTCTTCCGGATATATACAATAAGACTGCTACGCGTTAGGCCTGAGGTTACATCTTCAACTGTATACCGGTTACCTTTTCTCATATTTTTCTTGACAATAAATTCGGCAATTTGTATTCAAACACCGTTGCATCTTTAAGGGTGAGTATTCCAGTTCCTGGATCCTGGTGTGTGCACAGGGATCCAAAAAAAAAAAAATTGGGTTGGGGGTCATAATGCCCCAACCAAGAAGGGTGGTAATCCTTATTCATGTAACCAGCCACTTGCGTTGCATAAGTTGGGGGGATTCATTCCCTTTTTCCCTTCTCTAGATACCTTGTTGGCTTTGTTTTTCATTCTTATAATACTTTCTCGTCAGTTGTCTTGAATGTGCACACGCAGAGGACTCCAGTGATGGAGGCTTTTGTAGCTTCTTAATATCATCCAAACGCATAGAGGCAATGTACGTACGTATTAGTGTGCTGGTTTTCCTGAGAGTGCTGCTACAACCACCAGGGACTAAAAGTCATTGTTGCTGTATAAATGGTCTTGACTCTTGAGCTATAGTGGATGTAGGTATCAGATGGCACTGGATCTATAGAATGACTTGTACGCATTATGAATTTTATAAAAAAAAAAACGGATATCCGGTGGTAATAAAAACGAGAAGTTATAATGGTTTCTATAGAAGATTTCACATACAAACATATTGATAAGTTACAAATGCTGTTTACTACCTTGCCTTGAGACATGGTAAAACAACTCAACTTAATTATTATAAAATGAAGCCACTGAGGAATATGTGCGAAGGAAAACTTTATTGAATTGTTGAAGAATGAGGTTGAAGATTAAGTTAAATTTTGGGCACAGGGAAAATAAATTTAAAAAGGGATTTTTTATATTTGCCTGATAGAAATTTAAATAGAATATGGAGAGCACAGACTCATAATTTTGCCTCGGTTGACTGTTGCGGACTATTTCGTTAATATGATCTGCTCTGGATTTTAAGCAGCGGTTTTATGATTTTTGATACCATTTACGTAAACGGTTAGGAGAGGAGGAGATTTATACTAAGGAAAAAGTGGGATTTTTTTATCCAGGTTAGCTTATCGTGGTCCAAGGTACTCCCAAAGGAAGCTAGAAAAATTCGGATTAAATGGAAAAAAACTGTGTAAATGGAGTCTGTTT
The DNA here is from genome assembly GCA_963921185.1 of Dasysyrphus tricinctus. Taxonomy (NCBI): domain Eukaryota; kingdom Metazoa; phylum Arthropoda; class Insecta; order Diptera; family Syrphidae; genus Dasysyrphus; species Dasysyrphus tricinctus. The sequence goes on from OY992533.1 coordinate 7,221,680, forward strand.
GCAGCCCGAAAAGCTGAACCTATTTCAGGAATCTGCTTTCCTGTATATCCTTCGATCTGTCGAGTTTCGTCTACGGTACTTCAAGTAAAAATAATTTTTTCGACTGCACTACCTTTTGGCTTGCTCTTCTAAATTCTAAATTCCTTAATTCTGAAGGCCTAAGAAAAATTTTAAGTTAAAACAAGTTCCATTTTTTTTGGAGGATTTTCGACTCAATGAAATTTGATTCTTATGTCTGAGGCGTTTTTGTTTGTGACCCGCATTTTGGTATTATTTTCTATTTGAGCAAGTACTATTAAAGGAGAATAGGCATAATTGTATGAGATGCGTCCCATCTTTGTAACACTTTATGACCTATATCATTGGAAAGGTGGTCTTGATGAGTGCTATTTTTTTTTTGTGTGGGTATAAGTCTGTTTCTCGTGGAGCGAAAGTGTAATTACCCATAATAACTGTTGCACTGCACCATAACTCTTCCCCTGCTTAAGTTGCGTCCCAATTGCTGTAACACTTTCTGCATCTATATCATTGGAAATGTCTCAATGAGTGTTTTGTGTTTTTTTGTTATATGAGTATAAGTCTGTATTTCGTGCAGGGAAAGTGTTATAGCTCAATAATATGTTTTGGGTGTTATAGTGCACTGCAACAGTTATTGGGCTATAACATTTTCCCTGCACGAGATACAAACTTATGCCCATACAAAAAATAATAGCACTCATTGAGACCTTTCCAATGATATAGGTCAGAAAGTGTTACAAAATATGGGACGAAACGCCCATTCGGCTTTAAATCAAAATCAAATAGTTAACTAAGGTCGCATGCATAGGTACAACTTGTGACTTTAAAATTGTAACCTTTTCATCATCTAGCTTTATAGTAAGAAGGTACCTCCAACATTTCCATACAATCATTCAAAATTTCCATTAATCCTTTTGCCAGTATATCCCTTATTAAATTGACTAAAACTAAACCACAGAAACAGACACAGACACAGATGCAAGTTTTTGAACTTTAAACATTTTTATGGTTGATTTCATTTAACCAGTTTGCAAGGAAACAACTTTTTGTTTCGGTAAATTTACAATATCAAATTATTCAACCACATATAGGAGATAGTTTATGTCTGCAGAGAAAAAGTTATCACCTATAATCCTTCTTATCCATGAAATGTTCGACCACACAAAGAACGTTTTTCGAAATGTACCGCATCCAATATTCAAATTACATTTATGGTTTATAAAATCACCCAAGTCGAGAAAAACAGATTGAATACAAGTATTTTTCAACCATAAAACTGAGAAACTTTTAATTGAATTACATCATCATACGTCTATACAACATAAGTAATAATGCGTTTTTGTTTTCACTCACCACATATTCGTTTGGGTTTCAGGTTTTTAGGATCATCGTCTCGTTTCGTTGGCGTTGTTTACATGTGCTGATATAGACAGATAAATGTAAAATCTCAAACTCAAAATTCTCACAGTTAATTGGTGAAAAAAGTTCATCCTGAAAACAAGGAGTTAGGAAATAACAGATTCAAAATATACCTCGAGCGGAGGTGTTGAAAGATTGTTTCGTTTCTTGTTGCGGCGATAAGGACTCGAGCGGTCAAAATTGACGAATGTTTGAGACAAAACCGTAAAAACAAGTCTATGCAAATTCCACGACACAGCAGCTTTATATCACATTTTTTTAAATGTTGGTACTTGGTACTTACTTGCTCATTAAAAATTGTTGTACCTTTTTATAAGCGTGGTTGTAAGGCTACTCACTTACTTATTGCAATAGATTAACTTTTCTGGCAAACTCAGCTACCAGGGCTCTATTTCATAAAAATTGACAGGTGACAATTCTACAAATTTGTCGCACTTGCCTGACAATTTGTTGGTTCATAAAATACACAGTACACAAATCTAGGGGGTTATACTGCGCAGCTTGTCAAAACTGAAAGTGTCGGAAATAGAAAATGGCGTTCATAACTTAAATAAAACAACAACAAATATTGACATTTGACACGAATATTGATATATGCGCAGAACTGAACAAAAATCAAAACTCTAATGATATTACCTTTAATATATGACTGTGCAGGGTTGTAAAAGAATGCAATCTTTTGTGAATGCAATATCATGTATAGGTTCAATCATTTACTGACTTCCATTCAAAGATTGCAATCATTGACTTCACTTTGAGACTGCCACTTTAAATTCTGCAATCACCATTTATTTGCTTAAAAATAATTGCAATCATTTTTCCCCCAATCATTTCACACCAATCAATTGATTGCAATCATTTGGGAATGCATGCATTCTTTGCAGTCATTTTACAATTTTGCATTCATTTGCATTCATTTTCATTATTTGTATTCATTTTACAATCTCTGAATTCTTTGCATTAATTTGCAATCCTTTGCATTCATTTGAATTCTTTGTATTCATTTGCATTCTTTGCGCCCATTGGGTTCAGCGCCCTGCACATCTGCAACGCTTGCAATTATAGCTTGTCTGGCCCTGGCAGCTATATATGTTTTTTTTTGATAAACGTTTTATTTTTTGGGGAAACATGTAAATAAGTCATAAGTGTATTAAAAACTAATACCTTATATATCTTCAAAGCCTAACCTATTAGTAGTCTTGATTTAGAAGAGCAAGGTCATCACATCCAGTCAGTAGCTCACATTATGTTTTTAAGAATTAAGAACCATTAAAAAGTATTTTAATCTTCATGCAGGCCCTCTTAAAGTCAGCAACGCTCCTGTCTATAGTTTCTAAATATTTTTCCTATACCAAAACTTATTTCTTTTCACAGTGCGGTAACCAAGAACCCCAGTCTCACTTTTAGGATAAGGTTACTGTTAATTAGTTTGTTGGCCATATTACCGTTGATTGGCCTTAGAAAGAGCGATCCTTTTCGGAGTTTTATTTAACTTTTGCAGAAATTACCCTTGCATGGAATTTGAGGTTTCAAAGAATGCCAAAACTTTTCACAACACAAAGAAAACAACAAAGATTCTTTATAAAATGGTCAGATTGAAAGTTCTTCCCAGCATCCAGCCACTACCATTGATGTTAGCCCATCAGGACCTTTTTTTTCTAAAGCTAGGTACCTAGGCTACACCTTAACGGAATTAAATATTTTTAAAAATAATTTTTAAAGCTAAAATGCCATCCTTAAAATAAAACACACAAAAAAAACACAGTCACTCTGGGGCTCATGTTGTTTGTACTTATGAACACTTTTCTTCACCTGGACGGGTATAGGCACCTATAGGTACATATATATCCTTTTTTTGTCGTTGGGTCCTTTCTCAAAGTTGGCGTTGTTTTGGGGCGAAAATTCCTGCGAATCATCAAGTTTGTTGTTTGTTTTTTAATTTTTTGTTCTGCGTCCCTTTCTCTGAGTTTTATACATTTTAATATTAAGTTCGCGCTTATTTTTTAACTCCCGCGGGCAAATTTGAAAAGTTTTTGTATTTAGATATTTTTTTGTTCGTTCTTTTTTTTTGTTTTGTATTTCTCGTACGCAATGCGGATGATAAGAACAGTGAGGGTAGGGCACTGGTAATTTCCACTTCAGAGATTTTAAATTGGAAAGGTAAATTTGTTCGCTAAAAGCTGCACCTACCTGATGTTGAAGAAGGTCCTTGAATGGTATATAACTTGGGAATAAATAAGTTCATATAGCCAACAACAAAGAAAAAAGAAAGTCCTTAAAGTATATGGTTTGAGAAGTAGGGTGTTATAAACCCATCTAAGTGCGGGTTAACTTTAAGGACCATTTTATAGAGGTGTTTATTTCATATTTTGAAAAGTTTGTGACAATAAGTCGCCCAAAGAAAGATGGCGATGGCTCGATGGTGGTTTGTTTGATTCTTTTGAAACAAGTTAAATTAAGATTAAAAATTAAACGAATTTTCTCAAGGAAAATCGGTTTGGGGGAAAAATTAATCAAATTTTGCGACACAGTTTGAATTTGAATAATTTAAATCAATTACGAAGACCTTTTTTCTTTAATTTCGCATTTATTTTCAAATTCATTTCGAATTCATTAGGCAAAATCCGCCATGTTACTGTAAAAAGAAATCAAATAAAAACAGCAAAATTAATTCAGGAATAGGTAGGTATGATTTGTGAAAATTTAATTTGTTTGTCTTGTTGTATCTCACTCTCTGATGGGAATTTGAATGTGAAAAATTGTATACTTGATTTGTGTGTCAAAGCCTCATATGGATTTTGCTAACTTTGCCTTTTTTGTGCGTTATCGTATTAAAGTATCGACTTTTTACAAATACGTTTCATGTCCTCCTAATTCCAAAAATATTTATTTTATTTTGCCTTTTTACCTGTTAGTGCCTTTTTCCTATTTTTCGTTTTTAAATAGCAGACACCCCCCAAATCAAAAGTTTATGCCCAAAAAAAAAATATTTGGCCAAAAAAAATTTTGTCCGATGTCATTTACACGTGGCTCTAAGTCCATACTTTTCCCATACAAATTTGTATGGGATTTTTGCTGTTTTCACGTTTTATTTTTTTCTCTCGAATTACTGCAGCTATTCTAAGTTTTTTTTTGTTGATTTTTGTTCTTTAGTCATCCCTTTAAAAGACCTTATTCAAAACTTAATTTAAAAAAAAAAAATCGATTTTTTTGGCTCGATTATTACCATAGGAATTCCCATATAAAAACACAATAAAAGTGAACGTTTTATTATTTAATTTTAAATTTTTGTTTATAAATTTTTTGAATGAGAACTTTTAAAGGGATGATTAAAAAAATAATCAAAAAAAAAATTTAGAATAGCTCCAGTAATTCGAGAGAAAAAAAATAAAACGTGAAAACAGCAAAAATCCCATACAAATTTGTATGGGAAAAGTATGGACTTAGAGCCACGTGTAAATGACATCGGACAAAATTTTTTTTGGCCAAATATTTTTTTTTTGGGCATAAACTTTTGATTTGGGGGGTGTCTGCTATTTAAAAACGATTTTGGGAAATAACGGACACCCTCATATAGGTACATTGAAAAACTTGTAAATATTTTCGAAATTCGAACATTTTTAAAACAGCAATATCTCGTAACTGAGCAGTCGTATCAAAAAAGCTATGTTAATACTTCTTGTTGGAAATATGACTACCTATAAAATGAGTATAAATTATTTTTTGACAATTTTAAGAGAAAAGATGAAAAACCCGGTATTTTTTTCTTTTGACCAATTTTAGAAATAGTAATATGTTTTAAATGATCAATTTTACAACAAATATGAAAATGTTTTCTTGTAGATGGTCATATAATCTATAAAAATTTGTTGTTTAAGAGTTGTAGGCGAAAAACCCATTACAGACATTTTCGTCAAATTAAGTTTTTTTAAATGGCGATATCTCCTAAACGATCAGTCGGAGAAAAAAAAGTGCGTTAACTTTTCTTATAGAAAATTATATGATCTACAAGGTTTGTATGAAGTACTTTTTAGAAGCATTTACCGTTTAAAAGTAATAACCGAAAAACCAATTTTTTTTACATTTGACCTTGAATAACTTCTAACGCTCACACTTGGTCAATGGATTTTTAGGTGAGTATTCCATATTCCCGCAGTGAAAGTACATTTTGCCTGGGCTATACGCCTTTGACCTTCGATAAGACGTCGAGAATAATGCCTTAAGGTTGTTCCCGTATTCCGTGTGTTTTTTCCGTGTGTATACCTACATTAGGGTGTCCGTTATTTCCCAAAATCGTTTTTAAATAGCAGACACCCCCAAATCAAAAGTTTATGGCCCCGGACAAAATTTTGTTTGGCCAAATTTTCGTTTTAGGGCATAAACTTGTGATTTGGGGGTGTCTGCTATTTAAAAACGATTTTGGGAAATAACGGACACCCTAACCTACATACATATAAATATATTTTTAATGGCTTTTTTGATATTGTTATAATTATTTTTTCTTTTAGTTCAAACAATATGACATTTAAAATTTCGACTTCTAATTTCGAAAACAAACCAAACGTCATAGAAACAATCCATATTTTAGTTACTTTTTTCACATTTTCTCATTATTGATCCATTTTCATACATCTTCAATGTCTAGTCGCGTTAACGCTTTGCACCACAAGAGCAAGTTCGTGTGATCCAGCTATTGCATTTTATTTATTGAAGCAAACAAAATTTTCTTCAAAGGATATTTCGTATTATCCTTTCGCAAAAGAAATGGATTTTCTTCTATCTCGATAAATATTCATCGGATGGAATTTTTGATTTATATTTTCGCGTCTAGACACTGTATATCTTAAAGCTTTTATAAATATACACAACGTACATATATCTAGGTTTAAAAAGTCTCATGAGAGCGTTGGTCGTTTAGCTGCTGGTAGAAAAAAATGTACAAATAATATAAAAGCTATTATTCTTGCTTTCATTTTTTAATTTCTCAAATACTTTATTGCGTTAGCATTTTGGATAGGGATATTAAATTGCATATATCCACTTGAAATTCACAACGATCCATTGATTACGAATTGGCAGGCTTGAATAGAATGTTCGATAAAATAAGTTTAGATAAAATATAAATTGATTGTGCAGTTACCTGATGGCTGGTGAAAGCATACACAAGAATCTAAGGACTTTAGTATGGTTAATGTAGGCAATGGGCATGCTTGGTCAGAAACACAAGGTAAGCTATACTTCTCAATAATAAATACAAATGAAAAGTTTGATAATACTGTTTTAAACGTTTCATAAATTTAGATTCAAGTCAAAGAAAAACGAACAAAAGCACAAGCGAAGCAGATTCACAACCGAAATTCGTGTTTTACTTTTTTTTATACCATTCGCCTTGAAACCAATGAAAATTAGGAATCTTACACAATTCCGCTGAATTGATAATAGTATGGGAATAGCTTCGGAAAAACTTCTATTTCTAAATTAAATTTCGTATTTAGTTGCCAATTGTATGCACTAATTCATTGCTGGAACCGACCCTAACAACAGCAACAGTAAAGATTAAAATAATTCATTGCTTTGTATTTTTACTGTGGTTTTCAATGCGCAGTGCCTTATATAACTTCCACAAAACTTGTGTATTTCTCGACACATCGAAACAATTGAAAATGATAACCCTGCTTTGGGTGTACGATTTAAAATACTAGATACTCTCTTTGATGTGTCAAAGAAATAGCCATTCTTAAAGTAATTTCCTTGTCCATATCGTACATACATTTTTGTCACCTCGAATGTATGTTCACACATTGCTGAGATTATGTACTATATTTTCAACAAGACAAACCACATGATAATTATCACAAGTACATTGGCGAACGAATCTCGCCCTGGGGATATATTTTCCATTAGACGTTGCAATCACTTTCCCATCAGAACACGAAACACGATGGTACCTTCTAATTCTGAGCCTGATGTGGCTAGACGAACACGCCTTTATTGCCATTAGATCTTCAAACTGCAATGACGAGGAGTAGTGCCTTACACTTCACAACAACAAGACCTTTTGTCACAAAAGCAGCTTTGAGAATTGAAGCCATTCACTCTATTATAATAGACCATTCCCATCGAAGAAACGAATTTTGTGGACAAACATTGAAAGGAGTCAGGTACTAGCTTTATATGCGGGTTTTTGTAGCAAACAAAACCAAAGTCAGCTAAAAGAAGCCACCTTCTAAGCGAGTAGGTTTTTGCATTGTACCTACCTTACTTAACCTATGTATGGTTTCAGCATTGTCCTACCTTAACCTATGTATGTTGCAGCGCAGCTGGAGCTGCATCAATTGAATGAGATTTTTGTTTGACTAGGAGTACTCTTTCATCAACAAAAGCCATCATTCATGCTTATGGTTGCACCTCCTCTATAGGACTATATGAAAAAGGAATCCTTTGGACGCTTTTACTCTCGGCTGGCTGGTGTGTTTCTTAACTCTCGAAATGTAATGGAATTGCTTTTTATTGTTAAAGGGTTTTGCTATCAAAGGGTTCATCTGAAATAAACAGCCATAGCTTTATGCATGGCATGGCTTTGTGGAATAAGTGTGAATGAATAATTATGTGTGATTTGAATCTGAATCAAGCCCACCACCATCACCACTTGTGTGCGGTTCGTTAGAAAGTAATTTAAACAACACTGACGGTAGTGAGAAGAATATGGTTAATGGACAGAAAATAAAGTGTTCTTTCTTATTTTCATGGTAAAGTACCTATAGTTAAGACTATACTTTTTTTTTTTTTTTTTTTAAATTCATTTTTATTTTTCCATTATCTTAAAACTATCTTAAAGCTAGACAAAAATTCATAAAAACTAGCCTACTTATCAATATCTTACAACTAACTTACTGGCCCCATTCGGGCGCTCTAAGTTAAGCTAATAACTTAATGCTAATGCCTTTCGGCCTAAGAACTATCTTAAAACTAGAATCCATATCGGTTTTATTTTTCACCGAGAAGAATTTATAAAAAAACTCGGTATCTTTGTCTTTATTTTTTTGTTTTATATAAAACTTACAAACTAAATAAAACTAAATTAAAACTAATTAAAACTAATTATAACTAATTAAAACTAATTAAAACTACTATAAAACTACTTAAAGCTACTTACAAACTACTTACAGACTACTTACAAACTAGAACAGCCACAGCAAGCATTTTCGGGTTTTTATAATTTTTTTTGTGTGTTTTATTGGTTTTATAATTTTTTTGGTGTTTTATTGGTTTTATAATTTTTTTTGTGTTTTTATTGGTTTATATTTTTTTTTTTTTTTTTTTTTTTTTTTTTTTTTTTTTTTGTGGTGCCACCCTGACTGTCCCTACTTAAAACTAACTACCTAAACCTATGTAAGTCGGCCATGGCATAGAAAAATGCAGTCAACTTTTAAATATCCGAAGAATCTTCGTGTTCAGGTTTCAACCACCAGAACTGGTTCTCCTGCTTTACCCTATCTCTTCGGTCCCGATCGGACACAGTCCTACTGAACCGAAGGTGCTCCGCTCCGTGTGCGAGGACGTCTCGACCGTAAAGGAGCCGCCGATCTACAGTTCTACGGCCGACGTGGTAGATTAGCGGAACCGCCGCTCTATCCTGGATCAGCCCTCGACTGTCTAAGTAGAGGAATGCATCGGGCGGAATAAAGCCGCTTAGACGCACACTCTCGTAGTAATCGTTTTTAGGGTAATAAGCCCCAAAAATTAAGCTGTTGGTCGAGGACATTGCTCTTGCAATGTGACCTCGAATAAGCTTCAGCAAGAAATTATCTATCCTGTTTATGTTGGCGCCGTTGTATAGAACCAGATTGGAATAATAATGTTTGTACTCCGACTCTGGTGTTCTGTGTAATCCAAGGCAGCGTCTAAGACACTGCCTCTCAAACACCCGAATCTTTTCCATTTGAGATGGGGCAACGTTGAACCAAACCGGGCACCCATAGGCAATCATCGGCCGTATGAGGGCCATGTAGCAAATCACCTTCACCCTCCTGTCTAGCCGGCTGCTATAAAACAACCGTTTTGTTAGGGCAAAAGCTCCCCTAGCCCTGGACAGAGCAGCATTTATATGTCTGTCGAAATACAAATACTGATCCATCCAGATGCCAAGGTACTTTACTACACTTTTATTCGCCAGTGGCTGTCCATTTGGCCCTACGATCACCAGCTTACGCCAGTTCTTTCTCGTATCCCTTGTGGCTCCATGCAACGGAGTCCTAAACAAGATAGTTTCTGATTTCTGGAAGTTGATTTTCAACTTCCAGTCATCGCAATATCGCTGAATCTTCTCGAAGTCACGCTGCAAAAGAATTCTGATGACCTCGACTTTTGGAGCTGTTCTGTACGCAATTAGATCGTCGGCATACGCAATTGCCTGAGTTAGACTACTTATCAGATCGCTGGTGTAAATGCTGAATAGAATCGGCGAGTTGACCGCTCCCTGCTGAAGACCATTTTTAATATTAAAGGTTGTGGTAGAAGTCACATTGCCACTCTTGACAACAAACTTTCTACCATTGAGCATATCATAAAGCATATATAATAGTGGTTTACTAATGCCAAGTCTGGTCAGCTTTAGATAAAGACCCTCTAGCCATACGGTGTCGAAGGCCTTCTCCAAATCAACCAGACAGGCACCCGTACACTGCTTTTTAGATTTGTTCCATTGGACATCAGAAACGAGTTTAGACGCGGCATGAATGGTGTCATGTCCCGCCTTAAAACCGAACTGATTATCCGGTATGATATTATTGTCCTCTGCCCACTTTGACAGAGCTCTATTGATAACTTTTTCGAATACCTTGCTGATACTCGGAAGAAGACTTATCGACCGGAGATTCGCCGGATTGGAGTTGTCCTTTCCCTTTTTCGGGAGAGGATGCACCACAGCCGTCTTCCACCGCACTGGATAATATGCATTATTCAGAGCGTTGTTAAACAGTGTGGTATAAATGTCTACTGCATCTTGCGGTAAATGTCGAAGTACAACGTTGGATATGCCATCGACTCCTGCTGACTTCTTCTTCTTTAATGAATCGAAAATGAGCTGAAGCTCCACCTTCGTAATTAACAGGGAACTTGGCCCATTTCGCTCGGCGATTATGGCGTTTGCCAAATGATCTTCATTGAACCCGGTGAAACCGAGGTTCTCTGATCGCCATTGCGTTATGTCATTCCGAAGGTAGAAGTGGTGGAGCAAGGCTCTGTTTTCCAGGTCATGGTTCGGGCGAATGCATGCATTCACCTTGTACACTTGCTGGAAAGCAGCCCCCACAGCCTCCACTTTCTCCTGCGGATCTTCGACAATAAAGAGGTCATCGTCCAAGACGGCGTCCTCTGGATCAATTCCTGCTGTCAGAAGTACGTCTCTGTTATCTGTCGTTCTCTGGAGCTTAAGACACGGAAGGTCGTTCTGATCATTCCTTCTAAATATCTTGTTAATTTGGGGAAACATACTCGGGTCACTAGAATTAACGGCCCGGATTTTGTTATCCCAGTACAAATTAATCGACAACCGATAGTTTTCCTTTATTAGTTGGTTGATGTTCTTGATCGACGACTTCAGCGTCCTAATCTCCAGATTGTGTGGGTCAGTAAATCGTCTGTACAAGAGTTTGAGTCTTGTCAGCAGTCCACTTTTTTGTCTGTGCAATGCGTCAATGGTCGCATTCCGGTACATGTCGGTTGCGTCCCGTTGTTTGTACTTTGGTATCGTTCTGTCCATTGTTCGTTTGATTGTCTCGTCCATTTGTTCAAGATATTGGTCTATTTCATTATTTGTCAAATTCCTGTCATTTGGTGGGGATAAGTTGTTCGAACTGATTTCGCTCGATAAGGCGTTGGTAAAGCGTGGCCAGCGCACCTTATTGTAATTGTAAGTATGCACAGGCACATACTCATCCAACTCCACGAGCTCGTTCGGAAGCTGTATTACGGCGGCGAGTCCACAGTGGTCACTGTCGTACTCGATCGTTCGTAAACAGTTTCTTGGTCTTTGACCCACAGTGTCAGTAATTGTCAGTCTTGAGTCTATTAGCAATAGATCCAGATAGGCACCGCTTCTTGGAAACGATGGCCGATCCGTAGCCAGCAGGTCGACACCATACTCAGCGTTATATCGACTCATCCAATTAAAAAGATGAATACCTCTTGGATTCTGAACTTGATTTCCCCAATCTAGGTGTTTGGCATTCAAATCACCGGCCATGAGAAAGTAATTTTCTTCCAAGCTCAAGCGTAGACATTCGAAAAGTTTTTCAAGCTCTGTCATAAAATCAGTTGGCTGAGGTGATTCCGGTGCATAAGCCGCGATCACATACATTCGCTTCCCCTGTTGGAGAGGAATGCACACGATGCACGCCTCTAACAGCCGAAATCTGCGCAGATCACTATTATATATAACTTTATGATTAATGCCTTTTCGTATGAAGATTGCGACGCCCCCCCCTTGAGTGGAGTTGGGTCGATCTCTTCTAACGATATTGTAATTGTTGTTAGTCAACTTATGTTTCTGGTTCAGCTTAGTTTCGCTGGCCATAAACACATCTGGATTCTGGTCTTTCAACAATTGGAAAAGATTAGCTCTGCGTTCGGTCCTAATCAGTGAATTTACATTCACAGCAAGGATCCTAAGAGGCCTCTCCGACAGCGCGCCTTTAACCTCTAGTTTGCGTTAAGCTAGGCAAAACAGAGTAGATATAGTCCACCCTATTCGCCTGCTCCCTTATCTCTTTCTGAAGTCCTGTCAACTGGCCTTGAATTGCCAGCAACATGCTTCTAATTTCGGCCTGAGCGTCCGGAGCCCTAGGCACGAGGGCCGGTTGGGCTACCTTAGCTGCAGGCTGTACCGTGTTTCCCCTTCCTGCCGCCATTTGGGCGTAGGAGATCTGGGGATTGACGGGTGTTGTTGTAGGAGCACGCGTTGATGGGCGTACCACTACCGCTGTCTGCCTAGCTGCTTTATTGGTACGAATTTGCTGAAAGGCTGAGCAACCCCGATAATTAGCAGGGTGCCCCTCCCTTCCACAAAGTGCACATTTAAGCTGGGTCATATCATTGACCCTTTCCTCACCGAGTTTACACTCCCCCTTAATGTGGTTCTCACCACATTTCACGCAGCGTGACTGCATTTCGCAGTTTGCTGCAGCGTGGCCGAACCTTTGGCAGCGCATGCATTGAAGCATGTCACCGCGTCTCTTTAATTTATCCCAAGTTACAACCTGGTAGTTGAGGACGGAGATACTCCTCAAACTATCCAGTTTGCTGTTGGGCGAGAGCTGAACTAAGAAGAACGGCAAAGACCGCTTCTCCCGTCTGGCTCTGACTGTAGTGAACGGCTTGACCCCGATAAACTCGAGATCGCCGCTCGCTTTTTCACAGAGCTCCTTATAGAGCACCTCTGGTTCCGTGCAGGAATCTATGCCCTTCAAGAGGACCGTTTGACATTTATCCACTTTAGGGGTAAAACTGAAGAACTCAGTCGTGGATTTTTTTAATAATTCTTTGATTATCTTATGTTGCGCCACTGTGGAGCAGTGGATCGCATGTCTATCTTTGCTTAGGCGTTTAATAAAAAAGTTTTGGCCTATGGCCGACTTACATAGGTCTATGGTTTCCTTAAGTTCCATTTTATATGCGTTTATTGGTGGCACCTTTTCTTTTTTATTTTGGGGCGGCTGTGGCTGCTGCTGGTGACCTCCCTGCTGCTGCTGGTTCCGCTGCTGTTGACTCCGCTCTTGTGGTGTTTGTTGCTGCTGCTGCTGTTGTTTTTTTGTGCGTTGCACCTTCGGTTGCTGCTGTGGTTGTTCAGGTTCTCCTCCTTCATTTTGCTTTGACAGCTGTTGTTGTTGCTGCTGAGCTTGCTTTGGCTCTGGCTACGATGTTTTTGTTTGCAGCTCTTGTTGTGGCGCTGCTTTTTGTGGCGCCTGTAGCGCTTTTTTCTGCTCGCGCTCCTGCCTCTCTCGTTCTCGTCGAGCTTCTTGTTTCCCTTTTAGGGCTTCTATAAGAGGGGTAACTATGGCATTAAGCCGTTCCATTTCCCCCCGAATGGCATCGATTTTTTGGCTGATGGCCTGCTCATCAAGTGCTTCTTGCGCCTCATTTTCCTCTTCGGAGGACGCCTCTGGTGATGTAAGGTCTACAAGCAGGTTGCTGTTGCTGTCCCCTGTCGTATATAATCCCTCGCCACCTTCAGACATATATTCAATGTCATCGTCGGATGGCGAGGTATTAAGTTGTTGTTGTATTTTGGCTGCTGCTGAAGTCTTGGCTGTGCGCGCCGTCTCCTTCACCCCGGCTGGCAGCTGGGCCGAGGTGGTTGTGGAGCGACGCTTGACGAGGTTTGGCGCACAGCTAATCCTCTTCCTCCTCTTCTGGTGTGTTTGTGCATCGGCTGTTGGTGCCGTTGCTGTTCTTGCCGTTTTTGCTACGGCACTATCTGACGGTATGGCTGGTGGTGCCATCGCCTTCTTTGATGTTGTTGGTGCTGGTGCACTTGCTGTTGCTAAGGCTGGTGGTGGTGCCATAGCTTGCTTGCTTGTTGTTGTTGTTGGGACACCTTTCGATGCCCCCGCCGTTTTGTTGCTTTCCATTAGCCGCTTATCCCTCTCGATGATGTTTTCCACCTCTCGATTATGGAAAAAAGCGGCCAAAAATTTACTGCCCGACTGGGACTCGAACCCACTACCTTCGGATTCTCGGTCCGCCACCTCTACCACTGAGCTATCGATGCTATTGAAAATAGCTTGGTTAAAGTAAAACTTGATTTAATCACTCCGAATAGCTACTTGAATAAACTGGGAAGCCGAAAACGTCTACACACTTCCACAGTACGAGATCGACTGAGTTAAGACTATACTTGATGATTCAAGATGTTCTACGAGTTTTCCTACTTGATTGTACTTCTTTGTAGAATAATGATGTAGTAGTTAGAAATTCAATGAATCGGCTCTACTCCAAGCCTATAAATAAATTGGGTGGCCCAACAGCTCGGGGAGTACCAGGGCCTAGTCACTTACAACTCTCACCAATTCCTGTGTGCGTGTTGTTGGCAGGAATGGAGGGGACTTACAATTTTTTGCCGAGCCCAAACGGCTAGATGAGAAGCACTTATTCATGACAAGTTTACTCTTGGAGGATTTGTCTCGCAAGAGGCAGTACCTCGGAAAAAACATTTCTGTTTTTAGATGACAGAGGTTGGGAATCGAACCCAGACCTTCGGCATGACAGTCCCACGCACCATTATACCACGAGGTACTACTACTAATCCAAGCCTACCTAGAATTTAACTGGCTGCGGAGTTGATGTTCTGTATAAGTTCAAGTATTGAATCAAATAAGACCACTAAGAACACTCTTAACGCTTGAAGGATGTAAGAGAAACTTTTTATTTTACGTTTATGGATTTAAAAAATCATAAATCATCAAAACACCAATTAAGACCGCACTGCAAGTTTTTGAAAAAGTTTTGAAGATTACAACATTATCTGAAAGAAATTTATCAAATTGATGTCATTGATAAATAAAGTAAAAAGAAGAGGATCCAAATGGCTACTCTGTGGTTTTTCAGAACAAACTTTAAAGTTGTTCAATTCATAACTGTTGGGAAGTAGGCGATGAGTGAAAATTCAATCTTATCAACTCTGATGGAATATGGACTGTGCGACATGGTAAAGGCCAACGAATTAGTCCTAAATAAATTAGCACGGGGTGGCAGTATGATGGTTTGTACCTGTTTTTCTGAATATGGCCTGGATTCTTTCTATGAAATTGAACGAAAAATGGGACTCCTCAAGTACAAAGATATCTTGGAAACGAAGTTGATACCATTTGCCGCGTGGGAAATGTCACTTTGATGGGAGTTTGACAACGACCAGAAACACACATCAAAGTTGGTAAAGAAGTGGATCACAGACAACGGGATTCATTCCCAGCCATTCGGCTGGGATTGGCCGGCCTATCCACTAGACACAAACCTGTAAGCATAACTCCAAATAAATTGCGTTAATCTGTTTTGAGTGTAGAGCAAATGAATGTGAAATGTTAAGATGAAATAGTTGCTTATGTTTTGCACAAAACTATCTGCTAGTTCTGAGTTTTTGCTGAGTTGCTTTTGATGTAAGCCTAATAAATAATCCAAGGCAACATGGTAAAAATAAAAAAAAACGCGAAATTTTCGCGCTTTTTTAAGGATTGTTAATTTCATACCTGAATGACTAGTTTTTGGATAAAAATATTGGTCAATGATTTGAGATTTTTAATATTCAATGCTGTTATCAATAATTTTAATTCAAGTTCTGAAAACCAAAACGGTCTTCTAGTTTTTGAGAAAAATAAAAATAACGAAATCTACTCGACTAGCAAACGCTTTCACGGTTTTTGACACGGGTAGGTAAGACTCGTTCTAAAGATAATTTTTGGCTCTGAATCCAAGTCCGTCATCTGTTTTCCCCCATAATCTCCGGTTTTTTTAGATATTCCCGTTATAAAATCATAAAAAACAACTCAGCAACAAATCAGAACTACCGGATCTGATGCAAGGTTTCCCTCCTATGAAACTGCAAGGTTTCTAGACTAAAACCTTTACTGAAGTTTTAAAGTACGAATCTACTTCTCTTTTATTTTTTGGTTTATTATATAATTTTCAGGAAGTTCCATTTCTATATTCTTATTATTATTTTCAAAGGCTAATATTTTTATTTTTTAAACGACTCCTTAAAATTTCTTTCATATTCCGTGCATTACTAGCCCATCATCATCCTATATGTTTATTTTCATTTCATACTTTTCGTAAAGCGTGCAACAATAGGTGAAAGTGTATAGGTATAATGTCATGTTTCGTATGGTAGTGCTGTCATTGTGACAATCCCCCATACTCTATCGAATGTGCGCTGAGAATAGTGTGAAACATCTCCGCTGTGCCATGGATGTCTATATGTCACTTTTGTTTATGCGCTTCCTGCACTGTGAAATCGCAATGCGAAAGTTTATTTTACAGCTGCACCCGTCAACATACCCATCTTCAGGGAATCCTTCTAGAAATTTTGTGGTTAGACAACTGAGTTTTGGTATAACCAAACTTACCCTATCATGTTTGTGTGTGTTCTGAAGGTTATTCCATTGAGAAATAGAAAAAGGAAATATAGCTAGTTGAATTTGGTAGTGGCATAAGTTTGATTAAAACTACTTTCCTTCGTCGTAAAGGAGTATATAGTCGTATATTTATGAAGTATGTGGCATGAGAAGTTGTAGTCGTCAAAATTTTAGAAGTTCCGCAGTATTTTATAATTTTTGTATTTTTAGATTTGATTGAAAAATTGATTTCAATATTGTTCTAGACATTCATAACTTTGTTTATGAAATCGTACCTATCGAAGGTATTTATATCCATTAGCATTTAACGGATTTTTAATAAATGAAAAGTTAAAAATGGCCTTAAATATGATTTGTTTGACTTATGTTTAAAACCATTTAAAATCACTCTAGAATTACCTACCTACCCAGGGTACGAGTATAATAAAATATAAAACACAAAATATTTGCCTAATTTCCGGTTCGAATAATTGACTCCGTCATCACTCAAAATTAGGATACCTCTATACTGCTTCTGAATATGCATTTTCTGCTTGGCCAAATCCTGGAATAACATTGCAAGTATAGCTTTAATATTCACTTCTTCCATCAGCATCTTCGTCTTGGCCCATCTCACAGTCATCAAATGCAACCGGAAATTAAGTGCTTAAGTTATTCATTGCTATTTGGGGGGAATTGGGTGGCAGCGCTGCGTGCTACTTCTGTTGTGCTGAGCCGAACCAACAACAAAGTTCGTCATCGCTTTCATTTAAATTTCATCAGCAATTCAGATCGCCAAGGAGTAAACGAAGCGATGCAATTAAACGCAAACCACCTGAAAGCTGAAAATACCCATGATGCTTCGTCTTGGTCCTTATAAAATACAACAATAACGCACACCGTCATACCCTGCTCGTAATAACTCCTCTCTTTAAATTTATTTGTTGTGATAGAGTTACTCTGATGCCGTGTTGCTGATGTTTTCGCCTACCAAAGTGTTGCAATATTATCATCAGAGAGAGAGAGTTTAGGTGAGAACTTAGTTAAGACAATAAAGTACTAGAATAGCACAGGTAATACTGTTTATCGGAACTCTGGGATTCTGGTACTTGGGTATCCTTAATCTGGGTAAGAACAACGTGATTTACATTTTGCTTTCACAGATGTTTGATGCATAATTGCTAAATGAATTCTCTCTGCCAACTAAGAGATCAACGCTATACCTATACTTCTGCACTATAAACTCATACATATGTAGGTATAGAAATTAGTTAATGAACGTTATGAGGTGATTATAAATAAATTGTTAAATTTTGCTGATTTTCTGCTGCTCCTATGATGCCACCAGCAACAAGAACAGCTATACAAAGCTAAGAGGTGAATTCAATTTACCTGATGATATCAAATTGTTATTAAGTGTGTTTTGGAACGCAGCTTTTGGATTTATGGCTAGATGATGATTAAATAGTTTTAAATATTAAAAAAAAAAAATATTTTCAAAATTCAGTTTGCAATTGTAAGAAGAAAAACTTGAGATACTTTTGCAAATGTAGTGTAGGTCACAGTGCAGACATTAAATTGATAGAACAGCAGCGATTATAACATACTTTTAGGTGCTAATAATAAGTTGATCTTTTTTATGGGTAGTCCAAAAGCTAATAGAAATTTAACAGAAGGTATTTGAGGCGTCAGAGAGTTGAATTAAGACTGTTAAAAGTTTTAGGGAACTGAAAATGTATGTACATATGTAGTATGTAGGTATACAGAAGAACCAGTAACATTATTTTAGGCGCTCACGAAGACGCTGTTTCATTTCACAAAATAAAAGCTGTTAGACTTTTAGTAAAATTACTTGAAATATCTGAGAATATTTACTGTGAGCGTCAAAAAAAGGTACAGCTGTGAACTGCATTTTTATAACTCTGTTGAATAAAATAGATTCGATGGTAATGGTTCTGGGAATGAATGACTTCTTTTGGAGTTAGAAACCTTTTCTTTATTGTCAATACGATGACGACTGAAGATTACCTTAATATTTTAAGAGACAATTTGCCGCATTAGTCTAAGATCCAGTGGTTGGCAGACTTAGGGTATTTCAGTACGATTCATATTAACCTCTTCAAGGATACTGGCACATAATTATGTGTACGTTTGGTTTTTCTCTCTGTACAATTTTTCTAAATAAAAAAAACTTATTTCTTTTACAGTTCGTTACTATAGAAACCCTTCATGGTAAAATAACAAAATTGTAGCACTAGCACTAGCGTTTTTATTACGTCCCTTATCTTGGCGGATACTTTTTGGCGGAATCGAATAATTTTGATATCTGAATTTGTAGCTAATTAAATGCTAATTTGTTGCTCAAACCAAAAATTTGTAGCTCGAGTACTTTTCGAGTTAATCAATTTTCCGCTAAAATAAGTCTGAAGTTAGCGGTAAAAATTTAAAATAACACTAATTTTACTTTTAATTTGTAACCTGAATTTGTAGCTAATTAAATGCTAATTTGTTGCTCAAACCCCGATTTTGTAGCTCTAACGGTTTTTCAAATATTCAAAATTCCGCTAAAATAAGACTGAAGTTAGCGGACGAAAATTTGAAAATCATAATTGTGTTAATGCCCAAAATTGTAGCTTTTTGAATGCTAATTTGTTGCGCAAAAATAAATTTTGTATCTTTTATGCATAATTTTTTATTTACAGTTAAGGCTTAAAAAAGTGCATTTCCGGTTTCACTAACATAGGCTCGGAAAAATGCCAGCGGAATCTTAAAAAAATAGATTTTCAATGTTTTTTTTTTGCAAAAATGTGTAGCATATCCTATGCTAATTTGTTGCTCTAACTAAAAATTTGTAGCTCCAACGGTTTTTTTGGTACTCAATTTCCCGCTGGCTAAAAAGTTAGCTAAAAATCAAGCCCTTAAAATCTAAAAAAATGACAAAATCCAAAATTTTTTTTTGCCAAAATTTGAAGACTCCTCCAACTAGATAAGTCACCAAACCGCGATTTTGTAGCTCGCTTGGTTTTCTTTGCATTCAATTTCCCGCTAAAATAAGACATTACCCCCTGTGTAACGGACAAAATTAAAAAAAAAAAAATTAATTAAAAATTTTTTTTTATGTCAGAATTTGTAGCTTTTTAAATTAAAATTTGTTGCGCAAAAATTAATTTTGTACCTTGAATAGTTCGTTTTTTATTTGAAATTCAAATTCAAAAATGAGCATTTCCGGTTTCACTAACATAGGCTCGGAAAAATGCCAGCGGAATCTTAAAAAAATAGATTTTCAATGTTTTTTTTTTCCAAAAATGTGTAGCATATCCTATGCTAATTTGTTGCTCTAACTAAAAATTTGTAGCTCCAACGGTTTTTTTGGTACTCAATTTCCCGCTGGCTAAAAAGTTAGCTAAAAATCAAGCCCTTAAAATCTAAAAAAATGACAAAATCCAAAATTTTTGTTTGCCAAAATTTGAAGACTCCTCCAACTAGATAAGTCACCAAACCGCGATTTTGTAGCTCGCTTGGTTTTCTTTGCATTCAATTTCCCGCTAAAATAAGACATTACCCCCTGTGTAACGGACAAAATTAAAAAAAAAAAAATTAATTAAAAATTTTTTTTTATGTCAGAATTTGTAGCTTTTTAAATTAAAATTTGTTGCGCAAAAATTAATTTTGTACCTTGAATAGTTCGTTTTTTATTTGAAATTCAAATTCAAAAATGAGCATTTCCGGTTTCACTAACATAGGCTCGGAAAAATGCCAGCGGAATCTTAAAAAAATAGATTTTCAATGTTTTTTTTTTGCAAAAATGTGTAGCATATCCTATGCTAATTTGTTGCTCTAACTAAAAATTTGTAGCTCCAACGGTTTTTTTGGTACTCAATTTCCCGCTGGCTAAAAAGTTAGCTAAAAATCAAGCCCTTAAAATCTAAAAAAATGACAAAATCCAAAATTTTTTTTTGCCAAAATTTGAAGACTCCTCCAACTAGATAAGTCACCAAACCGCGATTTTGTAGCTCGCTTGGTTTTCTTTGCATTCAATTTCCCGCTAAAATAAGACATTACCCCCTGTGTAACGGACAAAATTTAAAAAAAAAAATTAATTAAAAATTTTTTTTTATGTCAGAATTTGTAGCTTTTTAAATTAAAATTTGTTGCGCAAAAATTAATTTTGTACCTTGAATAGTTCGTTTTTTATTTGAAATTCAAATTCAAAAATGAGCATTTCCGGTTTCACTAACATAGGCTCGGAAAAATGCCAGCGGAATCTTAAAAAAATAGATTTTCAATGTTTTTTTTTCCAAAAATG
Organism: Dasysyrphus tricinctus; assembly: GCA_963921185.1. Taxonomy (NCBI): domain Eukaryota; kingdom Metazoa; phylum Arthropoda; class Insecta; order Diptera; family Syrphidae; genus Dasysyrphus; species Dasysyrphus tricinctus. Next base: position 7,242,530 of record OY992533.1, read on the forward strand.
TGTAGCATATCCTATGCTAATTTGTTGCTCTAACTAAAAATTTGTAGCTCCAACGGTTTTTTTGGTACTCAATTTCCCGCTGGCTAAAAAGTTAGCTAAAAATCAAGCCCTTAAAATCTAAAAAAATGACAAAATCCAAAATTTTTTTTTGCCAAAATTTGAAGACTCCTCCAACTAGATAAGTCACCAAACCGCGATTTTGTAGCTCGCTTGGTTTTCTTTGCATTCAATTTCCCGCTAAAATAAGACATTACCCCCTGTGTAACGGACAAAATTAAAAAAAAAAAAATTAATTAAAAATTTTTTTTTATGTCAGAATTTGTAGCTTTTTAAATTAAAATTTGTTGCGCAAAAATTAATTTTGTACCTTGAATAGTTCGTTTTTTATTTGAAATTCAAATTCAAAAATGAGCATTTCCGGTTTCACTAACATAGGCTCGGAAAAATGCCAGCGGAATCTTAAAAAAATAGATTTTCAATGTTTTTTTTTTCCAAAAATGTGTAGCATATCCTATGCTAATTTGTTGCTCTAACTAAAAATTTGTAGCTCCAACGGTTTTTTTGGTACTCAATTTCCCGCTGGCTAAAAAGTTAGCTAAAAATCAAGCCCTTAAAATCTAAAAAAATGACAAAATCCAAAATTTTTTTTTGCCAAAATTTGAAGACTCCTCCAACTAGATAAGTCACCAAACCGCGATTTTGTAGCTCGCTTGCTTTTCTTTGCATTCAATTTCCCGCTAAAATAAGACATTACCCCCTGTGTAACGGACAAAATTTAAAAAAAAAAATTAATTAAAAATTTTTTTTTATGTCAGAATTTGTAGCTTTTTAAATTAAAATTTGTTGCGCAAAAATTAATTTTGTACCTTGAATAGTTCGTTTTTTATTTGAAATTCAAATTCAAAAATGAGCATTTCCGGTTTCACTAACATAGGCTCGGAAAAATGCCAGCGGAATCTTAAAAAAATAGATTTTCAATGTTTTTTTTTCCAAAAATGTGTAGCATATCCTATGCTAATTTGTTGCTCTAACTAAAAATTTGTAGCTCCAACGGTTTTTTTGGTACTCAATTTCCCGCTGGCTAAAAAGTTAGCTAAAAATCAAGCCCTTAAAATCTAAAAAAATGACAAAATCCAAAATTTTTTTTTGCCAAAATTTGAAGACTCCTCCAACTAGATAAGTCACCAAACCGCGATTTTGTAGCTCGCTTGGTTTTCTTTGCATTCAATTTCCCGCTAAAATAAGACATTACCCCCTGTGTAACGGACAAAATTAAAAAAAAAAAAATTAATTAAAATTTTTTTTTTATGTCAGAATTTGTAGCTTTTTAAATTAAAATTTGTTGCGCAAAAATTAATTTTGTACCTTGAATAGTTCGTTTTTTATTTGAAATTCAAATTCAAAAATGAGCATTTCCGGTTTCACTAACATAGGCTCGGAAAAATGCCAGCGGAATCTTAAAAAAATAGATTTTCAATGTTTTTTTTTTGCAAAAATGTGTAGCATATCCTATGCTAATTTGTTGCTCTAACTAAAAATTTGTAGCTCCAACGGTTTTTTTGGTACTCAATTTCCCGCTGGCTAAAAAGTTAGCTAAAAATCAAGCCCTTAAAATCTAAAAAAATGACAAAATCCAAAATTTTTTTTTGCCAAAATTTGAAGACTCCTCCAACTAGATAAGTCACCAAACCGCGATTTTGTAGCTCGCTTGGTTTTCTTTGCATTCAATTTCCCGCTAAAATAAGACATTACCCCCTGTGTAACGGACAAAATTAAAAAAAAAAAAATTAATTAAAAATTTTTTTTTATGTCAGAATTTGTAGCTTTTTAAATTAAAATTTGTTGCGCAAAAATTAATTTTGTACCTTGAATAGTTCGTTTTTTATTTGAAATTCAAATTCAAAAATGAGCATTTCCGGTTTCACTAACATAGGCTCGGAAAAATGCCAGCGGAATCTTAAAAAAATAGATTTTCAATGTTTTTTTTTCCAAAAATGTGTAGCATATCCTATGCTAATTTGTTGCTCTAACTAAAAATTTGTAGCTCCAACGGTTTTTTTGGTACTCAATTTCCCGCTGGCTAAAAAGTTAGCTAAAAATCAAGCCCTTAAAATCTAAAAAAATGACAAAATCCAAAATTTTTTTTTGCCAAAATTTGAAGACTCCTCCAACTAGATAAGTCACCAAACCGCGATTTTGTAGCTCGCTTGGTTTTCTTTGCATTCAATTTCCCGCTAAAATAAGACATTACCCCCTGTGTAACGGACAAAATTAAAAAAAAAAAAATTAATTAAAAATTTTTTTTTATGTCAGAATTTGTAGCTTTTTAAATTAAAATTTGTTGCGCAAAAATTAATTTTGTACCTTGAATAGTTCGTTTTTTATTTGAAATTCAAATTCAAAAATGAGCATTTCCGGTTTCACTAACATAGGCTCGGAAAAATGCCAGCGGAATCTTAAAAAAATAGATTTTCAATGTTTTTTTTTTGCAAAAATGTGTAGCATATCCTATGCTAATTTGTTGCTCTAACTAAAAATTTGTAGCTCCAACGGTTTTTTTGGTACTCAATTTCCCGCTGGCTAAAAAGTTAGCTAAAAATCAAGCCCTTAAAATCTAAAAAAATGACAAAATCCAAAATTTTTTTTTGCCAAAATTTGAAGACTCCTCCAACTAGATAAGTCACCAAACCGCGATTTTGTAGCTCGCTTGGTTTTCTTTGCATTCAATTTCCCGCTAAAATAAGACATTACCCCCTGTGTAACGGACAAAATTTAAAAAAAAAAATTAATTAAAAATTTTTTTTTATGTCAGAATTTGTAGCTTTTTTCCCGCTAGAAATTGAGTACCTAAAAAATCGTTAGAGCAACAAATTTTTAGTTAGAGCAACAAATTGCATAGGATATGCTACACATTTTTGCAAAAAAAAAACATTGAAAATCTATTTTTTTAAGATTCCGCTGGCATTTTTCCGAGCCTATGTTAGTGAAACCGGAAATGCTCATTTTTGAATTTGAATTTCAAATAAAAAACGAACTATTCAAGGTACAAAATTAATTTTTGCGCAACAAATTTTAATTTAAAAAGCTACAAATTCTGACATAAAAAAAAATTTTTAATTAATTTTTTTTTTTTAATTTTGTCCGTTACACAGGGGGTAATGTCTTATTTTAGCGGGAAATTGAATGCAAAGAAAACCAAGCGAGCTACAAAATCGCGGTTTGGTGACTTATCTAGTTGGAGGAGTCTTCAAATTTTGGCAAAAAAAAATTTTGGATTTTGTCATTTTTTTAGATTTTAAGGGCTTGATTTTTAGCTAACTTTTTAGCCAGCGGGAAATTGAGTACCAAAAAAACCGTTGGAGCTACAAATTTTTAGTTAGAGCAACAAATTAGCATAGGATATGCTACACATTTTTGGAAAAAAAAAACATTGAAAATCTATTTTTTTAAGATTCCGCTGGCATTTTTCCGAGCCTATGTTAGTGAAACCGGAAATGCTCATTTTTGAATTTGAATTTCAAATAAAAAACGAACTATTCAAGGTACAAAATTAATTTTTGCGCAACAAATTTTAATTTAAAAAGCTACAAATTCTGACATAAAAAAAAATTTTTAATTAATTTTTTTTTTTTAATTTTGTCCGTTACACAGGGGGTAATGTCTTATTTTAGCGGGAAATTGAATGCAAAGAAAACCAAGCGAGCTACAAAATCGCGGTTTGGTGACTTATCTAGTTGGAGGAGTCTTCAAATTTTGGCAAAAAAAAATTTTGGATTTTGTCATTTTTTTAGATTTTAAGGGCTTGATTTTTAGCTAACTTTTTAGCCAGCGGGAAATTGAGTACCAAAAAAACCGTTGGAGCTACAAATTTTTAGTTAGAGCAACAAATTAGCATAGGATATGCTACACATTTTTGCAAAAAAAAAACATTGAAAATCTATTTTTTTAAGATTCCGCTGGCATTTTTCCGAGCCTATGTTAGTGAAACCGGAAATGCTCATTTTTGAATTTGAATTTCAAATAAAAAACGAACTATTCAAGGTACAAAATTAATTTTTGCGCAACAAATTTTAATTTAAAAAGCTACAAATTCTGACATAAAAAAAAATTTTTAATTAATTTTTTTTTTTTTAATTTTGTCCGTTACACAGGGGGTAATGTCTTATTTTAGCGGGAAATTGAATGCAAAGAAAACCAAGCGAGCTACAAAATCGCGGTTTGGTGACTTATCTAGTTGGAGGAGTCTTCAAATTTTGGCAAAAAAAAATTTTGGATTTTGTCATTTTTTTAGATTTTAAGGGCTTGATTTTTAGCTAACTTTTTAGCCAGCGGGAAATTGAGTACCAAAAAAACCGTTGGAGCTACAAATTTTTAGTTAGAGCAACAAATTAGCATAGGATATGCTACACATTTTTGCAAAAAAAAAAACATTGAAAATCTATTTTTTTAAGATTCCGCTGGCATTTTTCCGAGCCTATGTTAGTGAAACCGGAAATGCTCATTTTTGAATTTGAATTTCAAATAAAAAACGAACTATTCAAGGTACAAAATTAATTTTTGCGCAACAAATTTTAATTTAAAAAGCTACAAATTCTGACATAAAAAAAAATTTTTAATTAATTTTTTTTTTTTTAATTTTGTCCGTTACACAGGGGGTAATGTCTTATTTTAGCGGGAAATTGAATGCAAAGAAAACCAAGCGAGCTACAAAATCGCGGTTTGGTGACTTATCTAGTTGGAGGAGTCTTCAAATTTTGGCAAAAAAAATTTTGGATTTTGTCATTTTTTTAGATTTTAAGGGCTTGATTTTTAGCTAACTTTTTAGCCAGCGGGAAATTGAGTACCAAAAAAACCGTTGGAGCTACAAATTTTTAGTTAGAGCAACAAATTAGCATAGGATATGCTACACATTTTTGCAAAAAAAAAACATTGAAAATCTATTTTTTTAAGATTCCGCTGGCATTTTTCCGAGCCTATGTTAGTGAAACCGGAAATGCTCATTTTTGAATTTGAATTTCAAATAAAAAACGAACTATTCAAGGTACAAAATTAATTTTTGCGCAACAAATTTTAATTTAAAAAGCTACAAATTCTGACATAAAAAAAAATTTTTAATTAATTTTTTTTTTTTTAATTTTGTCCGTTACACAGGGGGTAATGTCTTATTTTAGCGGGAAATTGAATGCAAAGAAAACCAAGCGAGCTACAAAATCGCGGTTTGGTGACTTATCTAGTTGGAGGAGTCTTCAAATTTTGGCAAAAAAAAATTTTGGATTTTGTCATTTTTTTAGATTTTAAGGGCTTGATTTTTAGCTAACTTTTTAGCCAGCGGGAAATTGAGTACCAAAAAAACCGTTGGAGCTACAAATTTTTAGTTAGAGCAACAAATTAGCATAGGATATGCTACACATTTTTGGAAAAAAAAAACATTGAAAATCTATTTTTTTAAGATTCCGCTGGCATTTTTCCGAGCCTATGTTAGTGAAACCGTAAATGCTCATTTTTGAATTTGAATTTCAAATAAAAAACGAACTATTCAAGGTACAAAATTAATTTTTGCGCAACAAATTTTAATTTAAAAAGCTACAAATTCTGACATAAAAAAAAATTTTTAATTAATTTTTTTTTTTTAATTTTGTCCGTTACACAGGGGGTAATGTCTTATTTTAGCGGGAAATTGAATGCAAAGAAAACCAAGCGAGCTACAAAATCGCGGTTTGGTGACTTATCTAGTTGGAGGAGTCTTCAAATTTTGGCAAAAAAAAATTTTGGATTTTGTCATTTTTTTAGATTTTAAGGGCTTGATTTTTAGCTAACTTTTTAGCCAGCGGGAAATTGAGTACCAAAAAAACCGTTGGAGCTACAAATTTTTAGTTAGAGCAACAAATTAGCATAGGATATGCTACACATTTTTGGAAAAAAAAACATTGAAAATCTATTTTTTTAAGATTCCGCTGGCATTTTTCCGAGCCTATGTTAGTGAAACCGGAAATGCTCATTTTTGAATTTGAATTTCAAATAAAAAACGAACTATTCAAGGTACAAAATTAATTTTTGCGCAACAAATTTTAATTTAAAAAGCTACAAATTCTGACATAAAAAAAAATTTTTAATTAATTTTTTTTTTTAATTTTGTCCGTTACACAGGGGGTAATGTCTTATTTTAGCGGGAAATTGAATGCAAAGAAAACCAAGCGAGCTACAAAATCGCGGTTTGGTGACTTATCTAGTTGGAGGAGTCTTCAAATTTTGGCAAAAAAAAATTTTGGATTTTGTCATTTTTTTAGATTTTAAGGGCTTGATTTTTAGCTAACTTTTTAGCCAGCGGGAAATTGAGTACCAAAAAAACCGTTGGAGCTACAAATTTTTAGTTAGAGCAACAAATTAGCATAGGATATGCTACACATTTTTGCAAAAAAAAAACATTGAAAATCTATTTTTTTAAGATTCCGCTGGCATTTTTCCGAGCCTATGTTAGTGAAACCGGAAATGCTCATTTTTGAATTTGAATTTCAAATAAAAAACGAACTATTCAAGGTACAAAATTAATTTTTGCGCAACAAATTTTAATTTAAAAAGCTACAAATTCTGACATAAAAAAAAATTTTTAATTAATTTTTTTTTTTTAATTTTGTCCGTTACACAGGGGGTAATGTCTTATTTTAGCGGGAAATTGAATGCAAAGAAAACCAAGCGAGCTACAAAATCGCGGTTTGGTGACTTATCTAGTTGGAGGAGTTTTCAAATTTTGGCAAAAAAAATTTTTGGATTTTGTCATTTTTTTAGATTTTAAGGGCTTGATTTTTAGCAAACTTTTTAGCCAGCGGGAAATTGAGTACCAAAAAAACCGTTGGAGCTACAAATTTTTAGTTAGAGCAACAAATTAGCATAGGATATGCTACACATTTTTGCAAAAAAAAAACATTGAAAATCTATTTTTTTAAGATTCCGCTGGCATTTTTCCGAGCCTATGTTAGTGAAACCGGAAATGCTCATTTTTGAATTTGAATTTCAAATAAAAAACGAACTATTCAAGGTACAAAATTAATTTTTGCGCAACAAATTTTAATTTAAAAAGCTACAAATTCTGACATAAAAAAAAATTTTTAATTAATTTTTTTTTTTTTAATTTTGTCCGTTACACAGGGGGTAATGTCTTATTTTAGCGGGAAATTGAATGCAAAGAAAACCAAGCGAGCTACAAAATCGCGGTTTGGTGACTTATCTAGTTGGAGGAGTCTTCAAATTTTGGCAAAAAAAAATTTTGGATTTTGTCATTTTTTTAGATTTTAAGGGCTTGATTTTTAGCTAACTTTTTAGCCAGCGGGAAATTGAGTACCAAAAAAACCGTTGGAGCTACAAATTTTTAGTTAGAGCAACAAATTAGCATAGGATATGCTACACATTTTTGCAAAAAAAAAACATTGAAAATCTATTTTTTTAAGATTCCGCTGGCATTTTTCCGAGCCTATGTTAGTGAAACCGGAAATGCTCATTTTTGAATTTGAATTTCAAATAAAAAACGAACTATTCAAGGTACAAAATTAATTTTTGCGCAACAAATTTTAATTTAAAAAGCTACAAATTCTGACATAAAAAAAAATTTTTAATTAATTTTTTTTTTTTAATTTTGTCCGTTACACAGGGGGTAATGTCTTATTTTAGCGGGAAATTGAATGCAAAGAAAACCAAGCGAGCTACAAAATCGCGGTTTGGTGACTTATCTAGTTGGAGGAGTCTTCAAATTTTGACAAAAAAAAATTTTGGATTTTGTCATTTTTTTAGATTTTAAGGGCTTGATTTTTAGCTAACTTTTTAGCCAGCGGGAAATTCAGTACCAAAAAAACCGTTGGAGCTACAAATTTTTAGTTAGAGCAACAAATTAGCATAGGATATGCTACACATTTTTGCAAAAAAAAAACATTGAAAATCTATGTTTTTAAGATTCCGCTGGCATTTTTCCGAGCCTATGTTAGTGAAACCGGAAATGCACTTTTTTAAGCCTTAACTGTAAATAAAAAATTATGCATAAAAGATACAAAATTTATTTTTGCGCAACAAATTAGCATTCAAAAAGCTACAATTTTGGGCATTAACACAATTATGATTTTCAAATTTTCGTCCGCTAACTTCAGTCTTATTTTAGCGGAATTTTGAATATTTGAAAAACCGTTAGAGCTACAAAATCGGGGTTTGAGCAACAAATTAGCATTTAATTAGCTACAAATTCAGGTAACAAATTAAAAGTAAAATTAGTGTTATTTTAAATTTTTACCGCTAACTTCAGACTTATTTTAGCGGAAAATTGAATAACTCGAAAAGTACTCGAGCTACAAATTTTTGGTTTGAGCAACAAATTAGCATTTAATTAGCTACAAATTCAGATATCGAAATTATTCAATTCCGCCAAAAAGTGTCCGCCAAGATAAGGGACGTGTTTTTATTTACTAGGTAATTAAGTAAGCAATACAATTTGAATGTGGCCTCCCGACAGAAAAGCTCATTCGTGTAATTTGAAGAAAAAAAATTATTTGTAAAAAAACTCAAGGAAATTAGTATACAATAGTATTCATAAAACGTATTATATTAATTTCAAGTCACTTTTTAAATTTTAAGTTCTATTTTAAAAGAAAAAGTAAAAGTCCACATGTGTGTACGGTTATCGTTGAGCAGTACTTTTTATACTTCATAATAAATAATATTTTGTTCTTTGTATTTGCCCAAAGCTATATTATGCGTTAAAGCAAAGTTTGGAAAAGTGGCCAAATAGTTGCAAAAAGACAGAACAACAAAATTTTATATAAAATAGCTTTTCATTTTTTGAATGAAGCAATCGCCAATGCGTGGATTTTGCTTCATGAAGGCAAAACAAAGTCATATCCGTCTAGAAGACTTTAAAACTACATTGGGTAACACAGAAACTCAAATTAATGATTCAATTCAATTCAATTCAATTTTATTGATTATAAACTTAAATACATAACATTATCATAAATAACAATAAGATTGGCATGGCGTAGGTGCCGTCTGCCAGATTGACAATTTTAAATTAAATAAATACAATTATTAAGGTTTTGCAATTTTTTTTTTTTTTTTAAGTGTTTCATAAATTAAGTATAGCTGTTCCTATAATACATAGCATGTTTACAATATCTAGAAATAATTTCCCAGCCACCGTAACCATTAAGGATATCAAACGATTCTCTTAAACTCATCGTACTCTTCATAAAATACAATCTTCTTAATTCTTGTAGTATCGGACACACGGAAATGAAGTGAAAGGTGTCTTCTTTCTCGTTCATATTACATAAGGTGCAAACGCCGAGTAGGTCCTGTCTGTGAGGGATGAAATTCAAACTGAGCATCTCAATTCTCGCAAGAAATATTACGCGAATGCTTGATATTCGCAATGCATCATTAAAATAGTTTCTGTTGCCCAATTGATGATCCAGATTCTTATAAATTAAACGTGTGCTGCTTGAGGCTGCTTTTTCCAAGTCTTCAAGGTATAGCTTTTCATCAACCAGATTGATAAGACCGTAAAAAGTTTCATACCATCTATCTATATCGTCTGGAGGAAGTATTAACTGATAATTTTGACCCTCTGCAATCGTTTCTAATAAGATAAAAGGCCCCGATCTTCTTCTAAGCATAAACAGTAAACATTTTTTTTTGAATTCTTTCGCTTTCCATTTTCATTACTTTTACGATATATTCACAGCTAGCTTTAAGATTGGAAGTGTAAACGTATGGTAGCCCTGATTCAACGTGAATGGCATATGATGGTGTTGTAATAGGTAATTTAAAAAGCCTTTTAAAAAAATATCGTTGGACCTTTTCTATATCTTCAGATATTTCAAGGCCGAAAATTTCACTACCATAACACAGACTTGCATTGACAACTCCTTTAAAGACTTTATATTTGCTGCTGGTACATACTCTTCCATTGCAAAAGAACTTTTTCCACATAACATTTATTACTATTTTTGCTTCTGCGCATTTCTTTTTTATATGTGTTTTAAAACTCATTTTTGGCGTAAGAGTCACACCAAGGTATTTGAATTCTTCAACTACTTCAAGTGCTTCGCCGTTGAGAGTCCATCGTTGTGCTGTTCTTGCCCGATTGTTACCGAAGATCATTATTTTCGTTTTAGATATATTTATTTCTAAGTTCCACAATTCACAGTATGTTCCAAGTTTGTTGATCATTAACTGCAGTGTCGAGGGAGATTCAGCAAAAAGAACCAGATCATCTGCATACAAGAGCATTTTAATGGTTTGTTCAGCAAAGCAAGCACCTCCCGGTATCCAGTCAAGCAAATCATCAATGAAAAGTGAAAACATTATAGGGCTTAAAATGCATCCTTGTGGTAAGCCCGTCGAGCTACTGAAAAACTTCGCGGTATTCTCCCCATCAAAAACTGCTGCTCTTGTTTCTGACAACAGTGCTTCGTACATTTTAATAAACTTACTAGATAAACCAACTGTTGAAAGCTTGTATACCAATGCTTGTCGGTTGACTTTATCGAAAGCTGCTCGAAAGTCCACAAACAAGCAAAATAGTTTCTTTTTATTTGATATAAAGTGTTTTGCTATATATGAGATCACAAAAACTTGATCAATGGTAGAGAACCCTGGACGGAATCCGGCTTGAAAGACGCTAAGGCGATTGTTTTCATCGATCCATTTCATCAATCTGGTGTACATAATTTGCGCGAATATTTTTCTTGATGAATTAAGTACTGAAATTCCTCTGTAATTTTCTGGAGATGAAGCATCACCCTTTTTAAATACGGGGAAGATTACTGCATCTTTAAAGCTCAAAGGGATGTTTGTTGCTTCATACATTTGGTTATACAGCTCACCTAGTTTCACCTTAAAGTTTTCTGTTGCAAATTTATAAAATTCAATAGGAATTCCATCCAATCCCGATGCCTTATTATTTTTCATGGAGCTAAGCGCTTGTTCAACTTCTTCCTGATCGATGGTTCGGTCCAGTTCATGTATTTCAACTTTTGGCAATGCGTAATGGAAAGAGTTCTGAGAGTCATCTGCACAAAGAAGCATTTCGAAATGAGACGAAAACTTATCAGCATTAATGGAAACTCGAGATGATGAACTTATTCCAGCTATTTCCTTGACGGTTTTCCAAAAGTATTTAGAGTCCTTGCAATTTTCAATGTTACTTGCTATGTGATCGAAGTACTGCTGCTTTTTTACGCTGCAGGTATTTTTATATTTTTTAATGTACTTTAAATAGTGTTTTTTAATAATTTGAGAATTCGTGTGCCTAAAAAGCTTAAGAGTTTGAAAGCATAGCTTACGAAGTCTTTTACACTCGCTATCAAACCATATATTTGCTTTTGACTGAGAGTATCTAATTGGCTTTTTTAATGCTGCTTCTTTGATGGCATCCTGCAGAGAGCTGAAGGTGTTTTCTATATTTCTATTGTTGAATCTAGAATTGTCTCCGATTATAGTATTAAGTTTTGTGTGATACAGAGATTTGTAACCTTCATTCCACTTAAGAGCTCTTCCTACGTTCGTTTGTCTGTGCTCTGGAGTGATAGAACAGTTGCAGCTGACAATAATGGGAAGATGAGCCGAAAAACTTTCCAGTTGTATTTTAAAATCCAAAACTGAATGGAACCAATCACCTTTTATGAAACAATAATCTATGAGGGAGCTTCCTTGTCCTCCAATAAATGAAAGATGTCCTAGACTGTCGCTTTCTGTTGAACCATTTAAGACGAAAAATCCAAAGTTTTCAATAAATTCAATTATACTTTTTCCATTCGTATTTTGTAGTTCATCCTTTGACTTTCTTTCTTTACTTAGATTTATATACAAATTTGAAAGTGGTGAAAACACATTTTGAAAATTTCCAATGCGGGCGTTAAAATCTCCTATCAGCATAACACTATCCGAATCAAAGTTGTTCATCCAGGCGTTTAAATTATTGAATTCACTTTGCCAGTTGTTGCAGTTTAAGTAAATGGGTACTATACATTTTTTTTTCTTATTTATTGAAAGTTCTATTATTATTTGATTAGAATGAGATATGAAATCTGCGGTAGTTTTGTAGATGTTGTTTTTAATGCCGCATAAAATTCCCCCAATGGCTCTACCGTATCTATGAACTCTAGTGGCTGGGATCCATTTTAGAGCAAAATTACCTAAATACTTATCGATATCGTTTTCTTTTTCAGATTCTATAAAAGTTTCAATTAATATTATAATATCAAATTTATTAATATATTCAAAAAAATTCGGAAAAATTAATTTATTTTTTAAACCTGATATGTTATATCCTAAAATATTTAAAGTTTTCTGGCAGACGGGAAAATCCTATCTACTAACACTGTTTCCAGAGGTACTACTTCTTTGCATACCATCTGTCTGCTCTTCAAATTAATGATCAGTATTAAAAACTAGGCAGACCCAGTTCTGCATGGGAACCACCTCCTGAAAAGTTAAAAGCTGGACTAAGGTTCTTACATAAATCAGAATTGACTCCATTGGACATTTTTCGAAGAAAATCCAACTGAAAAGCCCTCCAAGGTGTCGTGAAAAAAATTGCATCAAAATAACTTGCTATATTTGCGAGAAACGTTACGAGCCGATGTGCCCAGAATGTATGAAATCTTTTCATTCATAGTGAGAAGAGATTCATTAAAGCTAAACGGCCTCATATGTGTACATTTTATATTTCGTGAAAAAATAAAAAAAAATATTTTTTTTTTTTTTCGACTAATGAATTATTTTTGATATTATTTCAATAAAGGAGAATTTAGTATGAAACATGGGCGTGAGCGGCCAAGAATGATTTTGTTATTTTTGGATGTATTTTAGTTCTACATTCACCGTGCAGAAATTTTTTCATTGTGGTGTACTTCAAAACCGAAAAAAATGCATTTTTGTTCTATGACCTTAGTAAAGTTTTACTAAGTTTCTGGCTTCTGAATAATTCAAAAATAGAAAAAGAAAGTGGAACAAGAAATCTAGACAGTCTCAAGAATATTTTGTATATAAAAATGGCCATATAACATCATTAATAAGAACATTTACCATAAAACTATAATATTACAATCCTCACAATATTAAAAAATCCTGAGTAAAATAATATCGTCCCCCTCATGCCAGAACCATGAATGTGCAAATTTGCCGATTTTGAGTTAATGATGTGGGTTGATTAACCCTTGGATTATCTATGTTACACCAAAACTTAGAATGCCATGCATACAAGGAAACCACAGTATTTAAAAATGTCAATTACATGAATGTAGATTTCAGTCTCATCAAGTTGAGCCAGAAACACGAATGTGGCACATTCATGTTTCTGGCTCCCAACTGAAAAACCATGAATGTGCCACATTCTTGGATTTGGCATAGCTGTATTTGCTAGAAAAGTTACTTCAGATGTAAGAAACTCACATTCGTGCTCATTGTTACTAAAGCGACCAATAGACACCACACTTGTGTGCTGTGTGCACACCTGTGTGCAAAAAATCAAAATTCTGAGATTTTTTGGTGTCGGTGCATCGATCGGTGTTATGTGTATGGCGAAGTGGCTCACACTAGTGATCAAAAAACAAAACTTTTGTCGCAATGTCTCTGCCAAAATCATCCCACGATCAAAACAATTGATCACAAATATTTTGAAACTGGTGACACAGAGATGGAGTGTGATTTCATTCATTCGAAATTTGGAAAAAAAAAACTTAAAAAATGTTCCCGTGTACGTCCCTGAAGGATGGGCGCAAATTATAACAGGGGCACGTAACTCTCCTGAGCCTTTTGAAGTTCACACACAGCAGAATTAGCCCATTGAGTTTACTAGAAACGTGCAAGGTTTTATATTATTGAATATGTTTGTTTGGCCCATAAGCACTTTTCATTATTTTTGGTATAGCTCGCAAACCAAGCAAAATTAGATTTTCTATTGAAATGGATAGTTTCAAAAAATTTATAATACAATAAAGGCAGGAAAAGTAATCAAAAACGTACCTACCAAAAATAAAAAAATCAAAGATTTCTAACTTTTTTAATAAATTGTGCATGACTTTTTTTGAAGCCATACAAAGACTAAATAAAGAAGAGACTAAGGACTTTAATAAGACATGTTCAAAAAGTAATTTTGTTACAAATTTTGTTACAAATTGAGAGATATGCCCATTCAAACTTAACTATTTCTTATAATTTTTCACAATTTTGGCCCGAAAGCCCCTTTTTTTGTATAATATGATGGCAAGTTTTGCATTCGTAAATATTTTTCGAAATCAAGATTTTGATATACTATAACATTACGACTATAGAGAATATTAATAAAGTATGTAAGTTCGCAATTTTGTTCTTCGGCAGTTTTTAAATGCTTTCTGACATTCAGACTGAGCTGGTCCGATTAATATAAGATTTGGTTCTAGGTGCAAGGAATGTTTAATTTCTCATGTGGTACCAAAAATTAGGTTTTCGGGCAAAAAGTGCGAAAAATGATAAGAAATGGTAAAGTTTGAATGGCTTTATCTCTGTCAGTTTTCAAATAATATGTCTTTTTTAACATGTAATTTGAAGGCCTTAAAACTCTACTTTACTTTGTTTATGTATGTTATGTTAAAGTTATGCGCTATTTAGAAAAATAATTAAAAATCTTTGATTTTTCGATTCTGATTCTGAAAACGAGAACTAAGTGATTAGTAAATAATTATGCTTATCATTTATTGTTAAATAAACATACATTTGTGTATACATATGTATATTGAAATTAGTATGCTTTTTTTAATTTTTCTTTATAGGAAAGTCATTCTTATTTAAAGATGAATGAGATAATTTTTTTATTTTTGTTTGTGCCAGAAAGATGAATGTGCCAAATGTCGGGGAAGGGAAGTGGTGTCAACATAAAAAATATATCAGCTTTACAAGATAAATGAGAAAGTAATTTACAAATAAATATTTTTTTCATAAACCAAACTTACTAATTTTACGAGAGCAATAAACATTCAAACACGATTTCCCAACATTTTCATTTTTGCACATTCATGTTTCTGGCATAAGGGGGACGATATAATAATAATATAATACGTAGGTACTGGGTCTGTTTAAACCCGTAATGCGTCATTGGGATATTCTGAAACCCCGTTAAACACACTAATATAGTGTCAGTAGACGTTATGAAGTTAGAATAAAGCACTACACCCACTAAAAAATATAATCACTATGCAATATTGCTCAATGCAATTCATATAAACATTGAAATATCTTCTTTTCTAAATGAAATGCAATGTAACGTCCATAGTGAAAGTTGTTCCTGAGTAGCATACCTTTCATTTGACACTAATTTCATTAATGGCCCTAACGCCCAAAAATGCCCATTCTCCTTTAAAGTAAAAATAAATTAACTGGATTTGGTTTTCATGTGAAAAATTCGTCCCTGAAGAGGTTAAGTGGAGGCATTGTACTAGACCTCCTGAGTACCGCGATCCCCAGGCTCATCGAGTATTTGTGAGATTATCTGTATAAACAGATCCAAAGGAGGAAAATATTAAGCAAAAATGCAAAAAGTTCAATTTTAATGACATCCCAGCCGAATTGATAGGGAAGCTAGTAGAGTCAATCCCCAGACGCATAGAAGCTGTCCAAAAGGTGAAAGGGAAGCAGACGAATTATTGGTTTTAAGCTTTTCGCTTTAATTGAATAGTGTACACTTTTTTTTTATCTTTGGTAGAAATTTTAAACCAAAGAATGAAAATGCAACTTCTAGCCAAGTCAAGTGTTCAACTTTGAAAATAAAATTAGTAGTACCTATGTAGTTTCATTGGTATTAGTCCAGTAAAATTAAATAAAATAACTTGAAATATGTATGTATCTACCTATATCTATATCTATATCTATAGGTAGAAAAAATACTGCGTCGATTTTTTTTTGTTTCTTTGTTTCTTTTCTGTGATGAACTGAAAATAACCACCTTTTCAACGATGTATGATACATTCGTGTTGAGGAATTAAACATTTTTGCTTATTCTAAAAAGCTTTATTATTTCCCGATATAAGAAAATTTTCGCTGAATACTAGCAACTTTTTCAAGTTGTATTTCTGACATTTTTTGTCGCACATTAATACTTGATGTACCAAAACATAGAAAATAAAGTGTTCTACGTACAGCTGTGAACATGAAAATAGCAGTGGTTTCACAGACATTGTTGAAAGCCTTCTATTTTCGGTTCTAGACTTTCCAATTAAAAAAAGAATGCATTTAGTGAAAGCCTTAATCATTAGCATTATTAAAAAAGAGATAGCTTTAGTTAGTTTTCCGAGCGTTCAGAATAACTGTAGATTCGTTAGGGATCGTTTTTGAAGTGAACATTAAAATAGCAGTTTTTTGTAAATATTCTATTTTTTTTACTTTTTTGAAGTGCTATAAACCGAAAGGAAGTAAAATGTAGTAGAAGAAATGTTTTTGAAGAAATATGAATGCAAACAAGCATTTTTAATATTTTTTTTTGCAAAAGTGGGCAGTATTAAACACTTCACTGATGAGCAGTGCAAATTAATTCTGTTGCAGCTTAGAGAAGGCAAGTCATCCCAGGAAATGCGCAACATTTGTTGTTGCTCGGCTTAAATGATCCCAATTTCTATAAAATATGCGCAAAAGCCAGAAAAAAGAGATGGAAAAAGAAAAATAACACCCCATGACGAAAGGAGAATCATGGGATTTTCTCGAGAGAATCCACAAAAATCGACAATCGAGATTCGTTAAGAGATCAATCTTTCTATGAGTGATATGAACTGGAGAAGAAGACTCCTAGAGGCAAATTTAGCAGCAATCATGTCGAAGAATAAGCCACCTGCCAACAAAACACATCCAGAAAAACGGATACAGTTTGCAAGAAACTATGTTGGATTTCCTGTGAGCGTAATATTTTATGGCAGATGAGTCAAAGGTTGTTTTTTATGGTGGTATTTGATCCTGCTAGTATGTGCGACGTCTCCCCAACACTGAACCTTAACCCGAGTGTTCCACAAGAACGGTTAAAAATATATAATTTTTTCGTTTATTTTTAACCCACTGCTATTTTCGTGTTCACAACTGTATAAAAACTACTTCATTATTTTTTCTATCAGATGAACATGAGGCCAGATTAACTTTAAAAACCATTTTTTACTTGAAAATGTCTATAGTTTTTGTCGGTATAACTTTGTTTTGGAAAGAGATAGGTATCAACATTTTATGTAACTTAAGTTGTAGAAGATACACATAAGAACTCTAAATGTGATAGGAGTCGAGAAAATCCAATTCACGCCTTTAAAAGCCTTTTTCTAAAAGGCGAACAACGTATGGACGATTTTTGTTCGAACTTTGTGGACTTACACTCTTTAATAGGTACTCTTTAAGAAACAAAACAAAATTCGACGCAGTACTTTTTTAGACATATAAAATGCTTATTTGACTGGACTAGATAGATATTTCAAAAAGTAAACACGCTTTTCGTAGTTTATATGAAAACAGTTTGAATCTAGCTGCTATGTTATTTATGTAGTATGTTTGTTATTGTTAATCCTCGAGTATCTTCAAAAACTTGAAAACATTATTTACAACCAACAATATCCAAAATTGGAAATAATTTTGGGTTTAATTTCAGTTCAATCATACAAACGTACTATACTAAAGGGTGTGCTAAAAAAACCCCTTAAAGCTTTAAAATTTTCGAAAAATATGTGAAAAAGATGATCAATTCGGGTTTTGAAAACTAAAAATTGATTTGAATTATATTTGTTCAAAACAAATTAAACTTCCTTTAAAGGAAATGTTTCTTGCAACTCTTCACAAATGAAAGAAAAAACTCTTATTATTAAGGACAATCATCATCCTTTTTACTTTAACACTTCTTTGAAGGCACTGGCAGAGTGAGCTAAAACTTGAAAATCGTGTTTTGTCCAAAACTATCACTAGTTTAAAAAAAAAACTTTAAATAAATAAATAAAATAAGTTTTTGTTAAAAATTTTACCAGGTTATTTCTGAAAATTTCCGCAAAGTGTAGTGGAAAAAATGTTACGAAAGGAAAATCAATTTAGGGCGTGAAAATAAAAAATCCACTTGGATTTTCTTCGCTTGGCAAGTTTTCAACTTTTAGACCCCACATTTTACTTCGTTAAAAACAAAAACCTTTAACAACTTTTTGTAAAAACTTATAAACATTGCTTCGCGGGCGCTAGCATATTTCGTTCTTTAAAGTTAAATTATATGATTGGAGTTCGTTACAAAATAGACGTACTAAGGAGTGTGCTACAAGCACATGCACTCCATTGGTCAGTGTTGTCGAAATCGCAAAATTTAGGTTCTCTTGATACTTTATTGTACCTTTATTTAGCTGTGGCAAAAAGGAAAGACACCGTTTTGTGCTTCTAAAAAAAATCAATTTTCAATTTAGACTCATTTATAATTTAGCACTTAATTGACTTGCATAGTTTACTACATAGCCGTTTCAACTTTTCAAACTGTAAATAGTATTCAAAAACCACCTTAACATTATCATCAAAGCTCCTAATGACACCGTAAGCACCTCATTCTGAATCAAAGGCGATTGACTGTAATGGAAAATCCTTTTTCATTAAAACACTTTTTTTTGTCTTGCCACAATGACAAAGCTACACACAAAAAAGCACTTTCAAACTATTGCCACACCGTAGTACATACAAAAAAATTAAATGGAAAATAGAAAAAAAAAGAAAAGAAATTGAAACAAAGCTAAGGCCACAAAATGGAAAAGAGGATTAAAATTAAACAGTGTACATTAGAAAAACTTCTTTTTCGTCCTTGTACGTTTTTTTTTCCAAGGGTACCTTCTACTTTCTGTTGTTGCATATAAAAAGGTGATGAAGAACCATTTTCCATCAGTTCCCAGGTCATTTAACAGGAAGATGACTTAATGAACTGGTAATTGCATTTTTTTGCATTTTCTCCCGCATTCGAGTTTTTTTCTTTCTCTCTTTCCTAATACCACACTTCCGGCAGTTTAGTTGTGTAGTAGTTGCACCGCTTCACCTGTAACTAATGGAGTACCATTTCCACATCTTCATCCTTTTTAAACCATCATCAGATGCATTAATGGAATTCACATAACCAAAGAAGAATCCTGTTAATGGATTTGAATCGAAGTTGCAGCACCACTATCCTCTAATGGGTAAAGAAAAAAAACCACAAACCACGACGAGATTCAATTTCCAATTCAATTTTCGATTTGTCTACTTTTATTTTTTCTATTTTTATTCTATTCTATGTCAACCTTATAACCTAAGTCAATGGACGCCCGGATGTGTGCTTTCAGATTAATGAAGCCATTTCGTAAGGATTCCTGCGTTAAGAATTCCCTTATCTTCTCTTTGCTCTCGCAGAAGACAAGATTCTCGGTGAGATCAATTAGCTTCTGTTGGTTGAGATTCATTTGGAAGAGAATCAGAAGTGCTCCGCTGCCTTCTTGACAGAGATCTGTCGATAGCCGGGATATTCCTTGAGCAGCTGTGTAGTCAAGACCAGTGATCATTTTGCAATTGATAACGACTGGTATCTTGAAATCAGCCTGAATGCATGCCTTGAGAATCTTCCCACGGATATAGTTAATCGCTGGGAAGTAGATTCCATTTCCGGGTGTCACCGAGATATATTGCATATCATCAATCTGTCAAAGAAGCTCAAGTTTATTGTTTTTATAGAATTTTTCTACACAGACATACCGCATCTATTTTAACAGTGACGTCAGGGCGGGCCCAGAGATAGAGAAGGTATGATACAGTTATTATGATTCCCACCAAGAGTCCAACTTCCACTCCAAACATGACACATGCACAAAAGCAGATACACCAGATGTAGAAGTCCCTTCGGCTCTCCCGCCAAAGTCTTAAGGGGAGTTTGAAATCAATAAGAGTCACAATGGCGCACATCAAAATGGCGGCTAAGGTGGCTTCAGGAATGTAATTGAGGTAGGGACTTAGGAAACCAAGTGCCAATAGGACAATTATGCCTAAAAAGGAATAAGATGTTGAGAATTTTGACCCCTTATAGTTATAACTTTGTATAGGGGTTGAATACCTGAATATAAATTTGCCATGGGTGTTTTCAGACCACAGGCGGAGCTTATAGCATACCGGGTAAAAGCTCCTGAAGTTGGCATCGATTGAACACTTGATCCTATCACGTTGCACAGTCCAAGGGTGAAAAGCTCTTGATTTGCACTTGCTCTACATTTTGGAGCTTAAAATAAAAAAAAATCTTTTGTTCAAAAACCTTTTAGACCTTCGATCATCTCGAAAGGAATAAATTTCCGCCGAATAAAATATCCAATTAAATTACAGTCAAATTTCCCTGGAAAATTTTTTCCCGATACCAATACCTACAACAAATTCCGATGAAAACTTTCGAGCTTCATTCACGTTGCCATTTTTACGTAGAAGGGAATTTTTATTCATAAGAACTTGATAACCCATCAAACTTACTCAGTTTTCCAATTGAAATATTCGTTAGAACCCCAACTATAGGTATAACTATAATGCCCAAATTCAACTCGGCCAGGATGTCCATGAAATAATATGTCTTCTCCGGAGTAACAATCTTCATAGCTGGAAAGGTAAAATTGGGAAGACCCGCCATTGCAGTCTTGCTCAAAGCATAGGGTATTGCTGATGTTGATGTGCTTGCGTCTGGTAATTGATTGACCCACACCACAGTCACCATTGCTGTTATAAACACAATCAAGGTATTCCTCGAAAATGACAAATACTGATAGATGAGTTTTTTTGCCTTCGATTGGTTTGGACGTACCGCTAATCTCCCGAGAAACTACTTTGAGACGTTTTAGTATTTAAATATTGTTCCATTTTAATTCAAAATATAAGCTTACCTCGAAGAAGATTAGAAATATTATAGCTGATAAACCCATTAGGAAATCACCTAAGTTAGATTCATCTAAGCGAAAGGTTAGCGTTCTTATTGATTCAACAAATCCAGCTGCAAGATATTTAATACCCAGCATTACTTTCAGTTGTGATTCGATGACAAGAATGGCAGTTGCTGTGGAGAAAGCCTTTATAACAGGCATTGAGATGAATTCAAATAAGAAGCCTATGAATAGAAGAAAAAAATAATATTTTAAACTAATTAAAAATTACATAGACAAATTCTTTGCACTCAAATCTTGAAACGTTTTGAACTCCAAATGTCTTAAAACTAAAAAATTGGAAACAACATACATAGATTAACTGCCTAAGATTGAAATTAAGTAACATTGATCAATTTTTGTAAGATGAAGTTGCTACCTACCTTCATTCACAATAAAAAAAATATTATCAGGAGATTCTTCATTGAAGATTTTTCCATCATTTCAAACAACAACAAAATATGTTGGCACTGGTGCTGGTTGATTAGTAAACCAACAACTTTCGTTCTGATTAAACAAATGATAAAAACCACTGTGACGTTGCTAGTATTCACCCGCTAACCAAAAACCACCAGTCCGGTGCGACAAAAAAAAAAACAACTCGTGTTCACATTGAACTTGTCATATCGTTTGTTTAGTAAATCATTTTTAAAACTTTATTAATTTGCTCACTTAGACGCCACATGATATACTCAGATCTCTTTCATAAAAAAAAACAAACAAACGAGTCTCATAGGTATTCTTTTAATAATAGCGAGCACACTCCAATCAAAACATATAGTCAAGACCTCTGACAATCTGTCAAAATAATTTAACAAAGCAAAAAGAATCTGTGACATCTGCCTGTCGCGGAAAGTGTGCTCTTGCAGTTAAATATATCCTAATTATAATTTCCATTTTACTACATGTACAATTGTACATACATAAGGCATCACCACACCATACTCATGGGCATGACAGCCATCAGTGAAGTACACAGATCTAGTTAGCTATCAAATAATATATTTTTTTTTGTAAAATACCCCAATGAGGTGCCAAATATCGTTCATGACCTTGAACAAAAACTTTAAAAAATCGCATATATGAGGTGCCAAAGGTCCAGGGCCTCTATAAAGTCTGTTCATAGGGCATAGGTATCGTGTATAGAGGACAGTCTTTGCTTTCATTTAATGCCCTATTTATAAAAGTTTCTTGTATTATAGCCAAAAATGCAACCTGAAAAGTGAATTTTCTTGCTATTGCCATCAGATAAAGATATTCCAACCAGTAGTTTTTTTGTAAATGTTTGAACTAAAGCTATCGGCTGGCCGCGATGAGATAGGTTATTTTTTTTGTCGGCTCCCAGACCATAATACCGTGCTAAAATTCTCGTATTTTCTTTTGTAATGGCTGAACTCACAATTGCTTCTTAGATTCATGGTCTAACTTAAGTATTTTTTCTTATCTTTTCAGGTAAGTGTCAAAGAAAACATCTTAGCACTTGAAATAAATCTTAAGCAGTTCTATTGTAGAGCAGTAAGTACCTAAATTTTTCTCACATTTCACTTTTACATTTTCAATTCCATCCGCCATGTCAAGTACATATGTATATCAGAAAAAATAATTATAATATTTTTTTTTTGATAATTTTATGAGCTATAATATGAATTCGCTAATCTTTTGAAATTTATAGTTTTGAGATATTAATAAAAAAAACTGAACTTTGGCCCTATTAAAATAAAAAATCAAAAGGATAAGTTTGACACGCTATAACTTCAACTATAGTATAGTCAATTTTTGCCAAAAAAAAGCCCTAAATTTGTGCTATAAAGGGTCCTTTAACTAGCACTTAAGTCCAGATGGGTTGTCACTGGAAAAAAACTTGAACAGAGATTTGTTGGAAATTGTGTATACTTTGAATTCTGTCCGACCATTGGTGTCCTGTAGAGGACAGTCTTACCTTTTATTTGATACCTCATTTATAGCAGTTGTTTATATTAGTGGTACATTTTGCGGCAAATGCAACCTGAAAAGTGCATTTTCTAACCATTGCGACCAGATAAAGCTTGTCCGACCAGTAGTTTTGTAAATGTTTTGACAGAAGCTATCGGTTGGCATTCAGTTTTTGCGTGGCCGCGATGCGATTGGTAATCTAACGGTCGGCTCACAGACTATAAAGTATAAAGCCATAAGTGAAAAACTAAAAGAAAAATGCATTTGTGCATCATTTTTGGTTTTTTTTTCCATTTTGCGTCGAGAAATCTAAGTCGCAAACCTCAGTTCCGGATTCAGCGTCCTCGAAAACATAAAGAAGGGAAAAAATCAAAACAACCCCACAATTCGCATGGCAAATACTCAATATGACTAGACTATTTATCAACTTACATCAGTGGCGACGCGTGAATAAAAAATATAGTCGTTCACTTCATTTATTTTTATTTTCTTATTTTTATTACACTTAAGATTCTTAGTTGTAGTGAGCTTAGAGCAAGCCGCAACCTACAACCAGAGGCTTATGATTTAAGTTTACACAAATTTAGGTGTTATGTACCTACTAGTTTTTTTTTATTCAAATTTTCTCGATTTGTTTAAAAATATTTGCACTACACTTTTGTGAGGTGAACTGTTTTCCTTAGAAGTTTTTGTTTCAATAGTTGTCCTAGAAAAGGAAGATTTTAAATCTCTTAAGTTAAGAAAACGATTTTCAAACAGATAATTTATAAGTTTCTGAAAAAATTGCATTTATTATTTATAGATGCGATGTAAGAAAAAACAATGGTTTAGTAAAACAAAAATTTAGTTAAAAACGATTTTTAAAAATGCCCTACAAAAATAAATGAATAGACTCAACATCTTAAGAAAATTGACAAACAAAATCATAAGAAATTGGTTTACTTCAAACAATGCCCATAGCTGTGACATTAAAAAAAATGAATAAGGGACCTACTTTCTCTGTTTATGTAAATATCTCTTTTCTTTCAAAAACCTAATAGGTAGGTACATATTCAAATTTATAAAACACTCCTGATTATAGACACTTTTTTTTTCTTAAAATTCTATTTTGGAATATAATAATCAGCTAAAAAACCCTCCTTTACTGCAGGATCATATTCATAGATGTTATAATAAATGAGCCTTTAAATACAATTTTTACTTTACTTCCTACCACCCACCCCTTTAGCTATAGTAATGTTCGATTTCACGTTACATTAATTTTTACATGCACTCAAATTTGCTTTGAAATTTAACTCTTCATAAGGAACCCAGAGAAGTTTCACATAAAAAAACTCAATCCCTTGAACAAATCTGTATATATTGCCCATTTCGTTCATATTCTTCTTGCACGAATAGCAAAAGGCATCATACAACAACCACTCATACTTTGCGCATCCATCCTTTATCAAACACAAAGCACAAAAACCACCACCATCAGAAACCATCCCGGTCAAACACCAAGCAAACAAAATTTGAGTGTAAAAACTTGAGCAACCCTCACTAGACTTGCTTGAATTCGTTCACAGATGATTTGAACGAATAGGTCGGTAGTATTTTGGTTATACTTTTTTTTGTTGTTTGTATGCTTTTAGTGGTTACATTTCGTTCACAATTCATGTGAACGAGTTGAAGGTTAAAAATGAGTAGGAATGTTGCTGTCGCAGTAGCAGGTTTTTTGTTTGTGTTTATTTAAACTGCGTGCATAAAAGGGTCGCACGAGTTGGAAAATTGGAAATTGAGTGCGAAATTAAATAAAACTCGTAGATAAGCAAAAGAATTTTGTGGGTGGTTAGGTTAATTTATGAAACTTCTATCATAATAATTTTATCTGAAAGCTAGTCGTGCATGAACGAATTGAACAATAGGACGCCTCGCCACTGAACATAGTTCGTTAATAGGTCGTTTTTAAAACAACAAGTTTATTTTTATCAAATGTAAAATTTCCACTCAAATATCTATCTTTACCCACAAATTAAAAAAAAAATACCAAAACACTCATCAATAAAGATTTCTGCCTCATGCCAAACCAAAACAAATCACTCACTGGTTTAACAGCTTACACATTTTCGCAGCTGTATCTTAATTTGATAAACTTATCTCACAATCGCTAATATACACCCGCTGCCATAAGCCACCAGTACGGATAGTGACAAAAAAAAGTCATATCCACTATCTAACCCATATACTCTAATTGAACTTGTTATATCGTTCGTTAAACTGTTTTATTTTTTTATTTTTATTAGTGTGCCCACTTAGACGCCACATGATTTAAAGATTTGTTTCGCTTAATATGAATCTCAAGGGTTTTCCTCATAGCAAGCACACCCAAAACTAATCATCGTCAATACCTCCGACAATTTTTCAAAACAAAAGAATTGTAAATTAAAATGTTCTGTGCCTGTCTCGAAACGTTTGCTTTCCCAGTTAGATCCTAGTTAGCGCTCTATTTTATGGCATCTATCACGCATTATAACTAAATAAACTTCGGCGAGACGTTGTCAGATTTCTGATTAGGTTTATTGATGGTTTTATTGTTTGTGTTACGAAACAGTCAATAATGGTTGATATGGAAATTAAATCAAACAAAGAAAAACATCAAACTTATCTACTTACCCAGTTGCAGGCATCCCATGAACAGCTGCACGATGCCAGCTAGGAATGTCAACAATACAGCGAACTCAATTGGCTTGCCCATTGTGAACTGCACGCTCACAAGGGCAACCAAACTGGTGGGTCCCACGATGACCTTGTCAATCGAACCGAAGAACAGGTAAACAAACGAACCTGTTGTTGTACAGAAATGCACCTGACATTGAGAGAGAATTCCATTGTTCGTGATGGTACTCACCTAAAAATGCCGAGCAAAGTCCATAATGAGCCGGAAGTCCAGCCAGTAGGGCACAAGCAATGCTTTCGGGAATGATAGTCAATCCGAGAGTGATTCCGGCTATAAAATCGTTTATGGCACACTCGGCGTCATAATGACCGATCCACGTCGAGATTGGCAGAAGGCTGCCAATTATTCTGCCCACCCGGACACCAAAGTCACTGGACGTATTCTTCCCGAGAGTAAACTTCGGTTGAAGAGGTTCCCGAGCCGACTCTTCGTAGCCCTTTTCCAATGTGACAGTTACCGGAGGGGGTGTTTTATTTTGCCGTGAATCTTTCATCGTTTCTCCAGATATTGCAATGCAACTGATATGGAGATGTGAACTTGTTGTCTCTTAAGCGCGCGCTTCCAACTGTCTGAATTCAAAACTGGACCACCAGACTTTGACTGCCATGCAAATCACCGACTTCAGTTTTATGAGAGAGCTCTTATTTGCTTTTGGCTTCGACTAAGGGGCAGATGAGGTTTAAGGGGCCGAATTGTGATAAACCTGAGAGGGAGGAAATTATAGCAGGGAAGTGTGTCAGCGTGCTCGTAGTGATATCGGAGACTATTCTAAATGTCACGAGAACGAAGAGATTTTTGTGGAATAAGATAATTAAAACTTGGCCGGCTAATGATACGAGTAAATAGTGTGGTTCTCTGATGATTTCTTGTGATATAATAAATTTATAGAACCCAAATTTTTTTTTAGAACCAACAAATTGATGGAGGAGGGATTGAGAGTTCTTGTGTGTGTTATTTTCCAGATATCAGATAGTGAGGAGCTCCTGATGCCGAGAGAAATAATATTGTATTATAGGGTTACCATACCTATAAGTACGTTGTAAAAAAGAATAAATAAACAAATAAAACAACTACGGTGTGAGATATAAAATTGATTCTGGCTTTATTTTGAAGCTACTTTCATGCCATATTTAGTGCTTCAAGCGGTCGTTCGGTCCGATTGTTGATAACTCGGTCAAAGATGTGCAGCGTTATTCTGAAAATAGCGTCTCGAATGATGGCCTCAAGCTCATGCAAAGTGGTGTTGGCTTGTTATTGTAGACAAAGTACTTTACGTATCCTCAGAGAAAATATTCGAGAGTGTCAAGTTATGTTATGGCGGTGGTCAGTCGATAAAACCTCGTCGTGAGATTATACAGTTGCCAAATTTGTCCTTGTCACTCATCACTTGCATGGCATGTAGCGCGCGCTGGCCCTCTTATTGGGACCACAGCTCGAATATGAAGAGTAGGTAAAATTTCAAAACTCTTCTATTCCATTTTTTTGTTCTTCAAAAATGAGTTAAGTATGAAGAAGTGTTCTTTAGAAGGTCCCTTATCTACGTTCTTATCCTAAAATAATAAAATCTTATTATTTCCTATACTTTTTGGTATTGTTAAGTTGTATATTTTATACAGTACTCCACTCAGTCGTTCGATTCAAAATTTCCTAAACTGCCCATGTCAGAGGATGAATCAAAATTCAAATTATATCGATGTTGTCGAGCTCTGGCCAAAGAAAGTCGGTTACCACCGCTATTTACCTGAGTACATTTTATGGTAACGGTGTCTCCTTCCTCATCTAAAAAGAAATAAGATCCGACAGTGGCGTTTGTGTTTTCTTCATTTCGCACCAATTTAGTTCTGGCTGGTGGCTTAAGGTCCATAAGAGTGTGTTCACGCTCAAACTTTGCCGCGGTGCGACAAATTGCCTGCGCATTCAAGCCATAATGCCGACCGACCTCACGACAAAATAAGATTAAATAATTTCCGCTTTTTCGGCAAGCGTGAAGTGACGCATGATCGATGAAAACCTTACTGAATATTTTGACAGCTCGATGTCTGGTTGTTTCGACATCAGGTGCTGAAACATAACAATTAAAAAAAAAACTGTAACTGCTATCTGGTCACCCTGTAGTTAGAAATTCGAATGGAGAGCGAAGTTAATTATCAATAATTACAGAGATGTTAATTTCGGTAAACAGAGGTGTTATAAGGCAAAGAAACTTACATCCCGAACCTGAAGCAAAGGTCCTAAGCACATTCGCAATAGCTTGATAGATTGTTGGGAGAATACAAAAATTTCAATAGATTTTGATCTTTTTTTAAAAATGGTAAATTGGTCAACGGATCTTAGCACCTCATATGTGTGATATTCACAAAAAAGGATTGCCAAATATATAGTTTCAGAAATTGGGTGGTTGTATTAAAAATTTTTAATCAATGGTAAAAATGTTTGGGTTTCAAGGTCACGAGCCATTTTTGACACTTCATTTAGTGAGATATTATTTGAAAAACAGTACATTTGTTACATGCGAAGCCACTGCAAAAACTGAAAGGTCAGCTGGGTTTCAAAAATTGGTAACTTTGTTCGAGTTAATTTTTTTTTTCTTCGAAGGCATATAAAGGGTGTTTTTTTTAGAGATATAGAACTTTAAATTGACAAATACTATTTTAACTGGCGGCCATTTTGTCAGCTGTCAAGTGATTTATTTTTGGTCAAGTTTGGCGTTTCAACATGAATAGAAATAGACTGAGCAAGGCGTAGATTAGGTGAATAGGCCCAAAACAAGATTGCCGTTGATCCCAATTTTCATAAGCGAATTTGGTTTAGCGATGAAGCTCACTTTTGGTTGAATGGATACGTCAGTAAACAAAACTGCTGTATTTGGTATCTCAAGTGTATGTTGAGATACCGTTACATCCACAAAAACTGACTGTTTGGTGTGCTTTATGGGTTGGTGGAATAATTAGTCTGTATATAACTCTTTTAAAACGATGCTGGCCAGAACCTTACAGTCAATGGTGACCGCCAGGATTACTGACTTTTTCGTTCATCAATTGAACAACCATGATGTGCAGGAGCTGTGGTTTCAAAAAGACGGCGCAACATGTCACAAAGCTCGTGCTAGAAAGAAACGTTTGGTAACCGCATAGTTTCACGTTACGGACCCGTGAATTGGCCTCCAAGACTGTGCGATTTAACGCCGCTTGACTATTTTCTGTGGGGATATGTGAAGTCAATAGTCTACGCCGATAAGCGCGAAATGATTGCCCACTTGGAGGACAACATTCGCCGCGTTATTGCCGATACGGTCACAAATGTTTGGAAAAAGTAATCGAAAATTGTACCTCCAGATTAGACTACGTCCGAGCCAGCCGTGGGGGTCATATGCCAGATATCATATTTAAATTATAATGCCAGAAGATTATCTTTCGAATAAAGTAAATTTCTTGTCAATTTAAAAAAATTATCTTTCTATTATTCCATTTCATATTTCTATACAGTGGTGGCCATAGAATTAGAAACAACAATTCTAAACGCACTTTATCAACCAAAATATTTTTTGGAAGCACCAGCGTGCGTGGCTTGTGTCGTTGGTCTTTGACAGGTGACATGTTTGTTCTAAATATGAGTTTCCTTGAACGCGAACTGTTGTTCTAAATATGAGTTTCGTTGAACGCGAACTGTTTATAAAACACCGTTATTTTAGAAAATTCATTTATAGTCGACATTTTTGCTGGACACGAAATTAGAAACGACAAAAGAATTGGTAAATTTAAAAATAAAGAAAATTATTATCAATGTGAGTTGATTGTTTTCAGTTTTTTTTTGATTATTTTTATAATATTAATATTAATTAATTAAAAATACAGCGACGAAAATGGGCAAAAATAAGTCTTGTAGTCCAGAACTCCGGAAGCTCATACTGCAGCGCTATCAAAACGAAAACGAGGCAATTGATTCCATAGCAAAAAGATTTAGTTACTCGAAAAAGATGGTATTTGATACTATTCAAGTCAATAAAAGGACAAGCAGCTTTGAAAACCCAAAAAGAAAACCAAAAGATCGAAAATCCACGCCAAAAGAGGACAGATTGATATGCCGAATTAGCAATTGCGATCCTTTTTTGACTTCCACAAAAATAAAAGAGGTTGTTTCGCCCCAATTGGGTCAAGAGCTATCAGCTAGAACCATAAGGCGCCGACTTCTAGAACATGGGCCACGTGGATGCATTGCCAGGAAAAAACCACATGTTTCCAAAAAGAATTTGAAGAGGCGTTTGATGTTTGCTAAGCTTCACGCAAATAAAGCCATGGGATTCTGGAAAAACATACTTTGGAGTGATGAATCCAAATTTAACTTGTTCGGGTCAGATGGTAAAGTGTATGTTAGACGCCCTCAGAAGAAGGAATTGGATCCTAAATATACTTTAAAGACCGTTAAGCATGGAGGAGGAAACATAATGGTTTGGGGTGCGCTCTCGTGGCATGGAGTTGGCCCTATTGGGTCGAATGGACCAACATATTTATAAAGCCATCTTGGAAAATGTCATGGAGCCTTATTCATTTGCACACATGCCCATTAGTTATGTTTTCCAGCACGATAACGATCCAAAGCATACAGCACGGATTGTTAAGCAGTGGTTTTTTGATACAAAAACTAATGTTTTGGATTGGCCCGCCCAAAGTCCAGACTTGAATCCTATCGAGAACTTGTGGGCAGACGTGGAGAGAAGGCTAAAGTCCAAGAACCCAACAAATTCTGAGGAACTTTTTGAAAATATATAGGAGGTCTGGGAGAGTATACCCCCATCAAGATGCCGCGCCTTGGTAGAAAATATGCAGGCAAGATTAGCTGCAGTGACAAAAATAAGGGATTCCCTACAAAATATTAATTTTTCATCGAACATTTTTTATGAAATACCAATTTTTTCTTTGCGTTTCTAATTGTATGGCCAGGTGCGATTTGGGTTAAATAAATAATATTAATTTTCTACTGTTAGTGTCATGCTTTTATTTTTTATAAAATATTCAGAAGTGTACTATATGTCATGGTCTATTAAAAGAACCACTAACCAACCTCAACAAATTTCCTAAACAAAAGTTATGCAATTTAACATTGTTACAAAATTCTTGTTTCTAATTCTATGGCCACCACAGTACCTCTAAGAAATCACCCTTTAGTATCATGCTAAATAGCTTTTTCCTGGATTTTTCTGGTGGTATAGGGCCGATGGAAAAGTGTCTGACCGAGGATATTCTGGAGGTGGGTCTGGATCTGGGACAAAGGAACCATTTTGTTTTTTAGGTACTTTTTCATAGATTTCTTTCTTTTAGTAGTGGGTCTGATGGAGTAGAATCTAACGGAAGAACTGGGACATTTCTTTTTAAATAACTTAGATTCATTTTTTTTGGAGGTGGGTCTCATGGAGTATGATCTGATGGAGGAGGTTCTAAGGGTTTTATGAAATAGAGCTTTAAATGAAGCATGTATGTTTATTAAAAAAAAATTAAAATTAAGTTATTTCACAATAGGGTGCCTTTTAATTATAATATCTTTCAAGTTTTTAAATGGAATTCAATAATAATTACAAATAATTATTGAAGACAAAATATTTGTTATATTAGGGTGGTCAAAAAAACCAAACGAAATTGAAGATATAGGATGAATTATATTAAAAAAAAGCAATCTTCTATATGTTTTCCGGTGGAATTTAATAAGACTCGACTTGGTTAATGTTTGAAATAAGTGCAGAAGAAAAAATATTTTCAATTAGGGTGGTTTTCTCAAAAAATACCTGCTTCACAAATTGTCTGTATACTTAAAATATAACTCATCTTAAATCTGCAAATTTACTTGTTTTTGAACCACCCTACATAATTGAAAAACTTGTTTCTTCAATAATTTGTTTCAAACATCAACCACAAATAATTTTATTGAATTCCATGTAAAATAATATTTTGAAAAGGCACCCTATTGTGAAATTACAAAATTTTATTTATGAAATAATTATTTTAAAAAATAAGTGTTCCTTTGTCCGAGTTCCAGGCCCACCTCCGGAACCTTCTCCGTCCGTCACTACTCCATCAGACCCACCTCCAAAAAAGAAAAACAAAAATATTGTGCCACGGGCAAACGCAACGCTCTCTATCTCCATATGTCATATCATAAGTATTTAGTAAAATGCTAAAAAGACAAAATAGCCATTTGGTGATTTAAACTCTAGTAAAATGTTAAGAGATAGTACGATGCTAAAATCGTTTAAAGCTAGCAAAATTCTCTTTTTAGATTAGTAGGTATCATGCTGAAATTGCTTAAGCATCGTACTTAATCGTTTAAAATTTTTCCCAAATATCATTAGCGTTTTAATATTTGTTCAGTTCTGCGCATCTATCAAAATTAATGTCAAACGTCAATATTTCTGGTTGTATTTACGTATCTCACGAATAGCCATTTGTTAATTCCTGACTTTTTCAATTTTGACAACCCGTGTAGTTATCTTAGATTTGTGTACTGTGAACATTATCCACAGGGAATATTTGCTAAATTCTTTTGTTGTTAAAAAAATGATCTTTCAATTAAAGTTGACTTAGAATATTTAATTATTCTTGTCTTGATGATGATGATGGACGAAAATTATTTTGGAACACATAATAATATCTGTGTTTACCGTTCGAATTATTCCATCAAATAACAATAAATTACATACAATATTTCGTCAATAATATTTTCTATTCCAATTTTCTTACCTCTGTACTGTTCCCATATTTGTGTACTGTCGTGCCCGTCTATGTAGAGAACGTTTCACAAATTAACACCTTCTTGACAAAATTTGGCTTAAATTCTTAAAAAAAAAATTCAGCAACAACTTTATCCGCTTGGCCTTGAAAAGAGTGTGAAATATTTTAGATTGCAAGTAGGTACCTAATTATTTGTATTTTTATTATCGAATAGGTTCATTGGGTACCAAAATTTTCCATTGAAAATCTTGAAGACCGAAAGAATCAAATTTTTATTTGAGTTCTGAATGAAAAGATTGTAGCTTTTCCAAAATTTTAATAAAAAAATAGAGAATTACTAGCAACCACCACCGCCGCCGCAATCAAAAATCCCCAATCACCACCTACCTATAGGGTGAATAACTGTATTATCGTTCTCATTTGCAGTCTGTTTTTTTTTTGTGTTTGTGTGTTTTCTTTTTTGTTGCAAGGACACGAAGACGAAAGTGACAAAAAAGGTTTCAAATTATTCGAGAGTATACCTAGTCTATTTCTATTTCAAGCTAAAGCAGATCCATCCTTCTCGTCATGCATTTAAAATGTAATTTCTTGAGTTTAATTTATGCAAAGTCGTTAAAAGCAGCAACTAAACTTGTAAATGCGAAAACAACCGCAAAGGGATTCCTGGAGCTATGCGAATCCAGTTTCTTTAGTTAGAAACCAGTTCGGTTCGGTTCCCCCCTGGAGCCAGCCAAACCAAGTATACACTTCTCCTTTGATTGTTCTTTTCTTGTAGCAGGAATTTACACCACCAGCGAGCTGGCACAACTGTCAGAGGGCGGTTGGTTTTGCTTCAGAGTGTTTCAGATGATCAGAGTTGAGTTTGTTTTGTTTCGTTTTTTTTTAGTCAACATCAGGAGCTCCATGAATTACACCACAAACAGGAGCGATGAAACACAAAGAAAAAAACAGCAATAGCAATCGTGCTTCTTATGGCATCAGAGGATATTTTCGGCAAGAAGCTAAGTGTGCGCGGATCCTTTACACAATCTAGAGTTTTCATCAGTAGGTAGGAGTTGTGATGTTGTTTGTTATTCCTTCTCTTGGTTTAAGATTTGCATGCTGAAAAGTTTTTCGGTTTCATATACCTAACTAACAACAAGAGTTGGAACGCAGAGCAATCGTGTAATCCAAGCCAAAAGCATTGCCAATGAGATTCTAATTGGTTGAAAGTTGAGTCTTATGGAGATTTGGGTTTTTGTTGTGAAGTTGTTAAAATATTTACCAATTGAAGAATACCTAGTTTTCTTGTTGAGGGAGGTTAAGATGGATAAAATAGTAATTATTTGTTTGGAAAATAGGTCAGTGCGGTGGTTGAAAACAGACTTGATGAATTTCAGAAAACCAGCGATTTTTTATTTATTTAGATAATTTAGTTTTAAATTTTGAGTTTTAAGTGAATTTTTGAATCAATTCTTGTTTTTTACGTAGTGCTTCAATGTGAGCAAAAATCAATAAGAGGTGGAACCTGCTTGAAACTTTTGAGACAACTAGAAAGTTATGGCCAAATAATTGCATATGAAGAAAATTTGAGAAGAAATTCTTCTGTTTAAGTGGAGTGACCGAATATATAATTCAAAGTTAAAAGTTTAAGTGAGCTCAACTCCTGGGCGAAACGCAATCATGGAGTTGAGCTCACTTGAACTTTTAACTGTGAGTTATGTCCAAATTTCAATAAGCAGGGGACAGACAAAATTATGCAAATGAACAAGAAACATCTTGGTTTCCTTGTCAGCATAATCGCCTGGCACAAACTACTGGGGTACCACAAACATAAAATAAGGCTCCGTACCGATTACCATTACAGAGGGTGCAGCGATGACGAAGCGCATGAGGATCCCTCACACTTCCTTTGTCACTGTCCAAACGGAGGAGACCTACAATTTTTTGCCGAGTCCGAATCCGAACGGTAAGATGAGAAGCACTTATTCATGACAAGAATACCCTTGGATAATTTGTCAGTTCATCGCAAGAGGCAGTACCTCAAAAAAACATTTCTTTTTTGGGTGGCAGCACCTAGAAATCGAACCCAGACCTTCGGTATCACAGTCCACTAACCATTATGCACTAACATATATGCTCTGATTCTTTTTGGTAGATTTAACGTGAATTTCCTAGCATGCAAACAACAAGGGGGAAATTTAGTTTACTCCTACAGCGACTATGGGGGATGAAAATAAAAATCTGAAAAAATTAGGCAATTTGTTTTACTTCATTTAGAGCCAATTTAACCCCAACCAAATATAAAAAATCGAAAAAACCCATTATAGCGACCACCCTAATGTACATACGTAAAATATATTCTTGGTCTTTTGTGTCGCTAGTTTATGCGTCACCTGGAGCCTTATTGGCTTCGGGTATCTGTAGATTTCTATATTTAAAACACAATCTCATTTGATATGTTCCCAGCAGTACGACCGTGGAAGGTACACGTGGTATTTCCTTTCAGCGAAGTGTATCCATTATTTGTAGGCCAGTCTCAAAAGTTTTTGAGATCAGGGTGATTCGCTTCGAATCTAATAAATGCTACCCTTTGCTCGTTCATATTTTGTTCATCTACTTCTTCACAGTCTGCGAGCAAGATATCTGCGTAGGGCTGCTGTTACACTCTCAGTGCTTAAATGACAACCAACTACTATTAAAATTAAGTATTCGCCACAGTAGACATCTAAGGTAATATACTGCGCTCCTTGTTAAAATTAAAAGTATTAGTAATTTAAAATGACTCTTCCCTTCAAATAACACGTAAAAAATCCAACAAATATTGTCAATTCACAAGTAAACAGACCTCTG
Organism: Dasysyrphus tricinctus; assembly: GCA_963921185.1. Taxonomy (NCBI): domain Eukaryota; kingdom Metazoa; phylum Arthropoda; class Insecta; order Diptera; family Syrphidae; genus Dasysyrphus; species Dasysyrphus tricinctus. Next base: position 7,277,662 of record OY992533.1, read on the forward strand.
GATCCGCCCTTTTCAACTATTATGGTGCGCAAAACTGAATAGAAATTAAAACTCTAATGATATAACCTTTAATATATTCGGTACATGACCAATTTGCTGCTTTATATAGTCTCATCTGGATCCTTTTAGTAGGTGTTGAGGGCTCCAACGAATGTTCATCTAATCATGCTTGCTTTTTGACTCGAACGTCAGCGACTTGAATGGTTTCGATCAAATGCATACTTTCCAAGATAGTCTTCTTTCTATAAGAAAAAAATCATGTAATGCAGGACTTTTGGCTGTAATAAATTCTTCAATGTTTCTCTTATAGGTTATGGATATTTTCCAGTTTGTCATCTTCCGTTGTACTATTCAGATCTAACTTCACTTCATGTTTATAGAGTCGATTCTTCTATTCCGCTTGCTCTTTTGTGCAAACGGTGACAGTTAATTGGTGAGAAACTAATTTTATACTTTTTACCTGCTCAAGTATCAAGTATTTATGTTTTTTTTTAATACCTAATCATAGCCAGTCTCGAGCATAACTTTTAAAGAAAGGTATCTTCAATGGATGCCCTTCGACCCATATCTATTTTACCTTAATCGACGCTTGGTTTTTTAGGGCATTCTCCTTTAGTTTTATTTGCCTTTTCGTGATGTCCTAGGACTGCGCCTAGTTCGAATTCTAAAGTTTTTTTTGTTTTTTTTTTTTTCTGAGAAAACAAAAACTTAAATCTCTTTGTATGACTTAAGAATGACCATTTTTTCTTTAAATAATTCTATATGTCAGCTTTGTTCTGCTATGCAAGATCTAATCTTTCGTTTTTCTTTAAAAACATATCTTCATTTTGGCAAGCCCCATTTTGTTGGGGAATTTAAATTCAGTAAAATTTCTTAAAGTGTTGCAATTTCTCTACGAGTATTCTGTTGATTCCCCTAAAAAGAAAACCCTGTGCTGATGCTTTTCGTCTTCAACCATATCTTCACCTATTTCCTTAGGGGTAAACTTCTACCATCAAACACATCTATCGGAACAAATTTAATAAGATAACCAAAGGCAAACCACATCGCCTGCATTTGGTTTTATCGTCTCACCATGTGTTGCCAAAGACACATTTCTAAAATCTCCTCTCTCTCTTTCTCTCTCTGGGCCAATCTTTGGAGAATTGGGGATGGCAAAATGTTTGTTTATATGGAATCATCTTGTTCTTCTTTTGCCTCAACCTCCAAAAAGCCATCATCCTTTTTCTTCCTCTCGATTTGGCAAGTAGGTTTCTTCAAGACCATCATATCATCAAACATCCTCTGCTCATCATATTATGCCAGCTGGGCTATAAAACCGAGTCAGATGTACCGGTCCGCAAAAAGTTTTGCGGGCAACAACGAAGCGGCGGGCGGCGGCAGCAAGGATATACTACTATCCTCGAGCCATCAACTTAAGTATTCACCCAAATGGGTACTTAAATATCCGTCTGTCTGTATCCGCTCACACCAAAAACACAAACAACATCAGAGCAACAGCAATTTGGCCCACAGAGGATGTCGAGAAAAGACAAGAGTCAGAGTGTGTCCTTGTTGAACTTTATTTGAATCCGCATTATACGAGTTTACCCGCTGTTTAAGGATTACTTCCATCTGGTTGTGTGTCTTTGGAAACAAGAAGCTTACTTATCAGTAGTCCGTTGATTGGACCACCGGAAACGAGGTAAACTTCACATTCAACATGCAGGTGCATGTGAAAATGGTGGGGGTTGGGGTTCTTTTTGTATTTTCGTTAAAACCGTTGACCCAATTATTCTCAAAATTAGTGTGTGCGGCAGTGCACTGTTTTGTGTGAGACCGCACATGACCCATTAACGGAGGAAATCAACGTTTCCTCGAATGCCAGAGGAGAGTCCAAAGTTTTGCCAAAGCCATCAAAACGAGAGGAGAACACCTAGTTTTTGTTGCGGTATCTTGAATGCAGCAGCAAGTCTCTCGTTGTTGTGCTCCACCGTGCCAACCGTGCCCACCGTGACTCATTGAGAACAAACTATGTGCTCCGTTCCGGTTCGTGACTTTTGAATTTTCAAAACGATTTTCGGCAAAATGGCTACCTACCTACCAGAGAAAGAGACCAAACCGGCGGATACGGATAACAACTCTACACTCATGGAAGATGATGGAGCCACCGGGTCACGTTGAAATCACGTAGGAAATAACTTTTCAACTGGATTTACCCAGAAAACGCGAGTACAAAAAAAATAACCATACGTGCAAGCGGGTGGAAGCAATTTTTGAAATTACATTTTATGTATACTTTTTTGTATTTTTGTATTTTTTTTTTATTATTACTATACGAACCTCGATGTGCTTGCTTATGATTTTTTGAATTATTTTGCATCCCTCAAGTGAACGATATAATCATGCTCCTACCACTGGACCAATTATCAAATGATGGTGGCGGAATGGCAGCGAGAGCACGTTTTTCCAATAATGTAACGAGAATTAGGTAAGTGGGTGGATATGCGATTAAGTGCCATGGTGAATACACCATGATTGAGTTAAGGTATGGAATTTTTGAAACTGCGACAGTTTAGTCCCTAGAATTTTTGAAAATCTCTATGAAGTACATATTTGTTTGAAAAATTAAATAAAATTTTTTAAAAGATATGTTTTTTGTCATCAAGTTGCTTGTGGAATTTGGCATATGAAATGTTGTCCAGATCAAAGTCTTGAATTGAGATAGATGTTAGGAATCATCAGTTGGTTGTATATATTTTTTTTCTAAGAAACATCCTTTAATTTTATTTCTATTAAGTAAATCTCTTCAAAAATATCTTTTCTTCGAAACCAAATCTAAAAAAAAATACATAATATTTTGGCAAATAAAATCGTCTTCGAATTGATGTTTTATTATGCCTCCAAGCTGTTTTAATTGACTTTTCAATAAAGACCCATTTTTATCTGGGACATGGAAATATTTATAACCCCAATAACCATTTCGTTGATATGGGAATGAATATAGGGAGGCATACAAATTGCAAATATTCATATGGAAAATCAAAAATTTAACTCGGTTAGTCAAACATGACTTTCTGATGGTTGCAATAAAGCCCCAATTTAGTATCCATCAATTTAACCCACATAAAATCTTTATTATTACCTAGCTACATTTTTTGTACGAAAACAACGTTTGCCAAAGTTAAAAAAATGTAAAATGAAATTTATTCAAGAATAAATACCCTGTAGATATTATTACCTTGCATCTAGGTCAATGGAAAATTATCTGAAAATCAATCATTTACATCGTTTCATCGTTTTCGTTACATCAAACAACATTTTTCCAACTGCATGGCATGTGTGCCAACAATGTTTCTGCTAGGTACGAGGATATATAGGATGGGTAAACAGGAAGACGACCTCATGTTTGTCCTTTTGCCCTGAGCTGAGCACCATCTATTCCCACAGTTGAAAAATGCAAAAAAAAAATATCATATTGGCAAATGAAAGGGTGTTTTTTTATAAGTTTTCAATTCATGGCTTGTTCGCCTGAAAAGAAATTCACCATAGAAAAATGTCTGTGCGGAAATTCAATAGGTACTTATAAGATGATAGTCATGTTTTTTTCATGGCAAAATGTTTCAAAATTAGAAATATGGAGTAAGACAAAATTGTGGAACGTATTCACTTTTCATTCCACAAGGGGTCCAGTACCTACGTACTTTAATCGAAATTTTTCAATACTGTACATGAATATTTACCAAAAACTTTTGTTTTTTTTTTCACTCCACAGCTTCTTAGTTTGTAGAAACAAAATAAATTATTGATAATAATACTAAACGCAACGAAAGAAAGGCACTGAATAGTTTAAAAATATGTAAATTATAAATCATATTTCATTTAACGAGAGTAGGTACTAACTAAGTCCCTGAACTGAGAAATGAATAAAGCTTAGATTAGACGGCCAAAGTAAATGGTCAACACATTGACTCCTTGACGTCATCAGAAACATCGTCAATATACTGTCAACGTAGACTGTGTCAACTCATGAAACATTGACGATTACACGAATGACGGCACTCGGTCAATCTTGCCCCAAAATGCGTTGACGCGTCATGTGTGTCAACGCAATTGTTACCCTCTGGTGTCAACGTATTGACACGTGAAACGTTGACGAATACGCTACTTGACCACATCCAAACATATTAATGTTGACGCGGAGTTGAAAAGAGCAAAATTGAATCATTTTTTGCATTGACGATCACACGACATTGACTGCGGTGTTATAGAGCAATAAAATGGGGATGGATTAAAAAAACTCTAAGAAACCAGACATTTTTGAAGTTTTTAGGGCAATTGGGGGACATTTAGATCAAAATAAACTTTTTCCGTCAAAATATAGTTTATCTCCCATCTGTCAAGCCATCAACTGTCAAATTCCTTTGAGGGATGAGTAACGATGTCGATGGATTAAAAAACCTCTAAAAATCTGAAATTTTTAAGTTTAATTACTGCTCCGACATAATGCATCGAAATATTCTACTGCCGCCAAAATATAGTTTGTCTTCCATCTGTTAAGCTCCGTTGAAGAATAGACACGATGTCGATGGATTAAAAAACATCTAAAAAATCGGATATTTTTGTACTGCTCCGGGAAAAAGTGATTTGAGGGCATTTGGGTGACATTTGGAATGAAATATACAAGGCCGACGAAAATAATCAAAACATTGACGCTTAAATTCGTGTCAATAAGAGTGTCAACGCTGCCGTCAACGCATGGACAGTATTCTGCGTTGATGATCACACGACAAGGCAACTTTGGGACAGAATTTTAAGTCATTTTGACGTCAGAGATTCAACGCGTTTACTATTTTCGTGGACCGTCTAATCATAGCTTAAGTTCCACACCTCCGTCGATTTTCACTACTCAATTTTACCCGTTTTGCCGCAACAAGTTTCATTATTTTATCTCGTAGGTTTTTTCTTTCTGTGGAATTTAAGATGAATACCTACGTTCCACAATTATTTTTACAATATTTTCTTATAAAAATAAAAAGATAACAAAACGTGCGGGAATAAAATGTTTGTCATATAACCATTTTGGTTTCGAAATGTGTTAAGGTACATACGGGCTGTGGAAGGTATTCAACATAGATGTCAATTTGACACTTACAACAAATGACAGTTAGAGTAATCACAAAATAGAGCCATCTTTCAAGGGCAAAAACACCCTTTGAATAATTTAGCTGTGAAATCTTTCCAAAAACTTTTCAGTACGTAAAATGCATTTCATATATTATTTCGTGGCTCTTAACCTCCCTGTTCCTCCCAAACTCAGCATCCATCACTGCCTTACATTTGGTTTTATGATTGGAAATCATAACGATTGTGTTTATTTTTGTGAAAATCATCTTTTTGATACTGTTGCGTGTTCTCTGGGTCACAAGGACACCCCACATAAAATGTATGTATGGGTAGGTATACCCTTTCACTATACCGATTAATGACAGACCAGCCGACAGACATTCAACATTATGTCACACAGAAAGAGCGCCTCTTGGGCTTAACCTGCATATGTCGGTTTTGGGATGTCAGTGTATCTGAATGGGAGAGATGGATGGATGCGTCCACATTTCCATGCGGCTTGTCGTGTGTGTCAAGTGATAAAGGAGGGATTGGTAAGTTGAATTTAATTGGCAATTTCGAAATGTGTTTGATGAAAAACGTTTCGCTATCGCCATCAGGCAGTAAGTGGAGCATTCTTTTTCCTACACCCTCTGTTTTCTACTCCCCTCAACTATTCGAGAGAATGGTTCTATCTACATTTGGTAGACATCAAGTGTATCTGCGTTGCAGGTTCTAAATAAATGTCATCACTCAGATTTCCAATAAAATTCCTTTATTGTCATTGATCGATGGCATGACATTTCGTTTCTGTAGGTACTTGAACATACCATGCACCGTAACTCGTAAATAAAAATAAACAAAAATTCCAATAACAAGGTTTTATAGAGATGATAGTTGAGGCTAGTCTCCAAAATAGAAACTAGATTATTGTTTTTTTGAATCGACCAAAGTTTTGAAACAGAAACTACTTGTTATTTTGTTTAATACATTTAGAGAGGGATCTGGAGGAACTAATTGAAATTGTCATGTGATGTAGAGGACAAATTGTTAAGAATGGTTTTTAACAAGTAAAGAGTGCCAGAGTTTATATTTTTGTCCACTTAACATGGTGTGTACTGTTGGAGTTAGAAAAACCATGAATATGGATTGATCTTTAGAATTAGATCTGTTTTAAGAGGCCATCTGTGTCAAACGCTTTCACACTACCAAAGAAAAAGGGATGTTCGATGTTTATATATTATTTGCCACGAAGAAGATTCCTGCAAGATGCATTCAAAAGAGCAAAGAGTTATTTTTTCAAGCAACAGCAGATAGTATTGGGTTTTTGAAGCATTAAATTCAACACGGTTTTTAAATCCTCCCCATTGAACAATGCTGTCAAGATCAGAATCGAATGAGCTTATCATACGGTGCCGTTGAAGTTCCAAATCCGAAGGTCAGGAATGTGAATCTAGAAAGAGGGAGAAGAAGATTCGCCTTTTTTAGGGAAAGGCTGGACAAATGTTGTTTTCCATCCACTCGGAAAGAGACCAGTAGAATTAGATAGATGGAAAAGCTTACGCAGTGGTTTTGCCAGCGTTGGAGAACACCTCCTCAGAACAACGGGAGGGATACTATCCGGACTAGCAGATTTGTATATATCAAGATCTTTTAGACTCTTGCCACTGCACGAGTGCGAATGAAGATTCGTCCCATAAAATCATCGCTCTCAAGTACAGGAGGATTCATTACACTCTCTGGCAGCGTCGAATTAACAGCAAACTGTGATGCAAGCAAATTGGCTTTTTCAATTGAGCTAACATAGGGAGTGTCATTGAAGACGAGTGTTGGAACCGAAGACGAGGTGGTATTTCTAATGTTTTTTACAAATGACCAAACATTTTTACTACCTTTGTAGTTTTTTTGCCGTAAATTTTGGCCGTTGCAGGTCTTTCTAGCTTGTTTGAACTTTTTCCGGTTTTCCTCAGTAGGGTTGGCTTTATAACATCGGTAATTTACTTTTCTGGCCCTAATAACCTATTAACAGCTCGAATCAAACCATGAGTTTTCTTTCGGTTTGATAGATCTCATCCTATTCGGAATAAAATTTCTCATCCCGGTAGAGTTTAAGTTTGTTATCATATCTGCGATGGAGTCTACGCCGCTATCTAGGAAGCATACTGATCATTGAGACCATCCCAGTTAGCTTTCTCGTATTGCTAAATGGCTCTCTTGGGGGTTTTCTCTTTAACTGAGGTTTTCTGGCACAAGAAATTTGCAGATATGACACAATGGTCTGATGTACCTAGAGGTGATATTACACTTATAGTGTATTTATCAGGGTCAGAGTTAAGAAACAAGTGTGGAGTATTCCCGGATTGGCCTGCAACGTCAGGGATTCGAGTTGGCTCGACAGCAAGCTGAGTCATTTGGTTTAACTCATCGAAGATCTCAACATACCTTCCTTCGGGTGTTATCTGGCCCGAAAAGCGAAGCGAAGATTGAAATCGCCCGCAACGACGATTTCAGTGTGAGGATAATGGGCAACAATTCTTTGAATGAAGTCGGACAGAACATCAAACTCGTTAAAAGTTGAGTTTCTGTCCAAGTTTGGGCTTCTATAAATGAAACAAGTGTGAATGATGTGCTTATAGACCGAAAATTTAAGCCACATGAAGTTAAAGTTTGTGTTTGAGCACAAACCATATTGTGGCTGAAGTTGGAACGCGACATCATTTCTTATATAGACGGCGAGACCATGATGGGGAAAGAATAATGGCACTAAGTTATACACATGGAGATTCCGTGTAATCGGTATTGTCACCCACTTGGGTTACACTTAATGCCAAAACAGCTAGCCTGTTTAATGCAGTGTAGACATACGCAGAATAGACATTTTTTCTTAGCCCACGATTGTTGCTAAAATCGACCCTAAAATTACCCACCATTCTAAAATATTCAAAAATTTAACAAAACCAACCCAGGCGAGTATCTAAGATGAGTGTCTACTCTATGCTCCAATTTGACTTTACAAAGCAATTTTTTACTAGTGTTATGCGTTAGAAATAAAAAGTTCTAATCCGCTGGTTACATATTAGACAAACAGCTATCCGCCCGAGAATCAAATTGGCTTAGTCAATGTGCTTTGGTAAACAAATTAGGAAAAAGTTTGACAGGTATGTTCGAAGATTGCACACACAAAAAGTTTGTAGTTCAAATACTGATTTTTGCCGAAAAATGATTTCAATAGACGATATGCCAAGGACCCTTTAAAACAAGCCACATATCTGCTGGTTTAAAAAAAAGCAAAAATTAAGATTTTCCAGATTTCGAAAAATCAGAATTAAAAAAAAAAGCAATGATTATTGCGCACCGCATCATACAGATATTCTCGGTGTATTTCTAGCTGATTATTATAAAGTGTAAGAAAATACAATTCCTTGAGTTCCTATGCTTTGCAGCTTCTTAAAACACGCAATATTTTATTTAAGTTCAAGTTTTTTAAATTCCTACACATTTCCCTCCATTTAGACTATATCCGTTTGAAACAAATGCCTCTTAATATTTTTCAATATTTTTTCCTCCCACGCACTTAATCTAAAATAGGTTTCTTATACAGTTTAAGTTCAAGGCCATCTATTTGACAAAAAAAAAAAAAAAAAAAAAAAAAAAAACAAAAACGGATTCCAAAACACTTTGCGTTAGCTTTTATTCATTCGTTCTCACTTTGTTAACAGCAATATAATCTTACGATCAGGAACATATAGTAGCTCTCACAATAACAACCTGTCAAAGCCGATAAGGAACCCCAAGAATGACACCATCAAAATTCGTCGAAAGTTATACTTGTATACATGGCATACCTTTTACCTATATATTTTAACCACGTCTTGAATTTTTCATGAAACCCGAGAAAGTGTAGCCAAGTGAGGTATAGGTACGGATATATAATTTTATATATATTTTTCTATTCGATTCGTCCTTGACGCACGCTGACAGCAAAGAGCAGCATCGCAACATTAAACACCTGAAGCTATGTAATATATGAAAAGGTAAGTATATATACCTTAACTCTACCTGCTAGAACTTCCTTACCATTCTATACAAGGACAAGCTTCAAGCTTCAACATCGTATGGACTCTACTATATATAGCAGAGTGTGGTCTCTTTGGAAATTTTAAGCACGATTCCCATAAATTCTTCATTAATTTGATGTGGAAAGTCGAGTAATCTACTTTAACATCCCCCATCGGAGCGTGGAATAGAATACCTAAGGATAGATACGTATAGAAAAAAAAACAAACTCGTGTTCCTATCATCACCACCTTGTTGTTGTGAATGAGTGAGAGAGTGTGTCAGAAGAGTATTTTTGGAAGAAACCCAACAAAAAGGTGTGTGGTTTTGTTGTGTTGTTCGCCAAAGATGTCTACGAACAAATTTATTGATGTTCTTCCTACTGCAATACCCCAACCAACTCCTCATCCCCAAATCCCTTAGCTACTCCCGAACCATATACATCCTTCGTTATCCTAAACAGTTTGAAAAAAATATTCACCATCACCTATAAACTGTCAATTCAGATTAACAGTTTTTCCGCCGCGCCGTCCACAACCCACTTTGAAGGATGAAAATTGGAAGAGCAAGAAAAGGAACCTGTGGAGGTATGATAGTGAATAAGTAAGATGAAATAAAATTTGAAAAATATTTTCATAAAAAGCAACACGTAAACAAGGAAAGCGAAAGTTTAACTTATATTTATGTAGATAATCATTTAAAGAGTAAAAAACATCTCCAAAATTTTGGAGAGAAATATTTGCGAACTTGTTTGTGGACCTATCTTCGATTATTATCTTTGCTCGGATATTTATGATTTTCTTCCATTAAAAAATCTCCAAGAATATTAAGACAAATATAAATTAACTTAAAAAAATTATTTTTGAGTTCAAATCTTCAAATCAATCAAATTTTCAAATCTAAATAATCTTAAAAAAACATTAAATCTGCAAACATGTGCTGAGACATACATATCTACCTATTTGTTGAGTTTGTTCAAATAATTCATTTTCACATAGTTGAATTGATTTTCTATGTCTTCTGCAACCTTCTTCCTACAAATCAAAATAGTTACCCGATCGTAGAAAAAAAGAAAAACTCTCCAAACAAACTATTAAATATATTTGTTGATTTTTTCAAAGTTACAATTTCCCCTTTTTTTGTTTTCAAACTAAAATAATCCTTTAAAAAGCAAAACTCTCCATATTTATATTGACTTGCTCAAATTAAAATTGCGTAAATGTACATTTGATTGGCTATCAAGCCATCTCCATTTTACCCATTTTAAATTGTAAAAATTCTTAAAAAAAAACTTTCAAAACATGTTCTGAAAAATATGTGTTAATGTGATTAAATTTATCATTTTTGTGCAAACGTTTTGTAGACCTTTTCAAACCTGTCAAGTAAAAATTCTCCAAACATTTGTAGAACTAAGTTGTGACTTGCTCAAATTCACCATTTTCCAGTTTAAGTATACCTTCCATCGTTTGTTTGTTTTTGTCTTAGTAATCGTCCCTCTTGTCTCCTTTCAAATCATAGTTAAGAAAATGAAAACTCTCCAATATTTTGTAGAATAACACAAATTCGTTTGAGTGCATCACAAAAAGTAAAAAACTCCCCAATTTTTTGCTGACATAAATGAGAAATGTATCTCAAGTTCCTACATAACGCTTCTAAAACTGGATCCTGGCCGACGAAGAACAAATACATAAACATACCGCAATACAATTCATGTTACTAAAAAACTTTCCCTATCGTTTTCGATGACTTTCAAACAAGTATACGACATAAAATACTGAATTGGTCTTAATTAGTTCAGCATTTAAAATAAAATCAATAGGCAAAGGTCTGGCGGTAATTATAAGCTACCAATGTGCCAATGGAGAAGGTGGTGGTAGTGAGTGTAAGCACTCTCCATAAGGCCCTTAAGCACAAAACAAGGAAAATCGGTATTGTTTACTTTAAGAGTTTTAAGCGAATCCTTTTAGCAAATTAGTTCCTCTTCGTAACTCCTTTAACAACAAATTATAAAACAATCTCCTTTTCACTAATTATTATTATCGTTATTATTGTTGTTGGTTGTTAGCGTTGTTGTTGTTGTATGTTTGTATGTTGTATTATGCGGCCTTGGGTATGCGCTCCCTGATGGTTTAAGATGGAAAATGATGTTCTTTTTAACAGAATATTCGATTATAACTGAGGGTAGGTCTAGTTCGAAAAATAGGTTGGTTGTTTAGGAGAATAAAGATGAAGGGTGCTTTTTCAGTGAGGGACTTCTAAAAGAGCAGTCAAAGTTACCAAAGCGACATCGTAAATTAAATTTCGCTTCAAGGCTTTTTTCAAAGGAGCAGCATTATTTCCAACCCGAATTTCCCTCAAAAAATTAAAAAATATGTAAGAGAAAACAACAACGCGGACATTCAAATCAAATAAGGGACATACTTCCGGTTCAAAATGTTTAACATAGATTGGGCCCAAGAGTCACCCACCAGTCCGTATAGCTGCAAGGGACAGGGGAGAGACAAAAAGAGCGGAAGAATTAATTAGGACCATGTTTATTACACCAGGGCTCTTTGGATTTCGGGAAACAACTACAAAATAGAGGGTTCCTATCCTACCTTCAACCTTCAAAAGGAACTCAGATCTCACTAACACCCCCACCCCCACCGCCACCGCCGCACAGTGGTCTCGAAAGCGAATCTAGCGGGTCAAAAGTCCAAAAAATATGCATTTTATATCAGGGCAGGTAGTACATAGGTTGATTGTACACATGTCAGAGACAATGTATAGAGTCAAATTAACTGACAGAAGACTTTAGTTTTCAAGCAATAATACCGTTAATTGCAGACACATCATTCAGTCATAGTTCGTTCAATATTTAATGATGGTAGGACTTTGTTTACCTCTTATTTGTTTGAAAAGTCATGAACTTTTTTGTTATTATTTCCAAATGTACTATATTTAAGAAGGTTAGTAATTTTGTTTATTTATGATTTATGGTGTTTTAACTAAACGAACCATGGCATTTACTTTATTAGTAAGAAAAAATTGATAAAGCATTTATTCTGTAGGCTGCAACTTTTTCTGTACAAACCTGTACAAAAAGATTGAACTTAAACTAAGTTCCAGGATTAATATATATAACATATTTTAATATTTCATCTGCCCGTTTTTGCCCGTTTTCGAAAAAGTATAACATAACATCTTACAGGTTATTTGACGACAGTGGTCCAAATTCTTCGGCTAAAAGTGAAAAACTATCAGTGGAAAATATCTCAGAGGTCAACATAATATTAGCTAATATAGTTTTACCTATGTTCCAACCATAATTTAGTCCAAAAACTGGCATTGAGACATCATTTCATCATTATTTCTGTGTCTTTCTTGTCTTTTAAAAATATTTAATTGTTCACATAACCATGAAAAAACGATTCTCTCTATTTGGCACCTGCTAGGCTATTTAGGTGTTTAAATAAGATACGGACACACACACCACTCGTTTACAAAGATTTGGATTTTTGGCCCGCTAGATTTGCTTTTCAGCCCACTGTGCGCCGGCTGGCCACCACTGTATCCTGTGCTTTTCTTTAAAATGCTTTAATTAACTCACTAAATTATTTCAGAAAATTTATCAAAGTGTCCTGGAATTTCATTTCAATTCAAAGCAGAAACCCATCGTTTGATTGTGCTCGCACTGTCTGTTTGCCTATTTTCTGTCTTTGCTAGATTGGAGGGTAAATTTTGTGTAGTTAGTAAATGAGGTGACCATATGTCAAAAAATCTTATCAACACCAAATTAGTTTTTTTATATTATCTCGGATTAAAACTGTAAATAATATTTCAAAGCTTTGAAGATCAATTGATTAAAATTGAGTTGATTTGAATGTTAGCGTGAAATTACGAGAACTAGGACTGATATTTCATTTTTAAATTATGTTTTCAGAATTCGGAAGTAGTTTTCTGTCGAACTTACCTACTTAAATATGAACTTTAATTTTTTTTATTAAAAAAAAAAAATACGGTCACCCTTATATCACAAAATACTACAGGACGCATATGTCCTCCAATAAATTTCTTAATTTAATTTCGTGGAATTTCCGAGGTTCCTCGACGAGATAACAAGGACCAACCAAAGATTCTTCTACTTTGATGAAGAATTAGACGTTGATTAAGTAGAATATTGTTGTTTTTATATACGAGAAAACCATGATCCGTAGAGCAATATTTTTTAATACTTAGACAAATACACAAAAAGCAAACTTTTATTTACTCAGATTTTTTTATATTTAATTTCGGAAGAAAAGTTTAATTTAATTTAAAGGTTAAATTTGTATTTATTTGAATAAAGCAAAAAAAAATATTTAAATTTAAAACTTAGAGTAGAAATCTCGAAGAATTCGGTATATTTTCGACTGGCCAAATTTTTATGGATATCTGTGGGTAGTAAAATAATTCAAAAAAGCATTGAGCAAAGCCAGGGAATACTTTTCCAGTTGCGTTCGGAACACTCTTAAGTCATTATATTTTGTTTTGAGAGAATCATAGCTCAATTGTGATTCTGCATGAAAACATTGTTGAATCATACTTCATCATTTAAAGAAAACCGAATACCACAATCCTTGAAAAAGTAAAACTCTCCAAACACTTAATCATTGGGGATATCGTAGATAAAATTTCACACGGAATTTCTGCTATGTTCTATTATTGGTAATGGCAACAGTTTCCCACTGTTCCTTGCAGGTTCAAATTTGGTCGATCAAAATGGTAGCCCAGTGGCCATGGAATATTCATTTTTGTTTCCAACAAATTCTCAGAGAAACTGCGACCACAATTCACGGTTCCAGTTTTCGACGATGGGAAAAATTGTTCACGATAGCCCCCATTTCGTATTTCGTAAAAAAATTTTCTTAGTCTTATCCAACTTTCTACTTTCAAATCAAAATATGTACAAGTAGATGCTAAAGAAAGTATAATCATTACCTATATGAAAGCTTTTTGTTTGTTTGTTTTTCTCTTGTTTTCTGTTTTTAAAAGAAAATAATTCACAGTTAAGTTAAAATTCTCCGAACTTGTGTAGAGAAATACATGATGATAATGTTCAAATTAATAATTTGCTAAAAGTTAAATTGGCCATCAAGCCATTTTCATTTTTCTCATAGAAATGTTTTGGTTTCTGTTTTTGTGATTGACGGTTTCTGTTGGTTTGTTTCACTGCGAAATCAGAGACGGACTTTAAAATCTAAACTTGCGTATTTCATGTGGACATTATATGGTGGTCGTTATATTGTTGTTTTTTGAGTTTTTATGTTTGGAGTGGCATAAATCAGCTCCAAACGAAGAAAAATGTTTTCCTATTTTTGTTTGGATTTTTATTTTCATCCCCTTTACTGCCTGAACAGAATAGAGAGCTGCAGCTGGAATAGCTTTTAGAAATTTGATGTCGTTTGGAGTCTGATTACACGATTCGTTTTTTCGTTCGTTTCGTCTTTCGTCTATTTGACAGGTAGGTACGTACCTTCGTAATTACCCACAACGAAAAAAGTCAATTTGTGTTTTTGACGTTCAAAAAATTTGAGAGTCGTTTATTGGAAAATATGCAGAAATAATAATTGAAAATATTTTTATATCACTTCTTGTTCAAATTTATACCTATTTAATTTTGAAAAACAGCTTTCAATCTCATTATTTAAAATTTATAGGTAATCCCCTCCTAACTCATTTGTCAAATCATAAACGTCAAAGTTCAACCGTAAAAAATCTTAAAGCTTTCATAAGTAGCGAAAGACTTAATTTCTACATCCCTATGGACCCCATGTAAACACTCGGTTGCGTTCCCAATTTTGAAACGTCAAAATAGCTGCAAGCAAAAGCTAAAAGTTGGCCAACTTGTCCAGCTACGTCGACAGCTGCGTCGTGTTGTGTTCGTATCATTGAATTTGTGTGTATTCAACATTTTTACAATAATTCCTGCTGCAGTTCCAGTTGCAACTCCGTCATTATTCTGTTCAGCCAGCCAGTCGACCAAATCACTTGACCAACGTAACGGTCAGTTGCGCGGAGAGGATTCATGAGAACAAAAATGTTGCGCAAGTGATTTAAAGAGCGAAGCTGCTATGATAAAACAACGCTTGAAACTATACAAGAACAAAAATCCTATTGGAAGGGGTTTATTTCCCCCACTTGGACAGGATGGGAAATTTCATTTTAAAAAAATCGATTTAAAATGGAAAAAAAACATTGAAAAACAACGGCAACACTTGCAATATTTTGTAGCTTTTTGTGAAGCCAGTCCATTCTTGTATATTAATTTCAAATCTTTCTTTTGATGAACAGTTTCGGCGGCAGAAATTGTTTTCAAACTTAAAATTTTGAAAGAAAAATGTATTATGTATTTTATTTCAAAATGGAGAAATTGAAGTTTTTGAAAAACAAATTTTTAATGCACTCAGCCTTTTTTTACTTTGAAACAATTTTATGTATGTCTATTCGTTTACTTCGTTTTAGTACAATATTTTCTTAAATGAACTTTGACAGAATGTTGGGCTAAATTCGTAGAAATTCGTAGTTTTGAGAAGTACCCGAACGGACATATTGTTTGGCGAAGATATTAATGTTTTTCACGCAAACAGCAACCTAAATATGGCGATTGGGAAAGTATGTATATTATTGTTCACTTCACTATAGTTAGTAACTACAACGGTTAAGGACATTAGTGTTATACTTGTGCAGTGGTGAGTAATGTAAGAGATAAGGAGAAAAGTTTTTTTCGGAAACATAAAATAAAACTATTAAAACAATTCGTCGCTGTAAACTTTGATGTTTTTCAACGCCTTGCTTAAATGTTACTTGCCAAATAAAATAACCATGTATCCTACTCTGGAGAGCATCTACATAATCAAATTCAAATAACATCCTAGTGTTGTAATAGAATGGTTTATGATTTCGATGTTTATTTCTTTTTATGGTATTTCCTGTTGTACGGAATGACATCCTATGCGTAGAATTTGAGTTTTACTCTTCTCCGGGTGGTTATCTTTTTTTTTTTATTCTAAACGTGCCTAAGCCATTGTCAAAAACCCATTACTACCGCAAATCCTGCAGCAATATCTTCGAAACGATTTAATGTCACATAGACTGACACTTTTTTGGTGCACAGGAACAGTGGTGGTGAAAAATTAAGCTTTAAATGTTTTGTATTAATGTTGTTGTCCATTGTACTGTACATTGAGGTAGAGCCTAAACAGGAAGACCGATTTCGCGAATTGGTTGCTGTTATACAACAATTTTTCTTTTTTTTTCAAATATTCTCAACAACGGCTTTTAAACGATTTTAATCAAACTTGTGATCAAAACTGTGATTTTCTAAAGCATATTTTTTTGAGATTTTTTGAGAAAGTTTTCATATTTTTAGGTTATTTCCATATTTGTTGGTTTTTTGCTTACGGCAAGACAAATTTCGACGAAACTTGGCACCACATGCGCGTTTTACAAGAAGAAAGAATTTTTGTTCTATAAATTAAGAAATCAAAGAAAGAATTCTCTTAGGACCATTTGCTGATAAGAAACTTAAATATTTAAGTTAAGTAGAACATACAGTTTACGCAGAGGAAAAACTAGAAAATAAGCGTTTAAGAAAAACATAAATACTCAAGCTTCGTATCAGGAAACGAGTCTTAGACTTTGTGTGGCACTTTTGCTCTAACAATGTTATTTTATTAATTCAATGTGTAGCCACGTTACAGCCATGAACCACAAGAACAAGTTCGTGCAATGTAGTCATGCAGTTTTTTTTAAATTTAAATTTTGTATCTTCATTTGTCATATGTTTTTTTTTTAAGTTTTGTATGTGTGTGAAAACTTTTCCCATTCACTGTTTCATTGAAGCATGTGCGTCCGCATAAAAATTAATGTTTACTTTATTGTTGAACTTTATTGAAAACAATTTTAATGCAGGAAGAATACCTGCTGAGCTAGTGAAGTGTTTCGACTACAACAAACGATACACACAACACTGGCATCTACCCAGTTTCACAATCACCACCGCCCTTTCCCCGCCCAATCTAACTTTCATGAATTCCAAATTTAGGATAGGTAACGACCTATACAATGATGAAACAGTTTCCCACGCTTGTTCCTATCGTTTTACATTCTTTTTTCTTTCCCTCCGTTTATGTTGGTTGTTGTCTATTCATTTTGGCAAAGTATCGCTCTCTTTGGCCCACTCTACACAAATATCCTTATAGCAATTTTCCGTTATTTTCTTAACTTACGTGCCATGAGTGTTTAACGATCAGTGTTGTAGGTATGGTAAAGGTACATAGAGTGCATGTTGTGTATTAGGTAAAGGTTTCGATTCCTTGGGTTTTGGTGCGAAATTTTGTTTTTATTGTTCGACATAACGGTAATATGCGTTGTCAAAGCGTGTGTATAGCACGTTTTATAGAAAAGATTAATACAAAAAAGTGCGGGAGGCTTTCTTACTCAATTTGCTTACTCTTCACGACATTTTGAATCATAAATGTTGAGATTGGATGCAAAGAAATGTCTAAAGGCAAACAGGTGATGTCATGATAGAACGATAGCAATTTAAGGAGTTATCATTTGAATTTTAGGAAGGAGTTTATTTTTTCAAGATATTTGGATACTAAAAAAAGTATCGTTAGAGATAAGCTATTTTTTTATGAAGTGTCATCACTTTACAACACATTAATTTCTTATAGTAGGTGTAAGTTGCATGAGAAAAATAAATTCCCGATTTGTTTTTTATATATTAACTAGCTGCTACACTCCCTCTTCGCCAGGCCACCGGCTGAATTCCGGACAGTCGAGAGTCTAGTGTTATATTGTTTTTTCAATTTTATTTTTGAAAAGAAATTTTAAACTTGATTTATTAGTTTAGAAATTATTTGATTTATTTTTTTTATCAACGAGCTCTATTATAAAGGGTGTTTTTCTAGACGTGTGGTTTTCAAGAAGAAATAAAACGCATATAATTTAATGTAATGGCCAAGAATTAAGCTTTATTATAAAGATAAGGGTTTGCCATGATGTTTTAAAAATGATTTCGCGCAAGTGGCCGCCGCGGCTGGCTCGAATAAATTCCAGCCGAGAGACCCAATTTTCGACCACTTTTTGCAGCAATTGGGGCCGTTTGTCAGCAATAATAACGCGTTAATGATTGTTTCGTTGGCTATGGCATGAAGCGCCGCCGTTTTGTTAGAACCAAAGATCGTCAACATCAACATCCTGCAATTCAGGCACGAAAAAGTCATTAATCATAGCTCTATAGGGTTGACTGTAACATTATGGCCGGCTTCATTTTTCATCATTTTTTATGGCAGCGCGTGAACCAAACGTTGTTCAGGAGTAAGTCTATTCATTTATGAAATGGCAAACCAAACTGAGCATAAATCAAGTAACAGCTGTCAAAAAGACCAACTCCAAAAAAGTATTTCCAGATTGAAAACCACACGTCTAATAAAAACACCCTTTATTATAATTGGCAGCAAACTCAGCTCTGGGCTTTTGATCACACTCGTAGCTCTAATAAATGTTCAGTACTTTTGAGAAAAATGCATAGCCCATAAGGCAAAAGCTTTGCCGAATTTTACTCATACAAATTTTTGGTTAAAGTGGAAATGCTTTATACCAAAATTCAGTTTTATGCATGAAAAAGTATTTTATTTTGCAAGTTCACTGCAGATAACACTGGTCTGCAAAAATCAACTTTTTTTTTCGCCTTCAAGTAATTTTTTGAAATTATGACAGATTTGACTTTTTTTAATCTAAATCTGGTTTCAGAAAAATTCTATCACGTCCAGTTTTTTTTAAATTGATTTTTGAAAAATATGATTGTTTTGTAAAAAAGAGCCCTCTTAGACTTGCTTGACCTGGTAAAAACAAAAAACTATTGTGCCTATTCTGCTCAAATTTGGAGGACTTACTCCACATAATATAAGCTTTCACATGAAACCAGATTTGTCATCATCCATCCATGTTCACCCATATTTTAAACCGTTATATAAAAAAACAACAGAAATTTCGAAATTTCGTAGTTTTTATGTTTTACGCTGTAAAAAACATATTTTTTGGAAAATAATAGGATTTCCCTATATTTGATATTCATAAACTCAAGTATATTAAATAAATTTTAATCAAAGATTTTTAAAAAAGAAACAACTAAGTGTTTTAAAATCCCAAACACTTTTTTCCCATTAGTATATTTCACTGAGTGCTGTATAAAAACTGGTAAAATATTTTAAAATATAAAAACACACCGATTCTACCAAACTACACCTTTAAAAAGTAGTTTAAAAAAAATAAGCTCAAAAATCCAAATAAACAATTTACTACACCTTTTTTTCTTTAAACATATTATTTTGTAGCTTTTTTCTTTTCATATTTTCCATCGACCATTTCCCGTTATATCTTCGTTCTATGTGCATCATGTCTTGATGAAACATTTCACCATGTTCATCTGAAACTACACCAAGGTTAACCGGGGGAAAAAAGCTAAGTGGGAGTCCAAAAAATGAATTTTCAGTGACATGTTGCAATTAAGAGCTTTATAAGAGCTTAGTAGTTCTTGGGATGATTTCCTTGAAATAACAATATCTTTGGGAGGAAAACGAATTTCAAAAAGATTTAAAATGATTAAAGATAAAATATAGTTCTTTCAGGTCCTGTTATTAGTTTTTAAAAACAGTTTCTATCGGTGAAGAAATGCGACGTCAAAAGAACCCAAAAAACGGGTTTTTGACATGTTTGAATTGGAATATCTCAAAAACTTGACGTGCTAGAGCAATTTTGACTTTGGATTCGGATTCAGCATCCAAAATCCTTTAGGAAAGTATATTTTGGTTTTAAAGGTGATTTTCGTTGCTGACCAGTGTAATCAAAAACCCCAAGAAATGGACGGAATTATAACAACCTGGCATTAGTTATGTTTTCCACTGGGAATCAAATTTTGATAATTTCTGACGGAAGTGTTATTTTTCTGAAACAATTTTTTTTTAGTTAAAAGTTCAATCGAATACGTTTCACCCAAGTACGATAGTTGGGCTCATCTGTTAGATGACTATCGTAACCTTCCAAGACGCAAATAAGTATCGAAGTTCACCGCCTAATATGAAAATCACAGGAGAAACAGAAGAATTTTCTTTTCAAATTTTGTCAAAATTCTATTACCAACTATTTTTATTTTTATTTTTCAGAGGCGTTGACATTAACATCTTAGCCGCCCTTCGACGAAATTTCACACTCTTACTTGACAGATAAAGCACGAACTATATAATTGGCATGCAATTATACAGTAGGCGTGTTTTATTGAAAAAATTATAGCTAGCACAGTAAAATTTCCATCATTGAACAACAACAAACTCAAAAGTGTCGATAAATAAAGCAGTATAAAAGTGGATATAAAAGTTGGTTGTTAAAAAAATATTATTTTCTTGTAGCCTTTGTTTTATGTAATGATTTGTTTGAATTCTTCTAATGGCGAGTTCTTTTGACATTTGGTGGCATGCCTACCTACCAACCTTGAATTCAATATTTTTGGACTCATCAGCAAATATTACTTGCTCCGTGAATCTTAAATCCTTCTTAATATGCTCCTTTGCGGATTTTCAACAGAAATCTCGATTTCTTTTATTTATAAAAGACTTTATGCGAGACAGTCTTCCGTGTAAATCATTATTTCTCAGAGCACATCGGATGGTTTCTGCGGAACAAAACTTACCTAGGTATCATATTCTTGATTCTTCATCTCACTAGCCTGTTTTGGTTCCAATAACTTGGAGATTTGCTTCTCTTTTTGTACAAATTGTTCATCCGAGGCACTAAATATTTTATTTGAAGCATTTCTTCCTTTATTTTCGACACAATCCTCGATCAAAAAACGATGGATTACAGCCTTGAGTATGCCATCTGGTATTATTAACAATTTTGGATATTTTCCTATACGGAAAACCTATTCCTGTAGTGATGGAGGACCATCCCAAACTGTTCAATCGTTGCGCGTTACACGTGCTTCACTTCCTTCATGCAAAACTAACCGAAACTGAAAATTATTGTGAATGTAACAAGAAACAACTAAGAGGTATACGCAACTAGGACCGTTATTCTCACTTTCTTTCGATCGTAGTCGAAGCTGTTTATTAAACACAGTTGTGGGCCAAATAAGCTGTGACATTAAAAAATTTAATTTATTTTGTTTTTCTTAAGTAGGTATGATATGAAATTTTGAGTTAAAATTAGTTAATTTGACTGTTGTGTTTAAGTTTAAATCTCAATTTATACCTATCTGCGTTTTTACTTTGTTGATAACTTTTTTTTTTACAGTGGATTTTCGTTGAAAAATTCATGTAAGTTGAACTGAACTTAACACAAATTGCGTACCTATGACAAAGCCCTCACTATGTCACTGATGAGTTCAAGTGAGTAAGCCGAACGAAATGCCAATTTGTAGGACTAAAGGCCATAAAAAGCTATTTTGAATCAATAACTTTTTTAGCTAAGAAGCCCTCCTCGTTTTAATTTATAAATTTAGGGTGGGTTAAATAAGCGTGAGCCACTGTATGTAGGTATATTTTGTATCTGCGGGTCTGTTTTTCTTTAAAGCAGCAATAATTTGGTACTTGCACTGTTCTACAAATAACGTCCCACCCAATCTTCAATTTCATACTATTTAAATAAGTAGAAATTGACGTTTGACATTAATTTTTCAAAACACGAACTAAACGAACAGACTTGAGTATGTATTAATCAAAGTGGCAACACTCCTTTTATTCTGCATCAAACCAAAAGCCACCATTAATTTTCAATGCAAATCCCCACTCGCAGTCGCAGTTAACCTTCACACATTCACAGCCAGAGTCAACCTTCTTCTTCTTTCAACCAGCACCTAGCCATCCACCATAGCCAACAAAAAATTCCACCAATTCCACCTTCCACGTTAAAATGGCCACTGAATTCGCCGTGGTGTCTGGTGGATCGTCTATGGAAAGAATTCCACTTGTATTCGCTTCAAATTCTAGTTGTTTGTGTTGTGAAATGTGAAGTGCGTTTTAATTAATTTTGTTCCGTCGTCAAAGTCAAATAGAATATTTATTTTTTGGTAAAAATATTGCTATTTTCGACTTTAAATTTTTGTGTAATATTGTTTTGAAGTGGATAAAGAATATTTTTCTATAAAGATCTAATCGTTTCTGTCACAAAACTAGCCGGTTTTCCGCGAAATTGAATTTGTTATTTTTTTTTATTTTAGCTATGGCCTTGGCGCTCGGGGTGGTGTTCGCGTTCTTGATCGGCGTGCAAGTCGATTCGTGTTTGAAATTTCGAATAATTTCGTTTATTTAAAAATCGTTTTCATGATGCAATTTTGTTTGTTCTTGAACGTAATTTGTGTTTGGGAATTTTTCCTAGTTTCAATCGCAATCAAAGTTTGTAATACCTAGATGGTTAAAAAAAAAGAAATCGCGCTTAATATTCAGTTGGTATAATTGTTAATATTTTGTGTTTTTTAAATTAACAAGCTGTTAAAGATGGTTTGAACAATCCGCACGTGCAAGTCAAAAAGCTGTTCAAAATTTTCGAAATTCAAATTGGTAGATACTAATGCAACATTTTGGTAAGTTTATAAATATAGAATTTAGCTTGATTTTTAATCTAGTAAGCTAGTGAGCTAGTTAGCAACTGAATTGAAATTTAATGAAATTTAATTTTTTCTTCGATTAAGTTTCAACATTTTTGGATTAAAGCCTTAAACAAAATGTAGCAGTATTGCTTAGGTGATCGTAATATTTTCATCTCAAAGCGGGGCTCATTAAATTGTTTTCGTTTATTTGTAAATTAGGTTATTTACGTTAATAAATTTGAGATATTTGTTTACAGTAAGCTTTACTTTTACGAAAAGCTCTAAAAAGTTGAGTTGGCTATAAATTAATAAAAACCGAACGTAATGTTTTGGTCTTCGGGAGCCGTCATTACATTTAATTCCCAGTCGAGTTGTTGGAAAACAGGAAATAGTTTCTCACTGTACTTATTGAAAACAGAACGTCTTAAACGGATTTAATTTTATCATATTCTTGTGTATCGCAAATCGTGGAAACTTGCTATGAGTCGAAAGTCGGTCCACTGTGCAAAAAGTTCTTATTGGCATACCAGTCAGCCCACCCAGTTCGGGCCGTGGCTTTGTGAACGAACAGCTTGGAAGTTGCTTTGAAGTAAGCAGCCGTCACATGTTTTGGCTACCGTAGGTATGTTCATTAAGCAAGATCCATAGCAACAGCTGTAGGTTGAGGTAGATGTTTTCGATAAATCTTCATCCAAGGGGACTTTCTTCTTGTCTGCGAGGATGCTAATGTACGATTCTCACACAATTCCTAGATTTTGCTGTTTCCATATCACAGTAAATTTATTCATTAAAATATTTTTGAATTTTGATGCCCGTTTGGTCGTTGAGTATTGGTTTGGTTTTGGTATTGGTTTTTCTTATTTGATTCTCGGTGACATTTAAACCTTCTTTTAGCTATTTCTTTTACCAATGGAAGAGATGAAGTTTCCATACGAATTATGTTGCTTCGGGTTTTGTAAGCTTTACCAAATAACTTTTTAAACACTTTGGTTTGAATTATTTCAGTTCTTTTTCCAGCTTCCACTCTCCTTATCTTGACATTGTAGTATGTAGGTAGTCTCAATACTGGATTCGAACACTTCGATAAATGTTCATGCTAAGTTTTCATATAAGAACTTCACATAGTCTTACCAGTTATTGCTGTAACTGTTTTTCCTTTGGTTTTAAAGACATTTATGGCTTCATTCCAAGAACTTGTGCGACTGAGGTTTACTCCCAGATATTCTAAATCATCCCCAACTTCAATTCAATCTTGTTTACATGCAAATATTTCTGTATGCGACTTATATTTTCTCCATAAACCACAACTTCAACCAAATCTTGTTTTACGTGAAATCTTTCTGGTCAAAATGTGTTTTTTCTCTAAGCAAAATTCATAATTTTTGATTTCTAGGTATTTAATCTAATGCCTTTTGCTGAAAAATATTCCCCTTTTCAATTAATAACTCCAGCACTTTTTGAACTTCCTCCAGAAATGGGACTTTTATTAGGTTCCCCCAGTTAAAAATCTCAAGCTATAGGTACCACATTTTGCTTTATTTGGGGACAACGGGACACAGAGCTCCAAGGCGGAACTGTCCCGCCGAAATCGGGACGTATGGTCACCTTAAGTATTACCATATGTGTTATCCATAGCAAAGTTTGGGTGCTTTCTCGTTGGTGTTGGTCCAAAAGTACGATCGAATGGTCCAGCATTTTTATATAGGCAACCATGAAGAATTTTATAAAGCCTTATTCATTTCCACACATGCCCATCAGTTATGTTTTCCAGCACAACAATTCAAAACATAAATCAGATCGTTAATCAATGGTTTGCGCATACAAAAACTTATACTTTGGATTGGCCCGCCCAAAGTTCGGACCTGAATCTTATCGAGAACTTTTGGGCAGACGTCAAGAGAAGACTTAAGTCCGAAAAACATACAAACTCGAACGAGATATTCCAGGAGGATATACCACCATTAAGGTGCTGCGCTTTATTCGAAATTATGCATGAAATGTTGAAAAGAATAAATACAAAGAACGCAAGTGAATGCAAATAATACAAAAATCGCTTATATTTATGTACTCTGTGCTGTGAGATGAATGGGGCGAAAATGATTGCAATCATTTCAATGTCAAACTTATGGTGATTGCAGATTTTGATGTCGCAGTCTCAAAGTGAAGTGAATGAATGCAATCTTTGCATTGAATTCAACAAATGCTTTTCTAAATTGCATTCACAACAGATTGCATTCTTTTACAACTCTGCTTTCTACTTTGCAGTTCTAAAATACTTCTTAAATGTCATCAATCCATAGAACATATTCCTGCAATTCCCATATTCTCGTCACTTTCATTCCCTTTTAAGTGTTAGTTTTTTTTTTTCAACCTTAAGCAAATTTAAAATAAGCTGGTTTTAACACTGGCGGACAGTTTTTCACTGCAAAACAAAATATCTTGAAGCTTCACGAAGTCTTTCATTTAAAAAGCATTTTAACATTGCCCAAAAGTAATTTTCCTGTAAATGTTAGGCAGCTAAAATATTTAAGCCGTTTTCTTCATGGTATTTAAAACCTGCGTTTTCACTTTGCTTTTGATATTTTAAAAAGAGTTTAAACACAAAAAAATGATGACGACCATAATTAATATTATGACTAAGGAAGAAAAACGAATAACAAACATCTAAAAGAGTCCTCATAACCTGGTGCCCCTCTCTCTCTCTCTGTCTTTACAAACCTAAATTAGCTTTTACCCGCATACAAAAAAAACTGGTAAAAGCTAAAATGCAAGCCTACCTTTGTACCACAACATATCTTCATTGAATCTGTTGTTCCCAACTTTATGGCCTGTTTTCATACTTTCATCTATTCTGACATCCATCAACCATAAAATAGTCAAGCAAGCGGAAGTTCTATACCTACCATCACCACCGTTCAGGGTGCTGCAATAACTTTGTCCAAAACACCAACGCCGAAAACTGAAAGGAACAAAAAAACAAAAATTAACGTGCCAATTCCAAGCAAAGGAATTCAGGTATATAGCCCAGCGTAGTAAGAGTTTTCCAGCATTTGAAGTTACTCTACTCTTGAGCACTTTCACTGAGGTAAAACGAAAAATTATATCAGCTTGTAGATGCTTGGTTTACAGGGTGGTGTTTTAGATAAATAGGCCTAGACACACACATTGAGATGCGATTTTTTTTTGTTGACACAATTCAACAAACCTTTTTTCAGGAGACGCGTAATAAGTTTAAACTAAAAAAAACTGAAATAGCAAAACAAAACGCGTGGTCCGAATACTTACAAGTTTGGCAGTCATATCTTCCCCCATCTAGAACTATTTTTTTTAGCACAACAATGTTCGCTGCTAACTCCAACATTTCATTTGTTTACTAATGACGGTTTGCTTTCTTAAAATGGACCAGGTAATAATTCTTCTGTAAAAATTAAAGTTCTGAATTGCAACTAATTAGTTTTGTTAAAAAATGGCAAAAAAAAAATACTAGAACCAATTCTACAGATTCTTTCTTTCTCAGTAAAGTTGGCAATGGCCGTCCCGTCTTTTTGATCAGCTCATTTGAAAAACAAATCAGGGCCCCTATTATTCTTTGACATAGTAGGTACCCTCCTGTGTTACTATACGGTTGCCATGGTTTTAATTTCAAAGTTTTTTTTGTCTATTTGGTCCGAAAATCCTAAATTACTGCACAAGTTCATCGTTGCGAGATATGTTTTTGAGTGTTGTAGATGCAGTTGCAGCAGTGAAGAAAAATGCAGTTACTTACCCTTTGGCAATCTTTTTTCAGAGTCTACGTATAGCTGCATCCTTATCCAGGTTATATGTTCTACTTTTTTTCTTTTTGTTTGTTTTTGCTTCCTGTTTTCATCTTCTTTTGTTGAAGAATGTTAAAGCGCGCCGCATTTTATGATTGCATTCCAGAGTTGCAACTTCTTGTACTACTCTCACAACATCGCTGGTTGTTTTCAATTGGGGGCTGGGTACAAAAATACAACCTAAAACCAACCCTTAAGCGACTTGTGGATTTGTTGTTTTTTCATTTAATTTTTTTTTTTTTGTTACTAGTGGTGCACGATTATTATTTTCACCCAGGGAAATAAATTTTAATGGACGGTTTTATGTGCTAGTAGTGTAATTTAAAAGTTATTTACGGGTAGTGCCGATAATGAGAACCATTTGCTTGTCTGCAGATGTGTGTGAGGGTTTTATAGGAATAAATCGTTAAAAAGTTTTGCTTTTTTCGTTTCGTTTTGTTTTAAGAGAAATTTTGGACTTGGATTTTATTGTTTTCCTTTTATTTTATTTTTTTTTGTGTCTGGACGCAGGAAAAAAGTCTTTGGGAAATTTTCAAGAAATGGAACTTAATGATGAAGAAAGAAAGTACCTAATTGCAACATGACACCTGACGTCAGTTAAAAATGAAATATGATGAGAATTTGCTCTGACTGAACCTTGCGTGATCTTAGAGGTCGAGCACTTTATGAAAAGCTTTTAAGCAATTAATAAGGAATGTGTATTTGGCTATAAGGTTAAACGAGGGTAGGTTTTAATTGACTGAAAAAAAGCAAATAAAATAATGTTTTAGGAGGCCTTCAAACATAATTTTGAGAAAAACAAGAAATTGAACAAATAGTTGCAAGAATTATGTAGTCCAGACAACACTTATTGCAAAAAACTCAACTGTTTTTGAAAAAACAACATTTTAGCCTAAAAACCATGGGGCCGCATATTTTAAATTCTTTTTTTATTTTAATATTCCGGTGACTTCTTTCGACAATTTCTCAAAAGTGCTTGGGAATTTCAAAATTTCTTGAGAAAATGAATTGGAAAACTGATATTTTGCATACATCATTTTTCAGTTAATGAACACAACTTGCAAATCCAGTGGATTTTTAAATTTTCGCTCATTTTTTGAATAAATATCTCTTTGAAACACATCAAAAATTTACTCATTCATTTTTGAATGCATGTGTAATTATATGAAAAAAGCAACATAACTTTCCCCAAATAGCACAGGTGTATGCTTATTAAAATTGTTTCTATAAAAAAAATGAGAAAAAGCACATATTAACGTTTGTTTCCTTTTGAGAGTACTTTCACTATACAAACTCGATTTCATGACTGTGTCCCCAAATTTGAGTTCGAGACATTTTGACGTGTATGAAGTTAGCACAACAATTTTATCAAAGACCACGACTGAAATATGCAGTCTTATTACATTTCTTATTGCATTTCAATTCTGGATTTTGCAGTTGATGTAACCCAGTGTAGGGTAAAGCGGGGCTAATTGGACCACTTTTTAATTGAAGTCTCATAACTTCTTACCTATTCATAGCATAACTATGAAACTGGAATCCATAGAAAGAATGTAGCTTCAGCTTCTTAAATTAATTTGAAAAAAATTTAAAATATATTTTAGCAGAAGAATAAGATTACTTTAAATGCACCAAGTCCAAGTAGTCAAACTTGCCCCACTAGAGAGGCAAGTTGGACCAGTAGATAGGTTAAGTTGGACCGAAGCCTAGGGAGTGGAAAAAGAAGCTCTATTAAGAACATAAACGCTGTTAGTTTAAACTTAATTTGATCCCAAACCAAAACTTACTTCATAGCACGACTTAAGATAATGGTGCGACCAGAAATTGAGAATAGGTAAAGTCTGAGAATATGCTTCCATACATATCTGTAGCAACAAACAGCAATTATATTCTTCTTTCTGCTTGGAACTTTATCTGTCGAAAGGTCCGCCTGGTCCAACTTACCCCACACCTAGCTTGATGAATATATTCTGTCACTTTGAAAGACGCTTTGAATTTATCAATTTCAAATATAGAATACAAAAATTCAATAACAGAACTCACAAAATTACTGTATCTTGTTAAAAAACTCGCACGTTTACATCATGATAACACAAATTGAAACAAATTCATTTTTTTTTTTTTACTTTTGTACCCCAAAAAACACAAATTAACGCCAGGTTCTCCTTTGGCTGAAGAAATCCACCTTAAACCAGTTTAGCACGTGTGATGTAGTAGGTAACTATGCTATTCGTGTATCTCGTATGATCGTCTTCATTTGGGTCTTATGGCTATTATTCGCATGGTCCAACTTGCCCCGTGGTCCAACTAGCCCCGCTCTACCCTACTGTTAACTTCACAGTAAAGTTAGGATTATATACCATTTTATCAGCATTCGGGCTAACTTTGGATCTGTAGTGAGGCCTTAAATTTGCGGTTTATTAAGCATTTCAAAAAAAGTCAAGATCAAAATTTTGAAATCCTTATTTAAGACATAAATATCAGAGGAAATTAATTTTTGTTTGCTAATAGTTTTGCATCAAGTTCAATGACAGTAAGAGGAACGTTATGTTTTTCAGTAATTTAAAATTCCAAGTTCACTCACCTAGCCTGGTATTTTTACTCAGGGGCTAAAATTGAGGATGATTTCCGTTTTGGCGCCATCTAGATTTCTTTTATGCCCATCTTATGCATATCAACCTGTACAGAGCAGCAAAGCAAAAGTTCTAATTTAAGTAAGGTTAAGCAAAAACAAAACTGAATTGCGTAAACTTTGCACCCTCTATCTTTTAAGGCGCTTACACTCCGTCTCACTTGATTACGAACAGGTAGTTTTTAATTTTAATCTAACGATATTTTTTAAACGCTTCGCTTTTCTGGGAAAAAAGCAATTGCACATTGAAGTAAGGATGCCTATATTATGTTTATATTATAGAACAAAATAGGGTTAAGTTGATACATGCAAAAAGGTCATACAATGTACCTGATTTTTTTGTCTCACTTGATTACGAACAATACCCAGCTTAATGCACCTGTTAAAAGCTCAATAGATAATAAAACAATTCAAAATTTGTTTAAATTAATACATTTTGGTATTATTCAAAGAGTAGCAATAGTTTTAGTAATTGGTACTACCTCCTGATCGCTGAATCACTTCAAGTAGCCTGCTGTGTAGAGATTCATGGAGTGCTGTCAAATAATCTAGCGAAAACTCGTTCAATAATCTCTTCAATTTTATTATATTGCCTTCTGTCTTCGTAGACTTTTCTTGAAAGCCAACCCCACACGGTTTTCATGATGTCAGGTCGGGTGAATATGGTGGCCATGCAAGTAGGCTTACATTTTGGTTCTGAATCCAGGTCTTTGTTGTCGTGGAAGCGTGCATTGTCTTGTTGAAAAGTCCATCAGTATCCTCAGAAAACTGCCGAAAAGCTCTTTCCAGTATCGATATGTAAGTGATTGCCGTCATTTTTGAGCTTTAAAAATCCAGCTCCACGGTTTCGTAAAACTTATTACACCAATTACATACCTTTGTTCTGCCGCTCTTAAAGATGTATTTCTTCTTTTCCCAAATCATGATAAATAACAGCAGTATCGATCATCCGTCCAAACTATTTTTTTTTTCATCAGAAAAGAACGGTATGCCACTCTCAATTCCACCATATGACTTGTTGCTAAATTAAGCCGTTGGCTTCTACGTGCCATTCAATAGTGGTTTCCTTTTAATTTTTTCATAGCAAATATGGTTGGTCTTCTGTATACCGCGATGAACAGTCGATCTATTAGCCTTAATTCCACCTTCGGCCTTTATTTTACTTACGGAGAGCCTTGAATTTGAAGCAGCTCTCAGTATGACCGCTTCTCCTGACATGTTGTTGCTTTGCTAACAATTCCTTTGCGTGTTTTCCATACTTCTCCGGGTCCTTAAGATATTTGTGTACAACAGTGGGGCCTCTTTCAATCTTGCTGGCGATGAAACGGACAGATTTTCCTTGGTCCCGGTAAGCTCCAATTTGGTTAACGTCTTTCCTCTACCTATATATAATGTATAGCCTTCATTCATTGTACATTTGGTTTTTGCCAGATTAGCTTTGGAAAATAGCGTAAAATTAAAACAAAAAACTGCCTGTTCGTAATCAAGTGAGTTGGAGTGTATTTACAGAGAGTTTAAACTGAAAACAAATATTTTCAGAATTTCAACCTCAAAACGCAATGAAGACAATTGATAAGAATTTGAACAAAAATAAGTTGACAGATTGTTTTAATGTAAAAACTGCTGAAAATTGTTGAAAAACTTTTTTTTGGCTCAAACAAAAATTTTGATTAGCGATTTGCTTATTAGTTATAAAAAAATAACATCAGGTCTCTAGTTTCCAAGAGCACTATACCACCAATCAATGAGAAGTTACTAGTCTGCCTCATACCCACCATCTTTTAGAAATAATTCCCATAAAACTCAAATACCACAAGCTTGTCGATTTATACCTGAAATTACTTTTCTTCCATTTGTTGTTCTGTGTTGACAGCTCAATATTATTGTTTGCTTTAAATAAAACCAGCATTTATACCACAGTTGCTCTGTACCAACATTTTAACAACCCACTTTCGATATAAATTTATATGTAGGTACAGCGTTGTTTGTTCTTTAAATATTCATTCGATGGTCCTTCCTCCTGTAAATAAATTCTGTCAAATAGAACAAAAAAGAAAGAATCCTGTAAACTTTGCTGTGCCAGCAGATATTACATTTAAAAAAGAAAGAATTCTTTTTTTTCACCTGCAGTAGAGGCAATAAGCAATTTTGTACAACAACACCATCTGGCAACCAAGAAAGTGCAGCATCCACACTTTAAACGATCGAAAAGGACGAAAACGAAAAAAAAAACAAATCCTTAACAAATGGTCAAACGATTTACCTCATTGCCACATAAAAACCTTCTTTCACGTTGCGCTAGAAAATATCTATCACAAGGAAACTAGAACAGGCTTTCGTGCTCAATAAACATAGGTTTGTAGGGGTATACTCGACTCGACTCGTATATAGTTCCAATCCGAAGGCAACGAAGGAACGAATCCTTCAAATTACCTTTACTTTCACATCGCATCGTAGAACAATTGTAACACAAAATAAAAACAACAAATGCAGCAGCACAATTGCATCCTTAGGGTTTTTTTTCGTTCTATCTCTATTTTGTTGCAACAAAAACCTTGTAAAAATGTAAGAAGCCAAAGGGCTAGAAACAAGCACCAGCATCAGCAGCGGTAGCACCAGCCTGCATAGTAAGGACCATTTCGCCCCATCATCAGCTATTGGATACTTTCAAGGATTTATTGACATTCTGTGATGTTATTAAAGTTGATTGCAGTTAAGTCAACTTCTCTGCAGTCCTAACAGCAGGACTCTCCTGCGGAAAGGACCAAAGCGACTGTATAAAAGGTTTATCCCAAAAAAAGGTGGCAGAGAGATATATAGGAGAAAATATGAGAAGAAAGGGTTGGGGAGGATAAAACAAAGCCAAGCAGAAGATTCTTCTGATCCTAGATTGGACATGAAGCGCATTGGCGAGGTTTTAGATTTTTCAAACCAACATAAGTTCGTGAGTTGCTCTGGTACTTTATGTGGATGTGGATGTTGTAGGTTTATGCGAGATGCGATGACGAATTATTATTAAATTTTGCTTCGCGCTGAAAGGATATTTTTTAACATCCTACAACACAACGTCAGAAAACGAAGAAAATAAAAAAACAGAAGCTAGAAAAACAGAAAATAAAATTGCACACACCACTGAGCGGGAGAAGAACTAAATAACCAGGGCTGCATTTTGTCGAGTTGTGGGCCATTTAAAAACATTAAGACATTGAAAAAGCTTCATTTTGTTAGTGAAATTTGTATTGAAGGAAAATAGAAACTAGTTCGTTTGAAAAAGTTTGTTTTTGTGGTCAGGAGCACATTATTTGAAAATTCATGAAAATGTGATATGATAGAATCATTTACATTCACAAGATATTTTATGATATAAGACTAAGATACACCAAAACGCTAGAGCGGGTAGGCTAGTTCGAAACAAAATAATAAAATATATATATGTTCCCCTGTTTAGGCAGGAGGGTAGTTTCTTTAAAAAATGTACGTTTTAATTTAATTTCGTGTAAAAGTTTTTATTTTGTTTTAATATTTAATTTTAATAATAATATTTAATTATTCAAATTTTCAAAGCCAAGGTTACATAAATTTTACTTTTTGAAAAAATTCAAGATTACAAAAACTTTTTTTTTAAACTTTTTTTTAAAAATTTGGTTTCTACATTGAAACGGTATTTTGTATTGTATTGTATTGTATTGTATTGTATTGTATTGTATTTTTATTCATTCATTTAAACTTAAAACTATATAACAATTCATTAATAAGAAAGGTGAATAATAGTGTTCATTCTTTAACTAGAAGTTAGTGTTGAATGACACATCAATTGAAAATCCATTGGTATCTGATGTGGGGTGACAATCAGTGTAAATTAAAATACAAGAAAAACGAAAATTGAAATATAAGAAAATCTAAAAGCTTGCTTGAAACTGTATAGAAAAATATAATAAGATACTTAACAATTCATTAATAATATACATCTTATAGCTAATTTATATTACATTCATTTTATTTTAGCTTATACAAAATACTAAATTAGTGATTCAATACAATTAAAATTTAAAGTGAATAACCAGTCTTTAACTTTTTTACTAAAACATGAAAAACGAAAGGTTTCTCTTATGGATAGGGGCAATTTATTGAAAATATTTGGAGCTGTATATGTATAAAAATGAGAAAAATGTGTTCTATAAGCAAATGGTACATTAACTAAGCTCATATTGTTCACACGAAGGTTGTACATTTGATAATTCCTACTAGGAATATTTCCGCTTTGTTTGAAAAACTCTCTCAAAACTTTAAAAACATATAAATGCCTCATTGGTAGAATTAGCAATTCCTTAAATAAAGGCCAACTTTCAGCCAACCGATTTTTATTTAAAATAATTCGTATTAAATGCTTCTGTGCAATCAATAGAGGTCGAAAAGTATTAACATAGGAGCCACCCCAGCTTGTTATGCCGTATTGCAGCTTTGAGTTTGCAAGCCCATAATATATAATTTTTAAAACTTTTTGGGAGCAAAAAGACTTAATTAAATACATTTTTCGTGTGACCAATAACATGTATGTTTTGATCATATGAATATGATTCTTCCAATTTAGATTGCTATCAATTACTACTCCTAGGTACTTAAACTGTTGAACTGTTTCAATTTTAAAGCAATTATCTGTGCAATGTAAATTGGTTATAAAATTACTTTTACCACACTTATGAAGAGGTAAAGAAAATTGTTTACAATCGTGAGCGTGAAACCGTAAATTAAAATCAGTAAGACTATTTCCAGTTACATTAAAGCACATCAATTTAGTTTTTTCGCTGATAATCAATTTATGATAAGTAAACCACAACCTTAATACTTCCAGATCTTCTTCAATGTTCACAATACTTTCAAAGCTAGTCCCAGATGAATATGTAAAAACAATGTCGTCAGCGAAAGCCGTTGAAGTACCATTTAATTTCAGTTTGAAAATGGAATTAATATAAATCAAGAAAAACAAAGGGCCAAGAACAGATCCTTGTGGAACACCGTTCTTTAACAGTCTTGATTCACTTAAGATTCCGTTATTATTAACTTTTTGTTTTCTATTTTTTAAATAAGAATTCAGCAGATTGAAAAAACTACCGCGAAAGCCTGCATTATAAAGTTTAGTTAGCAAAAGATCGTGGTTCACCAGATCGAAAGCTTTAGTCATATCAATAAACAGACCCATTGTTGATTTATTGCTATTTAAACTTCCATAAAGCTGACTACATACCCTTAAGATAGCATCTTCTGTTGACAAGCCTGCTCTAAAACCAAACTGATTATTACAAAAGAAATTAAACTTTTCCAAGAAGGAAACAATACGAACCTTAAGTAACTTCTCAAAAATTTTTGAAAAGGTTGAAAGGAGCGATATAGGCCTATAATTCGAAATAATTTTCCTATTTCCTTTTTTGAAAAGTGGTATAACTTCTGCACATTTAAGATGGTCAGGGAAACAACCAATTTCAACACTTTTGTTAAAAACGAAGGTCAGTATGTCAACAACATACCAAGCAACATTTTTCAACAAATTACTTGATACACCATCACTAGTGCACGAATTTTTATTTTTTAGAGACATAATAACTTTGAAAACTTCTCTTGATGTTATTCTATCAAAAACAAAACTATTTGGTTGTGTATTATCCAAAAACAAATTTGAAGAAATGGAACAATCGCAATTTAAACAAGGTTCAATAGCGGGTTTTAATTTTTCTGAAATTTCAGTAAAATACTCATTAAATTTATTAGAAATGATCAACGAATCGGAATCTGTAGTTCCCTCAATTTCAATAGAGTCAACTTTAACAGAATTTCTATTTTTACCTAGAATGCTATCAACCACTCTCCACTCTTCACGGATATTACCTTCAGCTCTAGAAAACCTCTCAACATAGTAGTTATTACGAGTATCATCAATTTCTTTATTTACCGTTTTGCACAAAGTTTCATAGTATTTTTTAAGTTTGCTATTGTTTGGATGTTTTTTACATTTTATACAAAATTTTTTCTTTTTCCTGATCTTATTCAGAAGATAGTTATTCATCCAACGTTTAAGGTGTTTCTTTTTACCCGAAAGTTTTTTTTGGAAAGTACTTGAATCAATATGTTTCTTTAAAGTTTTCACAAATAGATCAAATGCAACAGAGGGATTATTTTCGGCATAAACTTGGTCCCAACATTCAAATGTTAATAATTCTTTTAAAAGCGTAAAGTTTACACAATATTTTACTGGATCTGAAGCGGCTTTAATGTTTTGAGAACGGTTGACAGATAAGTAATTTAATGCAATCATGCTATGATCGGAAAGTTTTAAATCATACACTTTACCAATGAAATTATTTTTATTGTTTTTATGACATCTTACAAAAATATGGTCAATACAGCTCTTAGAAGAATCTGTCAAGCGGGTAGGTTCGTTAATTAAACTCTTAAGACCATTTGAAGCCATAGTAAACAAGTAACTTTCAGAATCTATATCAATTTCATTTAGAATATCAATATTGATATCTCCTAATACAATTAAGTTTTTGGCTGAAGTTGCACTAAGAATGTTGCTTAATTCATCAATGAAAACACTTTTAGAAAAACCATGAAGTCGATAAATGCACAACAAAGTATAATCAATATTCTCAAAGACGAATGATAATTTTAATACATCAGCGCTAGATAAATTAAGGCAAGAGCAATTACACACATATCCATTTTTCACATACACAGCTACCCCTCCAGCAGAATAAGAGTCGTTACAATTTCCAAAAAGAGTATAACCCTGTATATTATACAAATTTAATTCATTACTATAGATCCAAATTTCACTTAAAACTATTACAGCAGGTAAGTTCACTAACGAATCAAGATGAGCTAAAAAAAATCGAAAAATTTTTTCTCAAGCTACGTATATTTTGATGTAAACAAAAACAATATTCTAGATAGTTAACGAGATCGACTGGGTTATCACATACAGAAAAATTAGAAGGTGAATCAGATCTAACTACATTCATAGCTTAAGAAAATCAGCAGTACAATTAATTCTTACACAGTTGTCACCCTCTTCTTTCCGCATGTAAACAGTCCCATTTCTCGTCCATACATATTTATATTTCTTCGTTGTCTTCATTGTTGTTGCAGTTTTAAATAAACGTCTGTTTTTATATGTTAAGCACTCGTTGACATACATCTTCTCCAAAGTTGCATCGGCATTGAGTAGGTTCGTTGTTAACGATTCTTTTTTTTCTCTCTTTGCTTTAAGTATTTTCTCCTTACATATACTTGATACCAGTCTTACGTGAAGAATATTTTTGGTGGTTGTGTTACCATTTGTTGTTGGTTTGGCTAACTTTACTTTCTTCATGTAACACTGATCTATGTCTCCCTCTTGCACGTTCAAGCTCAAACCTTCACGAAACACTTTAAGCGCTACATCAGTATATGGCATTTGGGAATTGATAGAAGGAACGTTGAATATTTCAATACTATTTGATAGCAGTTGTTGTTCGAGGTTATTGACCTTTGCTTCAAGAAAATTTATTCTTTTTTCGCACTCATCATTTTTGGCAAGAAGTGCATTGATGTGGTTTTTTTGATTTTCTTCAATTGAGAGAATTTTTGCATATATCATCTCCAATGTTATTGAAGCAACAGGTAGGCTGGTATTTGATGGAAAAAGATCCGATGGTATCAAGGGTTTCGGTTGAGCTGTAGCAGCAATAGGTGGTTGTGGCGGTGGTGGTGGCGTTGACGTTGGTGAGGGTGATGATGTTGGTGGTGGCAGTTTCGATGAAGATGATGATGGTGGGGGCGATGATGTTGGTGGTGGCAATGACGATGACGATGATGATGTTGGTGGCGTTCGTTGGGTTGATGGTATTGTGCTGTTTGATGGTTTAGAGAAAGATTCTCTCCGTTGATTAGCACATTGATGGCATCTCCAAGTAGATTTACTTTTTTTAAGGAAATCGAGATCGACAGCAGTGATTTTCACACAACTACCGTGAAAAATGATTCCACAGTCCCCGCACTTAACTTTTACTTCGGTTCTTGTAAATTTAGATTTACATATTGTGCAAGACATTTTAGGTATATTTAATTATTTAAAAGATTTAATCAAAAAAACTAAATTAAAGCTCTCTACACAAGTGTACCCCACAACGACTCAGTGAGAACTGTATCAACAAAAACACTGATTTTGAAGTACCTATGTTATTCTTAAATAATACTGGGCAACAAATGTTTGCTTTTTAACGATATTGTTGATGCAAAGTAACTTTTCGTACAGTTTTTGATTCGCTGAATTCGAAAATTAGCATGAAAAAATTAAATTAGTTCACGTTTTCTTAAAAAATGATTTATGAAGTTTTTTTTCACAAAAATAAAGTAAAGCTCAAAACAAAATATTTTTTAATATTTTTTTTTTAAGTTTAAAAAAATGACCCTCCCACATAATTGGGGGGAGAAACGCCCCTTTCCGATGCAATTGTTCAGCGTATGACAACACATTTGCAAATTGCAAATCAAAGTGTGACACATAGGAGCATGTACCTTAACAAACGGTTGAATCTCGAAAAACTGAACTAAGATATAGGTCTTAGTCATCTGTATTCAGGATGACTAGACGAGTAAAAATTAGTTGAAATTGTTCATGATACTTTTTCACTGTTGCCCAGTGTAATTAAACCTATTTATAATCTCTCATTTTCCAAATTCTTCTCAGTATGCTCCCAATGATGTTTTTAATTTTGTTCTAAATAAACATGGAACATATTCAATTTCAGAGACACCCTGAATTTCTTTTAAGTTTTTTAGCATATTTTCAAAAACGATAATGTTAATTTTGTTAAAGTAACCTAAATGCATTAGGATCACTTTATAACATTCTAAATATCATTTTAACGTCCTTAGATTAAAAAACGTGTAGTTTGTGACACATACCTACTGTAGAGATACCACATGTGCGAAATAATTCTCCTCCCCTCTCCTCTTTGAAAGAAAATATTTATAGTTTTTATGAAAACTATGGTAACTGTATTTTAACTACCAACTCTACCAAATTTAGGGGGGATGTGGGTATTTTTTCATAATTTTGCAGCATGACGAAAATAAAAATCATAAAATAAACCCAGGCACAATAAAAAGTTTTTATTTTGTTGAGTTGTGTAATGCATAAAGTCCAAAAGACAATATTAAAAACTACTGGTAGGGGATAGAACTTTGGGTTGGTTACGAAATCTCGCCAATCCAAATCTCGCATAACGAAATCTTGCAATTAAAAATTCTCGCTTTTCATAATCACCGAATAACAAAATCCCGCTTTTTATAATCTCGCAATAACGAAATCCCGAAAACCTGTAAACTAAAATCTCGCAAATCAAAATCTCGGAAAATTTAATTGCATTGCTACAAATTTTTTTTTAAATCAAAATCTCGCAAATTAAAATCTTGCGCCAGAATTTCCCTCAATTTATGGTGGAACAGAAAGATAGGGGATCTTGAAAAAAAGAGCGGGTCCTACATTCTATTAATCTTTCCTTGAGGGCCCTTTTAAATCATAGGGCCCTTAATCTTGTCCAACGGGCCCATGCGTAAAGATGAAACTATGGCAATATCTGGTTGTTTCTAGTTTGCTATTTTTATAGTTGTAGTTGTCTAAAGTGCCGTGGCAGGATGTGCATTAAGGACGAGAGAACGACGACGACCGTCCACCGACAACCGACAAACGAACGACAACGACTCGTGAATCGTGACTGGTATGCTTTTGTGCAATTTGAAGTTTATTGTGAGAGTTTTTAATGGGAAAAATATGTTATTTGTTATCCTTCGTTTGGTGATGGCCGATGTGCTCTGTAACTCTGTTGTATACATATATCCTTCCTCCTATATCTCCTCTATGTACATAGCTATAGGTATCCTGTTTTATAGAAGATTTAGGAATGAAAATTATCAGAGGGTGTCTGATGTTTTTCTTTTTTTTCTCACATTCTGTTAATCCTGATACATAAATTGGCAATTTTTCTATTTCCACTATCAAGGACGAGGAACAAAAATAAAAAAAGAAGGATTAAGGGCAAGAACATTTCTTAGTTTATGTTTTTTTTTTTGGTATTTGTGGTTGTCCTTGGGAATGTGAATTATTGCCATTTTGTGTCCAAGCCGAAAGGCACCTGTTCAAAATATGCAAATTAAGTGGGTTTTGATATCAACTAACTCAGTCTCCAAAAGGTTTTTAATATGCAAACATACCTACATACATATACTTTAAAGAGGTCTATGGATATTTTAAACGAAAATATCTGCATGCATAATTTATATGCATATAAAAGTGTATTTTAAGAGGGCTATGTAAAGGTATGGACTTGAAACGATTAGCGACTAATGGCACTATAGTGAATTGGATAACATCAATATCCTGGTTGGTTTATGAAATGGGAGGCATGAAAGATTATTGAATCACATTCACAATAATTTTATATTTCAAGATGAATTTTTAATAAGAAAACGCCTAAAGGTGGATTTTGCGTTTAATGAGAAATAAAGCAAGCAGTAATTGAATATGAGCTTGATGGCTGCAAAGAGATTAAATGAGTGTCAATGTGACAGGGCACAGGTGTATGGAATTTGATGATTTTTTCTTTGGCAGCTTAAAAACTTAGGTATATTAAGTCGGAAAGCCTTTGAATTGTAAACAGTTATAGAAAAGAATAACGCGTAATTAACTCCAAGAGCTATGTAGGTATATTACAACTATTTTTTTTTAAATAATTACCATTTAAATCCAGCTTGCAAATCTGAGATAGTGGCACTTAAAAGTGTTCAATTTGGCAGACTAAAAAGCGAGTTACTAAAATAAATAGGAATTGTTGGTACTTTCTATCTTAAATAGATACACCTGTGAACAGCGAACTTATTCTACTCCCGCGTTGGTGAAATAATGATCCATGAAAATCCGTAATCACAAGGTCCCACAAACAATTTGTAATACCGCTTCACGAATACATATACACCTTCTTTCTGACGAGTTAAACAAAAATAGAAATGATACCTGATGAAAGTTCTAATCTTTCCTGCTAAATTCAGTTCAAATTTTTCGGGTGTCTCTTTTACTCTCTGAGAAATCCTTAGTTAGTTCTTAGTATTCATGTAACCCTACATAATTTAAAAATTAACGCTAAATATGGTATAATGTGCTCAACACATACATTTTAAGGCGCTGGGACAGTAGTCCCCAGGCCATTAGCCCTGAAAAGACTTATGTCCCATTTGAGTGGGACAAAATCCCTAAATCTATTTCGGGAACCTTGTCCCAAGGTACGAGACGTAAGTCACGATTATTTTTCTTGGAAGATGGGAATTAAGTCCCAAAAAAAAAACGGTGAATACTCGTAGAAGAATATTTCAATGAATAAGAAAAAAAAAGATTTCGCGCGAATTTTTTTGTTTACACATGTGATCCTACGAGTTTATCTAGGGAGAGGTGAAAACCAATTTCGGCTAACACGATTACTCTCGAAATTGCATTCGTATTTTTTTTTCGATGCACTGTTTTGTCAGTAAGGCCTCGGTTGTTGACTGCAAGACTTTGATTTTTGAAAAGCCTTTACACAAGCTTTCGACGCCTATACTCATTTTTTTGCTATCAATCTCATCCAAAATCTGCTTTTGGCTCTCGGTCTATAACAATGAACGACATATTTATTAACCTGTGTAAATTTTGCCTTATAACAATTCTACGACAGTAGGAAACAGACGTTATGGACACAGTTCTGTTCATATACCTTAGGGCGTTGTAATTGCCTCAAAACATAGGAAAGGAACTTTTCTCTCTCTGATTCACCACAACTCCCCTTTCTTAATCAATTTATTAAATTAAGTAAAAACACTTAAATAATTTGCATAATAAAATCAAAATTGTTTTTGATAGTATATTTTTAATTTTAAATTATAAAAAGGGAGCTTTTGAAGGATTATAAACTCATTGACAACAGTAGTGTTGATAATTTTAGCGAAATCAAAGCGTAGTTCAAATAGTGGGACAGTGCCAGGAACAAGAAAGTTTTATTATTTCTTAAACCTTTGTACTTCGAAGTCCGCAATTCAACATGTTAACACTTTACTTTTTTATTTTTGTTTGTGTTTCGAGCATTTCTGCAAAAACTGCCAATACTTCTTCGGAGGCTATTAAACTAGCAATGTGGCATTCTTTTAATGAAAAAACAAATCTTGTCCATACTGCAGTTCGAACAAACTTCAACGACAACAAATTTACCTTCATTGATATGTTGGAGGATATTTTGACTGAAGAATGGCACTTTCTAGTACAAATCGATGTTAATAATGAAGGCATTCAGAAAGTCGGTGATTATAATCTTTGGTTTATTGATTCCTATGAATCTTTTCAGTAAGTTAACTCTGCTAAAAATAAAGGTTTACAGAATTTATCAAATATTTCTTTAAGATATTTTGAACCTATGATACAGAACCATGAAGGCGATGCTCCAGTTTTTTATTTGATCTTTCTGAAAACTTCAATGCCTCCGGTCAATTTGATCGAAAAACTCTTTGCCAATATGCTGCCTTTGATGATTGTTAATATAAATATAGTAATAGAGGATATTGCATCTGATGAAGTTATATTTTACACCTACTTCCCTTATCGAAAAACACACTGCCATTCCACTGCACCTTCTGAAATTCTTCGACTCGGCAATAATTCTACGATGCTGCCTCGAGACTTCTATCCAGCAAAGGCTGACAATCTGCAGGGATGTATTCTAAATATTGCTACACGTAATCCAACATTCTTCAGAGGTGTTCGGGAGTATTATGGTTTAATGGAAGTTGGGGGATTGGAGATAGTATTGATTAACGAGTTGGCAAGCAGAATGAATTTCAAAACTCAGCTAATAAAGAGATTTATATACGAGAAAGTTCTCTTTTTAGAAAATGGAACAGCTTTTGGAACGTACAAACTTGTAAGTGCAATTTCAAAGTCTCTAAACAATCGCAAATTGATAGAACTGATGGGAACCTGCAATATTCTCTCAAATTTTCTAATCAAATCTTTTCAATTCAAATTTTCTTGTTATCTCATTTAGATCCTAGAAAACAAAGCTCACATCATGATTGGCTTCTTTAAGCATGGACCATTACAGGACCGCTTTGTTACACCAAGTCAGAGCTATTTTTTCAATTGGGTAGCTATAGCTCTTTGGCGACCTCCGTATACATTCCGGAAGTTTTCATGGCTTTTCATTCCTTTTG
Organism: Dasysyrphus tricinctus; assembly: GCA_963921185.1. Classification (NCBI taxonomy): domain Eukaryota; kingdom Metazoa; phylum Arthropoda; class Insecta; order Diptera; family Syrphidae; genus Dasysyrphus; species Dasysyrphus tricinctus. The sequence continues at coordinate 7,320,134 of OY992533.1, forward strand.
ATGCTGTAACATGGTTGTGGTGCCTAGCCTTGCTGATTTCAGCAACAGCTAGTGTGTATATCGTCTTGAAACTGCCATTTCTAGTGAGATTTCTAGACCTTCACCATCCAAATCGAAACAGACTAACAAACGTTGCATCGATAGCAATTGGCCTAGCAATTGAATATTTGCCCACAAAAAACTTTATTAGACTTTGTTTTGTCATCTGGAGCATGGGAACCTTGACTATTCGAGCATCTTATGAAGGCAAATTATTTGATTCGTATAAAAGCCTCACAGGTGCCAAAACACCTTTGACAGTACGTCAACTTTTGGCTCATAACTACACCATCTACTCACAATTCTCTTATGCATTTGTACTCAACGAATTGGGCGGGATCGGGAGCTTTACTTACCAAGCGCTACCAATCAAAAAAGTTCTCGGCAATGGAACTCAAACTAATGCTGTTATTGCGTCGTTCGTCTATATGTATGAAGTCTATGAGCCGGAAGAATTAGAAAACATGATAATTGAACCTTTATTTTATGAATATGTTTGTCTGTTTATGAAGAAACATTCCATATTGGCACCGAAAGTCAATGACATAATAATTCATTTGGAAGAAGGTGGACTACTTAATCGTTGGAGAGCACACTATGAGGTTTTGAAGACCATACATTTCGCTCTTCATAAGGACAATGTTCGTGGACCAGGCCCAATAGGTTTGAATCAGTTTAAGTACACTTTGTTTTTGTTTGGGATTCCAGTTGGTATTGCCATTGTAGTGTTCATATTCGAGTTTTATTGGGAGAAAATTCAACAAAATTATGCTGCGGTAGTCTTGGTAGCTTGATAAGTAGGGCTTTATTGGACTTATTGAACAACCTTAAAAGTGACAGAAATCTGAAAGCTGACCTAAGAACTGTTCTAAGCAGGAAAGATGCTTTCCGCTCTGAAGTTTTCGTGCATTTCTTCATTCTTCAAACTTGCAACACATACTCTTTAAACCAATTAAGTATGTATTCATATTTTTGATTGATAATGACTTCGAGCTTGCCTACACCTTTGTTTATTTTTTTGGCTCTTTAACATCTTTCGTTGGGATTGAGCCTGTTTTAAAATATTAAGTGTTCAAAATGTATGGGTTGAATATGTATATCGATGTTTTTGTTCAAATAAAATTATGTGTTCTTTTGATGTGGACGGTTTTAATGTGGTTTCATTCGACTTTTAAGAACTTGTTTCCTGTTTATTGATACGAAATCCAGGGAAGATGGGTTTAACAGTCAGTATTGAAAAGACCCAGCATAATGCTTTCGCAGGGACATAAATCTGAGTGAAAGCTTAAATAGCTATAAAAGAGACGAAGAAATGTTGTTGAAATCGTAAACCGAAGTCAATCTAGAAGAATATGATATGCTTCATCTACAAAAAATGGAAATATGTCATGCAAGAAAGTCAGAAGCTGTTGTGGAACACTTAAACCGAAAGTATCAGTGTCTTCTGAACCGACAGATCGACCATAGCCTAAATCCTCACACTGTAAAAAATCCTTGAAAAGACCAACGAGTTTCAATTCAAAAAGCATTCAACATCAGGAAGTCTATAGGTATGGCGATAGCCAAACTCGGGATTCTGGGAAAACTGATTCAGCTGTGTACCATACATGCTTTCAACAAGCAATCATAAAATACCAAAAATGAATAAACGTTGCTATTTATAGCAGAAACTTGAAGGTAGATAAGGAGTTCTTATACATTGGAGTAAACATTGAGCACGAATGACAAGGAATGGGATCTGAAGAAGAATTGTCCTAAGACACCTTATAGCTTCTTCTGTATAGCAAAATAAGTGGGGGCAAACCATCATAAGCCTAAGACAAAGAGCAAAGGTAAAAACAAAATTAGAAAATTTGCTTTGATTTTTCGAAGACAAAATTTTTGAGATATTTTGGACTTTTTTTCAGAGAGGTAAATGGAAAAGAAGACACAACAGAAAACTCTATGCTGTACTAAGATATGTATGAAGTGTCTGGGAGCAGTGCGCTCGGAATTGTAGAGAGTTGAAAGCTTCCGTGCCTCAGGCAGTGATCTTTCATGGATCAGGAGCTCGAATTTGTATTAATACATTTTTTTTTTGGGTTTTCAATTCGACCACCTATACCTTATGTCTTATTTGACGAAAAACGGATTTTAATTCCCCTCTTTTGCTTTCAAAAATAAGAGATACCTTCTTCTAGAGAAGGATATCCTTCCCAGTTACCGCAACATTTCTTGTTTCCATTCGAAATAAAGAAGCTATATCATCAAACCCACAGGAACACATGAAAGAGAAATGCACACTAAAAGTACAGGCTCCCATAAGAGTAGCTTGAATTCGATGATCTATCAATTGGTTACGCTTCAGAAATCCGACAAGGAAGTGTGTGGGTTGTGGATGACCACTCAGAGACAGCACACAGCAAAGAAGGATTTTCCAAACTCCACACATGTCATCAGGTTTCGTGTGTGCCTATGTGTATCGAAGAACACCTTTCTCCAATGAAGTCGATAACAATTTTCTACTTTTCATTGAAACGAGCATCTACGGATATAAAGAGTGTCGTCTGTCGTGCAACACCAACCAACCAACTAACCAACCAACCAAACTATATTCAATGGAAACTGCCATCACGTAGTAGTCGATTCGGTTGTTGGTCCTTTTTCTTTGTCATGTGCACTTTGCTTCATGCCCAACCACACACACAAAACATTGCAATGATTGCAGGATAAACGTTCAAGAAACCAACAGAGTAGGTAGTTGTTATTTATTTTTATTCTTCGACTTTTTCCGCCACTTTCTCAGGACTCTGAGGAGACTTTTCCGATCCGAAAGGATCTCTATAGTATTTTCTGCAAGTGTGAATGTGATGGATTTTGTGTTTCATTTCCTTGAAGAGTGTGTTTGGAAAATTTGATTATTTTCTCTAACAAGCAATGCATTCTGAAAAGGATATAAATGTTAAGACAACTCGAGTGTCCTTTAAGTCCTTTCTCGTGATGACATGAATTCAATTATTATTAATTTTAAATCAATTAGATTTTATGTCGACTCACATTTTTGATATCCTCAAGATTTCTTTTTTTGAAACGAGAGGACCCCCGACCAGATATCCCATTTTCTCTCCGATTTTCATGTAGGGCGATTGCCTTATATTTGAAAGACATTTAATGATGGTCCATTGAATTCTAAGTGGAAATAAATGATGTAGAAAAATGCCTTCACTTAGTAGTAGCAAATTATATAAAGAAACGAGTAATATGAGAAGATAAGATGGAATTAGTATTAATGGTCTATGAGGATATTGGAATTAGGAGATTGCGGATACCTACTATACTATAACTGAAACGAATTTACGGCGATTACTCATAATTTGTTATTTTGGCTTTCTTCATAATGTATGTACCTACCTAGGGGAGGGTGGGGTTAAAAGTAACAGGGGTAAGAAGTAACAGCTAAAAAAAACAGGGTTCCTCTCAATATTAAGAGTGTTCCGAACTGAACAAAACCAGTCATTTGCTAACTTTTTTTTTTGCATATATAAGACCATTTTTTTCACTTTCATCAGATACTTTGTTTTATAAAACTTTGCATTTTTACTAATTGGTCACTAGTAGGCGTATTATTGTATTAAAGTTTTTTTTTCTAAAAGTAACTGATTTTTACTTCTAAATTTACATAAATTTTCTATCAAAAAGTGCATTTTAAGAATTAAAAATTTCAATATCAAATGATACAAATATGATTACATAATTAATGAAAATCATGAAAAATATATTGAATTTATATCCACTGCAAAAAAATTTGTCAAAAAAATACCGTTAAGTATAGAAAATTGACTGTCAAAAATGGGTTTTTTCAAAATTCACAAGCATTTTTATTTTGCATTATTAAAATTTTTATTAGGTACAAAATTAAAAATGTTCTCCAATAGTGGCATAATAAAAATATGGAATTTTATGTTATTAAACTTTTTTTTGCAAAAAATGCTATAGTGTAGGCTACATTTGCTTTGAAAAACAGCCATTTTAGCCATTTTCTCGATTTCTTAGAGGCTTTTACCAAAATCTAGAGCACAAAATTAAAAATGTTTTCCAATGATGGCATAGAAAATAAGTTTATCTGTCCATAGACACCTTAATCGCTTTTATCGGACAAGTACACGCTTCGCAATCTTATTCATGAAATCACCATTTCAGTCCGGAACACTCTTAAGAATCGCGTTAAATAGAAAAGTGTTAATTTTTTCCATATCTACCGGCATATCTTATTCACTTGTCGATTGGACGTCAGCGGGAGAAGTTATGCTAGTGGTGCCCAAAAACCGCATGTTTGTAACATTATTTTTTTTTTGTTATTTTTGGTCTATCTCCTTACACGAAAGAGATATAGTGCTGAGTGTTTTTTTTTTGTATGCATTTGTGCATTGGCTATAATTGTGTGTACATCTTATTTGTATGTGAATTTTAGTTATTTTTCAATTTTTTTCTCTGTGTTAAACTTCATGCTGGGGCTAGTTGTAACATTTTTCCGGGGCAAGTTGTAACATTTTTAAGCCTACCCCGTATATTTTTTTCATTTCCACCACCAACACCAACTGAACAAAACGGAATAATATCTGCTTCTTAACAGCCCACAACCAATGAACAAGGCCCTCAGGCAACTCCTTTGACCCCTCCTCCTCATTGCTCACCAGGAATATCGGGACTAAAAAGAGTTTTTTTCAACCCGGAAGAAATTAGGCCTTATCCAAAGGCCCAACCGCGAAAAAAAAGGAAGTCTGTCATTTTAACTGATACCCCGGAGAAACAAACACTTCTTGAAGAAAGGAACAAAACCTTGGCCAAAAAGGGAGCAAAACTCAAGCAAAAAAAAAAAAACAGATGAAGGAAAAAGTTTTAGCCTCTTCATCCGAAGAAGAAGATGACCAATATTTGTGCCTTATTTGCTGTTAACCATTTTCTTTTTTTATAGAAGTAGGCGCACACCAAGTGTACAAGAGGATCCGTTCGCTTATATGTTTGCCTGAGCTGTGACCCAGATGGAGATTCCTCCTAATTTGTATTCATTCATCTTTATTTTACTTTCTTTTTGCCAAATGAATTGTGATTTTTTGTTTTAACAATCTTATTTATTTTGTATTGCAACAAAGGCTGTTTGTTTTTAAATCAACTAACATAAAATATTTTTTGGAATATGTATTTCAGTTATTAAATGAAAAGTTATGTTTTTTAATATTTATTATTACTTATTAAAATTAAATCAATATAATACGATGAAGGTATTATGTCTCCTTTTTTCTTAAGTTCTTGTTACAACTTACCCCGGTATATGTTACACTTTGCCCCATAGGCGGGGTAGGTTGAAACAACACGATTTTTTTTTTGAAAGCCATATCTTTGCACATCACGATTAGGTTTTGCTGAACTTTTTTGATGGATCTTGTAGTAAAACATGGCTCTTTAATTTAAAAAAGGTTTGGTTGACTTATTTCTTAAGTTGTAGGAGGACCATCGGTTTTAGTAAAAAGTGTTACTTTTGGCCCCACTCTCCCCTACATATATTTAGGTGAGAAAGACTAATTATAATGGCTAGTAGCAAAACAAATACAAAATTATAAAATTATAATAATTAATATATTAATTATTATTATTATAGGTACTTAAAGTGAAAGAGATTTTGTATACAAATTTTTTGGTTTGCATACCAAAACTTTAACTGTTACTTCTTCTCTATTTTAAAATCTTGAGCTGGAATATTGTACCTACTAATAAAACTTGAGTTGGCGCCCTATGCCCCGATTAGGGTTACAGGACTTGATGATGAAAACTTGAGTTATAAATTTTTTACCTTGAAACACTTGACTTGTTAAAGTTTCTAGGAATCTCACTCAACAACAAACTTTCGCTTAAAACTTCAAATAAACCAATTATGGAGTTGCAAAGATGATTCAGTATCCTTTTATTTTTATTTAAAGCCTTATTTACTGTTCCCATGCGAAAAAAATTAAAATTTTCAAAATAATTATTATAATATTCAAAGCGAAAAAATGTTTGCCTTGGCCTAAGCCACCCATTGAATCATTAATTTACACTTTACAAGTTATAGGCCTTAAAATGGACAAACATTTTTTTGTATGCAAAAACCATTTGCATGCAAATAATGCTATGAGTTGAATATAATTTTTGTTTTTTTGAATTGTAAACTAGAGGTCTGCAAGACTTTACTTGTGCAATTCTTCAGCGTACACCATTCATTGCAATTCTTCAAACCATTATACAGAGAATAAGAGATGGTACCCAACCCACACTATAAAAAGCAGTTAGTGTATTGTATTCGATCACCTGATTGCAAAATTAGTGCACTTTTTTATTTCTTCCGAACGCTGAGGTGCTTCATTTGAGCGAAAAGTGTGGAATGATAACTGAAGAAAATACACTGAGTACAACGAGTGAATCAATTAAAACGATCTACTTGGTTTCGAGCTTTGTTGAGAGAAGTAGAAGTTGTGTTGAAAGAAAATGCAAAAATGGATACCACTCATATACATTTTTCAACAGCCATATCTCTTTCTTTTTGAAACCCATTTTTGTGTACCCGTTCTTCATAAGTTCACTTCAGTAAGTTTTTGTTTTAAAATTGGTACAAAGCTTATTCAGTAATCAAATATTAAATGATTCATTCATTTGAGTAGCAGTATGTACAATATTGAAGTGTGCTTGAAATAAATGTTTCAAGACATTCATTGCAAACCTCTCCTGTAAATCTGCCATACACAAAATATTTTTTATTCACCACATTATTTTCTCGCATGCCAAACTATTGCCGGTCAAATGTTTCGCATGACATTTCATGACAGAAATGGTTTTTTTTTTTCATGGAACTGTAAGAAAATCAATCAAAAAAATTGTTTTGTATTTACCCTCAGTAATTTTTGACATGCGAAAATATTTGCATAGATTTTTTTCGCACTTGAATCATAGTTAACAGTTTCCATGCGAAAAAAGCCATTAATTTAGCCATCATTAATAAGGTATAGTCCAAAAAATGGAAAATAATTATTTTTGGATGCAAAAGCTATTCGCATGCAAATAATGCCTTGAATATATGTATATTTTTTTTTTTTTTGAAGTGTAAACCGACCATCAAAAAAAAATATTTTATTCATCACACTTTTTTTCGCATGCAAAACATTTGCCGGTACATTGTTTTACATGACATTCCATGTGAGCAATATTTTTTTTTTGCATGTAAACCAATTATGCAAACAATCAATTTGCCTTTCACCTTAAATATTTCTGACAGTGCGCACAGGAACTGTAAACTAGGCTTACTAGGCGTTGTTGTATTTTTTGTCAAATATATCAAAACTTTTACAGTGAATTTGGTGGCGCGACAGCTCGTGGAAAACCAGGGCCTTGTCTTGTGACTTACAACTCTCAACCATTTCTGTGTGCGTGTTGTTGCCAGGAATGGAGGGAAAGGCTAGATAACTTATTCATGACAACAGAATCATGACAGTTCCTCGCAAGAGGCAGTACCTCGGTAATTTAAAATGGTAACGGCTGAACCCAGACCTTCGGCACGGCTGACTGTCCAACGCACTCACCATTATGCCACGAGGTACACTATCAACACTTTTACGCAACTGTGAATCCTTAATAATACTAACTTCCTTTATTCTACCCACCAACTTTATAATTCACATGTTATTTAAATGCAGTCTTCAGAAAGTATAAATTTTAAAGGATACAACAGACAAAACATTTTCATTCCTGTACAACTATTTTTCTCCCAAAATCTGGCAACTGGCAACAGCATCACTCTTGATAGCAAACTAAAAAAGAATGTTAATCCATCCTAAAAGCAGCAAAACGTATGGAAAAAGTTGTTTAGCTGAATGTCCTTGTGCTGTCTTCTTCAGCGCTATATCCTCGTCTTAAAGTTGGTAAAATTATTTTCCCACCAGCTTTGTTGTAGACATGCTGATGCTGTTTTCATATGGATTCAACGGCCTGCTGATGGCCAACTGCATTATCCCTCCAACACTGCTTACCAGATAAGTCTTTTCTCAAGCTACAAATGCGACAATATGCTAATTTTTCCATTGCCAGTTCACACTTTTGTCGTAAAAACGAAAAATCTATGTCGTCTTGCTTGTTGTCGTTGTCGTTTTCGAACTTTTGCCCGAATTTGTAGTAAATCTCCGCTGTGAATCCAAATACATTCAGACCAGTCCCCGGATTGCCCGAAGGGTATATCTACCCTTGAATGTTTCACCCCACCTATCCCCCGAGGAGATTCTATTCCATTCCAATGAATTCGCATTTTAAAGTCCTAATGGGTATTAATGGATATGGTTGGGTCGGGATGGAGTAAAGCATTTGAACAGGGGCAACACAGAAAAAGCAGATTCAACTTTTCTTCAAAGTGTTACAACAAAGAGAGATATTGGATTGTGAAATGGATAAAGGTCCATTTTCCAAATAATTCACACGAACACACACACACACACTTTGATAATAGCAAGCAATAAGGAAAAATGAAAATTTACTTTCGCACTTCTAAATGCAGACAAAAATTCAAGGATGATCTATAAGGAGAAAGCTGAAAGTTAAAGCTGTGAAAATTTTCTTTAAGAGAAAAAAAACAAAGAAATATGTAGTCATTCGTTATGTAAAGGGGATGCAAATCTTTTGAGAGATAATAAATCCCTGAAACACAGTTTTTTTTTGTCGAATCGATTCCAAGAGTGTTGAAATGTTGGGTTGAAATGTTGATTCCACTGTCCCTACCGAACTGAATTTGTGGGGAAATTAAAGTTGCCAGGCGAAATTAAAACCAGAAACGTAAATGTTTAAATATTAAATTGCACAGAAAAGAGCACGGAACGCATTCATTTTTCAGTCCACATACACCTGTTTCCTAAAGCGAACAAACAGGCGACCGCCAGGAAACATTAACATTGGTCAGAAATGGAAGGGTGAAGTATTTTGTGGTCAGATGAATTGAAGGTTGTTATATTAAAGCCGCGGATGGAAATCATACTTTGTGATAAAAACCATTAAACATGGAAGAGCCAACATTTATGATTGGGGTCGTTTTTCATTCTACGGAACAGGGCCTTTGTTTAAGATTAAGGATATAATCTACGCAAAAATATATGTTAACATCATGCAGACCGTCATGCTCTTTTATGCTACATAGAATGCGCCACTTAATTTGTGAGCAGATAAGCAAAAATTGGTGTGAGTCGAACAAACAAAAATAACATTCTTGAATGACCTGCTGAACCGTCTGACCTTAAAGCTGGCCGTACAGAACAGAGCCAAAGTGCAAAATGGTCCCGTCCCGATCCAAAATCGGTCGTGTGTGGGGTGGATCGGCCATCGATCCATTTGGATTTTCAGCTAATCTGAAATCCCGCACTGAGCCAAATAGATCAAATGGCTCTGTGTATGGCCAGCTTAATACTATCGAAAGCTTGTGGGCCGATATTAAAGCAAGCGCTTCAAGGGAAAAGCTGACTTTAGCTGAATTGTGGAGCGCAGTGTAAAAAATGATGGAAAGTGCAGTAAAATAAGAATTGTAAATGACAAAACATAAGAGGCAGGCTGAAATTTTGCAGGTGGTTTCGTGGATACAACTTAAATCTAAGTTGGCGGCCTCAACTTGCAGAGGTGGTGCCACGCACACTTCTTCAATCTTGTTTTATTAAGAAATGGCTACACCGACATGGATGAAATTTCATAATTTATTATTTTGACCGGAGTAAGAATTTAAAAAAATTCTTAAATTAAAATCTGCCCACTGCCACGCCTACTTTTCATATTTTTTTGTTTCTCGTAAACGACTTAAACGATTTCTATGAAATTTTCAGAGTTTGTTCTTTTGAACGAGAAAATAATTGGCAAATTGGTTTTAGGAAAATCTGCTTCTGTCACGCCCACTTTTCTTATTTCCTTATATTAATTAAAATATTAATAAGATTATGTTGATTAGATTAGACCTGCAGGAGACACCACTTAAAAAAAAACGTGCCGTGAACGCTACCTACATGGTGGTTTGGAAACGAGTGATGTTCTTAATCAACACGCTTGAATAACCCGCCCTCCTATGAATACTGATGAATTGAGTAGATGAGAACCAAAACTCGTCATATCAACTTTTATCAAAAATTTAGATTTTGATGCAAATTTGTTAAGCTGAGCATATTGAATAGTTTTTAAAGAACATTTGACAGCCTTACCCCTCTAAACCCCTTTAATTTCATTCGTGATTTTAAGCCATTTTGAGTTGGAAATATGAGTTTAAAGCTTTCACAAAAATAAGAAACTATTTAACGGTTCCAATTATGGTACTAACTCAATTTTTGAATTTTGGCCTTTACGCCCCTTTTTTAAGGACGACTGAATAGTAGGTAGTTTTATTGCATTTTTATAACATGATGCGATATAAAACTAAAAACTATAACAAAAATTCAGCAAAGTTCAGTTTTATATTTTTAAATGCATCTACATCTGGGTGTGCGAATTGCTTAGTAGAAAAATGGCATTTTTGAAATTAGAAAATCCAAAAAAATGGCCTGCATCCAAATTTCCAATTACCTATGTAACTATTTCCCAATTTTCTTTATTTTTGGGACAGCAACTAACATTCGACTTTAGAGGGTATTTTTCCAAAGTATAAAACTCCAAATCGGATTCTAAATACAAACAAAATCTCTAAGTCTTAAAACTGCTAAACAAAAAAAAGGATCCGAAAAGAAACAATACGATAAGTAGCAAGCCACCCAGTGGGTAGATAGACTAACTGGGAGTAAATCTATTCCCAATTTAACGTCCACACAAAAACCGATATTTTCAACACCATGCTTGTGTGCATTTTCCGACCCCCCTAAGGGTGTTGTGTATCAACGGAACATAAATATCTTGATCCAAGATCCGCAAACTAGAAAAGAAACAACAACAAAAAATACCAAAGCCTCTCCACCCCCCAGGCGAACCGTAACGTTTATACGAAAGAATTACAAGTTCGCTGTCCTTTCTCATAGGAGTCGTTGCCTTCGTGGTTCTCGTCCTCTTCCTCTTGGTCCTCGTCGTCGTCATCATCATCGACCTTTTGTTCCATGAAACGAAGGCGGAAGTCCATGTTTTTCTTTTGCAATTGTGAACAGTGCTGCTACTGCTGCTGCTGTTGCGGTGGCTATGAGAAAAAAAAAATCCAGAAGTCGGAAACAAACGGAAGCTTTTGGTTACGGATGCGGTTTCTAGGGTGGATTTAGCACGTTGTCGGGAATCGATTTTCGGTACTTCACTGTTTTTTTTTTCTTGTTTGTTTCTGTCCCGTTTCTTGGGAATTTGGAGATTTAAGGACTTTAAAGAAGAAAACCCCATATAGCACCATATTAATATCTCAAAAAGAAATCCATGTGTGCTGTATCCGTATACTTTGGGGTTTTTTCTTGGAATTGATAAAGTTTTAAGAAAAAATTTTCTTTAAATTCATAGAAATTTCTTTTCCTCAAAATAAAAAGGGGTTTATAACCATTGTGATTGGAAATTTAAAATCTATGCAGAAACGTTGCTAGGTTTGGAAATTAATCCTTTATATTCTATACGTCTTCTATTTTTAAGCAAATGGACCTACCGTATTGAGAAATGTCATACTTTTCCACACTCTGTATAGTTGAGAAAATTTTGTGAAATATTATAATATTTAATTTCACACCAACTGTGGAACCTATTCGTTCATAATTTCATGGAAGGTGAGTCATTCAGGGCTCTGTAAAGCAAGCACCATTGTGCGATTTAACGATTTGTTAAACTCGACAGGCACTGAAGCCAAGCTTATAAGAAATTCCATTATTTTTTATGACATTAAGTATGTCATTGATATCACTTAATTCCAGATATGATGGAATGTTTTTAAGCACTCGAAAAATTCTTCCCTCTTGGTTTTTGTGTCAACTGAACGAAATCGAAAGTAAAAATAACATGTTCGAGCAAATGTAACAAATAATGTTTTGCAGACAGTCGAACTTGGTTGCACCAGCTCGTAGCCTCTATCGTTAAAAATCCAAATAATTTTAGTTTTTAATTTTGGTGAGACTAAATTTTTGGTTAAATGACGCCAAAGAAATTGTAAAGTCAACTCGAACATGGTACTCAAACCAAGTTCACTCACATCGTGTTCTAGTGGAACATGGACGAGTGAACTTATGTAGCTCGACTAAACTTCGCAGACAGTGAAACCAAGCTTCCACCGAACTTCATTAATTTTCATGACATTATGTCATCCTTTGTGATGATTTTAATTTTTTTAATTTTCTGACACCAACAAATTGATTGTCTAACCTGCCCTCAGACAAGTTGAGTCCCACCAAGTTGTACTCTTTAAGTCTTTACAGGGCCATTTACACTGTCATTCCCAAAAGTTTTCAAAATTATTCTTGATATCAAATCTATAATTATTACTCTTGCACTGCTGAGTTTAAAAAGAAAGTAACGTTAGGTAGAATATCGCGCGCTAAGCTTCCTTTGTTCCCATATTTTAAATGTACATAAAAAGACAACACAAAGAGATGTGTAGATAACAGACAACAACAGTAAGAGAACAAAAAATAATAACAAAATAATAATTTGTTTGAACCAAACTCTCTTTTTTATGAGTGAAATGAAATAAAATGCGTTCCACAACATATATGAAAATTGAAACTTACTCTGGATACTTAGCCACAAGTCATAACACTTATCAAGTGTGATAAGGCTTGGATTTTACCAATGAACTTATCTTGCGTCAAATGAAAAGCATTGGAATGTAAAATTGTGAATATTTCATTTTCACTTAAAGCAGCAAAAAGCTGATGCTAATATTAATTTTTACTACCTTCAACCCCAATGAAAATGGCTAGATTCTTTTTTAGTCAATTAAGAGGCTGTGAAAAGTATGAGTAAAGCATACTCACTTCTCGTGAAATGAAATATGAATGCATTCCACAATATTTTCATGTCTACATTATCATTTTTTGTCTGTGAGAATATGACATAAAAATCTCATGCAATAAGGAAAAGTTTTACCATTTAGCAATCAATATGCTTTGCTCTGAAATAGAAGCTGTGAAATGGGAAATCAAAAATTTCACAAGAACGATTTTGTATGAATATTTCATTTTCACTTGAACTTTAGGCTTAAATCAGAATACGAGAAAGGTATACCCACTCCGTTTCGAAGCTAAAACAAATTTTTTAAAATATTCATGCGAAAAAATTTACATTCCAATCATTTACTAAATTCACCCAAGGGATAAATTTGTAAAAATTAAATCACATCCCATCTCATCAAAGTAAAAAAAAAAAAACAACCTGCATGTAAGCCAACTTTTCTCATTTAACGAAATTGACTCCATAGTAACATAAGTGGCACACCAGGACGTAGCTTACATATTACTCCTCGTTCTCTCGTGGCACTCATTGAAAATTAAGTAAATTTGGCAAATCTTCACCAAGAGTCCTGTAAAAATGATGATGATGATGGAAATCCATTAATTTACTTGGCACACAAAAATTGCATCTATAGCTGAGTTTTAAGTTTAAACAAAAACAAAAAAAAAAACGATCCTAAGGAGTTTCTGTGGAAATCACCTTAAAAAAAAAGAAAAAAACTTTTTTGCCAACAAAATGAAATTCAATTTGTTTGCATTGCATTTTTTTTTTCTGTAAACCAGAAACTACATGAACATATGATTAAATGAAATAACTGGAAAAGTTTTTCCTGTATGTGAAAAAGAAGTAGATATGCACGGAAAAACCTATCCACCCTCCCAAACCACGTAGCAAAATCTCATGCCAAAAATTGGTTTTGAAGAAGAAAAACTCTCACTGCTATATGCAAACGCATTAAAAAAAGAACAAACCTAACCACATACACTCTGGTGCATTTGATTGGGATTAAAAAAAAATTAATACCCATTTTGTGAAATCCAAATGATTTGTTTATATTTTTTTAGAGCAGGCTTTTTAGTGCAGAGGTTACTCTTGAGTAAAATCGGAGTTAGTTAATACTAAATTAATTAACCCTGGCTGAAAAACTAGGATCATCTCGTTTTGAAAAACTTTCTTTCAAAATTTTGCCTTTGCTTATAAAATTTAGAAATGTGTGAAATGTACGGATTCATATTTCGCTTCGATAGATTTTTTTTTAGGAACATTTAATTTTTAATCGAACAGTGAACTTAGGCGTACTTAATTTGAACTTTTATCTGATTTCAAAGACGACTGGCTGTCTGACAGTGCTTTGGGAATTGACGAGTCGAGATTTATATAATCCGATCTTAAATTTACTATTTTTCTAAATTTTCTTGCGTTCATTCTTCCGATTCCGTCTACTTCTCATTATTTCTTATCCTTTCGACAGTCTATGCTTTCAATTTTTCAAGGAATGTTCAAATCCCGGATTAATAGCTTTTTGAAATTGGAAAGCTGTTTAAGGTTTAGACAAGGTTTATACCACTGAAATCATCTTGTTTTCAAAGTGCTATTTTGAATTTAAAAGCTTTGCTCAAAAAAAATTTACACTTACAGCCTTATTCATTAGAATTTGGTAAAAGACATCTGATAAGGTACATAGTCACGCAGTGTGTAAGCCCTCTAAATGTCTATTCAACGTTTTATAAATCCTTATTCATAAAGCATTTTCAAACCCATTTTAGTAACAATGATAAAGTACCAAAAAGAGAACTCTATTAAGTTTAGACGTAGTCACTATTCAACCTCTAACCGCGTTGAGCTTAAAATGGCTCTATACAACGTCACCTAACTTTTAAGAATAACATTTCTGCGCTTAGAAGCATTGTTACTTTTCAGTCTTTAAAATGCGTTTATAAATAACGCTGTTAAGGTCTTATTTATTCCATTTAATCATTTCACGGTGAAAATAAAATCAAGCTATTAGGTTTCACGAAAAAGACAAATTAATAAAAAAGGCCTCAATCTAGTGAAACTGATTGTGCCTTTCCTCTATTCACTTTGTAGCAAACTTAAAATCCCGTTAAATATCTGAGTTTATCATCAAATCATCCTGCACCACCACCACCCACTGCTACCTCAACCAACCTACTCAACCAGGAAGCAGCTTCGTCCTTTATTAAAGTTCCAGGATCAGCACTGCCAAAAGAACTGCAGAACTTGTAATCATAGTGTAAACACTTATTTTTCAAAAGGGTTATATGTGGGAATCCTAGGTTTCTTTTCCTCATCATCATACTCCACTACATCCACATACACTTTTCCACCTTAAGACGCCTTGAAAAACTAATTCCAACTCGTAGTGTGGGAGATAAGCATCGCAAGCCAGCGAGGGTTTCAATTTCTTCATCTGCCATTGCTCGAGTAAGCATCAGCTCTCCGGGACACGGATTCAGAATGTGCGGACTGCGGACCTCGGAAGATGATGTTTGCATGTGTCTGGTATTTAAAACTGGTAAATGTGTGTTGGCCCGAAGGACCAAACAAGAATCTAAGGCGATCGAAGTTTTCCAGATGCGCAGAACTTTCATTATGGAATATGTATACACAGCTCCGGTATAGTTCCTTTTTTGCTAAAAAGAGGACAAGTTTTCCGTTTTGTCTTTGTAGGATTCTAAGACTGGTTTTTTTGTACTTTTTATTTTTCATTTCAACCGCAAACTTATCCACTTAAGGATGTTTGGTGTGTGTATGCATGTTGGTAATGTTCATATAATATTTGCATTTAAATGTGTTGTGTGTGTGTTTGTGTTTCGGTCTTTTGGGGAATGAAATGTGCAGAAATTTGTGTCATTATAGAATTGTTGGTTTTGTTACGTTTTTTTAAATGAAGTTAAATGCAGATGCAGCTTGGAATTATAGTCCAAGGAGTTGTTGTGTTTCTTATTTTGTCTATTTAATTCTTCTTCTTGTTTTAATGCTCTTAGTGGGTGCGTCCTGTGGCCAAAGTGAATTTTCATGTTGTTACACAAGTTTCTTGTTGTTTACTTTTTTTTTGTAATTTCAATGCCACACCACTCCGATAAAGATGGGTCCTGAAGGCGGCAAAATATGTAGTTCAAAATAAGTTGATATTATAACAGTTTGACATAGTTTTGAAAAGAAGAAGGATTATCATCTGGTCCTTTGGGATCTGTTAATTGAATATTTTACTTGAAGATGAGAGGTTTGTGTTTTGTTATAGTTTGTGGCCCAAATGAACATTTGAATGAAGTTTTTATGAGGTTTTGTTTTTAAGGAATGTAAATTAGAAATAGAGCCTTGGACTTAGGGAGAGAAATTCTATTACATGGTTCTGACACTTAGGAGACCTTGGGAGGATAGGCATTACAAATATGTACATGTAACAAGCTATACATATATAACACAATTTCAAATACTGATATATAAAGGAAACAATACTGACAAATAATCTCTAAACAAAACCAAGCTCTTTATTCCGGTGTAAAATAAATTAATTCCACAATCTTATTGAGACATGTTTTCAAATTGCAAACCCCAGCACAAGAGGACAAACATTTATGGAATGTAAGTCTTACATACAGTGACGAG
This sequence comes from Dasysyrphus tricinctus, assembly GCA_963921185.1. Lineage (NCBI taxonomy): Eukaryota > Metazoa > Arthropoda > Insecta > Diptera > Syrphidae > Dasysyrphus > Dasysyrphus tricinctus. The sequence goes on from OY992533.1 coordinate 7,336,730, forward strand.
CAATAGTGGACAAATATTTTTACTAATTTTTAAAAGTTGGTGCGAACTTAGTATTGTAAGCCGAAAGGAAAAATTTTAATTTTATAATTTTGTGAATTAAATCAATTATTATTTTGTTGCATTAAATTAAAAAACAAAATCTTACAATACACTGAAAAAAATCTTAATTGAATTTTTGGAATTGGCCACTTTTGCCCGTTTGGGGATAAAGTTTTGTTCACATTATTTATTCCATAAACCATTGTTCTTTATCACTTGCAAACACCGTGTAGGCATGCTCTCTACCAAATTGCAAAGTAATTGGTCGGAAATTCGGCTCCCCTCCAGTTAAATGCGACCCCTAAGCTCATTAGTGTGGGATGGATGAATTTCTTACTGTCATAACCTTGACTGCACAATTGACCAGAGATTCTCAGTTGGATTGCCGTCAGGGCCATGCCATCGTCTGAAATTCCTGATTTTGGAACCATTCCTTGACAATTTTGGAGGTATTTACAGGGTCACCGTCTTATTGGAAAATGAGTTCAGACTCTTTAGCCACTTTTTGCCAAAAATGTTGGCAAATTATAACGTAATAAGTCAAAATATTTTTCTTTATTCATTATTCACTCGATCTTTATTTACTGTCCGATAGCACTTCAAGAAAAACGTCCCCACGCCATAATCCCGAAACGAGCAAAAGTGGTCAAGTCCAAAAATTCATTTAATTTTTTTTCTGTGTATTGTAATATTTTTTTAAAAATTTAATAGAAGAAAACAAGATTTGATTGAATACAAAAAATTATAAAATTACAATTTTTTCCTAGCGGACCCGCACCAACTTTTTCATATAAAAGTAAACATCTGTCCATTTTTGCTCGTCACTGTACATAGCTCGCTATGGGTAGATTTTTATAAGTTATAACTCATTTACAGAATTAGCAGTTTGAGTTCAAAATCTGTCCCAGAGTTTTGGAGAAAATAAAATCAAATAATTTACTTTTATTTTCGTATTCGTACAGCTGTGTTATAAAGTGGATTGTTATATATGTACAGTACATGCATCCATTCAGATCAGCATACGTCACCGTATATTTACACGATAAACAAACGACTCTGTCCAAATTGGTTTCTATTTTATCGAGCAAGAAATATTTGAGTTTAGCGCGTAAAAATGGTCAATACCGTGGTATGCGTTATTTCGAACACCATATACTTTTATTCATGGATCGAACCATTTTTGATTAGAGTTTCCTAAACTTTTTTCAGCCGGGTGATTATGTGATGACAGACATTCATCGAACGGACACATAAACCAACCACTGACCTATCATACCCATCTACCAGACGTTGCATGGAGCCACTGCTCCTACAGGCCTGATAGAGGGATGATTTCTCAAATGGGGGCAAAGGAAGGATCACACCTTTTAAAGGTGTTTTTTTCTCAGCCGGGTGATTATGTGATGACAGACATTCAACGAACGGCCACATAAACCAACCACTGACCTATCATACCCATCTACCAGACGTTGCATGGAGCCACTGCTCCTACGGGCCTGATGGAGGGATGATTTCCCTATTGGGGGCAAAGGAAGGATCACGCTTTTGAAAGGCGTTTTCCTCTCCTCAGCCTGGTGGTTATGTACCAACGGACACTCCTCCAACGACCAAGAAATACTCACCGACTTTTCAGGCTATAGCCTGCTGAAACTCTTCAACATTCTTAACGGGCTTGAATTAACATGGGATGTATCATAGGTTTCTTTTCATAGGGTTCACAATCCCTAGGGTACCACAATGGATCTACATTGATATAAGTGTGAAGGTAACAAAACCAACTGTCAGCCCATTTACCTAACCTAACCTAACCTCCCTAAACTTATTTTAAATTTGTTCGGAAAATATTTTGACTACAACGGTTTTTTTGCAAACCCGATTTAAGTATGAAAATGTCACTACCGTGGCAAGCACGTGTCACTACCGTGGCATTTCATCATGTATAGGTACATGTAAAATCTGGTGTAAAAAAAAAATTACAGTTGTAGTGTGCCATCTTTAAGCATTAACTTTGGTTATCATAACAATCATTATGGCATCAAAAAAGTTTAAGAAATCTAATTTTTTTTTTTCCGTAAATTTTGCGCTCACAAAAGTATCAGTTTGCTGAGAATCGCTTACATATTATCCACTTCACACAACCGGACAAACACAAAAAAAAACTGTAATGTAAATTTGAACATAAATGCTTTCGCACAAACCAAATAGAAAGTAAATAGGTTCTACAAAATTATTCACGATATATTTTCAAATTCAAACCCCCCAGGAGAACCAAGTGGACAATTCTGTGCGCTTAACTTGGCTGTGGGTACTTTACTTTCGCGCATACCCAAATGTGAAATAAATATGTAGATAGGAACCACAAACTTATTCACGACAAATGTAATGTGGAATGTAGAGTTTCATATCGCTCTGGATAGTCCACTTTCTCACAACAGAAATAAGTTATTATTTAAATGGAAACGAATTTATCGAGCGGTGTCATACTTTTCTCGGAATTCTACACCATTTTCACATTTGGAGGGCTCACAGCTGTACCGAACCAAGTCATATTTTATTTTTTTTAGTAAAATATTTATTACTTAATGGCAATTTATTTATTAAATCTCTTAATATCTTCAAATTTTCTTTTTTTGACTTGGTTCGGTTCAGCTGTGAGCCCTCCATTTGTGGTTGAATTCTGCGAATGAAAATATCGCGGATAGAACATTGTGGAATATTGTAGAACGTTTTATTTTTTATCAACAAAAAAAAAATGGATCAGGTTTTAAGAAAATCCAGGATATTTAGTTTTTGCATTTTCCAAAAATTTTAAACATTTTATCAACCATTATTTGAAAATTACTTGATGCAAAATGATTTTTTTTCTTTTTTCGCATTTATGTACGTGGTTTCTATGTTTTCATTTTTTTATATAAAAGTAAATATAAAAACAAAAGTAATGATCCTTAAATGAACTCGATACGATGATTTTCTGAAGTACATTTTTCATTTAAAAAAAATGGTTTTTTTTCCAAAAAAATTGAATATCTCAAAAACTGATCAATGGTTATGCTTGAAAAAAATTGTCCTAATTAAGGACACAACAAGATATATTTTCACAAAGTTTCATTTAAATTCAACTATTTTTGGGAAAATGAAAAATAAAAAACGAAAACCCGAAAAAATACGGTTTTTTGCCAATATCTCGGAAATCTTGAGGTTACGTTAAAAAGTGATACAAACAAAAGTCATAGATTTTTGCGTGATCTACAACATTTCTATTGATCACTTTTCATTTAGGGGCCAACTTTAGTCGGAAAACGCAATAATACAATTTTCCCCCTCTTTTTCACCCCCCAAATCCCCCCTCCAACTCCGCTTCTGGGAAATAGATTTTTTTTTACATTCCTTATAACCCCCTTCACCACATTCAATCGTTAAACTGCTGTTAACAATTTTTTTTATAAATGTGTAAAAAGCCTGCACTAAAATGAAAAATTACTAAGTTATTTTTCAAACATTTACATTCTACATTCCACAGCTTTTATTTTGAAATAAAATTGATTTGTAGACAAGTGTGTAGCATTTCGATACCATTTCTGTCTTTTCTCCTCTGGAGGAAATGAAGGAAATTACCTAAACAAAATTGTGGAACGTATTTATAATTTCAGGGATGTACCCAACTATATCTAATTGTTAAGATGTTAAAATCGATTAAAATGAAAATTAAAGAATTGAAATCTCCGTCAGAAATGCGAAAATTCTCCATGGTACTTCAGTCTTTTCTCTTCTCCATAGTAAACTGTGAAATTGAAAACTTGGCCTGAGAACATTTGTGCACTATATTTATTCCTTATTTCACGATAATTGATGTTAATACATTTCTTTCTTCAAATTTCTTTCCATAGAACTTTTAACTTAAACAATTTAATCCGAGACCTACATTAACTTATGAATCGAATTCATAAAACCGAAATTACCATTATTCAAAGCCCAAACTCGCTTTGGCAACTTTTATTGCTTAAATTACTACCCCTTAAGCACATACCCCTACCCTAATAATTATAATCCTCCATCATTTCTTATGCATTCCTTATGTTTTGCCATTAAAGTCGTATAACTTAAATTCAAAAAGTTTTCTTCGATAATGGAAGTGTGGTTTCATTGATGCGATCCCACACACCTCTGTATAAATATTTACTTACCCGAAAATGACAACAACAACTAAGATATAAGAAAAAGTTAAATTCCATTGTGTATCCAATTTTGTAAAAATGCAAATATAAATCACAAAATTTGTTCTTTGGATTGTTGGTTGTTGTTTTTTTTTTTTTTTTGAGGACCCAACTCTCATTAATTCCCTTGTGGGGTGGTACGTAGCCAAGGAGGGGAATTGAGAGGTTGAAACCCAAATGGGAATTAGATGGTAAATGTCAAATTGTGATACGTCCCAAATTGAGGTCCGTCAAGATAGCGCCGCCACAACGAAAATTCAAAAATCTAATGATGCAATAGTTAGGTGCTAGTTAGGTGCTAATTAAGTGCTGCAATCTTAGCTGAGCACTTAATTCCCTTCCCCCTCAAACCTGTGGCGGTGCTAACTTGACGTCAAGATAGCGCCGCCACAAAAGAAATTCAAAAATCTAATGATGCAGAAGTTACGTCCTATTTAGGTGCTAATTAAGTGCTGCAATCTTAAACTTGAAATGCATCAGAAAAGTGCATTCTAAAAACTTAAAATGCCTAAAAATTATTGCACATTAAAAAATGTGGTATCAAATTAAAGGTCTCTCCAAATGCTTTTCAAAAACGTGCATCTCAACTTTTTACTCCCACTCCTTCATTCCCAAACAGGCTTGTGGAACCTTGTTTTATTTTTTATATAAAACTGCTGCATATCCTCAGGATCAAATCTATATCCTTGACGAAAGTGCATTCTTCGAAATAGTTATTTGGCCCTTTCAGGGCTAATGGATTGAAGTAGAAAATTGAAATATAACTTTTTGCAACATACTCAACAGCACCTTAACTATGGCGTTTCAACTTTTTGGATAGAGGTCGTATGTAAAAAGTCTACATTTTTGTTGGCATTTCTGCATCCGATTTCAAGGTCATCCGAATTAAGTGCTGCGTTGATATTGCAGCACTTAATTAGTCCCTAAGTAGAACATATTTTCTGCATCATTTGATTTACGAATTTCGTTTGGGGCGGTGCTATCTTGACAGAAGTGCATTCTTCAAAATTATTATTTGGCCCTTTAAGGGCTAATGGGTTGAAGTTAAAAATTGAAATATAACTTTTTGCAACCTACTCGACAGCACTTTAATTATGGCGTTTCAACTTTTTGGATAAAGGTCGTATGTAAGAAGTCTACATTTTTGTTTGTATTTCTGCATCTGATTTCAAGGTCATCCGAATTAAGTGCTGCGTTGATATTACACCACTTAATTAGCACCTAAGTAGGACGTATTTCCTGCATCATTAGATTTTCGAATTTCGTTTTTGGCGCGCAACCTACCCCACATCACCACAAGTTCCACACGAGGTCCACAAGACTGTTTGACCATGAAGGGGTGGGAGTAAAAATTCAAGATGTACCTTTTTGAACAGAGCTCCGGGAGCACTTATTTACGGCAGTTTTTTTTTCTTTGTGGAGTCATTTTTAAGCGATTTAGGCTTTTTGGCTAAACTGTTAAAGTGCATTTCAGGGTCACTCGAATTAAGTGCTGCAATGATATTGCAGCACTTAATTAGCACCTAAATAGGACGTAATTTCTGCATCATTAGATTTTCAAAATCTCTTGTGGCGGCGCTATCTTGACGTCAAGATAGCGCCGCCACAAGTTCCACAAGGTTCCACAAGCCTGTTTGGGAATGAAGGAGTGAGAGTAAAAAGTTGAGATGCACGTTTTTGAAAAGCATTTGGAGAGACCTTTAATTTGATACCACTTTTTTTAATGTGCAATAATTTTTAGGCATTTTAAGTTTTTGGAATGCACTTTTCTGATGCATTTCAAGTTTAAGATTGCAGCACTTAATTAGCACCTAAATAGGACGTAACTTCTGCATCATTAGATTTTTGAATTTCTTTTGTGGCGGCGCTATCTTGACGTCAAGTTAGCACCGCCACAGGTTTGAGGGGGAAGGGAATTAAGTGCTCAGCTAAGATTGCAGCACTTAATTAGCACCTAACTAGCACCTAACTATTGCATCATTAGATTTTTGAATTTCCATTGTGGCGGCGCTATCTTGACGGACCTCCCAAATTGGTTGGAGTGAAAATTTAATTTCTTTCGTGAAGTTCAAAAATTTACATTCCACGTCCTCTATTAAAAAGTGAAATATTGCCTTGTACTCGTATATCGTGAATATCTACGCTCTTTAAAATTGAAAATTTCAGGCTGACGATTTGGTGTTAATTTTGCACTCGAAACATGTATCTACTAGAAATAGACCAATTTCTAGTATTTTTAGTAGACCACCCAAGCATCTTTGAAAAAATTTGAGATTTGGTATTTGAAAAGATCCCCTTCGAAAAAAAATTCTACCTACATACGTCCCTGCTCATAAGAAACACAATTTTTGTATTTTATTTGTTATATTTCTTTGTTGACTGAACCTGTTTAACGTTCATATCCTTCGCGCTTCCACCAAAGCAGACAAAATGGACTTTGCCAACACAGAACTCCCAAAACTCTCAGAGATTGACAGTTTCTATACTTGAAAAGTTTGCCGCATTTTTATGGAGCATAAATTAAGTGTAATAAAATTTCAAAAAAAAAAAAAAAAAAATGATAACAGCTTTTCTTTCTCAAAACGCAAAGAGATGAGATATATTGGGCTAACAATGCCAATCGCCAGCGCCACCTTTTTCTCATATTCATAGAGCCCTCTGGTGTGAGAGATGAGCAAAGTTTTTTTTATCAGCGACAAATGAATGTAAAATTGTAATTATGGTAATTTTGGAATTTCTATAGAAAAGAACACAGAAGATGAAGAAAAAAAAATACCAACAAACAAGAGCAAAAGAAGAAAAAGAAAAAAAACTAGAAGAAAGGACGAAAGAATTTGTAAAGAATTTTTATGCGGACACCATTATTTGAAGACAATAATTTTTAGGACGAGTATAGGAGTGGCTCTCTGTGTCGGTCTTTGGTGTTTTTTTTTCTTTCTTTATTTTTTCCTGATGGTTCATCAGGTTAACATTCCATCAAATTTGCCAGTCGTATTGTATGGAGTTTATGAGGACAAGTTAACTTATTGTTGGCAGAAGTTTATTTTTTGATGCCGAAACTGACACTTTATGATGGGATTTTATTTTCTTCCCCTCACAGATGGATAGATGGTGGAATTTTTATGATGGTGAAGTTTTTTTTTTGTGCCAAGAAGCCTTAATGATGTTTACGGAAGTAATATTTTTAGAAAAGGTAATAATATTTTAAGAGGAAATATCAACAAATTATAGACATTAATATGTCGAGTATTTGTATAAAAAGCTTATAGCTAGTATAACCAGTTCTATGCTCGTGAAATTCACAGCCTTATTTTTCACAGAATTCTATTTAGAAATAAAACAAAAATTACTGCGAAAATTTGTATACTTTCTCAACTTTTTATTTTTGAATTTGAGAAATATAATGGGGCGTAATGATTTTATTTTCACGATGAGAAGGTGCACACCTAGTCATCAAACTCTGGGGATATTTGACTTATTCTTTTGTCTATTTCGTTTTTAAATGAAGGTTTTTTTCCTAGTATTTTCCTTCAAATTTATTTTTATTTAATTAAAGCTAACAATCATCAAAATAATATTTTTTTTAGTAGTAAGATATACAAAATGTTATCATATCTCTGTGCTGTGCAATGACTTATAGATCTATCTTTTGTCTATTTGATATAAAATAAACAAATGAACATGGACGATACTCCACTTAAAGCTCCTTTACGTAAACACAGTAAGGGTATTCATGCAGCAGCGTAAAGTCGTCGTAAACATCGTAAAGTTTTAAACTTCGTAATTCTGTCACAATTTGTATGGAAAATTTGACAGATTTACGTAGTTTACAACTTTACTACGTTTACGACGACTTTACGCTGTTGCATGAATACCCTTAGTAAAACTGTTTAAATAATTACAAATATTTTCATGTCTTAATCAGCAAGAGTTTGGAAACACTCTATCATAGCCACTTCTCAAATTCAAATATGTTCTAATATTACACACGAGAAAGTAAACTTCATTGTAAAGGTAATTTTTGCTGCTAAGTCCAAAATTTTTCATCCATTTCGCCATCATCTCAAGGTTTCAATATAATACCGTTTGAAAATGAATTGTTTCTATTTTTGAAGTTAGGAATGTAAAAACTCAACAGAATTAGTAATGATTTCTAAAGGTCCCATCATCTTTTTCAAAATTCTGTTTAAATCTTTCGAGTATACAGGGTGTCCCGCACCTGAGTGGAAGTATCTTAGGGTGTGGTTCTTGGGTATATTCTAAGAAAAAAATTGTATGGTGGGAAAGTTGTATCTCCCCTCCCTGAGGCAGGGGGGGGCAGTTTCTGAAAAATTGACTTAAAATGCCAAAAAAAAACATTAAAAATCTACTAAAATACATCTAATAATGTGCTTTATTTTTTTTTGAAAGTAAATACTCCATTCTTGCACTTGGTTTTTAAATCAAGTTGTTTAAGCGAATAGTTTTTGAGGGATTAAATTTCAAAGTCAAATTTGTTAAAAAAAATTGTGATTTTTTTTTTCTTAAGTCGATATTTTTCAAAATTTTACGTAATTAAGTACTATTTTTGTGTTCAATATTCATTGCCCTCATTATTTTGTAATCCATTACCGAAAACTAAATGTAAAAATCTTTCTTAGTTTTTGAGAAATTAAGAAAAAACAAAAGGTACTTTTCCCAAAAGAGCCCGAAAAAATTAATTTATTCATGAATTATCCAAAATTTAACCCTTATTTTTTGGTAAAAGTACCTTTCGTTTTTTCTTAATTTCTCAAAAACTAAAAGAGATTTTTACATTTGGTTTTCGGTAATGGACTTAAAATAAATGAGCGCAATGAATACTGAACACAAAAATAGCACTTAATTACGTAAAATTTTGAAAAATATCGACTTAAGAAAAAAAATCTCAATTTTTTTAAACAAATTTGACTTTGAAATTTAATTTCTCAAAAACTATTCGCTTAAACAACTTGATTTAAAAACCAAGTGCAAGAATGGAGTATTAACTTTCAAAAAAAAATAAAGCACATTATAAGATGTATTTTAGTAGATTTTTAATGTTTTTTTTGGCATTTTAAGTCAATTTTTCAGAAACTGCCCCCCCCCCCCCCCTGCCTCAGGGAGGGGAGATACAACTTTCCCCCTGTACAAATTTTTTCTTAGAATATACCCAGGAACCACACCCTAAGATACTTCCACTCAGGTGCGGGACACCCTGTATATACGATAAATTGATTCGGTTATTTTGAAAAGGGGGTGAGTCCACTTTCTAAGCAAATTGTGTTTTTTATGGTTTCGCGTTGTACTTTGTGTTCTAAATACCTACCCCTAATAAGTTTCACTCATGTCCACTCATTTCCTTAAAAGTAAGGGACATATTTAATTTTAAAAAGGTGAGGAGTCCCTGGATTTACAGTATCGGACAAAACATTTGCAACCAGAAGTGAAATCAAGCAATTTTACTTCAAACTCATTTTTTTTTAATTGCAATTTACCTAACGTAATTAAAAATATATAGTTTTAAGAATTCTAACAAAATTTCAGTTATCTACATTGAAATGCATCAAGCAACCTCAAATTACCACGCGACAAAACGATTGCAACTGTTAATTCAAATCCAAAAATACTAAAAATAATTCAATATTTAATAACAGACTCTGAATCTCTTTCCAGGCCGTACCTATTCTTCTAACAAAATCGTCCGCAATTTTGACATTTTCCCCATTAATTTTGCGTTTGATGGTCTCCCAAAGGCTTTCTGGGTTCAAAACTTGTGACTAAGGTGGCCAATTCATAACCGAGACCTTGTGACCATTGAACCACGTTTTGACTAGCCCCGAAGTGTGGTTCGGGTCATTGTCCCGCTGAAAGACCCAACGCAGCGTCATTTCCCACTCTCCGTACGACAATATAAGAACCTCTAAAACACTTTTGTATACGCATCGGTCCGTTATTCCATTAATGCGATGCAAAAACTCCAAACCAGCAGCAGAAAAACAACCCCACACCATCAGATTCTCTGCGCCATGCACGTTTTTGAGAAGTTTAGTTAAGTTCAGCTCAACAGTTTTAAGTCCCGTATTTACATTAAAAGCTACAGTGAACTTCTTAAAAACTTTTGCATTCGGCCCTTCGCTTTTTCCAAAATTTTGTTGATATTCTTAAAACTGAGAACACTTAGCTTTGTTCAATGGATTTTTAAACAAAAATTGTCATGCTGGAAAATTTTGATGAATTTTTGATTTTTTTCGTACCTATGTCACCAACATCTGGCCTACGTCAGCCTGGTATTTGACAGACCAAAGAATTTCTGCCCAAAAATAACTTCTTGAGCAAAATTTCTGAGGAAAGGTAATTGTTTATTTGAGCACCCCCTTCTGCCCAAAATAACTCAATTTTTAAATTTGGAACAGGAATTTTGTAAAAATGTGCGAAAAATAGTAACACTGGCCGTTCAGGTCAATGCTTGGAACGAAGCTAATGTTAGCCAATACAAAAAGTACGTACACCACACTAAAAACCAAAGCCAAAAACCAGAGCCGATGGTGGAAAAGCGACTGTGATTCAGTACCAAAAATTACTTTTAAAACGAGTCTTACCTGTTATAAGACAGTTTTTTGTTTCGTCCGAAATATTTTATAATAATAAAAAACGATTCAATAACTCAAAAATAAACGCTGCATATAAAGTATAAAGCTTAAAATCTAAATTTCAACAAGAGATTTCTCCCAAAGTAAAAGAATAATTGGAAAGATTAAAACTGATTTTTGAAGAAAGAAATCAATTTTCTTTGGAATCGTTGCAAACTGTATTCAAAAGAAAAACTTCCTATCATTTAAACAAAACCTCAAAATAGCAAAAAAACGATGAAAACTTTAACTAAACTACGGGTTTTTGAAAGAATTAAATTGAATTTTCAAGAAGGTTAGAACTTCCAGAAACCGTTGCAAGATTATAAAAATAAATGTATTTTTTCGGTAGTATTTCAAAAACCCGAGCTGATTGCGGAAAATCGATTTAAGTTCAGCGCCCAAAACACTCTTTTATGCTCGTGTCCAAAAGTTAACCGATATTTTTAAACTTGTGTTATTAGATAAAAATGAAAATTTTTTTCTCATAAACGTCAAAATAGAGCTTACTGACGATGGAAGAATTACCAATGAAATGTACCTACATTATGCGGTCCAATTGTATTGCTGAAAGTTGAGATAATGGTAAAGTTCACAAACATTTCTGAAACCCAACCACAATTCAGCAGATCACCAAACTTGACATGAAAACAGGTAATTACCCACCATGCCATGTACCTGCAACGATTTATGAAGGTTAGATAGAGTGATTTTTAACGTCTTCCAATCCAATAAATTCTTTTTGTTTTCCAAATTGAAGTATTGAATATGATTTCCCTTTCACACCTTCAAAGTTTTGATTTGGAAAAAGAAAAACTTTAACATTCCTAATCTTATTGTCCCCGGTATACAATTTCCCGCACTAATTTCAACAAAAGTCTCCATTTCATAGTCGCGTACAACCAATTAACAACTTTTTTTTCTGTTGCTGTTGTGTTAATCCCTAAGAGCTCCAAAATACCCCCAATTACTGGAATTTTCTTGGCCATTTTGTGATCAATTATTTGGACATTTTGCCACCTTTTAGTAGGTTAGGTAAGGTAGGAGTTAAACAAAACAATTCCGAAACTAAAACAAAACAAAAATTAACTTTTGCACTCAACCCCATAACACTTTGCCATCATCCAGTTGAAAAAGAACCGCTTGTGTTTACGTGCGACACGTTTCAGTTTCAGGTGATGATGTTCTATTCCCCTTCTTATTTTTGTCTTCTTTCGGGGGATCAGCCTTTTTCGGCTTTCCAGACTCACGAACAAACTCGCTACTTCTTCTCTCATCCACATGATCTGAAAAATGAATTTCTTTTGGTTGTGTCGGTCGTCGTCGGTCGGTTGGAAGAAACAAAGCAAAGAAAAAACTTCGAAACTTTATCAAAAACCCAAGCTCTCGTACCCCCCCAATCCACCCCACGACAATTTCGACTTCTTTTGTGGGAGATATGTCCTCATTCCAAGTATAATCTCTTGATTTTCCCTCAGGTCAAAGTCTGCAGACTTAAGGGTATTCACATATAAATGTGTGTATATCAAGTACACGTACTACATCTGCCATAGAAAAGAAGACACTAAAATTGGAAGAAAAGTTAAATCGTTTCCCGGCTTCGTGCCACGAAAAAAGCGTGCGAACAAAATGGTCACGTTTCAGAGGTTAAGCGCAATGCTACACTACATACACCATTCAGCCACCATCTCTCCCATTCGTCGTCCGAAGGGGAAGGGAGTAGCCGAAAAAGTGAGAAAAACTTTTTAATCGGGAATTACTCTCTGCTGATAAAAATCCTGCACGGATGAAGGATATGTACGAAGCTGGTCCCGGTTTTTGGTTTTCGAGCTGTACCTACCTACCGACAATGGGTGGGGAAAGAACTATGCGGAGTGGTGGGTGCAGATGTGTTGCAGTATTTGGGATAACTTTTGCCATTTTCAACATAACTTTAAATGGTGTGAAAAGTATTTTTTTGGTTCGGAACTTTTTTTCGGCGGACAAAGGGCTTGAGATTGGTTCAGGGATTCATGTACGTGCTTGTGACTCAATGCAGGTGACACCAAATTGAAGCAAAGTGTCTATATATAAGTCTCGTTCCCATGGATAAAAGTTGTTGCAATAAGAGCCTTTAAGAGCCTTAACTTGGTTGGGCGGGGATTACTTCGTCTTAAACAGTGATATATTGCAATTTTTATGAAGAAGTTTCCGAAGTGCGTTTTCTGGGCGGATTATATTGATATCGGTATTGATAAGTTTTGAGAGGGTTTATATTCGTTTGCAAGGGCGACAAAAATAAGAAAAAATAGATATTCTCCTGGACAAAACAATTAAGTGAGTTTTACTGTTTTTCCTACACGACAGGAAACAGATATGTAATTTCTGTAAAAGCCACGGTATAGGGGATGCAATTTCAAGCTTTTCTGTGTTTGTTGTGCAGGGAAGATATTAGGAAAGCCACTTTGTTACGAGTATCCAAAACCGGCCTCTTTATCACACTTTCATACCTATGCCATAAGCGAATGAAACCTGCCACGACTAGACCATCATATAAAAATCTCTATATAGGTATAGCTTTCGAGCTAAAAAGGATACCCGTCAATCACATATCCTTAATCCCTTAGGAATATCTATACATTCTGCCGCGGCCGACCAAAAATACTAAAAGTCTATCCTCTATGAAATATTCATTTGATGCACCCAAGTTGACCAAAAAAACATAGACTTGATGAATATTTGTCACCTCTTCAGTTAAATGCACAAATTAATTGCACCGCGATGCTATATCACTGCCAGACACGACAAATGGACGACCCAAAAAGGATATGCAGGAGCCAGTTTAGCTTCGTTGGCATTGATACTGTCGCCCCGTACAATAAGCGCGGCATAAAATTGTCCATGTCGTCTAAATCTATAGACATACATACCTACTCTTATTTCTACTGTATCAGAAGTGTTTATATACAACGTAGACGACAGACGCCACCGCCGACTGCATTAAAAGGTTTTATAAATTCAGTTTTTTCTGGTCGTTGTTTTGGACGTCTTTTTTTTTAGGGTAGATATCTACGAACTTGAAAATGATCAAGAATAAAAAAATTAATATTTTGAAGTTTTTCGTCATTTTTTTTTTGTATCCTTTTTCAGAATTTTTTTTTTTTACAAATATTTTGTATTTTGATTTTGAAGTCCAAATTTTGTCATTTTCTCAGTTTTCAGATGTAGTTGTGAGGTTTTTGCACCTGATGCTTCAATTATAAAATTTTATTAGTTTCATATGAACTTTTATCAAACATATTTGGTAAACGCCATTAATTTGTTATCAAAAAATTTTCTACCTCTGCTGAGCAGAGGCGGCCGACGGAAGGCACATGGCCCCGCATCTCGAGGGTCCCGCGCAACGCCAAGGTATTCGCGTTTCAAAGTAAATATTTTTACATGAATAGTTTAATTATTAAATTCTGAAGCGTTTATAATACGATATAAGATATTGTAATTTAAACCCAAATAGGTAAAAGTCGATTTATAACCAAAACCAAAAAGGTAGCTTCTTTCGTTGTTACAAAAGTGGTGGCAGACAGTGGTAATTAACGGACCCTAGTCAAGTCAGTTGCGTAGCATTTGATTGAACTCCATTCGTTTTTGAACACTTGCACAGAAGGTAATCCAAAAAAGCAGACAAACATTTCTTGACGAATACCCGCCCCGTCCAGACAAATTTTATATACAAATTCCTCTTTTCCTCAATTAATTACAATTATTGTTTCTGACAAAAATAGACCAAAATCCTTTCACAAACGCTCCAACAGACAGGCTTTCAATAAATCTGAAATTTTTGAATCCAATCGAAAGGAATCATTTTCAATTCGATATTTCCTTTTCGACTTGCCTCGATTTGATCAATTATTGAATGCGAGCCGTAAATTATAAATACTTCCCTGATTTCCACATAATTTGTGGTCATTAATATTTGAATAAAACTAAAATATTAATTTAATTAAAAATTGACTCTTTAATGTCGAACGTAAAGAAAGTTGAAAAAGCCTCAAACTTGCGAGTTTCAAGAACATTGTTAAAAAGTGCTCCTTCTCCTCTTGATCTTCCTTGCTTTGAGTCAGTAAGGGTTTTTGTTCAAAGAGTTTATTATTTTTTAAATTTGTTTTATTTAAAAAAAAGCTCTCTATAAGCTGTTTCAGAGTACCGTGACCATTGAAGGCCCATTTGTTGTAATCTGACAATGACAAAATTGTCGTGACAAATTTGTCGTTGTATTTAAATGACGATTATGTCACATGTTAATATTTTATGAAAATTGTCAGACAAGTGCGACAAATTTGTAGAACTGTCAGCTGTCAGCTGAAATAGGGCCCAAAATTCCTTCACGATCACACTTGAGGACTGCGTTTTATGTTGACAAGTCGACATTCTTAAATCAAACCTTAACTGAAAGTGATTTGCGTATTATTTTTTTTGAGTGATATCCCTTTCCAGATGTCCTCATAAGTCCAAGTTCGAAAAAGCAGGCCGAAATATTTTTGTTCATCGTTCTGGGAAAAATAACAACAAAGAAGTGCTTGATTAGACAGCGTGAAACAACTCCTTAAAAGTTTTATAGCTTAAATTAGATTTTTAAGTTAAAAAATAAATCTTCGGCTTTTAACCCTTCTTTTCGCAAGGAGCCCCGCAAATTGATCTCGCACACGCCTCGTTTGGTATAGCGCCGCCTCTGCTATTGAGCAATGATAACATAACTTTTGTACATGGCTCGGTGTCTCCTATTACTTGTTTAGAAACGCTATCTTCAAAAATTCCTGAAATTGTCCATGGATTAGACTTCTGGATTAATTCATGCATTGACGCACTATCCAGGAGTGTAAGCCAAACATTTGTTCGGAAATATGTAAAATGCCATTTTTTCCAAAATATTGTAAGCTGTTGTATCCAAACCCCTACGACTTTCTATACAAAAATGTGTGTATAATTTTTTTCTTAAACATAAGTAAATTGCGTACATATTTACATTGCTGATTAAAATAGGTAACGACTTTTATGTTATGAATGAAAGCTGCCGCCACATCAAAATGGTTTTCGAGGTTCTCATTTTGCTTTAGTAAAAGTTTGCTCTCGGCAGGTATAAGAAAACCTCAGAATATCTGTTTCAATATTGGTCCTTCTCCTCAACCCAACAAAGGTAGTTTTGCCGATTAATGATTCTCAATCAATATCTACTCCTACATGTGCTGTACATATGTACGAGTACAGTTATTCATTGCCACAAGGTCTGTCGGGAAAAGTTCTTGACATTTTCCACAGAAATTGATTGAATGGAAATTTTTCAATTTGTTTTGTGGTTTTCATTGAGCATTTTTTTCACAATTACTGCCTACTAGAATTGAAAAGGTTGAACACCTTTTTCCCATACTCTTGCCATAGAAGTAGATATCAGAATCATCAGCATTCTGCTTCTCTGACGTCAGATGGAACAAAAATCCAAGTTTTTATTTAAATATATATTTCTACACGAACGTATACACTCTGCGTCAGTTGATTGAAAACGTTTTTTTTTATTATTTTTAACCTTTAAAGAATTTAACTCAAAATTTAGCCTTCAAAAATGCCGTTACGCTTAATCTATAGCAGATCTCAATTGAATGACCAAGAGTGTACCTCCTCTTGCTTACATATTCGAGAAAATTTCCATAGGTTTTCCGTCATGTCTATATGGATTCGTTCCATATTATTGTAACCCGCAAGTAATTTTGCAATTTATTTTATTCATTATTCCCGTTCGTTTTCAATTTTCTGTTCTTTTTTTATTTCCTGAGTGAAAAACTCTATTTTCTGCCGGTTTTTAAATAAAATCAAAACCTGAAGCCACCGGAGGGGGATTTTCAACATTTTGAAAAGAATCCCATAACCGATTCTCACAGAGAGTTTAATTGAGGTTTTTACAAAATAAAAAACAAGAATTTTATGCAACACGCCACAAAAATGTCAGAAGAAAAATATCTGGACGCAGAAAACTTTTGCGGTGTATATTCCAACATCTATGATGAATACGCACGGGAGGCGTTGTTTGTATAATTTTTTTTTTCGCTGTGAAAAGATATCTTTCATAACATGGTTTTTTGAAATATGACGAGTTGATGATGAAACTTGTTCGATTTTAATATGATTTTTAACCATATTCATGCAAACATACATAATATGTGTTGGGTAAGGGCATATTATATTGGTTGCAGTCGTTTCATTTTGATCATCATCATCACATTGGTGGTTGGAGCAAGTTCCACGTGCCGTGTGTGCCCTCCCGGCACGTGGAACTTGCTTCAGATTTCCATTTGTTGAATTTTTTTTCAATTAAATTGAATGTTTTCTCATTTGGCATGAAAATTTTATATTTGCGATGAAAAAAAGGAAGAAAAATTTCATGACCGTGGCAATGTCAGCCAGGCAGGATAATTATAAAATAAACATTTATGTGAAGTGCTGTGGTTTGCGGCACCGTCAGGGTGGGCGAAATGAATTGAGATTGCGAGTGCTTTTGAATGGCATTTGTGGTTGGAGCATAGTTGAAATGACAGTGCCACCGATTTGTTAATCAGTTCATCTTGTTGAGATTTATTTATTTTTTTCTCTTTTCTTTAGATTGAATTATAAATGCGGCGGCGGCGTGCAGGTGATTGTTTTTATAAAGTGACCACTTATATGTATCGGTCTAAGTTGGTCTACCGCATTCCAAAGAGTTATTCCTCAGAAAATGAATGTATATTTTTTGAAGTCTTGCAGATATCGACTAAAAATTTAATAATAATAAAAATAGAATAATAAAAGACAGTTCATAAGTATTCCTGGTCTCAACAATATGGCGATGACTTCTTTATTTTTGAATTAGAAAAAAGTTTGTTAAGATCAACGTTTTCCTTATTTAACCGATTTTTCGTCTGAAAATTCTTATTTATTCAACAAAGATTTCACAACGACCAGAGGAGCGATGGAAAGCAAGAACAAGATTGCAAAATTTCCCTTTGAGTAGTTTAACACAAAACTTCCAGTGTCTTGTTTTTCATTCTAACAACTCAATAATTCTTAGAAAAAAAGGATGAATTTTCTTTAAAGTTTTAAAAAACCCGTTTTTCTGCACTTTGAAAAAAAGTTTTTAGTTTTAAATCGTGATTAATATTTCAACTTTTACAAGTTTTAATTCTAACAAGCTTTGGAAGAGTTCGAAGCGAATTTTAAAACTTTCTCTTTTTCTGTTATTTTCTTCTAAGAGACGCTTTCTTTTATAATTTTTAGAAAAATTAGTTCGAGAACTCTTCTCAGAGTAGTCTTTGAATGCACTTAATAGTTAGTTTGTAATTTCGTATTTAAACTTTTTCTTAGTCTCACTTCTTCGGAAATACCTCGTTTCGTTTTATTCAAGTTTTGTAAGTGCCGAAACTACTTAAAACAGCATGCAGCTGACCTTTGAATAAGTTCTTATTGGATACCCATGAAATTAAAAACTGCTCATACACTCCTTTTTAAAAGTAAAAGAGTAGTTCAAAAACTGAAAAGCTAACCTCATAGATTTTAGATATTTTTGTGAATTATTGATGATTGCTTCTCTAATATTTGAGAAATTGAAAATTTTCTCGAAGTAGTCCTTAAACACACTCAATAGCTTTAATTTTCTGTTTAGATTTGCACCCATTCTCCCTGTATTTCGAAACGTGGTTTTAAGATTCAAGTGATCAAGATATTTTGATTTGTACGAATTTAAATTCTTTCAAGTTTTGTATGAGATGTAAAACCATGTAAAACTTTATCCTGATAAGTTATTTAATGTCTTTGATTGAGAGTTTGTAGTACACGAAAGCACGAAACTAGTCTCGAACTAGGTCATAGAATAACTAGTTATCAACCTCACATTTTCACTGTTTGTCAATCATTTTCACATTATTTGCCTAAACGTTTACAAAATTTCCCATACAATTGAAGATTGTGGTCTAACTAGTTTGATACTAGACTGCTTACCGCTAAAAATATTATTAAAATATTAGATTTTCAAGTTGAACTGACATTTCTTTCAATTTTATAAGTGCCATTTATCGTAGATTTGGATTATTAGAATGAACTTATTGTATGCAGTGTACTTAATAAAGTCGTCAAAAGCAGTTTGGAATACAAATATTAAAATACTATAATTAAAATGTCTGTTTACAGAGTTATTTGAATTTTGTTACTATCCCACTTCTGATACCAATGTAACGTTAAGCAAGAATTTCATTATTGTTTGAAACCAAATGCCTTTTAAAGACTGTACCTATTTATGTATACATAATGTATTTTTAGTCCAACACACCTTATCAGAATTTAAACAGACAAATCGTACCCATTAATATAAAAGTTCTATAAAGATCTATCAAATGTCCAAAGTAATCTGAAGGCTTGATGAAAACACAGAAATAGTGTATGCAAAAAAAAATTATTTATTCAAATTGTCTCGAACACAGTTCTAACGCTTTAAATAAAACCTGTACTATTCAAAGTATAGGGTTGTGGCGATTTATTGAGAAATACATTATTTTTTGTTTATTTACTTATACAGTGGTGGCCATAGAATTAGAAACAACAATTCTAAACGCACTTTATCAACCATAATATTTTTTTTAAGCACCAGCGTGCGTGGCTTGTGTCGTTGGTCTTTGACAGGTGACATGTTTGTTCTAAATATGAGTTTCCTTGAACGCGAACAGTTTATAAAACACCGTTATTTTAGAAAATTCATTTATAGTCGACATTTTTGCTGGACACGAAATTAGAAACGACAAAAGAATTGGTAAATTTAAAAATAAAGAAAATTATTATCAATATGAGTTGATTGTTTTCAGTTGTTTTTTATTGATTATTTTTATAATATTAATATTAATTAATTAAAAATACAGCGACGAAAATGGGCAAAAATAAGTCTTGTTGTCCAGAACTCCGAAAGCTCATACTGCAGCGCTATCAAAACGAAAACGAGGCAGTTGATTCCATAGCAAAAAGATTTAGTTGCTCGAAAAAGATGGTATTTGATACTATTCAAGTCAATAAAAGGACTAGCAGCTTTGAAAACCCAAAAAGAAAACCAAAAGATCGAAAATCCACGCCAAAAGAGGACAGATTGATATGCCGAATTAGCAATGCCGATCCTTTTTTGACTTCCACAAAAATAAAAGAGGTTGTTTCGCCCCAATTGGGTCAAGAGCTATCAGCTAGAACCATAAGGCGCCGACTTCTAGAACATGGGCCACGTGGATGCATTGCCAGGAAAAAACCACATGTTTCCAAAAAGAATTTGAAGAGGCGTTTGATGTTTGCTAAGCTTCACGCAAATAAAGCCATGGGATTCTGGAAAATCAAACTTTGGAGTGATGAATCCAAACTAATGTTTTGGATTGGCCCGCCGAAAGTCCAGACTTGAATCCTATCGAGAACTTGTGGGCAGACGTGGAGAGAAGGCTTAAGTCCAAGAACTTAAAAAATTCTGAGGAACTTTTTGAAAATATAAAGGAGGTCTGGGAGAGTATACCCCCATCAAGATGCCGCGCCTTGGTAGAAAGTATGCAGGCAAGATTAGCTGCAGTGACAAAAAATAAGGGATTCCCTACAAAATATTAATTTTTCATCGAACATTTTTTATGAAATACCAATTTTTTCTTTGCGTTTCTAATTGTACATCCAGGTGCGATTTGGGTTAAATAAATAATATTAATTTTCTACTGTTAGTGTCACGCTTTTATTTTTTATAAAATATTCAGAAGTGTACTATATGTCATGGTCTATTAAAAGAACCACTAACCAACCTCAACAAATTTCCTAAAAAAAAGTTTTGCAATTTAACATTGTTACAAAATTCTTGTTTCTAATTCTATGGCCACCACTGTACGTTTGTTTTCCTATTCCGTTAAACAGCCAACTAATTTTGAAAATATGACTAAGTATTTCCTATTATATTGCATTCCAAAAATAATACATTAAAGTGTTTACCAACAAAAAAATCAAAGAAGAAAATATTTTCTGCAAAAAATTTGAAGTTTTGTCCCAGTGATCGCACTTGTACTCATAAGTTGACTTTATAGTTTGTTAACTTGCTATAAAAAAAAAATACATACATTACTTCAATGTTTGGCCACCGGTATAAACTGTGTTGATAAAAGCTATCTAATGCGATCTAGTCGTGTTATTTTAATTTATTAAGACCTGTCCCATTATGCAAATGTAAACTTGTGTATGCGATAGACTGTCGTTCCTATAGAAGCCATTTTAATTCTATAAAGCCCTTATCAAAAATTATCATCTCGCCAAAAACATTTTCTATTAAGTCAAAATCACCCTGTTTAGCCAAAGTTAAATGAATAAACCTTCACATACAATTTAACTTAATATGATGCTTTTCAGCAACATGAACACATTTTATGTGTAGACCACCAACCAAAACTTATGACAGCTTCACGTAAAACCTCACCTAAAATCAACAGAAATTTCAAAACCTCATACCATCTTATCCCAGAGAAAACACCCATATATCCTTTCAGTTCCATCATCTAGAGTCGCTTTATTCCTCAAAACTCAAAATCTGATGGTCTATATGGTGTGTATTCTGACACCGATAAGCAAACGAAAACTGGTTAAACCGAGATGACTTTGTATTGTGTATTGCATCCCTCCCACTTACGCCATTATCTCTTATGCTCCTCGTCGTCGTTGTCGTCGTCTTTGTTTAAGGTCTTTCAATAGCCAAGCCCCAAAGCCATATACCAGAAACCTCTTAGTTTTGGGGTGCGCATTGTTTGGCAGAAGGATTTTCCCTCTTTTTGATTTGCCCTCTCCTCCTCCCCGACCGTCCGACCGACAGACCCCTTAAAACAATATGCATACTTTGTGGAAATTTTGTTGGGTAAAAGTTCGTTAAAAGTTCTATGATGCTGCTTATGCTTCTGTCTTGATGCACACAGAGGGCCAAACTAATCAGGGTTTTACGAAATATGCCATCAATTTGAGGCGAATATGGTGAAGAAGTTCAACTGTTTTCATTTTTGAAAAGGGCAGATGGATGTAACGAGAAGACGATGTGTTTGTATGTACGAGTACGAGTACAGCATCATCGTGTTGTTTGTAATGATGCTCCTGGAGAAACTATCCTATACGAGTGTCAGGATCTTTTCTTCCACTTTATGATGAGCCACAAAAGCTGAAGATGAGTTTTCTTGGTTTCATCTTTTTCTAAGAGGAATTGTGTGTATATAGCTTGGGGAATAATACCACAACTGTATTACGCACGAAATGGGATCTGGTAAGTCATAATTTCTAAGATAACATGTTTGTTGTTTATTTTTATTTTTCGGAGGAGTCTTAACTGACTGAAAACCGCACCATCAAAGAATAAAAATGGAGCATTAAAGAACACTTACATTTGGAATATACGATTCCTCAGAGGTTGTATAGTTGTAGTCCTTCGATAGTCGCTAGGGGGACGGCTAAGAACAATATCGTTTTCCGGGCTTGCTGAATTATATTTTTTTCGCCAAATGAATTGTTTTGAGTGAACAGTTCGAAATAGAAGATGGGTACCTACCAGCCGTTTCTCATGTTTTAACAATTTTGTTTGTACATAAACCTGAACACATACATAGCTATACCAGCTCCGTCAGGGGTTGTTTTCTACTTAAATTAATATTTTATTCATTGCACTTTATTTTTACGAGACAGCATTTAAGCTTCTTTAGCAAAACACGGACGCATGTAAACCAAACGAGTCTGACACTTCCAACACCATACCATTGCACAAAAAAATGCCGAACCTTATACCATCAATTCCATTTTGAATGTCACATAAAAGCCCGAAAAAAGGACATTCGCCTGCCATTAGCTTTTTTGTATTTTGAATAATTTATTTCATTTTCTTGAATCTCGCAGTCCTCGAAGGCCAACCAGCAACAACCAATCTTTCATACCGACTGACGCGACGACGCGACGGTGGCGGTGGTGACGGCCAACGTTAACATATGCACACCAGAGAGGGCTAAAGTGTAATCTTCTCAATGGCAGATCGAAGGGGAGCGGCACACAATTCATTTCAGATACAGATCCGAGTTTTTTGTACTCTTATACCATATTGACTTAGCTGTAGCCCCAACACTGCCACCACCGCTGCCGTTGAGCAAAAATTGCTTCCTTCAACGCTACCGAGGCCCGACCGGCAGCAAAACGAAAGCCTTCATAAAACGCTAAGCCGATCATCCGTTGCGTTGTGAGTGCGAGGCCTTTCTTGTTTTCTTTTTTTTTGGTATGCCCTACTGAATATTTCATGGAATGATAAATCCGGTGAGGACGAAAAGTGAACACAACAAAAATCCGACTACAGATGCTTTCTTTGTATAAAAATGGAAGGTGTCGTCTGGGAGAGAAAAGTGCAAGCAAATCAAAACCCCCGGCTACCACAAATCCGTTAAGTAGGATTTTTGTGATTTTAAATAATGTTTGATGTCCTTTTGCTTGGATGAGCGAAGAAAAGGACATTCAGGGACGTTACGCTGAGAAAATATGGTTCACAAAGGAAAAAAAAAACAATAATAAAGCAAAATGTAGGCTAGTTAGCTGGCTATGACCCCATATTTCGGAAGACTCTTTATTGAACACATGTATGTACATTAGGGTGGTCGTTAAAAAAAATGTCATCGCAGATGGGCCCAATGAAGAAAAAAAATTCACTAATTTTTTCAGATTTTTATTTTCATCCCCTATAGTCGCTTTAGGGGTAAATTAAATTTCTTTTTTTTTTTTGCATACTAGAAAATTCGCGTAAGATCTGCCAAAAAAATTCAGAGCATGTAGATGGGAATAAGACAAGAAATAAATCCTGTAGGAGGGGGGTAATATCTCCCCCGCTTAGACGGGAGGGGCAATTTAATAAAATATTTGCATAAAATTTCGAATTAAGTTTTTTTGATGAACAGTTTTGGCAAACAATTGTTTCAAACTCAACATTTTGAAGAAAAAATTAGTTTTTTCTTCAAAATTTTAGGTTTGAAAACAGTTTTTGCTGAAGTTGTTTATTCAAAGAACTTTATTTGAAAATTTGCTATAAAAATGGAGTTCTGACTTTCCAAAAAGCTAAGAAAACACATTACTGTAAGAGTTGCCGTTCTTTTGTAATTAATTTTGTATCTATTTATTAGATATTGCCCCCCTCCCGTAGTTTTTTTTCTTGTCTACTTCCCACCTACATGCACTGAATATTTTTGAAAGATTTTACGCGCATAAAAAAAAGGAAATTTAATTTACCCCTTAAAAATGTGAAAAAATTAGGGAATTTGTTTTTCTTCATTTAGAGCTGATTTAGACCCATCCAAATATAAAAAATAAAAAAAAAACATTATAAAGACCACCCTAATGTACATATTTCTTTCAAACAAAAAAACAGATAAAGTGTAAATGAAACTGTCATGTAAAATTTACAACTTTATCTTTCACAGCTATGTTTTGAAGTTAATTTTTTAGACTTGAAAATATTAAGCTTTCGCTCACTTCTTCAACACTTTCCATTTTGATTATATGTGCTCAGAAGAAAACAGTCGTAAATAGATTGTGGAACGAATTTGTTTTTCATTACGAGGAGTGAACACTTATTACAGTAGTTATCACCTCCCGTGAAATGAAAAATTAATACTTTTCACAATCATTTTATGACCAGTTTTTATATTTTTGGGAATGAGATAGCAAACGCAAAAGCAGGCACAGTCGAGCATTACATTTGACAACTGTGGAACTTAAGTTTTTAAATCTCATGTCTCAATCTATGGAAACTTCACTTCTATTCGAAAAAATTTTAAGCAGTATACGTGAAATGAAAAGTCAATTCGTTCCACATTCACATCAATGTTAAACATTTAAGCTAACCCCTATTAGACAACAATTCGGTGAAATAAAAAATGAGTACATTCCACAACTTTTCTCTTTCTATGTTTTCAGTTTCGCGAACTTAAACTAAATACGTTACACAACTGTCCTCCCTATATTTGCAGTTTCGAAACATGAGATCACAAGATAAAAAACAGAACCTGTCCAGATTATTTGGACATAAGATAATCATTTCATTCTATTTCGAATTGAAAGTGTGTGGAACGTAGATAATGTTGTAAATTTTCTTCCGACAAGGTGAAGTTGTTCTATGGGAACTTTAAATCCATTCTTAAAACCAAAAAACCTCCCTAAAAATAGCAATGCAATGAAAATGGATATGAACTTCAGGTCTTCAGGCATTTTCATAGCAACACTTGTACTCACCGTCTGTTAAGTAAAAATCAATAACTATGTTCCACAATCATGAAAAAAAGTGTGAAGAGACCTGGCAGCTGCATATCACAAATGTTCCCACCTTATAACTCTAGTGAATCTTACTGTAACCCACAATCTCCAGGCAGCTTGGTCTTTGGGTTAAAGGTACACTGCGACCTTAAGATCTTTTGTGTCCCATCAGATGCGTTCATCAAGTTCATACGCTTATCCGATTGAGGTCCTCTTCTACTTCTTCTTCAATATCAAGGCGTTTGAGCTTTAGGCTGTTGATTTGCTCACGACCCAATTTGCCTTTAATTTGTTTGCTTTCAAAAATGAATTAGTCAAAAAATGACGTGGAATGTAAAGCTGTGAAGAAGATTGTCCTAGAAATATTGAATAAGAGATTCATTTTCAATCAAACTGCGTTCAAGGCTTGAAACTTCATTTGCAATATGAAGGTAAAAAACAAAACGATTTAAAGGTCCAAAACAAGGAATAGACCTCGGTCAGCTCGATTGGTCTTGTTATTTTCAAAGAAAACCTTTAAAATTGTTTGCTTTAAATACCATTAAATAGGTTAGGTAGTTTAAACTTTAAACTCTACATAAGTGTTCGAATCAGCCGAAAATTCACAAAATAAATTAAAGAAATTTGCTAATGAAGGCCGTCCAAAGTTCTAAAGTAAGAAATCATAATTTTTTAATTTGGATGCGTTGCTAAAAAACTACCTCAGTAACTCAGCGAAATTACTTTTATGACATTTTGCATGATTAATCCTTTGTATGTTTTCAGCCCTGGGGTGAAAATATTCTTTTATTTTTTATTAAATATAAATATTAAATTTAGGGGCAGCAAAAAAGTGCGTTATGGTAAAGTGGCGAGAAGTGCAATCAATTGTCCGTGAGGAGGTTTATTCAGATTTTTTTTTGTATGTTATATATTTGCTGATCCAGTGTTGCAGCACAAATTCTGTGGAATTGTCCTTTTTCGACAATTTTATGTAGTCTGCCAGCCAATTGACACTCTCTCTTTCTATCTCTTTGGAGGGACAATTTTCAATAAATAAAAATATTCATCCCAGGAACAATTGAAGTGAAAATTGAATGGCCGAGTGCTGGAGTTATTTATATATTATAGACTATGGCGACTACTTTTGAAGCGCCACCATGGACGGACAGTATTCATCCCCACTGTCGCTGATTTCACCACCGCCACCGTGCCGCGCTTACGTCACCATATTATTGAGCCAAGCGGCAGGCAGACACATCGGCAACAAATCAACCAACAAACTGTTGTCCCATGAAGCGAAGAACACCAAAAAGGACTTCGAAGCATTTGACTATATTTATATAGAATAAAAAACAATCAAACAATCACAATTATATACCTCCTATACAATTTATGTGTACAGAGCTGTGCAAAAAAATGTGATTTAATTTTTGCTAGCCCTTTTAAGTGAGAATGTAAGTAGAATTGAAGTATCCAGGTCAAAAACTAGACTACTTCACTTTTTGACGAAATATCTTTTTTGATGCAGAAGTTTGGTGTACTTGAAACACCGCTACGTTGACTCTAAATTTGAAAAAGGCAATTTTTGATTGGAGTTATCTTGTTTTTGCATCGAACGAAAGAACCTTTGGAAATGCAAAAATTGTTAGCGATACCGATGCTTTGGATATTTAAGTTTCAAACGGTGCTTTAGCTTGTAAAATATTATATTAAATTGAAATACAACAGTTAGTTCCATGATTTGTAAGCGTATGATGAAGAAAACGAAACCTCTATTTAATCTTACCAAAAAAAACGGGGCTACTTCAAAAATAAATATACATATTTCCCAGCATTTAAAATTGTGGAGTCATCTGTTTTTTGCACCGGATGCTTCAATTGCAGAAATGTATGAAAAATGTACCACTCTTGAAATTGTTATTTTTTGTGAAACGAGCTTTTTAAAATGCTTCTCCAACACAATCAAATATTGAAGCTATTTGAATGAAAATATATTAGTTTTTTATAAATTTCAAGTTTATGCAGAAATAAAATGCCATTTTTTTATTAAATTATCTGCACCTTTAAGGAACCCACTAATAAAATACTATGCAGTTAATATATGTAAATAGACTAAATTTAAGAAAAATTTATTTCCATATGTTTTTTTTCCACTCGACTGTATATTTTTTTTTATCACGGGAAAAATAAGGTGAACAAAAAATAAAGTGTGGGTGGAAATAAATAAAACGAATTCCATCCGAGAGCAGATAATAAATTTTATATGAGTGCGGGATATTTTTTGCGCAACATGGTTGGTATACAATTTTTTTTTTACCTTAATTTATATTTTTTGTATTTTATTTTGTGCTTTAAAGTATTTAATTTAATTCAATACCATCCCAACAAAATTATCTTAAGCGGAACTTTTTGTTATTATTTTATTGAAATTAAAAAGGATTTTAGATATTAAAAATTTCCAACCACAATAATACAAATTATTTTTGTATTCGAAAAAAAAACTGTAAGACAATTAGGACTCGGGTCTCTTCTTAATAATTTGAGGCTGTTGAGAATACTGAATTAATATATTGAAACAGTTTTATCTTGGCAATACCGGCTGCCACTAAGTGTTGTACTAATACCTATTAAATTAATATTAAACTCATTTTAAAATAAAGTTGGTCGCTTTTTATACTTCATAGAAGTCGTTGGTCTTTTTTCTTACATATAACAGAGACCAAGAATAGAAAATATGCGTAAATATGGAAGATTCTTCAAACGATGGAATTTTCGGCGACACGCTGATATTTCAAAAACCGTTCAAGTATTCATTGAGACTTTTTTTATTGCTATAAATCTTGATTGGTATCTACATAGCCGGATGAAATAATTAAGATCTGGTTTATTTTCATTTGAGTAGATGAGAACCAAAACTCGCCATAAAAAAAAAAATTGAGATTTTGATGCATATTTGTTAAGCTGGGCATATTGAATAATTTTTAAAGACAGCCTTACCCCTCTAAACCCCTTTAATATTGATGTCAAACATCGTAATTGTTTCCAAAACTCTCCATATCCACAGTGCAGTTTGCATCAAAACTTTCCATATCCATTGTAAGCAGTAGGTTAGGTTAGGTTAGGTAGAAGTGGCTGTCAATACTAAGTACTGACACACTTAGACCAAAATTGGTCCGTTGTGATACCACATGAATCTTAAAAACTCCTTCCTTACTCGCTAAAACCACTTTGAGCTCCTGACGAAGCGTGCGAGACTATAAATGTCTGTGTTTGCCAGATCCCTAGGATCGTTAAAGAAGTAAACTCCTAAATGGAGCCTATGTACGTCTGTGGGAAAGAGCAGGGCATGTGCAGAGAAGGTGAGGAATCGTTTCCTCTTCCTCCTCGTCCATGCAGCTTCTGCAGAAATCGTTTGAAGGTACGCAAAGCCGCGCTGCGTGCCTGCCTATTAAACAGTGTCCTGTTATGACAGCTACAATAGAGCTAATGTGCATTCTACTTAGAGACATTAAACACTTGGAGCGTTTCAGGTCAAGGTTTGGCCATACTTGTTTTGTCGCCAGACAAGTAGTGATGTTTTCCCACCTTGTGTTTGTTCTCTTCAACGCATCTTGCTTCAGTAAAAGTTTACACGTAGCGATGGGTATACCAATGTTTACCTTTTCAGGTAAAATGGGTAGTAATGTTCCACTTCTAGCGAGTTCATCAGCTTTACAATTACCTGGAATGTCACTATGACCCGGCACCCAACAAAGGTGAATATTAAATTCTTGCGCCATCTCCAACAGAGATGATCGACAGTTGAGGGCTGTTCTAGAGTTTGTACAGACAAAGTCCAGGGATTTAATGGCGGCTTGACTATCAGAGAAGATGCGGATATCCGAGCATGATATCACGTTTTCTTTGAGCCAAGACAGTACTTCTTTTATCGCTAGAAGTTCCGCCTGGAATACGCTACAGTGATTAGGAAGACGGAATGAGAGACTTAAATTTAGTCTTTCAGAGTACACGTCCCCACCAACCCCATCTTTGGTCCTCGATCCGTCAGTGTAGAAGTGAATTGATTGATCTTCTATGAATTCCACATCCTCCCAGGTGGATCTGGAAGGTATGGTCACTTCAAAATTTTTATCGAAGTTCAATAGTGGGATTGTGTAGTCAGTGTTACTAGGAAGTGTTCCGAATGAATTCAGAAAAGCGGAGTGACCAATCTCATTATTGATCCACTGTGAAGAGGCTTTGAGGCGAATGGCTGTGCTCGCAGCCGTTTGTTTGCTGAAAATATGGAGAGGTGTCAGATGGAGAAGAGTGTCTAATGCAGCGGAAGGAGTCGACCGAAGTGCTCCAGTAGTACATAGACATGCTGTTCTTTGGACTTTGCTTAGTTTGTCGCGATCCACCATACTGCCACGCCGTAAGTTAGAGTCGGTCTAATTACCGAAATGTATAGCCAGTGAGCAATACGAGGTTGGAGGCCCCATTTACTACCAACGGCTTTTTTGCAAGAGAAAAGTGCCACTGTGGCTTTTTTCACTCTTTTTTGTATTTTAGGTTTCCAGCTTAACTTCTTATCTAAGATGAGACCCAAGTATTTAGCTGCGTCTGAGGATTTTAGTGGAACACCATTAATAATAGGGGGGTCTATTTGCGGAATTTTGTATTTCCTGGAGAAGAGGACAAGATCTGTTTTATGGGGGTTAACTCCAAGTCCGCATCGATCTGCCCATCGTGTTAGCTTGTTTAGAGCGTTTTGTAGAAGATCTCTTAAAATGTTAGGATGTTTTCCTGATACTGCTATAGGCCACGTCATCCGCATAGGCAATCACTCTGTAGCTCTCTGCCTCTAAGCTATTCAGCAATAAGTTTGCTTTCAAAACTCCTTATCCATCAGAGGATATTGATTATGTTATATAAGAAGGAACTGTAATAGGAACATATCGATTTAAAAATCTTTTATTATGCAATAAGGTTCTACTCTATCCAACAAAAATTGTCAGTATAGGGCTTATGGTCGAGTTTTTTTTTTTTTAATAGTGGTAGACTAAGAGCCCACAGCAGATTTTGTGTGTGATTGATAGCAATAAAAGAAGTATAGGCGTCGAAAGCTTTATTAAAGGCTATTCAAATATCAAAGTCCTGCAGTCCACAACTAGGGCCTCTGCGAGAAACAGTGCATTGAAAAAAAAATATATGAATGCAACTTCGAAAATAACCGTGTTAGCCAAAATTGGTTTTCACCCCTCCCTAGATAAGCTCCGCGGATCCCATATCACGGAATCTGAGATCATTTGAGTGTTTAATTCGCCAGACTGTTTAAAAAAACCGTTTTTCACTTAGAATTTTGAATTTTTCAAACGGTTCGGTAGAGCGAACTACCTATACACTCAAATGGTCTCAGATTCCGTGGTATGTGATACGAGGAGCTTATCTTGGGAGGAGTGAAAACCAATTTCGGCTAACACGATTATCCTCCAAGATGCATTCATATTTTTTTTTTTCGATGCACTGTTTCTCGCAAAGGCCCCAGTTGTGGACTGCAAGACTTTGATTTTTTAAATAGCCTTAAATGAAGCTTTCGACGCCTATACTTCTTTTTTTGCTATCAATCACACCCAAAATCTGCTGTGGGCTCTCGGTCTATTGTGCCTGTGTCTACTGTTACGACACTAAAATAAGAAATCTGCCACTGAAAAAGATACTAACCTACTGATTTACATACAAACATTTATTGTTGTTGTAATTCTTTGAAAAACTTCTACGCTCTAGCAATGGGGTAAATGGCATTCTGATTGTATTCTCGCTTTCGCTTCCACCTTCGCTGTGTGAAATGAATCAGCAAAATATTTTTGCTAAGAAAATGATTTAAAGTTGAAAAAGAATTATAAAAATTTTCAGTTCCCTGAACACTTGTTTTCAAAAAATATGACCTCTGGATTGCTGTTTTTTATTTTTTTTTTTTACATCCTCCTTTAAATTTTTTTTTATAAATTCAGTTTATTTTTCCATTTTCTTAAAACTATCTAAAAGCTAAACAAAAATTCACAAAAAACTTGCCTACTTATCATTATCTTATGTTAACTTAGCTTAAAAACTATACATTATTAATATAATAAATTGATTTTAGAACTGCAGCATGGCGCTAACTCGATGAGCGCCCGTTGCTGGTCAGATATGGAATGCGACATTAACTCAATCCATCTGCCGCACTCATCGAACTGCACACGCAGAACCTACACTAACACTAGCACTACAATGAGCAGAAGGGATTTCGCCTGCTCATATTCCTAAATGAACCGATGCACGATTTGCACGTTAACACTTATAACTAACTTTCTGGCCCCAATAGGGCGCTCTAAGTTAAACTATAATAACTTAATACTAATGCCTTTCGGCCTAAGAACTATCTTAATCCTAAAATTCAGATCAGTTTTTATTTTTCACCGAGAAGAATTTAAAAAAAAACTCAGTATTTATACCTTTTATATTTTGATTTTATATAAAACTTACAAAATACCTAAAACTAAATTAAATCTAATTAAAACTACTATAAAACTTTTTAAAACTACTTACAACTACAGCCACAGCTGAATTGCGTCTATTAAACTGCCTCTCAAATACCTGAATCTTTTCCATTTGAGATGGGGCAACCTTGAACCAAACCAGGCTTCCATAGGCAATCATCGGCCGGATGAGAGCCATGCAGCAAATCACCTTCACCCTACTGTTAGCTGCTATAAAACAACCGTTTCGTCAAGGCAAAAGCTTCCCTAGCCCTCGTCAGAGCAGCATTTATATGTCTGTCGAAATACAAGTACTAATCCATCCAGATGCCAAGGTACTTGACTACACTTTTACTCGCCAGTGGATATCCATTTGGACCTACTATCACCAGATTGCGCCAGTTCTTTCTAGTATCCCTTGTGGCTCCATGCAGCGGAGTCCTAAATAAGATAGTTTCTGATTACTGAAAGTAGATTTTCAACATCCAGTCATCGCAATATCGCTTCTGTACGCCATTAGATCGTCGGCATACGCAATTGCCTGAGTTAGACTACTTATCAGATCGCTGGTGTAAATGCTGAATAGAATCGACGAGTTGGCCGCTCCCTACTAAAGACCATTTTTAAAATTAAAGGTTGTAGCAGAAGTCACATTACCAAGTCTGGTCAGCTTAAGATAAAAACCCTCTAACCATGCGGTGTCGAAGGCCTTCTCCAAATAAACCAGACAGACACCCGTACACTGCTTTTAAGATTTGCTCCATTGGACATCAGAAACGAGCTTAGACGCGGCATGAATGGTGTCATGTCCTGCCTTAAAACCGAACTGATTATCCGGTATGATATTTGTATCCTCTGTCCACTTAGACAGAGCTTTATTTATACCTTGCTGATTCTCGGAAGAAGACTTATCGACCGGAGATTCGCCGGATTGGAGTTGTCCTTTCCCAGGCCGCTTTCCATTGTGTGAAACAAATGTGCAGGATGTACAGTAGGTACATTATGTAAGTTGTCATGCAAATATAATTTGTGCGGCCAATTTTCTTCCTGATAACAACCAATATTTTTGTTTCCTTAAAATTTTCACAAAAGGCATGAATCTGATTTTTTCCTCCATCTATCCTCCATTGCACTCATTTTTTCTCTCGTATAAACTATCCAAGAAAGAAGAAAAATCATAAATATTTTAGTAACATTTGAAGTGAAATTTTTACTCATATCCTAGAGATTCAGATTAGATGAAGGAATGTGTAACATCCATGAAAATAAAGAAGTAGGTATACAAATCCTTTTACAAGTTGAAAAGCGTGCATTGTACATATACATATTTAAGTATATCTTTATTTTGTTGTCTACTTTGACAAGGAAACTAGAGACATTTTTTTCCAGTTCATCTGTCAAAATAGTAGATACGTATTCATATTTTATGTTGCAAATATGTAGGTCCCTATATTAAAGCAAACAAAAATAAGTTTTTTATTTTCAACAAAGACTAAGAGATGATGTACCTACATTTTAAATCTATTCAGGATGATATTTGAAAGATATATTTATATTTATTTTTGTCGATCATATGAACTGCACTGAACGCCAACTAAAAATATTTCAAAAAAAAAAAAAAAACAAACGCAACTTTCTGCTAAACTGAAAGATTCACAGCCCACATCCTCGAATCGTGTATTTCTGCGGCACTATGCATTGCATCCGAGCTCCGTTAAAACTTTTGGTATATTGAGACTAATTCACTTTTTGATTCAGTTCAATACGTTTTTCAAAATGTGTATGTCAATTCTGTACAAAAAAATACTACACTAGCTGGGTATATTCTTTCTCTCTGAAAAGAAACGGAAATAAAATGACGAAAATAATTTAACTCCATCAAATCCTCCAAAAAAATTCCATTATCCTTGATACAATAAGGCTCAGCATTTGTTTTTGTTCCACAATTCAGAGTTGTGGCGTGTGTGTAATATGTATGCATACTTATTGTGATGTAACTGAGTTTTATTTGAGGGCTTTGTTTGTAATTTTCTGAAAATTCACTTTTCATTTATCTTAATTTAACCAAAGCTACACTAAACGAAATATTCAACAGATTCATTTTATAATCAAGGATTTTTTAAAAATCGTTGCTATCTAAAATATAACGTTTTCAATTTTGGAATTAAAACCGGATTTACACGAGTGACAAACTGTCATACATTTTTCCCTTTGAACGCCATTAATGACATAATCGTGTAAATAATTTAATAATTTGCCATAATATTCATCATAAAATAAATGACAGACCCAACTGGCATTAAATATTGCTATTAAAATGAAGCCATGAAGATGCGCAGTGGCACCATTTTACAAATACATAATGACAATGCACAATAAAGAATCAACTTGCCAGAGCCATTATTTTGCATTCGTGTAAATGCATGTCATTAATGATTTGATTTTACTATTATTTTGACACTTCAATAATGTGAATGAATGGCTATTTGTCACTCGTGTAAATCCGGATTTTATAGCCAATGAAACAAAACAAAATAAAATAAAATAAAATAAAATAAAATAAAATAAAATAAAACAAAATAAAATAAAATGAAATAAAATAAAATAAAATAAAATAAAATAAAATAAAATAAAATAAAATAAAATAAAATAAAAATAAAATAAAATAAAATAAAATAAAACAAAATAAAATAAAATGAAATAAAATAAAATAAAATAAAATAAAATAAAATAAAATAAAATAAAAATAAAATAAAATAAAATAAAATAAAATAAAATAAAATAAAATAAAATGAAATGAAATGAAATGAAATGAAATAAAATAAAATAAAATAAAATAAAATAAAATAAAATAAAATAAAATAAAATAAAATAAAATAAAATAAAATAAAATAAAATAAAATAAGATAAAATAAAAGAAAATAAAATAAAATAAAATAAAAGAAAAGAAAAGAAAAGAAAAGAAAAGAAAAGAAAAGAAAAGAAAAGAAAAGAAAAGAAAAGAAAAGAAAAGAAAATAAAATAAAATAAAATAAAAGCTTCGAATCAACCTAACTATAAAAACTGAAATTCTAATAACAGGCCTTCATCAATGTCAGAAGCACTAGTATAATTATAAAATATAAAATGAAATAGAACTCATTTCAAAAATATGAACACAAACACAATATCAAACCTTTTTATACTCTTAAAAAATGATGTTTCTTTTATGAAAAATATAATCTTATATATACCAGTCATGAATTAAAAATGATACAGAAAATGTTCGCCTTAATTTGACCATGACCAAATACTAAATATTTTATAGAAGGATTTGTAGAAAATTAAGGTTCATTTTCAATTGTGAAATCATCCCAACTTTGGGCCTACGCTCGAAGAAGCTCCTGAATCAAAGAGCACGGTGGTGCCCAGCTAATTTCGCGGCACTACACGCTTTTAAAAGGAAACAAATCATGTTATTTTCGACCCCCCCCCCCCCCCCCCTCTAACTTCAGTACCAATAAAATAAGAAACTTCAAATTCGCAGTATTTGCTAAAATTTCATCCAAAGTCAACAAATTAGAGCTTGCCACTCAGGGCGCGTGGCATCCACCAAAATTCTTAATTTTTTTATCAATAATATGGTGCGCTTGCGTTTGTCGTAGAATGGTGAGAATTTGTAGAAGGCTAGGGCTTAAGGTGCGTACAAAAAAAAATCAAACAATTTGGGATTTTCTACTCAGGGGCCGTGATATCCACCCACTTTCTCAGACTGAATATGGAGCAGTTTGGTTGTTGTTGAATGATGAAATTTGGTAGAGAGGTAGAACTTGATTTTCACCAAAGTAATGAGATCCAAAATAAATGTCAAGTTCCAAGTTCGTAAAGTTTATAATATCAAATATCTTAAGTAGAGTAATATCGAAACATAATTTGATTAGGTCAGAAATTAGGTGTTTAATGATTACTGACTGAAATTTGGTGGATTTGCTTGGCGAGTTTTTTAAACTACTTAGTTACTCACAGTTTAAAATGGTAATAAGGATGCAATTGTTGTTTTAAAAGTAGTTTTGTTTTGCTGGAAAAAAGACGAAAATACTAAACATGTATTATTTGATTTTGACTGGTCTAGAGCACTAAAAGTTTGGGAGAAATTTTAACTTTTGATTTCTTTTTAATGGGTTGGCTACGTTTTCCCGAATCACGTTTTCCCGAATCACGTTTGCCCGAATAATTATTGTACTGTAGCTACCAACAAATGAAAGTAGCTAGTACAATAATTATTCGGGCAAACGTGATTCGGGAAAACGTGATTCCGGAAAACGTAGCCAACCCCTTTTTAATTTTCAAACTTAGCTCGTTGTTTTTTCTCTTAGTGTATAATGTACCTTGGATACACAAGGCAACATATGCATGTCATAAAGGACTATCTCTGTCGCGTGTTAATCTCTACCCTGCAGATATAGTTTTTATGTACTCTCGCGGATAGTGATATGCTATCGAGCCACACACGGAACTTCAATTAGTGATATGTGTACCTACAGCATTCTGAAGTACTCATCGCTTAGCTACTTCATCAACTCTACCCTCCCTAAAAAAAAAAAGCCACAAAATATCTCCAAAATAACATACAAGCCGGTTCTTATCCTTGCCATATGAACGAGTATATAGTTTGAACGTGATATTTCGTGAAAAAGGGATCAAACACATTAGGCATTCTTATAGGGAAGGATATAATGTATAAGTGGGTGGATACGGGGTTTGAGTATCCTTGGAATTACACCTATGTATGCAGTGAAAAAGGTCAATATAGATTCAAAATGATAACAAAGGATAACCACAGCTGTTTTAACGGTTCAATAAATTAAGGAACTTTGAACATACAAACATATACATATGCATATACATTACTTGCTATTATTTTGCTTTCCACAAACGAGTAGGCTTAATTAAGTTTTTGGGGTTAGCAACTAAACGTTTCGCTGTAGGATGTACATATGTTGCTTGTATGTAATGATTGCCTATGAAAATGAGTGAAGTGGAATTTTACACGATAACACATTTATTTTTGGGGTTTTTCGTCGGGAAATTAGGAATTCAATCTTGAAAATTCCTCCAGCTGATGATAATGTCGCATTTGAACATGTTAAAGTTGAGTAATTCCACGAAAAGCCTGCGAAAATTATCCAAGGAGAACTGGATCCTCAAATAATTTTAAGATTAGAAAGAAACTTTAAGAAACAAATAATATTTTAAAGTTTTTTGGATTGTACCTAATTCAAAATGTGTCTTTTTTTACATTTGAAGATATAAAAACTTAATATAAAAAAAGCAAAAATTTATAAACACACCTCTTATAAAAGTCCCTAAAAGAAAAACTTCATTAAATTCATGGGAAGCTACCACTTATCATACATTTTAAATTAGCTATGTCTTGGTCTTATTGCAATGATGGTCTCAAAGAGTTCCTAAAACTTTTCAATTTTAGTTTGCTTTTCCAAATCTTCTTTTTTCTTTAGGTTTCTCAAATGAAAATAAACCAAAGAGTACCTACAGTTTGTTGAATATTCCACCAAAAAAACTCATCTATCTCAACCATGAATGTTTGCCTCTCGTTTAAGAAAAAATTAACAAAGTCATTTCTATACATATAACCTTTCAAGAACACAAAAAAATGAACTTGAAAAAGGGTCACTTTATTCAAAGAAGATAATGAAGGTAGCGGGTATAACCTATTTTCTTCAGAATCCTTTTCTCAAAATCCAACTTCAAGCCATCGTCAATCAAAAAACTTTCTTTCATCCTACTTGTTTATTTAAATAAACGGCAAACGCTGTATCTGGCATTTGAATTTTAGACGAGCAAAAATAAAAATCCTTTTACCACTTTAAATGAAAAAAAGAAAATATGCCAGCTGAGATTACAATTTTGTCAATTTTTTAGCGAACCTATTTGTGTCACATTATACCAGTAGCGGATTAAAGAGATTTCTGATGTCCCAATAGGAGTAGAACAAGTCCTTTGATACACCTTTTCTCAACGCGACAAATTAAATCTTAAGCTGATTTCGTTTTTTTTTTACTACGTTCCTGCCAAAACCCTTAAATCGTGAGCAATGTGTTTGGCTTCTTGATGCTATATAACCGCAGAATCGCACAGTTGGACCAATAATGTCTCGAGTCATTGTGCTCGCTGCACAATTTGGCACCTTGCTGCTGGTTGCGGGGCGGTAGACGACCCAATTGAGTGAGTGTCATATGTTCTGTCTTCTATCGGGCTGAAGCTTTCATTTGAGACTCGACTTTGTTTTGCGGCGATTGTAACAAGATAAACTTCCTATCTCACTTTCAATTTTCTTAAGATAAAATTAATCGCCATTTGCTTTTGACGGGTGATCCCAAAGTGAATCTTCTTTTTAATCTGTTCCCGTGTAGCCCAGAAAAATTAGACAAAAAAATGGACAAACTTCGAAAAAATTGCGACAAAGCTGAATTTTGATGGAGTGGCTCTTAAGCATTTCCTGAAAAGTACCCTAAATTTGGCCAGGGGCTAAGTATTTTAGGGGGGGTGAAAGGAGATGAAGTTCAGTTTTTTTGGGAATAGCTCCTAAACTGTCGGTTCTATTGAAAAAATTTGAGGGTAAAAATTAAAGCTTATGCTATTCTACACAAAAAATGTTTACATACTTCTTTTCGTAGAAACAATAGTTTCAGAGAAAACGTTCAAGAACTTCATGGTGCAGTGAGTTTAGTCCAAAAAATGTATAAAATTTTTGCTTATCGCTGGGTAAATTTTGTTTTGTGATTCATGTTTAAGTTCAACTCCTTATTGTAAAATCAAGTTTTTGGGGTGGTAGGGGAAATGGAATGACCGCCATCTTGAAAACAAGGTTGATTTGGTTTTTGTTTAATAACTCGTTGAAATTGCGTTTTTCAAAAAAATTACCTAAGGACAGATTTTAAACGATTAAATTGTCTAAAAAATGAGCCATTAAACAGCTCTATAAGTTTATTAATTTCAAAGTTACAGTGGATCAAATGTCACCTGTGCCTCATAAATGGCAGGGCTGAAATGACGTTTTTTAAGGTTTTTCGCTCATTTGTGATTTTTTTTTGATAAGCATAAGCTTTAATTTTTACCTTCACATTTTTTTAAATAAAGCCGATAGTTAAGGAGCTATTCCCAAAAAACTGAACTTCAACCCCTTTCATCGCTCCTAAAAAATTTAGCCCCGAGCCAAATTTAGGGTACTTTTCAGGAAATGCTTAAGACGTCATAATAAGCCACTTCACCAAAATTCAGCTTTGTCGCAATTTTTTCGAAGTGAAAGTCGAGATAAACCTTTGATGGAAACATAGCATTAAACCTTAAAATCTATTTTATATGGGCTGCAAGGCATCAACATTCCGGCCTAATAGATAACTATTCCATAGTCATTCAAGCTTTTTACTTCGGAAAAAATCGCGGAAAGCTGAATTTTGGTATTCTAAGGAAACTGTCAAAAGTCTCCATCGATATGAGTGCCGCTAACAATTTAACGGGGGATCAAAGGCCCCCCATAACGGTTTTTAAAGAATAACTCCTGTACGGTAACTCTAACAGAAAAAATGTCAAACATTTGGTTGTAGCTTGGAAAATTTCCTACAAATTTTTTGTGAGCACCTGTTTTCATTAGAGTAACTGTTTTCGAGATAATTCAGTCGGTACCTTTGAGGATAGGTACCAGGTGAGATTTTCCTGTGTGGTATCCCCCAGGAAATTTAGAAAACATTTAAAAAATATGTATACAGGGATTTATTTAAAGGTTTTTGGGAAAGTTTCCCATCGATTCGGGCTCCACTACATTAATCATACGGGATGGAAAGTCACGAAACATGGTATTTCGTTTATATAGGGTGATTCGTATAAAAAGCTAGAGCGTATAGGGTGGGTTGATAAAGAAAAAAAATCTATGGGAGAGGGCTTTATTCACCCCCGCTTAGGAGGGACAATTTTCTAAGAAAGAAGACTTAGCATTAAAAATTAGTCTTCAAAAATCCATTTTGATGGTAAATTCTCTAAAAAAAAGAAGAGATTTTCAGAATTATCTCGAAATTTTTCTCAGTTTTCGAGTTATATGCCAAAAACAAAAAAGGGTGCTTTTGCACCCCCCTCTAAAAAATGCGCCCTCCAATTAAATAGCACTATGCAGTTTTCTCATCACAATAAAATCCCATGAACGTTTTAGTTCTTTTTTAACTGACATAATCAATAGGTAGCCTATTTGCTTTTCTTTAATCAAACCAAGCCGATCGAAAAGATGTTACACGTCAAAAACGGTGGTATTAATAACACATAAT
The DNA here is from genome assembly GCA_963921185.1 of Dasysyrphus tricinctus. Classification (NCBI taxonomy): domain Eukaryota; kingdom Metazoa; phylum Arthropoda; class Insecta; order Diptera; family Syrphidae; genus Dasysyrphus; species Dasysyrphus tricinctus. Next base: position 7,376,731 of record OY992533.1, read on the forward strand.
GTTGAGCCATTTATTTATTTAATTTGTAATACAGTCAAACTTCTTTATAACGAACCCTCAAGGGGCCAAAAAATTGGTTCGTTATAGAGAAGTTTAAGACAAAATTCGCTATAAGGAAAATTTCTCAAATTATTGAAAGTATTATTTTTGTATGTGATCAGATAATCAGGTTATGTATTTTTATGTAAATTATGAACAACAAACAGTTTTTTTATTTTTATAAATGTACAATTTTAATGAAAGTGAAAGATATAACGCAGGAACTTATTCCTTCTTGTTTCACAGTTATGGAAGCAGAACTTGGGCCGTTATTACGAGTGTCTTGCTTTTGATTACGACTTATCGAAAGTCGATCATCGACAAAATTAGTTATGGTGTTGAAAATTTTAATTTTCTTAACCAAATTTTTCGTTAACAGTTCACATCGAGAAATTTCGTTCACAATAGGTTATTAAGATTTTCAACTTCAAAATTATTTTTTTCGATGATCGATTTCGACAAAAGTCGTTTATTTAAAGCAAACGACCCCCGTAAAAGGCCCTTAGTGAAAACAACTACCGTTCGTTTACACCAAGTTTTCGCAAAAAAAAAAATAGCGAACTAACGTTTGGTGAAAATTCCGAACTCAATGTTTGAATTGTTGCCACGCATTTTCTATTCTATTATTCTATCTAAGTAGGTAGAGCGGTGCGCAGCAAAGATCTTGTACAAAATCGGGGAATTCCCTAATACCGAAATGATTTTATTTGCAGAAAGTTGTAAAAAAAAACTTCGCTTCGTTCCATTTTTTTTTGGAGCGAGAAATTTCATTAAATTTTGTAAAGAAATTTCGTTATAAGGAAACAGATATGATGATGGATCCCAAGAATTATTCCTTTATAAAGAGAATTTCGCTATAGAGAAATTCGTTATATGGAGACACATTTGTATAAAATATTTTTTTAGGGGACGGGGACAGAGTGGCAGTTCGCAATATAAAGATATTCGTTATATGGAAGTTCGTTATAAAGAAGTTTGACTGTATTTATTTAATTTGCAATGATGACAAAAACAATAAAATCATATATGATTTTATGAAAATAATTCAAAATTTAAAGGGCATTAATAGTATTATTAATGAAACAACTATGCTTAATTTAAGTTAAGGATGAACTTATTGGGTTAAAATTTAAATATTCACGCGAAGCGTATCTGAAAAAAATTTTGCCCATAGAAGACTTTTGGAGTGTGAAAATCAAAAATTTTCGCAAGTGTAAAAGTCTAAAGTCTTAGCATTTCAAAGCAGGTACACCGATATTTTCTTTTAAATCCGCCACTGTGTTTACCCAATCCGATGACAAGTAGAATACTTTATTTTTTGTTTCTTCTTTATTGTAGGTATGTGATTCCCACCTCCAATTCCGTCGTTGTCGTCATTTCTTTTGATTTTCATGTTGAAATTTTAATTCTGCGCTGCGATAAGCAAACAACACGAAAAAGGACACATTTTTCTGCCAACATACCCTTTTGTGTTTTACATTTTAACAAACAACAAACTGGTTGTATTGGCAATCCTTTATCTGTTTGTCATGCAGGTGACATCCTTTTTTTCGAATAAGAGGGAGGCATTACAAAAATACGGCAGAAAAAAAATGCTCCTTCATTATTGATGATAAGCAACTCTCTCCTTGAATCATCCTCCGGATTCAAAGCGCGATGTATATTTGTTATAAATTATTTACCGTAATCAAAAAGTGTCTAAATTCATATTCTTTGATTTGCGTAGATGCGGAAAAAAGGATTGTTGTTGTAACTGTCCTTGTTTTTGGGACTAAGCAACCCCCCCTAACGCCATGATTAAAAATGGATACCCTTTGAATAATTTAATTATTATCCAGCGAAAAGAGGAGATAGAATAGGCTACTCTCGCGGATGAGTGGTTTTCGAGGATCGTGACTTGTAAGTTTAAATTATTATTTTTCTTTTTCAATTTTTCTTAATCCCCCATTGAAACAATGACATGTCCTTTCATATTCTATGCGTATTATATTTTTGAAGAGGATGCAAATAAGCTGCTCATGAAATAATTGATGAGTGATTTAGAGGCAATAAATCATTATTTTATGCTTGGGCACAATAAATTTTGGTATTTCGTATAAGGTACAGGGGCACATGTTAGCGCTATGCAAAATGTTTGTGAAGGCTGGGCGAACTTTTGGAAGAGGAATATAATAATTACAACATACCCTTCTATGGTGTGATTCTAGATGGAATCATTAAATACAGTTTGAAAAATTATGGAATCAAAATTTTGTTTGGCTTTTTATATTTGGTGGAACTCCAAAGAAATACTCTCACCCTTGATACCTTCTATTAAATCACGCCGTAAAGCGAAATTCCGTATAACAAGTCATAATATTTCATCTATGTACATATGTATATGTATATGTATGTACAAAATCTCAAAGTCTAATGGATTAGTTTCCTGTCAACAAATGATGACTTAGTATCCCATGGCTGGGAAACGTTCAAATTGATGATTGAAAACTTATGTTGAATTCCTTACAACCATTTCAAATTGATTTTTTTTTTGGTTGTAAGGAATACACAAAATAATCAAATTTTTCCCGTGGGATTGTGTGTGTGTCATTTGACAGTAGCTTTGAGGCAAAAAGCAAACAAACTAATGCGCAAACAAATTAATTACAAATATTCAAAAGTGCATTCACTTTACTGCGTCCATTTGTTAAATTAAAAACATATATTTGCGAGAAAAGTTTCAAAAATAGACAAAAGTAGTTGTCCGGTCATTAAAGTGGAAAAAACAACCCAAATTTATTCAAGAAACACATCAATCAAGGAACACATAGGCGAGGGCGTGCTTTATTATCTTTAAATCGGCTTTGGGCACTTTGCATCGAAGTTAATTGATCTTTTGATTACTTCTTATTAACTATTCACTATTTTTTGATGAATTAAAATTTGTTTTAATAATATATTTGCTTTTAATCTATTTAAATGGACGACGAACACTTTAGAATATTTGTTAAACCCGCCGCAGAATACTTTCAACTCCAGAGAAATGTCAAATCTTGCTAGTGTGTGGAAATCGATCTGAAATCTTGCTGAAAATGCAAGATTTGTTTTGACAGAATAAAATCGATTTTGGTTAGAAAAAAATCGATTTTGTTTAGAAAAAAATTGATTTTGGGGTTGTAAGGAATTCGACATTAGTTTTTGCTTGAAAAATCATAAAAAAATTATTATAGAATAGTAAGAACTAAAATAAGTCACTCGTTTGTGAAATTCAGAAGAGCTAGGTTCATTCCTGCCAACAATACGCACGCAGTAATGGTTGAGAGTTGTAAGTCACTAGGCCCTGGTTTTCTACGAGCTGTTGCGCCACCAAAATAAATGTATCAATCTACAAATATTTTCTAGTTCAAGATCTTGTATTTGGTCTTGAACTAGAAAATATTTGTAGTTTGATGATAAATTCAAATTGGAGGCGCAACAGCTCGTGGAAAACCAGGGCCTAGTGACTTACAACTCTGGATTAACATATTTTGCAAAAGGTAAGATACATATCTCGAAAAATTTAATTGCATGGCAACAATTACATTTTCTTAATCAAAATCACGCGCGAGGATTTCGTTGTTTCGAGATTACGAAAAGCGGGATTTTGTAATTGCGAGATTTCGTACTTACCCATCCCAGGTCCCAGGGGAAAAAGTATTTTGGCAAAATTGAAAATGCTCGCGAATGCTAATTAACTTTAAAGCCTAGTACGCTGCTGATGCGAAACGAAATTTTTAGTTGGTCTCCAACAAGACAACGAAATGCCTACGAAAACGCAGCGAAAAAATATTCATCGACAGTTACACCAATTCAAAAATTCAAAACAAATGCAACTGAAAAAATGAACACAGGTAGCCACGCTGTAATGAAAGAAACAACAAAAATACACATGAAAAAACACAAATGTCATTTTTCCTCATACAATAAATGTCCTGGGTAATTAATTGTGTGCGAAAAAAGAGTGTAGACTTCTCCAAAAAATATGCAACAATTTTCAATTTCGTTCATCGAACAGCGTACTGCAGAACGAAAAGTGAAACTAAATTTTTCGTTTTTGATTTCGTTGTGTCATTTTTGTATGGAATTTTTCGTTTCGCATCAGCAGCGTACTAGGCTTAAGGATTAGGATTGTTTCGAATAAAATTATATAATAATTTTAACTATATGCCTGTAAGACCTTAGGTCTTTTAAATGCAACCTGAATTGCACGGCACTAGTTAGAAAGAGTAGGAGGATAGGAAAGATCCATCATCCGTTTTTGGCTATCAGCTCGGGTTTTCAAGAAATTTCCGTTAGAAAATGACCAACAAATGTTTTTGTTTTTGCTATATTTCAGGCCATCGAGAGATATATTTTTCAACAAAATTAGTAAGACTATCTGAAGCTCTAATCTTCTCTTTCAAAAATCAATTTATATCTTTCCAATATCTCCGTTGGGAAAGTAAGTTAGCTATTGGAGAGATTAAAACTGATATTGGAAGGAAAAGATAAGTGTTTTCAGATCGTTCAAAAAATTTGTTGAAAAAAATTACTTCTCGTTGTTGCAAGGCCTGATAAATTGCAAAAAGAACGTTTTTTGGTAATTTTGTTACATATTACCTCCCATAATCTAAAATCTCTCGCAAGATTTTTCAATTCTTTAATTCTTTAATGGTGAGTACATACTCAAATCATCAAACATAGTACACATGTAAGTACACGTGCTAGTTCATAATGCTTCAACCTTTTTTCTTAAGATCAGGACTCAGGAGTAATAAAATTTTTGTGGAACGTATAGGTGCTTTGTCTACAAACTTACTTACATTCCAATCAAGTTTAGTTTTTCTTTCTACTAAAAAAAGCGCCTGAGATGTAAGATGTTGAAGCGACGCCACTGCTCCAGCTGCGTTGAAAATTTTCGACTCGGGTTGGGGTTGGGAGGGTGTATCTATGGAATTATGATGTTCTATATAGAGGTGCAAGGTTGAAATTAATGACTTATTAGCAGGATATTGCGCATGATAATGGAAATGTTGCCTCTTCTCTTTTGTAAGCAAATTTATACATATGTATACAAATTCATATGCATCCGCTGTAATATGCGTTGTAATCGGCCTATTCACGGCTTAAATTGAATGCTTGATGATTAATGTTCCAAAGGGTTGATTGGGTGAATTGTATGGATGCTGCTTTTCTACAATAATTTATTCTGATGAGTGCATTTGCGTGCAGGCCAAGGGCTTTTTTCTCTTTATCTGTTTTATTTTGTATGAAAATTATTAAGCTTGATTGAAAAACTTAAATCACGACCACCAGGAATATGATTTCAATAGAGGAATAAAATAATATATAATCATCATTATTGATAATTTCATCTATGAACCTAGGAGTATAGGATTATTCGTTTAATTAGATTTTTTAGAGTTCTCTTGAGAAATTAATTATTGAATTTGCAAACATTTCAATTAATTATTTGAGAGTTGGAATAAAAAAGAGCTATTGATAGAAAAATTCAATGTGAAAGTCAACATTTTACATTCCAACCAGAGTCTTCAAGTGGAAATAGGACTAGATATTGTAAAAATATTTGAAGGGTCTGGGGAAAAGGGGCTTAAGTCCACTTTTTGAAAAAAAAAAAAACTAAATTAATAATGAAATCTTGTTAATTTTTATAAGTACTATCCTATGAAGTATAGTTTTCTTCACAAAGGGCTTTGAAAACTCGCAAAATGGCACACTTTCTTAAAAAAAAATTTTCAAAATTTTTGTTTTTTGCTCCAAAAATTGAATAAACCGATATTTAAAAAAGAAAACTTTGTGCCTAGACTAAGCAACATGTCAGCTAAATAATTTAAAAAAAATGATCCGATATTCTAAACACTTCCTGTTGAAGTCCTGTCAAAACAAATTTTATTTCCAAAACGGTCCAATGTCGTGCTTGTGAAAATTATTTTATTTTCAAACTTTATTTGGAAAATCCAGACATATTCAGAATATAAAGCAAAAAACCTTTGCCAATTATCATGTCCGATTCGTTCAAAAAACAATTTCCAATAAAAAGTTCGAAATTTTGTTTCCAACGTGGAAATTCCTTTTGACTCATGTCAGTGAATCAGGCTAAAAAAATCATGATATTAAAATCAGTATACATGTTTGCATAGTTGAGTTGTGCTCGACAAAAAAGTTTGTTACTTTCATATATTTTTCTTTGAATTAGCCTTCATTTGTTCACGCTGGCTTATACGCCAACCCAACAGGTCGAAATGTCGCTGTTCACATTTAGTATATTTTTTTATTACTGAAGTCATTAAGTCAATTGTGTGTATGATTTCATGTCAACCTTTTATGCTATCGCTTACTCGGCCATTTTTTTATGAACCTAAAACTTAACGTAATGTTGATGTTGCCTTGAACTTGTCTCTGTCAATAAAAAATCATCAATATTATCTGCAGAGGAGAGATGAGAGACGAAGCAAAAATAAAAAAATTACAACCATAAACAAAACGTCAAAGAAATGAAAAACATATGTTATATGGAAAGAGTACAACACTTAAGTGTATTAATATATGTACTAAACAAAAATTGTACCCGGTCGCATATTCCTGCTTTTGATGGTATCAACGAATTATTTCTTCGTTGGATTCGTAATAACTTTTCCGACGTTCAATCAAAGTTGTTTTGGACGGTTTCAAGTCTGAAGTTCACAAAATAAATGCTGGTGTGCCCCAAGGCTCCGTATTGTCTCCGACACTATTTCTTATTTTCATTGATGACCTCGTGTCTGAAACTACTAATCCACTTAACTGTTTCGCTGATGAAAACACACTTGGTTCATTCAATTCACATTTGAACAGCATTGTCAAATGGGGTATTAATAATAGTGTGGCCTTTAAGTTTATGATCCTTTCATGGGCCGCATGTAAAAAATAAGTTATTGTTACAGATGTACAAGCAAATATAACTGATAGATAGATATAGATAGATAGATAGATATAGATATATTTTATTCATCTTATATCGTTTACAGTTAACAATTACGCACATTATTGAATAAATTAAGGCATGACATTAATGTCGTCTGCCTGAATGGCATCATATTAACATTATTTCAATTGATAATTAATTTTTCTTATTTTTTTTGTTATATAAACATATTTGGATGATTAACTTAGATTGCTTAGTTTTTAATACATGGGTCAATATTTCAAAACATTAATATTTTTCACTCCAAAGTGGACCCTCGCTCAAAAGAACCTATTTTGGTAGACGAACTATTATGTCTCTTAATAACTCTATAATAACCACTTTAAAACAAAGAGTCATAACATTTGATCAAATATAACGGTTTTTTAAGTCAGGGAAATAATACTTGTATCAGGGGAATGACAAAAATTTATATTTACTCCGTTGATTAGATGGATATTTAATTTTGCGAATGGTTTCAGGAGTGTAAAGAAAAAAGAGAACAAATACTAACATGAAAAATAGCATCCACGACTATGTTGCACGAACTTGCTCTCGTGATTCAAGGATTTTGCGAGATAAAACATTTTATAGTAATAATCGTATTTTGTTTGATATTTTGACCGAGAAAATGTGAAAAAATTCAAAACTACTAAAAAAACTGTAAATATGTTTAAATGTAATATTATTTATTCTTCTAGAGTTACCAAAACGCAATCAATCATTATAATGAAACTTGAAAGTCAGGGGAATGACACAAAAAATAATGTTAGGGGAATGACTCCGAAGGGTGTTTTATGAGAATTAAATGGAGGTTATTAGAAAATTAGATGTTTTATACTATTTTTCACGTAGGCCCTTGTAAAAGACACAGACGAGTAAAACTTTTTAATTTGTATACCACACAGTTTAGTAAAAAACACGCGTTAGAGGAATGACAATTTCGCTTGACGAAAAACAAAATCATTGCCTTAACTTGAAATAAAAAAGACAACATAGTTTTTGTTGAAAACCTTACTTCAATTTTCATAAAGAGCAATTCTGTTCCGTTAAACAACAAAAAAAATCAGTTTTCTATTTTGAGCCTATGTATATATTTTTTAAATTTCCATTGGTGGGATAGAAATGATCAATTTATGGGGGACACTTACTTAATAGCTCCTATTTAAAAAAATAAAGCAATTAAAAATCATTTTAACTATTTTTTAGTTAGGATGCATATATTATTAAAAAGACTGCATCATTAGACTTTTTGTATCGTTTTTAGTTTCGTTGCTAAAATTCAGACAGTGTGGTAAGTAGGCCTGGGGACACGTCAGGGGAATGACATTTTGGGTGTTCAAATGGAGATAGCGGGTATGATATTTTTTTTAACTTTATTTTTTTCTAGAACGAATATTAGAATTAGAACCCGTTTGTTTCAAGCCATCCAATAAACAAACTTATAATAAAATTTTGTACTTCGGTTCAAAAATGAAGGAGACTGAAATATTAATATTTTGAAATATTGACCCACATATATTATTTTTCTTGAAACAAGGCAATTTTTGAACTTTTAGTTTAGGTAAAACAAATTAGAAAGCAAGTGTGTAACTTTTAGTTTAGTTGAAACAGAAGAGCAAATATGAAAGGAACTTTTAGTTTAGTTAAAACAAAATAGCTAATAAATATGAAATTTAGTTTTTTTTTTAATATAGCAAATAAGTTGTAAGATTCTTTTAAAAGCTTTCACTGTTTATTTTCTCTCTGTAGTTTATTGCTTCCGTGGTGTATTTGAAGAGCAGGAGCCAATTTTCACCATTCAAATAGTTGAACAATTCGTCTTCCGTGAGTACATTTTTCCCCAAGTAATATCTCCTAATTTCCTTAAGTACAGGGCAGACTGCAATAAAGTGTAGAATATCTTCCTTCTCTCGAAGATTGCAAAGGCAACAAACTGAAGATCCTTCTGTTCGATGTGGTACATAATTTAATCTTAACAGCTCTCCTCTTATTTTGAAAATTGTACCTATTATGAAGCTCGAATAGGAACTATTGAAGTAATTACGCTCATTCAGATTATATATACTTTTGGCATAAAATTTTCTTTCGGTCGATGCACGCGCTTTTTCGTTGAAGGAATACCTCTCGTTTTCATCTGTTAGCGCAATCACCTCGTACAAAGACCTTCTCCAATTATCCACGTTCATTTCCGCCAAATTTAGTGTTATGCCACAGTTGGCAGCTAGATTTATCCATTCTTTAAACACTAATCTTTTATTGAGTACAGCATACTGAAGAATGCGTTTTGGGAGCCTAGAATCGTCCATCTTTAGCACTTTTATCAAATAATCCGTATTTAGTTTAAGTGTGGAAATAAAAAGAGTTGGAAGCCCGGTTTCAAGGTAGTACATATCTGTGGTGCTTGGTAGAAACATGATAACTCCATTTTAAAATGTGCGTCTTTACGCCCACTTTACATTGACCTAGAACCTAAACCAGTTTACCGATTTTCTTCAAATTTGGAATACTTATGGAAATAACATTTAAAAAATTACATTTCAAATTTGAAGAAAATCGGTTCACCCGTTTAGGCTGTAGCTCAATGTAAAGTGGCCATAAGGACGAAAATTTTAAAATGGAGTTATCATGTTTCTACCAAACACCACAGATATATTTTGGGGTACTAACTGGGAGGTAGAAAATTTTCCTCAGGAAGAAACGCAGAAGATATTCCACAGTTTCAAATTTATGAATCCCCCACACTTAGGCACCGTAAAATAAAATTGATCGCGCAGTGGCATTGAATACTCTATACTTAATGTCGACTGAAATTATTTTGTTACAGAAGATTCTTCTCCAATTTGCGCAAATAGCTGACTTTGCTTTATTTAATTTTGTTTTAAGATGCGTATCCATATTTAAATTGTATGAAATCTCCATTCCCAGGTAATTATACTTTTTTACCACCTCCAGGTCTTTTCCGTTATACTTCCATTTTTCATTGGATGCCAACCCTCCTGAGCCATTTTTAAAAACTATAACTTTTGATTTATCGGTGTTAACTTCCAATCCCCAAAGTCTGCAGTAGTCAAGTAGTTTGTTGATCATCAATTGAAGGGATGAAGGAGACTCAGCTAATATGACTATGTCATCCGCATACATAATAGTCTTTATCCTTAGATTACCTATTTCTACCCCGCAAGTAAGACTATCAACTAGATCGTCGAGGAAAAGAGCAAAAAGCAAAGGGCTATGGTTACATCCCTGCCTTACCCCATGTAGAATCTCAAATTTATCTGAGAGATCATTGGGTGATATGCATAAAACGGAAGTATTTACTACAAGTAAAAGATAATAGTAAATACTATAACTTTAAGCAAAAAGTTAAATTTAAAGTATTTACTTCATTCCATATGCATAAAGTTTAGTACTTACTAACTGGCAAATACTTTCAGTATATACTAAATTCATCCAAGTAAATACTAGAATTCATCGGAAATTGATAGTAAATACTCTTTTAAGCAAATAATTTTTTCAATTCATAAATATTAAAATTGGAATCGAAGCAGAATTGCAACCGCTATAAAATATCCAAAGTCCCCGAAATCCCCGCATTGGCTTTTTGTGTAGATGCAGTTGAAGAGGTGCAGACGAGAGAATTTGAAGGTCTATTAAACTAAAATATTTGTTTTGGTGCAACCTAGTCATATGATACATGTTTAAGGGTTGTTTTTAACGCTGAATCTAATGAAACCAAATTAAAAATGATACAACTACCAACAAAAAAGTTATAGTCCTTTTTATGTAATGATGACTTTTTATCAGGTACAACAGGTAAAATATTACCGAAAACCCTTTGAAAATAACGGTATGTTAATGAAACTTGGAAAAATGTTTCATTTGTCATACGAACTAAGAATCAAGAGAGTCCCTAAAAATATCCATTGTGAAAGGGTGTTTTTTTAATGGGGAGGGGCAAGTGTAGAATGTTAACCATAACACCCACAAAAATACTCTTACACTCATGAAACTCGCCAAAAATATTAAACTTGTCATCAACCAAGAATCGAAATAGTACAAATATCTTTGTTCTAATCGTGTTTTTGGTGACTGGTAAATTTTGACCTGTTCTACGCAAAAAACGACTTCAAAAATAAATTTTTGCTTGAAAAGAATCATAACTTTGTTAGTTAGATTCAGCGTTAAAAAATGTCCTTAAAGCATATACCATACTTTGGGTACCATATACCTCAATTACACCAAATCGGAATTTGGGCTCAAATCTTCCAACTTCTTCCCAGATTTTCCCTCTCTTTAATAAACAAACCCCCAGAACAAACTTATTTATGTGAACTATTTTGATTCTTGGTTGCCATGACAAGTTTAATATTTTTGGCGAGTTTCATGAGTGTAGGAATTTTTTCGTGGGCGAACTAACGCGTACAAATTCCGCCATTTCAGTACTGTCAACACTAACTTAATTTTAATTTATATCAGCGACGTGAATCTCTTGAGAATAGAGTTAAGACTGTAAGTCCAGTGGCGTAGCGTAGCGTAAAATTTTTATTTATTTGTTTATTCAATTGCAATACGACTGCAATACGCTGTCAAATGAAAATTTTCCGCTTCGTTTTCGTAAGTATTTCGTTGTCTTGTTAGAAACAAACTAAAAATTTCGTTTCGCATCAGCAGCGTATTAGGCTTTATTCATTTCCACTTCTTTCAAACTCAGTCAACTCGCTTGCGTCGCATAACAGAGTTGTAGATGTTACGATTCTCTACAAAAAAGCTTAAGATGATACTTTTTTCTAAAACTGTATCATTTTCCGAATGAATTTTTAATAATAATGAATAATAGTAATAATTTTCTGTTTCCGAAATCTCAGAAAAATCAACAAAAGAAACTACTTTCTTCAGCATTACCTACATTTTCTTTATAAACATTTTAGTGGGAATTAGTATTTTCTTTTTATTGAAAGGTTTTTCTGTTAACGACCAAACTTTTGGTTTCAGTTCCGCCCCGGACAGAATATTATAGGGACGCCAAAATTTAATTATTATGTAAACTGCTGAGCACTTTCGATAATCAGCAAGGTAGTTTTGCGTATTAGTATATTTCAATTCATGGATTCGTGGATTCGGTCATTGAAATTCAATGCGTAGCCTTTCTGATCACGTAGATTCCCACCTAAATTGCAAAACCAGTAATTCGCATGAATACATTTGCGTAGGGCGTTAAAATTTTACAGTTGATACCTATTGGTTATTAAATTTCTTAGCTCCGTAAATATTGCGGCAAAGTTTTCCGCCCCCTCATAAAGTGCCGCCCGGGGTAGACCGCCCCCTCCACCCCCTCTACGCTACGCCACTGTGTAAGTCCTTATGTTTTCGAGACTACATAGTTATGTGTTCAAAGCAAAAAAAGTAGGTACTTTGAAATTTTCGTGTTGCTTTTCTTTGACTTTGAAAAAAAGTAGTAATTCCTACAGAAAAAAAGTACTTGCTAGTTTTTATGCATACAGAATAAAGTATTTACTCAAAAAGTTCATCCGAAAACAGTAAGTACTGTGGCCAAAAGTAAATACTTTATTTTCAGCATTTACTGCATTTTTATGCATATCAAAAAAAGTAAATACTTAGAAATTCTCAAGTAAAAGCATTTACTATCTTTTATGCATATCACCCATTGCCGTTGTAAATTCTTGCTTCTGTGTTTTGATACAGTTTTTGAACTGCTCGAATCAAATTGCTTGAAATTCCAAGGTTATGAAGCTTGTAAAATAGTGCATTTCTGTTAATCATATCGAATGCTGCTCTGAAGTCGACGAAAAACGCATACAAATTTTTATTTTGGTCAAGTTTCCATTGCGCAACCGATTTGAGCACAAAAAGATTATCTATTGTGGAGTACCCTTGCCTGAATCCCGATTGAAATTCACTTAATTTGTTGTGAACTTGAGTCCACTTGCTGAGCCGGCTATAAGGTAGTGAAGTATATATTTTTAAAGCTGCATTCAAAAAAGAGATCCCCCGATAATTATTAGGTTCCTTGGATCTCCTTTCTTAAAAATTGGCAATATCCAAGCCTCACAAAAATGTTCCGGTATGGTTCCAAAATTGAAAATTATATTCAACGCTTACGATAATTTATCCTTGAAAATATCTGCGCTGTACTTATAAAATTCTGCAGGTATACCGTTGGATCCCGCTACTTTTCCATCTTTCATGGTTTTCAGCACAGCGTCAACTTCATTCGTAGTTATTTGACCATCAAGTAAATTGTCACGCCAGACAGGTTGAGCATAGCTCAATAATATCTCTTTAGATGATGAAAAAAGATTAGAGAAGTGAATCTGCAGCTCATGCACTGTTAGATATGAGTTTCCTTTCTTTTTCCAATTATCGTTTAATTTTTTCGTTAGCTCCCAAAACTCCGCTGAATCCCTGCACTGAGTCAAGGCAACAGCCAATTTCTCTTCATTAGCTTTCTTCTTTTCGTTACAGACTCGTTTATATTGTTTCTTCGCTTCTACGTAGTCTGCTTTAAAAGTAGCTAAATCATACTGCCTCACGAGGTTAAGAAGCGCCAAGGATTTCTTTCGTAGCTTTTCGCATGTGTGGTCATACCATTCATTTTTTCGGTATAATTTAGGCGACTTTTGTATGTAACTTGCAGCCTCTTCTATTATAGCTTCTAGTTCCCATATTGGTACAAAGTTTGCCATTGTTTTATTAATTCTCATCAACGTTAGATTTTTGTTTTTTTCTTTAAACTCGTTCCTAGCTGAGCTTCTCCATTTTAGTTTATTTTTTTCGATATTTCTTTCTTCTACAACAAGATCTTGGTTATCATCCTCTTTAATGGTTAAATTTATTTGTAGATGATCAGAAAACGTTGCTTCTTCAACCTTAAAGTCTTTAAGGATATAGTGCCATTCTCCACCTAAAAGACAATAATTTATTAGAGAGCTGCCCTGTTTTCCAATAAAAGTAAGTTCTCCACGTAAATCTCCCGCCACGCTTCCATTTAAAATACTTAAGCCAAAATCATTGCAGAGCTCCATTACTTTCCTACCTTCCAGGTTTATTTTTAAATCTTTACTTTATAACTGTGTACGACTATTTTGACAACCTTTAGCTTCTCCTGGATAAAATCCAAAACAGAGCTTTGAAACTGATATGTAACAGACCAATCTCGAAAGCATTTGTTTCGTTAGAACACCGTCGTGATGTTTCTTCCTTATCACTTTTTTATCGCTACTTTTTCAAACGTTGCTCTGTTGCTGCTAGCTGCATTTCACCCATTAAAGAATTTAAGCGTAATAACTACTGTGCTAAGAATGTCGATCATTATTCTCTTGAGCCCAAGTTCTGACGTACCGTCAAGTATAGAGATTCGTTTTTTAGTCAGAATTCCTTACCCAACTCTGTTTTCCTTCGTAGTTCAATATCCAGGCAATTAAGAAAAATGTACATCGTTATCTCCTACTCTATTCTCCCTCTATTTGCCAAATGCTCGCACTATGTGAAAACATTTCAAGGGTATTCATAACAAACAAATCGAAGGTTATATTAAAATTTAAATAGGCTTACTCTCTTTTCTTTTCTTGGCAATCAATAAATAGACGAAGATGCATTATGAAGACCTTATTCGATATTATGAAAACTACTTTTCAAAAGTTGGATGGATCTCTGTTATAGAACTATTCGAATACTGAACTGAGGATGTTAACTCAGGAAGAATCACACCCAGACTCATCCCCAGGGATAGCTATCTACCATGACCCTAGCGTCTTCACTGCTTTCTTGATAGACAATAATTTGAAACAGAATTCATATCTTCCACTTGCAGCTTAAGAGGCATTTTTGATTTAAAATGTTAAATAAAATCAATTCCAATCTTGATAATTTTATTTTATCGCAATCCACAAGTGACCTTCAACATTCCTATATCAAAAATGAAAAAAAGAAAACAACGCAACCTATCCTAAACCTCTTTGGCAATGCTTATGTTCATGATTTAATTCGTAAATTTAACGCTTTAACGCCACCGTGAACGAACATAAACTCCGTGAGAATCGAATCGTAAAAAGCAGTTTCCCCTATATTGTTATTATCCTGTAATCTCCTTGGTTTAACAACGTCTACTCACACCCCCAACCGCACATTATACAATTTCATTAATGCGGATGAGGTAACATTTGTTGCTGTACTATATGTCTTAGGATTTTGTTTTCCGACAAGTGGGTACAATGGGGAGGTCATAGGCGGCCCCTTAACGTGATGGTTGGACATATGTATGTATGTACCTAAGTACATGCGGAAAACGGTAAGGAGACGTATTTTTAATTTTCTTACATGATGATGCGTGTGAATTAAAATTTTATTCGTTTTTTTTTTGCGCGCTCATCGCGCTCATTTAACGTGTTATTACGTTCATTATGCTTGCTTGATCAAGTATATTAATTAAATATTAATTATTCCTTTGTGTTAAAAAACAGGAGAATGTAAAAAGAGGGCGTGTGAAGCTGGAAAATGATTTAATTTTAAATTACATACCTGGGTGGTATTTGTTTATAAGAAGTTAGGATATCTCGGAGAAATTCGTTATTCTTGAAATATATGTCGTCGTCGTTCTATCAAAACTCCCTAAGTCCATTTCTCTCGAAAACGTGAGACCTTTTTTGAATATGATATATTTATTAAAATATACAAATTTTAGTTCTGTTAAAGGTCTCTAAATCTTATGTTGGTCTATTTATAAATTATCAAATTCCCTAAATCAAACATTTTCAAATTGTGGTTAGTACAAGTCCATAAAAAGTATCGATGTCTCAAAATAAATAAAAATGGACTTAGGGAGTTTTGACTGAACGGCGACTCTTTTGTTATGGTAGCTCCTTTTGAAAGATTAAAGCCGCCCAGCCAAATCTTCCATATGTTCAGATTATAAGGACTAAAAATGTCTTTAAGGCCTCAAATCTATTTTACTATTAAAAATGGTATATACAAATATTCATCAATTTTATTTTCTCCTTTTAATAAAAATTCAATTTAAAATCTTTTCCCCAGAACTTGAATCTTTCGCCAATTATATTTTGAATTTAAATTTCTCTCTGAATTCGCTGGATTTTAAAATTTTAAAAGCAAAAGAAGAAAATTAGTTAAATAAAGGTTCTTTTGCATTGTCACAAGCATCATCCTTCGCATCGATGGAAATGCATTTCCTCTTCTGTTCATTGGCTGCTCATAAGGACGAATCTAATTGTACCCCATGTCCCTCCGCCAGCACACCAAATGCACCCTATACC
Source organism: Dasysyrphus tricinctus (assembly GCA_963921185.1). Taxonomy (NCBI): domain Eukaryota; kingdom Metazoa; phylum Arthropoda; class Insecta; order Diptera; family Syrphidae; genus Dasysyrphus; species Dasysyrphus tricinctus. The sequence goes on from OY992533.1 coordinate 7,393,024, forward strand.
TAATGCAGGGAGACGCTCAATAAATTACTCAGCATTAATTGCTCGCTTTAGCAGAAAGGACATTCCAACAACGACCAGAAACCATAAAGAAATAGAAACGACCAAAAACTAAGAACACACACGCACACACCAATAAACTTAAGTATACGCGAAAAAAATTGAATCCTTGCAAACTGTAAAAATTGAAAGTTCATTGGTAATAAATTTCCAATTAAATTCTTTCCAATTCCTTCGTCATTCATATACGTTCACTGCTCGACTACTTACATAAAGCAAAAGGAAAAGGCAACTATAACCGTTTGTGGACGACAAAAAGAAAATAAAAGTCCTTAAGAATTTTGCTCTTCTTACCATCATCGTCGTCGTCGAACAGTGGGGTATTTTAACAAAAACATGTAAATTTGTTCGTATTTGTAGTTCCAAAAAAAATCAATGAGTGAAAATAAAATTTTTTAGGTAGGAATCAACAATAAAACTAACCTTCAAGACTTAAAATTGTGACAAATTTTTAATTTTAGCTTTGATTCCTATTTTTATATAAGAAATGGAGACCAATTAACATAACAATACCGTGTTTCTTGCGTTAAAATTATCAAATTCGGTGCTGGTCAAGGCATGTGGTTGTGGTCAAGCATGCTGGCCTATGTTAACACCGATAATGTGAAAAAAGTGAAAAAATTAACACAGAACTTTAAAAAATGTGTTGGCAAATAGGTTCCGTTTTTGGGATTTTCTTTGCCTTTTTCTTGTTTTTTTTTTTATTTTCTCAGTTTATTGCTATTTTCAATACATATTTAATGGGAAGGGTGCAAAATCCCGAATGCCAAAATCCAGAAATGCAAAAAATGAGAATCCCGAATGCCATAATCCCGAATACCCAAAATCCGAATGCTAAAATCCCGAATGGACAAAATCCCGAAAGCCAAAATCCCGAATGACAAAAAATCCCGAAAATATTCGGGATTTAATACCGAATTTCAATACTATTTTAGTACTATTTCAGTACTTTCAAAGAAATCAAACTGTTTTGTATGGCTTTTGACTTCAGGGGGTAAATTCTCGATCTGTGAAACTGTGAAGTGATAAATATGATAACACCTTCACGCCAAATGCGATTCTCGAAGTGTGAAAAATTAAAACAAATGCCAAAATATTTTGATGTGATAGTTCGTTTATCACAATCATTTCATTCTGTGAAAAGAAAAATGATAAACAGAAACAAATTGTGCTCATTTGATACACCTAAGTCGCCATCTTGGTCTTTGTATGACGTCACAATCACCTTTTTCTATGAGCAATTGGTAGCATTTTTCATGTTAGTACTTTTTAGTACTCACTTTGACAGCTATTTTTCATAACGAGTTCGAGAATCGCCTTGCGCGTGTTTGTGAAGTGATAAAATGATAAAACTCTGTGAAAACTGAAATGATAACTTTGTTTTCATTTCACAGTTTCACAGATCGAGAATTGACCCCCTGCTCGCTTTGACATCATGACATTGTCTATAAGAGAAATTTTAAAATAAATAATCACTTATAAATCTTGAGATATAATATATTAATTGAATTTTTCTTTGATAATTAAAAAAAAAAAAAAAATGCACGACTGGGTCGCACGTACTTGCTCTTATGTTCAAGACACTGCGAGTTTAAGAAAATTGTATATACAAACATGGAAATTATGAGAGAAAAATGTAGAGAAGCATGAAATACGACATTTAAATTAGCTAAAAAAATTCTTTTGGCAGTTTGAGGTGAAAAAAAAGTATGCAATCTTAATTCATGATGGAATATGATTGTATGGGAAAAAAAATTTTAAAATCGTTGGAGCGGTTTTTTTTTAAATTAATTTTTTATATATAAAATTCTTAAAACATTTTTAAGAACAAATTTTGTAATGCAGATTTAAACTATATATTTATGTGCATATAAAAACAAAATTTGAAAAAAATTGTCAACCCGTTTTTGAGATATCGAATTTTCAAAAAGAAAGTTTGAAAATTTTTTGATGGTAGATCGTACTAATTTTAGTACATGAAAAAAGTTTAATCAAAATCGTAGGAGTCGTTTTCAAGCAAACAAATATTTTCCCTTGCGGTTTTTTCACTTTTGTATGGAAGGTACCGTTATTTTTTCATAAATGTAAAATTTGTTTTAAAAATATTTTAGAGAGTACCTACTAAAAAAGTCTTAAATATCGAGTTTCAAAAAAATCTATGATGCCGTTTTCAAAATATTTGATTTTCCAAAAAAAATTTTGAAATATTTTTTAAAAATCCAAAAAATATTTTTTCAAAACTGTTGGTACACAAAACTATTAACATTTTTTGGAAGCTTCTGTATAAAAAAAAATAATTGAAATCGGTCATACCATTTTGAAGAAAATCAAAAATTAAAAAAATTGTTCCTTGGGAGGTACCATTAATAACCATTTTTGAAAAATGGTTTTCCATCCAAAGAAAGCCTTTACTAAAATAAATTTATTGAATTTTTTTTAAGAAAAGTTGTCGAGCCGTTTTTGAGAAAAGTACGATTATGTAAATTTGCCAAAAAAAAAATGTATGACAGGTACCGTTATTTTTGGTTCTAAGAAAAAAATGAAAAAAAACTTGTCGGCAGAATCACCAAAAACCACTAAGTACCAAGTTTGATGAAAATCGATCGAGCCGTTTAGGCTGTAGACGAACAGACAGACAGACAGATAGACAGACAGACAGACAGAATTGTGCCACCCACTTTTTTGGTGTTCTCTATCATCGTAATATCATGTTTGATTGTTATCTCAAATTTTTTTTTGCACGAATCCAAAACTTGCATAATACTATAATCGCAAGTAAAAACAATAGTTTCCAACCGTAACTTTTATTTAGTTTAAGTTATATTCAAACGAATCTATGTCTACTCTTTACAAATAATGAGGAGATAATGTTCTTGTTCTGCTTCCGTGTAATATCCCTTGTTCTTAAAAACGCATCGCCTACTTGGCGATGAATATGATAATTGAATATGGTAATTCAAAAATGAATTGTTAAAAAACTGACCAACTATTCATTGAAAGTAAATAATGTTTTTTTCAAAACATTACAAAATGTACATTTTGAAGGCTAGAATCTCCTAAGGCCTAAGGCATTCGGGATTTTGGCATTCGGGATTATGGCATTCGGGATTCTGTCCATTCGGGATTTTGTTCATTCGGGATTTTGTCTTTCGGGATTTTGGCATTCAGGATTTTTTGCCATTTCGGGATTTTGGCATTCGGGATTTCGTACGCAACCATATTTAATAGCTCTAGAACATCTTACTTACCCGACATGTTTTTACCAGCAAGGGTCTCACAAGTACTTGACAAGTTTTCCTCGATGGATTTCAACCGACTTATGAGTGTCCTTTTAACCTATGGCTACCAACGGCTTTAATGGTGATTTACCTTTCCCAATCAAAGAATACACATAAAATTTGACAAATGCTTACAAAATTGCTGCTATATCCTAACAAATTAAGAGCGTCTCTATTGAAACACCCTTTATTACAAACAAATTAGGTATTAGGGTAAGTTTTCCGATAAAAATAATTTCCAATAAAAAGTTATCTTATCAACTGACCCGATTCGTTTCTATACCTACAATGATTGATACTAAACCCAGCTGCAACACATACAGTACAGTAGCACCGCTTCTCATATTTTCCCATATAAGGTAAAACCTTAATTTCTATCCCACGACTAAGACTGAGAGAAATCACTGTTAAAAACGAATAGAATTTTTGCCATGTTATTTAAAGGTCATTTTTGAAAACAAATGTGTTAGGTCAGTAATTAAATACTCGTTATGTCTTACCTTTTTATTTTACCTACCTATACAGAAAATACTGTAGTTTTAAAAATAGTTTTAAACATAATTTTGTGTTTTTTTTTTCAGATAAATTTGGGGAAAACCCTTTGAAGAATCGGGGAAAACCCCTTGAGGCATCTTTATTTTAAAATGGTAAGTTGTTTTTAAATGGATCATTGCAAAATTAAAACACAAAATATTACCGAGAAATCAAGTAAGTTCTTTAGTTTCATGATTAAAATAATATAATTATTATTTAAATTAGCGTCGATACATTCTACTCTTTAAAGACGTCAGCAAATAATTTATGCTCAATGATCACTTCATAGGTTAATACTCGTAATATGTAAGCGTTCTTCCCAAGTCTATAAAGTTCTTTGAATTTAGCCCAAAGTTCTGTCAAAGTTTATATGAAGAAAAATTACATTTTACTTAAACTCGTAGAAATTACGTGTGTGAAGTTAGCATGACAATTTTCAGCTAGACCAATGGGACCATCGCATTTATTATGCATTTCTATTCCGGATTTTGCAGTTCACCAAATAGTGGGTGTAACCGACTGTACTGTTAACTTCGCTGTGAAGTTAGCAGTGCCTGTCCTTTTCTCAGCAACTGGGCTAGCTAGGAATCTGAAATGAGGCTCTGAATTTGCAGTGTAATTTGCATGTCAAGAAAAATTAAGGTCCAAATTTTGAAGTCCTTATTTGAAAAAAATCGAATAATTTAATTTTTCACTGTTAACGTCACTGTGAAGTTAGCAGTACACATCCTTTTCTCAGTAACGAAGCTAGCTAGAAATTTCCAATAAAGCTCCAAATTTGCAGTTTTTTATGCACTTCAAAAAAAAACTAAGTTCAAATTTGTAAGTCTAAATTTGACTAAAAAATCCAAAAATTCACTTTGCACTGTTAACGTCACTGTGAAGTTAGCAGTACATATCCTTTTCTCAACAACTCAGCTAGTTAGAAAATTGCAATTGGGGTCCAAATTTGCAGTTTTTCATGCACTTCAAGAAAAAACTAAGTTCAAATTCTAGTCCAAATTTGACAAGAAATTCGTGTTCGTAGTTTGGGAAGTTCACAACTAAAAATTTTATATCTAATACTTTTTCCCATTCGAGTGATCAGTTGCAATATATTGCTACTTCAAAAAGGTGAAGTGTTGAAAATATAAGTTTCTCGTAAACAACTCTTAAACAGTAAATTAAAATAAAAAATGTTTATTAAAAAGTTGTAGCTTAAGTGTATGACCCTCTACAAAAAAGCATTAACATGAATTTTCTAGTGACTATCCTTTAAGAGTTCCAAAATTGGTCAAAACTAAAACTAGCGGTCGCTCAGTTCCATGATATTGCGACCTTTAAAATTGTCAAATTTCAAAAATACTTTTCGTGGACACAAAGATGTTTTTTTCTGTAAACTTTAGAGTTTGAAATGTTTGTTTAAGTAACTTAGTTTGATAATAAAATAACTCGCCTTGAAAAACATTGATGCTATCAAGGACCAAACAAGGGTTACTATTGAAATTCTCTAGAGCTTTGTCAGCAATGTAACCTTTTACCACGAGAGGCATAAAAAAAGGTCTCATCTGAGATTTGATCCCAGGATCTTCTGTTTACCTATCAATGGCTAATTACTAGGCTAATTCGCAATACAGTTGTGTAATTTTATGTTGAAAATGAATAACTTAATAAATACTTTAATTTTTCATCCCATTGTATGATTGGTATAAAGTTTATGTTTTTGTTGAAGAAATATTATGCTCGTCTACCTATATTAACCCTAATGAAAACTGTCCAATGCCTTGACTGAACTTGGAAAATACTTCGTATTTCTCCAGGTGGGATTGCATATAGATAGATATTTTCAGAATTTAAAAAACTAAACTCCCACTTTTGCACTCATAGTCGCAATTCTGGTCAAATTTACGACACCCATAAGGATTTGCAGTATATCGTTGGTATCATGCTTCAATCATAGAAATTTTCTTCTTTCATTTAATGTTTCTTCAGAATAGTCTAGGATCCCGCCATAGGACGACCTACCCTCATAAAGGTACCAGCTGAGTGGTATACAGTTTTGTAGGCAGTGTCTTGAAAAACAATTTGCACATGGGTTGCCTGTCGAAAAAAGGCCAAGGCATAGGGTTGCCAAGCAATTACCTACTCTCAATTTTTGGGGTTTTTCAATTATCTGCCCCAGCTTAGATGGTAAGCCTTAAGGATATACAAAAAATACCATATAAAGAAAATTCTATTTAAAAATTATAAACTACAATATCACGATAGATGTAACTTTAAGCCCTCACTTCCAGATTTTGGTTATACATCCACTCTCAAAATATGCTGTCGGCTCTTGTACTTGTATTTAAAATCCAAAATCATGCAAAATGTTCCTAGAAACAATAAGTGTGCAAATTTCAAAAATTCACTTCACTAAAATTGAAGGCTAAACACAAAATTTGATAAATACGGGTAATAGTTTTTTAAATGATCTTTCTAAAAATATATAAATATTTTTCATAGAGTATCATTCTGATTTTTGGTGAATTATTTCTGAAACCTCTATTTTGCTATTCTCGACTTTCAATTGTTCTTATCTCGATTCGCAAATTTTTAAATGTTTTCTTTACATATGTGATGATTTTCTTGTATTTCAATTATCTACCGATCGCAAAAAAAAATATTTCTATCATTTTTCGTTTGGAAAATAGATTCTAGACTTTTCTCTTTGTTTTCCTTCATTTACCCTACTGAAATTTAGAATTTCAAAAAATAGTTTATAATTTTTAAATAACATTTTTGTATATGGTATTTTTTGTATATCCTTAAGGCTTACCAGTTAAGCTGGGGCAGATAATTGAAAACCCCCAAAAATTGGGAGTAATTGCTTGGCAACCCTATGCCTTGACCACCTTTCGACACGCAACCCATGCGCAAATTGTTTTTTAAGACACTGCCTACAAAACTGTATACCGCTCATCTGATACCTTTATGAGGGTAGGTCGTCCTATGGCGGGATCTTCTACAATAGGTAAGTGATATTAGAAAATATTAGTTTTCCAGCTCAATTTATAGATTTATCTCCGATTTGTATGCGATTCTACCCCACTGTACATCATCGTTGGTCGGTGAATCAAATTATGGCCATTGATTTGGTCAGAACCTAGGATTAGAGGATGATAGAAGGGGCTGGATAGGGAGTGAGGGGCTAGGTAGCAGAGTGGTTAAATGAATTAATTCAATGGTAAGCAATCGTGACCTGAGTAGTGAGTACAGCCCAGGTTCTAGCAAATCAGGTCAAAACGCGATCGTCGTCGTCTTGGTCGAGTGGGCTAATTTACCCTCTAAGGGAGATTCGATTCGATTTGATTTGCAACGGTTATACATACATTTATTTTTACTTTTTTTTTTGTCTAATTTCAAACCGGAAGTTGGGTTTTATTCATATTTAATTGGCTCACCCAGGACCAGGGACAGTCTCTTAGTGAAGCCATAAGTATTAGAGAAGAAGAAAAAAAAAAAAAAACAAACAGCAGAGAGAGTATGAAATTAAATTAAATTGATAGAGCATCATTTTTTTAGCTCGTCTTTGCTTATCTATATAAAGTAACTCCCTCTAGTGGAATCTTGTGCTTAAAAGTGTAGATATGGTTCTTGATGAAATTAATGAGTAAAAACTAACTTTTGCTAAATTGCATTGCAAAAGAAACGGAAGTGGGTTGATGGAGGTTGGGTTAAATTTTGAAGGCAAAATGCAGTGGAATAGTGAAAGCAGCAGGAGAAGTAGAAGTCATCTACAGAACATATATAGAATGAGTCGTCTCTCCTCCTCTAGATGTACGATAGGGTAAAAGGCTGTCTTTTTGCTTTTTAGTTTATTGAAGATGGTGCGCTTCCGTTTGGCAGGATGCAAATTAATTGGATATATCTAATTGATCAATTTATGAGAAGAAGTGCATCATTTAGGGTGAGCTCTGACTTTCTGCATCTGATGCTGAGATGGTATAGAGATGAGAAGTGCAACCAAGCGCAAGTGGTAGTTATTGAGTGTTATAGATGATTGCTTATCTGGGGCTTTGGGGGTTGATATTGTATAAAACTTCCGTAGAGTGTTGTGAAAAGTTTCGGAAGATAAATAACTTTTTAAGTTGTGATCAAAGCATATCTAGACATTTATAATAACAAGAAGTTCTTTGTTTTTGAAGTTTACAAACTGGATAGCCTTCTTGTTTCATACAAAAAACAAAGTCTTACTACTGTCATTCAATCCCGGAAGCAAAGCAGTTTTCAGGCATAGGTAAACATTTAATATAAAAATGGAGTTTTATCAAAAATATCAATTCTTACATCTATCGAAGAAATAATGAAAGCAGATGATGTTTTAAGATTTGTTTATAAATTCAGTGCCTGCGTACTATACTCTCTCCAGAAAAACCTGTCAGTACAGGGAAGATAGGCCGTTGGCCTCTAAGTCTGGTTGCACTGGCATCTGTCTTAAGTTAAAGCTCTCAAAAGGTTTCCATACTTTGAATTATAAGCTGCCGCAAATTGGAGAGCAATGAAAAAGTTCTACTTAATTGTTTCGACATGGCAGAGGCAACTCTGTTGAAATGTGATGTTTTTTTGTTTTATTTCACAGAGTGAAATTTCGGAAGCGAAAGCGAGTATCCGATCCTGTTGGTGCGTACGAAAATTACAAAGAATAACAACAACAATTACTGTATGTTAATCAGTGGGGTAGTATCTTTTCAGTGGCAGATTGATTATTTAAGTGTTGTGAAAGTATACACAGGAACAACTGTTTTGAAAAAAAGCTCACCCATAAGCCCTGTACTGACAATTTTTGTTGGACAGAGTATAAACGGTTTTACATATAGATACTAGCACCCTTTTGCCTCAAGTGGCAATATACGGGGTATTTCTGATACGATAACAAGTTCATTGACTGTGCCGTCGGATTATCGTTACCTACTGCTAATAACTGCCGGGTTACAGTTTAAGTCTTTTTGTTCGTCAATAGACTTAATGAAATCAGTCTGATAACATTGGATAACCTTGGATAATTTGGGAAGTTATATGTAACGTTTCGTTATCAATTTGTTCGTACAGAATGTAGAACTACAATACCCTGTGTTATAGTTATGAAACATCTTTTGCTTCGTCCAGTCGTTTTCGAGTTATGATATTTCTTACTTAACGCCAAATGCTTATTTGTTATTGTGTCGCATGGATAGTTGTAACTGCACAGCTGCACTGCAGTTTGTATTTTGTGATTTGAGCAAACTAAATTACTGACCACAATACGTACATAAGCCGTTAACAAAAATACATTAGAAGTTTGCGTTAAAAAAAATTTTGCGACTGCATTTTTGACACAGATGACATGTTCCAAAGCGGCCGTTGTGTGCGAAATCTATACAATCAAAATTCTTTAGCTACATTCCTAGAATTCGTGATAGGATTGATTATATTTCCTCCGAACAAAAACTGTGCTTCTTAAACTTGAAAAGCTTCCCAACCATCCAAGATTGAATAAAACAGTAAACAGCTTTGTTCGTTGATAAACAGCTCCTCTATAGATGGTTGGGTGGCTGTAGAGCTCTCAAACCTCACTTCGGAAACTACCTTTAGTTTCATTATTTATAAGGTCATAATCCTGTTAACCTGATGCTATCCAGAAGTTAAATTCTCCGGCAGCATTTGCACCACACAAATCTACAAGTTTCGATAAATAATATTGAAACTCGTGCACTTCTCAGTTGCATGTGGGTTAAACATTCTTCTGAGTAAATTTTATAGCTTAAATATACCACTGGTCCACATCCTTGGCTTCCCATATTCTCTACAAAATGATTATGTTTCAGGGAACATCTCACCATCATAAAATTTTAATTAGAAGTTTAAAAATTAAAGTTTTCTATTCAACTTTCATTGTAATTGCAACATGCATCTCTTGGTTCTCATTCGAAATTATATTTTCAAACCCTGGAGAGACGCACCAACTTCAGTGTTCCAGTTGTTCCAATAAATATTATGCGGAGCTATTTTGGTTTTTGGAGAGTTGGAAAATTTTGCGGATGAATTTATGAGATGACTATGTGGACTCACTGACCGAATGTGTACGTAATAATTATTCTGTATTCGGCACGTTCAACAGAATCATGCAGGTTAAAGTTTCCCCATATGGAGAATTGGACAAAACGAGGAAACTCTGTTATAGTCCTCTTTTTCACAAAAACTACGAGTATCTGCAAATGCAAATGGAGAAATTGAGACGCAGATGTGGTTTTAGGATTTTGTTATTAATTAGAATAAATTGAAATCGAATGTGGATACCGAAATGTAGAACAGATGGGTTTGAATACCCAGCAGTTACAGTTAGGAGAGAAGATAGTTGGGTGGAATAGTCCTTTATGATGGAAACCCCCAGGTTTGGGTCAATTTAATTGAAATTAAAAATCTCTTTTGAAATTATAAAACTTATGACTGCATATTTTTTTAAGTTGAAGTGAAGTGAATTAAAAGATAATTGCAGAAATGCCTTCAGAGAAAAGTATCATAAATAAATATCATACAACTTTTAAGAACCAAACGGCATAATATATTCCTAAAACGAGAAGCCTTCCCTAACTATCAAAATAAAGGTGACACACCTTTTCAAGCCTCCAAATGTTTCCCAGACGCATTTAAAATGCTCAAATTTCAAATTATATCTGTTAGACATTTCCAAATATAAAGTAACCCCCTTTTTTGCCTTTTATAGGTACCAAATATTTGTAGATGACAGCTAATGAGCTTATTACTTGAGGACAAGCTGTAGATCGTCCAATAGATACATAATTAGAACAAAGGCATAGTCAGCGCACGCATATACATATGTACCTATGCATACATATTTTGTAAACCTTTTCAAAGTTGTACATAACATAAGTAGGCATATGCAAAGTCCTTGCTGTTGGATATTTTCCAAATCAGATTTGATTTAATTCACAAATTAACTCGGAATTCAACCACACGAATTTCATGAACCAAAATCAACATCGGTGCGGTAGCCTTCAATTTGGCTGTTAGCCACCATTCCGCTCATTTGCACCGCACTCAAAACCTCCACATATTTTATAAATATAAATACGCAAATATCAGAAAGACCGTATGTGTAGATGGGTACATCACAGATATTGTATATCCTATCCAGGCTGGCTTTGGCTATAATTCTATCCTTTCTCTGGCTCTGGCTATGGATGGAGCACCTTGCTCTATACTAATAAATTCTTAATGGCTGACGGCATCAGGTAAATCAAAATCCAAAAACTCACCGCTCCATAAATCAGGAGCACTTTAAAAATTAATTTCACTATTTGTTTGGATTATGCTAAACAGAGGACAAGAGAAAATTGTACCTGATGTTGGTATTATGTGGATACGAATATACAGATACACGTGTCCTAGAATCACATCAGGAATATTTTTCGGGGGTCATACCATACAACCTGCATCATATGGAACACCTATAAGTACCTAGCTCTAACTCATCTACATATGCGAGCATTCCCACGCATACAAACAAAAGGCGCATTCGAAATGATTTCCTAATTTATTTGATTTTATGCGCAGACATTTTGCTGTCCTGACCAGCAAATTGACAGAACCGAACAGAACATTTGTGCAAATTATAGACTCCTGCTGCCTGATGCTGTGGATGGCGTCGTATAGAGTGGTTGATGTGGTACAGTGGTAAAGCTTCAGGGATCGGCGGCGACCAGCGGCTCCGATCACAATTGGTATAGGGGGAACTGCAATTATAGATGGCAACCGTCAGAGATAAAAAACAACAATTATTGACCAACTGGGAAGGGGATGCATTCAGACCCATCACAGTCGTCCCGACACAACAAAAATCCTAACGGATATTCATATCACTTTCCGGGTTTTAAATTTTCTATCCTCTCCTATCCTCTCTCGGAGCTATTTCATCTACTAAACAAGCGAACGTTATCCATCTGGCTGTATGTTTGAATTTGAATACAAATTCAGGTGAAATTCTGGATTTGCGTAAATCGATTTGTGCATAAATTTTCAGAGCAAGTCCAGATTTATTTGCGGTGCCACGAAATGATTATTAAATTGAAACACTACCAGCGACATAGACCTTCCCTACCCTACTTGACCCCTCCTCTCACAGCCAAAACCTAGTCTGTTTGCCCTAAATGCAAATATTGGTAAAACTGACATCGTAGGTACATAACTACTTTATCTACATAATTTACCTAGCTATTTGTTTTGAATGCGGGAAAATACGTACGGCTTTAAGCAAAGACTTTGCATTTTAGAAACTGTACCTACATACTCGTTTGTAGGTAGGTATAAAGGTAAGATTTGGGAATGTTAAAAATAAGATCCATTAAGTAATCCACAATTTTTATTTATGGATATCCTTAGTTATGAGTTGATAACCAAAAAACAATCTTTTAAACGAAGCTTCAATTTGATATACACTGTCGGACAAAATAAAGTGCAAAAGTAGTTTATTTCTTTTTATACTACTGTTAAGCTGGATTTACACCTTCGTTCTCGATTCGGTGAACGTTGTTCCACAAACAACGAACTACGAGTAAAGTTCATTCATGATTCAAAACGGTTTTGAATTTCTTCGTTGTTCGTTTTCGATGTTATCATTTACACCTTCGTTGTTCCGCGTACGAGCAAAACCGAACAACGTACTCGTATGATAACAACGAAGGTGTAAATCCAGCTTTACGGTAAGATTTACCTCTCTGCGTTCGGTTCGTAAAACCTGCTTCTGGCTTTGTTGTTTGGTCATAGTCAAACTCTCGTTATCTGTTTTCCCCCAAACCGATCCCATTTTTTGACCCACAATTTTGAGTCATTTGTCCTCTGGAAGCTTGAGAGTTACTCGGGGTGGATGACAAAACTAAGTTCGCCGTATTTACTAGTATTATATCGTGTTGAGCCAGTGGATGGGCTGGAGACTCGTGGAACCGTGGACCGCATAACCCCCCCCCCCCCCCCACACTACGCCACTGCATCAGGCTATACTTTTCGAAGGTTCTTGATGCTGTCATCAAGAGAAGTTTAATATTTTAGGAAGAAAGAGTAAATTTTAGCAAAGAAAAATCCTTCGGAATATCTGCAAAATTTGCCATACTGCCACAGTAATAAATACTCCAAAATATTCGGATTTTGTAAAATGTCTCCAATCCTTATACTCCTCAAATTTTTACAGAGTATTTCTGGATAAGGCGCTTCACTGCATTATTGTTATTTCTGGTCTCATCACTGAGTCGTAGAGTCTTTCCTTCAACTTAGGAAACACTTTTCCATCATAGAATAAATCTTGAAATTCCCGCTTCCCTTTCGTTTCTAGTTCACTATTGAATCTTCTTTTGGCTTAAATCTAGAGAAAGTAACACAATTTCCAGTTAAAGAGCAATGAGACTTACAAATATTATTTTAGGTCAATATTTCTTGTCTTGTCAGCTATTTACAGATAAATTTTCTCTAAATTATGTATTTGCAACCCTTACAGAAACTTGATGACAATCTGATTGCAACTAATCAACTATAAGTAGACCCATATTTGGCTTTCGAAAACCCTCAGACCTATGTCTACAAGAAGATGGATATCTTTCGATTAAAAACTTATTCCCCCACACACACATTGTATGATCAGGTTAAAGGAAAGCAAAGGATGAGCATAGGAAAGAAAAGCCCCCAAAAAAACCCCACACACCGACATAAGACAAAAGAAGATGAACATTAAAAACGGACACTTTATTCATTTCCTATGGGCAAAGATTTATCGTTGTTTTCGTAGATTAAATACTAATTAACAAGACAAACTGAATGTGCGTTATTGTCTGTGTCTGTCTAGCCATGAACGGCCAAGTTGAGAAAAACCTATTTCACCGAACAACAACAAGCAGGTCCTTTTTGCATTACAGCATCAGCAAAAATTGAGCAACTTATTACCTACATGCTACATGCTACATACAATGTCGCATTAAACCATTTGAGCCTTTTTGGAATTTTTTTTTTTGCTGTATACCCTTTATTTTGGGTAAAAGAAAGGGTTATTCTTCTGTCATCCTGATGGTGTAAAATATGAAACCAAATGCACTTATGTATATCACGCATAACCAACTCACAACCCATACGCCATACCCCTTCCTCCCACAACCACTTAAAGTGTTTTCTGGTAATTTATCCTCTCACGGAGAAAATTTATGTGTCTACTCTGACCCCCAGTAGGATTATATTCGGTTGGAATTGCTTGTTATGATGTAAGAGAGGAGGTGACTACAACAAAAAGGATATTATTATTTGATATGTGTAACCATTCGTTTATTATTGTTGTTGTTTTTTGGTTTTGCTATCCTCTATCTTTGGTATGCTTCCTTACTGTGTTTTTGTATCCAATTTTTACAAAAAAAAAGGTCTTGGTTAACATCCTTTTTAAATGTTTTTTTTTTGTAAGTTACCCCTTGTTTGTTAAATTGTTAAAAAAAATTGATTTAAGGACAATGAAATTGAACACTGATTGCTATTGTTTATTAACCAAAAACCAGAGACGAGGGTAGAAGCAATCCTTTTTGTTTGATTTGTGTGTTTCAAAGATTTTAAATGGAAGATGCTCGACTCTACATTAGGTTTTTATAAAAGTTTGAGGTTTAAAAAAGAGAAACTAGGGCTATATGTACCTTACACATAAATAAATTAAACTGAGTGACTCAAAACTTTTATTAAAGGCTGACAGAATTTTAAATTGTAAAAAAAAAATACTCAAATAACTCCAGGCATTCATTATTAATTTGTCTTCTTTCATTTTCCTGTATACCCACCAGACAAAATGTCAAGGAATAGTCTAGTCATATTAGCCTTAAGAGCAACGAAATAACGGAATTAATGGTGAAAAGCTGCATTTTGGTGCAAAGCGTCCCCATGCTATTTTTAGGAAACTGTAAAAAGTCAACATCAGTACGAGTGCGGCTAACAATTTAAGGAAGGGTCAGAGGCCCCCCCAAACGGTTTTAAGGGAATATCTCCCCAACGAAAACTCTTACAGAAAAAATCTCGAGGACTGGGTTGTAGCTTATAAAATATCCTACAACAAATGTTAAGTAGGTACTTTTCTTTTACAAGGGTAACCGTTTTCGAGATAAATCAATTTTATTTGAAATATAAAAGAAGAGATATTTGGCTTTACAAGAAGGTATAACATGGCATTGTAAGTGTTACCGCTGTTTTTTAATAGTTGTTTCTGTTTTAAGTCAATTTTTTAGAAATTTGCCCCTCCCGGCTAAACGGGGGAGAAGAAAACCCCCCTCCCATACGATTTTTTTCTTTTCTCAACCCACGCTCTAGCTTTTTGTTACATTACGAATCACCCTGTATAAACAAAATACCATGTTATGTGCCTTCGACCCCGTATGATTAATGTAGTGGAGCCCGAATCGATGGAGAACGCTCCCAAAACCTTTAAATAGATCCCTGTATATATTTTTTAGAACTGTTTTCCAATTTCGCTGGGATATACCACGCTGGGAAAAACTCACCTTGTACTCAATTTCAAAGGTGGTGTAAAAGAGAACATTTTATACAGAAACATAAAATCCGTAACTCTACCGACTGAATTATCTCGAAAACAGTTAATCTTATGAAAAAAGGTACCCGATGTTTTTTGTAGAAAATTTTCTAGGCTACAACCCAGTGTTTGACATTTTTTCTATAAGAGTTACCGTTCGGGAAATATTCCTTAAAAACCGTTTGGGGGGCCTTTGACAACCCCCCCCCCCCCCCTTAAATTGTTACGGGGCGCTCATTTCGATGGGGACTTCTTATAGTTTCCTATAAGAATGTCATGAAGATGCTATGTACCAAAATCCAGCTTTCCGCCATTTTTTCCGAAGCGAAAAGCTTAAATGACTGGACTAGAAAGAGAAATAGAATTGTTTGGAGTTAGCCATTAAGTAGTTTGAAAATTTGAAGAAAAAAAATTGAAATTATAAAAAATATTGGTTTCGAAGAAGGTTGAACATGTCAAAAACCTTTTTGTATTAGTTTAAAACACCCAGTTTTGAACATACGACGAGTATAAAAAATATATCTGGATAGCTTTTTTTTAAATAAGTGTTTTAATTTCATGCACTCGAAATATTTACTGAATTTCATAGGAGTTCCTAAATGGGTACGAGTTTACTCACGCTCATGATCTGATATGTGTAATATCCCTTTAGGCTTGAATTAAATAAATCCGGAGATAAAACTCTGGTTCCCATTTAAGAAAAAATTATCAAGTCATTTCCCAGAAAAAGCATATTAATTTTCCGTTATTATCTTGTAACGATTATTATGTTGAATAATAATTTAAAACACTCTCTTTCTCTGTTTTGCTCATCTCCAGAACAATTAAATGCAGTTGTGCATCATTTTGAGCAATAAAAAGTGCATTTCAAACTCTTATCGCTGTATATAGCTATTTAAGTTAAATAATTGGCAATACAGAGTTTTGGCTAAATGCCCTGAAGAAAAAAACGGATTATACAAATCTTCAAAATGTACAATGTACAAAGCTTTGAAAACAAACATTTACTTCGCCGCCTCTCATTCCTATAAAAGGCCACACCCCAAAATTTGTCTCCTTTTTATGTTCAAAACAAATATTGCGAAATGCAAACGAAGAATAATAAATTATCCATTTTGTGCAAGTATGTGCATCCATGAAATCGGCTTTGAGCCGATAATAATTGTAACTTCCTCACACTTGCACAAGATGCTCCTTTATTGTAGATATGCTGCTAACAGTGTGCAGGCGGACGGACGGACGAACGATTCACAGGGAACAATTTCAAATGAATGCATCGCAGGGCGATAGAGAAAAGTACCTTCGATATGTAATGTACCCAATCCACTCTCTTCTGTATACTTGGTTCTGTGGTCATAACTCATTTTTAGAAAATGCAATAAAAAGGCACCTGCAAGCGGAATGCAAATAATAAATTGCCTCCATAAAATCATAATACAAGGACGATAATAATAATGCAACGGTTAAGGACGACAAACGATGAAAATGGCTACCGAATGCAAATGTAAAATGCAAATACCTAATGTGCATCTTCGCTTTGGAATGTTCTATACAGAACTGGGAGTAGAAGGGGTGTCTATGCCAATGTTTTGAAGCAGAATCCTTTTTTTTAACTGGAGGCATTCAAATTATATTACTCTGCAGTAGCATTAACACTTTTCAAAAGAAGGAGTATTTTTTTACGAGATCAAGGATATTTCCACACATTGTATAGGTACTGAGTAATTCTTAATCACAACAAAAACATAAATGTTAAAAAAGGAGCCAAGTTCTTATGTGTACAAGAAACCTGTGCGTAAAAAGTCAGCAAAAAAAAGTAAAGAGATCTAAAATATATGCCAAGCTTTAAGTTCATGAAATTTAATATCAAATATCTTAAGAAGAGTAATATCGAAACAATTCCAAATCATGACAGAAATTTGGTAATTAATGATTACTGATTAAAATTTGGTGGGTTCACTAGTCAAGTTTTCATACATTCTAAATTTGTAGTTAAGTAAGTATTTAAGAGAAAACTTGCCAAGTAAATCCACCAAATTTTAATCAGTAATCATTAATTACCAAATTTCTGTCATGATTTGGAATTGTTTCGATATTACTCTTCTTAAAATATTTGATATTAAACTTCATGAACTTAAAACTTGGCATATATTTTAGATCTCATTACTTTTTTTTGCTGACTTTTTACGCACAGGTTTCTTGTACACATAAGAACTTGGCTCCTTTTTTAACATTTATGTTTTTGTTGTGATTTCACTCCTTTTTGCAAAGATTTATTTTGCCAGGTGAAAGTCAAGCCCTACCGCTCTACAAAGTTTCATAATTCTACGACAGCCGAAAGTGCTCCATACCAATAATAGCAATTCTGATAAAGTGGGTGGATGGCATCCCCTCTGAGTGGACAATTCCAAATTTTCGATTTTTTTCCTTTCTAAGTACTTCAAGTCCTACCGACCTACCAATTTTCATAGTTCTACAACAATCGGAAGTGCTCCATATAATTTATAAGAATTTTAAAGAATGTGGGTGGATACTACGCCCCCTGAATGCAAAATTCCAATTTTTCAATTATTTTCTTTCTAAGTACCTTAAGCCATATCGACCTACCAATTTTCATTGTTCTACAACAATCGGAAGTGCTCCATATAATTTATAAGAATTTTTAAGAATGTGGGTGGATACCACGCCCCCTGAATGCAAAATTCCAATTTTTCAATTTTTTTTTCTAAGTACCTTAAGCCCTACCGACCTACCAATTTTCATCGTTCTACAACAATCGGAAGTGCTCCATATAATTTATAAGAGTTTTTAAGAATGTGGGTGGATGCCACGCCCCCTGTATGGAAAATTGCAATTTTTTCATTATTTTCTTTTTTAAGTACATCAAACCCTACCGACTTACCAATTTTCATTGTTCTACAGCAATCGGAAAGGCTCCATATAATTTATAAAATATTTAAGAAAGTGGGGCCACGCCCCCTGAATAGAAAATTGCAGATTTTCGATTTTTTCCTTTGTATGTACCACAAGGCCTACCTTTGTGCGAAATTTCAAGTTTCTACAATGTCGGGAAGTGCTCCATAATTTTGATGATCTGTCAGTGAGTCAGTGAATCAGTGAGTCGGTGAGTCAGTCAGTTACGGTTTTTGCGATTTTTGAAGTCCAATATCTTGGGAACTACTTATGCTAAAGAGTTGAAATTTGGTAAGCTACCTGTGTTTGATCAGTTCAGCAAATACTCCGAATTTGAATTTTCTGACTTTATTGGTACTGAAGTTAGAGGGGGGTTGAAAATCGCCTGAGTTTGTTCCTGTAAAAAGGGTGTAGTGCCGCGAACTTGGCTGGGCACTACCGTGCCCTTTGATTTAATTCACAATAGCCGCAATTGTTACTTATTCTAATCGGTTGTTTAAAACGTATCTAGTAACAACTTAAAACATTTAGTCATATTATGTAAAAGGTTTTAGGCTGGGCGCCCACATTTCCAATATATGTGTATAGTTTTTCCCTAATTGAAAAATCCCGTTTTTGGAAAAGCCATATTGAGCGCTTTTTTTTTATTATGCTGTGTCATCAGATGAAGACTTAAAATTTGCATATTATGAATTTTTAAACGAGTAGGTAATAGAAACATTGGAAAGTTTTAGATTGAGGATTCTAAATTACCTCATTATAACCTATTAGTTCTACACTGATTGTTTCATACGCCAAATGTTTATTTAAAAACAATCATTTGATATCTCAAGATGGCCTATCGCGTAGGGCCAGTGGAGCACTCTGATGGCCATGTTGGGCTGATTGCACAGCACTGCCCATCTTAACAGTTTCTATCCAATCGATAAATCATTAATTGTTAAAAAAACGAACAGTGATTAACTATAATAGTCCAGTCGTATTTTGTTTTTACCATGCAAATTTAAATAGGTTTATGTTTTCGGGGTGCTGAATCCGAATTTTTTTAACATTTATGTTTTTGTTGTGATTTCACTCCTTTTTGCAAAGATTTATTTTGCCAGGTGAAAGTCAAGCCCTACCGCTCTACAAAGTTTCATAATTCTACGACAGCCGAAAGTGCTCCATACCAATAATAGCAATTCTGATAAAGTGGGTGGATGGCATCCCCTCTGAATGGACAATTCCAAATTTTCGATTTTTTTCCTTTCTAAGTACTTCAAGTCCTACCGACCTACCAATTTTCATAGTTCTACAACAATCGGAAGTGCTCCATATAATTTATAAGAATTTTAAAGAATGTGGGTGGATACTACGCCCCCTGAATGCAAAATTCCAATTTTTCAATTATTTTCTTTCTAAGTACCTTAAGCCATATCGACCTACCAATTTTCATTGTTCTACAACAATCGGAAGTGCTCCATATAATTTATAAGAATTTTTAAGAATGTGGGTGGATACCACGCCCCCTGAATGCAAAATTCCAATTTTTCAATTTTTTTTTCTAAGTACTTTAAGCCCTACCGACCTACCAATTTTCATCGTTCTACAACAATCGGAAGTGCTCCATATAATTTATAAGAGTTTTTAAGAATGTGGGTGGATGCCACGCCCCCTGTATGGAAAATTGCAATTTTTTCATTATTTTCTTTTTTAAGTACATCAAACCCTACCGACTTACCAATTTTCATTGTTCTACAGCAATCGGAAAGGCTCCATATAATTTATAAAATATTTAAGAAAGTGGGGCCACGCCCCCTGAATAGAAAATTGCAGATTTTCGATTTTTTCCTTTGTATGTACCACAAGGCCTACCTTTGTGCGAAATTTCAAGTTTCTACAATGTCGGGAAGTGCTCCATAATTTTGATGATGTCAGTGAGTCAGTGAATCAGTGAGTCAGTGAGTCAGTCAGTTACGGTTTTTGCGATTTTTGAAGTCCAATATCTTGGGAACTACTTATGCTAAAGAGTTGAAATTTGGTAAGCTACCTGTGTTTGATCAGTTCAGCAAATACTCCGAATTTGAATTTTCTGACTTTATTGGTACTGAAGTTAGAGGGGGGTTGAAAATCGCCTGAGTTTGTTCCTGTAAAAAGGGTGTAGTGCCGCGAACTTGGCTGGGCACTACCGTGCCCTTTGATTTAATTCACAATAGCCGCAATTGTTACTTATTCTAATCGGTTGTTTAAAACGTATCTAGTAACAACTTAAAACATTTAGTCATATTATGTAAAAGGTTTTAGGCTGGGCGCCCACATTTCCAATATATGTGTATAGTTTTTCCCTAATTGAAAAATCCCGTTTTTGGAATAGCCATATTGAGCGCTTTTTTTTATTATGCTGTGTCATCAGATGAAGACTTAAAATTTGCATATTATGAATTTTTAAACGAGTAGGTAATAGAAACATTGGAAAGTTTTAGATTGAGGATTCTAAATTACCTCATTATAACCTATTAGTTCTACACTGATTGTTTCATACGCCAAATGTTTATTTAAAAACAATCATTTGATATCTCAAGATGGCCTATCGCGTAGGGCCAGTGGAGCACTCTGATGGCCATGTTGGGCTGATTGCACAGCACTGCCCATCTTAACAGTTTCTATCCAATCGATAAATCATTAATTGTTAAAAAAACGAACAGTGATTAACTATAATAGTCCAGTCGTATTTTGTTTTTACCATGCAAATTTAAATAGGTTTATGTTTTCGGGGTGCTGAATCCGAATTTGAGGTTTGCGAACTAAAATTCGTGACGCAACGTAGAAAAAAATGCTAAAACTCATTTTTTTAGAGTTTTTCACTACCTAATGGCTCGAAAACTACTAATTACTTGAAAATTACATCAAAGTACCATTAAAAGTACAGAAGACGCTCGATTTAGTGATTCTAGAAATACTGAACTATTCACAATAGTGAACACACAAAATTTTATATAAAAACGTACTTAGTATAAAAATGTCGCGCAAGAAATTTACATAGCTTGAGAGCTCTGAGGAATTGTTTCTGTTTTATGTTTAAACCTGAGTGAAAGCCTGATTTATTGCTTAATTCAAATTAAAAACATTCACATCGAACGAAATGTGCATTTTGGATCAAATTCATCTTTAGAAAGCCTTAGACAACTCCCGCTCGAAAAAGTGAACAATCTCGAAACAGTGAACAGGTCTGGTTTTTATTACTTCACTAAATCGAGCGTCTACTGTATACACAATCTCCAATAAATCTCAATTCAAGGTTTTTTTCTGCAACAACCCATTTGGAATCAAGTGCTAGTCGAAAATTGACGGTTTTTACTGTTTTCGAAAATCAACTCGAAGAAAGCACTTGGAAATTTCCTTGTGCGACAAAATTTGAATTTTTGTCTGTAACATGAACCAATACTTTTCTGATGGTCCTTGATGCGCTAAGTTTGAATCTGAACTTGAAATTGCTCTAGCACGTCACGTTTTTGAGATATTCGAATCTAAGGATTTAAAAAAAATGCATTTTTGTATGCAAATTTGGGGTTATATTTTGTATCGAGGTAATTTTTTTCGAAAAAATGTTAATGGACATTCTGAAGTATAAACATATTATTTCAAAATTCTTTTTGAATCTTTCAAATACCTCCATTCATCTTCGAGAAATCGTTAGTTTTCGTCTTATAACCTAATTCGTCATTAGTCTCAAATATCTCGGGAACAAATTATGCTATCGACGTAATTTTGAAAAAAAATTATAAAAACGGATCAAAAGGTTTTTGTTAAATAAGAAAAAATTTTTGAAAAAAATTGATTAAAAAAAACAATAACATTGGCTTGGAAACAACTTTATTCTACACACTAGTTTATATTTGATAAGATTTTTTTTATCAAGAAAAATACTAAAAACAAAATGTGTTTCTCCCTATAGTCTAAGAGCCGGTAGCAAATTTTGTGAGTGAACGCATAACCAAAATCTGAGTATGAGGGTTTGTAGGTGCATGCGTCTTGGTATTGAATATCAAAGTCTGGCATGATTTTTTTTGGCGCCCGTAGTAGGGACGAGAGATTGAAAATAGCGGTTTTTCCATTTGTTGTGTCATGAGTTAGACCAGTTGAATTCATTTATTAAAAATGAGCAATGATGCTTGGTCATTTTTCCTTTGTCCACAATTTTCCTTTTTAATGATCTGATTAATAAAACTCAAGATATGCCCTTAACTTTATCGGCCTTATTTTGGAGACTTTTTTTGATTGATTTTTAATTTTTTTCAAATCTCAAAATTTCTCTCGATATGGTGTGCCTAAAATGGTTATATCTTAAGTAATATCACAACAAAAACATTAATGTTAAAAAAAGAGCCAAGTTCTTATTTGCACAAGAAACCTGTGCGTAAAAAGTCAGCCAAAAAAAGTAATGAGATCTAAAATATATGCCAAGTTTTAAGTTCAGGATATTTAATATCAAATATCTTAAGAAGAGTAATATCGAAACAATTCCAAATCATGACAGAAATTTGGTAATTAATGATTACTGATTAAAATTTGGTGGGTTCACAAGTCAAGTTTTCATACATTTTAAAAAATTTGTGATTAAGTAAGTTTCCAATTTTTCAATTCTTTTCTTTCTAAGTACCTCAATCCCTACCAACTTACCAATTTTCATTGTTCTACAACAATAGGAAAAGCTCCATATAATTTATAGAATATTTAAGAAAGTGGGTGGATGCCACGCCCCCTGAATAGAAAATTGCAGATTTTCGATTTTTTCCTTTGTATGTACCACAAGGCCGACCGTTGTGCGAAATTTCAAGTTTCTACGATGTCGGGAAGTGCTCCATAATTTTGATGATCTGTCAGTGAGTCAGTGAGTCAGTGATTCAGTGAGTCAGTGAGTCAGTGAGTCAGTGAGTCAGTGAATCAGTGAGTCAGTGAATCAGTCAGTCAGTTACGGTTTTTGCGATTTTTGAAGTCCTATATCTTGGGAACTACTAGTGCTAAAGAGTTGAAATTTGGTGATCAGTTCAGCAAATACTCCGAATTTGAAGTTTCTGACTTTATTGGTACGGAAGGGGGGTTGAAAATCGCCTGAGTTTGTTCCTGTAAAAAGGGTGTAGTGCCGCGGACTTGGCTGGGCACTACCGTGCCCTTTGATCAATTGGATCATTAAAAAAAAAAAACCTTTGGACTTAGGGAAGATAACAAAGCATCATTTCCCATTTTTAAAAAATGAAATGAAGTGATTATACCCTTGACACAACAAATGGAAAAACCGCTATTTTCAATCCCACGTTGCCTCTACGGGCGCCAAAAAAATCCTGCCAGACTTTGATATTCAATACCAAGATGCATGCACCTACAAACCCTCATACTCAGATTTTGGTTATGCGTTCACCCAAAAAATTTGCTGCCAGCTCTTAGTCTACTATATGCGAAGACAATCCAATCATTGTTCTTCACTTTATTGCATATTGAACACCTGAAAACGTTCTTGAAAATCTGGAATTGGCGATTTTTAAATAACATAGGGCCTCTAGCTTCCAAGTGCACAAATGGAAAGTAACCAGTGTGAGCACACTGAGGGAAAAATGAATGCACTCCGTACAGAACCATAAATGTAAATTGTATGTACCGATGTTTGCAAAGGATTGCCATCGAAGGTCTATTCACTAAGTAAAGTTAATATGTACTAGTTAAAATTCAAGTTATGTATCGAATAAAACTAACAATCTAGAGTACCGATTTATGTATTGGATACAGACGTAATATACTCATTACAAAACTATGGACCAGCTAAAGTCAAATATGTTTCGATTTAATAAAATTTAAATTTAAAAATTAAGCTTATGTGCTGAGTAAAAGCAATGTGTACTAAGTCTATCTCGATATCTATTCAATACAGACGTTTAATACCCAACACATATCAAGTGCCAGCCATCTAAATAAAAAATTATTAACTACATTAAATTATGTGCTATGTAAATACGACGTGTACTGAGTCTATGTCTACATTTATAGAATGCAGACGGTATATAATCAGCGCATATCAAGCGCCAGCCATCCAACAATAAAAAACATTTGATACATAAAGTTATATACTGAGTATATGCAACGTGCACTGAGTCTATAGTGACATTTATTCAATGCAAACAGTTTATACTCAAGCGCCAGCCATCCACAAATAAAAAACATTTATTACATGAAGTTATGTACTGAGTAAATATGACGTATACTGAGTCTATGTCGAGATTTATTCAATGCAGATGATATTTACTCAGTTCATATCAAGCACCAGCCATAAAAGTATAGAAAACATTTATTACATAAAGTTATGTACTGAGTATATGCAACCTGCACAGAGTCTATGGTGACATTTGTTCAATACAGACGGTATATACTCAACACATATCAAGCGCAACCCATGCAACTGAAACTGTTATACGTTACATTAAGTTATGTGTTGAGTAAATACGACGTGTGCCATTTTGACATTTTTTCAATACAGACGGTATATATTCAATACCTACACATGTATCTATTGACTAGCTACAGTGCTGAGTCCACGCAACTTGTACTGACTCTATGTGTATATTGAGCACATCAGCCATCCAAGAAATGAGTTTCAACTTATTCAGTTTTGGCACCAGTTTTTTGTGCCCCCAAGTGGCCTGGTGGATGCGTGCTATCTTCGTGTGTGAAAGGTTCCCAGTTCAAATCCGAGTAAGTATCACAAAGTATTTTTAAAATAAAATAAATATTTAGAAGATAAACTTTCAGAATAAGGTGAAACGTTACAGAGGATTGTCTTAAATGTATGGACTCATAACATAAATGTGTAGTGACACATGGACTCATTAAATATGTGAGTAGGTACATAGACATATGGACTCATTACATAAATATGAATTGAGTACATAGACTCGATACAAATATATGTAGTGAGGACATACACACGTGGAGTACATAAACATATGGACTCATTACA
Source organism: Dasysyrphus tricinctus (assembly GCA_963921185.1). Classification (NCBI taxonomy): domain Eukaryota; kingdom Metazoa; phylum Arthropoda; class Insecta; order Diptera; family Syrphidae; genus Dasysyrphus; species Dasysyrphus tricinctus. Next base: position 7,418,357 of record OY992533.1, read on the forward strand.
TAAATATGTACTCATTACATACAAATTTGATCTGTCCTCACTACAAAGAATCTGTACTTATCACAGATAACCGGTTTGTTTTTAGAAAATGCATACATAAAATATTTATATTTATTTATTGAGTGCATAGACACTGTACTAATCGCAGAAAACTAACAATTTTTTCAAAAATTGCCTAAATAGATTTATTTACATTTATTTAATAAGTGCACATGAGCTATACTCAGTACATCATCATGCGACAACCTACATATAATTATTTACTGAGTCCATGGAAAGTTTATATTTACGCAATGATACCAAGAAATAGTGCATAGAATCTATTCTCACTACATAATCGTAAGCTGGCGTGGTACATATTCGTGTAATGAGTCTACAGAACTATTTAGTAGCTACTTCACTGCTAATAGGTTTATGTTGTCAGTATAGATTTCATTAGGTAATGAGTACAGAAAAGTATGTGTGCAGAAAAATATAGGATGAGTAAATAAAATGATGTGCTGAGTGCATACATTTTTCCCTCAGTGCAGTGATACCAGATGATATTTCTAGAATCCCACCAGATTCCAAAAAAAAATCTATTATTTTTGGACAGGAAGAAAAAAAATACCATAACTTTTTCTGCTATAGCCTAGATATAAAAAAAGAAAGAAGTTGGTTGGCACTTCATGTTCGCAATAAAGGTATGTCATCTAATTGGTCAGTAATTAGTGCAGAAAGTCAAATTGCCCTAGAAACTCAGCCCTAGAAAACTTGTAATCAAGACTTAAAGTTTCCTTAGGTCACGCATAATTTTTGCCACCTCACTTGAGGAATATTCGCAAGAAATGTATATCGATCCAAAAGATCACTAGATCGTGATAAAACGTCAACTATTTTCAATAATTGGCCAGTCATAGATTTTCATGTGATTTTTTAAAGTTCGTTTCAACATCACAAACAAAATGTTGGCAAGTCGTTTGGGTCATTTAAAAAGAAAATATGTTATTTGAAAGGTCACTTAACAGTCATAAAAGGTCAGCTAGTTTCAGTAGTTGGTCATGGTCAGCCATAGATTTTTAGGATTTTTTAATAATTTTTTTTAATTTTCCTAAGGTCAGCGCTTCTCGGTACCTTATTTGTGTGGTATTCAAGAAATAAAATTACATTTTTAATTTATTAAAAAAAAATTATTTTTTAAAGTTTCTATTTTTTAAAGGCCAGGAATTATTTTTGTGCCAAATCATTAAAAGTAGTAAATTCTTAGATAGGCAGGTATAGTAAATTGTGGTTATGGTAATAATAATTTTTCTCCTCAAAAAAAATATAGTTAACATTGAAATTTTATCCCACCATAAATCCCACTTAGAAGATTTTCCCATCAAAGGGAATTTTTCTAACCATTTTGGTTGGAAAAACTACCAATCTGCAAGCAGTGAGTATGGGCCTCACCCAGCATCTTATTTTCCATGGAATTAACCTAAGGTTTCTTTGATGGCCAAAAAGATAATCAATATAGCATTTCTTAACTTATACCCGCTTGTTTTGTAATTGATGCCAAATTCTTTGAGTGTATAGAGAACTTCTTAAAACCTAGCCCCTAACAATAAAACAGAACAAAAAGACAAAGTACCTATTGCTTCAAAAATATGTATGTACTGAAATCTCTATGATGATACATGTTTAAATTCATGGAAAACAAAATAAATTAAACTTGTTAAACAAACCTTATCCTATATGACCACAATTTATTTTCACTACAATGCACCTCAAAAGTAATGCAATGACAAAACCTCAAATCAGACAGTAGATACCTAAAAAATTGGGTTTTAAAGATGCTTAAGTAAAATAACAGAAACCCCTTCCATACAAAGAAAAAGATCAAAACCAAAACCAAACCAAAAACCAAACAATTTTAGCCAAAAAGTTTATTCTTCTTCGTTGTCTTCTATACAACTTTTGTATTGTATACCTTAATACCTTATCGTAGACTTTACAAATCATTAGATTTTCAAATCCGATGAATTCGATTTAAAATTAAGTGTAAAATGGTAACGACCATCAAACCATCTTTGTATTTGGTTTGTTTTTTGTTTAAATAAAGAAACCGAAGAGCAAGCTTACATTATATACGAAGAAGGCAAAAAAGGACTCAATGGATTTATTGTTTATTGATATTGAAAATAAAAAAATAAAATCGAATAGGTATCCTGTGGACAAAGCAGACCGACGCGACGCGACGACGCGAAGAGTGTTACTTTTTACTTGCAGTTTCGATATCACTCCCTAGTCTCCACCATACTATACACTCGAACCCGTATAATAGAATGGGCAAGTTTTTCAAGATGTTGACTCTAGAGTTTCTAAACTTCCAAGTGCAAATTCGGCATGCACTCATTCTCTCCAGAGAGAAACTTTTTCGTATTGGAAATGTTTTGGTTTATGGGATTACTTGTTGGACTATTTTCAATGTGGTTCGTGCATTCCAAAACTTGATTTCTGAGAAATTACCCAACGGGATACAAGGATTTTGTCGAAGGGTATATATCTGGATATGGCTTTTTTCCTGGAAGGTGCTAATTGAAATGGAGAAGCCTGCTTTACACTTACTAAGAGAACAGAATCACACAATATTTATCGATGATGAGGGTGGTGCATGGGTAGGTAATTTGAGTAATTCATTGGTATTGGTCTTTTGTTGTATTTTTTGTTTTTATTGTTAGTGAAGTGAAAAAGTTACCTGGTCATCAATTCTAGGATTATCGACCGTAATGTTTGTTATTATTGCTGATGGCGTTATGGTGCGGAAAATTAGATTTATGAGTTTTTGATTGGTGGAATGAGATAGCAGGTATTTAGCCATGGCCAACAATTGAAGAGGCGGTTTTTCCAAGTATCGAGAGAGGATATGCATATAAAGTGAGGGAGGGATTCATGACGATTTGACTTCATACACCTCAGTTAATAAAATAATTGAAGTTAAAAGTTGCGTTTCGCCCAGGTACGATAGTTGGGCTCATCAGTTAGATGACTATCGCACCTGGGCGAAACGCTATATGGAGTTGAGCTCACTTGAACTTTGTTCACAACAGTTTTTCAATTATGCAGCATACGATTATTATTCATGGGAAAATATTTAATTTGTAATGGAAAAGTTCACTCAAATTGAATCGGTCCTACAACCCGTTCGATGTCACTTATTAAGTTCTTTTTCATTGTAAATCTCAATCGGGACCCGGGGTCAGTTATTAGGGCGTTTTAGGGCTCAACTGCTTGGTCTAAGACATCTTTCCAGCGTAAACACGGTCAGAAATATTATCCACATGATCGGATCTGGATCAATTTTTAACACATTATTGCAAAAGCAACATTAGGATCTTTCTTTTTATATAAATCTATTTCAAGGATCCAAAAATCCACTTTTACTCTGACAGGTAAGGCTAAAAGAGACGAGTACCTATATAACATTTCTGTCACTAAGGGCCAGGGTTTAGCTCTGAGTTAAACCAGAGTTAGCTAATCCTGAAAATAAATTAACCTCGAGTTAACTCAGGAACAGTTTTTCAGTTAAGGACTAACTTTATCGTTCAGTTGTCAAAAACCTAGAGCCAACGATGTGCGACACTTTGGACATTACCCTTCTACGCCTTTCACGCATCGGAATAGAAATGGCGCCACAACGACATTGCACTGACAATAAATTTCCTTATCGAAATCGAGATGGTGCCACGACTGAAAAGGCCCTCAATTTGGTCCCTGAGTTAACTCACCACATTAGACGAGTTAACTCGGAGTTAACCTAGGACTTCAATTGATGTTTATGGAGTTAACTCAGGTTTAACCCCGAGACTAGGATGATCTCGCACTGAAAAATTGGCCCTTAGATTCTGTTCCTTTAATTTAACATGAATCAGATAATGTGGATAATAAAATGTGGCTATTGTGGTCTTCCTCAAAATTGTTATCGAATCAAATATCTTTACTTTAACCCAACTCTTATATACTCAACTCAGTCCTAGTGAAATTAAACATAAATACGTTAAGCTTTCAGTTAAACTGATCTCTAAGGGCCAAAACTAAAACTGTAACTGAAACTGATGGAATTCCCATAAGTTGTCAGTTCGGTTATCAGTTAAACTGATTTGTAAATATACGTTTCAGTTCAGTTGTCATTTCAATTGCGCCTTAGAGTTCCTGTGTTTTTTTTTTCTTCAATATATCGAACCGGTCGATAGTTTGGTCGATTTAATTGAAATTTATCGCGCGTGTCCACGTTTGTTGGAAGAATAGTGATCAGTTTAATTGAAATTTTAACTGATAGCTCAACTGAAATGATCGACTAAATGGAGCTTTAGACATCAGTTTAAATGAAAGGTTAACTGATAACTCAACTGAACCTAAAACTGAAATGTTCTTCTAAGAGCTTGAATTTCGATTCATAATTTTTTTTACACAACAATCTGTAAAAATCTTCATTGCATCGTTTTTGCTATCTATCTTTGCTCCAAAAAAGTCATCATTTTATTAAGAAAAATTAGAAATCTTAGATTTTCGATTTTTGTTGTTGGTTGTCCATTTCCATTTCCTTAAAAATGTATTTTTATTTATTTAGTCAGTCCCGCGTGAACATTCTCTCAAAACGCAAGTGAAATTAGTAGCATTTTTGTGTTAAGCATGCTTATGCTCCAAACAAGCATATGGATAAAAACCCTTGCACGTTGTTGTTCCTTATTAAAACGTGTAGATATGTGGGGAAATATAAAAATAAGACAAAATAGTCTCCTCACTCAATTGCCAAAAACAAATTACAAAAGTTTTACCTGTCAGCATACAGCTACATTGGAACAAACAAAACAACTTTCACACATATCCTCCACTCGAGTCTACACATAAACACATCGAAAATAATAATGTCAAATTTGGATTTCATTGGTGGGTTAATATTTTGTGGTCCAACAGTATTAGTTCTTTTATTTCAGTTCATGTTATGCTCGTGTTTTTTGTTTCTATGCTTTCTTCCTCAAATTGAGGGTAAAAAAGTTCAAAGTTTCTCTGCCTTTGCATCAGAGAAAAACAATTGTTTCATATAAATGTTGGCCACAAGAGGGAGAATTGCAATGGTAAAACTCTCTAAATAAGTACATACTTTGGAAAAAGATACGAAGCAAAGGTGTTTTTGACTATTTTCTAGCGAGCAAGCTATGAGTTTCTTTTTTTTTTGTTTTGTTTATTTGCTTCAAATCCACAACAAAAACTTTACGCCGACTTTTTCAGATATGTGCAATGTGAACGAACGTAACTACTTCTCTGTACAACAATTGGAAAAGTTTCAATGGGGAGATAAGGGCTTTTGGGACATGTTCGATGATAGGTATTTTAGCAGTGTTAAAGGTTGGTTAAGAATGATATTTTTCTTTTTGGTCAACTTTTTGCAGTTTGGAAATTGAATTTTGTTTTTATTTAGGAAGATTAGAACTAGAGAAGTTTTGCCAACCAAAAAAAAAACAAAAATTGTCAGATTTTGGTTCTGTAATTTGACTTGCGTTTTCTTTTCTTTAGAGATGAAAAACCTTTAAATATTTCTCCCATGTTGTATTTTTTTTAATTTTTATTGGCAGTTTTTTAAAATCAATGTTTATAGTTTAACTCACTTTTTGTGGAACGAAAAATAAAACTTTTTATATTTTACTATAATATTTTCATGTGAAATATGATCTCGAACTGTTTCAAAACTAAGGTTCTTAACTAAAGACTGGAAGCTGGGAAATTTGAAGCTTAAAATTCCACTCTGATAACTTGCTATGAATATATGAAAAATAGGAAACCAAAATCGTTAAAAATTTTGAGTCTGAAATGTTCAGTTTTAGATATATATTCCCAGTACTACCACCACAGTACACAAATCTAAGGTATTATACTGCGCAGGTTATCAAAACTGAAAGTGTCGAAAATAAAAAAATGGCTGTGAATGTGAGGACCTAAATCCTCGTAAACACAACAACAAACATTTTACATCAAATTTGATATATGCGCAGAACTGAAAGAAAATCAAAATCTAATGATATTACCTTTGTCCCATATCCAAACTGTCATGTATACCAAAGCACTTTGAACAAGTTGTGTGTGAAGCATTCCATACCAAGAATTTAATATGTGACCAACGGCATGGGTTTTGTGAGAAGTAAATCAACAGTAACAAACCTACTTACGTTTTTGCATAAATGTTCTGATGCGTTAGAAAATGGAAGTGAAGTGGATTGCACGTACACTGATTTCTCTAAAGCGTTCGACCAGCTTAGTTATAACATTACTAATCTCAAACTAAAAGCTTTTGGTTTTCCAACTTTCTTTATCACATTATCTTGAAAATAGATCGTACCTACCTAGTAAAATTAAAAAACTGCCTTTCAAATTCATTCATTGCTCACTCCGGTGTACCTCAGGGAAGTCATATAAGCCCATTTTTATTACCTGGCTATAAATGATGCTGTTAGATGTATGCACTCTAGTGATATTCCTATATTTGCTGATGATATGAAGATATTTAAGTCAATAAAAGCTAACCATGGCCACGTTCTTCGGCAAGCAGTCATTGATAGTTTCACTATTTGGTGTGGTAAGAACAGTCTCTCTCTTAACCCTATTAAATGCCAAACAATTACTTTCTCCAGAAATCGAGTTGCAAGTGCTTTTGATTATTCCATTTATCAGCAAAAACTCTGTCGAGTCGTTAGTTTCAAGGACTTGGGTGTTAACTTTAGCTCAAATTTAGAATTCACTGAACACATTAATGACATTGTTAATAAAGCAAGCTCCATGCTTGGATTTATAAAACGTTGGCCTAAGGAGTTAAGTGATCCATATGTTACCCTTTCCTTATACAATTGTTATGTACGACCTCATGTAGAGTACGCCTCGCAAATATGGTCTCCCTTTTATGAAATTCATGAAAATCGTATTGAATCAATACAAACATCATAAATTCATTCGCTTTGCTCTGGAGGGCCTTGGGCTGATCCGTACAACCAACCGTCCACCATATGAACATCGGAGCCAGCTTCTGCAGGTCCAAACCTTATACCAAAAGCGTGTTAATGATGATTTACTATTTCTTCACCAACTTATTGATGCTCCTGATTTGTTAGCATGTATTGGCATAAATAACCGCGGAGGATCTCACTACCTGCGAAGATTTGAACTTTGACACGTTAATTTCCATAGAACTAACTACGGTATACACATGAGCCTCTTAACTGAATGTGCAAGATTTTAAACGGCTCCTCTGGGGCTAGTTGGATCACGGGAATAACACTGGAAAGAGGTTAAATGAACACGATCATACACGAATGAAGCATACTTACCAACCCACACATGCTTAACTGGTTTTAGGTGGATTTTGTCCTTCAAAGGAGAAACACATGCTAATTTGTGTTTTTTTGGGTACGAAAGTAAGAAAAAACGAATTTGTTTCTTTTTGTGTTATTGTGATGAGAACGTTCAAATTTTTCAACAACGTACAGTAATTCTGTGACTTCTGTTATTCAGTTTTTGTATTCCATTTGTGAAATTGGAAGTATTTTTTTGAAAGAGGCGGAATATATTCATTAAACTAGGTGTGGGGTAAGTTGAAAGAGACTGACCAACCTGCCCCGCTGAATTAAAAATAAGTGTTTGTATCGGAAAGCAGCATGATAAAGTTCCAAAGAAGAAGAACAATATAATTGCTGTATGTTGCTACCGAATTGTATGGAAGCAAATTCTGAGACTTTACCTGGAAGGTATTGGGAATTAGTAGCAATGCCATTCTGCCTAAATTGGGCCCTTACAAGATTCCCTATTACTGGCCATGGGGTCATTTTCGATATATAGAGTTGTGTTTTGAGTTAAGTTGTGTTTTGGGGTCAAATTAAGTTCAAACTAACAGCATTAACTTCCTTAATGGAGTTTCTTTTTCCAATTTTCTGGCTTTGGTCCAACTTACCCCATCTACCCCACTAGCGGGGCAAGTTGAACCACTAGGACTTGGTGCATTTAAAGTAGTTTTAATCTTCTGCTGTAGCATGTTTTAAATTTTTTCAAATTTATTTAAGATATAAAAAGTGGTCCAACTAGCCCTGCCCTACCCTAAGTGAATAGACATTTTGCATCTTCAAATTGCGCAGCATTCAATCATGAGTATAAAATGGAGCATGAATCGTTTTTTAATTTTTTCAGGCATTTAATTTTGTTTAAGAATCGTTGAACTTTTGCATGAATTAAAATGTGAAATTCCAAAGCCCTTAAAAACTTGTTTACCTTATTATTTTTTATTTTTTCTAAAAGAAACGAAAATCCGTCCAATGAAAACTATAAGGCACGTATCTTTAATCTTCGAATATCTTCCGTTAAAAAAAAAAGCATTCACCTTCAAAACAAGAGCAATCTTCTCAGCTCCTCCAGGCTTACAAGACGTTCATTTTGCGTATCAATTGTTTGTTGCGCTCTTCTTTGTTCGATTTATGTACCATCAAAACCAAAGAAGGATAATTAAACAGTGCCGCCCCCTGCGGTCGATTTCACACTGGGCCAAAGGCACCATCAGAAAGAACACAGCATACAAAACAAAATTTTAATGTTTCCCTCTCCGTGTTGCGCTCGCTTGTACTTCGACCGCATCCGGCTATCGATATCGTGGCAAAAGCAGGAAATAGAGGACCGCAGAGAACCCCCACTCCAAAGAAAAAACAACAAGCTGCCACAAATTTAATTAGATCTGGCATCGCTTTGGCGGTTTTTCTGACAATACCGCCACCATTGAGGTTGAGTGGCGGCTTGCCATTCTAGCCCAACACCTCTCGTTCGCTGAAAACGCTTCTTTTGTGTGGATATAAGCACAATCGCGGTCTCGAGGATTTGTTTTATTTTTTAATTCGTGGCTTTGGAGAGGGAATGGATGGTGTCTACACGACAGCAGTACTCTCATGCCGCGCTGCTGATTATCCTGTACCCAGCCCTTGGGGGTTCTATGAACAGCACGGTCCATGCGGTCTTCTCCGATGGGATGGAATCTGGCAGCAGATAATTGGGAAGTTTTTTTTGGGAGTAAGAGGGATTGAATTCTAATTGAATCCGTAATGAGATGAAATGGAAATTGATGAATTATTATTTTTGAATTCCTTATCCCTCCCCTGTCCGGGCATCCCGTTAGTCGGTGAGATTTTGGGATGAATGATTCTGATGGAGAGATAGTACAGTTTTTGACAGACCACCATATTGGTGGCCATTTTTGGCTAAGAGAATGGGGATAGCAGACAACTTGTGGATGAAACTACGTGGGTGGCGGGAATAATAGCAAAACTTTAATTGAATTCGGCATTCATCTGTTAACCACTTCCACTTGAGTGCTCATCAGACTGATGTTTGTCCTTCGTTTTTGCAATTGAAAATATTATTTGTGGCACAAACCGTATGTTAATAAATTTCTTTGAATTAAAATTCAAATGATTGATTTGTTTTTAATAGAATTGAGTTGTGGATAAATTGAATTCCTGTGGTTCCTTCTGTCGTGATCATAGTGGTACACAGTACACAAATATAATATGTGTACTGTGGTAGTGATTTACCGATGGCAAAAACAAATCTTAAAAATGTACCATCTACTGAGCTAGCTCATTTCATATTTCCACTTGAAGAGTCCAGTGGAAAAACGGCTCAAGTCTACTTGAGTTGATTCCGAGAAAGATGAAATTAAGTGTTTATTACTAAAATAACATTTAGTTCAAAGCAAAATAAATAAAAGTAACAAATTATTTTGTCAAGAACAAAGTACTCAACTATGAAATCATGTATGTATGTATACTAGGGTGGTGCTTAAATTGGACATTGTCTTGGATAGCCCTCATTCGATTCAAAACATTGAAAAACAATTTTCCAAATTTTTTCAGATTTTTATTTCACCCCCCTGGTCTCCCTTTTTCACTTCAAGGTACAAATAATGGAGTTAGGTTGATTCCTATAACACGCGAAAAAACATCAGAACTTATAGATTAGATTCAGACGAAAAAAAATTGTATGGGAGGGGGGTCTATATCCCCCCGTTCCGGCGGGAAGGGTAATTTTCTACAAATTTGAGCCAAAATAGAAAAAAAATTATTAAAAAACAACGGGACCACTTACAACGGCATGCTATAGCTTTTTTTAAACCTATGAATCCAGTCTCTAATATGGTTTTTAAATCAAGTTTTTAATGTAAAGAGATTTTGAAAAAATAATTTTCAAACTTAAAAATAAAAACAAAAATAATAATTGTTTACGTTTGGAAATTATTTTTTTCAGAAACTATTTGCAATAAAAACTTGATTTAAAAAACATATTAGAGACAGGATTCTATTTTTGGTAACATTTTTAGAAAATTACCCCTCCCGTCTGAATGGGGGGGAAATAGACCCCTCCTCCCACCCGATATTTTTTTCGTCTGAATGTAATCTATAAGTTCTGATTTTTTTCGCGTTTTATAAGAATCACCCTCACTCCATTATTCCTACCTTGAAGTGAGAAAAGGGAGACCAGGGGGGGTGAAATAAAAATCTGAAAAAATTAGGAAAATTTTGTTTCTCTATTTAGAGTCATTTAATGCCTATCCAAGTTGGAATTTAAAAAAAACAATATAAGGACCACCCTGATGTATACCTACATCACAGCACACACGTACCTACATACATTATATTCAAACATCTTGAATTTTTCTACCTGATAGATTGATATGAGTCAAAAGAACCTTCGAAGTTGGAACGAAAATTTGGAATATTGTATTTTTAGTTTTCTTTTGAAAGAACTGCACATGATAATTGGAAAAAGCTTTTTGCTTTTTATTCAGGCATCTCTAGATTTTCAAAATATAATTTGAAAATAAAATAATTTTTGACAAGCCATTTTTTAAATTCAAGTTGTTTTGACAGAGCTTCGATCTTTGTTTAGCTTACATTTCGCTACGTCTAGGTTTTTAAATCACTTTATTCAATTTTTGGAGCAAAAAATAAATTAAAAAAAAAAAAGTTTCTTAGGAAGTAGGTATGCCATTTTGCGAATCTTCAGTCCTTTTTGGAGAGAACTTTACTGCATCAGATAGTACTCTAAATATCAACAAGATGTCATCATTAGTTTAGTTTTTTTTTTTTTTTTCTTTCAAAAAGTGGACTTAAGCGGTTTTTCCACTGGACCCGTCACTTGATAGGGATATTAACATGAAAACTATATATTTTTAATTTTGTTTGTGTTTCTACTCGAACTTTATGTCCTTAAACTATTTGGCATGCTTTTTTAGATTTTGCACAGTTTTGTTTTTAATTAATTAATTTGTTTAATCCTTAACGTTTAACCTTTTTAAATCACGATCTAATCTTTTTATTATTTGTTTCTTTTCAGGTGAGTCTTTAAGAAAGCATCTTATTATACCTGGCTTGACTACTGAAAAGTACTTAGTAAGTACATTTTTACACTTAGGTATCACTTTTTCATTTTTTCCCATCATCCACTTTGCGGAGCATAGGTACTTTTTCCATATGTGAACAGCATCACTAAGCCAGTTTCGAAATTGTAAAAAAAACTTTTAAGGTCTGTGAATAGCTGTGTACCATTAAAACTTCGCATCATTTTTTCTTAAAAAAACAATTTGTTACTAAACCTTGAAAATGACATCAATCAGCGTTTGTTAATTAAACGAAATTTCATCAAACTAATTTCTTTCGGTGGCAGTTTAATCTATCACACTCTTATCTCTCCCTTCTGTCTGTTACTTTAAATCCCCCTTGACCTTTGAATTTGAACTCGAAAACTTTGCTTATTACAACGAAAAATCATCACTCTATCTGTCTTTGCAAATTAGATATACCTCTGCTCTCTGCCATCAAATCCACTTCTTATAGAATGCGCAATTGAAAAACAAAGAACAAAAAAAAAACACTTGCAAAAGTTTGGCGTCTCTTAATACAGTTCTTATCATCGTTTGACAGTTGATTAACAAATTTTATAAAAGTTTAAAACAAACACGCACAAAAAAAGACATTTTAAGCGAGAATTGTAAGGTAGGTAAGTTTCAATTCGTCTGCAAAACTTTTGCCAAGCAAAACGCTATACGTTTATATTATAACGCTAGAGACACAAAATTCCTTTTAACTCAAAGGTATATGGATCTTGTTTCTATCTACAGCTATGTATGTCTTTCTTAACATTTTTTACCTGACAATTTTATACTTTTTATCTGCTTTGGACTTGGATTAACGAATTTCGTGGGTAATCCACACATTTCAGAAGACCAAAAATAAGAGAACTCTTAATTTCTATTTTTAATTTGCGTGATTATCTTCTACTTAAGCGATATCTTATCTAAGTTTTTTTTTCTTTGATTATGTGTATATTCCCTTCCTAAGAAGTGGACAGAGATAAGGAAAAAAAAAACAACTTCTTCGCTGAACAACTTAAGGTGATATACCTAGCTAGTTGAAGAGTCGGAGAAAAAATAACTCGTAAGGAAAATTTTCCAAATTCCATTAAGGATAATAAATTTTGTAAGTGATAGCGAAAAAGATGAGGAGAAAGTTTTTTTGCACTCCTCTCTAACATTATACCAACAAAAACAAGCAAGAAAAAAAAAACAGAAATTCCAAGTAAGCCTGTGCCATAAGTTCCACAAGAATTCTCTCACATCATGGGGATTTGGGTGGGTGTTTGGGTGTACAAAGCTGTAGCATACACATTTCCATCTCGTTTCAAACTTAATTGCCTTATTTCTTGGTCTTCCTGCACATTGCAATATGGGTCCTCCTGGCGGATGGTGTAACACACCTTTTTGGGTAATTCAACTTTCTTCAATAATTTCCTTATTTACTTTGAAAATGGGTGGATTTATACAACAGCCAGCGTGACAGACTTAGCTTATGCTGTAGGACGCATGAAGTCTTCATGTTAAATGGAGAGATTTATTGAAGGAAGTCAAATCTTCACTGCAGTCCACGTCGATGATGATGGTGACGTAGGGATCAAGAAAACTACTTAGCAACCATTTAGGACCTTTTAAATCTTTCGCGTCAGTATTTTGTGTGACAATCGTAGTATAACGTCGTTTCTGTGTTGTTTTGCTTCAGGGCCTCTACATACCTTGAGTCAGCCCCTGTCTCTGGAAAATCCGTTGAATGGATGGTGTCGTATAGTCACGATGTCTTGTTACCTTCGTTTCGTTTGGACTAAAACTATAACGACGACGACGATGACGATGACGAAGAAAGCGAACAAACTGCTTATTAAAAAGTTTTTCCGCCAATGCAAAATGTCTTCTTGCTCATATCATGCCGTTCTGTAAAATTCTTAAAGACTTTCCTATGGAGCTGATACATAAAAGGTTTAATATTAAGTTTAACAACTTTCATTGCATACTTTGGGGTAATCGTGCTGTTTTCCTATAAGTACACAAGAAAAACAGCTTGCCAAGAATTTCTGGTCGTTATTATTATATTTAAATTAATATCAAAACATTTTGATATTCTAAAAACAAAAAAAAACAAAAACAACATGTCTAACAATCTGAGCGAAAAAGAGTCCCAACTTTGTAATACCATAAAACAACACTTTCAAGCCCAAGGTGGTGTTTACGATGAAATCAAATGCCAGTTGCAACATCGATTAGTTGAAATGATGCGTGGTAATGGTGATGATACAGCCTCAGGATGTCATTCGAGAAGAATAAAACCCGAACATGATACAAGAACTTTGTTAGTGAATCAGTTAATTATGGAGTATCTGCATTGGCATCAGTTTAATTATTCGGCAGAGATGTTCGCAATGGAAACGCAAATGGAAAGTTGTAATCCGAATCGAAAATTACTCGAGGCAGCTTTGGGAAAATTTCAAGAAAAGGAAATTCCTATTTTATTGGAAATTGTTTTGAATCTCTGGCAGAAGGCTCAGGAAGGACGAAAATAAGCATATCAGCAGGGTGGCTGATGAATTTGTGAAAATAAGATAGCGTAATGAAGATGAAATAAATTGAAGTAGGTAAAATAAAACAAAAAAGTTTGACACATATCTTTGGTCTGAGTAGTTTCTGTTCCCTTGGGTTACATTTTCTTCTCACTCTGACTTCGCTCTAATCTTAGTCTTAATTAGATCTAGGTATAGGCTTTTGTTCGCGTGAGATAAGATAGCAAAAGAAATAGTCAAGGCTACTATTTTCCTTCAGTTATCAAGCTTGGAGACCTTTAATGTTATAGATTGTGCCGCAAACATATACTTGTGGCTCTCATTGACTTCAAATGGCAGAAACTTTTTTGTTATTTTGGGAACTTATGGGATTGTCCTTGACTTCAACCGTGCCAAACAATGAAGCATTTCCCTTCAGATAAGGTATATATTTCTGTAGAGTTGAAGTTTGTTTTACTGGCCGAACAGAATGGTGTAGCTGTAGTTGCGGCGTGTAGCACTGTCAAAGTAGAAATATACAAAAATAGTATACAGTTCCACAATGAGAAGCTGTAAATGTAGCAAGAAATGTATGGTGTAGCAGAAGTTAAACAAAATTCAACTCTTGCTACAAGCTGCAGCTACATTCATTCTGTTCAAGGGGTTACTCGACTTGATCGTACTTTGCCTGTTGAAATATATTCTCTGCTCAATTTTAATTTTTGTAAAACTCACGCTCAAAGCGCTCGCTCCGCTACCGGAAAACTATCTGTTCCTAAAATCCATCCAATCAATTATCATGACCACCGCGCCCGTTTTTGGCGTAACGCAATAAAAAAAAAATCAAAAAGAAGCTGATTATTTGGGGACACCCATAATTTAACAAAGCAAAACAATGAAAAAGAAAAAAGAATTTTATTTATACATGGAACCGAGACTACCCTGTCTTCTAATTAACTCCACAATAGACCACAAATCAACTAGGATCCAAGTACCAACCATAACCAAACCGTCCAAAGCAACCCATCTTGGCACTTTTTTTAAAATAGAATTGGCAGCCCAACAACATGAAAAATCAAGCAGTAAAATAGGTGCTATGCAAATTTGAGGTTAAGTTCGAGTGAATTTTTCATACGCAATTTTTCATTGTTGGCCGCGTAGAAAACATTAAAATGCTTAATTCTACAATTAAACAAATTTTATGCCGTGCTTTCTTTTTAAAATTGAAGCCTGGTCAAAAACCAGACAATTCAAGATTTTGACGAAATATGTTTTTTGATGCAGAAATAACAAACGAAAAATCCCGAACCGTTTTGTGTGAAACTCAGCTTTTTAGACTCTAAATTACATAGAAAAAAGCAATTTTGTACTGAAGTTGTCTTTGTTTTTGCAATGCACGTGAAAACTCCGAAAATTTTGAGAAATCAAACTTTTCTATTTTAGTATGAAATTTGTTCTCAAATTTCTGAGAAGTTATTAATTAATTAATTTAATTTAATTTAATTTAGCTCACGTACTAAATAATTTTCAATGAACGTAGGAAAAGATACCTACCTACCTTGATGAATTCTTAAGTCAGCTTAAAATGAGATTCGTGTATTCTGGACTCCCTCAATTCTTGGCAAAAATGAAGAAAAATTTAAAGAAGAAAACTTCAATTTTTTAAAAAGTTTAGATCGTGACAATTTGAAGTTAAAAGGCTGAATGCATGATATGGTAGACAAAATGCCATACACAACATGATTCACATACACAAACTTCTTAAAATTTTTTGGCAACTCTAACGGTTTTAACATGCACACTGGAAAGAACTTTTTCGGCAGTGCAACGTCTAAAAACTTACCTTAAAGATTGTACCGATGAAGATAAACTTTTAGGGCTGGGGTTAATATCCGTTCATCGGCAAATTGAGGCTAAAGCCTAGTACATACTTGTGAATCATGTCGTGAATCCATACAAAATTTGCATTTTTGTTCACGCGTGAGCGTGCTCGTGAAGCTGTGTGGAGAGTTTTCGTTCACGATCAATTCCCGTGCCAAATGAACGGGAACACTTGGTGAACAGTTGACTGGAGGCATTGTGGTTTTAAACGTCAAACGTTCACAACAAATTCGCAAGTCTGTACCAGTGAGCAATGTCAAAAATTCACTTTCTCCACAGGTGTTTGTTCACTTCACGAGGAAGTATGTACTAGGCTTAACACTGAGGAAGTTATCATATGAGCAGAATCTATTTCTCTTAAGAGTGAGTTTTGCGGAAAAAATTAAATGTTTAGTTGACAGTTCCCATGCAAAAGAAAAATCAATTTTTTCAAAACAATTTTCAACCTATTCTGTACTTAATTTTGTATAATATGTTTGCCTTTGCCTAAGCCACCCATTGAGTCATTAATTAACCCCCCTTATTTATAAATTATGGGCCAAAAATGGAAATCAATAAATCTTGGATGCAAAAATAATTTGCATGTCAATAATGCTGTGAGGTGAATATATTTTTTTTTTTTGAAGTATAAATATTTTTTATTCACCACACTTTATCTCACTCGAAACAATGGCCCAATTGTGTTGTAGTTCTATGACAGCACTGGTTCCTTTTTGCATGAAATTGTAAACCAATCATGAAAAAAAGGAATTTTGTATTTCACCTCAATCATTTTTGACATGCGAAAATATTTTTCTGAGTACAATTTTTTTTCACCACAGCTTTTTTTTACTCAAAAGGTATACTTGACTTAAATGGTGAAATATTTTTTCGAAAAATTATGCCCTTTTTTGAACAGTTACAATTGCTAAGTCACTGATTCTAAAAATTTCGGTGGTGCTTTAACCGAGGTATTGCGTTTATCGAGGGCTGCTTTTGCCGAGGGTTATCATTCGGTTTTAAAATAATGAAATTATTGTTTATTAATAAATGAAGATCATTTTCCAAATAAAAATAAGGGGTGTTTTTGTTAGACGTGTGGTTTTCAATATGGCAATACTTTTTTCGGAGTTGGTCTTTTTGACAGCTGTCACTTGATTTATGCTCAGTTTGGTTTGCCATTTTATAATGAATAGACTTACTCCTGAAAAACGTTTGCAAATCGTGCAAATGTATTACCAAAATAATGGTTCGGTTCGCGCATCGCGCACTGCGTCCAATATTCGGTCGACGTAATCGCCCAGCAGAGTCGGTAATTCGAGCAACCATGGATCGGTTTTGCACCACGTTTACTCTAGTGGATAATGCGCATCCTCAGAGACGCTGCCGTACAGTACGCTCCGAAGACGCTATTGCTGCTGGTGAGCAGAGTATCGAAGAAGACCCGAATCTTCGAAAATTGGGCCTCTTGGCTGGAATTTATTCGAGCCAGCCGCGGCGGCGGCCACTTACCCGAAGTCATTTTTAAAACATAATGGCAAACTGTTATCTTTATAATAAAGCTAAATTCTTGGCCATAACACTAAATTATATGCGTTTTATTTCTCCTTGAATACCACACGTCTAAAAAAACACCCTTTATAACTTTTCGTTTCTTTAAAGTGTATTTCCTTGCAAGAAAAAGATACGATTTGGTTTCTCTTCTCGTGTTTGCGTCGGGTGTCGTCGGTGTGGCCGTTTGAAAAAATCGTTAAATTTAAATTCTAAATAAAGTGCAACACGGCTGAGGAGAATGTTGCGTCCTCATTAAATAAGTGTTTAAATATTAATTTTTCATGAGTTTAAGTGTTATTTCATAAGTCAATGTATTTCAATTAAATTTATCTTAGTTTAAAAAATAATGGCTGTGTCAAAGTATTGTGAATACATAATGCCGTATTTTTTTTTTTTTTAATTTTTGAAATTGCGTGCCGACCTATTTGGTGATGAATGATTTCTTACCTATTCAATATTATGAGGGTACATATTCAGAAATTTGGTGATTAGTTTTTTGCGGGAATTTTGATTGCATTAATATTTAAGTATGAAGACTCGTTTGGAGGAAAGAGTGTGCACTTTGTCCTTTAGGCTGAAATTCTGAAAAATTAGAACAACTGCAATCTTAAACTAACTGCTATTAATTTCTGACATTGTTTATTTTAAGAACACAAATATTAAAAAACATTTTACATATTATTTTTATAGATTCTTTGAGGGAAGTATTGGTTTCGTTGAGAAAATTAAAAGTTTTATTCTGAATTAACATTACGATGACGAAGTCAAAAAAAAGTGATTTCCGTCATGCAGTCAGTCTACATGGAACTGGAGTTCAAATGCAAATATAAATACAAATTTCTTCAAATTTTATAGTTACAGAGCATTTTAAAGTGATTCCCTCAAGGAAGAAATCTTATTTTCAATTTAACTTATCTACAAAAGAAGCTGCCATAAAACAATTAAATTTCTTTTCAAATTTTACTGAAGACAGCAAGGAATTGCGACTGCACTTTATGTTTGTAATGTTTCAAGCAATTTCAATAATACCACTGCGTTTCAGGCGGCGAAAAACACACATTCGAGTGGAAACGTCCTCCGTTTTTTTTGGGTTATTTCCTTGATGAGTGGACTTTTTTTCCGATTTTCAGAATTTTAATTATACTTGTTTAGAGTTAAGTGGGAGTTAAGTGCAAATTCGTAAAACTCGTTCCGGGTTTGTCTAATATGTATATGGGTGAGATATAAAAGAATTCTAATGAAACTCGTGGGGAGCTTTGTTGAAATTCGTTCTGAGTTTGAAAATAAGAATGAGTGTGCAATCGTAAAACTCGTTCAGAGTTCCTCGCTTTACTAGCATATAAGAGGAATTTAAGTGAAATTCGTGAGAGCTTCGTTAAATTTCGTTCAGAACTTCACTAAAACTCGGTCAGAGTTTGCGAAGAGAATAATTGAATTTAGTATGAAATCATTCCGAGTTCCGCGTTGGTCTAAAATATCGGTGGGATATAAAAGAATTTTTATGAAACTCATGGAGCGCCTCGTTTAAATTCATTCAAAATTTTATTAAAACTCGTTCAGGGTTTGAGAAGAGAATTGAATTTAGTACAAAATCGTTCAACTCGCTCACAGTTACATGTTGGTCGAAAATATCAGCGGGATAGAAAAGAATTTTGATCAAACTCGTGGAGAGCTTCATTAAAATTTGTTAAGAAATCTTTTAAAACTAGTTCAAAGTTTGGGAAGAAAATTGGATTAAGTCTGAAATCGTTCAACTCGTTTAGAGTTCCATGTTTGTCTAAAATATCGGTGAGATAAAAATGAATTTTGATGAAACTCGTGGCGAACTTCATATAAATTTGTTCAGAATTTTACTAAAACTCGTTCAGAGTTTGAGAAGATTGGACTAAGTGCGAAATCGTAAAAGTTGTTCCAAGTTCCGTGTTTGTCTAAAGTACAGGTGGGATATAAAAGAATTCTAATGAAACTCGTGGAGAGCTTCGTTTCAATTCGTTCAGAATTGTTCTTAAACTCATTCAAAGTTCGAGAAAAAAATGGATTTAGGTAGTATGAAATCGTTCAACTCGTTCAGAGTTCTGTGTTTGTTTAAAATATCGGTCGGATATAAAAGAATTCTAATGAAACTCGTGGAGAGCTTCGTTTCAAAGCGTTCAGAAAGTCATTCATTCAAAGTTTGAAAAACAAATGGATTTAGGATGAATTAGTTAAACTCGTTCAGAGTTTTGAGTTTGTTTAAAATATCGGTGGGATAAAAAAGAATTTTAATGAAACTCGTGGAGAACCTCATCAAAATTCGTTAAGAATTTTACTAAAACTCGTTCAGAGTTCCGTGACTGCCTGGTATATCGATGGGTTATAAGAAAATGTTAGTTGAAGAGTTTTGTTAAATTTCGTTAAGAATTTTAATGAAACTCGCTGAGAGTTTGAGAAGAAAATTGGACTTTGTACGAATACGTAAAACTCGTTAAGTGTTCCGTGTGAAATAATAAAATTCTAGCAAACCATTCGCCTTTTTTTATATTTGAATAAAACTATCACTTAAAGCCTACACTTCAGTCATACAGTTTGCTAAGGTTATGGGGGAGGGTTGAAGAAATATAAAGATCTTAGCTTGGAGCCGTAATGACGGCTTGGGCATGTCGTCGCAGCGCTTTCTTGGAAAGAGTAAAAGTAAGCATGCCAATTTTCTGATGACCTAAAGCCTACCCCAAGTGCTTATAAACTTGAAAGAATTTGGCTGAAAAAACTTACGTTGATACCGTCCTTGCCGGCCCTTAAGTCGTGATCAGCGAGTGACCCTCCGATTATGAATTTAAGTGAAGACCTTCATCTAATTTTAGCTCTCTTCTGAACAGATGTAAACTTGGGTTGAAGTGTTTGCTTTTATTTTATTTTAAATTTTTCATAAAAGCTCGTTCAGAGTTTCGGGGTGGTTCAAAATTTCGGATGAATGTAAAAGTATTTTTATGAAATTCATAAAGAGTTTCGTTAAAATTCGTTCAGAACTTTACTAGAACCCATTACATCTACCTAGTGCAAAATCATAAAACTCATTCAGGGCTGATCCGTGTTTGTCAAGAATATCGTGCGATATAAAAGAGTTTTGATGAAGCTCGTGAAGAGCTTCGTTAAAATTCATTCGAATTTTATCGTAAAATATATTTAGAGTTCTTTGTTTGTCGAATAAATTGTTTGGTTATAAAAAGAAATTTGAGGAAACTCGTTTAGAGTTTTGTAAAAATTCATTCAAAATTTCATTAAACTTGTCCAGAGTTGGAGTAGACTACGTGTGAAACCGTAAAACTCGTTGAGAATCCCGCGTTTGTCTAGATTCTAGAATATCGAAAAAATATGAAATCCGTGTTGAGTTTGGTATAAATTCGTTCAGAATTTTACTTTACTCGTTCAATGTGTGAAGAGAATACAATTAAGTGCAAAATTGTAAAACTTGTTTTGAATTCCATGGTTGGTGGGATAGGAAAGGATTTTGATGATATTCGTGCATAGCTTCGTTGAAATTCGTTCAGATTTTTACTTAACTCGTTCAGAGTTAGAGAAAAGAAAAGGATTTCGTGCGAAATCATAAAGCTCGTTCAAAGCTCCGTGTTTGTCAGAATATCGGTGAGTACCTCCATAAAAGAATTGTTATGAAATTTCTAAGTTCAAAATTTTATTACTCATTCAGAGGTCCATCTTCGTCGAATTTACTGGTGGGATATACCTAAAAATTTTATAATGACATTCGTAAAGAGCTTCGTTAATATTTGTTAAGAATCACGAAATAGTAGGATTCGTTTAGAATTCCACGTTTTAGTAGAATATCAGATTTTCAAAAAAATTTTCTTTTAAATTCATTTAAAGTTGAGAAAAAAAGAGTTATCCGCACGGAATCGTAGAAATGATGATAAGGAATTTATTTAAAAACCTTTCATTTTTCAAAAATTTCAGAACCTTATTTCCAGTGTTTGCTGAAACTCAATATTACTGAAGTTGCTTTCAACATTACATCATCGAAAATTATACAAAAGTGTTAGAGCGGTATTTGGGGTATATTATTAAAAAAAAGAACAATTCCTCCTTTAGGAAATTACATCAAATTGGCCTGTACCAAATTTGAAGCAATTCTGTCAATATGTTTAAGTCCAGTTCGATTTTCACCTGGCTCCTCAGACAAATAATCCGATGGAAGGTAACCGCTTTTGTTGGACTTTTACATCCTCATTATATTAAATTTATTTATATAACTCCAAATTTTTACACGAAACCAATACATATGCCTTAAAATCAAAGTACCAACAAAGTAAGTAGACAAAATCCCAAAAGATGTCGTTATATGGCTGCACAAAAATCTTGTCGCATTCTACCAACCAATTGACCATAGAATCGATGATCCATTTCCTTTCGCCATTTCGGATCCTTACAACCGTAAAATCTCAATTTACAATTCATTCGAGAATATTGAACAATATCTGTGGGATGTTTCCTTCCTTTTGGTTTTACAATGAAGTTGGTGGCAGTGGCAGCGGCAGAGCCACACAAAGTCATCCTTTTGAGCACATATAAGAACTCAAAATTCAATAAAGGGACGCTTTAAGGACAAACGAGAATATTTTCAGCCATTCCCCTGTGACCAACTTGAAAATTACTCCGAAATCGGTTTTGGAAATCGTGGTACAAGTCCTTCGTTACAGCTACTCCTGCTACAGCTGGTTTCCTGGAGAACGAAAACTGAATGAAAATAACTTTGCATACAGTTTAAGGCAACGACGGCGACGAACAGGACAAAATTGGCCCCAAATGCATTGTACCAAAACTGAAAAGCCCAACTCAGAAAAGTTTAACAAACACACACATGTCATATACACAAAACGGTGTGGAATGGGCAGGACCAGGATGTCCCGACAGGGTGGTCCTCGAGGTGCAACCATTTTTATTGACTTATTTGGGAGGTGGCCTTTTCGGGGGTATCGGATCAGGACACACACAGCCCTTTAGATATTGGAAAATACCATAATTTGCATAAACATGTTACACGGAAAAGGATTCATTGTTTCCTGAAACTGGATTCAGTCAGAATAACATCCAAAAATATCCACAATAGGATACAATTACCAATCATCACACACATACACTCATGATTTAATAAAATATTCTCAATGGTCTATCCCTCTCCATGCGGTGGAGTCGGGCTGTATAAGGCACTTGTGTGTCCTTTTGTGATGCCCTGCAACCCTATTTAGGACTTCGGGATCCGGATTCACACAAAAGAAACGTCTGTGCCGCAAAAGCTCTCTGGTATATGAAGCGATCGATTGTCGCAGGATGTGGGAAATTTACATTCTATCTCTAATGAATGATGGCGGTCGGCCGGTCGGTCGGGTGGATGATGATGATGATAAGGGGTGGAAGCGGACAAAAGGATGAAAAGTTCAGAATTCTAATTCAAATTTGCTACGAAAATCTGTCGGTGGATTATTTAAAATGCAAATAATAAGAGCAATGTAATCCACCATACCCACCTTCGCAGAACTATACACACCCGTTATCGCCGCGCAACGCGCTCTGCCTCCACTTCCTACAGAGAATCCTTGCTCGGTGAACTTTTTGATAGAGAAATCATATCCCCAGTGCATAATTGCATTAGGAACTTTGATCCAGTGCACAGACGACGAACAGACAAATATCTGGGAATAAAGACTTCTCTACTGATGTATGTAGGTAAAATGGAGGGCTGCTGAGAGCGGGGAAGTTTGTGTCAGTTTTGGAAATTGAAGTTTTCTATTTTGCCAGCCAACCCTTTTATGTCTAAAACCCCACTTGTCGCCCTTTTCTATAGGTACAGGGCTTCAGTATTAGGGTAGGATGCTATGTCTATGTACATGCATCAGTGTGGGGAGTGTGCTGAGTGACATTGAGGGTCCTTCGGTTTGGCTGTGTAAATTTATTTTGGGTTTTAGTTGTAATTGAAGGTTCATGTTGAACCTTTTAGTAGTTTTCAAAATGAGATTTTCAAATTTTCGGCAAACTAGATTTCAAACATAAGTTCGTTATGGTGCAATTAGTGTTTGTGGAAATACTTATTGTTCATACGTATGAATGAGAGAGCTTTAGTTTTGAAGTGAAGATTTATAGAAAAAGGAAAGACGTTTACTGAAATGGCTTCAGATTGTAAACAAGGTACTCGTTTAGGTTTATTCTTAAATTAAAAAAAAAACAGTTAGGATACTTGAAATTAAATTAAATATAGGGAATAATAGGATTTTGTACATAAAAAGAGAAGAAACTATTCCAAATGTAAGTAACGGGTGTTTATTTAAGAGGTTTAGAACCTTAAGTTGGCAACACTATTTTAACTGGCGGCCATTTTGTCCGCTGTCAAGTGATTTATCTATAGTTTGGTTTGCCATTTCAACATTGAATAGAAATGACGCCGGAAAGATTCGGTGAATGGGCCCAAAACAAGATTGCCGTTGATCCCAATTTTAATAAGCGAATTTTGTTTAGCGATAAAGCTCACTTTTGGTTGAATGGATACGCCAATAAACAAAACTGCCTTATTTGGAGTGATATTAATCCTCAAGTGTATGTTGAGACACCTTACATCCACAAAAACTGACTGTTTTTTGTGCTTTATGGGCTGGTGGAATAATTGGTCCGTAAAAACGATGCTGGCCAGAACGTTACAGACAATGGTGACCGCTTTCGTTCATCAATTGAACAATCATAATGTGCAGAAGCTGTGGTTACAACAAGACGGCGCATCATGTCACACAGCTCGTGCCACAATTGATTTATTGAAGGAAACCGCATGGTGGTGATATGTGAAGTCGCTAATCTAAGCCGATAAGCCCGAAACGATTGACCACTTGGAGGACAACATTCGCCGCGTTATTGCCGATAAACGATGCCGATATCTTTTTCAAAATTCAATGGCTTTCCGTTTTGACTATAAATTAATAAGAGCATTCAGTTTTGAAAACAAAAACAGTACCTACTTAATTATGTAAAAACAAGTTTGAAATTTTTATTTAAATTTTTTTTCTTCAAACATTCGAGTTAGTGTTGACTCAAACAATTTTATTTAAAACTAAAATAAAAGAAAAGATTTTTGTCTTTACAAAAAGATATTACATGGCATTGTAAGTGTACCTAACCGTTGTTTTTAAATATTTTTTTTTCTGTTTTAAGTCAATTTCTTGCAAAATTGCCTCTCCTGGCTAAACAGGGGAAAATAAAACCACCTTCCATACGATTTTTTTTTCACAACCCACCCTACACGCTCTAGCTTTTTGTCACATTTTATTCGAATCACCGTGTTTAAATGAAATACTATGTTTCGTGACCTTCGACCCCATATGAGTAATGTAGTGGAGCCCGAATCGATGGGGAACTTTCCCAAAACCTTTAAATAAATGCCTGTATATATTTTTTTTGAACTAATTTCTAATTTCCTTGGTGGATACCACGCAAGAAAAACTCACCTGGTACTCAACCTCAAAAGTGGTGTAAAAGAGTAAATTTTATACCGAAACGTAACTCTACCGATTGAATTATCTCGAAAACGGTTACTCTAATGAAAAAAAGGTACATAACATTTTTTTTTTTGGAAATACTCTAAGCTACAACCTAGTATTTGACATTTTTGCTGTAAGAGTTACCGTTTGGGAGATATTCCATAAAAACCGTGTGGGGAGGCCTTTGACCCCCCGTAAAATTGTAAGCGCCGCTCATATCGATGGGGACTTTTTACAGTTTCCTTAGAATGCCATGGGGAGACTATATATACCAAAATTCAGCTTTCCGTCATTTTTCAGAAGCAAAAAGCTTAAATGACTGGACTAATAGTCGCGCGACTGTTGGTCCATTTAAGTTAAGTACCATTTAATACTGCCGATCTCTACTGTGCGCATTCAAAAATTTAAATCTGAAAATAAGAAGAATATATTTTGTTAAATTTTTAAATATTTTATAGCAAGCTTTTATTTTCTGAGTGGTGCCGAGTTTCGACTCAGGGTGAGGGCGAGACTTGTTTTCTTTATTGCTTTTGTATTCGATGTTTTTTTTAATTTTGTTCCTTCCTTTTTCTAGTATCGATTTCATATAAATATATGAGAAAAGCCTCACCTAGCCCCTATGGTTGCTACGGGCCTGAATTGGCAAACTTTTCTGTTCTATTTTGAAATTAAGAAGAAGACAGTCAGGTTCAATTCTTGTTTCTTCTACTTTAAGTCTAAGGCTGAAGTTTCGTGCACAGAGTAAGGAAGTGTTCTTAAGACGAACAAAAATTTAGTTTAATACCTTCGTGGATACCTTCGGCTACTACTTCGAATCCTACAGGTATAGATCAGATCAAAGATGAATCTTAAAAATCATTGAGGAATTCCGCCTATCTAGGACAATTTCTGAAAATCGCGGATGAATTCGGTAAATACCTAAAGAATCAGGCAAATTGGCTGAACAGTTTTATCTATGGAATATGGTGCACAATTATAAGCCTATCAAATAAAGTTGGTTTGCTCGGCTGGTGGTCGTCTGTCGTTCTTACGACTATGTATGTCTTTTCGAAAAAATTGTAGTGCTGTGAAGTATGACATATATGACTTCTGCTCCGATATTCACCAAAAGTTGGCTTAGATGATTCCAACTTTATTTTTAAAAGAATACACAAAGTACTCTTACCTTTTCTTATACTTTTAACTTTATTTAAATACATTCAAATGCTTTCGTAAAGCCTTCATCATAACTTCAGCTTGAGGATTTGTTGATTCGCGAAGAAGTGATATAATATCCCCAACACCATTTGGTGGTTTTCCTTGATCGGTGTCAGCAGCAATGGCATAAATTGTGCCAGCACAAGCTCCACGTTTTCCTTCCCAATGCTCTGGACTAGGATCTAATCTAGAGAGACAAAATTTTAACATTATAAAACTTTTTCGAAATATCCTTTTACAAAAAATTCATACTTTGTTGGTGAAGAAACTGGTTCCTCAAACAAAATATTTATAACTTGGTCAAATAAAAATAATTAAAAAATTCATACTTCTCAAGCATATCGAATGCTTTAGCGGCAACCCAGAATTCAGCACATTTGTAACATTCATTTGCAATCATTTGAAGAAGCAAAAATGCTTCCGAATTGGTGTCACGAGTGATGAAAAGATTCCAAGCCTGAAAATAAGATTTTGTACAAGTTTTAAGTATAGTTTTGAAATTTTTCAACGTAAAAGGAGGGATGCTATATTTCAGTGCAATCTACAATCTTCGTAATGTATGTAACTGTGCCAGACGTCTTACAAATTATTCAGTCGAGTAATTTGAACGTAGGGATTTGCTATTTTTGAAAATTCAAAGGCCTGAAACGCCCACTGAAAGATTGAGAATCATATAGGCATTTCTGTACATATTTCTATGTACACAAAAGTTTCAAATTGTAAAGTAAAGGATTTCCAAAAGCCAAAGATGCAATTTCCAGCTCATACTCCTATTTAAGGAACAAATAATTGACCATCAAAGCAGAGCTTCTAATATCTTAACAACTTCCGATTCATTCAATGCAAAGCCATATACAATATACACAAATACATCGTATACCATCACCTGTTTCCTGCTCTTGCCGGCCATCATGGCTGTATAATCTGAATTTGCCCGCATGCACATTCAATAAATTACTTCCTTAAGCTTACACCTATTAACCAAAATCATTTCCATGTGAGACCACGCATTTCACAGAGAAGAGAAGACTATTATTTACCTGTTCCGGATGTCCGGCATGAATATGACACTTGGCCAAGACCATGCAGTATGTGTGTTGATTCCTTATATCCATATCGGTAATATGCACCAGCAATTCCTCGGCCTCTGGATAATAGCCCGTGGCACATTTGGCCTGAGCGTAGTTGTAGTTAAATGTGTCGTTGTTTACAAAATAGCTTCGAATCGAATTCATGTATACAAGAACCTCCTCGAATTGTTGGTAGAGAAAGAAAGCCGACGCCATGCTTTGTCGGCCGGGTATTGTGTCACATTCTGTTGCCGAACTTCCCACTAAGTGGAGATTCTGTTGTGCTGTCTTGATGTGTTCCTTCTACAAAATTCAAAGAAAGACAGAGAGAGAAAGAACGGAAAAAAACTGATGGAAAAAACAAAAACTTTAAAACCAATTTACACTTACGGAACCCAATTGCTGGCCCAAAGCTGCATGAACAACCCCCTTGAGGATGTACTCGTGCGGCACTGTCGGTTGAATCTCC
Organism: Dasysyrphus tricinctus; assembly: GCA_963921185.1. Classification (NCBI taxonomy): domain Eukaryota; kingdom Metazoa; phylum Arthropoda; class Insecta; order Diptera; family Syrphidae; genus Dasysyrphus; species Dasysyrphus tricinctus. The sequence continues at coordinate 7,445,932 of OY992533.1, forward strand.
TTCATAAGACTATGAGCCTCCTGGACATCGCCATTACGCAAATAGTAGATGGCCAAATTCAATCGTGCCTCTGGCACAATATTCAACAATGCCGGAAACGTTTGCATGGCACCTTCACCATTCCGGAATACCACTAGGTTGTGTTTGATGAGGTCCGCGCCGAATGTTCCATTGTCAGCGATGTTCTTAATCTCCTGCTCGGCGACACGTCCATTGAACAAACGAAAACGATTGCAGGCCTTCAAATTGATGGCGATTGTACTGTCCGGATGCTTGGCCAAATAGACGTCCAACACTTCCTGGGACATGTCATAGTAGTCTAGCTTGTAGAAGCACAGGGCGAGATAAACGTTCAGTGCCAAGTATTCCCTGTTTTTTGTTGTTGTTGTAAGGATATATAATGTACGTTTAATGTATAGTATGATGGACGTTGTATAGTGCAAACAACAAGAGGGCATATAGAGAAAACGGAAGGACAAACGCAAATTGCACAAGAACGTACTCCAAGTAAGGTGTATTTTACCAGGAATGGAGATTTTTTTAATCTCATCGTGCTCGATAACAATCGATATCAACTAAGGCGAGAAATAACAAAGAAAACATCGAAGGATAAATTCAAAATAATCACAACGAATTCAGGGCAAATTAGTGGCAAATTATCCATCTTGTCGCTTTTAGTTTGATAAATATTGCTTCTCGTACTTGACACGCTTAAAACTATCTGAAGAGTCTTACAAAAAGCATAAAACAACATTCTTAGGTATTAGGCAATAGGCTTCAAAGCAAGACTAGATCAGTCCTATTTTCCAGCAAAACTAAGCATGTTAGACTTACAGCCCTATTATTGACACGATTCAAAACTAGTTTTAATATAAAACTAATCAGAGTATTAGATGTCAATTTTTGTTTGAATAATACCAATATGTTCAAAACCTGAAACTCGAAACCCCTATAGAACTAGTTTTACATTAAAACTAGTTTTGAATCATGTCAATAATAGGGCTGTTAATGCATGGAATTGCTAAGCAGCTGGCTTGAATATGGCTGGAGTATACTGAAATTGTGTAGCTGAGCCTAGGTCTGCTGTAATAATAATAATAATTTTAACTAGGTATATGCCTGTAATACTTTAGGTCTTCTAAATGCAACCTGAATTGCTCGGCACTAGTTAGGAGGAAAAGATTGATTGAAAAGAATTTTTTTTTTGGCACAGTGGATTGAGAATAAGGTGTTGATTATCTCATTAAATCCCACGGTTGGCGTCCAAAGCTGCGGGAATTAGAAAAGAATGCAGCCTAGAGTGGGGCTCGAACCCACACTTCTAAGTAAGCAGGCAAGTACTACATCCACTGTACCATTGTCACCCGCAATGTACACTTTTTGACAAATATCTCGGGGCTGACTCAGTGCACCAGAAAGTCCTTTATATTATTTCTAGAAACACTTTCACTACCAACCTTTTTTTTTAAATACCAAAGTGCTCAAGAACCATATTTACTTCTACAAGAAACAACAAACAAACAACTTCAGCGTAATACCCGCACTGCTAGGAATGCTCATCAGTATATTCTTTAGCCTAACTTTGGACGTACCGTCAAATATAAAGATTCTTTCTTTAGCCACACGAATGTGGAATTCCTTACCCAACTCTGTGTTTCCTTGCCATTTCAATATCCAGACATTTAAGACAAATGTACATCGTTATCTCCTTTTCTGTTCTCCCTCTATTTCCTAAACGCTCGCACTGTGTGAAAACATTTTAAGGGTATTCATAAACAACCACGCTAGTAAAATACACCTATTTCTGGCATCAAGATAAATCTGCTACACACAAATTCTCTTGGTCTACTTCAGATCCAACCTGAACCTACTCACTTGTTATCGAGGAGAATCCTTTTATAGATATCGATTGCCTCCTGATAATGTGCCCGGAGGTAGTGCAGCGAGGCAAGACTTAGTTGGTCTTCGACGACATCCTGCAGTGATTCATGCAATGCCATCAGTTGTTCTTCGTTGTTGAACTTGTGGGCCAGATGGAATAATAGACGCACCTTTAGTTGCGTATTCGGGATGTGCTCCATCATCTGATGGGCCTCCTCGTACATACCCAAATAGAACATGCAAACAGCGACATTCAAATTAACATCGGTGGTGTTGAGTAGCTCCAACGATTTTATGGTTTTATACTGATCTAGGGCTTGTTGATAGTCACCCAAGTGGAAGCTGCAGAAGGCAATCCATTGGTCAGCTAGGAGTTTACGCTCGTCATCGTCTTCTTCGTTACCGAACTTTTCACACACAAAAAGACAAGTCAACATGATGGAGTTACATATAAGTGAGGGAATGAGAGTTAAGAGTGGACTTTACCTCAAGGAAGGCCCGTGCTCCAGTGTAGTCACGCTGCAAAATGAAATCCTCTAAAGTCGGAAGGGATTTTTTCGCTTGTTGAACTGTGGTTGCGCTTTGAATATGCCGAGAACTGGCCGAATCCGTTTTGCCACGAGATAGGATCTAGAGTTGCAATGGATTTTACATTATGACTTGAACTATTTTTTAACGTTATGTCTACCATTTTTTGATTTATGTGTTCTATTCCAAGTTGCTGCTTGTGGGTTTAACGAATAAGGTTTGTTTGCTGTTTGGTTTTCTCGTTTGTTGTGGTTCCATACGAAGCTGGTTGCTATGTAAATAGAATGTATGCGCATGTTTGGATTGTGAATATTATTTGATTAGGTGGTAGCCATGGGTACACCTGAAGATTAGCTTTGTTGACCTTAAGGGTTTGTCCAGACTATAGGTTTGGATTTTCAAACATATTTGCAAAGAGGATCAATATTTGACGGATATACAAATCCCTTGAACTTTTAATAAATATAAGCAGCCGTATTTATTAGATTTTTTAAAAACACTCTTAGACAGTGTTGTCCAGCTTGACATTAGACTTTGTCTAAGTTAGCCAATCGGTGCAAAATGTTTACAATATGCTTTGGTCATAGACAAGTGTCTAAAGTAAGCCATTGCTATATGTTCAATTAGATTTTAAAACTGTTTCACTTCTTTTTGATTCCAATTGAATAGAATAAAAGGCACAATTTTAACATTGAAAATGTTTATAGGGTCGTTTTGAGTAAATTATGGTGTTACTAAAATGAATAAAGTGAACAAGTGTGTATATGAGATGAACGCTGGCGTATAAGGGGGATAAGATCGAATTTTTGGTGGTGTTACTAAAATGAATAAATTGAACAATGGTAATATGAGATGAACGCTGGCGTATATGGGGGATAAGATCGAATTTTTGGTGGTGTTACCATTCATTTTGGAATGAACAAATATGTATAGAAGATGATTGCAGGCGGATAGGGAGGGTACGGTTGAATTTTTGGTTGGTGTTTCTAAAATGAACAATATAAGTTTTAACTATACATATTACTATAATTATAAAATGCAAGAGCTAGTGCAGTCAGCACTCAGCAGTGCATTGTGCTTCTAAAACTAAATCTAAGCGTTGGAAATTTTTTGAAAATGTTTATGATAGGAAAATAATGTAGAGGTGCAATATGACGTTTTTTTAAAATATGGTTTTATGTGAAATGGTCGAACAAAAAAAGAAAACAAATGAAAAGTGCCAGAGTAATATTTTTTTTTGTTTATCGATGGTTAAGTTTAATATAACAATTTTGTACATATATTTTGCAATTCCAAAAAATCTAAAAAGTGAGATATTATTGGTTGTAAGTTCAAAGTTCTAAAAAAGATGGCTCACAAATGCTACACATCAGAGTTAAGGCTGATTGTACTAAATTGTATAGTTTAAGAAAGATAATAAATAACAAATTGTTTCGTTTCAGGAAATTTTGATACCTAGTATTTTTTTATATTTTATATATTTTATATAATTTTTGTTGATTGATTTTTCGCAGTTATTATTTTTTATCTTTTAAATGGTTGCATTTAAAAATCTCAAATTCATACCGGAGATAGATTATATAGATTCACATATAACATGTAAAATTTGATTTTTTTAATCGTACCTAAGCCGAGATAATAACATATTTCTGTTCATTTACATATCACCTACTAACTCTTTAATCTGTGCACCTTGACAATTAGTTTTTGTTTTATTAGCAGCTTGAATAATTGACAATTATTTTGATATATCATACGTTGCTGTACGTTCTATATAAGCTTCACAAATCGAAAATACAATTAATTAAAAAGTGGTACTAAATCTTTAATCAATATTCCTAAAATTCATCGTCGTCGATTTGCAAGTTTTTGTGCGGAGAAACAGCCCAAATAAACAGAGCACAAAAATATAGTCCCATAGTTCATTGAAGATTTCTTTCTATCTCTGCCAGGGTTGCAAAAGTCGATAAGATTGTACTTTTTTCGATACACTCCACTTTGCTAATGTACTCCACTTTTGCATTCAACGAAAAAGATAAAGTAAATTAAAAAGAAAATCATCTGACCTCACAAAATGTATACTGTGAACCGAGGCTGACATCGATATAACAGAAGAAATAAAAATGATTAATACAGTTTGTTCGAGAAAATGGCATCTACAAAATACCGGTTTCAACAATCTCGCAATTAAAAATCGAAAACATTAAATTTATAAAATTTAAATCTCGCAAAATCGAAGGGTATTGCAACAAATTCCTACAGTTTTGTTATAAAAGTTTCGCATATGTAAGTATGTATGTACCTAATATGTTAATTAACATAAACAGCTAAGTTGTTTTTTAATTATTTGGATATAGAAATATTACATACGTTCATACAACAGCAAATGTGGACAAAATATTATCAAATCAAATCAAAAAGTACAATTCGATACACTTTCCTTTTATATTTTGATACATTGCTGAAACACGATTTCATCCCTGATATCTGTCTAGTAGTTTATTATAAGAGACTGTTCATTTAAGTGTTCAGTGTTCAGTCTGTCTTCAGTTGCAAAGATGCCTTGGAGTGGGAAGGTTTGTTTGCGCTGCTTGCCGGTAAATATTTTTTTATTAATAGTATAGAATGCGATGTGCGTGAAAGTGAAAGGTAAGTAGGATAGAATGCATGTGGGATTTTAGTTTGCAGGTAGGTTTAGGTTCGTTAGGATATTTGTTGGGGGTTTTTTGTTTGTTTATTATTTTACTTTTGTGTTTTGTTTAGCTATGATTAGATGGATTAACGAAGAAAATGAAAAATATGAAATAAGAATACCTACAAGTGGGAATACAAATATAGGTCAATAAAATCACAAAACTAAAACATAAAAAAGTTATAATTTTTTAACTTCCCATTGGAAGTTATTGTAAATGGTCCGATTTGTCAAAATAAAAATTTTAACATCTTCACGTTTCGCTCCCTAGAATCGGAATCCATTTTTGTAGAGAGATGTCTGTGTGTGTTCGTACGTTCCTTCGCTTTTTTTGTTCACCGTATCTCAAGGACGAATTAAGATATCGACTGGATTTTATTGTATACACAGTAGAGTTTCATTACAAGCAGAAATGACCTTTCAATAAATTCAAGGAGCAGTTCAAATTTCCTTAGTCTCAGATATCTCGAGAACAAATCGACTTCAGGTTAATTTTATTCTACGCAAATTGACGTAATAAGGAATTGATTAAAATATAGAAGTATATCAACTTATAGTTTTTTTTTTAATAAAAAAATGTAGATGAAAATTGTTGAAAAAGTTGTTTGGCTCGAATATCTTGACAACAAACAATGATATTGGCTTCGAGGTTATTTTATTTTATACGCTAGTTTATAGATACAAATTGATAAAATTTTAAAAAATATTGAATTAATAGTTTTTTTTAAGCGAAAAACTGCAAGCAATTCTACACACTAATTATTAAAAAATTGGTTTTTGCCTCAAAAATCTTGAGAACAGATAATGACATGACATCGGGTTAATTTAAGTCCACACACTAGCTTAGAATTGATAATTGATAGGATTTATAAAAAAATTCAACAAAAAGTTTTTTTTTAAGTGAAAAAGAACTACAAGATAGGTACTTCACCAAAAATTGTGGAAAATATTTTTTCATCTCAAATATTTTGAGAACAAACAATGATATTGACTTCAGGCTAATTTTATTCTTTAAATGAGTTTATAATAAATGATTGATAAAATTTGTAAAAATATTCAACAAATAATTATTTTTATCGAAAAAACTACAAGAAACTTAACAAAATTGTAGAAAATTTTTGTTCGTCCCAAATATCTTGAGAACAAACAATGATATTAGCTTTTGGGTATTTTTTTCTATAAATAAGGATTTGTAAAAATATCCCATAACCAGTTTTTTAAGCAAAAAAACTACAAAAAACCTTACCAAAAAATGTTGAATTGTTTTTAGTCTCGAATATGTTAGGAACAAATAATCATATTGGTTTCGGGCTTCTATACAGTGGCTCCAGCGCATAATCGGACAGTAGTTTCATTTATATAAAATGGGCTGTAACTTTAGAAAAAAACCGCTATTGTATATTTGTTCGCTCTTATTTAAAGTAATACATTTACTTATCCAAATAACAACAAAAAAAATAAACATTTACAAATGTTAACGGTTAATTCAAAGAGAAATACTAAATAAATCCAGTTTTTAAAGTTCAACAAATAATCGGACAAAGCAAAGAGAGTAAATGAAAAATACAGTTACTTTAAAATTTTCACTCCAACGCAGTTTTTTTTTGTTCTAATCAGTCTTTCAATGAATGTTCAGCCAAGTAGTGCAAAAATGGCTCCAAGTGGAAAACAAACAAGTGTCGAACTAAGACAATTAATTATAAAATTAAATTTTGAAGGCAAAACGGTAAGAGAAATTGCAGAATTGGTTGGACGAGGCAAATCTATAGTACAAGATGTCATAAAAAGGTACAGAGATCAATTTAGAGTGGCCAACAAAAGCCGAGAAGGTCAAGGCAAACTTTTAAGTGAAAGAGAAGAGCGGTCAATATTAAAGGAAATAAAACAAGATCCATTCAAAACTGCAAAAGATCTTCAAATTTCCCTAAAAAATCGTGTTGGAAAGGATGTTTGCCTCAACACTGTCCGCAACACTCTCCATAGATACAAATACTATGGAAGAGTTGCCAGAAAAAAACCATTTATTAGCCTCAAAAACAAAAACAAAAACAAAAGGTTAAAATATGCGAGAGAATATTTATTAAAACAAGAAGATTTTTGGAATACGGTAATGTGACCATATTTCTTAAAAAAATATATTTTCATGTGCAGTTTTCAATGCTTCAAGGTTTTGTTCACTGATGAGAGCAAATTTAATTTGCATGGCTCGGATGGGAAGATGTATGTTTGGCGTAAGCCAAATGCTGAGTTCCAGCAACAAAATACCAAAGCCACAATAAAACATGGAGGGGGCTCTGTCATGGTTTGGGACTGCATGTCAAGTGCTGGGGTAGGCAATTTGCATTTTATAGATGGTAAAATGGACAAATTTGCCTACCTCAACATTTTGAAACAAAATGTGAAGCAGAGTGCGGAAAAACTGGGAATCGCAAATAATTTTGCATTCTATCAGGACAATGACCCCAAGCACATATCAGGTGTTGCAAAGATGTGGTTGATCCATAATTGCCCCAAACTCATTGATACACCAGCACAGAGCCCAGACCTCAATGTGATCGAACATCTGTGGGAGGAATTGGCAAGGAGAGTGTACAAACACAAATATAACAACCTAAACCAGCTTAAGGAGGCTTTAATTGAAGCTTGGAACTCTATTGAGCCTGAGGTGTGCCAAAATTTGGTTAAATCCATCCCAAATCGCCTTCAAGCCGTTCTTGATGGTAAAGGCTTTGCAACCAAATACTAGCTGATGGATTTGTGCTGTTTTGAAGAAGATATTTTACTTTGTCCGATTATTCGGTGGACTTAAAACCTGTTTTTTTTTGTTTTTTTTTTTGAATTAAAAGTTATCATTTTAAAATTTTTAATTTTTTGTTGTTATATAGATAAATAAGTGTACAAATTTAAATAAAAGCGAAAAAAATATACATATAGTGATTTTTTTATAAGTTTATAGCACATTTTATACAAATGAAACTACTGTCCGATTATGCGTTGGAGCCACTGTATATGTATGTACTAGATTATAATTGGCAATCGGAAGGTTTTGTATAATAATTCAACAAACTGTTTTTTTTTTTAATGCAAAAAAAAAATACAAAAACTATAGGTACCAAAAATTGTTGAATACAAAAAAATAACATTGGACCTCTAGCTTCCGGGGCACCACAAATTGGAAGTTACTAGTGTGGGTCACAACCAGCCTCTTTTTGAAAATGCAATAAAGGACCGTATTGCAAGAGTCTCTTCAAAACAGACTGGTTGATTAGACTAAAAGTCGATTTATCGTTATTGCTAATTTGTATTAGTAAATATTTTCCTATTTGATAGAAATTTTAAGTCCATCAAGAATTTTTGGTTGACTTTTGTCTTGCCGAATTTTTTCGAAAAGACTTGTAATAAACCCCAAAATTAAAAAAAAAAAACTACAAACAGCAGCGTTGAAAATTCGTCTGTAGGCATATATTTGAGGGAAAATCAAATATAGGTAAGTTAGCGTTGCCTACCACAGTTAAACAGTTACACGAGTTAGGAAAAATCTATTCAAATACAGACCGAAATAAACAAGCAATAGGTGTAGAAATTTTTAATTTTTGTTTGGTGCTACCACAAAGCTAAATCAAAAAGAAAAAAGTAAGGTACCGCACGAAGTAAATGAAAAATATAAGATTAGAAGACAAGCGGGAAAATAATTTATGTGGGTCAATAAAATAACAAAAAGAAAACACCTCTTTTGTATATTTGAAAATGAAACAAAATACAAAAAACTACAGTGGGAATAAGAGAAGAAAAATTTTGGGGAGAGGTAACAACTACCAACATTAAATATTTGTTTTTTGGAAAATATAATTTTATTTAGTGTTACAAAAAACGTGATTTTGGAAAACGAAAAACGAATACAGGACGAAATAGGAAAAAAAAGTAGTTATACATATGCTAACATCATTTTGCGCTTAGGGAAGAATCAAAATTTGGTTGAAGATAAAACGGAGGGAAAATTAAATGTATGTATTAAGCAATTAAGAGCTCCGATTTTTGTTGGATTAACGGCTTAAAAATTATCCTTCCTTAATTATTTTTAAAGCTGAAGAAAAAAAAAACAATTTGGTGTAACTAAGCGCAAGTAAAGATGGAAGTGCGAATAAAGTTTGTTTAACAAATTTTTAGTTTTCTTAGTTCAATATAATGTTTGGATTGGTCTTCATAAAAAAGATGAACTAATTTGATATGTATGTATAAATTGGTAAAGATAAAATTTAAAAGAGAAAAAAGATTGTATAAATTATAAAGATTAAGGATTTATCTAGCATTAGCAAGTCATTTTCAATGTCCCCATCGTTACTCAAGGAGTGAAATCTGTAAATTTTTTCATACACAGGGTGTTTTGTAATAGGTGTGACAAAAAGAAAAGGGGTCTATTTCACTCTGTTAAGGTGGAACGGGCAATTTTCTTAAAAAATGAAAAAAAAATATAAAAAAAAAACAATTTATGTAAATAAAATGCTTTGAAAAAATATTTTTCAAACTAAAAATTTTGAAAAAATTAATTAACTGCCGCAGATGAAAACCATGCGTTCCTGAAATCATTTTAAGTCGAAAGCCTTTCGAGGTTATTTTTGAGCAAATATTTCAAAATATCCACTAATTTACTCTGAAGGGTTATTAGAGCACCTGCCCAAATATGAGAATTGCCCTCGAGTTTTGGACGGATAAACACTTTATATATTACGGCCATATCAGAAGCGGAGAAGAATTTCTTGCATCGTTGCGTCGGAGAAAACCTTAACATTTAGCAGCGTTTTTGGCAATGTCGAGTATACGATCATTTCATAAAAAGTGGGCTGTGAAGCACATACCGAGAACTGAAAGTTTTTCGGTTTTCTCGATGCAAAAACCACACATGGATAATGTTATTTGGGGTGGGTTCTAAAATGACAGAAGACAGCTTTGAATTTTTGAAGCATCAAATTATACACGGTTTCCCATTTGGGCAATGCTACCGAGGTCAGAATTTATTACTTTGCAGTTGCGACATCCGAAGCACAAGGATGTGGATCTAGAAACGAGTATGAAAAGCTGAGAGAAGTTTCAGACAAAAGGTCATTTATGAATATAAGGAAGAAAGTCGGGGACAAAACGGAGCCCTGTGGTACATCACCATTTATTTTATAGACTTCAGACTTCAGTCGAACACGACCTATATTGATGGGTCCGAAAGGAAGTTTATAATTCAAAGAAGGGGAGATTCATTCGATGAGAGAGCATGATGCCAAACTCTGTCAAATGCTTTTGAAATATCAAGTGCAATAATCTTAGTTTCTCCAAAACGATGTTAAGATCTGTGCCACTGTCCGGTGAGATTCAACATCAGATCACCACCTATTGATACGAAAGCCGTATTGCCGCTCATTAAGAAGCTTTCGTTTTTCAAGATGTTTCTTAAGCTGGTGATTGATCAGCCTTTTTATGGACAGGCTGATCAATTGCTGTTTTCCATCCACTCTCCAGCGTTGAAGAACACCTCTTCAGAACAATGGAAGGGATACTATCAGGGCCAGCAGGCTTGTATATATTGAGATCTTTAAGAATTTTTGCAACTGCACGAGTGCGAAAGAAGATTTGTCCCATAATCTTGTTGGCAGGGAGAGTCATAACTCATAACACTCCCTGGCAGCGTCAAATTAACAGCAAACTGTGCTGCGAGCAAATTGGCTTTCTCTAGTGAGCTAACATAGGGACAGGGAGCGTCATTGAAGACAAACGTTGGAACAGAAGACGAAATAGAATTTCAAATATTTTTGAAAAATGACCTTTGGGAAATTGTAGTACTTTTTGGCTTAATTTCTGGTGATGTTAAAACTTGGTTCGTCGAATATGACCGTTACGGGTCTTTCTGCCCTGATTACCTCTTTCTTTCTTTCTCTTTCGGTTTGTTAGATTTTACCTTTTGTTGAAGTGGCTGCCAGTCGTAAAGACTGACACACTTAGACCAGAAGTTGGTCCACTGTGATACCATGTGAATCAAGGAAACCCTTTTCCTTACTCGGTGAACCATTTGGAACTTCTTATGAAGCGTAACAGACTTCCTACGTCTATGTTCATTAGATCATTAGTATCATTGAAGTAGAAAAAAACAAGGTGAAGTCTTCGTCTATAAGATAGAGCAGGGCACGTGCATAGAAGATGAAGGATTCAACTTCTGCAAAAATCGTTAGAGAATACGCCAAGAAGCGTTGCGTGTTTGCCTATAAGACAGTGTCCAACAACAATCATGGAGCTAATGTGCAATCTACTACGAAATATCCATAACTGGCCAGATTTGCTTAGTTGCCAAACAAGCGGTGTTCTTGTTCCACCTAAGGTTTGTTTTCTCTAAAGTATCTTGCTTCAGCATACGTTTACATGTAGCGAGAGGTATACCTGTATCTGCCTTACAAGGTAGAACAGGTAGAGTTTTTCCACTCTTAGCGAGTTCATCGGCCTTACAATAACCTGGGATATCTCTATGCTGCGACACCCAATAATGAATGTTTATCTGCTGTGCCATCTCCAGCAGAGACGAACGGCAATTAATTAAGGGCTGTTATAGAGTTATTAAATACCGATTCCAGAGATTTGATAACTGCTTGACTATCCGAGACGATACGGATTGGCGTGGCATGTGGCTGATATCACGTTTTCTTTCAGCCAAGATAAGGCTTTTTTATCGCCATAAGTTCCTTCTGGAAGACGCTACAATGATAAGGAAGACGGAAAGAGAGGCTTAATTGTAGTCTTTTGAGTATACACCACCACAAACCCCGTCATCAGTTTTCGATCCGTCTGTGTTGATATGAATCGATTCATTTTATAAGAAAGCCATGTCCTCCCAGAGTGTTCTAAAAGAAATCGTGATTTGAAAGTTTCTGCCGAATTGTAGTTTTGGGATGGTGTAACCTATGTATGTGACTGGGAGTGATCCGAATGAATTAAGAATCATGGAATGGCCAATGTTATTCTTGGTCCACTGTGAGGAAGCTTTTAGGCGTATGGCTGTATTAACAGGCACCTGTCTGTTTGCTAAAAATATCGGGGGGCGTTAGATAGAGTAGAGCAGCAGACAGTATCGTACGAGGTGCACCACTTATGCATAAACAAGCCGAGCGTTGTACTCTGCCTAGTTTGTCGCAGTTTACTGCTTTATATAGAGCAGTCCAAAAACTGCAACTCCAAAAGTGAGAATCGGTGTAATCACCAAAGTATATAGCCAATGAGTAATACGAGCTTCAAGGCTTTATTTATTCCCAACGGCTTTTTTGCATTAAAAGAGTGCCTTTAAGCCCTTTATAACTCATACTTGTAAATTAGGTTTCCAGCTTTACTTTTTATCTAAAATAAGACCCAAATATTTTGATTGATAAGTGAATGTTAATGGAATACCTTTGATAGATGGAGGATCTACTTGAGGGATTTGAGAAAAGAAAAAGTTCTGTTTTATGAGGATTACACCCAGACCACACCGGTCAGTCCAATTGGTTAGCCTATTGAAAGCGTTTTGTAGGACCTCTTTTAAGGTATTAGCAATCACTCTGTAACCGTCCGCTTCGAGGCATGCTAGCCGCTCATTTATCACCATGTTCCCGAGAAGGAGAGATAAGACACCGCCTTGCGGCGTACCTCTACTGTTAGACCTTCTAGCAGAAAAGTAGCCCAGTATTAAGTTGATAATCCTGCTAGACAGCATTTGATTAATCAGTTCACCAAGCCAACCATCTACCTTCGGGGATGTCAGTGCAGATGCGATTGGATATCTGTTGACATTGTTAAAAGCGCCTTCTATGTTTAAGAGAGCATGGCGTAGTCTTTATGCTGGAGGGAACATTCGATGGTTGTACTAGATTAGAGTATGTAAAGCAATTTCCATCTATTTCCCTTTGATATAAGAATGCTCAGCTCAGCTCAGAATAGACAAAAGTGGATATCCATCATTCAAAGGTTTTAAGGAGGAATGAGGTTTACTTGTTAACACTTGCCAGCTTTGGGCGTAAACACAACCTTGACCTCTCTCCAAGACAGGGGAATGTGAACCATTGCTAAGCAACTAGTAAAGATAGTCTCCAGAATTGACAGAATTAAATCTTTATTCATTTCAAGTTCGACTGGTATTATGTCGGGTCAGGTCCCGTAGACTTGTAAGGTTTGAAGCTGTTGAGCTCTGATTGCAGCTTGTCCCTGGTATATTCAGGCCTTATGTGGATGGCTCGGATTCATATAAGGCCTATAATGGCTGAAGCTATTAATATTTTGGAAGCTACCACCTGCCAGGGAAGTGAGTATCTAATAGCGATTCTTCACAAGAGTTGGTCCATGAGCCATCAGCATTTCTAAAGCAGCTTGGCATTACTGGATTTGTAGAGAGAATTCTCCTTACTCTAGATGCATCTGAAGTTTCTTCTATTTTTTTCCATAGCAAATTCACATCTTTAACCTTCTCAATGCATTCTTTTATAATTTAAGGGTTACCTTATAGGATTCGCAATCTGACACTTCACTAGTGCTTTTACCCTATGCGGGATATAATTTCTCATCCCTTAAAGAGATAATGCCAGGAAACTATTTTACTATTTTTTTCTACAACAACTAAATATATACCCACTCTTAAGGAAGCTCCATCAAGTGATTCATTACTCTCGAAAATTTTATAACCTTGTTTATAGAATTTCTGATTGCTCTTTGTCGAACAAGAGTCGTTACAATGTTCCCTTTGAGAGTTTCTACAGTGAATATGTACTTGATGTTATAGAAAACATCCACAAATCTAAATTAGATTGTATTGAATATATATATTCATAGATACGTACCTGCAAAAGTGCACATCACATCGCACCTTGTTTAAGATCCTGAGACAAAGTGATTCCTGAACTCCTAGCTATGTTATATGGTCATCTGAAAATACCAAAAACAAAAACAAAATACACAGCAATCTAATTTCTCCGAATCCACAAGAATGTTTGAATTTGAAAATCGAACGAATAATATAATAATATTCATTGGGTCCTTCTCTCCAGTTCAAAGATAGAGTACCTTGCCGGAATGTCCTTCCGGAGGGAGGAAAACAGAAGAAAATACAAAAACAAAAAAGACACGAGCAAGGAACTCCTTCAATTCAAAATGCAATACAGGACGGAGAACTTACCTCGAAAATAAACAAAATATCAATCTCTTCATAAAACACCAGGCAACCACCTTCACCCTCACACACAGCCACCCAGAGGATGTCTTGTTCTTGTGGCCAAAACCTGCATTATCCTTTTTGTCACGATTTTCCTCATTTCTATAGATGCTTTTCTTTCCAAAGGATCCTCTCTCTCTGTCCTTAATTTTGATGGTCGAATAGAACATGACATAACATCACACACTTCTTATCGTTGAGTTGCTGCCATTTTAAGAATCCTGTTTTAAGTTCCAACACCGCTTTAGCCCCGAGAGCAGGGGTGAGACAGAGATAGAGATAGAAAGACATCAGGAAGAAAATTTGAGTCCTTCTGTTTCTGGTTTTTATGTAGGACACAAGATATCTGCCTTGACATGGCATAAATACCAAGCAACATCATCATCATTGCCATCGAGCAAACAAGAAGTGAGTGGCCATCATAAAGAGCTTTCTCCATATACAGCAAGGCACACGGAACAACAAGACTCCAACTACAACCTACAACAAGGATGATATTCATTTTAATATGGTGATTCCACTTAAAGTGAGTTTGTGTCATGAATCAGATCAGAAGCTGTCTGTCCAGCGGCGGTGGTGGAGTCTTTGTCGTCATCATCATCATTGGTAGTAGTACATAGTTGGTGCGTCATATGTAGGTGCATTCTGTATAGTTGGAATGGGTGAGTCCTGGGAAACAACTCGGAACAGAGAAATGAAAGACATCATCAGTAGTCCAGTATTGTTTATGGCAATTTAAGTGGTCATTTTAGATTTTAGGGCAAAAACATGCTCCTTTGCTTGTCATATGCTGTTCATCTCTGCTCTTTGTTCCTCTCTCTGTCCAAGTTCTATCTCGATGAGAGAAATAAAATGTTTTTAGAACAACATGTCCAACAATCGGGGGGGTTTTGTTCCAATTTCTGTTATGAGAATGCATGCATATTGTTGCAGAAATATTATTAAATAATTCTCACAGATTACAACGAGTTTGCATATTCGTTAGCCTTTCGATTGGGGATGAATGTCGGCGTTGATTCAAAGGGGCTATGTACATGTACACTGATAAAATAACAGGGTGTTAAAGGTTGAGTTTTTCAAATGTTCAAATGAGACTGAGAACTTTGAGAGATGAAAAGCTTTTTTTAAAGGAAGAGATAACCACAAGAATAAATGTAAATTTTCATACTAAAATTTGCCTATTTCGAGGCTAAGGTAAACTATCGAAGTCCAGTTTGATCCCAGAGAAAAATAAGTAAAACTTTGTTTTAAGCTATGGTTACTGTAGATGAAAGTGTTGTGGAAACTCCAACGCATTTAATGTTATAGTAACCTGTTCAGACGAAATTTCTGAAGAATACGCCAGAGCATTTTTGTTCGTCAGATGGCACATCCGCTGTACGGTTACAGTAACAGCCTTACAAGGAAAGAAATGTGATGCAAAATTCTTCATTGAAAAGGTGACATTTTCCCTTTTGGGACTTCTTTTGTTTTGAATCGGGTCCAGAAGGCTGAATTTATCGATTGCCAAGGAGATTTAGTCAAGAATAATGACATGCATCGATGAAAATTCGACTTGAAAAAGCACTTTCGGAACAAAAGGTGACATTCTTAATTTTCACCTTTTGTTCCTAAACTCCTCAATTACAAATAGAATTTGTCAGGAATTAACAGAAGGAAAAGAAAAACAAATAGTCTTTAATCTCACATACAAGCAAGGGGAGAGTGACTGTAAGAATCTGATTACTGCTAAAAGCAAGAAGGGAGTTTAACGGAAGGAATATGATTCCAGTCCTTATGTTGTTGTTTCTTTCAGTGTATGTTTATAAATTTCATTACTTCTGATAAAGGACTAGGCTTGTGAGGTATGTTGTGATTTTAAACAAATTGTGTTTGTCAATTTTCATTTTGCAAATGTCCTGCTGTTTAAGGTACAATTTATAGTTGTCGATGCCAATCTGGTCGTTCTAACTTCTGAGTATTGAAAACTAAATTTGTCCTTTATAACAGATAAAATATACATAAGTAAACGCATCTTTGAGTTTGGTAAAGAGTTTATATTATGAATGACAAGTTTCTTTGCACACCTATAAAAGTGCTCTCTGTCCAAACACAAGTGGATCAATTACTAATGGACGTTAGAATATGTGTTCCTTTTATCAGATTAAACATTTCTTATTTTGTGATTTGTGTTTGAAATTTTAAATAGCAAAATAATAACTCACTGTTGAAATGTTAATATTTCTGAGAATTGTCATGATATATTGTTGAGTTGCTTTGAATGGCTCTGTCCATAGGTTAGGTAAGGTAAGAGGGTGTGATGATACAGTAAGCCGCTCACTCGGATCTCCGGGAATCCATTGCGCTCCCCATGATAAAGGTAGGTAGGTGTGGGATTGAGGCGAAGTTAAGGAATGGGATCCTTTCGTGAACGATTCTGACTTCTAAGTGAATTTCAAGATACTCTTTAGCGGCAGGGTGGAGATGTCGCCTATTTTGTCGAAAAGTATTCTTCGAAGACTTCTTTTCGAGTTCTGACTAGATTGGGACATTCACAACAGAAATGGGATGAGCCCTCCTTCGGCTCTTCATCTTGACACCCTCTACAAAAGTCAGATGGGTGGCCCGTTAGGACTCCAACTAGGAGCGATAGTTTGATGCCTTTATCTTGAGCAAATATTCAAATTTTTCCTTTGATATATCCGGCCATGAAATTCTTGAAATGCGTGACATCTGACATCCGCAGCTTAAAGAAAATACTGGTGGATTTTATCTTTTTCTGCTTCAGTGGCATAAGAATCCGAGGGTTCGATTTGTTTCCATATAAGGGTAACTGTGTTTGTTGCACCTAGAGATCTCTGTTAAATTCGACGACGGTCTACCAGCTTCGACTTATGGCTCTATATCTGACATCTGTACAGGTAAAGGTAAGTTTCAAATAAGCTAAAGTTTGTCTGGTTTTAAATTCCCCACCAAATTCATTCAGCTATTCAGAATGATTCTTGATTCTTCGAGTTTATAACAAGACCAGAAAACTCCGAGTTTCTATACTTTTCCTTCTCAATATTTTAGAATATACACTGAGATAAAGTTGAGTTATATCAAAATCAAGTCGAAACTGCGAGACGATACTGACATGTTTCCATTTTAACGAGACCAGGATTGAAATTGCCAAAGTTCATGATGCATGGAAAGGTAAATGAACAGTTTTCTTATGTTTTCCATAATGAAACAAATGAAGGATTTATTTAATAAGAACAAGCATTTTGAACAAGTGCGAGGGCGGATCAATAAGTCCCTGAAAATTAAAAGACGGAACGCTTTTTTCTGAAAAAAAAACTTTATTTTTCGACATAATCTTCTTTTAGCTGGATACACTTCATCCAACGTTTTTCTAATTTTTTAATTCCCTCCAAAAATAGGTTTTTTTCGAAAGCCTCAAAATATTCACTTGTTTCTTGAATAACCTCTGCATTCAAGCCAAATTTTTTTCCACCGAGCCATTTCCTCCAATCGGGAAATAAGAAATAGTTGCAGGGGGCCAAATCTGGAGAATAAGCTAGATAGGCGAGTAACTCGTACCTTCGATCATGCAATTTTGCCATCGCAACTGCCGACTTGTTCGCAGGAGCGTTGTCTTGATGAAATGATGTCTTTTTCTCCTTAAATCAGCATCGAATCGCTCCAACAGGTCAGCATAATAAGCACCGGTAATCGTCTTACCTTTCCCAAGGTAATCAATATGGGTGACGCTTGCGCATTACAAAAAACTGTTGCCATCACCTTGTTTGCCGATAATCCTGCTTTGGCTTTCCTTGGCTTGGATTCACCTGGAAAAGTCCCCTGTTAAGAGTTTAGACTGTTCTTTAGTCTCTAGTGCTTGGTGGATGAATCCATGTTTCATCCACAGTCACAAATCGGCGCAAAAACTCACTTGGATTCCGGTTGAAGATAGCCAAACACTCCTTTGAAATGTTTTAACGGTTTCGTTTGTTATCGATTGAGAGCAAACGTGGCACCCATCTTGTGGAAAGCTTTCTCATATCTAAATAGTTGTGCAAAATTTTAATTACCGAGCGGTGTGACCAGAGCGTTCTGCATTATTTGTGCTGGAGCGTCCGCAGCGAAATTGGGTAAACCAACTGTGGATTGTTCCAATAGATGAAGAAGAGTCCCCAAAATATTTTAGAAACTTTTGTTTTGTTTTAGTTATGGATTTTTTGTGCAACAAATAATGTTTTATCAGCACGCGAAACTCGGATTTTTCCATTTTTTTTAAAAACTTTTCGACTGCTTCTAACTAAAACCGCTATAGTAACAAAGCTATTTGATAGATCTGAATAAAAATTTCAGGGCATTCATTTGAAATATCCTTTATGACAACCTGATTTTTGGATTTGAGATTGATAGGTGATAAGCGAAAATTTTCAGGGACTTAGAAATGGAAAACTGAGATTTTAAAAGAATAAAGAGAGAGTTGAAGAATTTAAAATTTTATCCGAAGTGGAAGCTCGTGTATTTAGCCACCAGAAAAATCCTGCATGTTTTTACCAGCTACTCCTCGTGTTTGGATTTTTTTCGCCTTTATACTAGTTTTTAAAGTCTTCCTCTACAACAATAAAATATAATTAAAATATCTTTTTTACTTCATTGCATAAACAATATAACCATGTATTCTTACCCTATTTCACCCTATAAATATGATCCGAATATAGACTTGCAAACACAATTAAATACAAGAAGATTTAAGTCATCCTCTGGGTATATAATTTTTCAAATACAAGAAAAAAAAATTGAAAATTGGAGACTAGTTTTATGTGTCTAACCCTATCTCACCCTATAAAGGAGATATTTGTTTTCAAAAAATGAAGACTTAAAGCTATTTTCTTTGTATAACCTTTCAAGCTGAAAAATAATTTCATAAATTGGTTATAATTTTTTTCATTGACTCCTTTTCACCCTATGAACGACGAAATCCTTGGAAGTACTTTGACGTAGGACCATCTTAGGTAGGTATGTACAAATAACCTTTGAAGCACGAAATGTTTTTTACATTTTTTCTACGTTTTTACCCTATTTCAACCTATTAAGCTTGACTGGCATTCACCAATGTAACCTACTTCTTGAGACAAAGACGGCATTAAGCTATTTTCTTTGGTTAGTGGAACTGATTTTTAGGAATTCCAGAATGCCTTGAGCCTCTGGCATACCTCAGCGACCTCGGGGCGTTCATACGCCATTGTCCTTTGATATTTATACTTAAGACAGATATGGAATTAGTTGAAGAAGAAATAATTCAACAATTCAAAATGCCGTGAAACCAGCAAAAATATGCTCAGAAGGTGATCATTTGACTAATCATTATTTAAATAATTAATATTATCAATTTATTCCGTGAAAACAGAGTCCATTTTCTTAATTTCTTACAAAATGTCAATTACATTATGGCATACTTTTGACTCACCTTGTATTTAAAAAAAGAAAATACAAAGACCACTTTCTACAACATTTTGACTTTTTTTACAAACTTTCTCACTAACTTCCTTGTTATGAATATCATTAAATTATTATATTACACGTCTTCAAAGTCTAGCCACATTATAGCTTAAACCACAACAAACAAGTTCGGTCGATCCAGTTGTGTAATTTATTTAATTTCTCAGCTCGAAATTGTTTTTCTGTTTTTTTGTTTTTGCTATACTGAAAATTCGAAATTTATATAAAATATTCCACACGGATTCATGAATACTACAGAAAGAAACAGGACACTAATGAAGCACACATTACCATAACCTCGTTAAGCATTCATCCAACCATCATCATCAATATACAGAAAGAGTTTTGGTATGAGAATTAAAAAAGAAAAAAATTACAGCAGGGCCCATTTGTAGGAACTTATACAATTATGCGTTCATATATTATTGCATTGCACATCTCTCTGTCTCACTCATCTACTTGTCGACAACCTCTCAACGCGTACCGGAACGTTTCCTGTTGCCATCGTAATGACTCTTAATGCAAACGGTTCTACGCATTAATTGCATTCCATCAGCACCCCCAATATGTCCTCTGTTTTGATGTGCGTGCGTGGACCTAAACAGGGACGCATTTGTTATGTCAAGGAAACTCAGGCGTTATGTCTTTCTGATGCTATTTATATTGGTTCATTCCTTCATTCTGTTCTAGAAGTTCCAAGGGGACTTCCTTAAAATTCACGTTGACACGAAAAGTAGTGCATTCTCGTGTGTTCGTTTTTACTCATGTTGTTTACACAGGTTTTTCCTCTCATTTTCTTTTTGTTTCCTCGTAAATTTTTGTTCTTCCTTCTGTGTTTCTGCTTCAAACTTAAAATTCCAACTTTTTTCGAAATTATACCATGTATGTACCTACTCACTGTTTTTTCTTTAGTTTTTTTTTCGTGTTTTCTTGCTTTTATCGTGAATTTGGGGGCCCAAAAAATTTTACTATATTTTCACACATTTCTCTTTGTCATTTGACATCATCATTGTTTAATTATCATTTTTGTGTATACTCAATACTCATGCATTGTTTTTCTCACTAAGTCAGTACATTCAAGTACTTCATCAGAATAATTCCGCCCCTGGAAAAATCAAGGAGCTATGGCCCAAAATTTAACCCTCTTATCATGTATATTGGTTGAATGCGAAATTACGCTCATTGAATTTGCATACGAAATTGTACGCACGTTCGCTGTACGATATTCGTCGGACAGACCGGTCGGTGTAGTGCAGTGATGCCATGTGATGACCAAACGCTGTCATCATCAACGTGCGTAGGTATACAATTTTCGTATCTCACATCCCGGATTGAAGTTCAATTTCAGTCACCAGACGCACCTCATCAGCATCACCAGCAGCAATACCAGAAGCAGTCACAGTGGTCCTGGGTAAATGAATGGGACCGTCCAAGCGGAGAGTATACCCACCGCCATCACCACCATCACAACGTCACCGTTTGGCTCGCCTGCTTAAGCATTCAAACCATGTTTGATAAGCAATTAAATTTTGCAATTATTGAAATCAATACCTGACATCCTGGTGCCTGTCATCAATCATTCAATTAAAACTCTCTCCAGTGAATTTCGGGGGCTACGCTAATGACTATGGTGTCATAAAATTTCGCCTCATGATGGGGTAATTAGAGAAGCTATTGAACTCAAGAACTCATTGAGCTGACGGGCAAAGGGTTTAAATTTTATTTTTCTGTGAAAAGTTCGTCCGAATGGTCCAGCAGGTTAGGTCAGCACAGAAGAGGGATTTATCGCCGGAAGGACTCTATCAATCGCCTGATTCTGATGTGTCCCCAATGAAGTGACCGATGATTGACTATTGTCCGTTCATTAAATTAAGGTTCGGGAGAAAAGAGGTTTTAAATTTATTTGATGTGAAAGGATTTGGCATCAAGTGGGGTGCTTCGGCAACTGGAGAAGAATTTCTAATACGCTATTTGGTTGTCATGGATTTGAATTATCTAACCAAAGGTATTGGTGGTATTGTAATCTGACATCCAGTCGGTTTGGTTGTAGCCGAGGTGACTAATCACAAATGAGTTTGATTTCAATAGAAATAGGTTAGGTATACCTGTATGTTGGGTTGGCAGCTAAGAGCGTTATGTGATCCTTCGTCAGATATTCATTATTTGATTTTGAAGGACGTTGTTTAGATTAAGAGTGTCCAATGATTTCACTGATGGGGTAGAAGTCTCAATTCAAATTATTGATTGAGATGTTTTTGGGAATATTTGCTGTTTGTAATTGTAGTACCTGTCCTCCTCCTTGATACTTAAAATCAATGCGTACCATAATTATTTGTATCATGCCGTAGTTTATCTTTGCCGATTTACACTACCTCAATTCATGGACCTCATGGCTTGCTACCTTCTTAAGTCAAAATGAAATGTCAGTTAAAAAACTTTGGCGTAGAACTGACATTTAGATTCCACAGGCTCTAGATATTTTGAAACCTTATACGTTATACCTATCTACCTCTACTCCCCTGTCATGTAACACTAATGATGCCAACAAAAAAAGATATTTTCAATTTTTGAAGAATATTTTCAGTGAAGAAAAATCACGCATACGACAATTTTTTTCAATACTGCATAATGGGACTTGATTTAAGCCAACATTTTTGAAACTTTATCTTGTCTCCTCGAATCTTTGTTTTTTTTTCAAAACTTTTTCAGTGAATGCCACTTAAAATGATTTTGAGATTCAGAGTTGTTAGCTCGTCATAATAATTTTACTTACTTCCCTAAGCTCCTTGACCCATCCGTGGGGCATACGGCGTCAACCTTCCATCTTGTTATGTTTCAGGAAATGTGTGTGAGCTCTTCCCAACTTTTCCCCAGCTTCTAGGTTTCCTTTTCGTCTGTTCTGCGTCAAGTTCTTTTCTGGCCTCTAGAACTGCCTTGAGAAGAAGATCCCGTGCCATAGGGTGTGCCCAATCCACTGCCACTTCCTTCTTTCCTTCCTTACATTGCTGGACCTGGTACCCAAGTTTCCGAATCAACAGCTTTGAGGCTAATAAGGTAAAGAACAACATTTGGTGCCTGCATTTCTTTGAGAGCAGCTTCATGAATACAAAAACAAACCACACCAAATCTCTATTAAGTCGGTGGTGAGGCGAACTGGACTAGACGTGCGGAAAAACGCTCGTGTTTATTGGCCGGGGATTTGTCTGACTATATCTGAGGAGCGTAGTTAGTATTTTACTTTATTTCCTAATTCCTAAAGCTCCCACTCAAATGTGTGTTTTTGTATAGCAGAATAAGGCTGTCCTAGAGACCAAATTCAACTTGATTAGTTTTCCAAAACATACATATTTTAACGGGACTGTGAACTTATGTTCAATCACCGTAGTCAAAATGTAGTTGTGTGTTACATCACTTTTTCTTAAGAAAATGTTTGTAAATATGTATATATTTGCTAGAATAGTTCTTGCTTCATGTTCGCTAACGAATCATTTAACCGAAATAATGGATCCTAACTGACTCCAAAATAATTGTGAAATTTTGTAAAAACAATCTCCAATATGGAACAAATACAAAAGCATTATTATTATCAAAGCAATTTGTCCAAAATTAATTTCATGGAATTCCTTTAACATTGACCTATACATGCATGTATAGACATTATGTAGGTACATACCACCACATTTATATGCGCATTATGTAGGTATGTGAAATCACCTTTATGCTGCCGTTACTGCTGCTTACACCACGGTTGACAAACTTATTATTTAACATTGCTATTGCCGGCCGTCTTGACATTTTGACACAAAGGCATGTTTCTACGTTTCACTTAAGCCATTCGCTATCCAGCATTCAACATCGTACCATAATGTATGTATATGAGGACTGGACATTGCACATTGTCAATTTATTAATTCTAACAAATTAATTACTTTGACGTGAGTTTGGCATTACAGCACGTTTGCAGTAGTGGCAAGCATTCTGTAATTAGTCTGTCATTATTATATGTAGATATTTGTGTACTTTGACAATGCCTTGCAAGTCTACCTAAACTCAACCACCGCAGGATGCCGAAAATTCCAAAATGCCACCCTAGAGATACAAAGCATAAACATCACCACCATCATCACACCACAAGCTCACATCGGCCGCCAAATCAAATTAATCAGTTTTGATCAGATGCATATATAGTAAATAATGACAAATGTGCGTAGGCTAATGTGGTTGTCAGGAATTTCACTTGAGTCGAAATTTAGATTATTTCATGTATGGAATGTTTGAGATGAAGCATTTTTATGATAATTTTACAACTTAGGTTCAACAAACATTAATTATTACCTACTATTCATAAACTTCACATACATGGCCTATTGGACATGTCTTCACCCTTTTTGTCCACCTCATCAATCGACAAAGCACTTTAAAACCCTAATCTATACTCCACTTAAAACTATGTATGTCTACAAGAAATAAGAAAATAATCCGCTAAGCTTAGCTTCAATAAGCAAAGTGGCTCATACACACAACATAACTTGTTATGACACTTGAGTCGGTGTTTTCCATTTCTGATGTCAATATAAGACACGGGATCATGTGGACCGCCATCTTGTGCAGAACCAGCTCCTTTTAACTATCAACTCTCAATTCAATTCTATCCCGAGTCCGAACGGCTGAGATGAGGAGCACCTTTCATGGCAAGAGACTGGCCAAACGGAATGGTGTAGTTGTAGTTCTAGCGAGTTGCACTGTCAAAGTAAAAATAAAAAAATAAAAAAACAGTACCACAACGAGAAGCTGTAAATGTAGCAAGAAGTAGGTATATGGTGTAGCAGAAGTTAAACAAAATTCAACTTTTGATACAAGCTGCAGCTACAGTCATTTTGTTCAAGGGAAGGTACTCCTGGAAAATTTGTCAGATCCTCGCTGTGTCGTAAGAAGAAGAAAATAGAATAGGGAAGGGCTAGTTGGGACAGGAAAGGTAAAAAATCCCGAATGTCAAAATCCCAACTTGCAAAAAATCCCGAACGCCAAAATCCCGAATAGACTAAAACCCGAATGCCAAAATCCCAAATGAACAGAATCGCGAATGCATTCGAGATAAAATACCGAATTTGAATACTTTTTTAGTACTAGTTTTTCTTGAATAAGAAAATCATATGCAGAACCAAGGCACAAAAATTTTGTTGACCAGTGTTTTACTCGTAAGTACATATCTGTTTAGTTTAAAATTTTATTACTTGTATTATTTCTTTGTAAGACGGACACATCACCCATCACTCTCCGCTTACTGTGTATGTGTGTCTTCACAGTATTTTACCACGTACCCACCCGAAAAATAACTATCGTTTGTATTCCAGAAACTGCATTCCATAAATTTATTGAGTTTCAGTAAAACAAGTAATTTAAAAATAAACTTCAGTTTAATTGTGTTTTATACAAAATATATAAAGATTATCTCCAAAGTTCTTCCCCGAACCATCCATCGATGAACAAACAAAAACTCTCCACAATTTATCCGCATTTTAAATTCGGATCCAAATCCATTTTAATGCCAAAGGTGAACCGATTACTTGGAACACTGAGCAGCAGGCTTAGTCCAAACCCACATGGGATGTGCGACATATTCCTGACAACAACAAACAGAAAGCGAACCAAAATAAAATCAATAAAAACCACTGAAGGTCAAATCACCCTCACCCTTGCCTGCGAACTAAAGTAGCACATAATACAATACAATACACCCACCTGTAGTACATAAAACCAACCGACATATCCGAATCGACCATGCCACGCACAGTGGTATCCTGAAACTCCCACTGATAGCACACAGTAGCAATGGCCTTGCGGGTGTTCCTGTTGAATGCCAATGAGCTGCCCATCTGAATGGACGGGTGGACTCGCTGCCAGTAACTCACATCGAATCCCTGTCGTGAGACAGTCAATGCCGACGAATACCGGTGTCGTGCGTACCTGTGTAAATTGATGGAAAAACGGTGCGTTCCACGGAGGAGGAGGAGGCACAGCATTCAGATGTTCAATGTTTATGCAAATCCCTATTAGACAAATTTACCTCATTGCCAAAGCCATATCGGCTTTCAT
Organism: Dasysyrphus tricinctus; assembly: GCA_963921185.1. Lineage (NCBI taxonomy): Eukaryota > Metazoa > Arthropoda > Insecta > Diptera > Syrphidae > Dasysyrphus > Dasysyrphus tricinctus. The sequence continues at coordinate 7,471,815 of OY992533.1, forward strand.
GTGTTTCGGTTCATTCCATTCGACTAGCAGTTCGCCACCCAAGGCCAGATGGTTTGTGACGCTACGCAGAACCGAAAAAGTGCTCCGACCCCGGTCCTTGGAGGGATTGTATAGATTTGCCGTGTACGTGGTACTTGGACTTTGTACCTCCGCCGAGAAGGTTCTGTCAAACAGAGCTTTTGATTTTTGAAATGCCGCCCCAAGGCGAACACTCTGCCACGGATAGTACACAAAACCAATATTCGACGACAAAGAGCTTGGGTTCATGTCGGCATAAATCATTGGAGTCTCCTACGGGAAATGAAAACAAATTTGGCATTTAGTTTGGCATTTTTGGTGAACGCAAAAACAAAACAAAAACATCATCGATTCTTCTTACCAAAACATCATCATGATTTCGAGTGCTGTACACTCCACCGATTCGGAAGCCTGAAGGTCTGATATGACTTAGAATCCAGTTCAATTCGATGGTCTTTTCAGGGGCCAAACTGTTGCGGTAGCTTAATTCTACGCCATCAAAGAACTTTGGCATGATGTTATGTGTGCGGCTGTGCAGGTCTTCGATATTGCCTGGATTTGGAAATTCCGATCGACCGGGATGCACAAAATAGCTCGGTGGAAAACGGGGGAAGCATTTTCGAGGACACCAGTCACATTTCATGATTGAAAATCTAAGCCTTTTGTCATTTTTAATTTTTTTTTTTTATTTTTTTGACTGAAATCGGGATGTTTTTGAGAAATATGTTTGAGCTTTGGGAAAAGTAGTAGGTGTGTGAATCTGTTCCGAGTAGAAAAGTACAGGCTTGAATGTCCATTCTATGAGTAAAACCTTGCCCCAAACTGTTCTACATTCTGTCACTTTGTGTTCCATGAAGTTTTTCAGAACAGTTTAGAACAATATTTCCTGCACCTACTTTTAAAGTGGAGCAAGTGAGTGAGAAATGTCAAAGTACCAGCTGATTTATTTGTTTGGGATAAAAGTAGGTAAGCTAAAATTTATAACAATCGTACTTTTCTTATATATTTGGACTTAACATGAAGAAAAAGACAACAGAATATATTAGAAGTGTGAATTGATAAAAAAAATTTGAATCGAAAATAAATGCATACAAATTACTACGCAATTTTCTGTTGTTCTTTGTTCTGACAGTTTTCGCACATTTATGCTGTTCTGCTCTGTTCTTATCTAGTTTTTCTTCATTAAACACAGCTAGTATTGGTTTTGTAAATAAAATTGTGGGAATGTTTTGGTTTCTTTCAAGGAAAGCTTTCGAAGGGTTTTAAGTTTGCACGTTTCAACGATTTCTCAGTAAGCATACCCATCTTGCTTGTAGAATGCCTTGTATTACCGCTCGGAATCCTTCGTTCATTTAATTCAAAAATATACAACTGGAAGAAATATCAGTTAAAGGTATATTATAAGCATCTTTAACTAAAACTGCGATCAAAGGGTTTCTTTTAACAGAGGTATTGGTCACAGTACCACTTAGATTTTTTGGAGCCATCTCAACCGAATATTGTTTGAAGCTTGTCTTTGATGAGAGTCACAAGATCTCATAGGCTTCAGCAAACTTACTTTGCAAATAGCAGTTGAGTTCACCCCTCAGTTTCCTTTTTTAAAGTTAAGCCTTGCCAACCATTGGTTGAAACTTATGGTTATACTGTTTTGCCTTAAGGAGGTTTAAAAAAGAAATGCTTCATTTCTTTGTTCCACCAGTCAGAAACTTGATCGGTAGCTTAGATTACAGATAGTTCGTACAAAAATGTCAAATTTCTCGGTTGCCTGTTTTACTCACCCTCTAACTTTGAGACGGTCGTAAGGACGGTCGCAAGGTTCGTAAATATTTTCTACGGAAAATTGATAGGTATGTTCTATTGTGAATGGACCTCGTACACCCGCAGGTTCTTTGAAAACTTATACAAACCTTGTGACTGTTTCAACGTGAGTGGTTCGCACAAATTCTAATCAGATTACTTGGTGCCCAGGAGAAAATCTTGAAAAACAAACGGTTAGAACTATCAAAGCTTAGCCTTGAGATGGAGCTTTATCGTGGCATCTTGTTTCAAACTTGATCCTCAGCAATTAAAGATTAATAATTTTGGTGTCACATCAGGTGACTCGTGAGCGCCAAGGCCTAGTAACGTATACAGGAAGCCATTCTTTATAAGTCAGCAGAAATGAAAAGGGCCTATAATTTACTGCCAAATGTCTAAGATAAGAGGTTTTGTCGTTCCTCGCAAGAGTCAAAAGAAAAGACATTTTTGGTGGAATAGACTGTTATTTAATCCTAGAACTCCAGTCCAACGCTATTACTATTATTACGCTGAGGGCTACCTTAAAAATTATCGATTGGAATAATCTCATGGAAGCCTTAGATTTAAAAAGGTTTACAAATAAATTATGGATTTCAGCAACAATTTGACATACACATATGGAAAGTTTGCTGGAAACGACAACCTTCTGAAATATATTTCTGAACCAGTAGTAAAAGTAGCACGAAAGAAATATCGATCAGTATCGAACTTTTCTCAAATCGTTCGCATACATCTTGAAAGCATCCAGAGCGATATCAGTAAGCCGTTTACATCTTAAGGGAACCGTACCACTCGGAATCCCTGTTGTGCTGAATTACTTCTGTTTAAAGCGATTGATAACCATAAGTTAAGGCTTTCTTCTCTTGTACTATTTCAATTCCATTTCTCTCCCTTTACTGCTTCTTAACATACATATACTTTCAATTGCATCTTAAGCTTTTCAAATTCTTAAGAACTTGCTCTTCAATATAAACAAAAAAATTACCAACTGCAAACTATCACGGGCAAAGTCCAAGAACTGAAAAATGTTGTTTCTCTTTTCGCCTAAAAATGCGCCATTATGTCTTACACAGAAATTAATTTCATTAAAATTAACCAAAAACTTTCTTGCCTCATTCTGTCGAAAATTCAAAAGAATTATACTTACCTACGTTCTCATACCTATGTACGGTAGAGATACCTACCTACTTCCACAATCTATAAAGAAAGTTCTATAAGAAGATTCAAAAGTAACAAAACTTCCAAACAACTATTCTCGCCATTAATTCCCAGAATTATGATTCTCTATTCATTCGGGAAATACTTTTCTTCAACCCAAACTTCTTGTATTCTTGTGCCAGGAGTTTTGCGCTATGCCTCGGGTGACTCTTTGTGTATGTGTATGCTGATGCTGCGCCCCCTAGTGCAGAGAAAAATTATTTTTTTCTTTTTTTTTCGAAAAAAATGCCCTTCCGGTTAATTTATGACTATCGGAGTACTTTCCGGCAAATATACGCTTAATTTGTGAGAAACAAACAAAACATAAACAATTTTACTAATTTGGCGGCTTCACGATGCGGCAAACTTTCTTTACAAGAAAGCATTTAATTTCCATCTCAACCCTGCATAGGGCTTCAGAACCGGAGTATCTACGGGCCTTTTAAGACTCTAAAGGGCGCCTTGTGTTTCAAAATATATGTTTTTTTCCTACAAAGCTTAATCTAAGAAACTAAGAAATGCTATTTCAGATTTTGCAAATAGAATGAATATTTCAAAAATCACTTACAGTCGTATTTATAAACTTTGGTTAACTTAAGACAGTCGTCTAACTCCAAAGAGTAATTAATAAAATGTGTTCTATGTTGTCTCAAAATCGTCAAACGGAACGGAATTGACTGAATTGATTTTTTTTTAATTTAATGAAGCATATTTCCAGGTTAAGAAATTATTTAACTTGTCAACCGTTTAAGAAAATCTAATAAATAGGGCTGTTGGAGTTAAAATTTGTATTTATAAGTAGCTTCCAGGACTAGCTAGTCAAAACTTGCCCCGATAAGCATAAATCAACTTCAGAAATCTAAGCCAAATCATTGAAATGGAAATGGACCAGCTCATACTTTACTTCCGGAGTCAAATTTTTTTAAGCATTTAGGCAGAATGGAACTTAAATTTGTAGGCAAAACCTAAAGGCCTCTTTTTGGTTTAATCCAGCCCATCTCAGCCCTACAGCTGTCTCTGCTGAAGTGTACCCAATGTTGCCAATAAACGAAGGCCAGTAATTTCGCTGGTTTCTACCATACATATATACATAGGGAGAGATACTGCCTCAAAATGTCGCCAACTATGACAGCTTTCTCAGTGGGTGACAGCAGCGATGCAGAGGAGTAGATTGGTTAAAGTTTTAGAACGTTGGTAGAGGGCAAGGTGCCGAGGGAGAAAATAACTTAATTTATTATTTGGCAGTGTGATCCCCTGCTTCTTTAAAAGTATACCTACCTACAGGAAATGGCACAACGCATTGCGCGAAGTTCCGTTATGGATATTTGGAAGACGTTGATGGTGGCAATGGTGGCTTTCTTGACTCTACACTTAGTATAAGAAGGAGTTTGGCGTTGGGCGCCATATGCTGTAGTCTAACCTAACCGAATGCCGACAAGGACGACAAAGTTGTATATGATCCGCATACATAAAGTTCGCTGATGGTGTTGGGGCAAATTGTGCTACAAAACATTTTTCGACAGGTAAAACGCACTTTTGTAGGGTAATACTTTGGTTTTTTTTTGTTTATTGTTGGAGGTCTCGGTTGTTGGGTACTTCCTGAATGATGACAAACTCTCTCTCACACTTTCTTTGTTTTTTTTTTCTATCCAGAGGGAACTCGTTGTTTTCCCTTAGGACCCGACATCTGTGTTTGTGTTTCACATGAATTCTGTTGTGGCAGCTATCACAGAGAAAAGTTGAGAGGAGAGTTTGGTTAGGTCTTACATCCCATACATACATGAACCTGTGTTTATGTACAAAAGGGTTGTGTTTACCTCTTGAAGCTTATTTTGTAGGGATGGAGGGCAGTGTTTTGTATTTATTATGCCAAAACAATTTGCCAGCTTTGGATAAATTTGCATTTACATATACGACTTTGGCTTTCTGGATGTTGTCAGAAATTATGAGTACGGCCATATGGGTAACGACGCGGCGCGCGGCGGCGGCGGTAGAGGGTAAATTTGTTTGAAAAGTTTTTAAGTAAATTGAAAAAATACAGAATGTGTATAGGCTTGGGTGGTAGGTAAATGTTTAAAACCTCAGTAAACGATGTTTGTTGAAAAAAAAAATTTGGGTTAAGATGATTTTGTGTTGTTAAAACGAGTTTAACTTTTAAAGCTTTTGCTAACGTTTATTTAAGACCTAAAAAAACAAAAACATACATCGGTATAAAATCTTTTGATGATGGGTTTAAGAAGTGATACCATAAGACTGAAGATATGAGACAGGGATTTTTGGAACTGATTTTTGTTTTGGTACAACTTCTTAATGATGACTTATCAAGAACAGTTACTTTAATGCGTTTTGCTTTTTGAATTTGACAAGAAAGTGCTGTGAAACTGTTAAGAAGTTATCAAATGTAAAATGGTCCTTATCTTGAATTTTGGTAGCAAAATCTTTTCCCACGCTAATTCTTATAGAAAACCAATGATTTGGTGACACTGAATCCAGTGGAACTGCCAATTTGTACCTGTTTAAAAAGGAGGCTTTTGAATTTAGGTCGGATTTTGTGGTGAAATTTCAAAATGCAAAATAGCATCGACTAAGTCAGAAACTATGACTAAGTTATACTTGAAAGTTCTTAAAATTTGTGGCTGAGTGTATGTGAACCATTGAAAGGATAACCGGCAAAAATGTATGGAAGGTGGTCTAGGAACCAATAACAACGAGACGTATGTCGTTGGAAAGGTATTTTTATGAGCTACAATAGTCACTATGGCGGCTCATTTCAAATCACTTTGTGAACAAAGTAATTCGTTAACCTAGGTTTTGTTTTGGTACCATTAAGTGTGGAAAAAATGTATGCAAAATGGTCTTACCAGTACAAATAAGATGCATTTCGTTGAAAAGGTATTTTTATGGACAATAATAGTTACCATAACAACTTTTTTAAAATCACTGTGTGGAAATAGTTATTCGCTGTTTTAGGGAATTTTAGCACAGATAAAATGTATGGAGCATGGGCAACAATTAGCCAATAACTTTTTTCACACAGTGATTTGAGTTAAGCTGCCGTATTGACAATTGTAGTACATAAAATTTCCTTTCCAACGACATATGTCTTGTCGTTATTGGTCTTGTAGACCGTTTTGTCCTATTCTCCTTTGTCAAGGGAAGTTTATTTTCCCACCACTTGTGCACTGAAATAATAAATTCCGAAACATTTTGCATTGCTCTGTTCTTTTATCCTTATTAATAATATCTAGAATACGAATTTGCAAAGAGTAGAATTCTCACTTTGTTTTCTCTATTTTTCTCTATAAAGAAAAAATGTCTTCTTTATTTAGTTGGAAACACGAGGAGAACCAAGCAATTTTCTATTTAACAACTCTGTTGGTGCATTTATTGCAATTCATTCGTGAAAATAGATACCGAATCCTTATTTGACATTTTTCTAATTTTAGTGCACATTTTTTCTTGGAGATTATACTCCAACAACAGCATTTCTTCTTAAATAAATAAGAATGAAATTCGCGGGAGACTTTCAAATGCATTTATATCTATAGCTATTCTAAAGAATGTTCTGTCTCTAAAGAAAGCTTGAAGTGCAATGGAATATGCTTGTACTCGTTGCTTGTATTAATTAAATACAAGGCAGTTTAGTGGAAATTAAAATTGAATAGTAGTAGATTAAAAATTCTTTAATATTAAACAAACTAGAAATCTCAAACTGACATTTAAAATTTCATAACAATTTTTACAGGGTGACAAGAAAAAAACATTTCATTTATTTTAAATATCTTTTTATTTATTTTTTTTCCGTGTTATCTCTTTAATATTCTCTTAAGATATTTTCAATGAGATATAATGGTCCTAAGATGACCACCATTTTGTCTTCTTTTGGAAAATTAGACTTTAAGTAGAAAATTGTGGTTGATTTTTGTTTTTATTGAAGGTTCAAGGGTGATCTGTAGAACTCAATGTTCTTCTTTTGTTAGCCTTTCCTTTCACGTTATCATATCGAAAGAATTCCAGAATTTTCCGGCCCGTCATCATTTCAACAAAGAAGCTGAACCTACTGATCTATAAGTTCCTATAATTTACAACACATCAAACCTCGCTCCCTCCAAGTCCATGGATATTAGGGCTGTTTCAATCAGAGAAGATTCCATTTTTTGATCCGATCATTAAAAAGTATTAATGATCAATGCTCACACATTTTCATTTCAATCGTCCTCATTTATTTCAATGAATCTCGATTTTCGATATCAATCTCTTCAAAAATTTTTGATTTTTGGATGGTTTTTTTAATTCATTGACATCGTCCGTCCAGAACTTGGCAGTGTTGATGGCTTTTAAGATTGGGGATGAGCTATATTTTGACAGAAAAAAGTGTATTTCGATCCACATGTCACTGTCCATAGACTTCGTAGCCATTTGACAGTAAATGGCCTGACAGATAAAGGAAATGATTGGCCTAAAATCAATTGAGCAGTAAAAAAACTGAAAATTTTTATTTTTTTATTGAGGCTAGCCCATCTAAAATCTAAATTGTATTGTTTTTAAATTTGCTTCAAATTGGATTCGATCAAAATCGGTACATTATTGAATCGAATTCGTTACCTACACTCGGAAAGATTTAATTTCACCGAAATTGAAATGAAAACAGAATCCAAAAAATAAAATCGAAAATTAAGTCAGTGAACTGAAAACTATCGATTGATCGATTGATTGAAATTATCGTATTATTTTGGTGATCAATTCTTGAACGATTCGATCATTTGAAATTAACGATTATTACTATAACTCTCAAATGGATTCGCAGCTTAACACTCGCACCTAAATGAATACCCATCAGTTTACCTTGAGTCTCGAAAGTGTAGAGCTTCTTTTTTTTAGCAGCACGTCACGAATGTGGAATGCTTTACCCGGTGCAGGGAACTAAGTCCCCGGGAACTTAGTCCACAGAGGGAATTAGTCTGTCAAATGTTGAAGTTTCCAAAATATTGTTTTTCAAAGTCTAAATCATAACAGAAGAAAAAATTGGAATATTCTCCCTCCCATCCAGCGCTTTTCACCCCATTAGCCCCCTCTATTTTTAAAATTGATTTATTTAAAATACCTCTTGGTCTGAGAGAAGAAGTGTGTATACAAGATTAAGCCAACAAGTCTGAACAGTTGTTGTCAAAGAACCGACTCTCTGTAGTTTGTCCCTTAAAAGGTAGAAAGCGGAAAAGCTTCCAAAAATCAGTTTATATTTTTTACCCGAGTGTTTCTAGGAAACTTTGCTGTTTTGAGAAGGAACCTTTTATTCGTTTTGCAAGATCATATTTAATGGTGAAGAAATTTAACGTCAAATGTACCCAAAAAACGGGGTTTTCACATGCTTATGTTGAAATATTTCAAAACGTGAACGTGCTAGAGCAATTTTGACTTTGGATTCGAATTCAGCATGCTAAAATCCTTAAGCAGAGTATGGTTTGGTTTAAAGGCGATTTTCCTTGCAGACCAGTGTAATCAATGAAAATTCAGGCGATTTTGCATTGATTATACATATCGTCGTCGTTCAATGAAAACTCCCTAAGTCTTTATATAGAGACACTAGTACTTTTTATGATGGTCAAAATGTCCGTCCATCCGACCTAAATGAAGTGCGGTTAGCGATAGCAAAGCTTAAAGCGTACAAGGCTGCTGGTGCAGATGGCCTTCCAGCTGAGCTATTCAAAGCAGGCGGAAATGACTTGGTAGGGAGTATACACCAACTTACATATCTCCAAAATTTGGTCGGATGAAAGTATGCCCGATGAATGGAACCTCGGTATAGTGTGCCCCATCCACAAGAAAAGAGATTTTCTGACTTGTGCGAACTACAGAGGTATTATAAGTCTCCTCAACGTGCGTCGCATACAAAATCCTGTCTTCTGTACTGTGTGATTGCTTAAAACCGTTTGTCAACAATCTGATCGGCCCTTATCAGTGTGGTTTAGGCCTGGCAAATCAACCGTCGCGTCGATCAAATTTTCACACTCTGACAGATTCTGGAAAAAACCCAGGAGTTTCAAATCGATACGCAACATCTCTTTATCGATTTTCGCGTATGATAGTGTAGACATCAGAGACGAGATATACAGAGCCATGTCGCATCTCGGCATCCCTGCCAAGCTCGTCCGCTTGTGCAGGATGACGATGGAGAAATCTCGCTGCTCCGTCAAAGTCGGCAAGAACACCACCGAACCATTTGATGTCAAGAAAGGTGTGAGGCAAGGCGATGCGTTATCATGCAACCTCTTCAACATCGTACTAGAAGCTATTGTACGCAACTCGCAAGTCAACAACAGAGGCACAATTTATCAAAAATCAGTCCAACTACTTGCTTATGCAGATGATATTGACATCATTGGGAGAACAAAGCGAGCTGTTACCGGCGCGTTTGCAAGTATTGAATCAGAAGTGGCGAAAATGGGTTTGGTTGTTAATTAGGACAAGACGAAGTAACGGGTGATTTTTTAAGAGGTCTAGAACTTTAAAAAAAAAAAAAACACAAAAAATTCGAAAAAATGAATGAAATATTTATTTGAATCGATAGTTTGAACCTTGCAATTTAATGTTTAAAGATAATTTCATGCAAATGTTGACCGCGGCTGCGTCTCAGGTAGCCCATCCGCTGAGTCCAATTTTGGCATACTCTTTCACACATATCGGCCGGTATCTCACGAATGAATGCATGGATGTTGGCTTCCAGTGCGTCAATCGAAGCGGGCTTGTCCCTATAGACATTAGCCTTGACATACCCCCACAAAAAATAATCTAATGGTGTCAAATCGCACGATCTAGGCGGCCAATTGACCGGCCCGAAACGTGAAATTAACTGTTCACCAAACTCGCCTCGCAATTGCGCCATTGTTTCGCGTGCTGTGTGGCATGTGGCACCGTCTTGTTGAAACCACATATCATGCAAGTCAAGAACTTCCATTTCGGGCAAAAAAAAGTTTGTTATCATCGCTCGGCAGCGTTCACCATTGACAGTAACGCTGCGATTCGCATCATCTTTGAAGAAATATGGCCCAATAATGCCGCCGGCCCATAAACCGCACCAAACAGTGGCTTTTTCGGGATGCATTGGTAGCTGTTGCAATGCTTCTGGCTGATCTTCACTCCAAATGCGGCAATAATGCTTATTTACGTACCCATTCAACCAAAAATGAGCCTCATCGCTGAACACAATTTTTCGATAAAAAAGCGGATCCTCGGCCAGCTTTCCAGCACGAATTTTGATAGTAAAATTCAATAATTTGCAAGCGTTGTTCATTTGTAAGACGATCCATGGTTAAATTGCAAACCAAACTGAAGCTGTTTGACAGTGACACAAGGTACTAAACACACGTCAGCTGTCAAAACCAGTGTTGCCAAAACCAAACCAGCTAAAAAATCACCCTTTATATGCTATCATCGAGAAAGAATGTCAGCACCGTCGACTCGGGCAAAACGTTGCGATGGGTAGGTACAACTTCGAAGTCGTCAAGGACTTTGTCTACCTTGGATCCACTATAACATCGCAAAATGACATCAGTGCAGAGATCAAACGAAGAATTATTCTTGCCAACCGCTGTTTCTTCGGGTTAAGAAGGCATTTGAGTAGTACAGCCCTCTCTCAAAGACCAAGGAGACCTTTTTAAGACCCTCATCATCCCGGTTCTGCTATATGGGGCAGAAGCATGGACCCTGTCAAAAACGGATGAAAATCTGCTTGGGTGCTTTGAAAGGAAAATTCTTCGGGTGATCTTCGGTCCAGTATGTATCGATGGAGTATGGAGGAGAAGATCTAACAACGAGCTTTTCAGCGACGTCGACCTAGTCAAAAAGCTGAAAATACAGCTGCTGAGATGGCTGGGACACGTGGAGCGTATGGACACCGACGCACCAGCCCTACGAGTCTTCGAATCTACCCCTGATGGTCTACGCAGCAGAGGAAGACCCCACCTTAGGTGGCGCATACAAGTGGAGAACGACCTCAACCAACTTGGAGTGCGTAACAGGAGGAAGCTATCTAGGGACCGAGCTGTTGGAAGTGGAAATTGAATGCACATTCCTAGGGAAGTAAAACCATTAAATTTTTGGGAAGCCTAATTCCCACCTTAGTTCCTAATTAATGAGACCAAGTTCGCGGAGATTTAGTTCCCTACACAGCTTTTCCCAACTTGATTCTCATTCAAAAACAATGTGCGTGGGTTAGGGTGTTTCATATTTCCAAAGGTGTGATTTTTGGCTGACTTTGCTCACGCCCCAAGTCTAAGTGATGTCAAAGATATGTATGCCAAATTTCAAGAAGATTGGATAATATTTAGAGGTTGCGCATTTTGATCACTTTTATCTGAAACTATTGAGTTTTCTAATATTGAAGTCCTTTGTATTAAAGGGCTTCTCATGCACTTGTTTCATCTTGTGAAGGTTGTGTGTGTCTACAAGTACAATCTAAACTACATTTTGTTAATTTGTGACATCCCTACCTTCAATTGTTTTTAAAATAATTTCTCTTCGAACTGTACCTTCAAACTTCGAGCGTTATGCCTACACGGTTTACCAATTAGAGAGGGCAGGTCGACTTTGAAATGGAATAAAACAAGCTGTGTGTGTGGTATTAACGAAATTCTTATTATTTTTTGAAGGGACTATAAGTATGCTATAGTAAATATATAATATGGAATATGACATTGTTCAAAATATCTGCCACGGCTGCGCACGGTGGCAAGGATCCGAGACGTCGAAATTGGAATGCCTTTGTTGCATAGTTCGGGCTGAATTTGAACGATGGCCTAAATTATTTTGACTTTGAGGGCATCAGTTGATTGCGGCTCATGAGCATAGACCTGCGACATCAGAAAACCCCACGAAAAGTTTAATGGGGGCAAATCTCACGATCTTGGTGGCCAATTCACGTCACCTCCTCGAGAGATAACCCTATCTTACAGTTATCGTTTACTATGTAAAATGTCTTTTGTTACATAACTGTGTAATACGCAGTGCTGTCCTTTCTAAACAATATGTCACATATTACATCCATATAATCCAATTTTGGCCAAAAGAAATTGCTTGTCCTCTATTGGTAGGGATCTCTTTTGATTAAATTACCGGAATTGACTGCATGGGGCTCACCTATCCCCTTACCCCTGCCCTAACTGACGCAACTAATTTTTTTTTTGAAGATCAACTCACCGTTAAGGGTGATGGGAGCTAGACTTTTGTGTTCTTATAAAAAAAAACACATTTTCTCTAAAAGCTGCAAAAAATGTAAAAATCCTATTTTTTGCCTACTTTTAAAAAAGTGATCAAAATGCGCAACCTCTAAATATTCTCCAATCTTCTTGAAATTTGGCAAAAATATCTTTTTTGTCAGAGAGACTCGGGGCATGAGCAAAGTCAGGTAAAATTTAACATTTTATTTTGTGCCTTATAAAATGAAACACCCTAGCGTGGGTATTTCTTTTAAAATTCTGTCCATTTTATCTACACGCTGGAACTGTGTTGGAACATTATAGAGTGCGTGCAAAATGATAGAAAAATCTTTTTTCGCTATTAATCAATTTCGTAAGGAAAACGAACGCAAAATCAGAACGTATTCATTTTTTCATTTCATCTGATTTTAAAAAGAGAAAAGACAGAGAAGGGGGAGAAAGTTGAAATTTGTTTGAAATATTTTGTGGTAAATTCACTTCGGACTCTTTGTTGCGAAATTTTGTTTTAGGGTACTTGTACATCCAATGAAGGACATCTTAAAAATATTTTTTAGTGTCACTACAAGTTGGAAGTAAATTGCTTCATTTGTTAAATTATTTGAAGTTCAATAAAAAAACATGGAAACCCTATTTTGTTTATAAAATCACAGTACCAAAAACACTTTCTCCTTGGCCCGATTACAGGCTCCCAAGCTACAAGCCCCTCAATAAATTTTGTTGAAATACAAACAAAACAAATATTCTTTTCAACATTATCAAGGCCAATTTTCACCTCCTGTAACTAATTCACTCTCCCAAGTGCGATGTCGAATTAATGCCAGCCCTTTTTTCCACTCCATTGAATTGAAAGTGGCAATAATTTCTCTTAATTTAACTCAGTCGCCATTTTGTATGGGTTTTTATTTATTTTTTTTCTTTATTGACTCGTTCTTGTGATCAAATATGAAAATGATTTCCCTTTTACGAGTCCGTTTTCCATTTCACTTGTAAATGAGTGAACACTTCATTTACTCTTTTTCCCCTGAGTGACGAAGGGGGAAGGGATTGTGTAGTAAAATATAATTCCATTAGCATCAGAAAAAAACCCTCACTCAAATCAAAAGCCCAAACGAACCAAACTGAATATATAGTTTGGATGGGGGTTCTAGGAACCCCTTTTTTCTATATTTTTTTATTTTTATTTACCTGCTGCTTTCTCATTTCCAACAAACTACCGTCAAGATTCAAAAGCAAAATGGGTGAAATTTTCTCAAATTCCAACTCCATTTTGAAATTAATGAACTGGTAATAAATTTTATTGCACAGAAGTATCGAAGGAACTCAGGTAGTAGTAGAACTGGTGGGAATACCACTTGTTTCATTCGAGGACATGATGGGTGGTTGGAGCTCCTTAGAGAGTAGGGAGGTTAGGTATGATAGGGATGTCTAATTCCAAGTAAAATGAGGGGGGATTTGATAACTCGTAAAGAGTGGCACTTGAAATACTTGTTCCATTAGATGCCATTGATATGGATTTTCCTTTTTATGTCCAAAAAGGAAATGCTCGCTCTTCAGAAAGAAAATTTATTGGCAAAGAATTTTTTTTTGTTCAAATTGAAAGCTAATTGCATAGAGGGGTGAGGATTTCTTTTCATCGCAAAAATAAGAGTTATTTTTTGTATTGGTTTATGGGATGAGATGATATTAAAGGATTTTGTTAAGAGCTTAAATAAGTTGTGCTGTTCAAGTTAAAATAATTCACTTAAATAAAAATGAAAAAAAAAAACATTTCTTAGCTTTTTTTCGAAAAAATGATTGATAACCATAGGTTTTAAAGACGTTTAAACTTTGTGCACTATGATGAACATGAAAGAAAGAGAGGCGTTTAAACGATAGTGGGACGTGTGGAACGTACTCACTTTGCATTCAACGGACTACGAGTATTCTTCTATATTTTCAGTCTCGGACGGTTGCTGGCTATGGGGGTCTGCTAATTCCGCAGCTCTTCAGCAATTCTTCAGATTCAACCTTGACTGTTCTACGTTAGGTTATTTTAAATAAATAAATAAATTGGTTGGTGCAACAGCTCGTGGAGAACCAGGGCCTAGTGACTTACAACTCTCAACCATTCCTGTGGTGCGTGTTGTTGGCAGGAATGGAGGGGACCTACAGTTTTTGGCCGAGTCCGAACGGCTAAGTGAGCAGCACTTATTCATGACAAGTATACTCTTGGAGGATTTGTCAGTTCCTCGCAAGAGGCAGTACCTCGGATAAAACATTTCTGTTTTTAGGTGGCACGGCTGGGAATCGAACCCACACCTTCGGCATGACAGTCCTACGCACTAACCATCATGCCACGAGGTACTAGGTTACTTTATTATCATTCGAAGTACTCCACTCTCATGTTGATACTCTATCAACTCTGCATCGCAAAATAGTGGATTCATCTAAATCAATGTAAATGTTACCAGAATTTCGCTTCTGTATTATCAGTTTATTATATCGTACTAAATGAAAGTGGAATACGTTCCACAATCTTTGTGCGCAACATTATTTTTAATTTCGGAAGCAGAAGAGACTTCAAGCTAGTGGATAGTAGACAACTCTAAGCAACATCCGGTAAACGATTTAAGACACCTGAAACACGTTAAACCACTTTTTTAACGAGAAACTCAATATGATGATGATAAATTAAAAAAAAAATTGTGGCGTGACAGCTCGTTAAGAAACAGGGCCTGCTGAATAAAAAATCTCAACTATTTCTATGTACAAGGTGTCGACAAGAATAGAAAGAACAAGAGAGGCATTTCGAGTTTCTGAATTAAACTTTTTAATAGTCTATTGAGATCAAATATGAAAATCCATATCGTGATCCCACTTCTGACACATGTAATGCTTTTATATTTTTAATATAATTTTCCACAGTTTGCTCACGTTGGTTGTGTTATTCTAGGTGCTCGAGCTATCACAACTTGTTGCAAAACTCTACTCTCATTTTATCGTAATTCATATGTAGATACCAAACCAATGGCATAAATATATTAATTTCTCTCTCTATCTCTGTCTGCTTCTCTCTTTTTGTATTTTTATTATTATTTCCTGAGCAACATCCAGCTAAAATTAATTCCACTCAAAACTATTTCCCAGGAAAATTGAAAATCCATATAAGAAAAAGTGTTTTTGCAACGCGCGCGTGTACCTCATCTCATCGTATATCATCCGTATGAATTTTCAATTTTCCACTTTCAAGTGATATTTTTTTTTCTTCTCCTTCTTCAAAACTTCTAGCCAAACATTTCCAAGGTGATAAGCAAATACTCCCGAGAAATTTCCACTAAGCATACATGCGTGAAGAACACACATTCTCCCTCTCCCATATAAATTAACATGGCCGGACTTACTTATGGAGAGGTACTCTAGACGACTGTTTTAACTTAACCATCAATGCACAGACCATCCCTTAATGGACTTAGATTTAATTATTGTAAAGTATGAGGTGGCTTGATCGGAGGCCTAGCAAACTTAAGCCTAATGACATATCGCTCAAGTGGCAAAAAGACATACAACCCAAATTTAATAACATTAGACCCAAATTTTGAATAAAATGCTACAACAATTTCTTTCATTTTGCGATTTGGCCTTTGTCGTTGGGCGTTATTTAGCTTCGCTGGCTTGATCATTTATAGCTTATCATAAGCTCAAAGGAAGTGGGCCCTCTAAAAAGTCCTTCTTAAGCCTGATATCAAAGAGCTCGGAGGTTTAATATTCGCTCTTAGATTTTATTCGTCACAAACAAGAAATGGTGATAGCAAATCAAAGTCTCAAAATTTGTTCAGGACTTTTGACGCCCTTTTGTAGTTTACATTTGTTGTTTGTTGTTAATCCAACACTGTCTATAAGTTTCATCCAGCGAAATGTATCCCAAGAATGTGGTTTTAATTAGCAAAGCACATGAAGTGTGCCTCCATTGTACGTCGTCGTCGCCATTGCTTCGTCATATTGCGTCCAAAACTATACTCCACTGCTGCTTCAAGGAAACGAAGCAAAGTTTGATATGTAGAAGTTCCAGGGTACACGGTCTAGTATATGTTTAATCCTGGCAATTTTCAATTAGTGCATGAGCATAATATATGAGCATGAGAAGAAAACAAATTCTGACTGCTTTTCAGGGTCTTTCGTACAAATGAAAAAAAGAAGAAAAAAGTACGTTCGTGTGAATTTCAGAGAAATATTGAAGTCGACGAAAGGAATGAAAATTTTAAAACCAATCCCAAATTTACTTACACTAAAAACTGATTTATAGATAACGACTTAAGGTTGTAGAGCATGTTGGTGTTGGTGTTGGAGTAAAATAAAAAAACAAGAAAATAAGTAAAAACTTTTAATCGCACTTACAAGGAAACTCAGATTCACACACACAACTTTTATCAATACAAAAGTAATCCCTATCTTGGTCTCGGAGAGAGAGAATATTGGATTAACACTTTAAGTGAAGCATTCAGTACGGAGAACATCAAAACCTTTTTCATTTCCAAGTTTTTAGATCCTATCCCTTGTTCATTATGCTTATTTACATTTTGGGTTTGGTATATGTATGAAGGAATATGTACCTATAGATGGCAAATGGAAACATGATAAAAGATGCGAGTAAATTTGAATAAAATGTGGGCTTAAGTCTTTTTTTCCTTTTTTTTTGGTTTCCATTAGGCATTCTGATGAGGGTGAGGATTTTGAAATAAAAATGCAAAATAATGGTCCTTCGAGCCAGATACAACAGGTACAAATAAAGTGTTTTAAATGGGAATCTCTTGGTTTTTTTTTGCTGTTGTTGTTTTGATAATGCTATTTTATGAAATTTTTTGTATTTTATTTTTGATAATTGAACCGAAAGAGGGAAGATTACTTCAGTTTTGTTTGAGATATTAAGGATTTCTCTAAATAATAAAGAAGGAAGGTACTTAAACTTTAGTAGTGCCTTAAAGTGAAAAGAGAGATTCTTCTTGATAAGCTTTATGTGTAGCCTAGTCCTTAGTTTGAGCTAAAATGAAATGCTCACGGAAAATCATTGAATTTCCAATTTTTTATTACACAGTTTTGTGTTTAGATCCTTGTGTTCAACCTCGTGAAATGAAAATTAAATGCATTCCACAATAATTTCATGGCCATATTTTGAATTATTGAGTATGAGATAGCAAGGAGAATATATGACGCTGTGTAGACTGGACATTATGGTTTTACAAGAATGGGATTTTCGTCTGACTTTGCTCACGCCCCGAGTCTCAGTAATGTAGAAGTATGTATGCCAAATTTTAAGAATTTTGGATAATATTTAGAGGATGCCCATTTTGATCACTTTTATCTAAATCTCGCGAATTTCCTAATATTGGAGCCCTTTATACTCATGGGCTACTTTTTTCAACTTGTGCAAGTTGTAGTGTGTCAACACGTACAATCTTAACCATTTTGTTAGCTCGTGGCAACCTTATCTACAATTCTTTTTACTGTACTTTCAAGCATTATACAAGGTTTTCCAATTATAGGACAGGTCGATTTTGAAATGGAATATAAAACCGGATGTATTGGTATATCCGCCGCTACTTCGCACGGTACCATGGATCATAGAGGTCCAATTTTCAATGCCTTTCCCGCATAGTTCCGTTCGTTTATGCAGAATGGCTTTTGTGGCATCAGCTTTTTGACACGTTGTGCTGTCCTCTTAAAACAATATGTTGATCACAGCCATATCATCTAATTTGAGCTGAAAGAAATTGAATCGGTGAGTGGAAGAACAGTACAATCGCCATTGCAGAAAAATTAAAATAACTTGTTTATAAGCTTCAATCGTGAGCAAACCTTTTAACATTTTCATACCAAAGGTTGATGGGAACTAGACTTTTGTTGTCTTAGAAAAAAAATACATTTTCTCTAAAAACCGGAAAAATTTAAAAAAAAACTATTTTTTGCATACTCTCAAAAAAGTAATCCAAATGCGTAACCTCTACATTTTCTCCAATCTTCCTAAAACTTGCTATAAATATCTGAAAGGTATTTCAGAGAGACTATAATTAAATAAAAAATTTGGATTTTTAAAAAAGATTCAAATTTTTTTTTTTTTGAAAATTCAATATTTCAAAAATGGTATCTCAAATTTTGATACCAATTTTTTTTTTAATGTTACCAAAACTTTATATGGGTGATTCCGTCCCAACTGTGATTCTTTGCGTCCAGTGGTTTTTTGTTGTTTAGTGTAAAATGTTCGTATATATTTTTAGTTTGGATTGTGTAAATGGATACTTACTACAATCTACATTCAATATCATGACCAAATTTGCTACTTCTTCGACATAGCTTGGGAAAGTGTAGTACAAATGTCAGTACCGTGGCATGTCCGTTCCTTGTTTTTCCGATTTAATCTCCTTTTTTCGAATGAACTACTTCATTGAATAGAAATGTTGTCCTTAGAAAAGTTTGAGTGCAATACTTGCTTGACAAAATTATGCAAAAAATTTAGTCAAAATACTTAATGCTGAATAAAAAAAATCATGAATGAATGTTGTCCTAGGATTGACTTTTATTTTTTAATTTAAAAGATTACTCGCTGAACCGCCATTATGTTTTAGTTTTAAGACGTTTATATGGTGGTTGTCTTAAAGATGCACTATTTATGTATAGATAGCAACAGTCGTCTTAATTTTTTAACGTTGTTGTACTTTAAGAGTGATATGTTTTCATTCGAAGAAAGTGTGTCACAAATCAATTTGTCAGTACCGTGGTAGTATTTTTTAAGCATGTTATAACATGTTTTTGGTTGATTATCAGAATTTTGTATTCCTTTAAACGTCATATGTTAAAATTGTCCTCAGATTATTTTTCTCATTAGCATAGAGAAGTTAGGTCACATTAACTGTCTAAATGTCAGTACCGTGGCACCGTAAACTTTAATTAAATTATTTCTTGCAATAATATCTACTTTCTACCAATTTTCTTTATTAAAACGTTAGCAATACCTCGAAAAAACCAAACAAAAATTATTCCGTGCAATTAAAATCAAGTAATAACCCAGCACAATGAAAAGGGTTGCCATTCAGAAGAATAGACTACAAAAACGAAAAGTTATACATATTTTAAGAAAATAAGGGAAGTAGAAATGTCAAGAGGTCGAAACATTACAGTTAATCTAGAATCTCAACAAAAGAATAGTCAAAAAGAGAGAAAACAAAATAAAAATACAAAAAAGTAGCAAAGCTTCATTATCGTCTTTTCCAGTTCTAGTACATTTCAAGATATTTTTTGTTCTTTAAAAGCTGTAGCAAAATGCTATTACAGATTTGATACTCTGACTAAATGAAGCCACAAAAACGAAACAAAAATTGTTTCCAATAAGTATATACAAAATTATTTTGAAAACCAATCCAAGGATTTTTATTTTTTTTTTATACATTCGTATTTTCGCAATGGCATACTTGTTTTCTAGCTTGGAGCTATTTTACGAGTTGTTTATACAGGGTGTCCCGCACCTGAGTGGAAGCATCATTGGGTGTGGTTCCTGGGTATATTCTAAGGAAACAATTATATGGGGGAAAGTTTTATCTCCCCTCCCTGAGGAAGGGGGGGGGGGGCAGTTTCAGAAAAATTGACTTATAATGCCAAAAAACATTAAAAATCAACGGAAACACATCTTATAATGTGCTATATTTTTTTTTTAAGTAAATACTCCATTCTTGCATTTGGTTTTTAAATCAAGTTGTTTAAATTTCAAAATCAAATTTGTTTAAAAAAATTGTGATTTTTTTTCTTAAGTCGATATTTTTCAAAATTTTACGTAATTAAGTGCTATTTTTGTGTTCAATATTCATTGCCCTCATTATTTTGTAATCCATTACCGAAAACTAAATGTAAAAATCTTTCTTAGTTTTTGAGAAATGTAGAAAACCAAAAGGTACTTTTCCCCCTATACAATTTTTTTTCTTAGAATATACCCAGAAACCACACCCTAAGATACTTCCACTCAGGTGCGGGACACCCTGTATGATTAAAAGAACGATTTAAATGCTTTTTTATATATTTTTATTCTATAATTACTCGCATATTTTAAAAGTTCTTAAGTTCTAAGCAACTTGAACGTAAGAGCAAGAACGTGTGATCCACATATAAATTTCGCCAAATTAATACGTTCCACAACCTTTGTTTTAATTTTCGTAAGATAATACCAGCAGGGAACAGGCACAGGTATAAATTCCAGAAAGCTTATAACACTTTTTTCGAAGAAGAACCTATGATGAAATTTTAGGTTTTAAAATTTTTCTAATCGAGTGTTCAATTTTCCACTTGAATAGTTATATGTATTGAGGTTTTTAAGAAACAAAATGTCCCCTTACCGTAACTGTCTTTCACCATAAACCTGTAGTTTTTATATCACACTCGCCTCAAAACTAATTCAATCCATAAGTTCATATCCTGGAAAGAACATAGACAACAAAAAAAACATTCTCCTCATCACATTCCGTTCGTTTTTTCTAGAAGTATATCTAACCTTAGGACAACTAAGCTTTTTAGTTCTTTTTTTTTTGTCTTGAAAAGAGTGCCATTAAAAAATGTGAAATTGAATGGAAAATAAAGGATAACTACTCCTTCTTGGCCACTTCCTTTCCGTGTATGTACTACCTATACATTCTTTCAATTCCAAGTATTCCGTACTTATTCGTTCAGAGAATCTAGCCTTATCCCAGTCAAAACAACAACACATTCTCTGTGTATCCTTGCTTATACGCTCAAATTCACTATAACCATAGGTACTGACCATATCTAAGAAGTTGATGATGCCGGAAGTCATTTCACAACAAAGTACTCGCAATAGGCTCTAATAGACATGAAAGCCTTACTTATGGCCACTTAGATGATATCCGCACTTGCTCAAGGATAAGAGCATAGAAAAAATAAAAGCAAAAGTACAAGGTAAAAGAGATAACAAAACTCACACAACATTCACTTGTAAGTTTTACTTAAAAAAAATGAAATTTTTCATTCCGTTTTTAAAAGAAAATGAAGAATCGTAGGAAATTTTCTTGTAATATTCTTGTGTTGTGTAGGTGATTTATATCTTATTTTTTTAGGAAATCGGTGTTGCCTTGAAAAATAATAAGTTTTGAGCTTATAACTGCGTGCTGTAAAAATGTAAAAGACCTTCAAAAATTACTCATCATTGAAAATCGTATAAAATCTTAGAAGGTGTAAAAATATATTAAAATGCTAGGAATGGTTGCTATCAAGAAACTTGTTGCAACACAGTATCATTTTTGGGTATTATCAGGTTCCGTTTTTCACATTTAAGCTCAAAAACTATTAATTTTTTGAAATGAATAATCCTCCCTAACCTTAGGCTAGGAGTAAAGCATGCGCATGATAATTTTATTCTGTGATATATACATACATATCTCTCGCATGATAGCTTTCGCGCATGATAGTTTTTCTCGCATGGTAGTTTCCTCACATGATTTAATATTTCTCTACACGGTTAAAAATTTTGGGGTACTTTTTAATATTTTCTGGGTTACATATATGACAACACCAAAAATTTATTGAAATTTAATACTTGACAAATATTAAAATTTGGAAGTTAATACAAAATATATTAAAACTTAATAATATCAAATATTACAAAGGAATACGAAATCTGTATTATATTTTAATAATACAAAGTTATTATAATATAATACTTTATTTCTTGAAATTTAATTGTTAGATCCTTTTCATGAAAATTAATACAAAATATATTACAAAAGTAATAGCAATAAAAGACTTTTTTTCTAAGAGTATTTATCTTCTAAGTCAATTAATGGTGGCATTATTATATTTATTTTTTCACATATATGAGAACTAAAATCTTAATGCGATTGAAATTTTATCTACTAATTTGTATATTTTACCTCGAAATATTTCAACGTGCCTTCAAAATAATGCATATTTAAATTGTTTATTTATTGTTTTATTGCTATTTTAATACAATTTGTAATGAATTTTAATACTTTGGTATTAAAAACATATGCTTCATATTCATATTTCAATATGGCTGATGCTTGCTTGTTATGTCTTCCTGTTGTAATACAAATTGTATTAGATTTTAATACTGTTTTATTGAAAGTATACGCATCGTGCTATTTTAATATAATTTGTATTAAATTTTAATACTTTTTGTATTAAAAATACACGAATCCCGAATTCCGAATATTTTAATACAATTTGTATTAAATTTAAATACATTTTGTATACAAAATACACGAGTTCTATATTTTTAATACAATTTGTATTAAATTTTAATGCTTTTTGTATTAAAAATACACGAATCCCGAATCCCGGATACTTTAATACAATTTTTATTAAATTTTAATACATTTTGTATTAAAAATACACGAGTCCCGATATTTTTAATACAATTTGTATTAAATTTTAATATTTTTGCATTAAAAATACACGCGTCCCGATTCTTTTAATACAATTTGTATTGTATAATGTATACGCATATACTTAAGTTATTAAATTTTAATGCCAAAAGATTATATTTTATTTCATTCGATTACTTTTTAATCTTTTTGGTATTAAAAATAACAATTTTAATACTAATCTATTAAAATGTAATACAAAGTTATTAGAAAATTTCTTTAATATTTACGGAATATTAAAAAGTAATATTTTCTGTATTGAATACGGCTGTAATACAAAGGCTGTATTAAAAAATACCCCAGAATTTTTAACCGTGTATGATAGTTGTGTTCGACCTTTCAGCTCATTTCTCCTATTGAAAATGCGAATTTCAAAAAATACTGTGATCTTTTCAAATCACGTTATTTTAACTTGAGATAAATACTCTGTATGCCAAGTTTTGGTTGAAAAAATCAAAGTCGAGATTTTAATAGAACACAAATATAAAGAACAAGACACAAATGGGTCCTACAATTCTGTGTATGTCTGTTATTCAAGCTACACCCTTAACCGCTGAGTTAATTTTTTTTTCTTCAAAAATTAAATGTCTCGTAAAGAGGTTGATGAATTTTTTGAAATTAGGGCTTTGAGTGCATTTAACTAAATTCTTGAAACGAAGCTAAGCTACATTTGCAAAAATGCAATCTTAAAAAAAATGGCTTCAAGAAAGGACTTATAACCCAAAAACTGCTTTCCTATAACAAATAAAGAAGAACCTCCAAATGCAGGTCCATCACTTCGGATTTAAAAACACCATCAGCACTAAATCGTCATCAATTTTCCACACGAAAGAAAACATCGCTCGGTTAAAAGTCGAAAACCCTTTTGAAACGATTCTATGATAGAAAGTAGCTTCAGCAGACACGAGTGAGTGGTGAAAATTTCTTAAAAAAAGAAAAAAATTAAGAAAGGCAATTTTCAATTCACCATCTGTGATATCCTTTCGATTTTTTTTATTCGTCATTGCAGTTTCTTTTTATCACGTCTTAGATTTTTTTTTTGCACATTGAATCTTTACAAAATTGCCAATTTCCCTGATTAGCAAACTCTTTTTTTTCTCGAAGGACGAGCCTTTTCCGGTTTCATTTTTAAAGAAAAATCCCACATATACTCGTACACTCTTGCACGTCATAATCTTTTCTGAAGGTGTGAAATCGGGGATATCCTATTGCTGATGGCTATCCTTTTCTGAATCATATCCTAACTTTCAATTGCAGGTGCGTTCAATCCTTTCAAAATGGGAGATAAGAATCCCTACTTTCTCATTAAAAAAAAAATCCCTTTGTGACCGGATAAGGCGAGAACCTACCTATGAAGGTAGGTCTTGTCAGAGAATCTCTCTAAGCTGAAAGTAGTATGTAGAAAGGAACTTTCATTATAAATTACGACGCATCCCATTCATGTCAATTATGTGCCCGAAAGGATGAATATACATATGTATATGAAGCTCCCCACATTCGAATCCAGCTAAATCCTCTCAGCAATGTACCATATCAAAGGCTGAGAAATTAACAATCGAACTTATTATTCCAAGTGTCAGAATCACTTGCTCTTGCTCCAGAGCAAACCCCAGGGGATGATTGTATTCGATTACCATTCCATTGCAGAAGGGGGGCGAATCCTTTTTGATATCATTGCCGGTGAGATTTCAAATAATTCCCTGTGTGAGTGTTTCCAATGCCGGAAGGCATATCTAATAGGAAATGAAATAAACTTAAAAAAAAAAAGGATTCAACATCCCCCTTATGTCTTACCTATATCTTCTTCCACTCAACACTCTGCCAAGCTGAGAATCCTTGAAAGTGTTTGCGATTTGTATGGTTTCACGCGTCAAAAGTTCAACCAAAGTAATCATAATTTATGAAATTTTATGTGTTGTTGCTTTTGTGAGGGAAAAATATCCTTGAGAAATAAAAACTCAAAAAAAAATCCAATTACAGGTAAAAGGATTTTTACGTTATCCTTATCGGCTTCAGTTCTATCTCCGTGATTAGCAATGAAATTTTATTATGGTTTGCCGTTGCCATAAGCAAAATAAAAAATGAAAAATAAAAAAAAGGAAGGACATTTTTGTTAATATTAAATAAATTAAATGAGGAAATCCTTGAAATTGTCTTGGGTGCCTGAAAGAATCTCAGATTATATGCTCTTCTTAACTCCTGTGAAGTAGGTTAAGGTCCTTCAGTCAATGATGAGTTAAATGTTCGTCCATTTTTTTTTTTTTTTTTGTTGTCTTCGTTGTGTTAGGGTTGTTAGGTTGGTCAGTTTTTTAAGAAAGAAGAATTCTAGTTTCCAGGAAAGCAATATTAGTTTTGGTCTTCACGGGAACATAATGCAAGAAGCAGAAGGACCAAAGGAACATCTTGACTTGAGTGTGCAACTAGCATTTGTAGTCGTTTTGTCAAATAAGTTGTCATCCTTTGTCGTTTCTTCGTTCGTTCCTATTAAAGTGATGGTAAGATCTTTGGAATCTTGTGCATCCAAAAAGGTAGAGGGAAGGGAGTATCATTTGTAGCGCAAAGAACTATGGGGAAAACTCCTTCATTCTTCCTTATGATGGTGGTTTTAATCGTGAAATCTCCACTCCAGTTGTTTCAAAAACGAAGAAGAACACAGCATTTTAAAATGGAGTGCTTGCTTTTCGAGAATGAAATTTTACCCAGTAGCTCAATAAAATGCTTGCTTTGCAAGAATCCTTTTCCGCATTGGAAAACCATTCTACATCAAATCTATGGTGTTTGCCCAGGACCAACGGACAACGAACAAACTGAACAAACGACCACGACCACCACGACAACGACCGACGAGAGGATTTGATTTAGAGATTTGCCCCCAAATTGAGGTTAAGTGGCGGTGAAGTGGTCCTTTTGGATAAATTGCAATTTTGTTCAAATTGAGAAACGCTCTTTGCATGGAATTGTGTCAAATTAAGCCGATGACCAGGGATACTACTAGATGAATGAATGAGTTAAGACTGTAGAGAGATACAAACAAGAGTTAGAGAGAGAAAGGAAAGGACTTCAATCTGCTGCTTGTTCATAATATTAAATGGAACATGTTTTAATAGAGGGCAAAGAGGTAATTGAAAAAGATTTTTATTTTTACATTTTATCAAGAGGCCAGAGGTGAAAAGGACTTTTAATAAAATGTTGAAGAAATAGATTTTGCTTTTGTTTCAAATAAAAATGAAAACAACTTTTGAGTGGTGAGTTATCATGAAAGAAATCGTAATAAAAAAGGGGCCAATTTTATCTGCGTTTTATTTTACAGACCATCACCATTTATTGGGTCAGCGGGAGAAGTTTGCGTTCAGCGAAAAATTTAAATGTAAAAAGTGAAGCAGTGGTACTCTTGACAAGGCTTAAATGTTTGGTAGAGTATAGCGTTAAAAAGGTAGACAAAGAAACTTAAAATAGAATAGGAATTCAAAAAGAACCAAAAACTGACTAAATCTCCCACCAATACTCTAAAACTGAAAGGAACAACGTTTCAAAGATTACTTTAGCCTCTTAAGATGAATAAGCTAAGATATGATCAAGCTATGTGTTGTGTAAACCTACTTGTACGAGGGATTTTCATCGGCAGATTGAAATTATATAAAACAAATAAAAAGTTCGTTAAATTCGAAAGAGCGTTTTTACTTAGATAATCATGGGAAGATGGAAACATATCTTGACGTGTCTCATAGCTTCCCTTCCTAATTTCTATTAGCAGTTATATTTGTATGCATATAACGAAGAATAGTGACATCACCTTCCTTTTCTTGTTTCTGCATGCTTAAAGGTAGAATCGAGAATCCTAATTATTCATTCAAAGAATTCATATATCGCGCCCATATCTGGATTTTGGCACTTTTCGTTCAATCTTCGTTTAAATTTTTGCCATCGGAAGCAGCGTTGCCGCGGAGAATAAGCAGTGATTGACTTTTCGAAAGTTTTTGGGGACCATTTGACAAAATCTGGGGCCCCAAAATTGCATACAAATCTATCCTTAAAAAATTGAATTACAATTAAGTATCTAGTATTTTTATTTTTTGTTATTATTTTCTAAGTTATGACGTCATAACTATTTCATGTCAATTTCCTGATAATAGGAAAAGCAGATTTGTAACAATGCCATAACTTTGAAACGGTTTGTTTTAGAAAATTGTGGTTGTTATTTTCGTACTTAGCGAGTCCAATTTTATGAAAAGTAGCTGTTTTTGAGATAACCCATTCTTAAATATATCTAAAAGCTAAAAAAAAAAGTTTTTGAAAATTGAGGTTATGTTAAAGCAAAAGATCATCTTTTTTCAAAAAAACTTGCAGCTAGATCTAAAAATTAAACTTTTTTATAAAATTAAGTTGGATTTGTATTAATCTCTTCGAAATCCTCAATTAAAACTTATGAGTTTCGCATACTTTTGAGCAAGATGTTTAAGGTGAAGGCTGAATTTCAAACACAAATGTTTATACTGCCGATTGACGATAAAAATTTATTGAAAACAAAAAAAACTTCGAAAATTATATAACTTTGCATAAAAACGCATATTTTCATAAATTTTGGATTCGAATATCTCAGAAACGTGACGTGCTAGAGCAATATCTGAGACCAGATTCGAATTCAGTGTATCAAAAACTATTAAGCATGTTTGTCAAGCATGTTTGTCAAGCATTTTTCTCAAGTATGTTTCTCAAGTATGTTTGTCAAGAATGTTTGTCAAGAGTTCAAGTTTGTCAAGAGTGTTTGCCAAGCATTTTTGCATGTTTGATTTTGACAAAAGCTTGGTTGAGCCGAATAAAGTTTGACTATGCAGCTTTGAAGTAATCAAACAAGAGCGTTCGGCAAAAGTATTCACTTTTGCTTCCTTTCTAAAATGAGAACTCTTTTGCCTTTTCTTACAATATTTGCCTACTTTCATGTGAAGTAATCAACCAACGCCGTTTGACTATAGTTTTCGACCACAAATGCCGAATGCAGTCTTCTTAATAGAGACGAACAATCATAGACTTAGTTTTCTTCTGTTTTGTACGACTATTAATAGTTCTGCCCTTAAAGTACCCTATTTATAATAAATTATTTTTCTTCTGTTAGTCATTTAAAATTAAAATTAACCTAATTTGCATTCAAATATAACTAAAGGCCATTCACCTACTTTGTTGCATAACGGACCATAACGCCAATTAAGAGAAAACACAAACCACATTGTACACAATCGCTCGCAATGCAAAATGAAACACGATATCTATCCAGAGGCTATAGAAACCATCACAAAGAGTCAATATTCAAAACCCAAAGGACAATGCTCTTTTTGTTAAATATTCTCGTATATGTATACCTAAAGCGATATTGTTTATAAATGGGGGTTTTAGAATAGCTATAGTTTATGCATCCTCAAAATGTTGGCCTAAAACAAATTGATTCATTAATTTAGAATAAACTCATAATCATCAAACTAATTTTACACAAACCACGAAAGTAACAATGTATAAAATTTAAATTAGGGTGACCATCCTGAGATGGAAAAATTCATGAAACTGTCAGAAACATCGATTATAGAAAATTCGTTCGTTTAACCATATATATATTTAAAAAGAAAACCCAAAAACAGTAATGTATTAGAAAACGTAATTTCCAAATAACAAATACTACATAAAATGGCCATGTTGGAAAAACTTGTGTATCTGACGCCAAAACAAGAAACGAACTTAATTCGTGTTTATGCAACAGTATAAGGGCCTTCCCACTTTTGTTAACATTTTAGTGTTAAGCATAGATTAGACGGTCAACGTAAATGGTCAACGCATTGACTCCTTGACGTCAGAAGAAATCAGAAACATCGTCAATATACTGTGAACGTAGACTGTTTCATCGCATGAAACATTGACGATCACACGCATGACAACACTCGTCAATGTTATGTCCCAAAATGCGTTGACGTGTTATATGTGTCAACGCAATTGGTACCCTCTGTCAACGTATTGACACGTGAAACCTTGAAGATTATACTACTTGACCACATCCCAACATATGAACGTTGACGCGGAGTTGACAAAAGCAAAATTGAATAATTTTGTACGTTGACGATCACACGACATTACCCGTGTTTTTTTGGGATTTTATATATAGTACAGTGAAAAACTCCCAATAAAACGCATTGGCCGCTGCCTATGTTTTTGATTTCAAATATGGTACCCCTGAAGGGCTGTCGCAACACAAAAATGTGAATTGTATGAAAGTTAAAAGTAGAAATAAACCAAAACTATTAACAAAAGCTAACTGATGTTGACGTAAAATATGAAATATACCTATATATTTATATAATCTATGATTTAAATTGAATGTTTGTGTCCCTTTCTTCTTTGTTTCCCATTTTCAGATTCGAAAATTGATTTTCAGCTTCAAAATAGAAAAAAAGGTGTAGGGGTTTGTTGGTAGACTATGGTCAAAGTAAAAAAAGTCGTCATTTAGGGCCTGTTTCACATTCTCTGAGTAAAGTTCTGATTAGTTATTCGACACATAAGTTCTGAGACAGGGTCATATGTTCACAAATAAAAAAAATTTTATGAATTTATAACTTAATCAGGTGGGTCATAAGACAATAATTGTGAGTTTTTCTTCTGTGGACTTATTACCCTGTGCTTATATTTATGTGTCGGATATCTAATTAGAACTTTATTCAAACATTGTGAAACAAACCCTTAGTCTGCTATTACACGAGGACTTTTTAGTCAACTTATTTTCGAAATTAAATGAGTGCGAGGTGAAATCAGATATTTTTTATCATCACTTACATTAAAAAGCTGCGAATAGCGAACTGCGAATTGTATGAATAGTTTGTCTGATTGCCAATAGATGCGAATTGCCATAAAATATAAACCCAGTAAAATGGGTGCTAAAATAATGTGAAGTTAAATTCGAGCGAATTTTTCATTCGCAGCTTTGTGGAATGCGTCCTGGGGCCAAATTCCGCAAGAGTGAGTTTTGTACGCAAAAATTCGTGTACACATCGATTTTTGCGATTCCGCAAGAGTGAGTTTTAAGTTTTTGACAGATAACGCATTCACAATCAGTCAACTTGTGTGAAAAGAATGTGTACACAGAAAATCATTCACCCTTGCAGAATTGGGCCCCTGATATTGTGGATTGCGAATTTACGTTTGACAGTTCGCAGAATATACCTTGATGGTCACCTATATAGTATAAAAATGCTAAATTTTACAATTTGCACTAATTTAACAACAATGCGCCTATGATATACCCTGTTTAGGCCGTTATTGCTCACTACGCCCCATGCGGATAAGTTTATGGGTAAGATTTTATCCTCACTGATTTCAACTACAAAACCATCGTCATGACGAAGCCAAAAGTAACAATCTAAATAGGGCCAAATCACTCAACATAACTCTACTCTACGAACATAGCCTTCGGGAGTTCGAGATACAAAAATCATCAATCGTACCAATAACGAAACACAAAAATTCTATTCAGTCTAGTTCGATACTCGAACAAACGTCAAAATTTTATCGGCAGTAGGATTCTACTTTAGCTTTTATCGGCAGTGATCCTACTGCCGATATTGTTTTTGTTATTCATGTAAAATCTTACTATACTACGGATAGCTTTTCAAAAAAAAAACACGGGTCTTGACTGCGGTGTTATCGAACAATGTGGATGAACCTGAAATATGATTTGAGGGCAGCTGGGTGACATTTAAATCGAAATACACTTTTTCCATCAAAATATAGTTCATCCCCCATCTGTCAAGCCATCACCTGTCAAGTTTCATTGAAGGATGGCTTCGATGTGGAGGGATTAAAAAACAGGTACAAATCAGAAATTTTTGAAGTTTTCTTACTGCTCCGGAATAAAATGATTTTGGGACACTTGGGTGACGTTTGAATCGAAATATACGTTTGCTTTCAAAATATAGCTCGTCTTTCATCTGTCAAGCCATCAACTGTCAAATTCCTATGAAGGATGGCTGGCTACAATGTTGATCGACTAAAAACCCTCTAAAAATCCGAAATTGTTGAAGTTTATTTACTGCTTCAGAAAAAGTGATTTAAGGGCAATTGGGCGACATTAGCATCGAAAAATTTTGTAGTTGTCTTCCATCTGTCAAGCTATCAATTGTCAAATTCCATTGAAGGATGGCTACGATTTTGATGGATTAAAAAATATCAAAAAAATCAGAAATTTTAGAAATGTTTGTACTGCTCCGGAAAAAAGTGATTATATGGCGATTCGGTGACATTTGGATTGAAATATGTTTTGGCCGTCAATGTATAGTTCGTTCACCTCATCTCTCAAGCCATCAACTGTCGATGTATTACTCAAAATACTCAAAAAAATGCAAGCATTTTGAGATTGAAATGAATGTCAACGCAGAGTACGTTGGCATGGCAGAAAAAGCCGTTGTGTCAACGTAAAGATACAGTCAACGCGTTGTTGAGTAATCTGTCATGGTGTCCTAACTGCGTTGATAGGGTGATTAACCAGCCAACGAAAATAATCAACGCATTGACCCTTAAATTCGTGTCAACGAGAGTGTGTTGACATTCACACGACAAGACAACTTTGGGACAGAATTTACGTCTTTTTGACGTCAGAGAGTCAACGCGTTGACCATTTTCGTTGACCGTTTAATCATAGCTTTAATCTTTTTTGAAGATGGGCTTTGTTAGCTCTGTAAAGCGTTGTTTTAATTTCTTTAAAAAAATACTGCACATTTTTCATCCCATATGGTCACCATATTCCCACAGTAAAACAAAATAAACCAAAATATGGTTTAATCGATGCGATTTCATACAAAGCCTATGTAAATATCGAATATGATTAACCAACCAAATATGTGGTGACTACAAGGACACATGTAAAATTCATCCTATGGCTTATGTACATCCCAAAATATGGGGGGAGGCCGAAAAAAATTATAACAAAAAATGCACTACCCTACAAAAACTCCAAACGATTAAACCCGAATCTAATAAAATGCCAATAGGCAAACACCTCGACATGCATACCAGCAGCAGTTCAGTTCAGCAATATAATCAGAGTTGCTATAAGGACAAAATATGTACTCGTACTAGTTCTGTATATATCTGTATGCACCCGTAAATGCAGAATTTCGATCATTTGAACTTAATTGAGCGTATTTAGTCGAAAATTATTTTCAATTAAAAAAGCTCACTTCCGGTGGCGAAATTCATTGGAATCACACATAAAATTCACAAAAAAAATCCCCTCAAACAAACCGATAAATTTTAGCCGCTTGCTGACTCGAACGCACTCATCCGGACAAATGTACCGACATGTTGGTGGCTGGCTTCGTCCGAAAACCGGACAACGGACATACCATGAATTGCACCGAGACAATTATTAACGCATCGGATGTTTTAAATTTGCCCGCTAAAAGTGCGTAGTCAAGTCAACATTTTATGTGCACCGGAAAGGTGGGGAAAATAAAATTCCAAAACAAAGCAGTGAAAAAAATCGAAAACCGTTAAAATCCACCGCGATGTGTTTCCGTTAATTCTATAGTAATGGTCCCCAATCAAAGACCGTTCGTCTGCCACTCGTTGCCGCTGGCTGGCCCGCTCCCGGCATTATATGGCTTTGTCCGGCTGTCATCATTGTTCGCCACTGATTATTTCCTATTAAATGTTCAATTGAAGCAAAAAGTGCCGCTGCTGTGATGCTAGGGGGCAGCACGGTCAATATACCAGCAGTATCTCTGCCAAATATTTAAATTCATTTGAATTGCCAGTCTTGCTTTGGGGGAGGGTGTCGTAGTGTGGTGGGTGTTTGATGAAAGTGGGCGTGGCAGTACAATTATTGCCTTTTGTTCGTTGCCAAATTGAATGCGTTTGCTTCTGTCTCATTTATCATTTAGGTGCGTGTAGGTTTTGCTCCCCAAATGGAATATGGCGGTAAGTTTACCGTTGCAGAGTTGTGTCAGTTCGAGCTCGTATATGTGCAATGGCAACAACTACTGTCAATAAATTCTTTTTCGAACATGAGGTGGTGGCACTGCTCCTGCTGTCATGTTTATTTTGTAAGTGCTGAGATTTTGTGTCTTTTTTGTTGTTGTTATAGGGTTTGTTTTGTTTTACATTAATTTATCATTTAATTCATTTATTGGTCTGGGAATTCGCAAGAATTTAATGATTCAAATTAGAGTCAAATGGTTGAACATGGATATACATAAGAGGCTGAATGTGAGGGAGGTTTTGTTAAATTGCTTTGCAATTAATTTAACGTTTGTGTATATTTAAGTGAATATATTATTTTTGTTTGATTAAAATCGTTTTGCTGAGCTATAACAATATATTGGACAGAGGAAAGTGTGATCATTAAGGAAGGGTAGATGCTCAAAGCCTTTAAGCTCTTCATCTCTAATGAGCAATGTAGGGTTTTTTTTGTATCGGTCCTTGTGTTGAAATAATTTAAAATGAAAATCATATTTATTTAATTTGTTCAATTTATTATTCATACGGTTCAGTTTCACCGGTTTGACATTCAGGAAAATTATAAAGTGTACCAAATTTGATTAATTATCGTGTAGAAATGACGTGGGACATATTATTTGTCCCGAAAATCTAACCAATGAAGGCATACTGTGGAACTTACTTAAGTTGAACTTCCAAAATGAAAGAACAAAAATCAAGTTATAGCTATTTCGATTTAAGGAAATGAGAAAAAAATTTTAGTTTTACTGTTTTATTATATTAAACTAGATGGTTGCAACGTGCCTAAAGCGCCAGAAGAAAATTAATTCAATAAGCACGAAATATTTAATACAAAATAATTTCTTTTAATATCCATTGGCTGGCATTTGAAGGTGTTTCTGCAACTTTTTATATTAAAAGTTTGCAAAAATTGAAGATCCTTCCCTTTCAATTAAAAAAGTATCCTTCCGTAAGGAAAAAAACATCAAAAATGTACTAAATCGTGAAAGCACTGAAAATAACTCGAATGTAGGTCAATACAAAACCCATCTTTTGAAACATCAAACGTTATTTTCCCAAAACGTGTTTGGCATCTCGAGGCGGTTCTGAAACTTTTTCATGTTCAAAATATAAAAAAAAAAAACCAAATATTAGAAATCCACTCTTTGACATCAAAAAAAGTATGTTCCCAAAAAGTGGCAACTCTGATATTTTACCCTCAGGTGCATATACTCAACACCTGTGTTTTAAGACATCAACCCCATTTTCCCAACGCGTTTGGCATCTGAGTGCTGCTTCTCTTCAACACCTTTCTTTTGATACATCAACCGTTACATTCCCAACACGGTTTGGCATCTGGAGCGTTTTTTTCATATTCGTTTGGCTACTGGAGGCGTTGCCTAAACTTTTTTTCATATTCAAAATAGTAAAAACTTCCAAAAAAGTGGAGGTCCCAACCTTTAAAATAAAAGAAGTAGGTACTTTCTTGAAAAGTGGCAATATTGAAATTTTAACCCGAAGGTGCATGTACACAACATGTTTCTTTTGACTGTTATTTTCCCAACACGCGTTTGGCACCTGGAACCGTTTCTAATTGTTTATTTTCCAGCGTTACAGAGTCAGTCAGTTAGTCAGACAGTGAAACAGTGATCATCGTAAATATATAATTTATGGAATAGAAAATATTTTTTTTTAATGATAATTTAAATTGTATGCCTGTAAGACCTTAGGTCTTTTAAATGCAACCTGAATTGCACGGCAGAATCTTTAAGAAATAAGAAGTCATTCGTTGACGTGCAATTCGGAGACAGCCTTGTCAACGCTTTCATATCTAAGAGGTTTTTTCCCATTGAGTTTTTTTGGTGTTTCGTGAAATTTTAGAATTTTGTTTGTTCTTCAGCATAGTGGGAGGTGGCACTTTGAGGTAATTTATTTTTTATTGCCACATTTTTCTTTTGAACACCACTCTCAACTTCACTGATGACCTTCAGTTTTTGTTTAAAAAGGTCTTTAATTTTGAAATTTAATTGATATGTGAAGCAAAACTAGGAACTTCTGCGCATAAAAACGATTTAACTCAATCAAAATCCAAGTTCAAATGAAAAACATACAAACTGCAAACCCATCCCTCTTCCTCAAACTTCCGAAATTAATCACAGTACTCAAGTACCTACTTTTCAAAAAATTTAAGCAAAGGTGAGTTTATCAATTAAGAGCAGGGATTTCAGAACGTATCTACTGAACAAACGTCCAAAATAATCATAGTCGAGTTACTAAATTAAAAAAGAAGGGATTTCCCTAATAAGAGACAAATTTCGAGTTAAAGAGACTTTTTGGCATCAATTATAACCTACAAAATTCAAAATATAGAGAAATTCGAGTTAAAGAAGTTCGAATTACGGCGGGCAAAATTCATGAAAATAAAGTTGAAAAGTCAAA
The DNA here is from genome assembly GCA_963921185.1 of Dasysyrphus tricinctus. Taxonomy (NCBI): domain Eukaryota; kingdom Metazoa; phylum Arthropoda; class Insecta; order Diptera; family Syrphidae; genus Dasysyrphus; species Dasysyrphus tricinctus. The sequence continues at coordinate 7,506,868 of OY992533.1, forward strand.
ATTCTCAATTTAACATTGAAAGTTCAACTACATAAATAAAAGTATAAGAAAATGTATTTTTTGTAGCTAACTATAATTTTCTTCAAAATATTTCAAAAGTCGTTCTCGAAACCCATTCCGCACAAGCTCCATAGACAACTCGTTGAGTTTGAATGTTGTTTCAGTTCAAGAATTAAAGATGAAACTTTTCTAATTTATTTCAATAATAGTTTTTCCTTCAAATCGGTTTACCACTTTATTCTATTTGCAAAGTCCTTTTAAACTTTTTGCGAACCTTTTATTTGGCTCCTAAAACCTTTTCGTTCTACGAGTATTCTATTATGATTTCATTCAACACTTCCTTTAAGCACTTGAAAATTGATCCTTTGAGATTCTCTCACAAAACTTCATTCTACATGCCAAATATTATTTCCATTTGAATTAGTAATTAAGGGTTTCATTTGTATAATTACAGAATAGTCGTCGTCATCTTCGTCGTAGTCATAGTCATCATCATCATCGTTATTTGGAAAACACCTTTTGCTCCTTTAAAATAGCAAGGAGCAGTTTCAAAAGTTCCAATGAGATTTCCCAAAATAAATGTCAACACATGATGGCTTACATAGTTTAATTCACACGCATGCATATAAATCCAACACATCAGTTTTCAACTCCCTTTTCTCCTTCTACTTCCCCTTTGCATTTGCCACATTCCATCAAGGACTCTCGTTAACATTATACTCGAAGTAGGTACTGAAATTTCTGCTGTATTCAACATATATGTACATAAGGTTCCGCAAGGCAAAAGATGGTATTAAATTACAATTACAATTCTGAAAGTTTTGTTGCGTAAGTGTTAATTGTATAATTAAGCCTTCGTTTCCTTGCCCCACATTCCGCCAAAAACCCAGTTGGATATTATTCGTGATGTGCTCCTCCCTCGGGTATAGTAAGTAGGGAACTTCAACTTATGTGGAATTTGATAACCTCAAACATCACTCTAGTGTGTGGTACTTGCTGCGTCTAACACAACACCCCTTATAGTCCTTTATTCAAAAACTCAACTACTGTCGATTGCAAAGGGTTGATATAGTCCCAGGACCGGGTTTGGCCTGCTAGAGGGGCCTTAGCCAATAGCTCTGGAGAACGCACTATCGCTACTTTTTTTTACAAATACTTCTTTTGTGACGTTTTTCCATTATTCATTCAAAATTTATTTAGCCAGTTTTTTTTTTTGATTCCTTTCCAATACCAATACTTTCAAAATTTTATTTTCTTGGAAGGTTCTTCAGTATAAAGTCTGCTTTTTCATGTGAGCTTCATGTGATGGACCTCAGGGTCACAATCATGGTTAATCCAGCACTGAATATTCTCATTTAATATCGGAGGCGCTTCGGGTATGTTCATAAAATCTGTCAGCCCTTACCATTATCAGTATAGGGACATAAAGGTTCAAAAGCTTCAATGTACGTATTTTTTTTTAATTTTGTAGTAATTATGCTTAATGGAAACCAGAGGGTGCCAACATGGAGAATTCAAACGAGAGCGTGAGTCTGAGTTTATTTAACGATGAACTTTCTGATAGTTGTCACCTATTTTAAGTTCATTATTTAATTAGTATAAGGGTTATAGCCGAACTTTGAGAGGATGGGATAATGCTATACATATATTTATGTACGAGTATAGTACTGGTAGAGAAATTAATTATTTTGGTGGTTTGGTTTTGCCAATGTGTTCATAATGAAACACAATTTTCGTTGGAAATCATTTTGAAATCGGTATACTAAAGCTTTTGTCTATGGGATGTCAATCTTAGCATATGATGGCTTAGGAGTGATAAAATAGGATAAAATGTAAGGAAATATACAAGTTTTTGAAAAGGAAATTTTCCAAAGAATATGAACCAAATTAAAATTAAGTACAGTGTTGAACTGAAGGTTTGTATTCGGATAAGAATCGAGATAGGTAAAAAGTTTTGAGAGGTAACTCAACTCCATTTTTTTTTCCGTGGAAGCACCTAAAGAGATTAAAAAGATTGAAAGTTCATTCTACGAATTAAGCTATAATTCTTTATTTTATTAGTTGAAAACCTTAACCTAAAAGGGGAAAATGACTTTGGAACGTATCAGCACAGATACTATAGTTACATAAATATCGCACGTAGAGCAAATAAAAATTACTTCTTTCTTATCGTGGGACGTAGAGCTACGTCCCAGTAATATCAATTTTGTGTGAGCTATAGACATTATATGATCATCAATGTTAAAAAAGATATATTTACATACATAGACATAAATACAAAACGTCAACTACAAGTCATCAGCAGTTCGATCAACGGACTCGATTTTTGAGGAAGAAGAAAATGAGCTTGAAAACACAAAATATTGAAAAATTGTCATTTTTATTTGTACTGGATGCGATATCTATGCAACAGCAACTCTAGTATCTGTGGTATCAGTTCGTCACATCATTAAATGCTTTTGAAAACCAGGTTTATCGTCATTCTAAGACTTTCCATGATCATTTCCACGCTATACAGTGAACTTCACTGACTTTTGAAGAGAAGCAGCTAACTTGGATATTTTTCAACCAATTCAATGAGTAGAATCATTGTATATAAATTCTGTAGTATTCTCATGAAGAAAAAAGCTCTATGTGTCCAAATGTAATCCTTATTTTTGTTAATGGATCTCGGTAAGGCGATCACAGCGAACCTATCGACCAAATGTCAACCTACAAAATCGTGTTTCATGAGAATACTATAGAGTGGATATACAATGTTAGAATGTTAAACTTCGTATCGCATAACCCGGTTTTCCATGGATATTTCATTTTCCCTTAAACTGTGTATTTTAAACTTAAATTAAAAAATAGTTTGCTTTGTAAATTGCAATCCTTACACAATTCAAAGGAGTTGGAAAACGTTAAAAAAAATAAAACAATGCAAGAGTTTATTAGACAAAACAATTGGATGCAAAGGAACAAGAGCGAAGCTAAAAGAAGAAAATTCTTCATTTCTAAGAATGTTCCTTCTTTTCTAAGAAAGAAACTTATTGGTAGGTTTGGCTTGGGCTAAGCTATGTACCTACATACAATACTTGAGTTCTTATTTGTTTGAAAAATAAAAACAAACAGAAACACAAAAGAACTCAACAGCCTGTGAGTGATGGAAGAATAAACGTCTTCTACAAACAAATTGACTGCAAAATTGACAAACAAATAAATGAAGTGCAAAAGCAAACGGTGCGCAGTATACATTGGGGCTTTTTTAAACTAAATAACTTGACATTTGTTGGAAATTGAGCTGCAAAAATCTTACTTTGACAATTTTTTATGAAAATTTAATTTTAACTCAAATTATGAAGCAGAACTATGTAAAGATATTAAAGACCAATATCCACGTCGCATAGAATAAACAATGAATAAATTCGACATCTTTCATGTTATTTTGAAACTAGCAACATGCGACCATAAAAGACAAAATTGAAGTTTTCAAACGTAAAATTGCAAATTTCGCTCCGATTGGTAAAATGTGAACAAAACTTCAACTTTTACTGTTAGAAAACTTAACTAAAGTGATTCTTCACCGTCTCTGCCTCAGTACATATCCTGCTCTTTTCCAAATTCTTATACTTTACTTGGGAGAATCCTGGTGATCTAAGCAAACATAGACATATGTAGTCTGTTTGTTTGTTTTAACGATTTAAGAAAGAAAGTCCTGGATTTATATGGTACCAGAACGGATTAGCTTATGCTTAAATTTGTCAGCCCTTATTGCTGGCAGCTACTTCTACATAGCCTAACTCTTACCCATGCTTTGGCATCGAAATCAAATTTGTATCTGGGTCAATATTTCAAAACATTAATATTTTTCACTCCAAAATGGACCCTCGCTCAAAAGAACCTATTTTGGTAGACGAACAATTATGTCTCTTAATAACTCTATAATAACTACTTTAAAACAAGGAGTCATAACATTTGATCAAATCTAACGGTTTTTTAAGTCAGGGAAATGATACTTGTATCAGGAGAATAACAAAAATTTATATTTACTCCGTTGATTTGATGGATATCAGGAGTGTAAAGAAAAACGAGAACAAATACTTACATGAAAAATAGCATCCACGACTATGTTGCACGAACTTGCTCTCACGATTCAAGGATTTTGCGAGACTAAACATTTTATAGTAATAATCGTATTTTTGTATGATATTTTGACCGAGAAAATGTGAAAAAATTCAAAACTACTAAAAATACTGTAAATATGCTTAAAATGTAGTATTATTGATTCTTCTAGAGTTACCAAAACGCAATCAATCATTATAATGAAAACTTGAAAGTCAGGGAAATGACACAAAAAATGATGTTAGAGGAATGACTCCGAAGGGTGTTTTATGAAAATTAAATGGAGGTTATTAGAAAATTAGATGTTTTATATTATTTTTCACGTAGGCCCTTGTAAAAGACACAGACGAGTTAAACTTTTTAATTTTTATACCACACGGTTTAGTGAAAAACACGCGTTAGAGGAATGACAATTTCGCTTGACGAAAAATAAAATCATTGCCTTAACTTGAAATAAAAAAGACAACAAAGTTTTTTTGAAACTCTTGCTTCAATTTTCGTAAAGAGCAATTCTGTACCGTTAAGCAACAAAAAAACCAGTAGAAATGATCAATTTATGGGGGACACTTACTAAATAGCTCCTATTTAAAAAAAATAAAGCAACTAAAAATTATTTAACTATTTTTTAGTAAGAATGCATATATTATTAAAAAGACTGCATCATTATATTTTTTGTATCGTTTTTAGTTTCGTTGCTAAAATTCAGACAGTGTGGTAAGTAGGCCTGGGGACACGTCAGGGGAATGACATTTTGTGTGTTTCAATGGAGATAGCGGTTATGATATTCTTTTTAACTTTATTTTTTCTAGAGCGAATATTAGAACCCGTTTGTTTCAAGCCATCCAATTAACAAGCTTATAATAAAATTTTGTACTTCGGTTCAAAAATGAAAGAGACTGAAATATTAATATTTTGAAATATTGACCCATCTATAATAATTTTAGTGTCAGTCAGCTCTCTGAAAATTTGGTGCAATTTCATTGCCCAGAACTCCACTGTAAAACGCGAGGTGTTCCTTCTTCCTATACTTCAACCCTAACAACACGAACGAGTTGGTTGATAGTAAAAAGCATGATTTGCCTGCACAAGAAAATTGGATGCAAATTGCAGGAAATATTTGTTTTTCTATTTCCATTTGTATTTTTTTTTTTTACAATTTGAAATGTGCTTTTTTCTTATTTTTATTTTATTTGAAAAAGAACAAAGTTGGAACTTGAGCACGAGCACGTTTTTCAGAAGTGGGTTGAACGAAAAAGGTGTGCAAATTGTCATTAAATATCCTTTACCAAGGCTTTGGGTATTGCTTGTTCTGCACTACAACACTTTGTTGGCAATGATTTGTTTCAATAATTGCAAGTTAGCGGGCGGGCGTTGGTTGGCGTCGCAGTTGTCATGTGTTTCTGGAGATGAAATTGGATTTTGTTTTGTTTTTCTTTGTTTGCTATTTGTCCTTTTTTTTCCAATTTATGCGATTAGGTGGGTTTGAGACTACAATTTATTTTGAGCTTTTGTAAAGAATTTACATAAGACATAAGAAAGCGTAAATGGCAATGGATTGGTCACACACTGAGGAAACCAAATGATGAAATTGCAAAGCAGTCGTTTGAATGGAATCCTCAGGGTGCACGGCGGGTTGGAAGACCAAGAACAACATGGAAATCAACAGTTCTAGCAGAAGCAGACTCCCAGAGAAGGACCTGGCCACAGTTAAAATATCAAGCTGCAGACCGTGAAGGATGGAAACGATTTGCTGGCGCCCTATGCCCCAATCGTGGTTACAGGACTTGATGAAGATGAAAGAATTTACACTCCAAGTAAATGAATTTCTACTGTTCAATTTAAAGTTCAAATGAGCTTAACTTCAGAATGCATTTCTATCTATCTTTCTGAACCTTGCTCTTACCGAAAACATGAACACATCATTTTTTGTAGGAAATTTAATTTACTTTCATTTTGTAGTGTACCTACACTTTTCCGCTAATACGCTTAGTTTTCAAAATATTCACGAAAAAAGAGGACCCTTAACCCCCCTCCTGTCTAAAGCTCGCGGCCTTGGGCTGGGGACTTTTAGTATATTATACCTGGGGGTCACCCCTACCACATTATGTATTAACCCAGAGAGCATGGTATAGGTATTGCATTTATTTTTCCTTCGTTGACTGGACAATGGTTTGTGAGTATAAACAACTTATAATCTACTTCAATACGAATTATTGAGTTTGACTTGATTGAAATTTTCTTAAGCTTTTCATTCACTTTTTTTTGCTGTCTGAATCTAAAGGAATTTTTAGGAAATTCTTCACCAACAGTTGTAAATCAGTTAACAATGAAGGTTTTTTCCGTAGTTCTCCTTCAATAGTTCTCCATTCTGAATCCTTATTATAGCATTCCAAAATGTGTTCTCTTTCAGCTGTAACTTGTAAGCTATAAACTTAAATATTAGATAACTTAACAAGCTGGGGTGGAATCGGCTAAGCTGATAGCCGTTTTGATAATCGGTTTGACGATAGCTATCTCTATCATATCTTTATAGGTAAATATAGAGAGAGTAATCGTCAAAACGACAATAATTTATTTTAGCAATCGCTAAAGTCTTATGCCATACGGGCCGTGTCCGTGTGTAATCACTAAATTATATTAATTGTAACGTTTTCTACGCAATTAAATATAAGTATGTGCCTACATTAGGGTGGTCTTTGAATAAAAGGTCATCTTGGATGGGCCTAAATCGGCTCTAAATGAAAAAAAAAAATATTCCCTAATTTTTTCCAGAGTTTTATATTCATCCCCTTTAGTTGCTGTATGGGTAAATTTATACAAGGTGATTCGCGTTAAATCTGTCAGAAAGTTCAGGGCATGAAGGTTGGAAAAATTTTACTGGACAGAGGTAATATTTTCCCACGCTTAGACAGGAGGGGCAATCTTATAAAAAAATTTAATTAAATTAAAAAGAAAAAAAAAAGGTTTAAAAAACAACGGCAACACTTAAAGTATTGTTTTGTAGTTTTTTGGAAAGCCTGAAATCCATTCTTGTGGTTTATTTTCAAATAAAGTTTTTTTTTTGATGAAGAGTTTTGTAAAAAGAATTGTTTTCAAACTCAAAACTTTAAAGAAAAATTAATTTTGTTCAAAGTTTTAAGTTTGAAAACAAATTTTGCTCAAACTGTTTATTTATTTAAAAAAAAAGCTTAATTTGAAAATAAGCCATAAGAAAGACTTCTGGCTTTCCAAAAAGCTACAAAACAATACTGAAAGTGTTGTCGTTGTTTTTAATCTATTTATTTCTATTTATTGTATTTTTTTTAATAAAATTTCACTTCCTTTCTAAGTGGAGGGAAATATTTCCCCCTCCCATGTTATACAAAAAAGCGATTAATTTAACCCCTACAGCGACATAGGGATTTAAAGAAAAATCTGAAAAAATTAGGGATTTTTTTCTTTATTTGGAGATGATTTAGGCCCCATCCAAATATAAAAACAAAAAAAAACATACAACGACGACTTTAATGTACAAACTGCTGCGACTGATACCTATTCATGAACCATATGTGTTCCATTAAACGAGAATGTTTATAGAGTAGCTCAACTGAAATAAATGCCTATAGGCTTTCTTTTTATCCATAAAACTTCAAAGTTAAGTGTGTACTTAAAAAAAAAAGACCTTCTCCTCTCAAAAAACACTTATAACAAGCTTCTGTTGCAGCATTACTTCTCAGACATCAAACAAAGCCAAATTGAATTTTCTCAAACAACCCTTCCAGCTATTCAGCAACAAACAATATTTATAGTACATATACCTACCACCCCCTAAAGCACAATGCATTCATAAATTTCGTTTGTTCTATTTATTACCTGCCAATTTGATTATGGTCTTTCTAAACCTTCCACGGTTTGTGCAAATAATAAAAAAAAACACCAACAGAAAGATGTAACGAAATTCCCCGAAATCAAGCTGCATCCGCCGCCGGTTCGTATACCGGCATCAGGATTCAAGACCAGGAGTGGGCTGGTGGCGAAACAACAAAGACCTCGCTGATTGCTACCAATTGAGTTTGAAAACGTGTTCCGTTCGTGAATATAAAACCTGGCTTTATCAGATAGCCAGGGAATACAAAAAAACAGGGCCAAACATTCCCAAAGGATTTTAAATTTTTACCTCTTCGTTTTATGATTTTTTTAAAATTTTATTTTTGTAAAAATGTTTCTAGACCTTTTCGTAAAAGTCAGCCATTACACACTTATACAATATGACAGACAAAATAAATGAACAAAATACCATTTATACACCTAGAAAGACTAGAGAGTACTTTCTAGGTTTGCTGCAAAGGCAAACTATATAAATTCAGAAAGAGAGTGGTATCGGTAATCAAATTAAGGAAACGGAAACGCAGTCATAACTGCGTACCCCTCAGCATTGAATAGGAATCAAAATCAGTAGATTGCGGGACTCCAATGGAGTTATGTGGATTTTTGGTTGAAGTAAAATTATACAGTAGAGAAAAAAGAGAACTTAAAGCAAAACACATGCATATAGAATAAAGATACACTGAGAGAAATACTTCATATTTTAAGCACATTATTCCTTAATAAGTTCTACTTTCAGAATAATTTCTTTAATACTTTTTAACAGCCGATCTCTTCATCATTTTAGGCTTGAGAATGTTTACAGCTATTTCGAAAAATGCTCCTGTTTTGATTTGGGAATGTCTGGAATGTCGGTCATTAACTCAAATAATGTAAAATACATACCTACTCTCGAATCATTTTTGGTTTGAAATTATCTGGTGATAATATTATCAGTTTGAAAACATTTTCCACCGATCAAATTGGTTGAAAAGTTTTGGTTCGATCGTGTTTGATCGATCATATTCAGTTTGAGATGGTAAGATGCATTTAATTGTTGACATACAATCATACACTAAGGGCCAGTTTTTCAGTGCAGAGTTAACTCTGAATCAAATCAATGTTATAGACCGAGAGCTGGTGATCGTTTTGCTCAAAGTTTTTTTATACCGCTTGTGGGCGTACTATTTCCATCCGTGCAAACTTCATGGTAGCAAACCTGGCAGCGATTCCGTGGCCCTTTGACCACCAAAATGCACTTTCAAAATACAAAAAAGTGAGCGAAGTTAAAGTGTTTTATACCGCTCCATAATGAGCATATAATTTTTATATGTGCAAACTATGTCTGACCAACCTGGCAGCGATACCGCGGCCCCTTGACCACCAAAATGCAACAAAAAACATACCTCCCTAAGTTTCGTTTTTACAGGGGTACATACCAACAATATGCCGTCAACCTGGCAGCGCCACGACTGCCCTAAGACCAGAATAATGCACTTTTAGAATCCAACAACAAAATAAACATGTTTTATACAGCCCTAAGTTTCTTGCATTTGTACTTTATATTCGTACACCGTCGTCAACCTGGCAGCGCTTAGACGGATATAGGACCACAATAATGAACTTTTTTTATTTTGTATTACATTTTCAAAGTGCATTATTCTGGTCTTAGAGCGCTGCCAGGTTGACTGCATATAATTTGTACGATTATAAAGTACCTACAAGTGAACGAAATTTAGGGCGGTATCAAACATGGTTATAAAACACTGAGCAAAACGTTCACCAGCTCTCGGTCTATTAGCTAATCCTGAACCCAGAAACAGTTTTTCAGTTCACTTTTAATTTATCTTTCAGTTGTCAAGAATCAATTGAAATCGATCGGGAGCGGTACGATATCCCGCAAAATCTTGGCAGGAAAATCTTGTTTTTCTCGTATTGCTTTTAACAATCTCGCATTTACATCTCACACCGAAAAATCTCGCAAATTTCAACCAAAATCTCGAAATTTAAAATCTCGCAAATCCAAATTTTGCTAATTTTCTAATTAAAGGCCAAATACGATTAATGCAATTTACACATAACACGTTGCAATTGCAATTCGAAACACAATCTGTATTTCTCTTTCTCTTGTTCTCTTGATCATTGATCATTGATACCATCATTGATTATTTTTATGCCAAAATAAAGCTCCTGTCTTATGTCCAGTTGCACCAAAATTCACTAAAAGCGGTTTTTGCTAAAATGGAGTTAAAATTTATCGGACTAATAAATTTATTTGGGTTGCACCAATCTATTTTGCGCATTTTTTAGCTAAAATGCAGTTCATGAACCACCCCTGGATTTTATCATATGTTTATTAAACTGAACGAAAAAATTTAACCAGTGCAAGTGAGATAGAAATAAAGAAAATGTGAATACACAATAAACAGAAACAAGGTATTCTCATTAGATACAGACAATGCGCCATCTTGGTGTTTTTTTATTATTATTTATTATTTTCTTTTTTTTAGAGAAATTATGAAACTATTGAAATAGATACCAACTAAACAACACTAATATTTTTTTCGACACACTCTTGGAAATTATGAAAAAATATTTTAAAGCGACCAGCGACTTCATCGAATTCAGAAAATGGATTTCTCTGTGAACCTGAACAACTCCGACGCGACGTCTCGCAATTTTTTGGTTAAGTTCGTTATCAGATGAACACATGATGGCCAGTCTATAATTTTTCTGGAATAATTTATTTATTTAAGTAGTGAATTATAAATAGGAAGCAAAATGCCTTCACCTGTTATTTTCGTTATTTTAATTTGGAATTAACAATATTCCGTCAAAGAAAATTGAATTATTTTGTTTGTACCTACAAATGTACCTAGACATGTTCGTTTAAACTCGCTTTTAAAATTTATCTGGAGGAAAATGGAATTTTAGTTTATTGGTTCGTTTATTGGCCTGTTAGATTTAGAAGTGGTTGGTGCAACCGATAAATGTCATTTTAAAATTAAACGAAGCAATAAATATTTAAAAGAGGTCGGTGCAACTGGCCATTAGTTTATTACTTCTAGTAAAAAAATTCATTTTGGCTTAGCCTTTCACTAAAATGAAGAACAAAATTTGTATTGATGATTTTCAATGATAGCTTTAACTGGGCCTAACAATTAATAAAAAACAATTTGGTCTTAAAGTTGGTAGGTAAAACTAGTAACAATTTAATGATAACAAATGTGCTGAAAAAATGCTACATAAATAATGTTTTTTCTCAATCATCTCTACATGCGCCATTTAATTTATATCAGTGTACATGTACACACCTTCTCTAAACTATAGACTTCCATTACAAAATGGAAAATAAATCAAAAACCTGGAGGATACAGCATAAAGAAGAAAATAAAAAATCCGTTTGATTTGATTTTTACTTTTTGATTCGGTAAAACTGCCGGCGCGGTGCGGGCGGTGCTGCGAAGCAAAACAACTGAAGCGAATGTAAAATTTGCAATTTTTTTATTTTGTTGATTTGTTTGGATTCACATGCTATGATGATGTGGATTTCCGGTGGAGTTAGGGTTGGTTTTGTATAATCAGATTTGTACGAGTTTACCCTATGATCGAGTGTAAATGAAAAAAATCCGTATCTAGTCGGGAAGAGAGATGTTTTACTACCTATGCTGTTTTTTTTTCAAGAAAATTTGAAAGATGAGTGCAATATAAACGAAAATGATTTATTCGATGAGGGTGTGGTACGATTCTATGCTTTTATGGCAAAGAAAGATGATTCTTTCCTAATGAATTGTAAATTATGTGCGAGCAATAATGATATGGTTCTCAAGTAGGTGTAGCTAGATGCCTTCTTATAGAATAACAAAAATAAAATAGGTTCTACTATTTCACTGTCATCTTATGAGTTATCGTTTCTGATATTGATGGAAGTCCATTGGTAAATCTTAATCGAGTGAAAAGCTATTTTTTTGATTGATGAAATGTTACAAATTAAAGGCTTTATTCCTTTTTGAGGCGGCAAGAGGCACTTTTGTGTAATTTATTGGGAATCACCAACACTCTCCTTATAAAAGCTTCATTGTTATCTGCACGTGGGACTCTGTTCAGTTGCTTAAAGCATAGTTTACAGTTCCTATGCGAAAAAATCAAAAGCTTAATATTTTAAGATATTCAAGGTGAAAAATATTTGCCTTATCCTGAGCCACCCATTGAATCATTAATTTTCCCTTAATTATTAAACTATAGGCTTAAAACTGGAAAACACTTATTTTGGGATGCAAAAACCATTTGCACGCAAAAAATGCTGTCAGGTGAATATATTTTTTTTAAGTGTAAACCGACCATACAACAATTGCGAGTCGATCGTTTTCCGTGACAGCACAAAACTGCACGAAACTGTTAATCAACCATGCCAAAAAAGGCAGGAATGGAAGGGACCTACAATTTTTTGCCGAGTCCGAACTGCTAGATGAGAAGCACTTTTCATGACAACAAGTACTCTTGGAGGATTTGTCAGTTCCTCGCAAGAGGCAGTACCTCGGAAAAAACATTTTTGTCTTTAGGTGGTAGCGGCTGGGAATTGAACCCAGACCACGAGGTAGGTACTACTTTTTCTTAAACTTAAGGCCATACAAAAAATTAATAACGCTTAAACGAATAATGTGGGTATGTTACTCCTTTTTATCCTGCCGACGACAAAGCCCCGCTATCCAGGTGGCAGGCATGGTTTTTCTGGTAGGTAGTTTAAATGTTAGACCATCGATTGGCATCATCCCCTATCAAATTTGACAATTTTTCGGTTTTCTTGCAACTTTAGGCCGCCACTGGCGCGCGGAGCCACTGTCCAAGTTGCAGGCATGTTTTTTTTTTTTTACTCAATGCCAACTATTTCCTGGTGGTTTCATCCATTATCAAATATGACATGTCATCCCGTTTTTTTAACTTTCAAAATTCGCCAAAATTTAACGCCCCACGGGTCCGCCTGCAGATATTGATTTTATTGTTGTCAAGCGTTAAATATACACGACTAAACTAAATTCAACCTTTATCAAATCTTTCAAAAATTAGTTTCGCCAGCTCTCTGACTATAACGTAAACAAGTAGATTTCATTCAACAATAAATTTTGTTTTTTTTTTTCAAATTTTCTTCAAAGTTACATAAAATTTTGATTAAACTACGTTCCTGTAATGTCAAAATATCTAAATTGGTTGTTATAAAATTGCGTTTCAGATGTTTGCATACAAATTTGAAAAGTTGAGACCATGGAAGGGACCTAGAATTTTCTGTCATATCCGAAGGGCTAAGAAGTTCTACTTTTCATGAAAAGGGATAATCTTGGAGGTTTTGTCACTTCCTGGTGGCATATCCCCTCAAAAAAATTTAAAATTTTGGGTTTGGATTTGATACCAATGGATACGACATCCTACATCATTACAGAAAATTTTATCAAATCTGGTTGACTGGTTCACATTTCATTGAACTATGACTGCAAGTGAGCATAGCAAAAACACTTTGGAATTAGGGTGAAATTTTTTTTTTTTTTTTTTTTTTTTTTTTTTGTCCGTGGGTAGGTGCAAAACCTGCATCAGGCTCTATGAGGACCGGAAAACGCGTGCTCATAGAAGTGTGAGATTCTTACTACACTAAAACCACCTCCACTTCCCGATTGCAACTAAGTTGAAACTTATCTAGCAATTTATTTTTAACGAAGTTAAGTAACGTGTTGCAGGTAACTTTCCGGTGAAAGTTTCTGCTTATTCCGCGATTTTAAAGCGGTTTTGTGTTCACCGCACCAAGTCGGATGGTTTTGTTCTTTGCAGACGGCGTACTAAATTCGACTCGTCAAGAATTTCAATAATCGTTGGATTAGCGTGATCTAATAGCCGATTTCTATGTTTTCGCGCGAAACTCTCAATTTCGTCTCGAACCGTAGGAATCCCGAGATCCCTGTGAAGATCTTCGTTTCTTATATACCATGGCGCATTTACAAATGACCTAAGCAATTTATTTTCAAACGTTTGTAAGATATTTAAATTTGTATCGCAGGTACAACCCCAGAGTTGTATACCATAAGTCCAGACAGGTTTAAGTACCTGCCTGTATAAAATCAACTTATTATCAATACTAAGCATGGAATATTTACCGAGTAGCCAGTTCATATCTCTTAATTTACTTTTTAATTCTTCGCATTTCTTTTTTACGTGCGGCTTCCATTTTAATTTCGCGTCTAGAGTCATTCCCAGATATTTTGCCTCATTCGCAAATGGTACACGACCGGTATTAAGAAAGACGGGCAATCTATTTATTTTTTTATAAGTAAAGTCCACGTGGACTGACTTTTGTTCATTGAGGGCTATTCGCCATGTTTTTGTCCACTCATTAACATTATTAAGAGCATTTTGTAATTTAATCGTAGCTTCGTTAATCGTTTTGCCTACTGCTAGTATTGCAGTATCATCAGCAAACGTTGCTACGATAGTGTCTTCTGTTTGAGGTATATCACGTGTAAATAGAAGGTACAGAACTGGACCTAAAACACTACCTTGTGGTACCCCAGCCACTATTTCTTTGAAATTAGAATATTCATTTCCGTGTCTTACACGAAAAAGTCTGTTTTCTAGATATTCGTTAAGAATTTTATAAAGTCCTTCAGGCAGAACTTGTCGTAATTTGAATTTGAGGCCTTCGTGCCACACCTTGTCAAACGCTTGCGACACATCCAAAAAGACCGTCGAACAGATTTTCTTTTCTTCAAGAGCTCTCTCAATTACGTCGGTTATCCTATGCACTTGATCAATGGTCGAATGCTTTCTTCTAAATCCGAACTGATGTTCAGGTATTAATTGTTTTTCTTCTATTATCGGCTGCAGGCGAAGGAGTAGTATTCTTTCAAAAACTTTTGATATTACAGGAAGAAGCGAAATCGGTCTGTAAGACTTCTTTTCATGAGATGGTTTGCCAGGTTTCAAAACCATTATTACTTCCGCAATTTTCCATTGGCTCGGGACATATTCTAACCTAAGGGCGGCATTTATTATATAAAGAAGGTTGATCAAACCTTTACGAGGAAGCATTTTTAGAATTTCTGCCGTGATTAAGTCATAACCTGGAGCTTTATTGGATTTAAGCTTCTTTATTTCTCTTTTTAACTCGGCAAGTGTAGCATTTCTAATTATGTAGCTGTCATTTGATGTTAAATTCATATTTAAATTTTCGTTGAGTACTTGTCCATCGAAAGGCTTAAATGTTTCCTCCAGGTAATCGGCGAATACCATAGCTTTTTCTTTGTCACTTTTAGCCCATTCATTTTGGCCTTTCTTAATAGGAGGCGCTGGAAGCTTTGGTCTTTTTGTTACTTTTATAGCTCTCCAAAGTGAGTAATTGGAATCTTTTCCTGCTGTCAGATTTTCGAGGTAATTTTCAACTTCACCGTTTTTGAAATCTGATATTCTCGTTTTAAGCAAATTACACAATCGATTTAAATTAGCTTTGTGTTGAGGAGCACGGGTTCGCTGCCATTTCTTGCGTGCTTTTCTTTTCTCTTTCACTAAATCTTTTATATCTTGCGGATATTTTATATCTTTGCGGCGCGGCATTTCGCTTTGATAAGGTGTGTTATTCCATGCGGCCTTTTGTATCATATCAACAAAGGTATCTACTGCGTCTTCAAGTTCGAGAGACGTTTGTAATGATATTCTTAATTCAACGCTGTCCTCGATATCTTTCTTAAATCCATCCCAGTTGGTTTTACCGTTTGTTAGCCTGGGTGGTTTTTCAATTTTTATAAGACTTTCGCTCGTATTGAGTATGACGGCAGAATGATCCGAGAAGAGATCAAAGCTCTCTGTAATTTCAACATAGTTAGAGGGTATTCCTTTTACCATAAATAAATCGATTAGGTCAGGTATTTTTGACGGATCAGTTGG
This sequence comes from Dasysyrphus tricinctus, assembly GCA_963921185.1. Taxonomy (NCBI): domain Eukaryota; kingdom Metazoa; phylum Arthropoda; class Insecta; order Diptera; family Syrphidae; genus Dasysyrphus; species Dasysyrphus tricinctus. Next base: position 7,522,741 of record OY992533.1, read on the forward strand.
CCAGTAAGTTGGCTTTCCAGTTGAATGAAAATCGCAATTATTTTCCATTCCTGCCTCATATAGCATTCGACCTTTTTGAGATATGCATCTTGAGGCCCAGAAGGTGTGTTTTGCATTAAAGTCACCACCAACAATGAAGTTTGGACTTAGTGACTTTATCAGTGTCGTAAATTCACTCTTATCAATTTTGCAACGCGGAGGGCAATATATTGAAGAGATATTGAGAAAAATATTTTTAGTTCTAACCTGAACACTACTCAATTGCATTGATTCCACCTCTATTTTCAAGCCTATTGAGTGTTCAATGCACTCTTTTATATATAACGATGATCCACCTCTTGCTTTGTTTGACGGATGAACAGCGTGGTAGTCATGAAACCCGTGGATTTTAAGATTTGATTCATTTTTTGCATGCGTTTCTGATATCAAACATATGTCGATATCATTTTCCTGCATAAACGTCTCTAATTCTCCTAGTTTTTGCCATAATCCGTTGGCATTCCATGTAAGAATTTTAAGTTTTTCCATCATATATTTTTTGAAAGAGGTTTGGGTCGAAAACAATTTTCGAGCTTACTTAACCTATCAAAGATAAGTTTATTTGTTTCACATTGTTCTTCAAGTTTCGAAAGAATTATTGAAAAGACTTTCGAAACCGGATCTGTTTCAGTATCATTATTAGCGGGTATATTTTTGGCCGCTATTTGGGCATATGTTTCTGTATTACCTTGCTTTGATATTTTGTCCGAAGGTTTTGACACTGTTTTCTTTTCCTGATTTAAAGCTTTCCCTGATTTAAAAATCTTGGGAGTTCCGTTTTTAATTAGTCTTGGTGGTTTTCTTTGCGTTTGGGCAGATTTTGATCTTCGCTTTTGCAATTCTTTAGCTACTTCGCAGCCCCTATAGTTTGCCGGGTGATTTCCATTACAATTAATACACGTTGGTGGACTTTCACTTTTACCGTTGCAGTCAGCGGTTAGATGTTTTCCGGCACATTTTACACACCTTGGCTCTTTTTTGCAATAGGTTTGGGTGTGATTGAATTCTTGGCAGCGTTTACACTGAGGGACTAACCTTGTGCTCTTTCTTAGAGGTTCGATCTTGACTACGATGTTTAAAATTGTTTTAATTTTATAAATTTCATCTAGTTTTTCAGTCTTATCGAACGACAGTATAAAAAGTGGAAGGCCACGTTGTACCACTGTCGTTTCGCCCTCTTTTTTCTGTTTCTCTCTTTTGACGATATTCATTGCATCTAAGATATTGAAGTTGCGCTCTTTTAGATCACTAATGATATCGTCTTTTGAACATGATGCGTGTAAACCTCTCGCCACAACACGTAAGGGTCTTTCTGACTTATTTTCATAGGTATACCATTCTACTTTTTCTTCGTTTAGTTTTCGTGACAGAAGACGATAACTTTCAGGGTCTTTTACACATACTTTCCATTTGTTGTTATTGAGCGAAATAACTTTAAAAGACGATGGTAGTAATGCCTTTAATATGGTTTGCAACTTGTTATACTCCGCAATACCGATAACATTTATCGGTGGCGGGGGCCGCTCCTTAACAGGTTTTTCTTTTACTGTCGCATGTTTTGGTGAGACTATTATTTCAAAGGACGAGGCTGCCTCAGGTGAAGAGCCAGCTTTACGCTTTTTACTTAATCGTTTCTTTGAGGACTTTTCCGTTTCACGTGCTAGCTCTTCTTCGTCTGTTTCATATCTAGAATTATTGACTTGTGGCAAGCTAGCTTTGGAGTTTATTGGAGAATGTTTGCCTTTCAACATCTCATTTTCTTTTCGAAGAAGATCGACTTCTTTCTTTAGCTCTTGATAAAGTTCCATTACTTCATCAAGTCTTCGTCGAAGTTCGTTATTATCTTTTTCAAGATTTTCTGTTTTATCTGAGTCTTTTTTGGCGCGCGCTGGCGTGACGGGTGGACTCTTTTGCCCGAATTTAGATTGTTTTATACTCGATTTAGATGGTGGTGATCGAGATACCCTTGCACTTTTTAGGAAGGGATTTATTAAATGCAATAATTGGCTCTCCCCAGAATCCATAGAGCCGACCTCCGAAGAGGGTGGATTTTCCAGTGAACCTGGACTGCCACCTGGGGTACTATATCTTATTGTTTTGCTCATTGCATAGTTTTGTATACATCAATCTCAGTATACGGAGTTTGGATTTTAGTCGCCTCTTACGACAGGCATGCCTACCTCGGGTATATTCTTGCCCCTAACCCGCAGGGGGTAAATGATTTATCCATTTTTAAGTTTTTCTAGAACAAAGTGAGATTAAAAAATGAAAATAAAAATAATAGCCGAATGAATATAAGTTTTTGAAAAAAAAAAACTGGGCGTGCCAGTGGGCGTAAATGTATTATAGAATCATAGAATGTCAACCTTATCACTCGTTATTCACCATGATTTAACCTTAGGTCCACTTTTTGGCGTCTTCGATCTCCGTTTGCATGGAAACACACCGGTTGGAGAACGGCCATGATAATGATGCAATGATGTATTTGTACCTATTCGTGTTTTTTTGAATTAAAACAATCTCTTAAAACTAATTCTAAAGTGCTTGAGATTAATTTTACAACTTACATCAAACGAAGCTATACCTACATGAACGCTATATAAAACCAAACAGATTCAATTCATTAGGCCACTTATTGTAGCCGCTTAAATAGCATTTAATTGGTTAAGACAGAGAATATCTGCGAGAGTCTGTGTTGTGAATTTCAACAACACACATTAGGTATGATCATTTCTTAAAAATCTTTCAAACGACACGAGCTCAGTTGTCTTTAAACTCTCAAAGTCTATAAACGTACAAAAAAAGTACCTACCTCGAGTACCAATGCTTAAAAAAGCAAACACTTATCATGTCAATAGAGTTTAAAGTAAATGGAGTTCCATTTCAAGGTCAGACGTGTGATGAATTTATTATTAGCATCTACTTGAATTTAATAAGAATCTTTTTTAATCTTTTTTTTTGCAATTTTTCTCAAGTGCAACTTAATTGTTTACCGCCTGATATTACACTTAACACCTATATTCGAGAGCATGTTGGCTTAACAGGTACGAAATTCATGTGTCTTGAGGGTGGATGTGGAGTTTGTGTCTGCACAGTCAAGAAACCAGATGGATTAACAGTGGCTGTGAATTCGGTGAGAGTATACAAATTTTTAACCTCAAGGCTGATGAAGTCTCAACTTTTGTGAAATTCAAAATAAGTTCCACAATCTTTGCTTCACCATAACTTTCAATCTAACGGCCTAGTCTCATAGTCGGAGACAAAATTAATTGCCATGAAAAATCGTCAGTGTGAAATCGTTTACACCACAGCTTCTATTATTTAAACCAAAACTAAAAGATTGCCAATTTTAAAAACTTTACAACACTGGTTCAGCTTTCTCTGTTGGTTCTCCCATACTCAAGATTTGAAAAAGAGGCAATTTAGAAGATTGTGGAATACATTCATTTTTTTCATTTCACGAGAAGAGGGTTCGAACTAGCCTTTAAGGAGAAATGATACAAAAGCATGAAAAATATTGACACTTGTTAAATTTTAAATGTTAAGTTGTGAATTTCCACTCAAATTGTCAACTTGAACTTATATTAATATCTTCTCATAGTGCCTCACTTTAGTAAATATCTGCGATGGCTGGGAAATAACCACAATCGATGGAATTGGCAACAAGCTACATGGCTACCACCCAATCCAAATGCAGCTGGCCAATTTAAATGGAAGTCAGTGTGGATATTGCTCACCAGGCATGGTCATGAATATGTTTAGTTTGATGAAATCAAAAGGTGGCAAGATCACAATGGCTGAGATTGAAAACTCTTTTGGCGGAAATATTTGTCGTTGCACGGGATATCGGCCGATTTTAGATGCAATGAAATCATTTGCCATTGACAGCCAAAACTGTGAGAGAATTGAATGTCCTGATATTGAAGATCTACTTGGCGAAAACGGTGACGGTGAGAAATGTCCCAAAACAGGTGAGAAGTGCAGTGGATTTTGTGAAAAATCACCAGCAACTGTAGTAACTTACAAAAATGGATGTAAATGGTTTTGGCCAAGAAGTTTGATGGAATTATTTAAAATTCTTCATACTTTGAATGAGCAAAAATATATAATGGTAGCTGGCAATACTGCATATGGGGTATATCGTCGCTCAGAAGAAGTGACAAATTTTATCGATGTTAATTTGCCCAGCTTGAGAAATTATCGAATAGACCAAGATTGTCTAACGATCGGGGCTAATCTAAGTCTTACCGAAACTATGGAAATCTTTCAAAAAGCAGCCAAGTTACCCGGTTTTGAGTATTGCCAGGAGTTGTATAATCATTTTGATTTGATTGCGAATGTTCCTGTGAGAAATGTGAGTTTATTTTTTTTTTTCAAAATTTTAAAATTTATAATTCTTTTGTTTATTTTTCATAAATTACTTATTTTTAAAATCCATTTCGTCTCATTCTAAAACGATAGTAAATATACAATTAGCAAAACAAATAAATAGCTGATACTCAGATAAACACAGAAATTGATATGGCATAACTTTGTAGACTGCAAACAAAAACACGTTGTGAGGAACAGATGTTTTCCTTTAACCTCTGAAAAGTATTGTTGATAACAAGAGTTTTTGTGGTTTCATTTCCAAATCTAGAATTTGCTGAATCAAAACAAAACACTCAATGTTCCCATTTGTTTAAATAAACTTTGTTGCAAAATAGTTGCACTATTTACCAGTACAGATACTTAAATAGTTAGAAGCTTGTTTTGTACTATGACTTAATTTAACACGCAAAGTCATTAAATAATACAAATTGTCAGACAATAAGTGCTCACTTTATTTTAAAATATTTTTAGTTCGAACATTTTAAACGTGGTTAAATTCAATTAGGTTAATAAATAGTTATTAAATAGAAGACACGCAAACGAAAAAAATATCTACACATAAATTAAAATACAATTTGTTAATGTAAAAAAATTAGATAAACAATCTTTGAAGTGGAGTGCATCGGCCTCTGAATCGCAATGTTCATGGTTCGCTCCCAGGTGATGGCAAAGAGTTTGTTAATTAATACGAGCATAACCAGACTAAGCACCACTTAAGGAGTTTTATGATCGTTGTCGTTGTTCAATCAAAATTATTCAACAATCTTTGTACTAAAAAACTGTCGTCCCCCTTATTTTAATGTCACACAGCCTCAAAATACATTGATTAATTGTATACCAATGTAAGTGTGTTAGTAGAGTCTTAAAGTCTCCATCTTTTTTTTTTTTCTTTTTAAACATTTTTATAATTTTTCTTTCTTTAATTTTTTTTAACAATATAATATTTAAATTTTATTAAAAACAAAAATCTCAAGTGCTTTTGGAGAGTTTCGTTAGTCCTTTAGATTCATAAAATTCGAAACGTAATTCTACCTTATCACAGTCTTGCGCCTGCGAATATGCAAGCATTCCGAAACCAGATCTATTCATGCAAAAATCCACTCAAGCACAGCTCCTCAAACCAATTACTATTATTTGAAAATAGGAAACACAACAAATCAAAAGCAAGCAAAAGTAAAATATGATGGAGAAAGAATAAATTAAAATTGTATACATTTTTGCAATATCGCTTGCACCTCAGCTATTTCGCTTGGAAGGAAAAGTTAAAGTTTTTTTTTTTCTTTAATATAATTTCCCGAAAAAAAAACAGTCGCAAGTAAATTTTTAAAATAAATCAGCCTAAAGTAACATCTTCAAAAATGTAATGATTTACGAAGAAAACAGTCGATCACAACGAAACGAATCTAGACACTCCCAAAACTGGTGGTTAGATGACAGGTTTCCTACAAATTGTATCAATCTTTTTTGATAGGAGCTATTACAATACTTTGCAAGCCTTTGGTTTATTTAAACAAAAAGTCTACAAGCTTCCTTAGAGAAGGTGCTGTTGCTTAATAATTATTTAGGCTGTGACAATTATAGGTTACGAGTTTATTCAAGATAAGATGACTCTCTTATTCTTAAGCTAATTTCTTCAGTTTTAAACCTTAGACAAGGTTTGCAATAGGAGATTCAATAGAGCTTCTATTGCCCAATTAGCGAGGCTTTCATTGCTGAGTCATATGTTAAATCACGGTTGCCACCAGATTTAGTGGTTTTTATCATCGTTGGGGGAAACCTGGGAGGACGAAGTGCCTAGAGTTAAATCTGGGGGTATTATTTTAAAAGCTTGTGAGTTAGATATTCCTTACACTCTGGATTCCAAAATTTTACGCCGTGAAACGAAATGCTGAAAACTTTCACGAGTGACACGTAGGGGAAGTACGGACAAAATGACATACCAGCCATTTCTTAAAATCTGCTACACTTAAAGCACCCAATGCAATGTTATTAGTTGGTTTGGACGATTTTTGAAATCCTTTACAGATAATGAATCATTTGACGGCCGTGTCACAAAAAATAAAAAGCTTTTTACGAATGAAATAATATTTTTTTGGACTTGACTATTTTTCGTGTTTCGTAGTTTACTATTTTATTTGTAGTTTATGACAAAATTCGTAAAATAGTCTTATCACTGGTCATATCATTCGAGTTTTGTGCAATTTATTGATAAAATTTTGTCATAGCTATGATAGGGGCAAAATGACATACCCTAACTATGGACAAAACGACATACCATTATTGGGAACAATATTTAAATTTTAGTAGTAAAAATGTCTCGGAATTACAAAAGGTCAACATATCGTCAATCTTGGAGCACGATATGATGAAAATAGCAATTAAATAGGTTACACTGCATAATGTGCAATCATTGGGCTCGTGAATCCTGTGCTTACGTGTCAAAAAACACAAAGCAATTCATTTGCGAACTATGTATCTTACATGAACCCGAAGCCAAAATTTGAGGACAAAAGTGCCAAGAAACAAATTATAACTAATAAATTTATAAATTTTAGCCAAATTGAATCTTTCTAGAACTATGGAACTAGAAAATATCTCCTATGTCATTTTGCCCATACGAAGTATGTCATTTTGTCCATACTATATGAACGAAAAGAATTTTTGTGTAGTTTTGAAAAAGTATTTTTTTTATTTTTTTTTTTTTTTTTAACTTTAAAATTATTGTTAAAAGTTTGCAAAGAATTAAGAAAAGAATAATGTCAATGTTAATGTTGATATTCTCTGGTAAAGCTTCACACTTTCGGCAACTGGGGCAATATTCCCTATTCAGCATGAATACTTGAATATGTTTGATTATCAATCAGCAATCCGTTCTCACGAACTTTCTTTAAATCTTGCTTTAAGAAGCTGCAGTTCAAACATCGTATCTCGACTGAAATTTCTATTCAAAATACGCCGTTTCAGCAACACTTAATTTTGGAAGTAGCTTTGAAATATTTTCAAACGTCATTCAAGCTTAAATCGATCTATTTTCTACCGTAGAACTAGAAAAATTAATTTCTGTAAATATTTTGAACGCATTAGAGCTGTCAAGTTCAAAAACATGTTATTCAAACAGAAACCAACCAATGGCCCACCCTCTTCATCTTCCCTTGATATAGACTTTTTGAAGAGAATTGAAAGACAAATTAACTGGTAAAATGCCATACTTACCATTTATGACTTCAAGCTAGATTCCAAAGAGATTACCTTGACCCTGCCAAAAAGTTTCTCGACTCTTTGCCTAGAAATTAACGGAGGACTTAGTCTGATATTATTGAGATTTTTCATATGGCTGTTATCTCAAAGACTATTCAGATAAGTTCGACTTAAGTTCTGTAAAGCCCTAAATCTCTTTTTAATTTTGAGACGTTAAACCGTTAAAAAAGTTACGAATTAAAGATTTTCTCGAAAATCCCTAATTCTTCCGGTTTACGTCAGTCTTGGTCGAAAAGTAACACCAATATTCTATCATTCACATGCGCATGAGTAGTAGACGAAGTATTGTTTATTTATATAGCTATTAAGGACTAGGCGTATTCCTCATATGTATTTCGAAATTTTAACTTAATTTTCAAATTTCCTCGGAGTTCTTTCAGAATTCATTTAAATCCAACTTCTTCTTTCTACATAGATGGGAACTCTAGCTGGCAATTTAATGATCAAACATGCCCATCCCGAATTTCCTTCGGATATTTTTGTTACTTTTGAAGCTTTGAATGTCATTGTAATGGTTGGAGAAGAAAGTGGAGCTGGAGCTGTAACATTAAAAGAATTTCTCCAAACGAATATGACGGGAAAAGTAATGCTTGCATTCCGATTCCAAGCTTACCCGAAGGACAAATTTATTTTCAAGTCTTTCAAGGTGAGATTTATAGGATTCCTTAGAAACAAAAAAAAACTAAATCTTTATTGTTTTGGAGATTATGCCTCGAGCTCAAAACGCCCATGCATATGTGAACTCTGCTTTTTTCCTTGAACTAAATCCAATCAATAGAAAAATTAGGTACGCTCGAATATGCTATGGTGGCATCAACAGAGATTTTGTTCATGCAAAATCAACAGAAAATCTTCTTATTGGAGCTGATGTGCTTGCGATCGAGAATATCCAACCGATGTTTGAATGTTTAAATGCAGAGATAAAGCCGGATTTCGTTCTACCTGATGCATCGATGGAATACCGCAGGAAACTTGCTTGTGGTCTGTTTTATAAATTTATTCTCTCCATTATTCCTGAAGATAAAATACAAGCAGAGCTTAGAAGTGGGAGAGAGATTCTTAAGCGCCCTTTGTCGACTGGCCAACAGATCTTCGAAACATCATCCAAGAATTTTGCAATTAAACAACCAATAAAAAAACTGGAAGCTGTGGTTCAGTGTTCTGGTGAGGCCCAGTACATGAACGATGTTCCTGCACTGCCGAAACAAGTCTGGTGTGCCTTTGTCAATGCAACCAAAGTTGGTTCAGAGATTTTGGAAATTGATGCTTCGGCAGCCCTTACAGTACCTGGAGTTGTGGGATTCTTCGATGCCAAGGATATTCCAGGTGTAAACTCGTTTGTGAACACGGCCCCGACATTTTTTGGTTTGCTGCACGATGAAGAAATTTTCTGTGCTGGACGTGTTAAATACTATACCCAGCCAGTGGGAATGATTGTAGCGGAGAGTAATGCGTTGGCAAATTTTGCAGCTTCGAAAGTTCGCATCATTTATTCCAACGATGACCCAGAAGTGTTCATAAATATGGACGAGATTGTTGAAGCCAACAAAGCTGAGCGAATCATGGATGGTATGATTTCTCCAATCAAAGAACTCACACTCACATCACCTGCTTCTGTATCGGCTTCGGGATCTTTGAAACTTGGACAGCAGTACCATTTCACTATGGAACCGCATACCACAGTTGTGATTCCCGTAGAGGGAGGCAAGCTTGATGTTTACTCCTCCACCCAATGGATGGACTTGACTCAGTGCGTAATAGCACAGTGTGTTCGAATCAATATTAGCGATGTCCAGCTCAAGGTTCGTCGACTAGGAGGAGGATTTGGTACAAAAATCACCCGAGGCAACCATGTTGCCTGTGCTGCTGCCCTAGCAGGTGTCAAACTTAATCGACCGACACGATTTGTCCAAACCTTGGAATCTATGATGGGATCGATTGGAAAACGTTGGGCGTGTAAAAGTTACTATGATTTTCAAGTTGACAATGAGGGAAAAATTCTAGCCCTGGCAAATCGTTTTTTTGAAGACGCAGGCTATATACCCAGTGAGAATGCAATTGAAGGTCTTACTGGACCAGCTTTGATCAGTTGCTATGATTTCACAGACAACTACAAGAATGACGGGAAAATTGTTCTAACAGATACGCCTAGTAATACTTGGTGCAGAGGACCAGGATCCTTAGAAGGTTTTGCTATGACCGAAACAGTCATGGAGCACATAGCCTTTGAAACTAGACTCGATCCTGTGGATGTTCGGTTGAAAAATATTGCCAAAGATCACAAAATTCGAGGATTGATCGAAAAATTTCTCGAGAACTCGGAATATCGAGTGCGAAAGAAGCAAATCAAGAAGTTCAACGAAGAGAATCGATGGCGCAAGAAGGGTTTGGGTATTTCAGTAATGCAATTTCATGTTATGCACTTCGCGCCGTTTGCAGCAACGGTTGCGATATATCATGGAGATGGTACAGTTGTTATATCGCATGGAGGTATCGAAATGGGACAGGGCTTGAATACTAAGGCAGCTCAGGTTGCGGCGTATGTGTTTGATATTCCAATTTAAATGATTCGCATTGAGAGCTCTAATACCGTAAATGGTGCCAATACTAATTTTACTGGAGCTTCTATAGGTTCGGAATGTATTTGTTTTGTAAGTAGAAAAGACCGAACCTCAAATATGTCTTTTATAAAGTTCATTATTTTTTATCCAGGCCATCCGTAAGGCGTGTGAAACTCTGATGGAACGTCTACGTCCTACACGGGAGTCATTGGCAGACTTCAAATGGCAAACACTTGTCGAAACAGCTCACAGCCAAGGAGTCAATCTGATAGCAAATGATCAATTCAAAACGGGTGACCTAGAAACTTATTACGTCTACGGGATGTCTTTGACCGAAGTCGAAATCGATATCCTCACTGGAAATCTTCTCATTAATCGAGCTGATATTCTTGAAGACACCGGTGAAAGTCTCAATCCTGCCGTAGATGTGGGCCAGATTGAAGGAGCTTTTGTCATGGGACTCGGGTACTATTTGACTGAGCAAATAATTTACGACGAAAAAACTGGAGAATTGCTAACCAATAGAACTTGGAACTACAAACCTCCTGGCTGCAAGGATATTCCAATTGATTTTCGAATTGAATTAATACAAAAAAGTCCAAATCCTGTGGGTTTTATGAGATCGAAAAGTAAGATAGAAGTTTATGTAGAAGTGTGAAAACTTTTCCTAATTTTGGAGTCTTTTTTTTCTAGCCGCTGGAGAACCAGCTATTTGCATAGCAATATCAGTTTTATTTGCTATTCAGGAAGCACTCCAGTCAGCCAGAAATGATGCAGGCTTGGAAAAGAAGTTTATTAGTCTAGGCGCTCCAACTACTCCGGAACATATTGTTTTGAGTTGTGGGTGGGATATCAGTCAATTCAAGGTGTAGAAGATAGTTCTCCTAATCATGAATAACAAAATATGCTAAGTAAAAATTTTCTTGACCAATAGTTTTTTTTTAAATTAAAAATGAAGCTTCGGGAAGTTCAACTAGAAGGTAAGCTCGTCGGAAATCAGCTAGAGAAACCTTAGGCAGTAGCAACCTTGGTTCGGGTGCGATTTCTGTGGAAACCTTATTCAGCACCGACTTACCTTTTGGGAAACCTCTGACAGGAACCTAGTTCAGAATTGGGCTTGAAAAAGACCAACCACGATATTTTTTCATATTCTCATTCTGTTCAAAGACAATGTGAATTGAGAAAGGCCAAGGTCAAAACTGTATAGAAATAAACGAAATATATTTTATTTTCGCTAAATATTACGATAGATTGACAAAGCCTTTGCTTTGTTCATAGTTTCACGGTGTAGCACGTATTTGTTTGATTTCATATCACGGTAGCTTAGGAATAGGCTTAAAAGGCATGAAAATATCAAACAGAATTTTCCTCCAATTAAACTTTTCCATCTTAAGTAATTCTGGCGTTGGTTGGTCTAAACTTATTTAAAGCTCTTTCTCTCTTATACAAATAACCTCCAAATCGAAAATTATTTCTCAGCTATCTTCTCCATAAAAGTATTTTAGAACTAAAATGATAAACTAAAGAGAATTTGAATAACTTTAGTAAAATCTTACATTCAAGTATCCAAACCTTTAAGCAAAGAATATCTGGAGATCAAAATTCTTTAAGGTCTTCCACACCTTTTTCAGGTTGACACTCAACTCAAACACCTCCTTTTTCTCTTTATAGCATAAAGAAAAGAGTGAAATTGAATCAGTACCCACACAGTATTCTATACTGAATTTATACTTCACTCATCAAGACACATTGGTTTGGAGTGTTAACCAAGCGTTGATGCTACTAAAACCCTGCATCGTCATGAATCAACGTCTATAGATTACCCAACCATGCGCTGCACCTCCCAAAACTCCCACTTCAGGTTTTAAGGTTTTGCTGATGGTTTCTAGCTGATGTTCACATCTAGCTGCCAAGTGCCATAGATTTCTTCTTTATTTTTAAGAACTCTCCCCTTCGTCTTATCTGGAGCAGAATGAAATTTTTCCGTCAAAAAGATTTCCAGGAAGCTATGTGAAGGAACCTACGATACTCAGCTCAGTTCCTCAGTGACAGAGTGGTGTTGGTGAGTAGCAGTATAGTGCGGCAGCAACATGGTGAATGTGGAGCGATATGAGATGCGTTCCTCGCCACATCGTTTGCCTTTGGGTGTGCTGCCGCAAGACTTGAAATGCAAATTTACAGTATAACACGCATTCCGACAAGAATGTGTATATTCTTTAGCTGCTTTCTAGGAGCCAAACGTTGATGTTGGTGCTGTGCTGGTGGTGGATATTCTTTTTATCTATATAGAAGATGAGAAGATGGTGGCATTCTTTAGCTAGACAATCATCTTTGGTATGCAATGTGAACGCTATTTGCCTTGTAGAGCGCGTGGGAATTCCATGCGAGTGAAAATTTACCCCTGCTGACAAGCTCTATGGCAGCAACAGTGAGCGTCATCCAGAGTGAGGAGGTGCTGGTTCTAGTGCCATGGAAAGATTTTTCATCCGCGGTTGACTTGTAAGTGATGTGCCACCATGCGTTTATAACGTTTATTTTATACTCTTCCTTGAGGTATATATGAAATACTTCCTTTTTTTCATTGTGTGTTCCATTTCCGTGAAGTTATTTAGTTGAGCTTTGATTTCGTTGGAATTCTTAACCTGGATGGCAAGGTAAATTTGCATATGAAGTTAGGAACCATATATAAACCTGTACATATAAATGAACTACACATATAAGGGAGAAGGTCACAGGTAAAGCAGAGTCTTATCAAAAGCAACTGTCACTCATATACATACCTATAACTACAGCACTTTGGGCGAGAAAAAGCAAACAAAAAATAAAAATAAAAATAAAAATAAAAACAAATCCAAAATAGAAAATGTCATAGTTCTACGCTCGGTAGTTTTCTTTTGTATCCTTAAGGTTTGTCAAATGATCATAGATAATTGAGAACGTTTGCCATGTTGTACCTACGAGTAAAAAGAAGCTCTTGGACCAAAACTGCGAACAATTATGTATAAGAAATGGCAAAGTTTGAACAGCTTGGAATAAAAACGACTTTTTGAACATTTTATATTAAAGTGGTTGTTTTTTGTTAACTTTTCTATATTTTTTTCTATAAAATTGCGATAGGAGTTTTAATTTTGAACAAAAATTCTTACGCGTAGAATTGTCCGGCTTCCAAGCTAACCCAAAAATATTGAAAAGTGCGGCCAGTGTGACTAATCTCTCAGAAACGCAAGGGTTAACTAAGAAACCGAGATACACTCGAAGCTTGTAACTTGCTGTGGAGAAGAGCTTAAGGTTGTTGGTATGCAGCATAACATTAAACTCTGTTGGGATTCTGGTCACAGTGATGTAAAGCGAAACGAATGAGCTGATGAGCTACTGGCAAGAACGGGATCTGGTTCATTTATTTATTTATCAACTACAGACATAAATATCAAAGTCGATTCAAACATTTTACAAACTCATTTCACAAATTAAGAACATTATGTGTGAAAGCTCTACAATCTACATGGATATATAATTTAGACTAAGAGCCCACAGCAGATTTTGGGTGTGAACGATAGCAAAAAAAGAAGTATAGGCGTCGAAAGCTCCATTAAAGACTATTAAAAAAATCAAAGTCTTGCAGTCCAAAACTGGGGCCTTTGCGAGAAACAGTGCATCGAAAAAAAAATATGAATGCAACTTCGAGGATAATCGTGTTAGCCGAAATTGGTTTTCACTCCTCCCTTGAGAAGCTCCTCGGATCACATATCATGGAATCTGAGACCATTTGAGTGTATAGTTCGCTCTACCGGACCGTTTAAAAAATTCAAAATTCTAAGTGAAAAACGGTTTTTTTAAACAGTCTGGCAGGGCGAATTAAACACTCAAATGATCTCAAATTCCGTGATTAGCGATCCGCGGAGCTTATCTAGGGAGGGCTGAAAACCAATTTCGGCTAACACGATCTTCCTCGAAGTTGCATTCATATTTTTTTTTTCGATGCACTGTTTCTCGCAAAGGCCCCAGTTGTGGACTGCAAGACTTTGATTTTTTTAATAGTCTTTAATGGAGCTTTCGACGCCTGTACTTCTTTTTTTGCTATTGTTCACACCTTAAATCTGCTGTGGGCTCTCGGTCTAATTCTATTGCAATCTTGAATATTAAAAAACATTCTACACTAGAATAAGCGGTTTTATTGAAATCAATTAAGTTATTACATTTATTAAAGTCATTCCTCATAATGTTAAGCGGTTCATTTAAGCCATAATTGACCCTGGAGGACAGTATATAAAAAATTCTGGATTTCTAATTGTCCTGGGACGAGTGTTGGTGCTAAGTTGGTTAAGAATATAAGATGAGTTAATAGATCCCGACAAAAGTGATAAAAGAACAAAGCATTGTTAACTTCTCTCCTTTTTTCCAGCGAGGTTAGGCTAAGAAGATTAAGTCGGCTTTCATATGGAGTTAAGTGTTGAGTTGGGTTCCATGGAAGATGTCGGAGACCATATAAAAGTAAACGCTTTTGGGCACTTTCAAGTTTCTTTCTTGCACTTTCATCAATAGGACACCAAACGCAGCTACAGTATTCCAACACCGCTCTTACAAGTGCACAGTAAAGTGTTTTAAATATGTAAGGATCACTAAACACCTTTGAGAACCTCATTATTAATCCAAGACGGCCGGCCCCTTGCTTGGCTGACTATGGGGATTAAATGAAAGCTTACCATCAAATAGAACTCCCAGATCATTAAACATTTCAACTCTATTAACCAGAACATTTTCGATGAAGTAAAAGGATTCAGATAGATGTCGTCTCCGTGAGTAAGTCATTCTCTTGCATTTTTTGGTATTTAAATCCATTTCATTTTGTAAACACCACTCGGACACGTTGTCAATGTCGTGTTGTAGGAACAAATATCCATTCGAAACCATAAACAAGTTTAAAGTCATCAGCAAGCATTAAAATCATATTATATGAGATGGCCGAGTGGATATCATTGAAAAATAATATGAAAAGAATAGGTCCAATATGACCGCCTTGAGGTACCTAAAAAAATAAAAATAAATTGAGTGGCGCAACAGCTCGTAGAGAACCAGGGCCTATTGACTTAGAACTCTCAACCATTCATGTGTGCGTGTTTTTGGCAGGAATGCAGTGGACCTTCAGTTTTTTGCCGATTCCGAACGGCTAAGTGAGCAGCACTTATTTATAGCAAGTATGTATACTCTTGGAGGATTTGTCAGTTCCTCGCAAGAGGCAGTACCTCGGATAAGACATTTCTGTTTTTAGGTGGCACGGTGGGGAATCGAACCCACACCTTCGGCATGACAGTCCTACGCACTAAGCATCAAGCTACGAGGTACTACCTTTCGCATCAAATTACTTTGACCGTGGTTCCCGGTGACCACGCTCAATGCAATTTGATGTGAAACGTTCGGGGTGAGTACCAAAGTGCACTCTTTAAGCTTTTATAATGCGGCTAATCCGAAAAATAATTATCTATTATGTCTTTTAACAACCGCGAAAGCCTAAAAAGTTATATGGAATTCTTCAATTTAACAAACTGAGTCCTGTTTTCTAAGTATCATACTTATCCAAATCAGTATCCAATTTGGAAACCCGTATCGGCCAAGTTTATAAAGCAGTATTGAATGGCAAACTCTATCAAATGCTTTACTTAAATCTCCATAGAATACATCAGGCCCTCTGTCAATTATTTTTTTGGCTGGTAAATTCAAGAAGATTTGTTGTAGTTGATCTATTACTGCAAAACCCATGTTTTTCTTGTGCAATTAATCCTCGGTAGTGAAACTGAATAGCAAACAAACCTAATCAAAAAGCACAAAGTAATTGTTTCTTTATTCCTCTCATTTGCCAGAATATTCAACAGTCTATAAATATATTCATTTTCTCGTAAGAATTTATAAAACGTCAAATGTATAGAGATCACTCAAAATTTTCAAATATTAAATGCCGAGTGGGCAACCCCATTTCTTATCAAACCAAAAGTGAACAAAATTAAGCAATCCTCTGCTATGGGCGTCATATTACAAATACTCTTTGTATTCGCGTAGCTTCGCAAAAAAGAACATTCTCTCTTAAGTTTGACAGTCTTCACCGTCAGAACTCCATTTATCAAAATCACCGTCAGATAATTTGATTTCTATTTGATAATTATCATAATGTCTTCCAGCAATTATTTCTTCTTCAAATCACAAATTTACTTCTTAAAATTCCTCCAAAATGAAGAAGACAAAACTGCCAAAATGTCCCTTCCCCCTAAATGGAGTCCATCATTAGAAATTATATATTATAATTTCTTTATAATCAATTACTCAATTAAAATTTGTCAATTTAGTCATTCAGAATGATTCATGGTATTTTAGTTATCATTTAATTTAGTTTTCATCTGCAGTGTGAATTCGAAGAGCAAAGAAACAAAAGCCTTGAAACCCCTAAAACCCATTAGGAGTTAAAATAACAACGAGTGCCATCTGTATATTGTTGTATACTCTACATAGCCTTCATTTAGCAATCTCTCTCACTCTATATACATACATAAGTATAGATAGAAATAATTTGCTATTAATTAGAGAATAACAGTGATAATAAAATCGGAAGTGGCCATAACTTATTCCTTTTCACCATTGAACCATCGTGATCTAACCAACCATTTAGGCCCACCTCCTCATTTCCTCCTTAAAGCCCTTATATTCTGATGTTACCATCATATCGCACTCCAGCTCCTCCTCTATCTTTTTGGTCAATTTAGGATGAAAAGCATTCCATCAACGATTTTATTGTTGTTCTGTTCTTCAAAACCAGGAACCAAGTTACATATAAATGGAATTATTGTGGAACGCAAAACTCAACTACTCGAATCGAAGAGAAAGGTCCTTCGAACTTTTTCGTTCAGGGTGGTAAAATGATTATCTTCTCTCTATGGCATGGCCCTGGGAATATTAATTATGACTCCATAGGGTAGTAACCAGAGTATAGTATCATGGATGCCAGGGCTATTGTGGCCATATGTCAACAGCCCGCAAATATTCCTTTTTATTAATCACTTTACTGACTGGGGAACTCGAGGGGGGTAGGACAAATAATAGCTCAACAATTTGGTGTGTAATAAAGTAAAATTATGGGGATTGGCCAAGGCTAGGTTCGGGTTTTGTCATTAAGAGGCCCTTTGCCTTTTTTTCGATCTAGATTGTAGATCCACCTTTTTCCTTTACATAAATATAACAAGTGAAATCTTTTCGAAACATTTTTCATTTCCAAATTCGGGACTAGATATGTATGTACTAGGCCAAGAGCCGAATACTTTTTGTCTGCAATTTATTACTGAACTGATTTGCTTGATGGTATATGTTGAAGGGTGTTCTCCAAATGTAAATCCAATACGAGCTCTCAAAAAACTTTACAATTATATTCGTACGGTGCACGGTTGACGAGATATTAGGTAAAACGCATTTTCCAAGATGGTGGCTAACGCTCGCACTCTCCGGCCCCATCTTGGATTTACATTTGGAGGGCACTCTGACTCTTGGAGTAAACCCAAAAAATAATGAAATGGAAAGTGAAAGAACAAAATTTAGTTGGTTCTACGATATTTACAAAGAGTTTGAGCCAGTTGTTTTGCGTACAAACTCATGTGCATAGCTTGAACCACCTATTGAATTCTCGTAAAATAAAAATGAATGCGTGTGAATGCGTGTGGATGCGTGTGTGAATACGTTTTCTTACGTGTGTATGGGTGTATATGCGTGTGATGCGTGTGAATGACCTTCAATCCAAACTATAAAGCTGGCTTAAGTGGTCCTTATAGTATCTTGGGAATATTAAGTGATATTAATTATTACTTACTTTCATTCTATCTGTTGGAAAACAGCCATTAGTATTTTCTTCATAAGATTTCTGACAAAAAATGTCTGCTCTATTTGTTTTTCATTTCTGCAATTAATGAATTCCTAAGACAATCCTTGCTCTAAAAGGATTATTTAATCCGGCACTGGTCAGGTCGATGGAAAAGATCCAAACAAAAAGGTACAGCTGTATGAGATGTTAATTTTTGTTTTCCTTAGCTCTTTTTGTTTCAAAGAATATTATTGCTCTTTTATTTCTGAAAAGGACTCTGTCGTTGATGACAAGCGACAAGGACACATTGAGGATGATGATTGTGACCGACCGACCAAGTAGAAAAGATGTGGAACGAGTCAAGCAACTGTTGTGAGATGGAATGCAGCAGCAGCAGGCAGCAGCATTCAGAATATAGAGACTACTATACACAAAGATTATACGCATTAAGTACAAATGCCGCAGAATAATAAACTTGGTCAGGCAAAAAGGAATTAACTTGGCTAATTGCGATTTAAGTTTCATTTTTGCTAAGGCAACGACGAGTTTAGCTAATAAAATACACCAACCGTTTCTTATTCCTTTTGAGTATGAAAGGACACAAGGATCCTTCTTGGTTTTATTCGAGGTGGATATATCTAATTAAAATCCACAAAATATGTCAGCAGAGAGAGGACGAGGGCTTTATTTTTACTATGAGTAAACGAGTACTTGCGAAGTTTTGTGTGTTCGGTTGTGTACTTTGAATTTTATTATTCTCACCTCCTCCGTCAACAACTGATGGGAATTAGGACAGCTTATGAGTGTATTAATATATCGTGAGCTATAAAACAAAAATTTCACTTAAAGATGAGTATATAGTCAAACATGGTGGACATGGACAGGACATACATATGTATACCTATGTACCTCTACACTTAACAAGTAAACGTTGCGAGTGAAGTATGAATTAAGAAGTGAAACGTTTTTTTTATGTCCCTCGTAAAGTCGTTGGTGCAAGTGCTGAAAATATAAGATTTTTACAGTTCGAGCTGTCTTTGTTGAGTGTAAACTAGAAGAAGCTTATTTCTGCTTTATTGGCACGCTGACTGGCTGGCAAGTTCGACTTTTTATGATAATCGTAACTTTTTTCTCTTGCATTACTATCGTATAACTAGATATATAGGTTCATAAAATGTTCCTCCAATTTCACCTTAACTGCTCATACCTAAACTTCAATTTATTGTTCAATAATCTTGTTTTAAAAGATAAAGCATGCATTTATACTCCTAAAGCACTTCTATTGGGAATAGGTGTAGAGTAATTTTTGCCTTTATTATCATTATTTTTATTAATAACTTTGAAATTAAACAAGGCAGTTAATTTTTAAGCAAATATTACTTGGACATGCAAAGGTGGTCAAAATTTGACCCAGAAATCTACCTATGTGCTAAGATCTTTAACAAAAACAGATATTTTACTTATACCAGCTAACAAGACCCCTGGCGTACTATCATGCCAGAAGTCTAAGTTTGAATGCAGCCGATTTCCATATTAAAAGCCTTTTTTTTCAGTAGAACTCTTCTTGCGAAGAAGTGACTAATCATATCAGTTCATCGTCCTTCCATGAAGGCATGCCTTGCATTTTAGCAGTTTGAATTCAGCAGAAAATTGAACGGCTCCTTCATTATCTACTCCGGACTTACAACACGCACGCAGGAACGGCTCAAACTGCTAGTTACTAGGCCATTAACTTATTTTAAACAATTCCTCACTGTTTCTCCTGATAAGAGGCCTAAAAAGTCAAAAGTATGGCACCCAAATTTACGTGAGCATTCCTGAATGCGTATAGAAGGCAGGTTGAAGAGGTAATCTACGTGTAGCCCTGACCAAAATCAGGCCTTGTAAACTTTATTTTCGACAAACTGAACGTTACGTTTTTTCGAAAACTCCACAAAAAGACATCCTAAAATAAATTTAGAATACGGGATGAAACTAACAACCCTGTTACGATTATCAATTGCCTTTTGATAAACCTTGAAAATTGGTTTTTATAACTGAATTTATTAAAAAAACTGGTCAACCATTCTCAATGTTCGAACTTCAATCAAATGGGAATTTAAAATTTATCAATTATCTAGTTGATAATTGACAATCGTAATGTTGGTGTAAAACTCTCTTGCCTCCATTCCATTTATATTTTATTCTCATAATCTTTGAAAATGGTTTCTGATCGGTAATTTCTAGATTCTAAAGGCTGGAATCCAGCCAGCAAGGATTTAGTCAGCTAGAATCTAGGTGGCTCAAATGTGTCTGTTGAATTCTAGATTTTGATGCTCCCATTTTGAAAAATAAAATTTTGATAGCAAAATTGGCTTCAGTTTACCCAATTCCAAAGATTTTTTTTTCAAGTTTCTGGGACCCTCAAAATCCACCTCTCTTGAGTGTCACAAGCACGCACCGCGTCATCCCCATGTCCAAACTGAACAAGTCTCAAAAGTCTGTTGCCGACTTTTTTGAACGCTCTACTTAATTGCTTTTGAACTATCCAGATGCTAATGACATACAACTTGGGTACACAAAACACTATTAACCTACATTTCCTGTGGATTGAACCATTTTCAAAATTAAAATTCAAGTTTTTTTGTTTAACCACTGCTTGCTATCTCGTGGAAACTCTTTTTCAGAATTCAGACCCACTGCTCTATATATTACAGAACAAAAGTTTTCTTTCCAAAAAGGTAAAACAACTTACACAGCACTTTTTCAATTTACTCATACCAGTCAACCTTTCCTTAGCTATATGTACGTACACTGGGGATGTACAATATAAATGCAGAGGGGGTAAGTTTTTTTTCCGTTGCACACTCACTGCAAGGCAATAGCAATTATCACATTAGTTCAGCGATGAAAAACATCCTTTCATCCATTTTTGTTTGTTATTCCCTGCAGCTTGTCAGATAAAACACATCCAAAGTGTATTAAAAATATGAACCTCTAGACCGCACACAACTTTGTAACCCTTTTTCGTCCGAAAAACAAGCCAGCACAAGCACGAGCTGTGGCCAGGAACAGGAATTGTTAGTATAAGGGATAGTTTTTAGGGTAGAGCGAGCAAAAGTGCATAAATGGCAAAAACGAAAATTGCAAGGCCAATTCTATCAAAAATGTCTGAAATTGAAAACAAAAAACAAAAACAACAAAAATAGAAAGTGTGAAGCCTCAACACTGAAGGAAAAAATACAAGTTGTGTTAGATGATGTTAATTCGTTACCTAATCGACAAATAATTAAGGGCCATTTGCTGATACGAATTTTTAATATTTAAGTTCAACATATGAGCTTATGTGGCAGTTAACGCTGAGGAAAAAGTAGACCATAAGCCTTTAAGTTGGACATAAATACATATTTAATTTTCGATTGAGCAAACCTGCTCTATTATTAAATAGCTATATCACGTTAAATGAACAAAGTCAATGGAATCATTTCAAATCAACATTATCGTACTGTCAAAATAATGCTGCCCATTTATACTAGTTAAAGTGCAAATTCTCACAAAGCTCAAAAATTGAACAAAGTTTGGTTGAAATTGGTAGTTTGCGGAAGCAAAGGAATTGACCTTCAACAAAATTTTGTAGATCAAGAAGATCAACATTGGTAAATCAACGTAATTAAGCTTCAGAACAAGAATCCGAAGAGAGAAGCTCGGTGAATTTACAATATAAAACACGTTAAATTTACATGATACATTTTTAAGTTGACATGAAAGATTTTAATCTTGCCTTACAGCTCTTATAGCAATTTTCCTGTTGACGTACATGCATATGTTAACCGACAACATTTAAAATACGTTTAGAACGTACAGATAAGATCGTTCATGGACAAGAAAACCCTGCTACGACTGCAATCGCAGCTCGATGTTGATGTGGAAGGGTACACTGCCGTGTTAAGAAGAAATAACGCAAGTGTATTTTTGACATTTCGAGATAAACACCTTTTTCTGTTTTTATCTCTATCTCTTTTGTTTTGCTGTTGAGTGTTTTTCTGTCGTACTTACAAGTAAATCACTTTTTTTGCCTTGATTATTTTTCAAATGTACAAATGGTTGTACGGTAGTCACTTTTTTTCTTAAATTTAGTGCTAAAACGTCAATTTTTCCTAAAAGAAGCATGGTTCTTTGAACGAACATCATTTTTCTTAAGCGTTTTAAGCCATTACAAAAGCAAGTTAGGGCTTTTATTTTTAAAGAATAAAATAGCAAACATATCAAAGATGTCAAAACTGGCCCTAACTCAAAACAGCCAAAAAGTCAGTTACGTTTTTTTCTTCTTAACACGGCGGTATAATGGTTTTAAGTTGTGCCGCTGACCAACAATGGCGTTTTCCCGAGCTCTTGACTGGCGGTATAGTAAATTTATAGTTTAACAACAGGTCGCTTAATACGAATGAATTTGCATTTCTTTTTAGAACATCTGAGTCCAATGGTATGAAAGTTAATTTGACTTTCAACTAAACCTGAAGTCAGTGTGCTATTTTTCGCTGAGTGTAAAACGACGACCGTCGACGACGACAGCAACGTGCAAGGGACATATACAACAAAATGAAAAATACACATATTTTTCATCTTTTTCCAGGATATAACGAACTCAGATTTCAGGAAAAATTCCATATTTTACCATATCCTTTACCCTCTGTAATAAAGGTTATGATGGTGCCTCTCAATGGTGCTGGTGCTGGTGTACTGCACGTGATATTCGTATGTGTATAACGTACGTCATTCATGTCGTCGTCGTCGTCGTTACTCATTTCCTGAATGTTTCATGCATCCACAGGAAGAATTGTAGGTTAACTATGGTGATAGTCTTTCTTCTTTATGGTTCGTTGGCATCATACAAATAAAAAGGAAGTCCCACGACCAACCGGTAAATTTTTAAATGGAGTTTAAAAAAAAATAAAGAAATACTTCGTTTTGGTCTTTGGTAATTTTTCAAATAGACAAGATGATTATGGTTGTTTCCTTAAATGGACAGATTTGGTTCACAAGTTCAAGACACGCACAAACACATACAAAAATCAAGTGGTTAAATTGACACAATTATATAGAGTTGGGGGGATAGATTTAAGTGTTAGTGTGTGTGTGAAAAGAAATAGTTGGTGCAATGTAAACTGATAACGGTAAATCATCTGATAGTGGGAAATAGATTTCCGACAGAGAAAAACAACACCGGAAAACCAATATGCAAACTGAGGCGTACTTCATGTCGTCGTAAACGGATTGTGATTTGGTGGAAGTTTAAGGTTATTGTAATTCAATCTAAATTGGGCGTTAATAAGAAGCTTGAACAGAGATCAGAAATTGCATGAAATTCAAGCGCAGGGAAAATTTAAATCAATTTATTTAAATGTTATTGTTTTAAATAAAAAATCGCATATTCTTGATCTTCGAAAGCCTTTTTAGCTCTTCAATATGCAATCAAATGAAAACCAAAGATTGTTTTGCCTTCGAGAATTTAGAGACCAAAACATTGTTGAATAATTTTATAAAAAGCCAAATTTAGTCTCTGTTTTTAATAAATATTTATTCAATATTCGCCGACGTTTCGATTCTGGTTGGAATCTTCGTCAGGGCCCTATAGGTAATATCGACTGAGTTCTGAAAAAGATTAAAACCAGAACCGAAGCGTCGGCGAATATTGAATAAATATTTATTAAAAACAGAGACTGAAATTGGCTTCTTATTAAATAATATATAGCAGTCGGTACATTCTCCACCATAGTTGAATAATATATTTGAAGCCTTTTTCTTAAGAAACTGTTTATTACTTTTTTTACACTAGTGTGTGAATAAAATTATCCCAATGTCCATCTCATTGTCTGTTCTCAAGATATTTGAGGCAAAAACAAAATTTTCAACATTGCTTGCAGTTTTTTTTGCTTTGATATTTTAAGCAGCTTTGTTTTTTATTAAAAAAAAAACTATAGCTTGATATATTTTTATATTTTTGCCAATTTTGTATTACGTCAATATGCGTAGAATAAAATTAACTCGATGTTGAAAGCATGATTTGTTCTCGAGATATTCAAGACTAAAGAAATTTGACAACGTTTTTCTTAAAATGTTGTAAGTAGTAAAAAAATCGATCATTAAATTTTTTTGAAAGTCCTTTCTGCACTATGTACTAAGAAAAAAATGTATCCGAAGTTGTTCTTGAGATATGGTGAACGAAAAAAAGGAAAGGAACATACGAATGTACGAACCTTAATTTTTTTTTAATTTTTTTCGTACAATGCGTTACTATGTTTTTGGCGCAAAAACTATGAAGACACTCAGTTCCCTGGCCTCAGTCCCATTGTGTGGGAGGAGGTGTATGTCTCTCCGTTAAGGGGAATCATTCGATTTTCTAAAATTTGACCTAAAATAGAAATTTTTTTAAATTTAAGTTCCGTGACACACCTGTTTTCAAAAAATGACCGTTAAAAACAAATTTTGACTCCCGCTTTCAATTATGTGAAAGGACGTTCTAAAGTACAAATGAAGTTAGTTTTTACGTCTATTTTCTAACAAAAATGTTGTGCCGAAATTATCATAATTTTCTTCCTTGAATGAGCAACTACTCATTCACACGGATTTATATTGCAAATAAACCTGTGTTGCATTGCCGTATGAACTAGGCCTTTATGCTATGTTTCCACCTAAGGTTTATCTCAGTTTAGATTAAATAAATCTTTTTGGTGTTTTCACCGCACAAAAAGATTTAAAAAAGATTAAATCTGACAAAACTTTCAAAAATGCAAATGGCGCTTCAGTTTTTGTATGAAGTGCGAAAGAGACAGAATGTTTTATTCGTGTCAAACAATGAAGAACTGAATCGAGTCTCGAATGAATCGTTCAGCACCATGTTAAAATAGGTAAGTTCGATTTGTAAAACTAATTGTCCTAGGAAGATTTATTAAGATTAATTTCTAATCTCCAAGATTAACGAAATATATTTGTATGGTAAATCTTCAAGATTTAAAGAAGATTTGAGGTAAATCTTATTAAATCTCAGATTAGCGTTAGGTGGAAATGTAGCATTACAAAAAACTTTTGAAGTACCTACTTTTTCGTTCAGGTTCAGGTGAACAAGAGGTAAAATAAACGTTAAAAAAATTTGTAAGGAAAAGTTTCGATAGTTTTTCAACATTTATTTTTTATTGGAAGTCAAAAGTTATTTTAACTAACTTGACCCTCAAAACATTATTATTTAAGTATTAAAACAAAATAATACAAATTGACTTGAAAAACTTAACCAAATAACATTTAAACATAAGCCTTATATTTAAACCAATTTAATCCATGGCTTAATCAAAAAACACAATAGCATCCTCTAAATGTCACTCAATGTGAAAATAAATAAAACGAATATCTACCAACAAAAAGTCTATTTTATACAAATAAATGTATGCACCGTACTAGCGTATTTTTCCCACTTCTCTCCACTACACTCTTTTTGACCTCTACCCTGTCCCAAATCCTCTCTTAACTAATTAATTGTGCAAATAAACGCACATTCACACTCATAATAAAAACTTTCCCCAAAAAACCTATTATAAATTCATTTTAAATTAATGTCCAATTTATTTTTCTAATTAAATATCCTATGAATAAAATAAAATAAAATAAAATGTTTTCAACCTGTTTTGTCAATAGGAGATTATATTGAGCTAAAAATTTAATTTTCATTTTATGTACCTACCAATATCAATACCTTAAACACGCGTAATACTAAAATGGCAATATAGCATTTCCTATTATGTGATAATCACCACATTCACCAACTTTTAACAAAATTCCAATTCAATCGACAAAATGATATAAATACAACCAAGCGGAAACCAATTTGAACAAAATCACAAGCGAAAGGCAAACAAAAAATAGTATAAAAACTATAAACTAAATAAATTAATACAGGGTGTGAGAGGGAACAAATTTTACTTCATAAAAAAAGCATTGCAAGTGACGGCACGTGGTTTAAATAATGCTTTTGGAAGACCTATCAGTTTAAAACTGTGGTAGATATTAGAATGGCAGCCACTTTGACTAATGTGTATGGCGGACCTATTCACTTTGTGAAGCTCGTATGAACGGTGACAGGGTAAGTAGAGAATTGCAAGGAACTTGCGGTTGTGTGAGGGCCATTCACAATGGAACCTGTCAATTTTCAATTGAAAATCGCTACGGACCTTATTATCGTCTTTAAAAACGTATCAACATGAATAACTTCCTTAAAGCCGGTCATTCACGTTGAGAAGGGCTTAAAAAAGGTCACAAGGTTCTTCAGGTGTTCAATGAAAACAGGCTCTATTTTGAATGGTTCTTCAATGACCTGAGATTAGTTAAATCAACCGTCTCAAATTAATTGAGCCTTTTTATTAACAAAGAACTAATTAAGATAGAAATTGAAACGGTCGAAATATTAATAGCGATTTTCAACGAACCTCACTTCATTCAAGTTCCATTTACGATATAACTTGCCAATTTTTCATTGAAAATCTATACGAACTATGCGACCGTTTTTACGACCGCTTCAAAATTTATGAAGCCGATCGTACACGTTGATACCGTAAATGGTATCAAAGACCGTCGCAAGATTCGTAAAGATTTTCAAGGAATGTCAGTACACTTGAGGTCCATTCACAGTAAAACCTGTCAATTTTCCATTGAAAATCTCTTCCATTTTTGCCTCAGTCCTTTCGACCAACTCAACATTTAACTATAACCAGCCTTATTGTGAGTTTCACAAAGAAAATATTTCACCCAAAAAAAACGACCAGAAATTTAAAAGCTATAATTAGCTTCACCCAAACTTCTCTTGGCCTAAATTAAACAAATAACTTGCACAAAGGGCACCAATACCCTTTGTTTTTCTTTCTATTGTCACCAAAAATAAGTTGACATTTTAGCCTTTATTTACAACACATTTCACGCGAAATTAGTAAATACCCCTAATAAAGAGAATTTCCGAAAATTTGACATTTTTGGGTGAAACTCACAATAGGCGTGTTTTATTGGAAAATATTATAGCTAGCACAGTAAAATTTCCCTCAGCAAATACAAAAAATCCTAGAAAGTGTCGACAAATAAGTCAGTAAATATGTCACTTTGTTGTTGTTTGCCAAGTGAAATTTTACTGTGCTAGCTATACATTTCCCAATAAAACCGACTAATGTCACAATAGCCGGAAAATGAAGTGTAATTTTTTCCCGGTGCAATGTTGTACGGGTGAAACTCACAACAAGGCTGAATAGGAATAATACTTATAACAGTGATAAAAATAATTACAAATTACATTTTATTCCTAACACCCTGTGTCTATATATGTGTGACAAAACCACACAAAAAATAATATTTTAAAACGTTCAATTGACCGTTAGAAAATGGCTCTTATCATTTGAAACCAATCGAAGCTAAATTCGTTAGATTTAAAAACAAAAAAAAAGTAAAATCCCCATAGAAATTCAACCCTTCCGGCCTCCAAAAATTTATTTTCAATCCAAACAACCGGAAGCAGTAGAATAATGCAGTTTCTAGAATTATATGTAGTGTGGGTATGATTTTACTCGCATAGATAGGTATGACACTACGCGTGGCAGGACATTCGAAACTCGACCACGGAAAATAATTTAACTGTTCACCCCGAGTATTTATGTCGAATTAGTTTGCATAGCATACTCGTAGTTGCCAACTATTTTACAGAGCAGCGGGGGGAACTCGCTAGCGCGACAGGATGACAACGCAAATAAAAAAGAATCCATAGTCGAAAATGTTACGTATACGCAGTGAGTGGTGTACCAATTCCAGGAACTAAAAAAAATTTTGAATGCATCCTGGCGACACATTGGTCAATTCGCACTTTATATGTTATGCATACTTTTGCCAGCTAAAATATTGAATATGAACTGGAAATAGTGTAGAGTATCACATCTCTCCCCCGCCCACCCTCTCCAGAGGGTTGAATGTGCTTTTTTAGAAAGTTAAGTCTAAAGAGCTGCGGGGGTTTTATATATGCCCCCAAGTTTATTTTTTTTTTACAAAATATTAATGAAAGCTGAGAGCTACCATCATTGGGTTTTTGTATTTAATTTTAACTTGCTCTCAATACTACGAATGTGTGTTGAGTTCAGTGGTGTAAAATGGCAACCTGCCTCTGGCAAACTAAAGTGAGCGGACAAATGGAAATTGTGCGGTAGTTTTGTCGGTGCACTGTCACTAATTGATATCGCATGGCGGTTGTCTGTTTCCGGCGATGGTTTCGCCACGCGCTGTAATGTGGCTTTTTTGTGCATGGCACTTTGATAGTAGCATTGTCATAGACAGTGACATTGCATTCGCTGGTGGACTTTAGAAAAAAACTGAAACCGAAACCGTGTATGTGGTGTGGTGGTGGTGGTGAAGTATTTAGTTAGCTATTTCACCCGACTATCTATCCTGCACTGTAAGTGGCAGGTATATGGTTTTTAATGGGAGAAAAACTAAAAAAGTCAACGACAGCGAATAACTGAAATATGTAAAACTGCTATTTTGGCAGTTTTAACGAATAAATATATTTGCAAATTGTCCTGGAGCGATAATAGTTTGACTGTATGAAAAAGTCTTCTTGTAGAAATGGAATGGCAGTCAGACTGAAGTTATTTCAGTTGATTTTGTTGTATTTGTTGACATAAAAGGAAAATTCAATCATAAAGGAAGAAGATTTTGGAGTATACCTACGTTGTTTTAGGTGGAAACGTATAACATTTGACATATCTAATAAATAAGCTTTGATTTTAAAAAGAAGCTGTGGAATGTAACGTTTCAAATTTCACACAAATAATTTTGTATGAATTTTTCATTTTAACTAGAACTGCGTAGGTACTTGACCCAATGTTGGATCTTAAAAAAAATGATGATTTGCTTAAAATGATTATTTTTAATAATAAATTCCACAATAATGAATTCACCTCTCTCGCGAAACGAAAATCAAATACCTACACGTTTTACAGACTCTTCTAAGCCTTTTGCGTAATGTTTCGGTGTTTAAATACCCCGTTTAAAATACACAAAAAAATTGAACCAGCTTTAAGAAGACTTAAATTTTGTCAAATTGTTTTGTTTTTTTTCCCTATATGAATTAAAATTTTAAATTGTGGGATGTAAATTTTAAGTTTGACAAATTAATTATAGATATTAAATTTTAACTGGAACTCTGTGGCAAGCCTATGTAGTTGTGCAGCTATCACGTGAATTGAACGCATTTTTTTGCATTTGTTTTATATTTTTGAAAAGGAAAAAGCCAAGAAACTGTAAAAAGGCTTAATATTTCACAACAAATTTACTGTCTTGAAGGGAAGTAGTTGAAAGGTGTGGGTAACACCACTTACACAATTTGATTGTAACTCAAAAGCTCTTACAAAATCGTCCTGGTGAAATTTAAAATTTTCTTTTGTTTCAAACCATAGCTAATTTGATTGTAAAATGTGTCGATATTCCACACTGCGTCGACTTTTTCCCCTAAAAATCGTAGAATGCATAAATTTTTTAATTCAAGTGCGGTGAGTAGTATGTAAATATTATACCCTAAGAGCCTACAGCAGATTTTGGGTGTGAGTGATAGCAAAAAAAGAAGTATAGGCGTCGAAAGCTTCATCAAAAGCTATTCAAAAAATCAAAGTCTTGCAGCTGGGGCCTTTGTGATTTAACAGTGCATCAAAAAAAAAATATGAATGCAACTTCGATGATAATCGCTATAGCCGAAATTGGGTTTCACCCCTCCGTAGATAAGCTCCGCGGATCCCATATCACGGAATCTGATCTCATTTGAGTGTTTAATTCACCCTGCCAGACTGTTTGAAAAATCCGTTTTTCACCGGTCCGGGAGAGCGAACTATACACTCAAATGGTCTCAGATTCCGTGATATGTGATCAGAGGAGCTTATCTGGGGAGGGGTGAAAACCAATCTTTTTTTGCTATCACTCACACCCAAAATTTACAGTGGGCTCTCGGTCTATTAGGAAAATTCAGAAAATTGAGCTCTCAGAGACTTCAGGCAATTTTGCTCCGTCAAAATGTGAGCAAGCGTAATTTGACAGCGAAACTGAGAAATTTTGTTGAATAGTCCTGTTCACGAGTTTGAGATTGTTGAGGTCTGAAGTCTCATTTTCCTAAAGATGAAGTAAAGTAAAAGTTGTGAAAAATTATAAAATTCCTCTGATATTTATTTTTCACTTGAGTTTTTATATTTTTTAAATCTTTTTCGTCAACGTGAAAAGTAAAATGAATAAGTTCCACAATTGTTCACTCCTTACCTTCATTTCACTTCTTATACCACAGTAAGAAGAACAACTGAAGCATGTATGCAGTCGAAAGTTTTGACATCCATCAATTATTATGATCTAAACGAGTTTCACAATTGTCAGAAAAACAACAGTTCACATATTTTGCTTTTTCAAAAAGTGAGTATAATTGACGGTGTTCAAGCCTCGCGTGGGGTGACTCATTTTCAAATCTTCCATTTTTATCTCACTTTCAGCTCTTGGAAAAAAGATATGGCCAAGTGAGGCAGAAGTTATTATTTTGTTTAACTTCCTGCCTCACCTCGCCATAGGAGTGAGATAATAAAGAGAGAAACTGGTCTGAACTCAGAGCACCGTTACTGAATTCAAATCCTATCACATGGGACTTAGACCGTTGAGGTCTCCGAGATCTCAGTTTTATGAACAGGGCTAATCTTTCACGTTGAAGAGTTTTTTTTTTTTTTTAATAATAATAATTTATTGAATCGTATAAATATATGATACATATTACAATATGTTAAATTTAAATTTAAATACAATTATAGATAAAG
Organism: Dasysyrphus tricinctus; assembly: GCA_963921185.1. Lineage (NCBI taxonomy): Eukaryota > Metazoa > Arthropoda > Insecta > Diptera > Syrphidae > Dasysyrphus > Dasysyrphus tricinctus. The sequence goes on from OY992533.1 coordinate 7,553,649, forward strand.
ATATATAAGAAATTACAAATCAAACATGGCACCAGCCGTCTGTTTGGAATCCAACTTAACAATTTTTTTTTTTTTTATAAATTTAAGTTAAGGGAAATATAAACAAAATTTACAATTAGTATTAAAGTACATTAATATAAAATTGAGTGAAACAATATTTAAAACAACTCAATAATTTTTGAGAAAAGCAATGATTTCTTTACACGAGAAAAGGAAGTGAGTCAGGAAAATTCTTGTAATATTAGAAATCTATATTTATAAGCTTCAACACTATAGCTGTACAGTATGTTCCAGTCAGGACCATTTAATATTTTTTTAGTTTGCTCCATACTCAGAGTTTTGTGACCAAAATACCTTTCCCTTATTCTACCTAAAACTGGGCAGACAGAAGTAAAATGAAAGCAATCTTCTTTTTCGTTCAGGTTACATATTGAACAGAATTGGTTATCGTTTGTAGAATAGGGGGAACCATTCAGAAGAAGTGTTTCAGATCTAAGCCTAAAAAGCATTGAAATCTTTTTGTAGCTAAATTCGTCTTTAAAGTAGTTGAAACTACAAAGATTATAATTAAGCCCTGAATACAGAACTCTGCTCAAAGAATTTCTTGCTTGGCGTATAAAATCCTCTCGTTGCATCTCATCGAGTCTTTCCATGATTACCGAGAAGGAGTTTTTTAGAGATGAAGGTCGATTACTGGATGAAAAATAAGTTCACATCCACACACTTGCCCTAACAGCTTCCATTCCTAAGCCCAAAAATGGTTATACCTCATTTCATACTCAATAAGTTTTTTTGATAGCTTGTTTTCTTCACAACTCAGAATTTTTAAAATAAAGGTAGCTTGTATCTTAAGTGTAAAATTGTGAAGAGAAGGTAGCCTACTCTCCAGATAGATAGCATAATTAGGTAGGTACATTGGCGGGAAGACAGAATATTTTTTTGATGAAATTTCGAAGCACCTTTTCCATATTTTCATAGAAATAACAACCCCAAACCTGAGCAGCGTAACAAAGAGAAGATCTCACAACACTATTAAAAACTTGAAATTTGGTCGACAGAATAATATTTTTATTTGACATGATATTCTTCCACGAGGCATTAACAAGACTTAAAGCAACCTTGCATTTATCATGCAAATGCTTGTTAAAATCCATATTTGGGGTTAAAGTGACACCTAAGTATTTGAATTGTTTAACGATTTCTACTTCCTCCCCGTTATAGAACCATTTTTCTTCCAACCCGTAACGACCACCACCGTTTCTAATAATCATAATTTTGGACTTTTGGGTATTAATCAAAAGATCCCACTTTTTACAAAAATCAGATACTCTATTTATCATAAGTTGCCATGTTTTTGGGGATTCTGCGAAGATAACAACATCATCAGCATATAAAAGTGCTTTAACAATTGTTTCCGCAATACAAATTCCTCCTGGTAAACAGTCAACAATGTCATTAATAAAAATTGAAAGTATGAGTGCACTTAAAATACAGCCTTGTTTAACACCCGCACTTGTATTAAACCATTCTGACATTCGTTGACCATCCCACACAGCAGCTTTTGTGCTTTCATACAAAGAAATCAAAATAATAATGAATTTGTATGAAATTCCTAAGCAAGATATCTTATAAAATAATGCATTCCTGTTAACAGAATCAAATGCTGCCTTAAAATCTATGAAAAAGGCATATAATTTCTTTTTCCTACTGAGGTGCGATTTTGCAATGGTTGTGAGTGAAAAGATTTGATCATTTGTGGAATAATTTTTACGGAAACCAGCTTGAAAATCTGAAATTATCTTGTTTCTAGTAACCCAGTTCTCTAATCTATTAAACAAAACACCACAGAATATCTTCGCCACAACATTCATAAAAGAAATACCACGATAATTTTCGACTTCATTAACGTTGCCTTTTTTATAGAGCGGGAATATTATTTACTGTTTGAACGAACTAGGCATTTCACCTGTCCGCAGAATTTTATTATAGCTATTCAATAATAATATATGAAACTCTTCACTAGCATTTTTGAAGAACTCATAACTAACACGGTCATTTCCAGGGGCTTTATTGTCTTTAGCTTGTCCTAAGACATCATATAATTCTTCCATAGAAAAATCTTTGTCTAATTCATCATTTCTAAACATTGGTTGTGCATAAAAAAAGTTAGAGTATGTACCTTTTTCCTCAAGAAGGTTTTTAAAATATATTGCAAGTTCGCTGGTTGAAATGTGAACGCCACATCTGAATTTTTGACCATTTATTTGCTTAAGCAAAGACCAATATGATTTAGAATCTTTGGTTTGTGCCAGCTGAAGTGCTTGCATACTCTCATAATTTGTCTTTTTCTCCGAACATAATGTTTTATACCTGGTTTTTTAATCTATTAAATACTCTGACAATTTTGCTACATATGTACATAGAATAGTACTGACAAAGTCAGCATTTAGCTGTCCATTAACTTTGTTTGAAAATAGGAGTTTGTGAATATAAATTCTAAATTTCACCGTGATGCGTTTAACATAAGTTTCACTCCACCTACGTGTACCTACGTGCCCTTTATCCTTGTTATTCATATGGCGTGAAATGAATAGTGAATACAATCGACGATACTTCTCACTCAAGTCACTGAAGCTAAAGAGGATGAAAAACGTTTACATCTGCCAGTTCACTTGTTTTGTTTTGTTTTGAAAAATAATTCGTGGATAGAAATTCCTCATCTCCATAGTTTCATATCTAACATACCTCTTAAAAGCCTTTCCTTTTTTTTAATATTTAAAACATGTCAATTTTCAGCAGAAAAAAATATATGTCTAGTCAAAGAAACCTCAAAGCGAAATCACACATGGTAAATTTCAAGAAACTAACATCACTCTTATACCACTACGTAGTCATATGTGGTGGATATGTTCATGCAGATCACTTCGTATCAATCAGGATACAAAATATCTCCATTAGGGACGGAAAAATGCTTCACAACGCAACCCAATCAAAAATAAAAAAGGTTTCCAATTTTTTTGTTGTTTGTTCAGCATTTCTGACATATGCCAACAAAGGCGAAGAACATATTGAAATGCCAGGATAACACGCTCCTTTTCCAGTCTCAGTCTCACAGACAGTCCGACAGACATCTACATCTACATCAAATGCAGACAACAAAAAATATCAACAAAGGCGCGTTCCGTTAGAGTTACTGTTACTGTATCTTCTCCGCTTGTTTTGTGGAAAAAGATGGATGATGATGGTTGCAAGCATGTTATCTATCAAAAAGCACACAGTCATTTCGATTTTTGAAACCCTTCTTCCACCGCCTTAACTATTTGAAAAATCTACCCAATTCCCCTGATGGGAGAAAGAGGGAATATGGGGTTCAGGAACAGACACTCAGATTCAACCCCGTGAACTCAGTCCACCGCTATATAAATCCAAATGGTATCCTTCATATAAGCAAATCACCGCGCGCCAGCAGCCCCGCTGTGCTACTGCTGCGACGGATGTCTCCTGCACCAAATTCGGTACAACAGACAGCAAACAGAAAGTACATTTATTGGCGGGAAATGCACCCAGAGTTGGCTAGGAGCTTTTTTCGCGAGTCAAAAAATAAAAACAAACAGAACTAAACTCACCATCGGCACCGCCCACAGTATGCATGGCCCTTTAAGTTTGATGGATGAACGAAATTTAACACCCTCGCCCTGGCCTTGATGGTGGTGCGGTAGCGGTAGGTGAAACATGAAAATGGAAAATGAAACATTTTTGACTCCGCTCCGGTATACGAATGAGTTTACCGACACGATTGGAGAGAATCCCTCGTTGGATGTCTAAATGTCAGTGGTTTTCGCTGCTGTCTATCTATCTGTCTGGCTGTGTGGTGTTGTGTGAAATGCTGCTTGGCTGTTAAAATGTGAGATATCTTGGTTTCTTTTTTGTTTGTGTTATTTTTGACATTGGGTGTGTGGAATTGGATTTCTATCCATGAAAAGTTGGGAGAGACATCACACAACATTTATAGATATGAACTTTAATAAACTCACAATTTTGGAGATTTATTCGATTTTTTTTGTTGACAGATAAAAATAACGGTGTTTTTTTGATTCTTCAATTGAACCAAGATAGTGTATTTAATATCGTGACATACGTCTTTGTGACATTTGGACCAAGCTCTGGCCCTATGACTCGTCACCAATTCGACTTCAGCGGTCACAACTGACGCTCGATTAAAACACATGTATGCTTCTTATGAAGAATGCCCCACACGCAACGTGCTTGACGTCCGTGGCGGCGGGCGTTATGATTAAAACATTTTTGATATTAACGTACTCATCGACTTTGACAAGTTCTTTCTAATTCCATTTTCCATTATTTTAAGAATTTTTTTCAATTAAAAAAGATCGAACCCGGTCTACTTCAAAATGCGCAGAGCTCATTTGAACTTTTAAATTTATTATATTTAGTCACTCCACCTCGACCTACGTAAACGAAGAACTAACTTTTCAAATTTTCTCATACTCAACGTTGGAGAATTTGTTTATAGTGAAGAGTTATTTCGTATTTATTTATTTAATTTGTCCCATTGGTATGGAAAGTTTGGTTCTTAGCCAAAAAATTCTACCACCAATCCCTTCAGATCCTGGCTCACTATTTCTTTCAACTTAACTTCGATTGGGATTTTTTCTTGAAATTAATTTCTTAATCAACTACTCTTGGTTTTGAAATGCAGCTTCCCTAAGACTTAATAGGTTAACATTGCTCAAAAACATCAGCTCTGGTTTTTGAGATATTTCTGTTATAAAATTTAAAAATGCGGTGCTTCGTTATTTTTTAGGTTACATGACCACCGAGCTGTAAATCTTTACAAGAAAATTAGCAACGACTCCTGAAAGTAGGTAGGTACTCATCTTCTTCTTCAAGATTCAGTTTTAATCTTTCAAATATCTGTTAGTCTTTCAGAAATCCACTGAAATGTCACTGATGAGTTCAAGTGAATAAGCCAAACGAAACGCCAATTTGTAGGACTAAAGGCCATAAAAAGCTATTTGAATCAAAAATTGACGAATATTTGCCCTTTTTTTTTTTAATTTTGTTCCCCTTACATATGTGCGTCACTTTAGCAGACGTATTTTGTTGTATTTATTAGTTTTTCATTAAGTTTGGTATAGAGCTGATATTTAATAAAATATTTTATTTTTGTCACCTTTTTATCAAAAAAAAAAAAAAAAAAAACGCAAGTAAAAATGTCACCTTTTGAAACTAAATATGTATGTTAAAAATGCCACCTTTTTATCCAACACCAAGTTGATAGTGAATTATTATGTTTCATCATCAAAGTGTCGGATAAACTAACTGGTGGATAAAATTACTGTTTGAGAACAATATAAAACATCAAAAACATACTGAAAATTAAATTTTTGTTGTCAAAACAGAAAACCCTTCTCATTAACGGTTTTTTAAATTTTGTGTGAAAGGTTCTGTTATTTTTGCATAAAAGTAAAATTTTTTCTTAAAAACTTTTTAAGTGTCAAGTTTCAAAAAAATCGATCATGTCATTTTCGAAATATTTGATTTTTAAAGAAAATTTTGAAGCATTTAAGCATTTTTTAAAAATCCAAAAAATATTTTTTTTTATTTTTTGTACACAAAATACTATTTATATTTCTTGGAAGCTTCTGTATTAAAAAAATTATTGAAATCAGTCATACCGTTTTAAAGAAAATCGAAAATAAAAAAATGGTTCATTGGGAGGTACCTTTAATAACCATTAGCCTTTACCAAAAGTAATTTATAGAAAAAATGTTTTAAAAAAAATTGTGGAGCCGTTTTTGGGAAAAATACCATTATTTAAAATTGTTTAAAAAATTGTATGATGCGGGTACCGTTATTTTTGGTTCTAGACAAAAAACCTGGCCAAAAAACGCTATCTACTTAGTTTGAAGAAAATCGATCCAGCCGTTAAGGCTATAGCTCAACGGACAGACAACAGAATTGTGACACCAACTTTTTTCGGCTTCTCTACTATCGTTGACAAGTTTAATCAAAATCTCGAGATAAATTTTTTGTATGGATGCATGGACTTGCCATATCGTACCTACATATACACTAAGTCACAAAAGTAAGTATACATCAGGAAACAAAATGTTAAACAAAGAGACAAAAATTAAATAAGCATATATGTAACCAAAAATTAAACATTTTTCTCGGAAAATGGCAAAGATATGAACCTTTAAGTAAAATTTTCTTTAAATTCAGTACTCGAAATACCAACATTTTCAACTCAATATTCGAAATAGTACCTTTTAAGGGGAACTTTTTGACTTATTTACTGCACTTGCTCTCGAAGGCATCAACAGAACAGGATTTTGGGTACGTAACATGTGGGCTTATTTTGGCCCATCCTTCTTGAAGGATTCTTTTAACCTGTACTTCTGGCTTAGTTTCGTGTTCGCGGATGTGATGCTTAAGATAATTCCATAAATGCTCAATTATATTTAAATATGGTAATTGCAGAGGAATTTTGAGTTATCTACGCACAATATAAAAGAGCCTTTCTTTGTAGATTTACGAGGTATTCTTGGGCTCATTATCTGGCTGGAAGATGAATGACCCCTCACAACCAAGTTTTTGCCCACTCTGATAGAGATTTTTTGATTATGTTGATGTAGCAAATAATCCATCACGCTCTCATAAACAACCAGATTGCCTACTCCAGGTGCTGCCATGCACCCCAAACCATTACCGAACCAACAACTAGAAGACATAGAATCATTTAATTTTCAGTTTTTGATTAAAAATTAATTAGGTAGAGCAACGAATTTAAAAAAAAAAAAATATATAACTTTACAGTTTTGAGAAATTATCCTTTAAACCTTTTTTTTATGCCTTTTTTCGCAAATTTTGAGTTTAAAATTCGTTTTTTCAAAAATCATGTCTAGATTTCATTTGATTCAAAAACTAGCTTATAGAACGGAGTATTGGCTTTAAAAAAAGGTATAATACTTAATTGTTAGTATTGCCGTTATTTTTTAATATTTTTCTTACAATTCTGGTACTTTTTTTATGAAATTGCCCCTCCCACCCAAACGGGATGAGATAGAACCCCCCTCCCGTAGAAAAAAATGCTTGTATTAAACAGTTCTACAAAAAACCGTTATTATTTCTTGGCGCCTGAGTTATTGTACTCGTGCCGGTAATTTTGAGCACATTTTTATTAAAAGACATTTATAAGCTAAGTTTAAAAAAAATCATTAACACGTTTTGAAATATGTACATATATGGGTAATTCCATGAAAAAGTGGACATGAAGATAGAAAAATGGAAAATTTATCTCGCCCCCTGTCTATTGTTTGCTGGTTTTAAAATTAGAATAGCAAAATATCCTTCAAGTAACAAACATACGGCTGAAAATAAAATGAAATTATAAAAGGGTTAGCCCTAAATTTTTAAGTTAAAAACGTGAAATAACGTGAGTTACCGACTTTTTGTAACGTGAGTTACCATGTATTTTATTAAATTTGTATAAAATATTTTCAATAATTTAAAATGTATGTACAGATATAAACAGGCTGATAAGTTCTTATATCTTATTCAACAAGCCAGTTAAGCCTTATTGGTTTGTTTAATTTTTAGAAAATAGGCATTGTACTGCTACAAAACCCGTGTCCGAATATGGTAACGTGAGTTACCAACATGTTTTAGTATTTTTTAATAAGAAAGAATTTATTTTTCACAAAAATTTTATTTTTTCCTAGCAGTCGAAATCATTACCATGTAAAATATTGAAATTTTAATAAAAGAGAGCGTAAAACTCTCCCAAATGTAACGTGAGTTACCATGGAATTGCCCATATAAAAATTTTGATCGAAATCCTTTAATCCGTTAATGGGAAAATCGAAAATACAAAAAAACGTTATATAGGGACGGTACCGTTAATAACAGTTTTTGGTACGAGTCGAACGTTCGAATGTGACTATATGGAATTACCCTTTTCGACTCGCCTGAATTTAGTTCGCCTTAAATGGCTAAAACTTGGAAAATTTGAATGTCACTCAAAACCTTTAGCAAAACCGTCGATGTCGAACTTTAATAATAATTCTTGGTGACTTTGAACAAATTCCAATTTACATTAACGGATTGTTATTATTTTGTACCCTATATTTTCGAAGGGTTTTCGACATTATTTTAAATGAATAAACGTTTTCTTAGGATGCTTGAGCTTGATGTTAAGTATATATCATTTTTCACAGTATTAAACAATACCTTAATATCATGTATGATTATGGTTGCAGTGTCCAAAACCTGTTTATGAACCTTCCTCTCTCTATTTGTCACTGCAACTAATCAAAATTAACCACTTGTAGAATTATGAAACACCCTATACGGGGGTAAATTCTTCTCTGTAAAAACTGGGGTGCCAACACGTAACTTGAAACAATCGAGTTGAGTTGATACAGTCGAGCATAGGCTGTTCCTTATTTGGTTCACTTGAATAGAAAACCATCTACTGAACCAAGTTAAGAACCAATTGTACCCTTTGAAAACAATTAAATTTGAAACACAAATGATTTTAGAATGAGGAATCATAATTATGTATATTTATTTATTTTGGTTTAATTTTTTTTTGGCATCACAATCAAACAAAAGTATTATTTTATAATATCAACAAAACAACGCGAGCAATATTATTACATACATGTATTTCAAATAAGATATAAAAACTAAAATATAGGAATGCTTTTTTTAATAATTTTGTTTATTTAAATGTATATAACAGCATTCTTGATTATGTATAACATAATAATGAATAAATATTAATATTCAGATCATGATTTTAGTTATTATATTGGTAAAGCAACATTGTTTTTGTTTAAGCAGCATGTTAGGAATTATAATATTTTTTGTTTGTAATTTATAAGCTTACAATTTTCAATCAATCATCATTTGTTTTCTTTCACAAAACACAAAACAAAAACTAAAGAAATATAGGAAAGAACCTTTTTTAAAGGATCTCCTTCTCTCTCTTCATTTTAACATACACTTTGTAAAGAATTCCCTATCAATAGCATCGTTTGGGATATTATTGGAATACTTATAAACTAATGCCAAGATTTCCTTGGCCTCGAGAAACTCTGAAGATATGTTTAGGAAACAATTCCATGTGTAGAAGAAATGTCGATTGACATTCTCTACCAATGTTATTCGTTCACAATTGATGCAGCTTAAGCGACCTTGTTGCAGTGCTACAAATTTGTCAAAACATCGATCCCATGCTGGCAGATTAAAACCCCGACCGGCTTCTTCGAGGAGATCAGGCTGGCCATAGTTCATAACTATGGGTATAATCTTCTCCACTTGCCCCTCCGCTATGTAAAACTTCGCCAGCACATCGAATAGCGCTGGTACGTCTTTGAGTATTTCGAAGCATCTGCCATGCTCGTTGCGGGACCACAAATACCTCATTAATACCGCACCGAGCTCATGAAACTGGCAAGAATTGTCGAATCGAATGGGGAAACCACAGTTATCACACCGTACTGCATCCTGACTGGTATTGAGGACAATAAATCCTTGGATTATGAACTCCTTTGATATGTCATCTACTTCCCAAATGAGTTCGGGATTCAGATAGTTAAAGTACATTTCGTAGCAATTCTGTTTGGCCTGCAACTCGGTATCGCCATGCTCCAGCATCACTGCCTCCAGCTTGGCTAGTATTCCAATGATCTCTCGGGATGTGTATTCATCGAAAAGATGCCGATAGCGTTCTAGGAAATTCGTGTTACTAATCTGAGATGAGCGGGAAATCAGGAGAAGATTGTAAACGATCTTCTCCTCGTCGGTTATATGTCGGCCTTTAGGTGGTGCCGCTGGGAGCTTCCTCCGGCAGACCACATCGTCATCGGTGTTGTCTTTCACGTGTTGGAATGGTAGAGTTCGTTCGTTTCGTGGAATCAGATCGCTCACAAGGCTCTTTTGTTCATCGTTAAAGATATTGAACTTATATTTGATGATATTCTTGCCAAACTTGCCCGTCACTGTGAGGAGGGCGTCCTTGAAGTGACGGTCCTTCTCCTTTACTCGGAGATTGTCACAGAATGAGTTCTCCAGAACATAAACTCCCTGCGCTCTTTGCTCAGCGGCTTCAAATGGTCTCTGCGAGACACCTCCACTATTGGCACTCTTGCGCTCTGCAGAACTTCCTGAGCTCGTGTCACCTTCATTTTGGGCAATGCTGTCGAAAATCACTGACAGGTCATTCAGCAACTCATACTGCTGTTGGTCGATGAGGAAATTCTTAATATGATTCAGAATTATCAAGTCGTAGTCTTCTCGCGCTTTATCAGCGAAATATTTCAAATTCTTCTTGAGCAAAAAACTACATTCCAGCAATTTCTCCGATCTCACCAAAGACATGGCATGCGATTGAAGCGTTAATAAACTCACACTGTACATGGAACCAGTTTGTGTGAAGATAACAATCTCTCCATCAGGTCCAAAGACCCTGCAGTCGGCTATTCTCTCAAATTGGTTGCACCACAATACCACTGTTGAAGACCGCACATCAAAGATGTACAACCCCAACTCTGTGTAGGTCAGCAAAAAGTCCTGCGACAGCATTTGCAGCTTGGTAAATGTCAGTGTCTGCGGCTGAAAATCGAGCAATTCACTGTTCTCATCTGAATATTTAAACATTGCTTCAGTCTCGGTATCGGTGGTTTTTTGTATCTTGCTTGGCGGACACGCAAGAGCGGCTTTAAATTGATGTGTTTGCAGTACTTCACCTTCGAAATCGACTTCCCACAGCCGAGAGCCAGGACGAGCACAATAAATTCGAGATGGTGTGAGAGATTCATTTGTGGACATTGCAAAGCAGGCTCCGAATGGTCCATCGCGTAAACGGTTTCCAATCTGATAAGAAATACAAATAAAAATTAAAAAGATTAAAGTCTGCACAAAAAAATTAAAACGTTGAAATATTATTCTTTGTTCCATACAACTTGATCCTTTCATCGTAGTAGCGGTGGAGTATACCTTTAAATGAAGCTTAATATAGCTTTAAAATCCCAACCGAACATTTATAGTCTAAGAGCCGGTAGCAAATTTTGTGGGTGAACGCATAGCCAAAATATGAGTATGAGGCTTTGTAGGTGCATGCAACTTGACGTCGAATGCAAAAGTGGCAGGATTTTTTTTGGCGCCCGTACTGGGGACGAGAGATTGAAAATAGCGGTATATGCATTAGCTGTGCGTTTTTTGCAAGAATGGTGCGTTTTGTGCTGACGGGCTCTATAGAAGATTCACTGACAAACTGTTAGTCAGGCGAATAGAAATTCATTGTTTCAGATAACTATGGCATTAAATATAACGAACGTAAACGTAAAATCTTTGAGGACATAGTTGGAGGCGATAAGCGACTGTCAATATGGCGTTATGAGTGATGACTTTTAACCTGAATGAGCCTAAAATAATTGATTCATGCGATAAGCAAGTTATTAAATTACTCATCTCGTTTAAATGATGTACAAATTGATTTTGATTATGAAATCTCTCGACCCTTGCCATAATCTCTCTAAATTTAGAAGCTAATGACGATGAAAAGATAAGAACTCAAAACGGCAACAAAAATAACATCCTCGGATTCCACATTCCAGGGAGAGCAAATGACATCATAAATTTTATTGACAACGCTGTCGAAATAGATAAGAAAATATATTCCGCCTCCTAAAAATCAAAACAACAAAAAGAAAAAACAAACAAAACGATAAGAGACACAAAGATTCTGGATGATGACCATCATCAGCATCTTGGTTGGAAACAAGGTACCTAACCTACTAACCTGTTTGTATTCTTCGAATTCTGTGTTACATAAGATGCACTTGGACCAATTGGAGACCAGCAACAAAGATTCAAAATCGTCTATTTGGACGACTGGTTGTTCCAGGAACAATATCGGATGAACTGAGAGACTTAACAAGCTGCGGCCCTGGATATGAGAGAAAACAAAAATTCTGATTATGGAAAAACGTTTTCAACTCACAACCAACTTACAATGAACGAATTCAAGACCACAAGATTCACTTGACCTCTATTATCGCCATAGTAGAACTGTTTCTCGTCCAGAGTCCAGTGGATGCAGGTGACTTGGACTTCTGGTCCCAGAGCTGCGTAGATGACTTGGGGAGCTGAATTTGCCGATAAATTGATCACATATACACAGATTGTTCCTTTTTTGGTCGAGAAGGCGACGTATTTCTCGCCCGAAGAAATTTCCAGATGTGTGACTGGCCCATGTTTGTTGGGGATGAGATGGAGGAATTTACAGACACGCCGATTGAATAGATAAAGTGATCCGGAGGTTGCTCCGAAGATTATGTAGTTTTCTGAGATATCAAAGCATGTGTACTGGAAAATCACAGAGACAAATTATGGATTATCTTCGAGTACAGACACAGATAGAATATTGAGATTTTACCTTGATTCGATTACTGTGCTTGAGGGGCTCATGGATGGACGGCGAATAATCAATAAAATTCGAAAGACAATGAATGTCATTCATTTTTATCGTGGTTTGTTTCTTTTTTTGTTTTTCTTTATTTATTTAATAAATAGCTAGGTGCAATTATTATTTTTAACTGACTGTTTGTCTTTTTCAAACTTGGAGAACTTTTTTAAATATGGACGATGGGAAATTTTATTTCTTTTTTGCAGCCCTCGAGGAAAATAAACAAATAAAAAAACCTTGGAGTGCAAGCAAAATGCGTCGCGTTGAGAAAAATGAGAACTGAGAAGTAGGTAGATGCATTGAAGAAGAGATAAAATTACAGTGACAGTTCGGAAATAATAGAGAAGCTCATTCCGAATTCCGAAAATGTGAAGAGAACTGTCAAGTAAATTTTCACCGCAGCAAGAACGCAGGGATGGCTGTGAGGGATATAGTTTGATTGAAGTTTTTTTTTTAATAGATTGTGTTTTCTCAGTTCCAACAGCTTTGACAGAACTTTGGGCTAAATTCATACAGCAGTATTAATAAAAAACTGGTATCCGCTCCCATACACAAGTGTTAACTGGCACACGGATAGACAACTTGTCCGCTTGATAACTTTTCTTATTAAAAAAGATATGATATCTTTCCAGTATTTATCACTTCCCCAAATTCACCACTTCATCAAATTATGGTGATTTTCTAATACATGTGTCACATGCATAATCTGCCTTACGAAGTGTTTACTGGTAGTAGTTAACGGTGCTATCATACGCATGCGTGTATGTGTTAAGAAGTTATCCATTCATTATACGTGGAATCTGGCTAGTTAAAGTTATCCGTATGTTAACACACGTCACAGACTATTACGCATTTGTTAATAAGAATTACTAGTTAACAGATGTATAAACGCTAGCACGTTGTTATCCGCCGTTTATTAATATGGGGGATAGAAATTTGTAGTTTTGGAGGTACGCGAACAGACTAAGAATTTTTAGTATTAGTCTGTTCGCTTACCCTGAGGCCACACGAGCGAGTAATCGCTAGCTAGTTACAAATACATCGACACTTTTCCTACTCGCTAGTCAACTGGCTTGCCTTTTTGGAAGCCAGTTGAGAAGCGAGTAGAGCGGCGAGTGATTTGACAATTAATGTATGTGCTCAACTCGCAAGCGAGTACTGGCTGGTGTGGCCTCCGGGTTACTTCCCAAAACTACAAATTCAGTCCAAAGTTCCTTGAAAGTTTATATATAAAAAGAAAATTGTAAATTCATAAAAATTCGTAGTTTTCGAACTTTAATAACTTTGGGCGAAATTCATAGAACATTATATAATAAAAAATCACTATGGGTATTCATGCAACAGCGTAAAGCCGTCATAAAAGTTCAAAGTTTAAGACTTCGTAATTCTGTCAAAATTTGTATGAAAAATTTGACAGATTTACTGAGTTTACAACTTTACCACTATTACGATGACTTTCCGCCGTTGCATGAATACCCTTACAACAAAAATCAAAACACTTCAAATAGTTAAAATAGCTATAATAGCTAATTAAAATAGATAGCTAATAGAATAGAAAATTAAAATAGCTACCTAAATATGTAGCTATAATAGCCGCATTTTGTATCCACATGATCTGATCCGGATCAATTTTTAATTTTTAAAATAACAACATGGGATCCTGTTTTTTATCTGGATCTATTTCGATGATCCAAATGATTTCCATGTTGTTCTTGGTCTTCCAACCCGCCGTGCACCCTGAGGATTCCATTCGAAGGACTGCTTTGCAATTTCATCGTTTGGTTTCCTCCAACGCTTTCTTCTACCATACACATACCCAAAATTTGTATCCATAGTTTGAGTTGTTAATCATTTAAGCAACTAATCAGCCAGTTGTGATTGACTAAAGCCATTTAATCAGACCCTTTTAGGGCCAGTTGCACAAACGTGGTTCAAATTTTGATCGGTGGCTCTGCAGTTTTAAATCACTGATTTTAGTGAGTTAAATGAATTTGAACGATGGTTCAAGGCTCAAAAATGTATTTACAGAGTTGACCAACTTAATATAGAGTAATTTACTATGGTGCCAAAGAAAAAAAAAACAATGGGAGTTAAAAGTAATGGCCAAAAATAGAGTACATGTAAATAGTACTGAGGAAAAATCGTATTTAAACTTATTTAAATTTAGCAAGTTTATATTTCTGAGACATTGTCAATGTTCTGAGACCTCAGTGGTCTCAGAGGACTCCAAAATATAAACATGATTCCTCACTAAAATTCCTATCTTTTCCTCTTAAAAACTGAGACCGAAATTTTTGGACTCGCATGCTCTACATAAGAAGAAAAGAAAAAGATAGTTGTTTTGACTTCTATGCATGTGTTTATTCTGTTTATATTCTATTCTCCTACTCCGTCAAAGAATGGAAAAAGATTATATATCACAGCATTACTCATTTTCGTCCTCAATAAGCCAGCTTATATTTCTGAGATCAGAATGAGCAGACTCAGAAGTATAAACACAATTCCTCACAAAAATTCCTCACTTTTCCCCTTAAAAACCGAGACTAAAGTTTCTTGGATTCGCTTGCTTAGCCTGTATTTGTCGCAGAAAATTACATAAAATGAAAAGAAAAAGAGAGTTGTTTTGACTTCTATGTGAGGAATCTTGTTAACAGTTCATTCTCCTGCTCTGTCAAAGAACTGAGGAAAATTACTGCGCGCTCAAGAAATATAAACTGGCTAAATAAATACAAGAACGCATGAATTTGAAGGTTAAAGAAAGCGTTGATGTGTTGACTCATGGTCATAATGAATAAAAGCTAATAAATACTCAATTTACCCTGAGGCCACACGAGCCAGTACTGGCTAGCCAGTCGCAATACACTCACATTTTTTTACTAACACATACAAACCTGAGCAACTGGCTCGTCAACTGGCTTGCCTTTTTCGTAGCCAGTTGGGAAGCCAGTAGAGCAGCCAGTAACAGGGCTCGGCAGTACTATTTCGTAGCATATTTGGAAAAATAGGAATAAAACTTAAGTTAACTCCCATTTTCTTTCACAAAATATTAATAAAATAAAAACTAAAAGTCCACTTTGGCTTTTCTTGTTTTTTGCTAATGATGTAGCATGGCGTGATGGCGTCAGTGCGTGTGTTCTTGCATTTTTATCTCCACATAAAAAGAAGTAGCATGTTAAATAAATACAACAACAATCCGGTATAATTCCATATTGTGGTCTTATTTTACATGCTTATTTTTTTGTAATCAAAGATAAAAATGTACTAAAAGACAAGGCTAACAACAATATGGAACTAAGCCAAATTGTTGTTGCATTTAACATGCTACTTTTTTAAGCGAGCGAAGATAAAAACCATTATACAACCGATAATGACAGTTTGCAACATATGGCAGGCTTGATAAAGTGCCTTTCACATGAGCTGTGAACTGCGAATGCGAATAAATTTGTTTAGGCAATTACAAGAGCAAATATCAACAAATTCGTGTTTTAACTTTTTGACAAAGTGAATAAGCGACCCAATCTACAATTTTAAAAAGAAAATAAGAACAAAAATTAGTTTAAATTGTTAAATTTAGTATTTTTATATTTTTTACGCGAGATATTTTCTGCGAACTGCCAAACACTTATTCGCAATCCACAACATCAGGACGCATTCCACAATTCTGCGAACGAAAAATTCGCTCGAATTTAACATCAAATTTTGTGTAGCACTCATTTTACTGGTTTATTTCGTTGACAATTGGCATCTGTCGGTGACCACTCATGTGAAAGAAATGTCAAAACTCGCGACCATTCGCAATTCGCAGTTCGCTATTCGCGGCTCATGTAGTACCTCGTGGCTTGATGGTTAGTGCGTAGGACTGTCATGCCGAAGGTGTGGGTTCGATTCCCAGCCGTGCCACCTAAAAACAGAAATGTTTTATTCGAGGAACTGCCTCTTGCGAGGAACTGACAAATCCTCCAAGACTATACTTGTCATGAAAAAGTGCTTCTCATTTAGCCGTTCGGACTCGGCAAAAAACTGTAGGTCCCCTCCATTCCTGCCAACAAACACGCACACAGGAATGGTTGTGAGTTGTAAGTCACTAGGCCCTGGTTCTCCATGAGCTGTTGCGCCACCCAATTTATTTATTTTTATTTATTCGCGGCTCATATGAAAGGCACTTAAGTGAGCACAGCATACAAATGCCACTCCACACCACACAGACGATAAATTGAAGCGGTTCCATCTTCAGTCTTGAAAAAGTGGAAAATCGTAGTAGTTAAATTGCTTTCCTTAAAATCGGAGTAGATTTACTCCATTTGGAAAAAGATCCGAACGCTGGCCAGTAGAGAAGTCAGTTTGGCATGCCGCCTACGTCACGGCATATACACGAATAGGAATTTGACAGCTAGTGTATGTAGCCAACTGGCTAGCCAGTACTGGCTCGTGTGGCCTCAGGGTTAAAGTTTTGTTTTTCAAAATTCTACGTTTTTCAACGCTTGATAATTGACAGTTCTACTTTATTGCGAAAATCTATGCAGTGGTATGTGCTGTCTGTATACGAAAAATACGAAATTACGGATAGTGCTAAAAAGAAACGTCAAGAAGAAATATCACGTTAAAAAACATACCTTTTATCACGTTCTGTCATCAGCTATTTCACGTCACAGTACACATATTAAAGGTAATATATTGCGCATGTTGTCAAAAATCGGTCGTCAGATACTGAATAAAAAAAAACAAATTAATTCTCAGAGACCTTTTCAAATTGACAATGGGTACATTCAATGCCTCAATTTCAGTACTGAATCTTCAGATTTCTGAATTCTGGCCAATCAGAGGCTTGGAAAATTGAGAAAGCTGAAAATCTAAATGTAAAATTTGGAAAGTGTTGAACATGCCACAGTACACAAACAATAAACTGACAGGGGTCTCTGAGATTTTGACACATGCGCCAACTTGAACGAAAATAAAACTTCGGAAGATATTACCTTTAATATGTGTACTGTGATTTCACGTCGGTGTGGAGGAGTCTTAATAAATGTCATTTCTTAACCCGGAGGCCACACGAGCGAGTACTCGCTAGCGAGTTGGGTACATACATTAATTGTCAAATCACTCGCCGCTCTACTCGCTTCACAACTGGCTTCGAAAATAACAAGCCAGTTGACTAGCGAGTAGGAAAAGTTTCGATGTATTAGTAACTCGCTAGCGATTACTAGATCGTGTGGCCTCAGGGTAAAGTAAGATCGTATTCGAAGGAACTGAACTTCAATTTTTTTTTAGTTTATGAACGAAATAATAAAATAAAAAGATTGTTAAGTTATGTTTTTACATAACGTTACTTGGTAACGGCATTTTCACAACTATGTTGGTCTGGGCACTCTGCCGCTCACTTTGTGGCCAGAGCTTTCGGCTTTTTCATAAATTTTGTTTTGGGTCTTTTTTTTTGTTTTTTTTTGTTCTATTGAGAACCAATGCTAAATAAATTTTCTTACATCAGAGATATTTTTGCTTTATTGAATAATTTTTTATCTCCACTAATTTCATTGAAAGTGTACATAGGACTGATAAACTGGATTTTTTGACGTTTCAGTATTCACATTTCACTTCTTTTGAGGAGTGGGAGCGATAAATGAATCCGGTTTTTCAGTCCAATGTGAACATTATCGTTCTTAAAAACTGTACATTAACCTCAATGTTATGTTGCCACCAAAATGAAATCTGATATTTTGGTTGAAACTTTTGATATTTTTATTTGATGGAAATAGATTTCATGGAAATCTAAACGAAATGTCAATAATGAAAAATCTAGATTTTAATGAAAACTTTATGAAATCCTGCTGCACAAGAAATGCTATGATGTCGTTTTGGTGTACAAAAAAAAAATTAAATAGCTGATACAGAACAAAAATAAACGTAAAAGGTGTTGAGTTACTAGAAAACATAATATATTGTATCGTCTTTCTTTTTGCAAATAAATTTATTAGCTGCATCTTACTATCCCACAGATCTGATCCTGATTAGATCATCATAATAAAACGAACAGGATCCAAGTGCGACAAGAGTGTAATATACTTATCTCCGTTTATCCTTTGTTTCTGTATTTTGTCTCTACTCTATCCTCTATTTGCTTCCTATTTACAACACCAAAAGCCACCTACCCGTCAGAGGAAAAACTAATTTTTGCAAATCCAATCCAGGGGCCCAATTCCGCAAGTGTGAATGATTTTCCGTGTACACATTCTATTCACGACCAAAACAAGTATAAATTTAACTGACTGTGCACGCAATATGTCTGTTCTCGTGCCTCCCAAAACAAGAATTTCTACGAATTTAGCCCAAAGTTCTGTCAAAGCTCATATAAAAAGAAATAATATTCGTAGAAAATCGTAGTTTTGGGAAGTACGCGAACAGACATTTTTATCTTCGCTTAGAAAAAAGTAGCATGTAAAATACAACAACAATACGTAATTATACCAGTTTGTTGTTGTAATTAACAAGCTACTTTTTTCTAAGCAAAGATAAAAATGCACTAAAAAACAGGGCTATTATCTGTCAAAAACTTAAAACTCACTCTTGCGGAATCGCAAAAATTGATGTGTACACGATTACCTGTACACAGAAAAACCTCACTCTTGCGGAATTGGGCCCCAGATCAGATCTGGGGGAAAATAAAATACAGCAACAACAAAATTAAATTACATCTACCCGTGTAAACCGCTCATAAATATATAACACTTTTTCTCCATACGAATGAAATCATACTCTACGAACACATCTGAGGTAGAAACAAAAACTCACCACACTCGATAAATAATCAATTTGACATTTCTGCTGCCTGCGCTCTTCACACACCACCTCATTCTTCTTCATCTTTCATCGTCTTTTCGCAGTGTGCTTTTTGTGTGTGCTGTAACTGAAAAAGAAAATTTCTCCAAAAATCCAAAAAAAAAATCAAATTTTCTTTGTGAAAATTCCTCCCAAACAAATTGAAAAATATCAAAGTGCATTTAATTAGCATTTCCATTCAACGCACAGTATTCCACTTGCGTAGGAAACAGATTTCGGAAAAAATATCTCGAAAACACCACAAAACCAATTCTCCCGGCCGTCGCAATGGAACGAACCCAATAAAAGAGAAAAAACATAAAAAAAAATAATATAAAATTCGATTAGAAATTTTCTTTTTTCGCTTCATTTTTAAGTTGAATTTACTTCCTCGTTGTCGTCGTGCCGTTTTTTGTTGCGGGTGCCGAAGAAGCTGATGCGGAAAAGTGACGATTTTCCTTAAGTTTTTTTTTTGTGTTTTTCATTGAATTCGTTGTCGTTGGTTACATCGGTGGTATCAAGGGGTATCGTCGGTTCATCGGGTGTGTAATACTAATCCAAGTGCGGGGTGGAGCGGCTCAGAAGTTTATTTACACTGAGATTTGCGTGTGCCAATAAATTTGCGATAAAAATTTAATTGAATAAAAAAAAAACATTTTTTTGCTGGTGCTGTTGGGAAAAATGGCGGAACGTCAAAATAATTTGTCAGGTAAATAGACAACTTAACAGTTGCCGATGAGAGTATTCGTCCAAACATATTAATTTAATTAAGTTATTTTTTTACTTAAAATTGTTTTTATTTGATAATTTTTTTTAATTTGCTTTAAAAATGTAGGTACCTAGTTAAATAGTGATTTTAGTGTGATTAGGAATTATTGAGAGTTATAACTTATAAGTCACTCTACCGGTGCCCTGGTTCTTCATAAGCGGGCGCTTATAGTTTATTGCTGGAAAAAGTATGTAAAATCTATGATCTGAAAAAATTGCAAAGGCTCAAACATAACTGAGAAGAAAAAATATACATAATATCTTCTTTTTCTCCTTCGGAACACTACTCATAAGAAAGTCCATTTTCATTGACTGGTCATCCAGAAAATCCTTCTGTTTTGTAGTTGGAATACAATCTAGGAAATTGTCTCTTCTCCTGAAGAAGAATATAATTATGCCATTTTGAAGGTTTCGCTAGCAAGTCTAGACAAGAACGCCCTAATCAGATGGTGTATTCATCCCTATCACTTTCGTGTGCCAAATGATCAATGATCTTCCTCTATTCCACCGTCCCTAGGGAGCATGGTATCCACTTGCTCTACATGACCTAGATGGGTCAGTCGTGGGATCTAGAATGCACATTGTTTTAAAATATCTGGATAGGTACCTACATACTAAAATAGAAAAAGATTTGAAAGTTGTGGCATCTACAGAACTAGTTTCTTTATCTAAGTTCCAAGAAACTCTGTTGTATACAACTAGCCTATTAATTGACCAAATCATATCCCCGGTGCAAAGAGAGCCCTACTGTTGAAAAAAAGAATATAACTATAATACCTTAAAGGACTTCTCCAACTATGCATGCAGGCCTCAACTGTTCGGAATCCAAACATTTCACAACTCACATAAGCAGAATGAGCATCAGTACAACTGATTTGTATCAGCAGTGGTCCTAAGAGAAAGGGGGAGAAAAGTTTTCTGTTCTTTCTTTATGAATGCCACTCGTAGCCTAGACGATGCTACACTCAGACATTTTTTTGAAGAACTAAGTGAGCTATCCAAAAAGCTTCTAAAAAACTTCATTTATAATGCAAAATCAGGGAAACTATCCATATAAATTTTGTCTTTTATTCCTTTCACTCACCTTTCTTTTTTAACATGAAAATCTGGAAAGTAGCCTTAATTCATTCATTCAACATGCAAAACTGAGTAAGATGATGTAGTTTAAGAAAGAAAGGACCACTGCGATGTGGCCTTTCACAAAACATCAAACTCCGTAAATTCCTATTGTGGCTCTTCTTAAAATGACCACGTGAAGATACATTATGTTAAGTCGGTAAGCTGGTGCCAATGTCAACGGTTTCATTTCAACTCTCGGGTTCTCGTGCCCTCCAAAATACCTTCGAGTCTTAATAATTACATATTAATGTTGTTTTATAAATCACTCTTCCTTTAATTGGTTTGTTTTATAAATGCTAATACAAGAGCTTCAAGAATCTAATTTCTTATTAATTAAAAATCACAAACAAAAATCAAAATTAATCTGAGTTAAATGGGTAGTTGTTTATAAGAAACGGTATGATGATTCAGTAGAAAAAGATGCCTTCATGCATTAAATAACCTTCAATCGACCGACATGTCTGGCTACAAATAATAAATATAATAACTTCGACCCTAATTCTCGGATCTTCAAAGTTCTTAATAGGCATGTTTAGTAAAACGGATCTTCAAGGTTCAGAAAAATGAGATCTCGGAAACCTCAGCAATCTAAGACTCCTGTGAACAGGATTCCTCAGCAAGACTTCTCAGTCACTTCTTTCCAAATAAAAGCTCAAATATCAGTCTACATTTTTTAATACATACCTACTAATTATTAGGGAGGGCAAACATTTTTTTAGAGGGTAGGAGGAGAGTGCCATACATATATTTTTTTTTTCATAATCCAAAAGTAAAAGCTTCAGAATTTTGAAAAAAATAATCCAGGTACATACCTACAAAGCTAATGTCCCGAGTCTCCCTCTGCAAAAATGTCAGTGGTTTATACTTATAAAGATAAATTTCAGTGGAAGAAGCACTCAATTTAATTTTTCTCCTAAAAAAATTGATTTTAATTTTACAAAAAATCAATATCGAGGAATAAAGTTGATTTTGTAAGTAAGTTTACCTATGTGAGCTACATTTTTGTGTTTAAACCATGGGTACGTTCAGACGACCCAAAGGACTTGATATTCAGTCAACTGCATTCATTGAACGCAAATTTGACCAAGGAAACTTGGTTTTTCTTGAAATGTCAAACTGGGAACTTTACTTCAAACTTTTACCGTCTGTTGATCGTGAAGAAAATACAAATATAAAGGGTAATCATACAACAGCGTAAGGCCATCGTAAATATAGAGAAGTTTTAAACTTAGACTTGCTTGAAAACTCTTAATACCTATAAGAGTTGTAATAAATAGCTTTCAAGGTTTTGATTTCGGTATTAGCAAGACTAATATAAAATTTACATACCTATCACATACAAAACTTAAAATTTTGCAATATTTCGTACTAACCATACAGTTTTTCATTTTCTTTTCCGTATTTGATATACTAAGAACACCTTCCACAAACGTGCAAGAAAATAAACAAATCACAAAACAATGAGGTTTAGCTTTTTGTTTATGCCGAACTTACACGATTGAAAAACTGGTAGTGTAATGACAAAAACAACAACAAAAGAATGGACAAATTCATTATTTTTGTCATTATACTGGCAGTTTTCCAATCGTGTAAATCCGGCATCTCTACGCCGAATCTTCTGCAGACGAAGCATTGTCATAGTCGAACAACATTAAAAATTCGATTCGATTTTGAATTTTATGATAGTTTTATCAAAGATATCAATTAATGTGGACGTGTTTCTTGCAAATATGACAAGTTGAAGTGATGAAGAAGATTTACTCCACTCATACTACTCATACTGCCTTGTAAACAAATTTTGTGTAAGCATTCTGTAACATATTTTTCAATATAAATATAGAAAACATTATTGTTCACCTGATGATGTCCGTATACATGGACGAAACGTCGTGACAAAGAAGAATGTATTTGTTTCATTTGACCTAAAGCCCATTCAGCAATTATTACTTAAAACTAAAAGGTCACCAATTTTCAAAGGAAGATTTACTCCTATTATCTGCGTATCCACAAAAAGAAGAACCATAAAAGGATGAACCATTTGGGTTCATCCGTACTTATTTATTGCTGCCAAAAAGTTATCTAGGTTCCACACATATTAGAAAGTCCAAAAGATTTAGGGATTTGTTGTTGATTGTGAGTTAAACACGATTTTTTTCGATCTCACACAAACACTGCTGTACGCCAGGCGATTTGCTGCTTCTATGCAGTGACGAACATGTGTTGCTACGCCTAGTGTGCACTTATCCATTGAAACCAATGTACGCTGCATACAATCTGCACGGAAGCGAAGTGAGCTTCTATGACGAGACGCGTCGTGTGCAGATGGGCTTAGTCCGGCATTAGTGACAACATATTATCAGCTGATATTCTTACGCTATTGCACTTGACTGGAGATTTTTCTTGACTTACCTTCCAGTCAAGTTTCCATATAAGTTGTCTTAAATGGAAAGCAATATTTTGGTAGCTGGCGAATCTAGTCCCTTGGGTGGTCTAAACGTACCCATTATTGAGGAGTGACAAATATAATGTTAGTGTTTGTTAAAATAAACTTACCAAATAAGAAAAGGGCAAAAACTCAATGGATTTTTTTTTGACAACCTAAAATTATTTGTTGCTGTATGAATATTAGAAAAGTTTGATTTATGCTTTAGGCTTTCTTCATTTTTAGAATACCTAGAATGCACTAAGTTTTTATGTATACGGACCAAGTTTTTTTTTTTGTTTTTTTTTTTTTTTCTCATCCACATAATTTGTATATTTATAAGGTGCCCGACCTCGTAACCCACCAGGTGAACTCAGTCTAAATAATCTACATCTTCGGCAACAGCCCGAACGAAAGAAACAGCTAACATTAAGCCTCGCTGATGGACCCGTGGTGCCAGCTCCCTTGCCAGACAAGACCCGTGAAAGAATCAAGATTCAAGCTTCGGGCAAGCTACAATTCGGTCAACATGTCTACCATTTCACATCTGATGACATGGAAGATCTTGGTGAAATTGGCCGAGGTGCATTTGGTGCTGTAAACAAAATGATCTTCAAGAAAACCGAATTTGTAATGGCCGTAAAGCGTATTCGTTCCACAGTCGACGAAAAGGAACAAAAACAACTCCTAATGGACTTGGAAGTTGTAATGAAATCAAATGAGTGTCCATTTATTGTGCAATTCTTTGGGGCACTCTTTAAAGAAGGCGACTGTTGGATTTGCATGGAACTAATGGACACATCTTTGGATAAGTTCTACAAATATATCTATGAACGGAAATGCCAACGAATTCCCGAATCAATTTTGGCCAAAATAACTGTAGCAACTGTGAACGCATTAAATTATCTAAAAGAAAAATTAAAAATCATTCATAGAGATGTTAAGCCAAGTAATATTCTCTTACATAAGCGAGGCGATATAAAGTTATGTGACTTCGGCATCTCAGGACAGCTAGTCGATTCAATAGCAAAGACAAAGGATGCCGGTTGTCGACCCTACATGGCGGTTGGTTTTTTTTTTTTTTTTTGTTATACATAGGTATAGTTTAACTTTATATTTCCCTTTCTAATGACAGCCTGAGAGGATTGATCCCGAGAGAGCGAAGGGCTATGATGTCCGAAGTGACGTTTGGTCATTGGGAATAACATTGATGGAAGTAGCAACTGGAAACTTTCCCTACAAAAAGTGGGATTCTGTCTTTGAACAATTATGCCAGGTAAAAAAGATGATCAACCATATAAAAAAATAGGTCTTTTCATTCGTTTTCTCTTGGAGTAGGTTGTCCAAGGCGATGCGCCACAGTTACAACCATCCTTCAATGGAATGGAGTTCTCTGTTGAGTTTGTCGACTTTGTAAATACTTGGTAAGTTGTAAAAAATAAATAAAAAATTAAAAAAAAAACTTCCCATACCGGGAATCGAACCCGGGCCTTCTGGGTGAAAGCCAGATATCCTAGCCACTAGACCATATGGGATATATTGTATTGGTTATCAAAAGTTGTATGTAAAGAGCAACTTTTTGGGTGTTGATAATGAAAACCTTAGGAAAGCTAAAAGCTGAAAATTAATGAAAGCTTTTTGTGTTATTTTACTATAGGAACTTTAGGTACGATTTAAAATATTAATTAGATTTTTCCTGAATACGTCAGCGTATTCTGCGAAACAAAAGATATACATAAATAAAGCGTACAACAGTTATCCACATTCAGATAAATTTACGAACGCTTGTGCTTTTTAAATCGCTTCAACGCACTAAAATTTTTCAAAATCAACAAGTAAAGTTAGAAAATAAAAGACATTGCAAATCAAATAAATTTTAATGGGTTGATTTTCTATTTTGATTGATGTGTCCAGCGTATGCATCATTGTATATACAATCTATAGTATTCTCATGCAACACGATTTTGTAGGTTGACATTTGGTCGATGGCACGATTTTGCGTCCGTTTTGGTGAACATTTGCTTCGCATTTATTTTCGGGGCTGAAGAAAGTGTCCAATCAAAACACGACATGCGCTGCGTAGATTGCGTTATCAACAAAATTTGTTTATGTTGTCATTCAGGGTCAAATGGTTTCAATCGTTTATTTTCGGCACGAAACTGCAGCGACAATCAAAATAGTTTGGTTATCAAATAATACGCAAAAACTTTAAATGTACCTAGATAGAGAAAAAATGCGATCTGATTGAAATCATAAAGATATGCATGTAGCTCTCAAATAATTATAAATCAGAGGTCAGAAGAATTCGCGCAAATATGCCTGGCATATTCAGTGTCCAGAAATCATACATGGAGAATTGTATTTCAAAAGTGCTCACCAGTTATAGTAAGTAAAACTGTTGTCAACGACTTCGTCGAAAAAATTTCGACTAGTTACCTTCATTTCTTCCATTAACGTTGCACCCAGGTTGCAAGACATCTGAAACCACATCAGCTACTTTAGTGTTGGTCAAATTCGCTTATATGTCGTCATGGCCTAGTTTCCTGAGAGCGATTAACTCGTCCAAATGATCGGATACTCTCAGGAAATCATAGATAAAATCTACTTTGAGCGTAAAATACCAACAAATTATGAAATGGAAAAAACATTACCTCAGTTCTTCTATTTCTATACCTGAAAACATATCTCAGTCGCGAAGTAAAATGAACACCATTTTCGGTTTTCTTGTCAACACCAAAGTGTCATTGTGGTAAATGGTTATAACAATTCACTTTTTTACTCAACTCTTTTTCATACCTACATTTTTCTTTTTTTTTTCAAAGTTTAATTAAAAACGAAAGTGAACGCCCCAAATACAGCCGTCTACTGCAAATGCCATTTATTCAACGTGGTGAACGTAGTCATACCGATGTTGCTGCCTATGTAACCGATATCCTTGAGTCAATGGAAAACGATGGTATCACCGAATTCACAACAAATCAACCAGCTGAAAGTTAATATAATCTTGCAGGGGTGTAGTTTTTTGTTCTTCTTGTAAGTAAAGTGTTTAATAATACATAAACAAAAAAAAAATACACAAAACTTAGAAACACTAAACTACAGCAAATAATAACACCAGTTTGACTTTGGTGCCATTGACGACACAAAAACAACAACAACACCACCAACAACAACACGGTTCGGCAATGGGGAGGGGAAAAAAACTTTAAATTTAAGTTTTATGAATTTGTTTTAGTAAAAAAGCAAAAACTAAAGTTAATAAGTTATACTTTGTTATATACATTTATCCCTATAAGAATTAGATTTTTGTTTGTGGTATTGAGAAGTTGGTATGTATAAATCAAAATTAAAACTTTGTACTGAAGAGTAGGTATAGACGTATAGGTGCAAATTTAACAAAAGAAAACAGTGCAGGCACTGGAGTTCATATCGTTTTCAAAATTAAAAGTGAATCAACTGCAGAATATTCTCAAAAAAAAAAAATCGCTTGAAAGATTGATGTTTGAGAAAATTCAATAGATGATTATTGGTCAGAAAGAACATTTTTTCGGAAGATAAAATTCGAACTCACTAAGAACCGTTTTATGAAACGGGTTATAAATATTTAAGTTTGTAATAAAACACTTTGTGGAACTTAGCAGGTACTCGATCAAACCTCAAACATTGAAAAAACACCACTCTTATTTTCGTAATTCCAATAAAAGACAGAAATGCATTTGAAATATACAGCCAAATTATATTACATTGTACATGGTTATATTGTTAGATTTAATGGTTTTTGTATTATCAAGTTGAATTTTCTCAACTTTAAACAAGTCAAAACATCAAAAAAGACCTTCCCTCGAGCAAGCTGATTGCCGTTTAGTGACGAATTTCTTTAAAAACTCGTTAGATGCTGTGAACCATCTACGTCTTGATTTTTCAATTTCTTGCGTTTTTAATGTGGATAAGGTTAAGAATCAGATCACTGATGGTAATTGGATCCAGATTCATTCGAATCGTCTTTATCGATAACGCAAGCTTTTTGGCTATACAATGAAATTATGGAATGTAACTGTAGCAGAAATTGAAGTTTGCTCAATTGAATTGAAGTTTGCTCAATTTCTGCCACACCATACATTTCTTGAAAACCCGTTGTTGGATCGCCCATGGTACCATAATTTTAAAACGGATTTCTATGTGTCAAAAAATAGTTTCTATTAATTTGATGATTCACCAATATTGAGATAAAACTTCAGAATTGAGCAGAATCAATTAACACTGTTTCATTGGATTTCTGAGTGAGGCAATTATTCCTGATTGAAACCAATAGAAGAGGACATAAGAAAGCTTTGAGTTTCTTGCGAAATTATTAATGTTTGAGATCCACCTAATATTTATAATACCTGTATTTTTTTTTAGCATGGATCTTCAATAACAATACGCCCAAATTATTTGAATACAATTATGAAAATTAATGTGACATCTTGCAATTTTGGAAACGATATAACCGCAAGCATCTCTTGTCTAACAAGCAAAATCAAAACTAAACGAGGGTAAAAGCAAACGATAGATGCAAATTTGTCACAAAGTACTACTTGAATTACAGTTAACTTATATTTATTCAAATTAAAACAAACAAACAAAAATAAATTAAAGCGATTTCTGTATTTATTTAAAATATAAGCAATTGCGTCCTGTTGTTGTTTGTCATGTAACTATATTAGATTTATTATTATATTATTATTATAATTATTATTACTATTATTATAATTCCATAATTTTAAAAAATGTTTTCTTTATTTTTTACTTTGTAATATTCTGTTCTGTCTTATTTTATAATTTCTTTTTGTGATGCATTTTTTGTTGCGTTTAAGTGAAAACTATATAAATATAATATAATGTATTCATATTATATAAATATATTTTTGTTGTAAAATGTTAATGTAGGAAATCTTTTGTTTGTTTTTCATTTTGTATACACAGTAAAACAAATAAATACAAAAATTAAGGTAAACTTAACATTCGCATTATCATATATTGAACGATGAAAGTAAAAACAAAATTAACGGACCGAAACATAAGCAATAATAGTATTTTTTAATAAAACAAAAACTACATTTTTAATATCAAAAGTATAATAGAAAAAAATTACACACATCTCCATAGCATTAAGACATTTTTTACCATTTTATTCCCATTAATACAAAATAAATAAAACAAAGAAAAAATAATAATGATGAAGTTATAAAAACAACTTTAAAAATCAGAACTGCCCTAAAAACAGAAAACACGAATGTTTTTTTAGTCATGAGACAGGGAATGTTTTCCTGCGTGAAACAAAATCAATGCAATTTCAATATTGATATGATTTGAGCTCTGACTTTCAAAACTTTTCAAATTTTAATTTATAACTTCGATAATCTATGTATCCCTGATTTAAGTATCACATTAAATTATCTATCCTGTACTTAATTGAATTCAACTACAAACAAGCAAAGTTAAGGCGAAAGACTGATTTTTGAAAAGTGAAATTGTTAAAAATTTGTAAAAATAACTGACTTCACAGGTAAAAACTTTTAGTACACAATGAAAGCTATAACTTGCATATACCTGTTTATTAACTGGACATAACACAATATTCCTACTCGCCAGCTATTTTATTAACTTCGTTCTAGTTTTCTTCATTTGTTCAAATCCTTTTCGAAAGTCCTAAAACTAGCTGCTATGAATCCAAGCACCCTTGGTCAGTACAGCAGTACCAGCTCAAGCGATACATTAATTCAGTGATACTACTAGACCAAGAGCCAATAGCAAATTTTGGGAAAGGATGTATAACCAAAATATTAGCAATATTAGGTTTTTTTTTCTTGGGAGCAGTCCGCCCCATTAAGGTCGATGAGATAAACTCATTTTATCATTCACTGCGACATTGTGCCGAAAAATAATTGCTTCAATATGGACAAGACTACGTAACAATTTGATCACATGAAGTTTTCCTTTATTTAAATATTTAGTCGACGCGATGCACACCCAATGGTGTTTCGATTAGGTTGACAGACGCGGAGTTTGATCGAAACCACAAGCCGAGGCAGATCGTAAGATCTATTTTATGTAATACATTTTAATTTCCTGCAACCCGAATTTGCAGTCAGACATTTAGTATATATTTTTGAGTGTGCAGCGATCTATGAGATCAAGAAGCTTGAACTGAAAAGATCGAGCAAAAAAACAAGAAACAGAATACAATGCATCGCTTTGACTTCGACAATGCAATTATATTCGTGTGGAAAGAAAAGTCCAACTATATCCATTCAGCTTTTTTGTCCAATTTGAAAGAATAGATTAAAACATAGAATGTAGGTTTTGACTTTTAATTAATGTCAAATCAAGTTATGATACGGAAGAGAGAAAATGAATAGGTTGTATCAATCAAATGTTTGACTCACGCGGGTTGCAGAAAAGGGCTGATACTAAAAAAAAATTTCCTTTGGAAAACACCGTGGAAACATTCATGGAAAATTTAACCAACTCAAATGCCACCTTTTCGCCCACAGTTAATGCTCCATATAACTAACTAATCGACTAAAAATAAGATACTTTATCCGATAATCTGGTACAATTATAAAATTCGCGTGCCGAACTATATATTGCAGAACCTAATTTTTTTGTATGGTGATGAAGTAATCCATTTCGTGCACTGTAAGTGTCCAGGATCTAAGGAACATTTAATATATCTTAACCACAACATGCACATATTTATTTCTTATACTCTCCTTTCTCCTAAAACCTGAGATTAAATTCAAAAATCTCTAGAACCAACTTGAAATAATTAAAAAAAAAAAAAAACTTAAATAATTTCCCTACGTCAAACTCTCAAACGTCTTGTGTCCTGACTAATAATAAAAACAAATAATTTTTTCAATTAAAAATCTCAAATAAGAATAATCTATAAATTACAAAATTACTTAACTAAAATAAAAAAAACAACAAAATGCGATATAAATAATGATAATATAATATTTATTGTGCCTGTAATAAAACATCCCATACAATTAAAATTTATTATAACTTAATATTAAAAACGATGAAAATAATTAAAATAAGTAAATTTTTCTGTTTAAAGTCTAAACTGGTTAAAGAAAACCAAAAGCATTTCAAATAAAAAACAAAAAACAATTCCTAATTTAATTTTTTTTCGAGGACTAAACAGAAAATATTTTATATTAAAAAATCTTAACAAAAATCATACATAAAACATATATACATATATATATTTATATTTTAAAAAATAATAATAAAACAAAATAGATATTTATTTAGTAGAGAAAAATAAATAAAAATCCTTAAAAATAACTGTGAAAATCCACAAACAAAATTTAAACACCAATTAAAATTCAATAAAAGCGGAGAGCTATTGGAAATTCGTAAAAATTAAATAATAATCAAAATAATAGGTACGATTTTTATAGGAATTTGCATGAGACACCATTAATATGCTGAAGGCAATCCCAGATGTTTCTCCTCATTGCACCCACTATCTTTTCACTCGTTTCTTAATTTAAAAACAAGAAAAAAGGAAATACATAAATTAAAAAATGTGTTAGTGAGAAAATAATTTATATAAACAAATAAAATAAACATAGATTTAGGATCACAATAAAAAGTAGACATTTATATATTTAAATTGAAAAAAAATTAAAATAAAACAAAAACAAGCTTGCCATAAATGAAATGCAAAATAATTCGTCCCATAACTGCACATACAACAAAAACACTTAGAAAACACGCATGATGTGACACAATCCCTCTCAGGATAAATGAGTTGTTTTCTATTTTGCAAATTATTTTTCCATTGAAAATTAAAAAGAAACAATTATTATTAAAAAAAAATATTTTTTAAATAAATCTTTAGAAGATTTTTTATAGCTTTGCGTGCTTTTTATGTACACACACCAAGAGAATATTGTATTTTATAGATGAAGAGGAAAACGAAAAAAAAAAAATTACAAATTGCAAATTGTCCAAAAAAATTTTATTTTGCAAAAAACAAATAAATGCTTGTATGAGTTTTTTTCTTCAAAATAGAGGCAAACAAAAAATACACATAAAGTTAACTCTTAGAGGAGAAATAGTAGTGAAACAAATTTATTAACAAAAAATTACAAATAAGCAAAATGTCATTTAGACAATAAAAAAAAATAAAATAAAATGTTCATCTATGAATAGAACAAAATATAATAATAATACAAAAACATTAGAAAATAACTTCCGAATTATTCCTAAAATAAACAACAACAACATCAACTGTGTATTGATAATGAAGAATTTGTAGAAAATAAAAGAAACAAAACAAACGATATGAAAATATTTTTTAAAACCTAAACATAAATCTAAAAAATAGTCACAAAACAACAACAATTAAACTTGCTTTTCTTAATTATAATTAAACAAAAAAATTTAAAATCAACAAGTTAAGCTCGTCCGAAAAATTGTTATCATTTTAAATAGTTTTAAGTTAAATTAATAAACAATAGATTTGTAAATATCGTAATAAATCTATACACAAAAAAGAAATAAGAGAAACAAGTAAAAATAAAAACAGTTAAAATAATTATGATATAAGTAAAAAATAAAATAAAAAAATGAATAAAAACAACACAAAATATTAAAAAAAGCTTACTTAGATTTTTTTCTATTCCCATTTTCAGCAATACTTGAATAAAACTTACTACCTACCGTAATCATATATATGAACATATGTGTTCCTCAAGTTTGCAGACCAAGGTGAAAAGAATAAAGGCTTTGTGAGGCATGGAAAATGTCCAAAACGTTAAGAAGTTTCAGTTTCAGTTAGATAGGTTAGGTAGAAGTAACTGTCGGTCGTAAAACTATTGTTATGTTTATTAAGTCACTAGGATATCTTCAGTAGAAATCTTCAAGATGGAGTTTTCGTCTATGAGATAGAGCAGGACAAGTGCGTAGAAGATGAGGAAGTTAAAATACTAGTATCGCCCAGTGGTCGAAATTCGACCT
Organism: Dasysyrphus tricinctus; assembly: GCA_963921185.1. Taxonomy (NCBI): domain Eukaryota; kingdom Metazoa; phylum Arthropoda; class Insecta; order Diptera; family Syrphidae; genus Dasysyrphus; species Dasysyrphus tricinctus. Next base: position 7,586,282 of record OY992533.1, read on the forward strand.
TTCTCTATTAATGTCTTAACGGGAACATATAAATATAAAAATTAGATTCTGCCAGAGTGATTGGCTATACCTAGATATGAAAATACGTTGCAATTAAGTCAGTTAAAAAGGGAGGTACAGAAAAGTGTTTACATATTAATATATATGTAGATTTAAAAAATCGAAGCACAAAATTTCGAAACAAAATTTATAACTAAAAAAAAAAAGGTTTGAAGCCTGACTCACAATGCGACGAGGAAACGAGACGTGAGCGTGACGAGATCCCGTCGTTGCTGTTAAACGAATTTCAAACAGTGAAAGTATACGAGGATATACATAAAGAAGCGTTTCTCGTCGTCTCGTCACGCCAAAGATTCGAAAAATTGAAAAAAAACGCGACGAGACGACGATTTTCGTTTTTGACAAGTAATTAACATAATGGAAGTTTTTTTTTTTTAAAGAAAAAATATAACTTGAAATTAAAAGATAAAGTAATTGATAATCTGTTGTTTTTAATACTTTTTTGTTTAATTTGTATAAATTTTGTATTTACAGAAAACAGTTCTCGTTGCTAAAAATCACGCCGCATTGTGAATTGGCGAACGATTTCATAACTAGAAAAAGATGACAGCGAATCACGTCACGCTCTCGTCTCGTTTTCTCGTCGCATTGTGAATCAGGCTTGAAAATTTTCCAGCTGGGGTGGGACCTTGCCGAGTTCTTAATGAATTCCAGGGTGCCCAGTCCCTGGAAAAAAATCCAAGGCTTTTTTCTGGTTTTGGCTTGAGTGGGGAATTCAAAAAGAATTGTAATGGGCCTCCGCCTCTTCATCGTAAATCCGATATGTACTGATACCCATTCTGTTTATGTAGGTTCCTTGTGAGATTTAATTTTTTCGAAAGGTCTGTCCATAGATTTCCCAAAACCCGAAGAGTTTCAATTTTGACCATCTGTCACTCGTAGCTTTGATGAAGTTTACTTTTTTCTTAATCCAGTAGCATAATTGCTAAGTATTCAGTTTGGCTTGGATCACCAATGCATCCATTTCGACTATCAGAAAAAAATTTTCTATTTGATAGAAATTTCAAGAATCGATATAGTCTGGGAGCCGACCGTAAGATTACCTATCCAATCGCGGCCACGCAAAAATTGGATGCCAACCGATAGCTTTACTCCAAACATTTACAAAACTACTGATCGGACAAGCTTTATCTGGTCGCAATGGTTATAAAATGTACTTTTAATTTTCCGCTAAATGAACCTATAATATAAGCAACTGCTATAAATAGGGTATCAAATGAAAAGTAAGACTGTCCTCTACACGATGCCAATAGTCGGACAAACTTTTTGGCTGTTGCCACGAGTCCGACCACTTTAATAAAATTAGGGATTTTGTGCATCCTTGGATGAAAATGAGAAAAAATTGGTTAAGACCACTTTTCTAGCTATCTGATATGATTTTACTCAGTTTTCCTTAAAGTAAAATGCATAAAAAAAGACAATTTTATAAAGAAGTCAGACTCGTCGGAACAGCAAAAAAAAGTCTGTCTGGCCATTGCTATCGTGTTAAGGACAGTGTTAGCTTTCCTTTGATACCCCATTTTTATATGAGGCCGTGAGTGCAAAAGTGGTGTAACCCATTTTTTGGCATTTTTGATAGTTTTGTCTCGTATTTTTACATTTATGCATTAAAAGTCATCAAAGCTAAAATTTTAATTTCTAAAATATCTAAGCTTTCCAAAAATGTGACGTATACTCCTTGAATCTCAGTTAAAATAGTATTAAAAATCAATTCAAAACGAAAAATATGCTAAAAAAAAGTTGGTTACACACCACTTTTGCACTCACAGTCTCATATGTATGTATATGTAGGTGCATTTAGCAGAAAATGCAACCTAAGAAGTGGATTTTCTAAAGGTTTGGACTAAAGCTATCAGTCGGGTAGTCTTACGGTCGGCTCCAAGACTGATAGTTTTCCTTATCGACTTTTTTTCGAAAAGATATTCTCAATTAGGCCCTTAATTTTCATAAATTCATAAATTATTTATTTTCACAGATTTAATCACAAACTCGTTTAAAAGTACCAAAAGTGAAATAAAATATCGTTTTTATTGGCAAGCGTTCTCAAAAATATATTTGTGTTGCAACTGGCTAGACTACGATTGTTGCTTCTATACCTAAACTAATATCTATGTATTAAGAAATTTAGAAAATATATAAAAATTTAAATTTCTGAGTATCAATCTTGCGATGTTTCGGCGACCCTTCTTTGAAATTCTTTCAAAATTTTGCTCGGTGGTATGTCGGTCTCAATACGGCTTCCGACGACATCTTCAATGGCAATACTCTTGTTTTGGTCAAAAAATATATCAACAATAATTCGAACACCTAAAAAGTATTTAAAAATAATGCATTTGACTACTATACCTGAAATCATTTACTTACCATGTGGAGTTTTGGATATTGTCGTTTTGCTTTGGTATGAAGCATTTGAATTATTCAATTCCTCAAGTTGTGGTTCTAATTCAAAGGAAGATTGTTTGGGTTTTTTCATCCTTGGTGCTGCTACGGGTGGATCTCTGGATCTTGATAAATTCATAAAACTCTTCTGTGTATCCAGTGGAATAACATTAAAATCTTCAAATCTTGGAGATCTGCAAACATGTTAATTTAGATAGTGGAAATCGAGATTGAACCAAAAACTCACCTTGACTTTCGAAGAGTCTTCTGAGAACCACTGCTACTTCTTGATGGGCTGCCCGCTGATCCTTGAGCTACTGGTATATTTTCTGTTTCGTCATCATATAAATCTTCAAAGTCATCATCTGGTATAGGACTGTTTGCATTTAAACCAAAATATGAAGATTTTGAAGATCCAATAGTGGAATATAGAGATTTAACCGATTCCGACTTTAAGGCTGTATCATAACGTCGAACCATGTCACGAACTCTCATTCCACTTGAAGATTGTTTTCCATTCATTTTCGTGTTCGATTTTTTTGTTCTTTTGAATTTAGTTTATAGAAGGAGAGCAGAGGGTTTATAATTTTGTGTGGTCCAAAAAAAAACGATCCGTCGAGAGAGCTGAATGCAAAACGGAAACGATATAAAAAAAAAGAAAATCCTATAGAAAAATAAATCCGAGATCTCAAAATTGAGAACGTATTCTGAGTGCTAGCTTTGTTTTGACTGTAAAATTTCAAAATAAATTTTTTTTTCTAAAATTTAATGTTTTCGGAATCCCAGGTTTTTGAAATTTCTTGCCTTCTAAGTGGGTAAAACTAGAAAATTGAAGTGACCTTAATATTTTCCTTTAATTTTTCAAACCCGCTAAAGCCAAAAGGAAATGATTATTATTTTTGAGTTGTTGTTGATATTAATAGAATTTATTAAAATGTTGGTATTAAGCTATTGAATGCAGTTTATTCATACGAAATTTTAATTCGATTGGCAATCCGGAAGACCGATTAGATACGTGTAAACGCTTCTGGCTTTGATTCTGAAAACAAATCCATAAGCATTTCATCTTCGTTTCAGAACAAGAAGAAGATAATCTTTTTTTTTGTTATTTGTGATTTAAAGGACAGTCCAACACTTGTATTAAAAGGCGAAATTCTTTATATCTTCAATTTCTAGTCACGTTATTGCCATAAAACACAACAGCAAGTTCATGCAATCCAGTTGTGTATATTTTTTAAAATCTTCTATTTAATTCTTGGATACTACACGATGGATTGAAATACCGGAAAGCCGAAAAAAATGATTTGAATTAACTGAAACAGCCAAACATTTTAGGAAGTTTCTTTTTGAAACTTAGTTTTCTTAAATCGTCATAACCAAATTTATGTCACCTCCATAAAGATACATATTCTATTTATGTTTCTGTTGTTTTTGGATTTATAGGAAAACAGATGCTACCGCAACGATGATTGTCTAATTTATGAAAAGTAAGTAGTATCAAATTATACTCATTTTACCATCTCTATTCATTGTACATAATTTTTTATATATTTTTTTTGTTGATTAATTTCTTTAATAACCTACTATTTAAAAAGTTTTTAAGCGATTGTCTTTTATTTAATTCAACCTTGAACAATTTATTAATTTTCATTTTATTTTTTGATTAATTGAGGAATTTTTAATGTGTGGTTAGGTTAAAAAGAGATGATTAATTGTATTAAAATTGACTGACATATCAAAGAAATTCTTTTTTAATGTTTCTCCAATTTGTTAAGCACGTGGTAATCATCGAAATTGTTAGATAATTTGTTATTTTTTGTATAAATTCTTTCGGTGCCAATGACACTTGAGAAAAATGTGTTTGATGTGTTTTCTTAAGAGTTTATACGAGTATAATATTATTTACCTTTTACCTTAAATATTTAGGCAATTTGTATTTTGATTAAGCGGCTTTTTGCATGTTACCCTCTTTGGTTCTTTATTTTTCCTTTAATTTGGTTCTTAAGTCATCAACAATAAAATACACAAAAAGCCTACTAATATATCATGTTTTATTGCTATTTTTGAAGATATTTCACTGAAATCTTGACGTCACCCACACAAAAATCCAATACATCATAATTATTATACTATCCAACTAGAATTTGCTTAAAAATAAGATTAAGCACCTTCTATCTAGATCCGGATCGAGAGAGATTGTAAGCAAAAATAAAATATCGTATATTAAGCTTGAAAAACCATTATGACCTTGAATAATTTATATTGTGTTGAAGAATTTTAATGAAGTTATTTTTGGGGACTTGAAACCCCCCAAAATTAACCTGAACAAGAATCTATCATAAAAGATATTAGCTGCGTTTTATTATCTCTGGGATGGGTCGAGGTTATCTTTTAACATGCATTACAAAAACAAAATGGGATCTAGGTTTTAGCAGTATTAGGAATAGAGAGGAAAAGAGACAAGTGCTTACATGAAAAACAAATAAACATAAGAAAAAAAGAGATTGATATACAGCACTGCTTTTGCACTAACCCACATCGTTTTATTTTCACGAGGTGAACCATATGGGTTAAGAGCGATAATAAAACGGGGCTATTATAGACTATCTAATAATTTGCCTTGATTTAAAGATGGCCAACGAAGCTTTTCTTTAGACTAATATTCTGTTGCTTTAATGGCCTGTATTACATTGTCTGACTAAATTTCTGACTAGTTATCCGGTATATTCATTTTTAAGGCAGGGTCATAATCCCACAAGCCAAACAAATTTGAAAATTTTAACCCATTTAGGTTGATTTGTGAATTTTTGTCCTGTAGAGTAACGATTTTGCGCCAGTATTTATGTGTCGGATAGCTAATCAGGACTTCACTCCGACATTGTGAAATAAGGTCTAACTCTTTCAGTAATACTTATTCTGACATTAAATTTTCTCCCGGGTATCTGGTTTTTATATTTTGTTCAAAGCGCTATTAGGCTGGCTCGCTGTATTCTTTTATTATAATTTAGTTGAAATACAGCAACTGGGCATCAAGGGGGACTCGAAATTTGATGCGTAAAATTGCCACTGACTATACTTATAGCCAAATGGGTTTCTTGATCATCAAACAAAACTTGTTCTTTGAAGACACGCAATGCGTTGCCAAACATACATATATGTACCTATACATAGGTACACATGATGATTATCATCATTTCGCACGATCATCGTCTGACCTGACCACAAAGCCTTTAAAAAATCATGGTGTGCACATTATATACCTATGTACTTGTACATAGATGGATAACTTCATTCGTAAATGTGCAACAATTGGAAGCCCACAAAAAAATTGAAGAGGCGGGCGCTTAAATTGTTAAATTGACTGTTGCATTTACAGTGATAGCTGGGTATCGGTATAAGAATAACAAAACAAAAAACACCGTTACTTGCAATAGGAAATTCAGTAAATCAAAAAATACCAACCACAACACATCTTCATTAGTGCAACGCGCAAGCTAAGCGATAGATAAACATCCTATAGCGATTGCGTGTGATAATTATTTTGTAATGGTGATTTTTCCACTAAGGCTTTATCACACGATTGAAATTTTTTTTTTCGAAACAAAAAAAAGTATCTTAATCAACTCTTTGGTTACCGTAATTTTAAATTTTGACAAATCCTGAATGGAAGGTTCCAATTTCATCTTTTCATATTTTATAATTTTTCAAAAATTCTAAAAAATGATTTTACAAATTCTTAACTTTTATTTTAGTAAACATTTTAGAACAAACAGTTATTGCAAACATTTGAGTACAAAAACTCAAAATTCGAAATTCTTATAAAATCAAATTTGACATCATGTTGGCTTTTATTTAGGTATGCTAGGAACATTTTGGTACAAAAAGTGTGCTCGGTAAATTTTGGTACGAAATGAAATGTTGGTCCAAGGACACCATGGATAATTACAATTCCCTTTTCAAAAGTCCCCTTTCACACGAAGAAACAAGTTGCTGGAGATTTTTTTGACGTTTTCTTTTTATCTCCTTAAAAATCTCTTGTACCTTTCATTCGAGGAAACAAATCTCCAGGCAATTTTTGAAATTCCCCTTGAAATTATATTGGTTGAACACACCTTAACCTAGGTGTGAAAGGAAATGTCAAAAAATCTCTTCAAATCTTCGACCGGGGAGATTCTGTTCGCCCCTCTTTCCTCCTGCCCTTCTCACCTACGAACTAAAAGTTGCTGGCAACTCAGTTTCCTCGTGTGAACGGGCACAAACATAGGTTCATATTTCGATGTATCTATCAATGTTTCAAATCTTGCAGAAATAGATATTAGTAGTTCTTTCATTTTTCGCGAGTTTCATTTCCAAAATATTGTATTCAGAAATCAAAAGTCCTTCTTTTATGAAATCTTAAAGAAATTAAATTGAAAACTGTGATTCCGATTGCGTGTGGTTCATAATGTGGATATACGAGTATTAATTTTGCACCTACATTATTTCAAAATTATTTTGTTTTAATATTCTCTGTAAGTAAATAACTGTATTTCCTAAAAATTTACAGAAATAAGAATTTATTTTTGGACCTAAAAAAAAAAGTGAAACTTTTATACAATTACGTTTTGGTTCGGCTCTATAATCTTAAAAAAAACACTCATTTATTTTGGTCGTGTATGGGAGGCTTTAGAGACTCAGTAGTTGTTGTCGGTGGTGCTGCTTCTTTATTGGACACTTTGAATGGGAATCAAATTCGATGGGATCTTTGTTGTATTTTTTTACTACGCAATTTATATGAGAAGATATCTTTCTATTTCCACGCACCAAAATTATTGTGAGAGGTTTTTTTATCCATCTTCTTCAGCGCAAGCAAAGATGTAACTTTTAGCAGATGATGGTGACGGTGAGATCATTTTCAAGGAAGAATATTTTCGATGTGTTCTGAATGGGAAAGATTGAAGGTTTGGTATAAAAGCTTCGTTTAGTCAAGTTGCTCCACAATGTTTAGAAGACAATATATCGATTTAGAACTTTTTTCAAAAAGAAATTCTGCATCAACGACTTTGTCCTTACCTAGTGAAAATTTGTGTTCTTCAAAAAATCAGCTTACAAAATAAAACACCTTGATACAAATTTTGTTGATTAAGTCTTTAATTTTTTAATTTGATAAGCTCTTTCCAAAGTATTAAGCTTACCCTCATCAATCTGACCTAGGGTGATTTTTTTCTTAAATATTCGCTTTTCGATTTTTGAAAATTCATATCTCGAATTATTGTGATATATTCATAGGTATTGTTGAAGCTGTTGCTAGGAAATCTAGAATTTATGTTATTGAAATTTCTTAAGATAAGTTTCAGTTTCGCTTAGCAACAGCTTAAACAACATCTATGAATATGTCCTTTTAAATTTTAACAAATTTTCAAACGTAATTATGTATGTACAATGTATGTATTTACAATGACTTTCTTATGCTGTATTTACACGAGTGGTAAATAGCCATTATTTCTGCCATTTATTATAAACAACTTATGTCAAAAATATAGCAGTAATAATTGAATCGGTGAGTGGAAGAACAGTAGATACAAGCGCCATTGCAAAAACAATTTAACAAAATTGCTTTCGTGTTCAATTATACATACTTTTAAATAAAGAATTTTATGAACTCTTTAATTATGAGCAATCCCGTTTTGACTGTCATACAGAAAAAATATTTGATTTCTCCGTGCAGTAAAAAGTTATGTCTGTTTTTCTTTAAAGTATAATTTGGCGCTTATTAGGCGTTTTCCTTTGGAGGTGGCGAAGTACTTGCAAGTACTTTGCCAGCTTTTTTCAATGGAACATATCAAACTGCTTTCCCATGTAAAATGTATCTACTCGCGCATGAGAGCATGTGCAGTTGGTAGTACTAGATTAGGGTTTTCATCTACTCACAAGCACTTCGCCACCTCCAAAGGAAAACGGCTATTGTTCCTCCACTCACCGATTATATTGCATTTTGCCACTCCTGTAAATGTAGTATTAACAAACAATTATTATCACACAAGCATTTAGAATAGAAGTTATATTGTGGTGCCCCTTCCAAAATCACACATCTAACTGTTAAGCACTTTTATCTTTAGTTTAATGGCCTTTTCGATTGGCAATCCGGAACAGCGATTCGATACGTGTGAACGCTTCTCATTTCAATTCTGAAATCAAATTCAGAACAATTTTCTGTTCTTTTCAGAACAAGAACTGTCATTCTGTTCCCAATCGAAAAGGCCATAAGACGTGTACTTCTGTCAATACAATATTTTGGGACAAATGGTACCAATTATGATTTCTTTGATAATTTTAGAACCAATGTTATTTTCCTTTTTTTTGTCTTTCTTTTTTCAAGTTGAACCAAGCTTCATGCCATAAAACAAACTTACATATTACACATAAACACTTGCTTATAATAATATAATTCATATTTAATGACTTGAGTTTAGGTAGTGATTTTGATAAATGACCTGTTTATCTTGTGTCTTCGTACATTAAATTGAAATTACAATACCAAATATTTATTTGTTTAGAAAGTTTAATTTTAAGCTTGTGATGGATTGTGGCGCTTATTAATTTCATGCCTGTATTCATTTTTCGTTTAATCTTAGTTAAGACTTTTATTGTAGGCACGAAAGAAGGATTAAGTTAGTTTATTTTAAAGCTGGTTTCAAGAAAAAATATAAGAAAATATTAAATTCACTTTAAACACTTGTGGTGGTTGCGTAAATTAATGTTAACATCGGGTTGGTGAAATATACATTGTTTGATTCCAATACAATAGTTATGTTCGTTTACTTACCCAAAAGTGCCGATGTCCTAAGACTTACTCTGTGTAAAATTGCCTCTACACTATCTCACAACACTCGTGTCAGAATAATGTGGATGAAATTTCTTACGACTGCCAAATTTGTGTGATTAAAATGATTTTCATATTTTGCTTCCCATCAGTTTCGCCATCACCTCAAACACCCAAGTCGGATAGAATGTGGGATGGTTTCAGAACCGATTTTAAATATTTTTTCATGTTTAAACACATATCAAATGAAATCGTGTCGGATGCCCTGTCAAGTTGTGTGATGAAATTTCATATTTTTCTTTCCACACTTTTATATTTACGAGTATGTACCTATAAGGATATTGTATGAAATAAAGTAAATAAAAAAAAAAAAAAAAAAAAAAAAAAAAAAAAAAAAAATGTATATAATTTTCTTCACACTTTTTTGACATTCAATACTCAATGGGATAGAGTGGAAGGGCTATAGTTATCTTAAGCTATTGTGGTATACATGCTTCTATTTTCGACTTAACAGATAAAGTAATGACACGAATGCTCCCAAAGTTGGTAGATTTTACCGCGAACATTTAAGCTACTACGTTAACTGTTTTTGTCGGACTCTTAACAGTATCCTAGAAGGATTTTGGCAAAATAATGATGTGACCTCGATATCGTCACTTTTGAAAAGTAATGGGTAATGTGGTACACCTTGCTCTGTCTAATGTGGTATACTATATCACGTGGGGCTCCAAATGTCTTGAAGGCAAATGAAATGCAAATTTCGTCATTCCTCACAGTACAAATGGGTCTTCTGGATATCTTTCGGGTCCCATTTTCAAATTGCACGTTTTCTGGGCATTTAAACAGAACAATCATTGCAAAGCACAAATGTCAATTGACGCAGGTATGATTTTTAAGTATAGGTAACGTGGTATACTATACCCCATAAGGAATACTCTACCACTTTAGCCCACCGCTATAGTATACCACACTAGCCGAAAATGTTTATTTTTACAAAATATAAAAAGGGTATTCATGCAAAAGCGTAAACTCGTCGTAAACATCGTAAAGTTGTAAACTTCGTAAATCTGTCAACTTCTCCATACAAATTGTGACATAATTACGAAGTTTAAAAGTTTACAATGTTTACGACGACTTTACGCTGTTGTATGAATACCCTTAAAATAAAATTCAATTGAAATACTTTAAAGCAAAACTAACAACGTTAATGATTAAATATATTCTTCCAACACATTGACAAACTGGATTGAAACACGATTTTTCAATGCGCACAAACACTTTTTGTTCCACCCAAAAAAAAAAAAACATCTCAACACAATTGAGGATTTCAACAATTTGTTCAAATTAATGGACGATTTTTGAGTTGTTCGAGTACGAATTGATACTTTTACTATAGTCAACTCCTGCTGAAGCAAGAACCGTTGTAGAAGCATGCTTACTCTTTGAAAAAACTGCCTATACCACATTACCCCAACTTTAAGTAGTTTATACAATGAAAAAGGTCGGCAAAGTTTCCAACCAAGTTTCTTCATGTTTTTAGTTCAGTAATTTTTGGAAACTTTGCCGCCCTTTATCTTTTTACTTTCAGAAGGCGAACCTTAATGGCCTTTTCGATTGGCAATTCGGAAGAACTCTCGATCCGGAACGCCAATAAAACAAACAGGCACATGCAGTTTGATTCTGAAGTTTTCGTATCCCTGTATTTGTGCAACTTCGCATGCCGATGCCGCACATTTGGAAACTTGGCGGACACAAATATGAACGAGTATGATAATTTTCAATAAAGAAAATGGGAAAATAATATTCAAAACGGAAAAATTGTTTTTAGAAACAGTAAAATGTGTTAAATTTACTTATTTTTAGCTAAAAATTTACTTTTTGCAATATTTGACAACACTTTGACAACTATTTGTTTGAATGTGTGAGTTGTTCTGGTTTCGATTCTGAAATGAAATCCAGAATCGTTTTCTGTTCTTTTCAGGAGAAGAACTGTCATTCTGAATGCCAATAGAACACTTTCAGAAGGGTTTACACGCATTCCGAACGCTTCTGGATTGCCAATCGAAAAGGCCATAAGAGAAGTCAATATAGCAGGGTACCGAAATGAGTGAGCGAAACTTAATGAGTATTAATGATAGGCGCTTGAGTCTCATGCTCGCAAGTGTCTTAGCATGCTCTGCTCATGCTCACCTGATGAGTACTCTCATAATGTTCACTAACGCATAAACTCATGACATCATGAGTCAAGAGTGAGCAAATTTAATGCTCCTGAGCAATTATTATTCGTATTTTTGAATTAAGAATAAAAACACAACACATTGATTTTCCTAAAGTAATGGATAGAAGCCAATCCATAAGCATGTTGTTTGGAAAAACAGAATTTATGCTCACCGTTGCTCATGAACTGCTCAGAAATAAAAACTGCTCATGCTCGTGATCTGAGCATTTAATAATTTTACGTTTGCTCTGACTCTAAGGGCCAGTTTTTCAGTTCAGGCTTTACTCTGAGTTAAATCGGAGTTAGCAAATCCTGAAAATAAATTAACCCTGAGTTAAATCAGGAACAGTTTTTCAGATGAGGATTAACTTTATCTTTCAGCTGTCAAAATTCTGAGGCCAACGATGTGCGACACTATGGATATCACCCTTCTACACATTTTGCGCATAGGAATAAAGATTCGTTGTAGCGACAACGATTTGCACTGGCATTAACTTTCAATATCGAAATCGAGATGGCGCCACAACTAAAAAGACCCTCAATTTGGTGCTTGAGTTAATTCACCAAATTAGATTAACTCGGAGTTAACTTTCAATTTAAATTGACTGAAAAACACGTTTTTGGAGTTAACTCCGGTTTAACCCCGAGACTAGGATGACCTCGCACTGAAAAACTGGCCCTAAGAGTGAGCATTTCCTTTTGTTAACTTTTGCTCATAGGTTTTCATGCTCTTGAGTAGAGAGCAGGAAATATATACCTACTCATAACTGGCTGAACAGAATGAAGACGGAGTTGCACTGGAGCTGCAGCTGGAACTGCTGTCAAAATGTTGAATATAGACAAATCCAATGATGCGAACACAACACGACGCAGCTGGACAAGTTGGCCAACTTTTAACTTTTGCTTGCAGCTTTTTTGACGTTTCAAAATTACGAGCGAAACCGAGTGTTTATATGTAGGTTAAAGTGATTTTTAAACTGTTTTCAATATCTCATAAAACGTAAAGCAATTTTAGCTTCTTTTTCATCATTATACATTTTTATTTTTGTTTTTATTTTTATTTTCGATGCTGAAATGTCAGGAAGCTGTACAGCTGCTTTGTGGGCGCGTACAAAAAATCACGTACGACACTTTTTGACAGCTATCCCAGCTGCAGCTGCAGTTCCAGTTGCAGCACTCTTTTCTGTTCAGGCAGTAAGTGAGCATTTCCGTACCCTGCGAATATTGTACAAAATTGCAAGCAGAATATTTCTTGCATGCACTTTTTTCTCTCCGAATTGAAATAAATCCATTCCTACATTTTTGAAGATTCAATTTTCGAGGTTATACAAAAGCTTTACGCTTCTTGGAAAATCTCTTACCTGCAAAGTAATTGGCTTCATGCTACTCCTAATTTCGTTAGCTCTTGCTAAAATTACTAGCTCTATTAGGCTATTTATTATGTGGCTCCTTTGTTTTGCGTATAGGGACCTACATCATGCATGATTTAAAAAAATTAAATTTCCAAGCTCAAATTGCAATCGTGCACGGGCATTTATGTTTGTTCGAATGGTCAATTGATTGCCACGAGTTTTATTTGTTTGTTTTTTATTTTTGATCTCAACTAACTATTGAGTACCTTTTTGAAGGCAAAATCGTGACATATCCAACTGTTTTCATTGTTTTTTTGTTCGTATACCTACATTTTCGCATCTTAAATTCGTGAACAACATAAAACCCTCACTTTCACAACATCTGCCCACTCTGGTGGTGGTGCTGATGCGAATCATTCAGTCACTCTACTCAGCAAGACGTCTCTGACACAATTTACCCAAATCAAGTAAGTGACATGATAATTTTCTTAATTCACCACATCGGTATTTTAACTGCATTACTTCGTCGTCATCACCTTCGAATCATCATTGTCATGGGTGGCAATCCAAAAGGAGAAGCAAAACTTGTGATTTTTTTTAATAAATATCTTTATGCGCTCTCAACTCAAGACGCGCGATCTTATTAGTACCTGCAAAATTCTTGGAAAATTCCAAAAAATGCATCTGAAATGCCATTCTTCGAATGAATTGGAATTAGGTGCATCTCGCGCCCATGGATCGCAAGTTTTGCATTGCTTTGGTTTGACGAAAAAAAACTTAAATGGACACAAAAGTCAAAAAGTCAACATTTATACTCCTCACAAGTTGTGGCACGTCTGATTGCATTAGCTGATCTGATCCATGGCTTTGTTCTAGAATTGACAGGGACATGGAACGACCTTGAGTTTAGGTATACTTATGGTTGATGGATACGTCATCGTTGTAAGATGAATTTATTTAACTGATCCCACACTGACACATGAAACAATAGCTTGAGCAAGAGAGGCTTAGCTGGCAGGTTTAACTCAGCACAGAGATTAGGCAGTTTGATGGCCAAATTATTTTGACAGTAATTACCGGGAGAGATAACTACATAGATTTATATATTAAAGGGATAGTCATGATTTAAGTAGACACAAAAAAACTTAAGTTATGAGGTAAACGTCTGTCTATAAATCTGACAGGAAATCAATTTTTATTTTGAGCTCGTCTCTTGTGATCGATGGAATTCGCTTTGATTTTATTGAAAAATTTGATAACATTTTGAAAGTGATGTTAGAATGTTGTGGCATTGATACTACAGTCAAAATATTTTTAAGTATGAAAATTTATATGCAGCTACAGTCAATGGAGGCTTTTATAACACTTATGATTTATAACTTTTTTGTCCTTCAAGTTAAGTGAATTTGTGATTATGTGGTAGTAGGGAAGTTTAAAATACTCGTAAACAGTACATACATGAATAGAAATCATGACAATGATACCAATTTTTATTCACAGTCGCGACTAGCGCATATTACTCGTATGCCAACTTATCATTATGCATGTAAGTTCACAAGTTCATTAACATTTTTTAAATTGAGGAAAACCATATTGTTAACTAAACAATGCCAATCGCTTAGTCATGAAATAAAATTTTCAAAAAACCAAATTAGCATTTAAAAAAAAAGATACCTACCTACATATATTACATTTTTTAATGTTATAAAATAGAGTAGCTTAAATTTTGTGCGAAGTTAAGCTACTCCATAACATTAAAAGAATTGTAGGTATCTTTTTTAAAGATAGTTTTGTTTTTGAAATTTTTAAGAAGGACGTAACTTAAAATTCGTAAAGTTCACATGTGACTGAAGAACTCTATACTTGCATCTTACTTTCTTATCAGCAAACTTTGTTAATGAAAAACTCTACTTGGTTTCCTAAGGCCCAGTTTTTCAGTGCAAGACCGTTTGAATTGAGTAGTGAAAGCCGAGGTAGCCCTTCAAATTTGGTGGGTTCAATATAGTTTAACCTTAATTTTCTTTTGAAAAAACTGAACCTTAGAAGTACAGTTGGTATAATCATTTTTTATGAACCCATTCAAAAATTCGGTTTATTTTCTCAAGTAACGTTCGGCTCTATTTGACGATGTCAAAGCAAAATGAGGCGGAAATAAAATTCGGCGAAATAAAGCCGAATTTCGAAATTCAGGGTTATTTCACTCGGCATTATTATTTCACGACACCTTTAAAAACTTAGCTTTCAAAGCGAACCTCGGTGCTTTCTGGAAAAAGGCCAACAGGACAAGCGTTCTGGATTCTGGTTCTGATTTGCGATGGATTGAAATCGGATGTTGGTAATCTTTTTGAGTTCGAAATTTGTGGCTGGAATTCGAAGACTCCTGGCTGGAGTATTGCTATCCATTTGCTCTATGTAGGTAGTACCTCGTGGCTTGATGGTTAGTGCGTAGGACTGTCATGCCGAAGGTGTGGGTTCGATTCCCAGCCGTGCCACCTAAAAACAGAAAATGTTTTATTCGAGGTACTGCCTCTTGCGAGGAACTGACAAATCCTCCAAGAGTATACTTGTCATGAAAAAGTGCTTCTCATTTAGCCGTTCGGACTCGGCAAAAAACTGTAGGTCCCCTCCATTCCTGCCAACAAACACGCACACAGGAATGGTTGTGAGTTGTAAGTCACTAGGCCCTGGTTCTCCATGAGCTGTTGCGCCACCCAATTTATTTATTTTGCTCTATGTAGCCGAAGTGTTTGATATTTTGGACTTCATCCACATCTTTGAACAGCTTATAAAGTTCTAGGTTGCATTTATTCCCGCATTCACCCTCCGCGCGCTAGGGATCAAGTATCCGTCAAAGAATTTTTCTTTTCAAAGAGTCCAGTATTAGCTCCCCCTTTCTGCTAAATGTCCAACAATGGTTTTCCTAGGGTAATTCATGGCAGTAAAAGACTTTATTATGGAACTTTGAGAACAGTCCATGATGTCGATAGCATTCGGATACCCTTAGTAGTTTGACAAATCTGTTGAAGATAGTGCCCTTCATGTTTACGCTTGTCTTATCCCACGCACTTCTCGACTGGAGAAATCACATCGTAGCAGTGAATCTCATTGCCGAAACCAAGCATATGATTTGGAATATTTGGATAGAACTATTTTCAACCGCACATTGCTCCGTGTGCTTTCCAATGTCACGTCACTACACTGAATAATTTTGCCCGAGATACCGAATTCGCAATATAGAACTCCTGCATCCATATTGTTCCCAACTTGGCTAACTTTTCCAATGTCACGTGACTAAACTGCGTAATTTTTCACAAGATCCCGAACTAGAAAATCGCCATATAGAGGTCCTGAATGGAGACCAAACATTGAAAGCGAGAAGTTTTAATTTGAATCGCGTGAAACGCATCATTCGATTAATTAAAGTATCCCTTCAATTAGCAGCAGGCTGATAGCAAAGTATACTGTAATAACTATTGGTGAGAAATATTGTCCTCTATAACCAAACAGCTTGATGACGAAATATCAAAAATTAACTTTGCTTCATGTTTATGAGTATTCATCATCATTTGCAAACAAAAAATATCTTTTATAACAATTGTTTTATGGCACGACAACAACTGCTTACAAACACCGATAAAACACTCTCTTATCATCCTTCCTAACAAAATTCATCTCTGAAAACGTTCCGGGGAGAAAAAAAATTCAAACTGCTGGCTGGCGCACTAATCACTTATCATCGATCACTCGTTTTGATAGTTAAAACTGACGGCACAACTCAAACTCACGCCTCAACCAGCAGAGAAGTCAAGCTCCTTCAAATAAATACACAAACAAACAGAAAAAAGGTGACAATGGATGCAGATTACAGAACAATTTTTTGAGGAATATATGACACCACTCACATATGAAAAAGAAGCTATAGTGACACCATGCCTAAAGTTGCTGATGCTGCATAGTTTTTTTCCTGGAACAGGAATTCAACTAACTACCTATTGTTGGATGGTTCGTTTGACTCGATCAACATGATGATGACAACTTGAAAGTAAATTTTAACTTCAAACTTCAGCTAACTCGCGCAGCATATGCTTGATCTGTTGAGCGTGATGAGGAAAGAAGCGTCATCAGGAAATTCAATTTGTGAGGATCTGTCAAGATAAAAACTCTCAGACACTAGCTGTTATGGAGTTTCTTTTCGAAATATAAACTATTGACACCTGGTGATGGGGGCGAGGGCTTGAAAAAAGTGTGAATTGATTTTGTTTTTGTTTTTTTTTTTTTGGGAAATTTATGTGGAAGTGAATGTCTGATGATGGATTTATGATTACAAATTTTACGAGAAAGTCTTAAAGGTACTTGTCTCTAACATTTAAAAATGGTTAATGTTGTTAGTTGATTAACGACGAAAAGCGTCTTGAAGTAAGATGATGCCATTACTTGTGATTAGTACAGGCAGGGGTACTTAAATTTGTGATCACGACGTTTTATATGGTAAATTGCTTAAGGTTCACGAAATATTGGATTTCCATAAATCTCCAAAAACCAAATCATGGATTTCGCCACGTGCTGACATCACATCATTCATAAAAATGTATAATTGATTTCTTCTTGGTTCGATAGATTTATTATTACAGAGAAGAGGGTCCGTTTTTCAATTGATTGCAACATCGGTATGATTGCCTTATGTCCCTATATGGTTAAAAAGGTTTTGTTTTACATGAGGGAAATTAACTGTTTATTAATGAATTCCGGTGTCTTTGGTCAATAGTCATCAATCTCTCAAAGAATAAGGTGCGTTTCTTGGACAATTAAGAAAAAAACTTACGAGAGTAACTCTTATAATGCAACGGAACGGGTATGAAAAATTAAGTGAGACGAACTTGACCCTGAATATTATATATTTAAATGCATGCATTTCTTCAATAAAATTGCATTTATTGCATTTGCATCAAACTAGCCTAAGTGTTGTAGTTTTAACTTAAACTAACCTTAGAAAGGCAAATAAATTAATCGTATTGTACATGTGGAATAAAAAGTTCTATTTTGTTCTCGAACTGCGTGAAGCCTATCAAACAATTTTGCAAGCTTCTAGTCAAACAGTTCTAAAAATGAAGGTCTTTTAGATGTAGTCTTACAAAGCAGCGTTAGTTTGTTCAATAAATAATAAAACTTAAACAAACTAAAAAAAAAAATAAAAACAAATATTTCTAAGGGTGGTCAAAATAGGTAGGATGGTGAATAATGTTCAGAAAGAGATCTATTACAAGCATAAATCACAGGAGAATGGCCAAATCGGTCCGAATACTCAACACTAATATGTCATAGAGCCTGATTAAATGACTCGTTTTTTCGGTCGTTTCGTGTTTTGTCTTTTTGACACATTGGGTGAGGGACAGAGAAATGTAGGGGGAATGAAGTAACGAAAGATCGTATGAACATTTTAAGACTTTTTCCGCTTGAACGTTAACGTTTTTCAAAGCACAAGCTTACAAGGTTAAGGAAAAATTAATTTCAGATCTGAAATTCCTTTTAGAACATATTTTACCTGCCCCTGTCAAAAACGAGATAACCTAAGAGAAAGCATTTTTAAAATTATATGGAGTCAGATGAGGACTAATAACTTACTTGATACCTCTCAAAAAGTAAGAGGAATATTGGAACGATTAAAGCTGAATTTTATTATCGCGTTTTATTATCACTCATAACCCATATGGTTCACCTCGTGAAAATAAAATGATGCGGGTTAGTGCAAAAACAGTGCTGTATATCAATCTCTTTTTTTCTTATGTGCATTCGTTTTTTCATTTAATGCCTGTGTATTTTCCTCTTTATTCCTAACATTGCTGACATTGACATCATTCACAATGGTAAATAGCCCCCTGTCGGTCAGAGTGAAAACCTGTATCTGGGTTATTGAAATTAACCTCGATAGAAACCTGGATCGATCCCATGTTGTTTCTGTAATACATGTTAATTGATAACCTCGACCCAGACCCGGAGATAATAAAACGCAGCTATTATTACTTCCAGAAATCTGTACATTAAAAAAATAAAATATCAATTCGTATAGTTACATAACCCCAAAAATGGGCAAAGAGGGTTTTTTTGGATTCGAGCTCAGTGCGAAAAATTACCCTTAGAACGGTTTTTACTTTCACGTTTTGAAAAGATAACTGATACGGCTCTTACTTTCACGTGTCGAAAAGATAATTTATATATGTAAACCTAAGTAATGAAATTGGTATCAATTTTAACAAGAAATGATTAAAAAATATTTTTAATTATTATTAGTACTGTCTGTTTTAGAATAAATCAACCTCGAATTTTCACGAATAGACTTTGTTCGTTGTGTGTAATTACGAAGGTCAAAAAGACCAAAGACGGAACGAACAAAAAAACCAATCGTCTAATCAGGCTCATACTAATGCATAGTCAAAAAGGTTATTGCGAGTACCTTTTCGCATTATATAGCCGTTAAGCTCTTAACCATGGAACTCGCGAGTAATTCGCGGCTTCAAAATATCGAAATGATCTGTAATGCAATTCCTCATTGGGTGCTTGTCATCCTACTGATCTTCAATGTGTCATATATCGGTGAAAAGGTTATTAAATATTTTTCATTTTGTTATATCGCCGCTAAGTTGTAGGTAGTGGAGTTCGGCATCAAAAACGGCGAATACGATACCGATACCGATACCGATACCGTGACGATACTGAAATTTTTCGATTTTGACGATACCGAGACGATGCTTACAAAAGTCTAGTTTGGTTTATATCGTGGCCAGCCCTAAACCCATGGTCTACCAAAATGAAATACATGCAATAAATTTGAAAGGCCCAGGGAAAAAACGGCTTAAGTCCACTTAAAAAAAAAAAACAAAACTAATGATGACATCTTATTGATTTTTATGAGTACTATCTGATGAAATATAGCTCTCTTCACAAAGGATTTTGAAAAAAACGCAAAAAAGCACACTTTCTAAAAAACTTTTTTCCAAAAGTTTTTTGTTTTGTTCCAAAATTTAAGCAAAGCGATATTTAAAAGAAAAAACTCGTCACTAAAGGCTCCGATTCCGGTGCGTCCGTTGCGGGGACGGATCCATTGACGTTTGCCGGATGCTACGGATTGAGATAACCCAATGAATACGTTGACATTCGCATAACAGCAACTTGAAACTAAAACACACACAAAAAAGTTGCTGTAAACGCATCTGCCGGAGAGGAAAAGAAAACATGTATTTTATCGAGCTGTCAGTTGAATACGTCACCACAACGGACGCAACGGATTCTATGGGTCGGGGCCTTAAACCTAGCTACAGGTCAGGTAAATAATTAAAAAAAAATATCCGATATTCGAAATACTGTCCTGTCAAAACAAAATGAATTTCAAATGGTGTCTGAATAAAAAGCAAAAACCCGTGTCCAATTATCATGTCTGGTTCTTTCAGAAGAACATTTCAAATAAAATATTCGAAATTTTGGTTCCAACGTCGAAGGTCCTTTTGACTCATGCCAGCATATCATGCACAAAATTCAAGATGTTAAAATCAATATATGTTTGCATAGTTGAGTACTTCGTGCTCGACAAAAAATTTGTTACTTTAATTTATTTTTCATTGAATTAAGCATTAGTTTAGTAATAAATTTATAACTTAATTTATCTCGGAATCAACTCAAGTGGACTTAAGCCGATTTTCCCGTAGACCCTTCATTTGTCAACGATGCACATTTCAACACAGTGATGTTGTGTGTGACGAGTTGCATATTTTGTCGGTATTTTGAGACCGAATGTCTCGAACGAATTTTTCAATAACATAATAATAAATTTGTTGGCAAAACAGCTAGTGGAGAACCAGGGCCTAATGATTTACAATTCTCAACCATTCCTGTGTACGTGTTGTTGGCAGGAATTGAGGGGACTTAAAATTTTTTCCGAGTCCGAACGGTTATATGAGGAGCACTTATTCATGACAAGTATATGCTCTTGGAGGATTTGTCAGTTCCTCGCAAGAGGCACCTACTGCCTCTACCTCGGAAAAAACATTTCTGTGTTTTGGTGGAAGCGACTGCCCTACTCTCTAAAATTAAATACAAATTTTGGTAGTTCTTCTTCAAAAGTCTGATTGTTCTTAATTTGCATCCATCGCCAAAGTGATACACAAAATGGTTTTGTTTTGTTAAGAGCATATTTATATAAATCGACAAATATCATCCTCAAACGAATTGATGCCATAAATAAAACTTTCCTTATCCTTGTATCAAAATCCTTTTGTACGAAGAAGAATGAAATCAAATTCAAGGTCACTTTCCTGATTCTCCAATTTGTTCCGTTTATAAAGTTGAATAAAAAAAAACTTATGCAATTCAAGATTAAGTGTTGAGATCTCCAATTTGCGATGTGCAATTGTTCGAAGCCCCTGATGTCCATTTGGCGTGCATGTTAATTAATTATTCGATGCCCTTTTGAACACAGAAACTTTGACTTGATCAAGATGAATAATTGAAAGGGCAGATAAATATACCTTCTCCTTCATGTTTCTCTGGAAGCTGATTGCATCGAATAAGTCTACACCTATATAGTAATTTATTGCGCAGTGTAAGTCTCTACCCTAATCGTGTTAAAACGCAATTCGATGACTGATACAATGAGGTTATAGTCAAGGTATCAATTAGGCGGAGGCTTCTTCAAGCATTGGAGAGGTAAACTCGTATGGTATATAAGTAGGGAGACAGATACCGCTGCTGCTGAATCATTTTGACTCATATTTCCATTGCACAATCGGGATAACTTTGGGGTGATGGGGTTAAGGCTTTATGATTTATATTTCAGAGCAAAATATTTACAATGTATTATTTCGTATCGCATGACCGGAGATAAAAATATTTACTAAGTAGAAGTAAGTTTCGATTTTTAAAGTTATATTTGACAAGACTACTTACGGGTGCGTCACCGGGTCACTTGACTGATGATAAACAGAAACATCTTTTAATTGTTTATCTTTAAGATACTGAAGGTTCCAAAATGCAAATCAAGTGTAGGAGGAGGTGAGGTCTTTATCTCTCTAGCTAACCATCACATTTTTCAGCTCTATACTCGTACCAAACACATAAGTCACCATAAAATTCTTTGATTCCCATCACACATTCCATAGACCAACCACATCATAGAGCACCATTAAATTTCCATTTTCAAATGTCAAGCAATTTGCAGCAATTTAGTATAACTGCTGTAATTGTCGAAGCAAAAAAAAAAAAACTATTTAGATGAGCAGCACTTCAATTAATCTTTCAATCATTCTGACTATATGCGGTGTGAGTATTTTTATGCGAGCGAATCACCCCCTCTTTACAATTAAGTCGATGAGGAGCACCCACCTTCATCTGCATCATCATCGCACGATCTCTAATGTTTCAAGATGATGAGCCTAGCAGCTCGTGTCTGCACGTCCTATCATTTAAATACTATTGGCAACCCTGTAATTATGCTCGAAATGGAATCACAGATGTTGTTGAAGTACAACAACAACAAGACAACCCTGATTGAGGAAAGAAGAAGATGCTGACAACACCAGCATCATCATCAGCTCCCACAGCTTAATCAGACAGCATGGAGAATTGTGCCAAACCGTTTTCTGGTATAATTAGAAGCAATCGAAGAAGAAGGGTTCTCGCAACTTGCCATAGCGACTACAGAAGCCGCCATGATCGCTGCCGTCCTCACAATATGTCTTGACATCCCAAAGTGACGTTCAATTGAGCGATAAAATAGCGAATGCGTTGGTGGTGCAATCGGAAACCTTTCGTTTTCTAAGTCAATGTGTTGCAACAAAAGTCTCCTATTCATCAATTGATGATGATGAAAATATAAAATTGATCGTTAGTTCCCATCTTATAGACGTTCAATATATCTCTATACTTTACTCAAATGGTAATGGGCATGTGATCTTGTCTTGATTGAGTGCGAATTGAAGTGGAAATCTTGGTTTGTTTTTCAAGCAAATCAAGCGTGTCTTTGGATTTGGAACGATTATATCGGTAGCAAGAAAAAAATATGTCAACAGCGATTTTGCACTGTCAATCCACTTCAATTAATAAAAAGTTATCTTTTTGAAGCTTTGGTTTAAGGTTGGGATTTTATTGCAAACAGTTATTGAAGTTTTGTTTTGATAAAAGGTATGTCAAGGTCGGTAAATTTGCTTTCACGGAAATGACAAATATATACAACGTAATAATTTGAGAAAATCATGATTACAGACAACTTAGAGAAGTAATTCCGAGTACTGGCCATGAGACTAGACCTGACCAGACCAGAGATCTGTAAAGTTCGCCTAGGTTTCAGTATTGTCTCGATATTGATCCCGGCTTCTTAAAACTAAGTATCATCTCACTATCGTTTCGGTATTTTTTAGCTGAAAACATAATCTAGAAATCTTGAGGCTCCGAAATATTTACATGGAATAATTTAATTTTATAATTTAAAAATAAGCTTTATTTATTTTTTAACTTTTCTGAGCTCTTGGTCAATATTTAACAGGAAAAAATTACAATGGATCATTTAGGTTCGACTATATTCAATTCCTACCATTTATCA
Organism: Dasysyrphus tricinctus; assembly: GCA_963921185.1. Lineage (NCBI taxonomy): Eukaryota > Metazoa > Arthropoda > Insecta > Diptera > Syrphidae > Dasysyrphus > Dasysyrphus tricinctus. The sequence continues at coordinate 7,609,681 of OY992533.1, forward strand.
AGGTCTTAGTTGAGCTTTTATGGCGATTTATTAGTCTTTCAAAATGATTTACACACTGTTTTGCGAATATCCCTCAAATGAGATGTCAAAAATCTCACGAGAATTTGCAAAACTTCATCCATTGATTACGGCTCAGCTTCCCCCGAAAGCTTAAATTGTTTCTGTATAACAATGACTTCTGCAATTTTTCAATAATTTGACTCATATCGGAGCTTTAGATATGCATTATTTGTATTTTGCGTTTTTTTATGACTACCGATAGTATTCCTTTTAGCCTATTGAATAGACCTTTTAAAAAGGAACAATTACGTGCAAGGGTTTTTATTATTGAATATGTTTGTTTGGCCCATAAGCATGCTTAAAACCGAAAATGCTACTTAATTCACCCATGCGTTTCTGAAAGAATGGTCACACTGGCCACTTTTCAGTATTTTTGGTATAACTCGAAAACTAAGCCGAATTTGACAACTTTACGTTTAATACTTTTTGTTCAAAATTAAATTTTCTATCGAAATGGATAGTTTGGAAAATTTCTTAAAAAAATTTAAGCAGGAAAAGTTAACAAAAACTAACATAAAAAAAATCGAAAAATCAAGAATTTTTAATTTTTTTTCTAAATTGCGCATAATTTTTTTTCGGAGCAAAGATACGCTCAAGACATGCATGAACAAAGTAAACTAGAGTCTTACGGCTTTAATATGACATGTTAAAAAGCCATATTATAAGAAAATTGACAGAGATATAGTCATTAAAACTTTACCAATTCTTATAATTTTTCGCAGTTTTTGCCCGAAAGCCTATTGTTTGGTACTTTATGACAAATTTAACGTTCCTAGCACCTAGTACCAAATCTTATGTTAATCGGACCAGCTGTTCGGTCTGTAGGTCTGAAAGCATTTAAAAACAGCCGAAAAACGAAATTGCGAACTTACATACTTTTTATAATTTTTTTTTAGTTCTAATGTCATATTATAACAAAAATTTGATTTCGAACAATTTTACGAAAGTGAAATTTGCCATATTGTACCGAAAAAGGGACTTTTGGGCCAAAACTGCGAAAAATTATAAGAAATGATAAGGTTTGAATTGGAATATCTCTGTCAATTTTGAACAAATATTAATTTTTGAACATGCCATATTAAGGACTTTAGTCTCTACTTTATTTTGTCTCTGCATATCTTGACCCTATTTTTGCTTCAAAAAAAGTTATACACAATTTATTAAAAATTTAGATATCCTTGATTTTTCGATTTTTTTTTAGGTTGGTGTTTGTTAACTTTTCCTGCTTAAATTTTTTCCTAAAATTTTTTGAACTGTGCATTTCAATAGAAAATTTAATTTTGAACAAAAAGTATTAAACGTAAAATTGTCAAATTCGGCTTAGTTTTCAAGTTACACCAAAAATATTGAAAAGTGGCCAGTGTGACCATTTTCTCAGAAACGCATGGGTGAATTTAGTAGCATTTTCGGTTTTAAGCATGCTTATGGGCCAAACAAACATATTCAATAAGAAAAACCCTTGCACGTAATTGTTCCTTTATATCCCTCATTTTCCGGTCTATTCAATAGGCTATTTCATAATGTAAATAATTTAAGAAATAAAATACACCATAACTGCAAACTGATTAAAATTTTAATTTAATAATCCTACTTGTTTGTGTGAACTTAATTTCCTGTAAGGCCAAGTTAAACGTAACTATCAGATTTATAAAAGAAAATGCTCAACTGTGAGGCAGTGATTTATCACCTAATCTTCAAATAGATTGAATGTTACCTAAATTGCATAAACAATAATACTTACTTTTATTCTTCTGGCTTATCTACAATTAAGATTTTTTTTTGTCGTGTGACTTTTTCTCTTTCCAAATGTTACAAATATTTATTTTTTTGTTCACTGACGAACTGTGAAAACATTTGTTAAAAACTGACATTTTAATAATTCAGGAAGACATAACAAAAATGGTCAAATGGTGCAATAATTTTACGACAGTGATGTATTTAAGGCGAAAATGCATTTGACATTTAAACAATGCTTAATGCTTTTAAGAAGCTTAAACAAAGATGACGAATTTGTGTATATACGTAATTTGGTAAAGTAGACTTAAGAAATATAATACATAAGAAAAGTTCATGCAAATAGCTTTAGGAAATTATCTTTTAATATAATATTTCTTAATAAAATTGAAGGAAATTATAAATCAATCAAACACGAAAAAAAAACACTGCCAACTATTAAACAAAAATTTGCTGGTTATTCTTTCTTTTGTTCTTGTTCAAAATTTATATACTGCCTACACATTTATGCATACCTGCCAACACCTTTTTTCGAACTAGGCCAAATACACTTTTACACTTCAGCTCAGAAGAATAGGTTTTGATAATATTTTGTTTTTTTTTTCACAAAAAATCACTTTCAGAACCCAGCCATTTATATGACCGATATAAGAATTGGTTGTTATTAAAACGTAAGTTAAATTTGTTAATGAATATGTTTAAAAAAACGATTTTTTTTTATTCTTTTAAGAAACGGGGTGCTAAGGGTTAAGTAATTTTTATTGCCCCCGGAAAACTGAAAAAGAGACAGGGTACCTCTGTCGCACTGACAAGGTCGAAACAGGAGCTGCATATTGGTCAGAATATTTGGGGAAATACTCGTACCTACATCCAGATTCTCCCTATCAAGGTGGAGTTCGGTGTTGCATATGCTGCGAATCGTCCATAAACCAAATCAGAATAAGGATCATGACTAGAGATTGATTCAACAAAAAGTCTTAAAGAAATGGCTATGAATATGAATATGAATATGAATATGAATATGAATATGAATATGAATATGAATATGAATATGAATATGAATATGAATATGAATATGAATATGAATATGAATATGAATATGAATATGAATATGAATATGAATATGAATATGAATATGAATATGAATATGAATATGAATATGAATATGAATATGAATATGAATATGAATATGAATATGAATATGAATATGAATATGAATATGAATATGAATATGAATATGAATATGAATATGAATATGAATATGAATATGAATATGAATATGAATATGAATATGAATATGAATATGAATATGAATATGAATATGAATATGAATATGAATATGAATATAAATATAAATATGAATATGAATATGAATATGAATATGAATATGAATATGAATATGAATATGAATATGAATATGAATATGAATATGAATATGAATATGAATATGAATATGAATATCAATATCAATATCAATATCAATATCAATATCAATATCAATATCAATATCAATATCAATATCAATATGAATATCAATATCAATATCAATATGAATATGAATATGAATATGAATATGAATTTGAATTTGAATATGAATATGAATATGAATATGAATATGAATATGAATATGAATATGAATATGAATATGAATATGAATATGAATATGAATATGAATATGAATATGAATATGAATATGAATATGAATATGAATATGAATATGAATATGAATATGAATATGAATATGAATATGAATATGAATATGAATATGAATATGAATATGAATATGAATATGAATATGAATATGAATATGAATATGAATATGAATATGAATATGAATATGAATATGAATATGAATATGAATATGAATATGAATATGAATATGAATATGAATATGAATATGAATATGAATATGAATATGAATATGAATATGAATATGAATATGAATATGAATATGAATATGAATATGAATATGAATATGAATATGAATATGAATATGAGTATGAATATGAGTATGAGTATGAGTATGAGTATGAATATGAGTATGAATATGAGTATGAATATGAATATGAAATAAAACATGAAGAAGAAGAAACGATTATTAACCTTGTTCGTGGGTTTGTGTTAATAGAATACGTACTGAAACGGTGGAATTTGTGCGTATTAATTCTCAAAGAGTCTATAAAAGTATATGATCGTGTTCAGAGTTTTATTTTAAACAACTTTGTCGTTCTAGGTACATGGAACAAAATAGTTAAATTTGATCCCAAGTTAAATTAGAAATGTTTAAATTTAGACTAGATGTCAAATTTAAACGAAATATTAACCCAATTGGCACATGGGAAAACTTGGTTAAATGACTACTATCTCTGTCGTCTCTTTTGACTGTTTATCTTGTCTTGCTAAGTTCAATTCCAATTTTAAGTTTGTATTACTCATTAATTGTATTAAAGCTACTAAGTTTGAATTAATATTAAGGGGCTCACTTAGGCTAATGTCAAATGTCATAAACCAACCAAAATGATATTCGTGTATCGTCAAAAGAAAGAAACTCACATACAGTGTTGGACAGAGAATTAGCACACATTAGTGAATCGGATTTTAACAAGAAAAATCTATATTTTTGCTATGTTCTTGGAACATAATTTATTGAAAACTCTTTAATTCAACGTTAAAAAACTTAAATATACACAAAAAAAGAATTCAGCAAAATAACAACAACACAAAATCATTAAATAAAATTTGTTGGTGTAATATGGGGTGGTCACAAAATTAGCACAAGTACGAAATAAAATAATCTATCACTAAAACAAGTAGTTTTTTTCTAATATTTTGTTGGGTTCCCTTTCTGCTTTAACACAGCCTTAAACCGCCGAGGAATACTCGCCTCTAGGTGCTTGCATTATTGAATAGGAATGCTGTTCCAGCCATCCTTAATTGTCTCCGAAAGCTCTGCTAGATTCCTTGGCTTCCTTAGTCCAACCTGATATTTAACATCGTTCCATAGATTTTCTATGGGTTTCAGGTTAGGACTCTGCGCAGGCCAAGGCAAAAAATTGATTTGCTGATCACTAATGCACTGCTTCACCAACCGGGAAGTGTATAAAGGATCATTATCATGCATAAATGTCCATGATAATGGTAAATTATCGTCTGCAAAGTGCTCCATATGGTTTTCCAAAATGCTCTTGTAGTGATGCTGGTCCATTTGCTGCTCTATTTTTACAATAGCCCCTACACCGTACCATGAAAACGCACTACAAAACACTGGTGTCAAAAAAAAATATTACAGCCAGGCTTAAGTTCACTGGAGTACGGATCCAAATCCTTATCATTTTGGAAAAATGTTTTTTGGAGTGATGACTCGCAATTAAATCGATTTGGATCTGATGGAAAGCGTTATGTTTGGCGTCCACCAAAGCAAGATATTAATCCACGTTACACAGTTAAAACTATGAATCACGGTGGTGTGTGTATTATGGTGTGGGCTGCGTTTTCATGGTGCTGTGTAGGGTCTATTTCGAAAATAGAGCAGTAAATAGACCAGCATCAGTACAAGAGCATTTTTGAAAACCATATGGAGACCTTTGCAGACGATAATTTACCATTATCATGGACATTCATGAATGATAATGAACCTAAATACACTTCCCGGCTGATGAAGCAGTGCATTAGTGATGAGCAAATCAATTTTTTGCCTTGGCCTGCGCAGAGTCCTGACCTGAATCCCATAGAAAATGTATGGAACTATGTTAAATATCAGGTTGGACTAAGCAAGCCAAGGAATCTAGCAGAACTTTGGGAGGCAATTAGGGATAGCTGGAACAGCATTCCTGTTCATCAATGCCAGCAACTAGAAGCGAGTATTCCTCGGCGGTTTAAGGCTGTGCTAAAGCAGAAAGGGTACCCAAAAAAATATTAGAAAAAAAATACTTGTTTTAGTCATAGATTATTTTATTTCGTACTTGTGCTAATTTTGTGGCCACCTCATATTATACCAACAAATTTTATTTAATGATTTTTTGTTGTTGTTATTTTGCTGAATTCTTTTTTTGTATATATTTAAGTTTTTAATATTGAATTAAAGAGTTTTCGATAAATTATGTTCCAAGAATATAACAAAAATAAAGATCTTCCTTAATCCGATCCACTATTGTGTGCTAATTCTCTGTCCAACACTGTAGGTCATAGTACTAAAGTGAAAAGAATTTTCTATTATTTTGTTGTATTTTTTTTTATGAATGTAAGTTTTGCTCGACAGCCTCACATACTCGTACTATTATAAAAAGTATACAACTAGACGAAATGTAACAAGCAGCAATTTTACATGATAACTTTAATGCAAACAAAGTATTTACTATCAATTTTCGATGAATTTTAGTATTTACATACTTGGATGAATATTTTTTGAAAATATTTGCCAGTGAGTACCTATAAACTTAATTTTATTCATACGAAATGCAGTAAATGCTTTAAACTTTACCTTCAACTAGAAGTTATACAGTCGCATTTATTATAGATTTTCTTAGAACACGCTTGGAAAGTTGTCCAGCTTGTCAATGCCTAAATAGTTTAGGCAACTTGGTATTTATAAACGCATTCCAACAATCGCCAAATTGTGACCTCATTTATTCAGTGACATACCTGTATTAATTAATTTTTGAATGAATTAATGAATTTTAGTACGCTTTGGGGCACGTTAAACTAGCTTTTCGTTCATTACAAAACTAGAAAATTAGAAAACCAGAAAAATTTGCCCACCTTATTCATTTAACGTGTCTTCTTTAAAATATGATTTGGAGAACCAATTTCAGTGGCTATAAGTTAACCAATCGGTGCAAAATATTTATAAATAACATTTTGAAGTTGGACAGGTGTTTAAAGTTAGACATCGCTGGGAATGGGTTTATAAATACCACTGATAGTATTTACTTTAACCTTTTATTTCTAGTTAGTACTTCCGTGTTATGCATATCACCCTATATCTGGAGCAGGGTCTTTGACTCACCATAACATTACCCTAACCACCGTTACTAAAACCTTTAAAAAAGATATCTAAAACTTTTTTGGGAGAACCAAAATCTGTGCATGTGGATTTTGTCCTTGAAGTATTTTTATTTTAAAATTGGCGCCCAGTTATCATTTTTCAGACTGAAAATGATTTAATACCAAAATTCCGGTAAATCACCTCTCTCTAATTTGTACTTCTATAATTAATTAAAACAAACACACAAAAATTGAAGATTAAAAGCTTGCTGTTTCAGCCTAGAAGTGTTAAATCTTAACCTCCTCAAGTTCGAATTATGATTACTAAAACGATATTTTGTCTTAAAAATTTCAATTTTCATCTGAATATTTTATAGATATTTACATAATGAAGGATTGAAGGTACGTTAATTAACATTTACTTTCAAATTGTTTTTTTTCGACAGAAATTCAGTGAGCTACTACAATCGATCACTAAATGTATCTCAACCACACAACACCAAAACAATATTTTCACCTTGAAGGTGATAATGATGAATTAAAAAAAATTTGAACCACATTTACTTATTCCCAGCTAAGCTATTTCTCTGCGAAAAAACTGAAATTTGCATTAGTAAACAAAGTCACGGAGATTTTTATCTAAAACTAACAATCTCTCAGCGTGAAATATAAATAAATCCAAGATTATGTAAGATGATGGAACATCTTCAAAAAAGAGGCCTCCCATTTGATTGTCCTAGTTAAAATCCAATTAGACATCGTAACCTACCACAACCAACCATAAACAAAACAAAAAAACACCATCGCTCGATATTTGTATTAAATAGCTCTTCATCAAAAGAGAAAAAAAAACACACTAAAATGTATATCGACTCAGTGATGTATCATTTCAATAAATTAAGCCGAAGCCGAGGCACATTATGACTTGTTGAAAAGCTTTAATGGATGACGAATTGATTTAAAGCCAAACCAAAAGTTATTGAGGAGAAGACCCAATTCATTAATCACCAGTCGGCGGACTTGGAGTGTCACGTAGAGCTTGAATAATTATGCTGTGCCACACCATATTATGTTGATGGCAGAGATGGCTTTTTGTCAGATGGTATGACCCACTCTGTCAAATTTGACATTCAATCCATCTGTTTGTTAGGATTGGTCTTGTTTGAAATTGAACTTTTTTATTGAATGGCTTTGAAATAATTATTTTTTCTCGATCCAGGGTCGACCTAGATATTAGTGCGAATTGGGTGGTGTTAGAAGGCGCAAAGAAATCAGGGGCCCAGAGGCTTAAACCAAAAACTAAATTTATTCATATATGAATGTTTAAAATATAAATTTTTGATTTAAATATAACAAACAATAAGTCACATTTGACTCCACTCACTCTTGTGAATTCAACGTTTTTTATCTTTATCATTGTAAGTTCACTACCAACAAACTAATAATCAACAATATTCTCAACACAATAAGCCCCATTGATGAAGATCTTTCAACGAAAAAAAAAAACAACTTGGTCCACTGTGTCGCATGATGGCAGCAGCGCACATCTAAATCGATCCAATGCCCCTGATTATGCATTTCAATCGATCGATTATCTATACACAGTACACTGATGATGGTGCTTCTGATGGATTGATGTCGAAATCAATTTGCCTTTGATCATGAAAAATTTTATTTGAATGCAGAACAACAATATCGCAGTCTGTCAGCAGAACCTATCCGCAGGTTTTTGATTTCGTTACAGAGATTAGATGAGGTGCGCCCCGACATCATCCATGACGGTTGGAGGTCAAGTTGGAGAAGATTTGTTGAAGATACCCTCTTCCATCCATTACACTATGACAATAGGCAAAGTTATACCCTTATAGTTCTCAAGCTGATTTAATTCTAAAGAATATTATAAAGGTTTTTTGGTTTAGAAAAAAAAAAGTTAAAAGTAAAACATGATCTCCGAAAGGTCATGGCTGCGTTTTGTAATCGAAGCAAATACAGAATATGGTGCATCGCAGTTTCATTTCATGGGAATTTTATCTTTTTTATTTCTTGATGCAAAATTCTTACTTATAATGGTGGTAACGAAGAACTATTAAAGTGAGATCATTAAATATAGCTTAGAGGATTATAGAGGTTTTCTCATGACCTTGCCAGTTTTTTGGGAGTTATTTTCTCTCATCATTAAGTAGAAAATTAGAATAATTAATTAATAATCTCTTAATTTTGTTAACACAGTCAGTGGTGTTTTAGTCGTCGAAAGTTTAAATTTTATGGTCGTCCGTCAATAAGGAAAACTTGAAATCAGCTGAGAGGAACATGATTATTATGATTTTTATTTAATGTCATTTTATTGCAAAAGTATTTTTTTTTTCTAATAACATACCTATATGGATTTGTTGTTGAACTTGACATTGAAAAGAGTGCGAGTTTCCAGATTGACACTATTAGGGCCAGTTTGTTCACAGCTAATCATCTTTAATCAATGATTATTGTGACTGGTAAATCCGCAATGTGTTTGTTAACGAAAATTTTAGTCAATGAATCCATAGTTTGAGTTATTAATTATCAAAATCGCTAAGCTCCAGTTAACCAGATTTTGTGAAAAACTTATAACAGATGTAACATAATGTGAACAAACTGGCCCTTAATTTTAAAATAATTTTCCTTCTGAAATGAAAAGGATTTAAGCTTACTGTGAACAAATTTATATAAACTGTCGGCGCTATAAAAGTAAAAAATACGTACCTATGGCAAAAATGATGTCATATTTTGAACTGCCTGCCATTTGGTTAGGAATAAAATTTGCGCTCTGTTCTCACGGAAATTTTGTTCGAAGGTATAAAATTTATAACATTTATTTGGAAAAATTGTATTTTTCAAAATGACTAGATACCTACCTCCTGAGTTGATGCACATTTGTGCTCATTTAACGGTATTTTGAATTGTTGCTTGGAAAACATTTGGATTAAAATTAGTGATTTCTTCTTCAACTGACTACCTGTCTTAAAAATATAAGTCAAAGCACGATGACATTTGACTCCAAATGCAAAAATGATTTCACATTCAAATTATGACATTACTTTTGCCCCCCTTTGACATTATGTCTGTTCGCGTACCCCCCAAAACTACAAATTTCTACGAATTTAGCCCAAAGTTCTGTCAAAGCTCATATAAAAAAAAAAAAAATTCGTAGAAATTCGTAGTTTTGGGAAGTACACGAACAGACATATATGTAGTTTGAAACTAAATCATTTATTTTTAAAGCGGGCCATTCACGTTAAAACTGTCGTAAGGACTGTCCGACAAATTTCACTCGTATACGACAAGTTCTACCGTGAATGTCCTTGTTGTACATCGGACCGTGCGACTAACGACAGGTTGGAAGTCCGTTGAAAATTTCAACGAACCTTGCGACACGACCGAATGGTCGTATAGTGAATGACAGTTTTTGAGACAGTCCTTGCGACCGAAATACTCAGTCTACGAATAATCTTCATAGTTTTTATTTTGTTTCTAGGAGACGAAATAAATACAAAACAACTTCAAGGAATTTTTTGACACACTGTTCGTAAAACTGGTTCGCAACGTGTGTGCGTACTTTCGACAGTCGGTCCAACAGTCCGATCGGCAGCCTGTGTGACAGTCTTAACGTGAATGGCCCGCTTATGTTATGCCAAAACTGTAGGTATTTAATTTTTTTTTTCAAAAATCTTCGCCAGCTTATATCTTTTGACGATCGTTTAAGCCAGTTATAAAAAAGTTTGATATTTATGACAGTTTTGTGGAAATATAGAATTTCTATTAAAAAATAAATGAGTTTCTTTTTGTTCCTAAATAATTATAATAAAATATGACCAATTACTTTAATATATATTTTTTTGTATCGTTTCAGGTATGTTCATCATTCACTTCGAAAAAAAGGTAGACCTTACTTAAGTAAGTAGATACAATAAATACAAATTAGTTTATTCTCAAACCCAGGTAACATTTTTATCGTTTTGCCAAACATATTACCCTTTTAACGCCACTCGCTGCTGAACATAAAAAAAAAATTTATTTCATTGAAAGGGGAGGGGATATGCCAGTTGCACATTTTATGCTTAGGTCCTTAAAGCCAAGGATATAGCTCCTCATTGAAAAAAACTACATATATGTACGTATAAGCAAGCAATCGATTTTTGCTTAAACTGCTGAATCGATTTTCTTCAAACTTGGTTATTGGTTTTTGGTGATTCACCGCACACTTTTGTTTCATTTTTTTAAGAACCAAAAATAACGGTAACTAAGCTACCTGCCATACATTTTGTTTAAGCAATTTTACACGGTCATATTTTCTTACGGCTCCACATTTTTTTACTTGCGATGTAGGAACTATAGGCCAAGTTTTGGATTCGTGCAAAAAAAATTTCGAGATAACAATTAAACATGACATTACGATGATAGGGAACACGAAAAAAGTGGGTGACACAATTCTGTCGGTCTGTCTGTCTGTCTGTCTGTCCGTACCTCAACCTACAGCCTAAACCACTGAAGTGATTTTCTTCAAATTTTGAACTTAAGGTTTTTTTGTAACTCTCCAGAGGGGAAATTGAAATTTTTTTAGCTCAAAAAGTAACGGTACTTGCCATACAACCGTTAAAGAAAAGCTTATTTATCTCAAAAACGGCTCCAACGGTTTTGATAAAGAAACTGAGTGTATTATTGTAGATATGATGTATCTTTTAGTAAGAAAAAAAAATCACCAAAAACATTTATTAACGGTACGGTACACAAAAGCTTTGTTAGAATATAAATAATACTACATATCAAAAATTTTAAAAAAATAAATTTTGGATTTTTAAAAAGAGATTCAATTTTTTTTTTGAAAATTCAATATTTCAAAAACGGGTTGATGAATTGTTTTGAAATTTCAGTTTTGAATGTATACATATTAATATATACTCAAAATTGGCATACCAAATTTTTGTTTGAAAAATTTTAAAAAAATTTTATATATAAAAAATTAATTTTTAAGAAAACGGCTCGAACGATTTTAAATTTTTGTTTTTGCATATATATTCATATTTTTTCAAGTTATCAAATGGCATAATTTTTTTTAGCTCTAAGTTATTTATCAGACTGGTTATACAATTAAAAGAACGATTTAAATGGTTTTTATACTTTTTTATAATTACTTGAATATTTTTTAAAGTTCTTAAGTCCCACACAACTTAAGAGAAAGTACGTGCGATCCAGTCGTGCATTTTATTTTTAATATGTAAATAAATTAGGTACTTTTAGCTTTTAGTGAAGACTACCTTTGAGTGGGAAACCATTTTTCATAAATATTTGTTTTCATGCAGAAGTTTTCAAGAAAGCTTTTTTTGGATTAAAAAAATGAATTTTAAGTTAAATAAATAATAAAAGTTTTTAAAAAATATAAATATGTAGTTTTTTATACCAAAATTTTGAAAATATTTTTTTTGTTCAATTTCTTATTTAACACTCTATAAAAAAAAATGTTTGAATTTAAAAAAAAAAAGTTTCAAATTATTTTTTTGAAAATTGATGTCTCAGAAACGGGTTGACTATTTTTTTTTTTTAATTCATTTTCGTGTACACATAATTAAATCATTAAGATTTGCATACTAAAATTTGTCCTTAAAAATATTTTAAGAATTTGATTTATAGAAAAATATTTTTTTTAAAAACCGCTGAAACGGTTTTAATTTCTTTTTTCCATACAATTGTGTTCTTTTTTGACCTGAAACTATCAAAAGAATTATTTTAGCTAGCTTTTAAATTTAAACATTTTTCTCTCATAATTTTCATGTCCTTATATACAATATTCTAAAACCCTCAGCGTCTTGAACATAAGGGCAAGTACATGCGACCCAGTCGTGCATTTTATTTATTTCATATTTAAGTACACTACCGGCCATTTGAATGGTTGAATCATTTTGCCACACTACTCTTCTTCTCCCTTAATATGTATTGGACATACCCCCCTATGTATTACATATGTATTGGAGGGCCATTTGTTTACGCTCAGTTTGAGATATAATACCAACTTGAACTTACATACCTTTTGACCTTAATATCGTCCCTTTATCCTTGAGAGCTTTAGGGATCAGTTTTCGGTGTATATTATGGAATAAGGTGACCTTCACCTGGCATATGAATTTTATAATTCATATTAGTTTTTGCTCAATGTCTTTAAAAATAACTAATGTGAACATGAATGGTATAAAAATATATACATTGTGTATGTATGTAGGTGTGTCGAATCATTACGAATCTAGAATTTTTTTATTTTTGAATGTAAAACAGCACCTAGATGGTCTATTCTCTAGAATGAAAAAAGAACGCACATATTTTTTTCAGGTATCTTCTTATCATCTATTTGGTATAAATTGGCTAAGAAGACATTCTCAAATTCGTCTAACACTAAGCTATACAAGTACAGTACATGTACAATGTACATACATATATATAAGTTGTTTTTGTTGCTGCAATTTTTTTTTTCTAATATAGTTCCCGTGCGGATGTCATCAATTTGTTGCTAAATGAGGCTTTTGGCCAACTCCATCACGACTTCTTCAGTACTTTATTGAGTTGGTAACAATCGGCAAATTTCATATCAGATTGCAATTTTTGATAAAGATATAAAAAAAAGAAACAAAAACCATCAGCAGTTTCAGCGAATAAAGTGTTGTAATCCGAAGATGAATTAATCTCATTTCAGCAATGATGGTGGCAAAAATAAAAAATTAAAAAAAAAATCAAACCTAAATGGGTCTGTGCTCTAATAGTTGTTCTCACTGTCTCATATTTCATTTATTTTCATCACTTTTATTTTTTTTTTGGTTTGGCTTAAATGGGTTTCCAACAACGAAACAATAGACACTTTAGAAAGGTTGCAACTATATAGTGGATAGCAAAGTTACATACAGCTCTAGGAGCTCAAAACTGAATTAGGACACAGCAGGCGTCACTAAATGGGTATCATAAATTTCATCTCCTCCTAGCCTGGGGAGTACCAAATGGAAGCAAACAAAAAAAAAGAAATAAAAGATTCTCTAACTAGTGCGGTCTTGGATGAATTCCAGGAGGAGAATCGCTAACTTAAAAGTCAACCTGTGTAGAAGTCTCCAATGTCGCCGCTATACCACCACCACCGCACCACCACTAAATTTACCTCTCCGACAATCGATTTACGATCACATTGTTCCCGCAAACAACATTCTCAGTGAGATGGCGGCAGATATCTCTTGACAATCTATGCAGAGTAGATCGCGCGCCTAAGACCGAGATCTCTATCAAGACACACGTTTCCAGCATCGCGCAGGGCAGAGTTGTTTTCTTGCAATGATAACCACAAAGCGATCCGCTGCCACAATGGTGCAGCTCTATCACCACCTCTAGCACCACTCCTCCGAAAATATTTAAATAACGAAAATCCTTCTCATTGGACTAAAATGTAATCGCAAAAGTCGTCCGCCCAACCCCTTCTCGCCTTCGGGGGGAATTTCTGCGTGCTTCCATGCCTTTAACCTCGATAGCTCCCACTAAAAGGTGATTACATGGTTGTTGTTGTTGTGATAGAAGACGCCAGAACTGTGACTTGTGATTGTGGGTAAAGTGATCTCGGTGCATGTCGTCGAGCATGTGGCGCATTGAAATGTAGCGCAGCACATTTTGGAATGGAGATTGAGGTTGATGAATTTGTGAATGGTTAGAAGACTCGTTAGTGTAGCTAGACATGTACAAACACCTTAATAGATAGGGGTCGAAGATCTAAAAGCTCAATGAGCGCTTTTGAGGTGGGTTTCTGAGAGGGTATGAAGGTATTAGAAAGTAAGGAATGTTTAAGGCAACAAAAATTATTTTAAAAAATCAAGACTTGTAATTTAAGTTGATAGTTCCTAAAACATTTCGAAAAAAATTATACATGCAGGAGCGTACTAGCTCCGTATCGTTAGCTTACTATCTATTTAAATAGAAAAAAAAAACTGTTTTTGTTTTTAAGGAAATGCTATGTTTGACATGTGAGCTTAGACCAGTTTATACCAATCACCCGATGCAATTCTTTGTTGATTTATTTTTGTCTACCGTTAAGTTATAAATCTAAAATAATACAAACAAACTCTTTTACTTTGAACTGATGGCTCAACATTAAACTTTACGTTTATACCAGTCAAATCGAAAGGAGCTAGTATCGCTTTCTAAAACTCTATCTATCTATGGGCTGTTTCGTTGATGCATACGCTTTTGTCAAGGCGCACTTTATTGAATTGAGCATTTTACCCATGTTTATTTAACTGGTATAACGTCGGCTTAGAGTGTAAAGCGGTTAACTCCACATTTTTTTTTGTGATTATAGACCACTTCAAAAATTGCTTAAAAATACAAAAATCTATCAAATATTTTCAATTTCAGCGAATTTAGCAAAAACGAGTGCTGAAAAATAATTAACGTAATTTTGGTTTCATTCAAATAATGCGAACATTTTTATTTAAAAATTTTTTTGTAAAAAATGCAAAATAGGAGTTAGCTGCTTTTCACTCTAAGCCGACGATAATCAAAAAATCGGAATACTTACGATTCAAGTATCGAGAACTAATACTTTGGTTGTGAAAAATTAATTAAATTAAATTCTGACGAATTCGTCAGAACAAACAAAAGTATATGGTCTTATGAGACCGGTTACAGTGCAAGCATTTTGTTCGTCCGAAGCCGCACGACATCGTCAG
This sequence comes from Dasysyrphus tricinctus, assembly GCA_963921185.1. Lineage (NCBI taxonomy): Eukaryota > Metazoa > Arthropoda > Insecta > Diptera > Syrphidae > Dasysyrphus > Dasysyrphus tricinctus. Next base: position 7,625,184 of record OY992533.1, read on the forward strand.
GACAATCGATCGTTCAAATCAATTTGATTTTTTGGCAGCGTTATGACGATTTTTTCTGACAAATAATTCTGGTGCACAGTTCGGACGAACAGTTTTGACGAATACGTCAGAACAATTGTTCGTCAGAATACGCATCAACTGTAACTCTAAAACGAAAATAAATATCAGGCCAAAAAAATAGATATGTAAATAAATTCACTGAAGATTATAAACTAATCCCAAACAGAGGTTATCGTTAATACCAGTCGCGTATACCTATTACTGAACTTAATAGTTTGACTCTTTAGTAAAGGCACACTCCCCAACTGAGAATATTTTCTAACTGCGTTTAACTGGTATAAAAGTTAAACTTTGAGTAACGAAGTTTTATTATTACCTTTGATAAAAAATATTTGATCACAAATTGTGGACAAAAACATATATTCTATTGGTTTATTGCAAAAAGTCATTGACAAACTTAAGTTTGAAATTATCGAACTTGATGAATTTCCTCTCTGTAAAATAAGAACTTTGTACACTTGGTGGAATCTGTTCGATTTGTTATATTATTTGCGTTATTTTAATGCTATCAATCAGGTTTTGCATCGATGAAGCTCACAATTTTGTATTTTAAGATTTAAAACCATCAACATTTACTTAGTGACTTTTGGTAATAAACGAATGGTTTTTTCCTGTTTCCGGTATAGATTCGTCAAACACAGGAATATCTTTGCCAGTGGGAGAATGGCGAGTTTCGAAAAGGAAACATCTCTGAAAATTTAAAATGTCCAGAAAATGAAAAAAAAAACTAATTATTTTCTGAAGCCTATTTTAAAAGGTATAAAATTTACTTTTGAGCTACATGACAATAAAAGTAGAAATACTTAAGATGTACTTTTCTTGAGCATAATAGGTGCAGGGAAGAATTAATATTACATTGATATAAAAAAACGTATGTGTAACAAAATTGTAGGTATGACCTTTTGACATTGGTAATTCACTTGTAAGTTGCAAATAGACCAATTTGTTTAATTCGGTGTCTGCATTTTGATTGATATATGAACGTTAGAAAATAACTGCCCGATTCAAAAGTCAATGTTGAGATGGTTCGATTGTATTCAAAAATTTTATTCAGCATCCACTTGATTAATTGTACCTTTATTCTTTATTTCCCATGCACTGGTATAAAGTGATATATAATGCACATATCGAATACTATAATGACAACAAAAATACAAATCTCCCCAACCCAGTTTGATTAATTTTGAAAAATCGTTGGTTGCGTTGAGCCATTTTATACCATTCAAGAATAAGAAAATAGAAATCTGTTGAATTCCTTCTGCTTTTTAGCAGAAGATTAAACAACAGGGTAGATTAACATGTATCAACGTTTGATCAAATAAAAAAATTAAAATTTAATGTTGGGTTAGATTGAAATAGCAAATGAAGTTATTAAGAATGGAAAATTTTGAAACTCAAATAAACTTAATTGATGGTAAATGTCTTGCAAACTTTTCATATGCGTTTAGTTTAATGTTCTAGACCGTTTTGTAATAAAACTTATAAATAAGCGGTTGAAAAAATTTATTAATTGCTTTAAACCCATTTACTATGGTTGTCAAACAAATATATGTGCTTATTTTACCACGAGCACATTAAAATTAATTTTTCCGGTGACTGGTATAATTGGTCATTATGACAACTAACGTAGGTACTTAAATGTGTATCCACTCTATGCATTATAAGACCACTTTATACCAATTATAAATAAGTTTATTTGATTAATTTACTGCTTCCAACTGTTCTCCAGTGGACCACACTGTACGTCAAGTCCAATTATATGCTCATTAAACTGATTACATTATTTAACTGGTATAGAATATGGGATAAAATAATTATTTTTTTTAAAGATACAGTACAATGTAGGTTCAATTAACTACATTGATACTGTATCTTCATTACATTACAGACTCTTGCTCATTCTCTTGCTATGTGTGTAAGACCATTTTATACCAATCAGGAATAAATAAATTTAAATCTTCATGTTAAATTAATTCGCATAAATTGTGCTATTCAACTTACAAAAATATTCAAATTATTTATTTTCTTCACCTAAGCACCTTTTTTATTTGTTTATACCATTCATAAGCACCTAACGAAAACCCCTCATATCATTATAAATCACTTTTAATCCACTGACAAATGAATTTCAAACGCAATGATTCTCTTATCGCCATATCATTCCATCGACTATGTCAAACCAATTAAAAATTAAATATTCATACGTATAGGTAAGTAAGTACAAATGCAAAATAATCAATAGAAATATTTTGTTTTACAATTTTTACATCAACAGAAATTATTATGTCATAAATCTCATAGCGTATCTTACAATTTATCTAAAACCATGTAAAGCTTTTTCTTATAAAATGCAACAATCTTTATGGAGTGTGTATCTCTTGTAAATGTTGTACTCTCTTAAAATATTCATCTTTTTTTTTTTGTTGTCTACGGTTTTGCTAGCTCATCTTGAAAATCTCATAGAGCTCCTCCAGAGCAGAGCTGAAACTTCCCCCCATATCAGATCACACTTCACGAAAAACAGCTGATTCTCTGAGCACTCCCTGTACCTAAAGTCGGTATACGAAGTGCACCTCCAGTTCAAGCGTCATCATCATCATCATCATCATCTTCGTCGCCGCCGGCCGTTTCGCACATCTTCCATATCTCCATAGTATAGCACCTATAGGTATAGGCCCATGATGAGATCCCAACTAAAAACCTCCTCCGCCTCATCACAAACTGTGTGTTAAATGGAATCTTGGATCATGAATGGAATTTTAGTTCTTTGACAATCATCGTTCAGATCGGATGTGTTCACGGAAGCGCGGAACAATATCTCCATCGAATGCTTAGCTAAACTTTGATTATTTTTGTTGTTGTTTTGTTTTGATATCGAAAAGGCTCACAAAATTACGGAACATCCCCGAATATATCCCTTGAAGCAATGTCCCAATTCCAAACATTGCAAAAAGTGTGTCAAATACGTTTTTTTTTTTTTTATTTTTTATTTTTTAACTTGAGTTCGAGCTCAAGAAGTTCTCCTTGAGAATTCTTTGGCGATCTTTAAAGTGCAATATCATTTGTATCTGACGTAAATGGATGTAACGTCTTCTTAATAAGAAAAAAAAAATAAAAAAATTGAAAACATCAAAGAAGAAGCTTGTTGTGATTAGTTCTATGAGAATTCAGTTTAGCCTGTTTTTTTTAAGTAAAAACACTATTTTTATGGTTTTTGAACTTAATTCATTGCTGAGCTAGTAAAACAAATTAACAAAAAAGCTTGATTTGGCATTAAAAATAAAACTAACAACTTTGCAAAAAATAAAAACAAAATCTATATTTTTTGTTTGTGTAACTCGAGCTGGTTTTACCAAAAAGGATTGATTGTTTTTATGGTGCATTAAAAAATATTAGTACATAGATGTAACATCGTTTTTAGTGTTAATTTTTGTGTTAAAGCGGTGAGGTTCATACAAAGATTAAAAGTAAACGGAGTTTTTTAGAACAAAAATTAAATATTTTGATAAATTCACGGTAAGTAGACACATTTGTTAAACAAAAATTTACGTTCTTGGGTGGAACTTTTCAATACCCCTAATTTAGTTTTAATGATTAGTGAATTTGGTGTCAAAGTTAAGATATTTTTGTAGAACTCTAAACCTATATGTATTATGTACTAATTAACAAATATCTGGAGAAGTACCTACTTTTTATTTAAGAATTGAAATGTATTGAGTAGGTGTCTGAAGATAAAAACATCAAAGCTCCTGCAGTCAGCAGATGGAAATAGTAGCTGGAAGTATAAAAATTGTCTCTTTTTATATGGGATTTTGTCAATTTGTCACTATTTTAAAACGAAATAAATTAATACAATAAAGTTACTTGAACATTTTAGTCTGATCGATTCCTTTCTTTGGTTTATTTTATAACCTTCCTCTTCTGATAGTGTATTTTTACCCTTTTACACTTTTCTCTAAGCCCGTTCGTTGGTCAAAATAACTACACGCAATGTTCTGAATGGAAACCGTTTAATTGACTGAAAAAGTTAACGTCGAGTTTACGAGTATTATTTTAATTTTTAGTTTATTTTGACTAAATTTTCCGATAAAAATTTTCCCATTGTTTTTGCGTACCTATAGGCTAAAAATTTATGTTTTTGATAAAGAGCATTTACGTTCAAGGATTTCAATTTGTTGAAAATGTTTGTTTGGACATAAAAGCATGCTTAAAACCAAAAATGCTGCTAAATTCACTCTTGCGTTTCTGAGAGAATGGTTGCCCTGGTCAGTTTTCAACATATTTGGTATAACTCGGAAATCAATCCGAATTTGATAAAATTGGCAAATTTGGCAAAATTTATCTAAATAAATTTTCGCAGAAAAAGTTAACAAAAAAAATCGAAAAATCTAAGATTTTTTGTTTAATAAATTGCTTATAACTTGTTTTTGATGAAAATAAGAGACCTAGGCCTAGGGACCTTAATTTGACATGTTCAAAGAGTCGTTTTTATTCAAAACTTAACTAATCAAACTTTACCATTCTTTATCATTTTTCGCCGTTTTAGTCTTTTAGGATGTCTCTTTTTCAGAATTACATTGCAAATTACACACTTGTAAAAATATTTGAATTCGAGATTTTGATCAAATATGACATCACGTTTGTAGAGAATATTGAAAAATTAGGTTTTATGTCTGTTTTTAAATGCTTCCAGATCTATTGATTACAAGAAGGAAGGATTGTTTGATTTTTCATGTAGTATCATAAAACTATGAGAAATCTGAAAGTTTGAATTCCTCTGTCAGTTTTGAATTATTACGGCGTTTTGACAGCCTTAAGGCTCTATTTTTACTTGAGATATATATGAACTATGTGGCAAGTTATGCATTAGAAATAAAAGTTGAACTTGAGATTTTGATCAGACTTGTCATTTCGAATATATGGAAGACGAAAAAAGTGGGTCTGGAAATTCTGTCTGCTGTCTGTCGTTGTCTCTTCAAACTTGGTACATAACGTTTAGTGGTCATCCCCCCACATGTTTTTTTATATTTTTTTAAACCAAAAATAACGGTTCTTGCCATACAATTTTAGTTAGCAATTTTAAATAATCGTATTTTTTCAAAAACGGTCCCACTTCTTTTCTTGAAAAAATTCAACTTTGGGTAGGGAACCATTTTTTCTAAAAGTGGTTAATAATGGTACCTCCTAAAGAACCATTTTTTTATTTTTAATATTTTTCAAAACAGCATGACTGATTTCAAAAAAATTTTTTATACAGAAGCTTCCACAAAATATAATAGTGTGTAGCAAAATAAAAGGAAATCATTTTTTTGGATTTTTAAAAAATGTTTCAATTTTTTTTTGAAAATCAAATATTTCGAAAGAGACATGATCGACTTGTTGGAAACTCGATACTTAAGAGTTTTTTAGTATACCTACTCTCTAAAATATATTAAGAACAAATTTTACTTTTATGAAAATATAACGGTACCTTCCATACAAAAGTTATAATACCTTTAAGGAAAATATTTTTTTTTCTCAAAAACGACTCCTACGATTTTGATTAAACTTTTTCCGTATGCTTAAATTAGTACGATCTACTTCAAAAAACTACACAACTTTACACTTAGCAACTATTAGTAGTACCTCTCAAATAAGTTCCAAAAATATTGTAAAGGGTCCGCCAAATAACTTTTGAAAATGCTATAAAAAAAACTACTGAATATTTTCTCAAATTTCTTTTTTTATTTGAAAGTACAATCCTTCCGGTTAATAATGGAAAATAATTTCATTCAAATGGCTGCTTCGCTAAATGGGCCTGCGATCGACTTAGAGAAGATGCCGATTTTGCCAAAAAAAAATCATCTTTTCAGATGAAGCTCATTTTGATCTTGGCGGGTGTGTAAACAAGCAAAACTGTCGCATTTGGGGCACAGAAAACCCGCACGCAATTGAAAAGCCGATACACCCAAAACGAGTCACTGTTTGGTGCGGATTTTGGTCCAGAGGCATAATTGGGCCATTTTTCTTCGAGTGGCCGTTACAGTCAATGGCGATCGTTATCGGGCCATGTTGAACGAATTTTCGTTCACAAAAATTGAAGAGGAGGATATTGGCAACATTTGGTTTCAACAGGACGGCGGCGCTACGTGCCACACAGCCGAAGCTACACTCCATGTAGTAGAAGCATTTTCAAAAAAAAAAAGTTATTTGGCGGACCCTTTATATCAAATTTTTCAAAACGTAAATTTTTGTAATTTAAAAAAAAGTTTCAAATTATTTTTTTTGAAAATTCGATTTCTCAAAAACAGGTTACCATTGTTTTTGAAATTCTATTTTTATATGCAAATACTCAAGATTTGATTGCCAAATGTTTTCCTCAAAAATGTTTTAAAATTTTGATACAAGTATAAAAAAATATTTTTTTTTAAATCGCTCCAACGATTTAATTTTTTTTCCAAGTCAACAACTATTAATGCTTTAAAACATTTTTCTCTAAATATTTAGTATGAAGGGTCCAGGGAAAAACGCCTCAAGTCCACTTTTTGAAAAAAATAAACTAATAATGACATCTTATAGATTTGTATGAGTACTATCTGATGTAGTATAGCTCTCTTCACATAGGATTTTTAAAACTCGTAAAATAGTACACTTAAAAAAAAAAACTTTTTTCCAAAAGTATCTTTTTTGCTCCAAAAATTAAACAAAGTGATTTTTAAAAAAGAAAAACTTGTGAATAGGCTTAGCGACAGATCAGGTAAATAATTAAAACAAACACAAATTAGATATTCAAACTACATCCGGTCGAGGTCCTGTCTAACAAATTGAATTGCAAAAACGGTCTAATGTCAAGCTTGTGGAAATTCCTTTATGTTCAAACTCTATTTTGAAAATCTAGAGGTAAAAAAGCAAAAAACCGTTTCCAATTATCATGTCCGGTTTTTTCAGAAGAAAATTTCAAATCAAAAAATTCAAAAATTTGGTTAAATTGTCGAAGGTCCTTTTGACTCATATCAGCTTATCATGCAAAAAATTCAAGATGTTAAAATCAATATGTTTGCTTACTTGAGTACTTCGTGCTCAACAAAAAAAAAATTGTTAGTTTTATTTATTTTTCTTAAAATTAGCCATTATTTTGGGAATTAATTTACAACTTCGTTTTTCTCGGAATCAATTCAAGTGGACTTAAGCCGTTTTTCCCCTTGACCCTTCATATTTTTATATACAATTTTCTTAAACCCTCAGCCTCTTGAACATAAGAGCAAGTATGTGCGACCCAGTTGTGCAAGTTAGCACACATTTTTGTGAGATTGGTTCTTATGAGCTAAACGCACAAATCTTTCAACATAACAGAATATTCTTAAGAGGGACATCCGACACTCTTACGATAGTAATGAACGAAACACATAAATCTGTCTACGAAGCGGAATAATTATTCTTAAGAGGTACCATCATAAGATAAGATAAACACCACGCCACGCACTTGAGTGACAAAACTATGGACGTTATCTGAGACGCTATTGAGGTTGATGGGATACGCTTAGGTTATCTTTAAGATGCTGTTCTTGTGTTAAGTCAGTTTAAAATCAACTCCGAAATAAAGAGGTTCATCCTCCACAATCTTTTTTAAAAAACTTAAAAATTATTTAAAAGTTTAATTTGCATTTTATTTTATTGTCGTAGCATGTATTTGATCCGAAATGGTAAACAAATGAATGGGCGATTTAGTAAAAATTTAGAAATCTTCCATTTTTGATTTGTTTGTCGGTTTTTGTAAATTTTTCCTGCAAACATTTCTAATACAATTTTGCAAACTATCCATTTCAGTAGGAAATTTAATTTTGAACAAAAAGGTTTAACCATAAAATTATCAAACTCCGCTTTGTTTCATAGCTATACCAAACATATTTAAAAAAAGCCAGTGTGACCATTCTCTCAGAAACCCAAGGGTGAATCTACTAAAATTTTTGGTTTTATTCACCTCATTTTCTGGTTGGATAGGTTTGCACTGATTTGGAGTTTTTGCGTTTATCTGCAATAGTTTTTTTATTTGATCATAAGACAAATATGTATGAGTTTTGTGTATCAAACTAAACATAATGATGATTCAAAAGTCCAAAATATTGATTTTCGTCATACCATCGTCTGTTGGTCTGTTTGTCTGTACGTCCAGCTAGAGCTTTATCAAATGGACCGCTTTGTTTCAAATTAAGTACAAAGCATTTTTATGTAATTCTCTAGAGGAAACATTCCAACTGTACTTTTAGGTAGATCTTGGTTTTATCAATTTGAAGTGGGAATAAACCATTGCAAGGAATCTGCGTTTCAGTTTTTTGACGGACAAGATACTCATGAGACCGGTTTTGATCAAATTTACCAAATTACAATAAAATATTTCTTCATTGAACATAATTATAGAAGCTATACATATATTTTTTGAAATGCAAAAATTAAATACGTGAGATGGTCACCACACAAACACTTATTATTATTTTATTGTCCTTATTCATAAATTTCAATAAAAAACGCCTACGTACATAGGTACGTGTTCAAAAAGTTTGCTGTTTAAGTATCATGCTCATGGTGCTTTGGCGGCATTATTTAACTATTTATTTTTGACACGAAATCAAGGGAAGGTATACGAAGATGTGGCAGAAAAGAAATGTTCGAAGAAAGGCCCAACTTGTTACAATTTAATTGCAACATTTACCGTTTTGCGTCAAAGAGGCTGCACAGTTTCATGTTTTTTTGACGTTATCAGGTTGTCAAGATCATTGGATCATGTCTTGGACTTGAATTGTAGTCTGAACTTTGTGTTGTTTTTTTTTTATATTAAATTTCGTAACCATCAGAAGTTAGATTATCATTTCGTTATGTGCGAAAAGTATTTATTTGGACTTATGAACCAAACGATCAATTTTTGTGTTAAACCAGTCGGAAGCACAAAGCGGATACTTTCTTTATTAAATTTGTGCATCTGCCAATAGTAAAAACAATAAACAAAAAGCTGATTAACTGCGTGTCGAAAATAAATACTTGTTTAATATTATTTGATTACTTATTATGTACATATTTTGAATTTTATTATGTCTGCCCCTAACGAGTTTATTCCTCATAGTTCACTTTCAAAAAGTTCTCAATCAACAAATAAATACAAAAATAATCTTTTCAATGTTACACTCCTTAAAAATATTAAAACCCAACAAACAGCTTGAATAATAAAATTTTTCAAATTCTATTTATGTAGGTATGTATGTATTGTTTTGTTACAAACTAACGGTAATCTTCAAAAAAATGCTTTTATCTCTTAAAGGTACATCTTAATTACAGAAATCTGGTTATACAATAATTTATTCTTGATGTAAAAATTTCATAATAATAAAATATCACTTAACCTACAACAGCTACTGCTACAGCCACCACAAAACACACGCCATTTCCACCTCCGTTCATATAACATTTACCGTAAAAGTTATTAATTTTAACTAAAGGCTGTAATGCATATATTTTTTTGAAATGGGTGATGTGCAGGAATTATTTTCAAACCTCAGCTTACAGTTATAATTACAAACAAAAATCAACAAAAACAGCTGTCACCATTTCGTCATGGTTGTTATGAAATGGTAGATAGCTTTTTCTCCTTTCTCATCGGTTTTGGGAGCCCCCTATTATCTCCAGGAAAACAAAACACCATTAAATAAACAAAAATAACTTGAAGATGAGCAAAAAAAAAGAAAAATCACTCTGACATTTTTCCCATCACTTTTTTGTTTCAACTTCTTTGGTTATTCACATTGCTCCGCTATTCGTCGTTAGCAACACACAAAATCACCGACATGCTATTGTTGCTTTGAAAAAATGGAACACAAAATAAAAGATACAACAACGGTGATGATCACATCCGAGAGACCATGTGCTTTACAGACGCCATTTTCAGGGCTGCCAATATACCAATTAGAAAAAAAAGCGAAATTTAATTTGAGAAACAAAAAAATGTATTTACGCCCAAGACACGGTATCGCTGCCAGGGGTTGGTCGCATATATAGTTTGCACATATACAAATTGTATGCTCAAAATTTGGAGCGGCATAAAACACTTTAACTTCGCTAATTTTGTGTGTGTTTTGAAGGTGGTGGTCAAAGAGCCGCGGAATCGCTGCCAGGTTGCTAGTATGAAGTTTGCACTGATGGAAAAAGCATCACAAAATTTGGAGCGGTATAAAACACTTTGAGTAAAACACTCACCAGCTCTCGGTCTATAATGTACTGCGCAGGTTGTCCAAATTAAATGTGTCGGAAATAAAAATTGCTGTGAAAGTAAGGACATATATACACGTAAACACAAACAACAAATATTGGAATTTGAAACTAATTTTGATACATGCGCAGAACTGAACAAAAGTCAAAACTCTAAAGCCAGATTCACATTATAGCTCTGATATCGATAAAGTCTCGATACGATAACATAATAAACAATGAGTATACTCACTTCATCGATTACTGGTACGATTTTGATCCTCTCATTGATTCTTATGTACAAATATTTTATTGTTGTGAAAGTGTATCGGTATCGGCACAGTGTGAATCTGGCTTAATAACAACCTTTAATATGTGTACTTTGACTCCTTATTATCCTACAGCGTTCAAAATCAATGTCCCTCCTCTAAAACCCTCCATGTTTAAACAAAATAAAAATTTAGTGTACGCTACTTATTTATAAGCAAACTATCCAAATGAATCTTTGGCAACCCTGAATATTCATAGTTTGCAAATGTTTTGTTTTTCATTTACCTAAGATATCGTCATATTATTCGTTTTTCTCTCTTTAATTTGAAAACAGCAACAAGTGTCTTTGGTATCGGTTTTGCAAAGACATTTTTCTTTCCCCTCACTTTTTCCACCCACTCCACCGGGAGACTCCAGTTCGGACGAGACTTTGTTTTGTGATTTGCTTTCGCTTTCAATTCAGATTCTTTTTTCTCTTATATTCATCCTACAGCTTGTTGTGGGATCTTATAGAGCTACCAAACACTACAATGTTTTTGTCGGGTTTATTGTTGTTCCGTTTCGTTTGTTGACCTTTTGTTGAGTTTGTTTATTTTGATCTGTTTTGTGGTTTTGTTCCTTCTTCTTGTTTTCTTGATTTTCGTTTCACTATTACAGCTAGCCTCCTTTTTGGTTAAACTGGTTCAAAGCGTACGCCAATACTGTCTTGAAGTGTGAGAAGGATTAATAGTTTTTAAAAACAAAAAAAAGAACATGACTTTCTCATTCACAAAGCCATGGAATGGAATTTTGACATTTCATTATTATTTTTTAGATCAGATTCGATTTTGTATTCATTTTAATAAATTGCTTTGTCATTATGAGGATCTGAATGGCAAATACAAATAACTACAAATATCAAAAACTGTGTAATTGAGGCCAAGGCGTAACATGAAAATGAAGGTGAAAGGGATTGTCTAATAATTGTATCGTGTTTAATCCCACGTGATGTTGTTTGTGTTTCGGTGTAGCCATTCATTTGAGAGACCTTTTTATGTTGAAATGTAACATGATATGATAATCTTAATAATTTTATCAAAAGTATAGTGACGTGTGTGTAATTTGTAAGCTTTAAACTTTAGCTATCAATTACAAATGTATGTACACAGAAGTTCATGGGTAAAAATGTAGTAGACAAATATTAAATAGCTCATATTTCCACGAAGATTTGATAAAATCAAGTTTCTGCATCAGCTCTTTTGTTAAGAAAGTAAATATGTATGTGAATAGTTTGTTGAGGGTTAGATAGTAGTTTTAAGGCTTTCTTTACATAAATGAAAAACAAACGAATTTTGCATGATATTAGTTCAGTGTAGCATGCGCGACACAGATTATTTTATAGAGCAGGATGTTTGAGAAGAACAAGGCACTCAATATAGAAAAAAATATATCAAAAATTCATTATTCATATTGAAAAAATTGAATTGAAACCGAAATGAACTTGCAAACATAGGTCATCAACAAGTTTTCGAGAAACTTGACGATCAACAGGTTAATTTCTTCCTGATACATCAAAGCCAATAATTGAGAGTTAACTATGCATCCTTATTATGTAAATGTTTCTGACCCAGTCATGCGTCATTATCATGCTATCAATCCCACATATCTAATTGGTTTTTAATTCAATTTGAATACCTACCCCTTGTTACAAAAAAAAAAATAAAATCAACCTGCATCATTTTTCAGATTCCGGTATGCAGTTTTATATCTTTAAATACATTTTCTAAATCAGCGCATCCTTACAATCACAAAATATACTTTTACTTATCAAAACTTGAATAACAAATCACTCTCAGCTAATAGAGATAAAATATTACAACATCAGGCATAAAGGCACGTGGCATTACAACAACAACCATCTTACAAAAGCCGTAAATCAAGATGAAGCTCACCACAGCCTATCAGCATCAAACTGGACAGTACAACAACTATATATAACTAACAGAGATGAACTAGCAACGCAACTTTATAAACAAGTCAAGGGGCTACGTGCAGCTAGTTCTTTATAATACTGATGATGACTACCTTCGTAAAGTGTCATCTACACAGTGAATCTACAAAACCACATTGTTACTGTAGCCAATAACCAAAGCAGTGATTGTACATGAGAACCTATAAACCTAACGAGGAAATTGGAAAATTACACCAATCGTTTCGAACCTATACTGACAAAAATTACCTAATTGTTATGCTGACTTCTGTCAGCGCAAAAAAATTGGTTAGTGGGACATTTTAGTGACACCATCAACAACGATGTTATTCAGCAACAACAACAATTGGAATCATTATGCTTCGCTGTTCGTGTATAGATAAAAGCAAAACACACAGAACCAACTCCCTTTGTCGGAAGCCGGGTCTTGATTTCTTGATGATTACCAACACTTTTTTTGTGTGTGTTTTTGCTGAGATTTCCAGTCAATTATTCAAATGATAATTGCAGCTCTCAGTGTTGCTATAATTATATATGCCTAACTGTATATGCCAGTTTTAGTGAATAGATAAAACTATTTTGCTTACTTCATTGAAGGCACTTCAATTCTTAAGGGACTTATTCTAGCAACAATATCAATGTGAAGCTTTGTTTTTACAGCTTGCATCAAAATACTATGTGCCTGTGTAGGGGGTGTAACTTTGGGTACAAACAATAATTATCAAAGTGTCGTTAATTTTTTGTGGGAGTTTCTTGAAGAATTATTTTAATGTTCAAATACACTTAATATAAGGTTTTTATTGGATTTTAAATGAATCATGCATAAAATTAAAGATTATTTATAGAGACTGAATTAAAATTAGACAGTAATTTGACCTGTTTTTTAGGTAAGTTACTTAAGTTTTTTCTCATAGGGCCTTCGCACACTGACACCCATATTACTATTGTCAATTATCAATTTGATAGTTGGTAAATTTCAAATTCGATGTTTAAAACCTCAACTGGATAGAAGTTTTGATCATTAAGAACAAGAAAGATAGTTGCGAAACAGAGTAAAATTAAGAATATCAAGAAAATAGTTGAATAGTAGAGAATATTTGATTAGTTAAAAAAAAAATTGAGTTAAAAAAAAACAATTTTCAAGGTTTATCAACTATCAATTTGATAATTGGCAATACATTTTGAACCAGAGAATGCCCAAGAATGTATGGGCAAAAAACCCAAAGTCGATGAATCATATGTGGATTGAAAGGACATCAATTGTTAATAAAACAAATATGAAATTTCTTTCTTAAAAAGTTATCCCCGAGACTGGCTACGGCAATTTTTGTATTTTCAATATAATTTTTTTTTCATGAAATCCATTGGTTAGGGCAATACATAAAAGGACACATGTACACAATTATCTAACCTAATGAATGCTACCCTTTACCCTTTTATATGCGGTAATAAGAGCTCTAAAGTACTTGAGAGTGCTAGGACGCCATATGGCCCTAGGCTCAATGATAGGAAAATCCCTATGCACACCTCCGCGTGGTAGAGGGCGGGTAACGCTAACGTGCAGGGGGACCGAATGGATGCCGGGATAAGCAGACAACCCAGCGTTGCTGGTCAGGGCACAAACTTGTCCTTGGGATGGTTAAAAGCCCCCTTAAGACGGATGAACTGCAGGTAGCGGTCAACGGCATGATAGTCTGGTGGCGGAGGAGCTTTTTTGGTAAAAGGCCAACGGCAGCAGCAGGTAGCGTCTGTAACCCATATTGGGCGGCTACAAAAGGCGTCTGTTTTCCCATAGTGGGCGGCCTCGAGCAGTTATGTGTTTGACCATACAAAAGGCGGGTGTGCCTGTCAAATCTGAGCTTATGTATGTTATTAATCATATCTCGGAAAACACCATGGTGGAAGGATATAAGCAAATACATGAATTATGACAACAAATGGAAATGAGTCCCCAAGAGGTAATCTTTTTATAGAAAATCCTTCTGTAGCTTCGGTTGCAGTAAACCGCACATCGGATTTGGGGGTGCGGCATCTTTCATGTACGAGCGTCAATCAAGACGCCATAATAATAAGTGAATCGTCGACAAATAGAAGAAGTCTTTCAAGAAGCGCAAATGTTACTTTTGGCTACCGCATACGTACGAAAATCGGAGCATGGAACGTTCGATCCTTGTACAGCGATGGTAGATACGAGCAGGTTGAGCGTGAAATGCTTCGTCTAAACATCAGTATCCTGGGCATAAGCGAAACTAAGTGGAGAGGAAGAGCTGAATACAGATCAGACACTGGACAGACGAGAATGCTGTATTCCGGGGAAGATGAAAGAGAGGGTGGCCAAAGACTGCATGGTGTCGGAATTATGTTGAACGAAGAAGCGAGGCGTAGTTTGATCTCCTGGGCGCCCATTTCTGCGAGATTAATGACAGCAAGGTTTCGTTCAAAAATTCGTAACGTCACAATTATTCAGTGCTACGCCCCCACAAATGGAGCGACCGAGGAAGACAAAACCGCGTTCTACACTCATCTTAACTCGGTTTACAGTAGTGTTCCGAGAGCCGACATCATAGTCGTTATGGGAGACCTCAATGCCCAAGTCGGTTCAGACAATTACGGACTGGAACGCGTGATGGGAAGAAATGGCTTGGGGTCACGGAATGAAAATGGTGACTTGCTTGTCGACTTTTGTAACGCGAATCGTCTTGTGATAGGTGGGACTGTATTTAAGCATAAGACGTGCAACAAAATTACCTGGGTGCATCCGGATGGTCAAACCGAAAACCAAATTGATCATATCATGATTCAGCAGCGATGGAGGAAGTCTATGTGTGATGTCCGGAGTATAAGAAATGCCGATGTGGGAAGCGACCACCATTTGGTTCTGATGAGTCTCAAACTACGAACCGCTGCCGTACAAAAACCAGCGCAGGATGCAGCAAGGAGCTCAAAATTCATTACGAATGCTTTAAATGACCCCAACATATGTCGAAACTATGTCACCACCCTTAACGACAGAGCCTCGTCATTAAACGGAATCCAGAATTCAACAATTGATGAGATGTGGGGTGAAATTAAAAGTGTTTTTATGGAGGCTGGATCCGAAACTGTACCCAAGCGAACGAGACGTAGAGACTCTTGGATATCCCAAGACACCTGGGATAAGATCGAACTTCGCAAATCGTTGAAAATCCAAATAAATGCTGAAGCAGATGTTCAACGAAAGGCTGACTTGCGAAGAGAGTACCGCATTGCACATAAGATGGTCTATCGCTGTGTGAGACGTGACAAGAGGGTGAAGGTAGATGGACTCGCAGATAATGCGGAAATCGCTGCCAGAAGAGGAGATATCCGGGAATTGTACCAAATAGCCAAAGATGTTATCGGGAAAAAAAGCAACACCAATCATCCTGTAATGGATGTGGATGGCACACTTTTTGTATCAATTGAGGATCAGCTTCGTAGATGGAAGGACCATTTTTGTGCCCTGCTAAATGAGGATTCAGTTGAGCAGAGTGCTGAAGTGCCCCAACTGAACGAGATGCGCAGGTCCTATAGGGGTATTGACATCGAACCCCCGTCAGAATCGGAAATCCAGACATCAATAAATCTCCTCAAAAACAACAAGGCAGCTGGACTGGACGGAATACCAGCTGAATTCCTGAAAGCCGATTCCGTAACAGCGGCTAGTATTTTACATCCGTTGATAAAAAACATTTGGGAAAACGAAAGCTATCCCAGGGATTGGAAGGATGGTGTGATTGTTAAGTTGCCAAAGAAAGGTGACTTAAAGAATTGCAACAATTGGCGTGGTATCACTGTTTTGTCCGTTTTCCCAAAACTAATGGCAACCATCATTCTCGAGCGAATAAAGGAGAGAATCGAGTCTACACTCAAGAGGCATCAAGCTGGCTTCCGCAGTGGTCGATCGTGTGTCGACCATATCAACACCCTGCGTATCGTCCTCGAGCAGTCGATGGAATTTCAATCACCGCTTTACCTCATGTTCGTGGATTTTGAGAAAGCCTTTGATCGAGTTAACCGAGAATGTATATGGAGATCGTTGCTTGGTAGAGGAATTCCACCAAAAATAGTTGCCATTATTAAAGAGTCCTACAACAACGCAAGGTGTTTTGTTTTGCACAATGGGCAGCTATCCGACTCCTTTGTAGTGCAACAGGGTGTGAGACAAGGGGATGTTCTATCGCCAATTCTCTTCCTGCTGGCGATGGACGACGTATTGACGGCCAGTGTAGGTACAGCAGAGCGACAGGGCATTCAATGGAGACCGTTCGAAAGGCTCAGTCATTTAGACTATGCCGATGACATATGTCTACTGGCAAATAACATCAGTGGGCTGAACGGGATGTGCCAAACACTGCAAGTGAAGGGAGAGTCGAGTGGTCTAAGAATAAACAGCAAAAAGACAAAAATAATGCTCACAGGCCGCTCCACACAGCAGCGTATTATTCTACAGGAGACGCCAGTTGAAGTAGTGGAACAGTTCAACTACCTTGGCAGTATTGTCTCTGCAAACGGTGGTACGGATCTGGACGTTAAAAGTAGAATAAATAAAGCTCGTGCTGCCTTCGGTACTCTGTCCCCAATCTGGAAATCAAGTCAAATCTCCTTACGCACTAAGTTGAGATTCTTCGAATCCAATGTCAAATCCGTGCTGTTATATGCTTGTGAAACCTGGAAAGTCACGTCTATCATTTCGAAGAAATTGCAGGCTTTTGTGAATCGCTGTCTTCGCCATATCCTAAAGATTCGCTGGCCACAAATAATATCAAATGAGGAATTGTGGCGCAGGACAAGTCAAGAGCGGCTGGACGTCGACATAAGAAAGCGTAAATGGCGTTGGATTGGTCACACACTGAGGAAACCAAACAATGAAATTGCAAAGCAGTCCTTTGAATGGAATCCTCAGGGTGCACGGCGGGTTGGAAGACCAAGAACAACATGGAAATCAACTGTCTTAGCGGAAGCAGAATCCCAGAGAAAGACGTGGCCACAGCTAAAGTACCTTGCAGCAGACCGTGAAGGATGGAGACGTTTTGTTGACGCCCTATGCCCCAGCCGGGGTTACAGGACACGATGATGATGATGAATAAGAGCTGATGCAATTTTAAAATTCACTATTATCCATTCATCGCTGTTTTGCTAAAAAAAGGATTTTAAAATTAAAATGTGCATTTTTGTGAAACCGAGACTTATAAGCACTCTTAGAGCTTAACTGACTTTCGTTCCATAACGTTTTCATCGCACCAAGTTTTAATACAAAAAATAATCAGGGAACAAAATTTCGTGTTCGTATGTTTTATCTTAATCTACGCTGGTTTTTTGGGCATTCTCCTTTATTTTGTAAATCTTGCACCTACATACATACATTATACATACATACATACGTACATACAAAATAAATCTTGTTAAATCTTCATAGAGCAAATAGTTTTCATTCGTGACTCGACTTTATTTTTCTTCATAAAGCCTAATTTATACATCAAAGTGAAGAGAAATTGAAATCCATGTGAAATGTCAAAAACTTCGGAGTGAAAATACTAATCGTAAATCCTTGTGGATTCTATTTATATTTTTCGATCAATGATTTTTCAGTTTCGTCTATTCAATTATGTCAACGGATTTATTCCAGGTTCAACGGTTAGGAAGTTATAAAATTGCATAGTTTCTTCCTACTTTTTCCCATACAATTTATATAGAAAAAACAAAATGGCGATGAGGGACATCCAAATGTTAAAATTTTGAGCTAATTTTTTTAGAGTCATTTTTTTGAGCCTCTTTTTTTTGGGCCTATTTGAATTATTTCTTTGGCTAGAAATATTAATTAAGTCTTAAGATTTATCTGTTCATCAAAATAATAAGTGATTTTACTTCCTTAACGTCTCAAAATCAATCATTAAAATTTTCAATGATGAGTTTCAATGATAGCTATAACTGACGCCTAGCTCGAACTTTTTACCCATATCCTTGAACTCCCCTCAAATTAATACTGTATTTATATATTTTTTAACTCAAATTTTAGCTAAGCTCTCTCTAACTCAAAGTTATTTTGATATTATATCCCGTGAAAATTTGAATTAGAGATAGTCGACTTTCAAATCTATCTATTTATAATATAATACACATAATACAAGTGTACCTAAAGATTTTCATACGATTTTCCTAAGCGTATTAATATATAGAAAATTTTTGATTCTGCGACGAGCAAGTAAAAATGAAGGATTTCATTTGTCTAGAAAAATTGCTATTTTTTCTAAACAATTCGATTTTCTTCTAAGCAGAATCAATTTTTGGTTGGAAGGAATGCAACATAAAATAAATAAGATTACGTACGTAAGTACTCGTTCTTATGTTCAAGATACTAAGAGTTTAAGAAAATTGTTTATAAAGACATGGAAATTATAAGAGAAAAATGTTTAAAAGCATAAATACGATGTTTAAATTAGCTTTAATAACTTGATACTTCTTTTTAAGCGAAAATAAAAATGCACCAAGAAACAGGGCTAATATGTATAATAGACCTATTCACTTTTTTTAATCACAAATCAGTCTCAAAACCATGGTTTTTATACGTAGATCATTTACTTGAAATTTGTTTTTTTTTTTTCTCTAAGCAATACTAATGATAATTAGCCTTAATTCAAATTGGTGGTGAAAATTAAAGTAAAATGTCCACCGAAAATGCTAACTTTAAATGACTTTTAATGAAATATCATTTTTGCAATGAAATAAGTTAATTACTTTCAAACGGTTCAAAGTAAAAATGTCACTCAAGATTCTAGTTTCTTTGCTGCACTTGTAGCACTTATTGGATATTCTGAGGGTTTTATTGATACGACTGAAAAGGAAGAGGAAGAAGATCATTTCGAGTATAGAAACGAAAATGATTTTTATGGACTCTGTTCCAATGGAATAAAAATAAATGTTTGCAGTTCCAAAACAATTGGTGAATAAATTTGGTATTTTGTTGGTCATGTCATCAAATTTAAGCTTAATTTCACTAATCAAATTGTAAAGTTGAAATGGATGAAGATTTATTTAAATATTAAACAAAATTAATAAATTAACTAATTCCTATGGGGACTTTTATTTTTCGTGATTTACTAATTGCCAGAAAGTATATACATACATATATTATTGTATATATTTTCTAGCATATATATTTCATGGAACTTCAAATTAAAATCGTGCAAATTTTATTGCGATTCAAAACCTTGAAAATTTCGTAACAAAACTTGAACAGTAAAAAAAAAAACAATAATATAATAAAATCCGTAAAGAACAAATACAAAAAAAAAAAGATTGTAAACTCTCTTATGCGCGCCTCTTGATGATCAATCATATTGATTTTGAGATTTTGATCTCCCACGTGATTATGATTGACATACCTACTGCTTGTCTATCTTCGGGGGATCATAGTTTCATCAATAAAAAAATAAAAAAAATCAACTTGTCGTTCCATTTAAGTGACGTTCACCCGAGACTTAAATATTTTCAAATAAGTAAAATAGTGGCAACGAACGATGTAACGCATCTACAGAAAGAATAGTAATTATGAGCTCGAAAGTGTAAATAAGTAGATATCTCTTAGACTAAGACTAGAAACAGCAAATTTTAGGTGTGAGGGATGAGAACAGAAAGAAAAGTATAGGAGTTGAAAGCTTGAGTAAAGTTTATTCAATAAATCAAATTCTTGCAGTCCATAACCGGGGCTTTGCTGATTGAACAGTGCATCGAAAACAAAATATGAATACAATTTCGAAAGTATAAAATGGGGTGTACCCCTCCCTAAGTAATGCTCCTCTGCGATCACGGACCATGCAATCCCAAATTATTTTAGTTTATAGGTTGACCGTTAAAAGTCCCGTTTTTTCACTTTGGAATGTGAATTTTTCAAGCGCGTGGCGAGCTATTAAAAGAAAAGCATTATTTTTAAGTACCTAGTTCGAAAAGTTTTTCATTTGACTATTTCTGAGACTAAAAACAAGGATTTTAAAGGGATAGCATGAAATTTGAGAAATGTTTACGGGATAGTTTTTCTAGGTCGACAAAAGGGATAATACTTCGAAAAAAAGGATAGCTTTCAGATTAAGATATTCATTTCACTCTTTAAATTCTTAATTTGGAAAATATTCAGCCTTTATACCTTGTGTGTTTCTCATGAAATTTGCGTACAAACAATCTTACAAACAAACAAATTTTAGGGTACCTAAACCAATATACGTTGCTGATTGCCTTGTTGGCAATCAGCTCAAACGATTTTCATCAAACTTCATAGAAAAGGCCAACGATAGAATAAAATAAAACCGTAGGTACAAATGGATCAGAAAAAAAAAAGAATTAGGCACTTCCATCTTTGAAATCGTTATTTATAGTCTCGATGTTCCTAGCAAATCAAATTTAATAAGAACACCACCATGGGATGGCCATGGTTTATTGTCAGGTACAAGGCCGAAGAAATGTTGCTTCATTAGAATATGTTCAATGTTAATTGATGCAGGCTTGCAGCCTGTAATGCATTTGAATAGCTTCCATACAAGAGACAAAACTCCTTTTATTGCGTATTTTTTTATTCCTGTTCTGGACAGTAGGTTTGCCGTCATAAAACTCGAATAACAAGCAAAAACATTTAAAACAATTCAAAAAATAATCAATGCACTTAGTATGGATTACAGACTATTAAGAGTTCATCGTCACCTACTTAGAAAGAGAATCCTCCTACCAAACATGTTAAGCAATTATAAATTGTTATGGAAACCAAAATTGAGAAATGAAAATACCAGATTAACTCACAAATCACTTTTTTATTAACTTACTGACCGCAAAAAGTCGCGAGCTCGCACGATCCTTAATTTTTTGTAAAAATTATTAAGTAAATTTATTATCTCCTAAGCTAAAAAAACTCAGTTGAGAGATAACGAATAGGGTACAAATTGCCTCGCAAAAAACCAACATTTCAAATTGTAAAATATTAAAATGCTTTCAGAACAATAACAATGTATTTGATATCATCATCATGAGAAGGTCCTTCACCTAATTTAAATTTTTAATATACTACAAATCCTTTTAAGTAGTTTCCACATCTCATCAATGAACCACTAACCTCGTTTTTCAAAGAAAATAAAAAAATACATTCCAGACAAACAATAAACTTAAAAAAAAAGAAACTATGACAATGACATTCTCAGGTCCAAATGTAGTGTCGGAACATTTACCACCTACTTAAGTCACTCAACCATTTCAGAACTCCTACTTTGATTCAGGCATAACCACTAAAAAAATATATTTAAATATTATAAAAGTATCCCACATTATTATGAATCACCTCGCAAAATGCGTGGGAATTTTTGTAAATTTGTGTTAATTTGTATCTTTCTTTCGAGAATTAAATACAAAAATTGGTGACATTACAAGTTGAATCAGTGTGGTTTGGGATTTTTAAATTTGCTTTGCCGCAATGACGCTTCCAGTAGAAGAATCTTACACCACATCACCAGCCATAATAGATATTAAAATAAGCAAACAACAACAACTCCACCTAGATTTATTGAAGATATAGTCTTGCCTGCAGTTATACAAAACCTGCTATAAGGCCTAAAGTATAGATAAGTACTTGGTCAATGTGCTCATGCAATATTTATTTTTTTCATTTTCCATGTGGAACTGGAAGTTGTTTGAGCATGGATTGTCAACTCTAAGGTAACTGGTGCCAAAAAGTAGTTTTCGTAAGAGTATTTTAATCAAAAAATCCTGTTACTAAGGTGAAACCTATGGTGTTATACACCAAAAGAAAAGTCATTTAATGTTCTTCTTTCATTTAAAACTAGAAGGGCTCTGAAGAGCTTGGTTGCCAAAATATTTCAATCGAAGTTTTCTGGTTCTCGATCCAATCCCCTGCAATCTTATCTGGTAAGCATCGAGTTATAGACGAAAAGCCTATTAATTAATAGCTATTGAGAAATAAGACCATAGGCTGCAGCGGAGTAAGACTTGATTACCAAAGCTTGTTTCTCTTTGCCACTTATTTCTTCGATTGCCACCACTGTTGTTCATTTTATAACATCTTAATGCATTCACTTAGCAACTTTGCTTCTCAGTTTCAACAAAGGTCATGTCCAACATCTGCGATATAAATCTAATAGAATGTTAAGTAAGAAGAATTATCTAATTGCACAGAAAGAATCTATAACAAGAAGGGTGAAAGCCAAGTCAAAAGTTGGATGAAATAATCCTCTAAAGACAAAGCAACAAAAAAAAAACGAAAAATGTTTTAGGCTGAATTAAAGTTCATGGTTCTGTCGGGAGTTGTGGTGATGAAGGTTTTGTGGCTGCGAACCTCAAAGAGGTGTGCTGACTTTAGTCTCGTCTCCAACTATGTACCGTCAGCATTTCCATAAGCAACTCGCGGTCACCATATAAGGAATCAAATAGTCTGCGAGATTCTATTAATCTTTGCGCGGCGAGTCTCTCTGGCTCTGACTAATGTTCACTGATAGATAGTTGACTATTAATTTCCTTATTGGATGGGTCAGCTCAGCTTAGTCAAGCCGAGCCATGTGAGGCGGGTTCAATCTTCTTCAATTATATTTTCAAACGAAGCTTCTTATGGTCTCGCAGAGGAAAGACCAGATCTATTTACAAGATTTTTTGAGCAGAAAAAGTCGCTTAGACTCCCAACCGAAGCATCTGGTCAAGTCAACTCTGTTATAGGTATGGTGGAACAGATTGCTTGAGATGTCGCTGTCGTCGTTGTATTACGCCGAAGACCTTTGGCATTTCTTGAGAGTTTGTTTATCTTCCCTCGAGCGATGCTTAGGTAATAATCTTGTTATAGTCTGCATTGCATATGTATTATGCATAGAAATGTTAAACAAATTATTTATAAATCAATTAAAGACATTGTTTTCTTTAGGATACAGTGAGGTACTTATTCTAATTTTGAATCTTCTTGTATAAAAGATATAAAACATTTGACTCATAAAAGCGATTTTTATGTTTCGGGTGTGGAATGTGAATCACCACTAATTGTAGTCAAAGGAATTTCGCGTAGGGGTTTTTGGTTTCAAATAACAAAGAAGAAGTAAGCCACAACCCACGCTGTCTGATATAAAATATAAAAGAATACAGAAGAACACATCAACACCAATTTTATCTATTTCTTAGGCTAATTTATTTTTTTTTTCTTTCAAAAAAATCTTGTTTCATAAAAAATTGCATAAAGATGGTAAATACCTACAAACAGTTGGCAAGTTGGATAATTGCGGTCGTCAATGATTTTGTTTTGTTTTTAATAAATTAGCAGAACGAAATTTATGACTTCCAAGGTGGACCAGTATCATCATCAGCTATAAGAAGCTAAGATTTTCATGATGCATTTAATTTATTTTTATTTTAATTACAAGTGGCATTAAAAAAGCTTTAATTTGGGTATAATAACGTTTATCTTGCTAAGCGGTCTCTTGAAATTAAATGCAGAAAGGTGTCATTTAGATAAATAACGTTGATGCTTAGTTCTTACCTGCGTGAAATGTCACATATTTCACAGCTTGTTTTTGAATTTCACTACTTGCAATAAATAACACACGAAAATAATGAATCCAATGTGCTTTTTAAGCTTTAAAACAATTCGCCGTTCGTCAAAATCTAGCAACTCAAAAGTTGGGTTTCAAATCTTACTAGTGAACAAATTGAAATTAAGCAACAAAACCTAACTCTTCTCATGTTTCCTTTCAACATGCCAATGTGTAGCTATATTTTAGGATATCTCGCGAAACCCAGGTTTGAATTCTCCTGAATACTCCTCAGACTCATTTCACCGATACGCATCGTATTATTCTAAAGGTGCGTATCTATTTGAGAGTAAAGTGACAGCAAATAACTCTTTCGAAAGTAGAACTCGCAAGTAGACACAGTTATGAAAGTAGCTCACAGAGGATTAGACAGCTATTCGAGATTCACTGTCGAGAGGTTTTTAGTAAAAGTTCACTCAAAAATTAGCTAAAATCAAGAAAAACAGTGTTTTTAACTAACCCTGAGGCCACAGTAGCAAGTATCGGGTTTTTCAATAAGAGCGCTACAAAAGTATTTTTAAATAAAATATAAACGGTTTTGGATATCAATGAAATTCTTTATTCCTGTGAAAGTACGTTCGATGCCATTATGTATGTAACTCGATTTCTTTTGCATGGCCACCACGCTTGCAGAAGTCCAGACGCTGAACCCAATTTTCGATGGTTTTCAAGCATAAATCGGCCGATACTGCTGCAATTTCACGTTCGATATTCGTACGAAGTTCATCAATCGTCGCTGGCTTGTTGGCATAGACCACAGACTTGACGTAGCCCCACAGGAAATAGTCTAACGGCGTCAAATCGCACGACCGAGTCGGCCAAGCGACTGGACTATTTCGTGAGATAACACGTTCTCCATACTTGGTTTCCAATAAATTGGCTCTGACATTCACTGTGTGGCTTGTGGCGCCATCCTGTTGGAACCACATGTCCTCCAAGTCCATATGATCCAATTGGGGCCAAAAATATTCGGTTATCATTGAACGGTAGCGATCCCCATTCACAATAACGTGCCGGTCTTGATCATCACGGAAGAAGTACGGCCCAATGACGCCGCCGGCCCATAAACCACACCAAACCGTAATTTTTTCGGGATGCAATGATGACTCATGGAGTACGTGTGGATTGCTGCCTGACCACATATTTTGTTTATTGACGAAGCCATTCAGCCAGAAAAGAGCCTCATCGCTGATTGGACGTAGCGCTCTTAACGTTGAGGCCACTGACTCCGAATTTCGGTAGTAAATTTTAATAATTTCGACTCGTTGTTGGCTCGTATATCTTTCCATCATGAAATGGAAAACCTTACTGAAGAGAAATGTCAAAAGAGCGGCAAGAAATATGGCGTCGTTTGCTGTCCCTGTCGCTCTACTTTTGTAGCGTCCCTGTTGAAAAACCCTTTATTTAAGTATAATTTCTATAGACTCATATTTCTCTATGAGTTGTTTTTTTTTATTCCAAAATTCAGTGTTAAGTCATTAGGACTCTTGACAGATAATTATGAAATATGAACTATGTATGTATGCTGGAATGCTATGAGTTAATCTCCGATTCTAATCTAAACTGGTGTTTATGTTCGAGTGACACCCAAAACGTTCCAAAAGTCTAGAATCAAACTTCAACTCTCTGCTAGTTACCACTTGCAAGTTAGCTCTCGTGGGTAGATTGAGTGCTGCACATGGACAGGCAGCTAATAGCGTACGCAGGATCTCGATCAGGGGGCAAACTCATTAAAAAAATTGTAAAGCTACAGAAATCTAGTATTGAAATGAAGAAAAAATTACCAAATGTATGAAATATATTTTGATAACGGCATGAGAGCAAATACACCTCCAGCTCCCTCTTGTGAACTTGCCTGGTGAACTCGCTTCCATATAATAGCCCTGTTTTGTTGAGCTGCCAATAACTTTACCTTTTTTCTGCAGTCAAATGTGACTAGCGAAGAATGCTTTGGAACGATTTGGAACTATAAAATTCTCATACAAAAAGAGCTTTATAAACCAATTTGTTCCGTATCTTTTTGTTGAAAAGCGTTCGCTGTTTATAGTTTTCAACAAAACACGGCTAATATCTTGTTTGTTCCAATTTTGGTAAATATTTCAGTAGTCGATATTAAACAACAGCTTCACTTAAAAATCGCTTGGGGCACAAAATATGATAAGTTTGTGAATCCGACAGATAATAGTTGTTTCTTTTCAAAAGCTATTAAATGAATCAGTCTTTTAAGACTTCGCCACCAACTTTCGCATTTACAACAATAAAATTGACATTTTAAAAATCCTCAAAACATCAACATGTGAAATTGCTTGTTTTTATTACTTTTCTAATTGCGTGATCTAAATGCCAACCATGCAAGTTGATTTAATTACTTAAGGAAGATGCAATATTTCAATCGCCACGAGTGACAGATTTGTCACTGCATAACATGCATCGTCTCATAAAATTTGCCGAAGTACAATATTTCGATGTCACACCAAACAACAACAATAATTTTCCCAGAGGTGCAACATCTCCATGCGAGTAGCATGCAATGTGCAAGCGCAACACCGAGTGACTTTGAATTAATTAACATTTGAATCAAGTCACTGCTCTGAGCTCTGCTATTCAAGAGTGGGGCTCCGGATTCTTTGAAACGCGCTTGGTAAGTAAGACACCTTTGATCGCGTGCAGCAACTTTGCTCTGCGTCGCGTTGCCTCGTTGTCGTCTTCGTCACCAATGTCTCTCTTTCTACATAAAATATAATTCACGTGACGCCAGGGGGTGGCCTCTGCGACGATTATTCTAATAGATTGTCTTCGGGAGGATAGGTTGGATGGTAAGAAGGTATAAGAATACGAGTTTATTTTATGAGTATATCTCAATTGGAGTTCTGTAACAAATTCTTTCAAAACCTTTTGACGTGTGAATCGGAAGATCATTCCTGCCCCGAACCCCGCTTTATATGGGTAGTTAAAGCATTATAATACTGGTTCAAGGAAGCCATAGCAATTTGTAGTTTCCGAAGTTATTGTCATAAAATATTTTTGTTTTTCTTTGTCATGATTTTATTACCCCGGCTATTACCTATTGCGGGTTGATGGGAACTTGTGTGAGACGGATAGGATTTTCTATCCAAAAAAGATTGAGTGCTAATTGAGCAGTTGAGTTATGAAATTGTGGGTGGTAATTGACAATCCTGATGGTGGTTTATGGTTATTTAGAATTTATAGGTCAACATGAAGTAAATAATGGCTGTTTATGTGTTGCCAAAGTAGGTTTTTGTTTTCCGTTGAATTAGTGTTTTTTTGATTTATTTTTAAAATAGCTTTTGTACCACAATTCGTGTGTAAATTTTAAATCTATAGACGAGTCGTCAGAGTAAAATTTACAACTTAACACTTCACATCAACTTGGATTTTGAAACAAAATTTATTTTATTGGCAAATTTCAACATCTTACAAGTGCCTTTTACCTTTTGCCGATATTTAAAATGTTTCGTGAAAAAGATTTCGAAGTGCGTAATTTTATTTTTGATTTCGTGGAAAGGAGGAGTATGTGTTTGAGGAATCGTTGTTTAATCTATTACCTTTGTATATAAATTCTATATACAATGCTATTACTATATGCCACTACCGCCTTCGTCGAATAGGTGGCAGAAACGGTAAAACTTTTGACACTTGAATTTTGTATTTTTTTTTTTTTATTTATGTTTTTTAATTAAAACATCAACTGAATAATTAAACCCTGGGTTCTATCGATTGCCAAGAATATTCAGTCAAGAATATTAACATACACCAATGAAAATTCAACTTGAAAAGGCACTTTCGGGACAAAAAGTGTCAATTGTAATTCAATTCTAAAAATTTTTACTTGGTGTTGGGTCAAACGGTAACATTTTTAACATATTGAACTTCAAAGGGTGACATTTTTACTTGCGATATTTTGGGTTTGGATCAAAAGGTGACAAATTTTAAATAAAACTTATTGGAAATCTAATAAATGCAATAAATACAGTTTGCTTAAGTGACGCACATAAAGAGAAAAAAATAAGAAACTGGGCAGACATACCCTTAGTTTTACTTTTCTTAATTTTTGAAAGAGAACAAAAATTAATGAGTGAAAATGTCACCTTTTGTTTATAAGCTCCTGAATTAGTACTGCCCGTAGATTTCTCTTTGTTCTTCTCTGAATCTTCATCGATTGCAGGTTTGGTGATTTGTTAAGATAGATAGATTTTTTATTTCATTCTTTAAATTATACAAATTACATAGTTTGCTACCGCTCAGTTAACACAGAGATTTGATATTTAGGTATATTATATCTTTCTACTGAATAATTATTTTTAACATTATTATAAGTTTATTTTGACAAGAGAAAAGTTACATTCTGAAGGAAAATTGTGATAAAAACCTTCAATTTAAAGAAAAAAAAATAAAAAAAAAATATAATAATGATGGTTAAGGAGTGTGTATTAAAACTTAGAACTATTTAGCAATATTTAGATATAGAAATAAAAAAGAAAAATAAATAAATAATAATCACAGATGAATACAATCAGATATAATGTATATTCTGATACAAAAAAGTAGTTTATATGTAGGTTAACAAATTTAATTAATTTAATTTAACGAATGTCAATCCAAGCGAGAAAAATAATCAAATAATTGAGAAAAAATACAAATTTGAAAACGTAAATGGATAAATAAGTATAAACGAAAAATAGGTAAATAAATAAATAAATAAATAAATAAATAAATAAGTAAATAAATAAATAAATAAATAAGTAAATAAATAAAAACATAAATAAATAAATAATTACAAAAAAGAAAACAAAAATAAATTAATAAATAAATAATTTAAAGAACAAACAAAACAAAAAAATAAATACCTTTATAAATAACATTACATAAATAAATAAATAAATAACATAACATAAATGATTAAATAAATACAAAAAAGGAAAACATAAATAAATTTATATGTAAATAAATATACATAAATAATTTAATAAATAAACAAATACATACATAAGAAAAAAACAAGTTTAAATAAATAAATAATTTGATTGCATACTAAATAAATATATAAATAAATAAATATAAGGACATTTTTATTAATTAATAAATAACAATGAAAAGATTAAACAATGCACTTATTAGGATGAGACTTTCTACTAGACATTTAACTCGACAATCAAAGGATTGTCAGATATATCACAGTTTGTTAAAAAATTGAGGTTTAACTTTTGGATTCTTTCACAAATCAATTCAACACCCGTTTGATTATGTAGATCATTAGTCGAATGATGCCACGGTAAGTTAAGCATCATTTTCAGTAATTTATTTTGGCATACCTGAAGTTTTTTTTTGTGACACATTGCACAATTTCCCCATACCTGACATCCATATAACATAATTGATTGGAATACAACCTTGTGAATAATAATTTTGTTTTCTTTGCTTAAAAGAGATTTGCGATGTATAAGCGGATAGAGCATTTTTATTGCGATATTAACCTTTTTTATAGATTTATTAATATGTTCATTGAAAACAAGACGTTTGTCAAGATTGATTCCAAGATATTGAACATTGGACTCCCATTTAACAAAGGTCCTATTAACCTCTAGCTCCTTGCTGGGAAGATATAATCGCTTTCTTTTTCTCGTGAAAAAGATTGATTTTGTCTTTCCAGCATTTAATTTTATCTTCCACCTGTGAAAATACCTAATAAGAATTTCAATTGCATTTTGAAGATTAGTCTCAACATTAAGACCAAACTCATGCGATGAAAGTACGCAGGTGTCATCTGCGTAAATCCCAGAATCACAATGTGGTAGCCTTGGAAAATCAGAGGTGTGAATATTATATAAGACAGGACCAAGGACTGAACCTTGAGGGACACCATACTGGACGTTTACTAAGGCGGAATTACTTTTGTTAACATACACTCTAAAACATCTTCCAGCCAAGAAACTTTGAACTATCTTTATGAGAAATATCGGAATTCCAAATGTTTCCATCTTGTAGACAAGAGCATTATGCCAGACAGTATCGAATGCTTTTTCAATATCTAATAGCACCATACCAGTAGACATGCCTTCAGAACGATGAGATTTGATTATTTTAGATATTCTAAGCACTTGATGTGAGGTACTATGATTACTCCTAAATCCAAATTGCTCGTCTGGAAAAATATGATTTTCCTCAATTATTTTATTTAATTTTCCTTTTAAAACTTTTTCATAAACCTTACTCAGACTACTAAGAAGACTTATCGGCCTATAGCTACTAGGATTTTCCCTATCCTTACCAGCTTTAAAAATGGGTATGACCTTAGCAATTTTCCAGACTTCTGGAAAGTACTGATTTTTCAGACAGGCGTTGATTAAGAATGTCAGATACTTAATTCCTGATTTCGGCAAATGTTTGAGATATAAATTTTTAATCATATCAAGCCCATCAGTTTTCTTTACCCGAAGCTGTTTAATTATACTAATAATATCATTTACAGAAATGTATTCATCATGTGATGTTTCAGTTATCGTAGATAGAATCCTATGAGATGCAGCGTCAACCATATTAATAGTATCTGAGTCACCTAGGTGTTGAGATACTTCATGGTTTTTCCCAAACTCTATAGCAAATGCATTTGCTTTTTCACTGTCCGTATACAGTACATCATTCGATTTTTTCAGCGTTGGGATCTGTCTGGTTCTATTTTTTAGAATTTTAGAAATGTTCCAAAAGGGTTTGTCATTTTTCCCAAGACAATTTAGTTTTTTGTTCCATTGAGTATTTCTAAATTTTTGGATTTCCGTAGAAATTAGCTTGTTAAAATATTTTAACTGGTGGCTATGTACTGGCAAACGATATCTTTGCCATTGTCTTTTAATACCGTTTCTAACACGAATATATTCGAGAATATAATCTGGAATTTTCATAACAAAATTCCTTTTTGGCCGCTTGGGTACAGAAGTATCTACTGAACTTAGAATTTTGTCACTAAAGCTTGAAACGAGTAGGTCCACGCTTTCATGTGTTGAAATATTTTCTAATATCGTCGGTATATTTCTAAGTTTTGATCTTAAATCAGTTCTGAAAAGTGACCAGTTAGCATGTTTGAAATCAAGATAATAATCTTCTTTTATTTCACTTGGATGAAGAAATCTACATAAAACAGGATTATGATCAGAGGGAAGGTCATTAAAAACAGTAGGCTGAGATAAAATATTGGCTGTGGTAGTAAGAAAGAGGTCCAATACCGATGGACTTCCTCTTGAACCAGCTGGTATGTAAGTAGGACCCAATGGAAACAGAATGGAAAAGGGAAAAATGTTCGTCAAATCCGACAGTATGTTACCCCACGAATTTGCTCTACTACAACTCCAGTCCCTGTGTTTGCAGTTTAAATCACCACCTATTATATAATTTTTGTTCTTTATTAAGAGTTTTCTTAAATCAGCTTTAAGGTTTTGTCGCTTTAAAAGAGATGAAGAACCACCCCGAAAATAAGCACATATTATATCTATCGTAGTATCGTTATTTAATTTTAGTTCTATACCCACATTTTCTATGCAAAATGTACGAATAGGTAATAAAACAGAGTGTTGAACTGAATTGCGTACTAAAATCGCAACCCCACCTCCTCTTTCGTCTAGTCTATCAACACGATAGCAATAGAAACCGGGGGTTGATATTTTGACATTTATCTTTTTTGAATTTAAAAAGTTTAAAAATTCGATAAATATTTGTTTCGGATGCCTCTGGCATTCCATGTAACTATATTTAAGGACTTATATTTATATGACATTTTTGTACAAAAATTTAGTAGCTAACTGAGCGATAGCATAAAATTGTTCATTTTTAGTTTTACATGAGCTTAGTTTCGTTATCATTTCCATTACGAGAGAATTCAGCTCTTCCATAGAGAATAACTCACCGCTGCTGTTGGTATTTACATTGTTTGTTGGTGCATTGATGTGTTGATGCATATTCGATGGGGCAGTTGGTGCTCCTGCTGGTGACGATGATGTTGGTGAATGACGAGTATGTACCCATGCACTTGATGTTCGAGTACTAAAATTATTGTTCTCTGTGCGTTTTGGTCCAGATCGGGTAGGTAAGGCGGGGAAATCAGTCATAGAGAGATGTGATAAGAGATTGACATTGGCATTGGTAGGCTTTGGTTGGAGAGAGCGCCTTGTTTTGTTTGAAACTTTAGCTCTTATTTCTAAATATTTATTTCTGCTTTGACAAACAGAGTCTGTTGATTTGTGGCTGTCATTGCAGTTTGCGCACTTGAACTTTTCTTTATTGGAACACTCTTCAGTCTTGTGTGAGCCGGCACAGAAGGAACAATAAGTCTTAACATGGCAATTCTTTTCACCGTGGCCAAACATCTGACAGTTTCGGCATTGGGTTATTTTATTTTTGTGGTTTCGTTGATAATTCCAGTTTATTTGCGTATGGAACACAGATCGAAAATTCTTTCTTAGGTCACTCATTTTAATTGAACCAGTTTCAAGGAAGCAAACATAAAATGTTTCAGAATAATGTTCATAATTTTTTGTAACACTTTTAATGTCAATACATTTTAGACCAATTCTTATTAGTTCTGCTTTTAATACAGGGGTATCAAATGAGCTCAGGCCATAAAGTATGACCTTGAAAGCTTTATCACTTTTTAGGTCATGTGAGAAGTATTGACAATTTTCTTCTTTGAGTTTATCTAAAACTTTTTTGTAAGAATCAATAGATTCACACATGATTTTGATCCCGATCGAGATAATTTTAATACAATAGTCCGTAACATTTAATGTTTTCATCAATTGATGAACGTAGTCACATGACTTTTGCAATAATTTTATTGGGGGCACTTTTATTTTCGAAGCGGATTGTTTTTTAGATTGAACATCGTCCATATCTTCACTTTCATTTTCAGCATCTGCCAAACACTGCAATGGGCTCCAATATCCAGGGGATTTGGAATTGCTTGGATAATTGTTTGCCATTGGGAACATTGAAGTTTTGTGCTTCTTTCCCGAGGACGAGAGGTTGTCCTCGGTAAAAGGGGATCGCGCACGTTTATCTATTTTGGAGATTGAGTATAGAGAGTTTGATATATATATACGTTAAGGCTGTAACACGTCGTTCGCTATTGAGAGCTCGGACACAACTGGTGATTTGTTAAGTTTCTTCCGAATATCGTCTTTCCTTTGGTGACGCAAAACAAGCTACATTTGTCCACGGAAATTTGGTTCTTTTTTGATTGATTTATTTGTCAGTCGCTCTGCTCTGCTCTGAATAAAAGGGAAAAATAAGAAAGTTTCAAAAGTTTTTAACTGAAATATCACCAGATGTTCTGAGTTTGTGTTCGACTTACCATTTTATAACTTCTTGCACCATGTTTTGATGGTATCTCCGATGATGGGCAAAGATAATGTTAAACATCAAATCTGGAACTCAAAATTTTTAGTTGTAAGACGAATTATGCTACATATGTATATTTTTAGGTCTTTTTTATTGAATAAAGATTTACTGCTTTTTCAAAAAAATGTGATGACCTTGACTGACAAATATTGAAAAGAACATTTATGATGTTCGCTGCGTTTTCGACCGAAGCTCTTATGTTGCTAAAGAGAAGCTGAAACCCTTTCTATAGAGCTTTTGTAAGGCAATTATATACGACTAGCAGTTCATATATATTAAGTCAATAGGGAAAAGAGTAAAACTAAAACAGATACCAGAATTATTGCGAAGAACTCAATGTTGTCCTAAGGTTTTGTAAATTTAAAAAATTTCAAAAATTCAATAAATTGAAGATTTATAAACCCTTTGAACGAAATTAGTTTACATTCAAAACAGTGGTTAAAAAAATCTTAAATTTAGCTTTTGAAGTGCTCCGAGACTTACCAATTCGGGTATATAGGTACATAAACTGTTCCGTCCTTTTCCTGAAACACTAGCAACTTACGCTTTATAAAGGGAGGAGAAACTCATTTTTGGTGAATTGAATGAATTCACTTCATCTTGTTCTTTATATTTTTCTCGGGAACGTTGTGTTTCCAAAAGAGAAAAATCGGTTCGTTGGAAAAAAAATTGAACCAGCGAAAACTTTTACATCCGTTTAAGAATTTCATCATTTAATAAACAACATCAAATATTAAACAAAAGAGCATTGCTATATAAAATTTGTTGATTAGTTTTAAAATAAAAGCTTTTTGTCATGATGTCAAGAAGCATTATTATTTTATTTTAAAGATTTTTTCCCTAATATCTTTTTTCGCAGTAATTCATCATAATTGTATTATCATAATCTTTTTCTAAATGATCTACCGATTCATTAATTTGATTGCCATTAACCGATGTTTAGTGGCAGATTTAATTTTTTGCTGTTCATTAAAAGTTTTTATGTTAATTTATTTGTTATATGCTGATGGTTTTATTTTTAATGTTTATTGTATTTTTAAAATGTCCATATTATTAAATATCTACATAAATAAACAAACAGCGACGTTAATTAAATTAAATTCATTAAAAAAATCACTTAATAATAAATAAACCCCTCGTCAAGTTAACAGGAAGCCAATAAAACAACTTAGGTTAAGATGTAGATTACTTTTTTGTTTTATAAATAAAATAAGCACATGTCATAATAAAATATCAAAAACACAATATTTAGACTCCTTTTTTTTATTAAATAAATAATTGAATTCCTTAAGTTCCATCTCACGACAAACAACAATAAAAACAACCTTGTTAAACTTGAATTTGAAACTAAAATTAATTTTACGATCGAAATCGATCGTGACATCGTTATTTTTACGATATGGATCATGGGTATTCTCAACTTACCAATTTCCTTAAATGACTTCCATTAAATTCTCTTTGTGTCATTTAAATGACCATTAGTCGATCAAACATCCCGACTAAGTGAAATCTTTAATAGAAATTTAAACTCATCATCTATCCTGACAACAGACGTGTATATACCATTTTCGAACTTAATCCCATTTGATGGTCTTAATTTAAGTTTATATTAGGTACTTTAAATTTTAACTCACACTTCACCCACATTTTAATTCGATTTTAACTCATGTATAAATAATTTAAATCTTTTTTCCTATTTTTGTTTTCAGTTCCACAAAATGTGCGACCGCCAACCATATTGGATAATATTACCGATCCTTATCTGGATCTGTAGCATTGGATATGGCATAAGCCAGGTGAGTCTCTATGAGAGATCTTTGTTATATTATATATACTTTAGCTAAAGCGACACAGAGGCCGTTTGGTCCATAAAAAAAAATACCAATTGAATTTCGAAGATAGATAATCTTCAAAATGGCTGATTTTTGTTTTTTTTTTTTTTAATTTGTAATTCAAACAAACATTCAGATGAGCGAGCATATTCATATCTGCTAAATGCATCTCAAAATATTTTCATTCGAACAATATTCAGGTGCGGACTTAGTTTTGTGGAGCAAGTAATTTAATATAAAATTTTCAGGGTTTCCCTTTATAAAATCTTCTAGTCACTCTGTGGTGAAATTTGAAATTTAAGAATTCACGTGATATTTTGAACATTTCACATTGAGCAATACAATTTTTTCTTTTTGCTTCGCTTCAGGTTCTTAAGGCTCAATTTTTCAGTGCGAAATCTTTGTTCCAGAGTTAATTTACCAAATTTGGTACCTTTACTCGAGCTTAACTCCGAGCTTTATTGTTGTTATAGCAGTGAAAAACTGCTCATAGTTCTCCACCAATAACACAAATTTTTGCGATGAATCTGACATGTTAAACAAATTGTCCATTACACTACCTAAATTAAACATGGACGACTGGCGTCATCGAAGATACTGCCACTGCTGTACTACAGGTGATTTGCTGCGTGTGTGCTGTGACGAATATGTGTTGCATGTGTCTCGTGTGCAGTTATTCATTGGAATCAATGTGCGCTGCACACAAGCGTAGTACGCGTTTGACGAGACGAGTCGTGTGAAGATGGCCTTAGTGTAGTTCACGGAGTGAAAAAAAAATGGATACATTTTTATAGAATCTTTTTCAATACGTTCCACAACCTTAATTTTGAAAATAACTTTTCTAAACTTATATAGATCTTTTTCACGTAGACACACAGCATGAAATTATAAATGTGGAGCGATAAAGATCGTGAAAACTTTTAATTTTTCATTTCACAAGTACGATTTTCTAATTTTTAAAGTGCTTGTTCTTGTGTTGGAACAATCAAATACGCTTTGTGCCTTCAGTCTAGTGAGCTTGAAATTTCAACTGTGCATTCCACAGTTTCGATTTTAAACCAAAGCTATAAATAATTCTCAAATTTTAAATGCTTCAATATCCATCAGCTAACAAATATTTAACTAATCCTTGAAGGAGGCATCTTCCCTATCTATTGTACTATTTCCGCATGCCGTGAAGTGCGGAATACGGCAAACAAAAGATTGTGGAATGCATTCATTTTCTGTTGACGATATGGTCGAAGCTATGGTTCGATAAAGTGACATTTCTACAAGGTTTTCGCTCATAACTCGAGAAACAGCTACTCAATGCTTGGCATTTTTCGTATGCGTATGATAGGGCTAAGTATTCCTCACATTCTGTTCACACAACATTTTTTGATATCTTTTATAGTTTTCGAAATACGGACTTTCAAAGTGGCTGATAACGTTACATTTCACTTGCGAAATTATGTAACGTTATCAGCCACTTTGAAAGGCCGTATTTTGGAAAATATAAAAGATATCAAAAAACTTTGTTTGCACGAAGTGTGAGTCTTACGGGTCCCTATCATATGCATATGAAAAAAGTTGGCTTTGCATAGTCATTTTTCGAGTTATAGGCAAAAAACAAGTAAAAATGTAACGTTATCAGTCCGTGGCCTTGACCATATGCAAATTTAGCAATTTTGTTTATCACATAAATAATTGTACTTCCGCCTTTTTGCCCACTTTTGATGCTCTTGGCAATACAGCCCTGATGAAAATATTTGTACAGTAGTGAATAGTGGCGCATTATGACGCTATGCGACACGGTGTGGTGTTTATATTTTATTTGTCCTGCGAGATTTTATCGATAAGAATGCCAATTCATTTTGTTATTTATTTTATGTTGCACACATATTTTGATTTATCTTTGAGAATTTATGGCAGAGGCTGGATTGAGTATTATTTAAAATTTATGAAGTACTCGTACTTTGGTTACAAAAAAAAAATAGAAAAAAAAACAATAAATAATAAATGTGCAATTTATTATGTTTCGTATGTATGTTTGTCAAAATTTATACTTCCGCATTTTCAAGTAAAGGCATTTGCCAATAAAGGTGATTTATTGATTTTTAAAGACTGACAGAAAAATAATTAGTGTTATGTCACATAAATTGATGGAAGGCAACACCAACCATGCAACGATGACGCGTTGAGGACGGTGACATACCGAAGATTGACATTTAATTAAAATGCCAACGTTTTTTTTTAATTTAATGGTGGCGATAATTTCCGTAATCGCCCACGTTTGCATTTCTAACTAATTTTATTTACATACCCTTCAACCATTAAATTGGTGTATCGTGTTTTATTGATTTCGATTTTATTAATGCAAACAACTGAGAAAAATAGATTTTAAATTTGCAAAGCGGGATCACGATACCAAGCAGGAAATGAACGATTTCAAAGCAGAGTTTTATAGGTGTTAGCGAAATAATAGTGAACTAATTTACTGAAAGTAGTACAATACGAATACATATTTATATGTAATAAGGAAAGTGGTTGAAAATGTTTGGACGTAGCACAGCTACAATCTCAAGATATATCCAGGTCCCGAAAAGTCCTATATTACCAACATAAAGTAGTATTGAAAACTAGTGGCAACAGTGTCAATAAGCCCTTAAGTTGCATTTTGGCCTTTGTTCTTCATTCGGTGGATGTTGTTACTCAAACAATGAACAACGAACAAAGTTCAAATTAAAATAGTTTTCCAATTTCTTCAAATTAAAATCAACAAACAAAATTCATCGAAAGGAGAATGTGCATAATTGTATGAGTTGACTCTCATCGTTGTAACACTTTATGACCTATATCATTGGAAAAGTCTCGACGAGTGCTATTTTTTGCTGTATAAGCATAAGTCTGTGTCTCGGACAGGGAAAGTGTTATAGCCCAATAACTGTTAGGTATAGGTGGAACATATATAGCGCACTGCTACACTTATTGGACTAGAATTTACCCTGCACGAGAAAGAAACATATGCCCGTACAAAAAATAGTAGCTTTCATTGAGACCTTTCCCATGATATAGATCAGAAAGTGTTACAACATATGGGACGAAACATCCATTCTCCTTTCCAAAGGGCTTTGAATTTGTTCGTTCTTCGTGTTCGCTTTAGAGATGCTACTGACGTTCTATTTGCAACTAAACAAGAGCTTTACAAGATGGCGATGGCGCTGCGTAAAAAAAACAGAGCAGATCCCGAGCTCTATACAAATTTCCGAGTTCGGCCCTAGTAAAAACCCGATAGACACGCATATGCGCTTCATGCAGTTTC
This sequence comes from Dasysyrphus tricinctus, assembly GCA_963921185.1. Taxonomy (NCBI): domain Eukaryota; kingdom Metazoa; phylum Arthropoda; class Insecta; order Diptera; family Syrphidae; genus Dasysyrphus; species Dasysyrphus tricinctus. Next base: position 7,663,824 of record OY992533.1, read on the forward strand.
AAAATGGTAAAAATTGTGTGTTGTGTATATACATAAATAAAGTCAAAATGGCGTTCACAAATTAAAAATAAATAAATTTTGCGACGCAACAGTTCGAGGGGGAACCAGGGCCTAGTGACTTACAACTCTCAACCACTCCTGTGTGCGTATTGTTGGCAGGATTTTGAGGGGACCTACAATTTTTTGGCGAGTCCAAACGGCTAGATGAGAAACACTTTTTCATGATAGCAGATACTCTTGGAGGATTTGTCACTTTGCTTGTCCACTCATACACACAAAAACAGGGCTCATCGCCAGAGATGATTTTTTGGAGAAATTTGGGTCAACTTCCAACTACTACATATCCCAACCAGCGAGCACACATGGCGTTGTGTTTTGTTGGTTTATGTTGCTCGAAGCAACTTTTCATAGTGATTTATAAAACTGAGCAATTGAAACAAAATTTGATAGATGTTCCTTAAGCAAAAAGCCACTTTCGCCCTGGTAGGTAAGTAGAAATGGTAGCATGAGCGTAACACTCGCTCGTTGCCCAATTATGAATGGATTTCGCTGCTTTGATACCATAACTCGTTTCACCTGTGAGGGTTTGTGAGCATATTCTCTGAAGATCATCCTCCCTTAGGAGGTCGTCCTGATTACATGATTGGATGTGAGATTTTCTCCTGGGCGTGAGCCAGCACAAACGACGCACGGGAGGCGGGTGCTAAGACACACTCTCGATTGCATCGCATTTCGCCCGAGTCAGCTACATTATGCTAAGCTTGGCTGATAGCAGAATAGGACCGAAGCGTGATCGATCCAACCGTATGATCATCATTGTCATTGAGCATCATAAAACCCCGCAGAAACCCGGATTCTGATTGCTCACGGTCTTTCGGTCTGGAGAGTAACATGATTCAAAATCAAACGATTTTCGTCTCAGATCCATTTCGTCGCGTTAAGCCGAGAGATCAAATTTTTGATCTTAATTTCGTAAAGTTTCTTTATGTCATCAAAGAATACCACTATCGTCGATTGAAATGCCCGGTAGTATTTTGAAGTAAAAGTTGTCTGATTTTCGGGTATGAAGTTAACAAATTGGGTCTCGTCATGACATCATGACGCGTCAGTCGCGTCGGTCGGTCAGTTTGTGTGATTTCTTTTTTTCCATTGAAGTTATTCAAAGGAAATATCAAAATCAGTTAATTTGTTCAGTGTTGATCTTCCAGTACGCAAATTTTTTAATTATTAACATCATTTTCACCCTCAAAAATAAAAGGAATTGCTGTAATTTTGAAAGCTTCCAATGAACAGTTGCCGCAAAAAAATGGCTTTTTCTATCCGTATTGCAAGCCAAGTTAGCTATTAAAGATGAGCTATTTAATCACGGAAGAAATAGAAATTTGTAGGTATATATTTCTTACAGATGATCAAACGCTTTTTTATTTTGTAACAATTTAAAAGACTCCAAATTTAAATTTTGAAACACAACATTTAATATAATTGACCATTATAAAAAAAGATTTTTTGTGCTTCTACATTCATAGAAATAAAGTGTGATAAAATGCACCTCATTGTCTGAACCCGTTCTCATCGTTAATCTTTTTACATATACCTATAGTCGAAGTTAGTATAATTTTCATAAATTTTAATGAAATCAACAAATTTGCATCATTCTATGGGAATAGTTTTTCTAAGCACAGCATATTAATTATGTTCATCTCATTCTTATACCCACACAAAATAGATGGCGCATAAAAACAACATAATTATCACCAAAATGATTTTTTGTTAACTTCATTTTTTATTGCAAATTAAAAGTTGATTTGTGTATGGATAATGAATACAAAATTAACCTGCTCCGTCACCGAATTTTAATCGGTTCTCTTAATCTTATCGTTTGATTAGCTGAAGGTCGAAATTTTATGTTATAAATTTTCCCAAAATAGAACAAACCACAGTGTTAAAGTCTTTTTTGTTTGTCTTCATTGCGATTTATTGAGATTGGATGTTAAAATTGTGAATAGGTTATGAATTATGTGGCTATTTTTGTTAATAAGCTCACCAGTTAAGTAGACACTTTACATGCAAATGATCTAAGGCTCGAAGATTTGAACATGTTACACAAATGCCTTTTCAAAAATAAAGATTCAAACTCATTTGTAACAAAAATACGCTTATGAAAAACGTACTCATGAAAATAAAGAATATTTTAAAAGTTAATAAGAAACAGCATCATATGAATTTGTTTTTGAGGTTCAAGGGCTAAATGTAGCCTAGCATTGCAAGCATAATGTATTAGGGTATCTTTTTTTCAGGGCAAACTGTGGGTTGCTGACGAAATCCCGAAATGGCTAAAATTTTGAATGCCAAAATCCCGAATGACAAAATTCCTAAATGGCAAAAAATCTCGAATGATGCCAAAATCCCAAATGGACAAAATGCCGAATACCAGAATCCCAAATGCCAGCAGTTTAGTTTCTTTGAAGGTATTTAAATAGTTCTAAAAAAGTATTAATATTCGGGATTTTATCTCAAATGCATTCAGGATTCATAGCGTTTGGGATTTTGGCATTCGAGATTTTGTCCACTTATCCAAAAATAAGACAATTTTCTCAAAAAAATGTTATATCCGTTGTGTCTTGTATGCATTTTCCACTAAAAACAAAAACAAAAAAATAGTTTGCTATAATCACGTAAGAAACCACAGGCACGAAGTTTAATCAAAATCATAAAAGCAGTTTAGATAGAATTAGAAAATAAAATAAAGTTGTAGTATGGCAGTTGGCAGGTTGCCGATTAAGAGAGCTAAAACAAAAATTCGAATTTCTCTTCAAGGGAATCACTTAAAAATGCTCTGTACCAAATTTGAAGCAACTCGGTTCATCCTTAGCTAGACGCTTTGACGCACGGGCAAACAGAACCTACAAGCAAATGAGCTTCATGTGGAAATCTACTTTGTTAGACTTCTTCATCGCCGCAACGTTAGAATTTAAACATCGATTTTTTTTGCAAGTAAAACCAATATAGGAATAAGCTATTATATAGGCTATTGAATACACCTCTTAAAAAAGAACATTTTTTGCAAGGTTTTTATTATTGAATATGTTAGTTTGGTCCGTAAGCATGTTTATAACCGAAAATGCTTCTAAATTCCCATGAGTCACACTGGCTAATTTTCAAAATTTTGGGTATAACTCGGAAACAAAGCCGAATTTACTTGGATCTTTTTGTTCAAAATTAAATTATCAGTCGAAATGGATGGTTTAAAAGACTTAATACAAAAAATTTAAGCACCAAAAGCTAACAAAAATTAAAAAAAAAAAAACGAAAAAGTAAAGATTTTTTTTCTAAATCGCGTGATTTATACGCGGATATTTTTTCAAAGCAAATATCTCAAGGCATGCTTTAACAAAGAGAAAGTAGAGGCTAAAATCTTTAATATAACATATTCAAAACAAATCTAACAATCCTTTCACCTAGTACCAAGTCTTGCATTAATCAGCCCAGCCTTGCAGCTTGTTGGTCTGGAAGCATTTAAAAACAGCCGGAAAAACAAAATTACGGGCTTCACACTTGTAAAATATTCTCAATAATCGTAATGTCATTTTTCATCAAAATCTTGAGCTCGAATATTTTTACGAATGTTTTGTAGCTTTTGTGAAAGCCAGAAGCCCATTTTTATAGTTTATTTTCAAATAAAGTTCTTTGAATAAATAATTTCAGCAAAAACTGTTTTCAAATCTAAAATTTTGAACAAACAATTATTTTTTCTTCAAAATGTTGAATTTGAAATTTGTTTTGCCAAAACTGTTGATTAAAAAAACTTAATTTCAAAACAAACCGTAAGAATGGACTTCTGGCTTAAAAAGCTACAAAACATTACTGCAAGTGCTGCCATTGTTTTTTAATTATTCTTTTTTTCTTAACTATGCCATTATTTGATTAAATTGCCCTCCTGTCCAAGTGGGGGAGATATTACCACCCTCTCATAGAATTTGTCTACTTCCCACCTACATGCTCTGAATTTTTTGGCAGATCTTACGCGCATTTCCTAGTATGCAAAAAATGAAATGGGAAATTTAATTTACCCCTACAGCGAATATTGGGGATGCAAATCGAAATCTTAAAAATTAGAGAATTTCTTTTCTTCATTTAGAGCTAATTAAGGCCCATCCGCGACTACTTTTTTTTAAACGACCACCCTTATGTATATCCAAAGCCTCTTGAAGTACCAGATTTAAATTTTGAATGTACAATATACAATACATAACATATGTGCGTTGTTGCTTAATCCGTAAAAGGTTTAGGTTCCAGTAGAAATAAAATAATTTCGACACCTACATTGTTCGCTTCTCGATCGTACTCGTATAATGTCAAGTTTAATTGAAATCTTTATTTCGATTGGTAATACTGATTCCTTTCTGTTCACGCTCAAAATACACTGAAATGTACCCTCAATAGCTTTGACATTAGATAAACTCATCCATAAACCGATATTGTTTAAACCAAAAAAAAAAAAATGTATGTATGCCAATTCACTCGTTACAAAAACTGCGGGGGCGTATGAGTAATAAAATAAAACTTAACCATGATTTTGCCAATTGAAACAACACACAAGGCACAAGGTAGACTCTTAAAACCAAACCAATAAAAATCGAACAAGTCTTTTTTTAAGTTTTGATCTCCATGGAAAAACCATGGACACTCCTTGGGGGGTCTTGACTCCACCAAATGCATTTTGAATTGGTTTATAATCACGAGTTTGACAAACGATTTTTTTTGTCTTGTTCTTTGATTTTTTTGTTATTCGGTTATTGAGCGCATTTTAAAATCCACGAAAAGTTAAGGGCAATGTGCATGTCTAACTATTGCGACACAAAAAGACGATGGTTTTCATAGATAATGAAGCTTACTGAAGTGTATTGTGCTCTGAGCCGCAAAAGGAGTGGTCTAATGGCAAAAAGTCTTTCATGATGTTCACAAATAAATACCCCATAAAAACGGTTCTAAAATTTGTTTCTAAATAATCATATTATTTATACAATTTGCATGTAAATATCTGCATATGTTGTCATGCAGACTTTGAGAGTAAAAGGTTGAACAATTTAAAATACAAGTTTGAACTTAAGAATGCTTAATGGCAGAATGTAATTTTTGTTTTCTTAATGGTTTGTATTCTCAAGACGTCAAGATTAAATTACATTCATTTGATGAAGTTAATTCCCATTGCATTATGTGATTAATATGTCATTAAGATTCCATTGGATTATAACCAATAGATACGATATATCATAATTTGTTTATACCAAGAATGCAGACAGCGCCATCTTGATGTCACGCATAGCCAATTAATTGTATGCAGAAAACGCATTTTCTTTTAGTAGAATATATAGTTTTTTGCTTAGATTAGTTTGTCACCACACATTGACAGATAATATAATTAATGTCAAACCTATTTAAAAATTCATTTATAATTTATGATTAAGACCATGATCAATGGGTATTGATGAGTTTCAATCTATTGGTTTTTGTTCCAATGGTTATACCTATTTGAAGGTGACAAATTATATTATAAATGTCAAATGGTTTATGAATTCATCCATACGCCTTATAAAAACATCACCTTCGTACTTGCAGAGTTCCGTTGGTAGTGCATCTGATCCCGAACTAGATCTGCATTGATTGAAGGCGGATTCTCTTATTGCCCTATTACTCGCTCATTTTGATATACGTTTAGAAGCTGTTGAAATACTGCTTCTAAATTCTTTTACTTTTCCCTGTGCTTCGGTTACTAGGTGACCTTCTTTGTTTCGAAGAGCTTGTGTTCGGATCTTAAAATCTTACTCGATGCATATTTGCATGTCACCTTTTTCAAATGCACGCACCCTTCATCATTCTATAAGGGTTCTTCCCCTGGGGGTCTTCGGGCCTACCTTGTTGATAATGTCGCAGTACTTATTGTTCACATCTTTAGTAAAGAATACATACATAGCTGAGTGTTTCTCGCTCAGGTGTGGACAGTTTTAGTAAAGCCTTTTGCAGAGCGTTCTTTTTTTGCATTTAATGTTACTTCTGAGGTTTACTTCGCGTTGAAGTTATTCGCTAGTTAAGGATAGCTTAGGATTTTTCACACCAAAATGCGCTGAAACACAATTTTGACCAGCGATTAATTTTTTTCACATAGTGATTTGAAAAAATGAGCTCTTACTGTTACTATTGTCGTTCATAAAATTACCTTTCCAACGATATATGTCACGTTATTATTGGTCTTGGAATAAGGTGTGCCCAATTCTTCTTTGTATGGAAAAGAGAATGGCCTAAGAGGCACCGATTTATTACCTTAGACAATTTTTTTTTGGTCAAAAACTTTATTTAAGGCATAGAATTTAGATTTTAGGGGTTTCTGATATTAAAAAATGATTTTAGGAAACAACAGATAATATACATTTACATATGACTTCTTTTGAAAAAATTGAAATTGCCTTCTTTCGCTTATTTTTGTATAACTTCTACATTTATCTTCCGATTTTGGCAAACTTAGGCTCAAATCTTTGTTTAAAAGATGGTTTTTCACTTGAGTCCTTAAAATTATTTTAATTTTTTTTTCTACCCACATGGAGGAACCAAAAACTAAAACTTTTTCAAAAATATTCGTTTTTCAAACTTTGATTGCCTGTTACTTATAAAATTTCAGTCCGACTTACACAAGCAGTACATTATCGAAAGGAGACAAATCAGATCATTCAGGAAATATAAATTTAATCTAAATTACATAAGCCGTTATCGATATTTATGCCAGTATCTGAAAAAATAGCTGAGAAAATAATTTTTGCGCATATCTCAAAAACGCTTCTTTGGAAAAAGAAATAATTTTCATTTTCGTATTCAGCGACCTAAAATTAGTTTAGAAAATTTATTTTTTCTAAAGACCCTACCATGACCCAAAAATTTTGTAAACTAGTGTAATCACCCCAATTACATAATCCGATGAATGAGCTGCGGAAGGAATCGGTAATCATAGTAAATGTCAATATTGAGACTGATTCCCTTCGCAGCTCATTCATCAGGGTGATTAACAGATGTATGTATATGTAATTTAATGTTATATGGGCAAGAATTTAGCTTTATTATAAGTATAAGGGCTTGGCCATTATGTTTTAAAAATAATTTCGGGTAAGTGGCCGCCACGGCTGGCTCGAATAAATTCCGAAGGGCCCAATTTTCGACCACTTATTGCAGCAATTGGGGCCGTATGTCAGTAATAACGCGTTGTTGATTGTTTCGTTTGCTGTATGGCATATAGTGCCGTCTTGTTGGAACCAAGGGTCATCAACATCCTCCAATTCAGACACGAAAAAGTCATTAATCATGGCTCTATAGCGTTCCCTATTGACTGTTACATTATGGTCGGCTTGATTTTTCATCGCAGTGCGCGAACCGAACCATTATTTTGTTAATAAATTTGCACGATTTGCAAACGTTATTCAGGATATTCGTTATAAAATGGCAAACCTAACTGAGCATAAATCAAGTGACAGCTGTCAAAAAGACCGACTCCGAAAAAAATATTGCCAGATTGAAAACCACACGTCTAAAAAAAACACTCTTTATTTCTGACCTCTTGAAAGTATTTAAAATCGTTCGAAAAATGAGTCAATGCACCTGAGAATTTGTTCTTACATCAAAAGGTACTCAGTGAATGAAAAATGATAAATCTAACCCCGCCCATTTATCCGCTTGTCTAATATAACTCCCATTAACACTTTTTTCCATACTTGTTGCTATAATTACACTGCAAACACCGACAGTTAAAACAAAAAACCAAAACGCACATTAATCTTTTCTAAAGAACCGAACTGGCCTTATAATTCTATTCTCAGAAGCGTGTAATTATTATCGCCAAAGACGCACTCTGTAGGCCTATGAATTTTGAAACAAAAGCCAATTTGTAACTTGCAAAATATTTTATAGGAAATATGTGTACGGCAATTTGACGCCCTTAACCTTAATTCTATCTTTACATTAAACTGCAACCATAAATTCTATATAAATACAGGCTCTATAGCTCTAGACTTGTGAGTTATCTGATTCTGAAGTTGTTTTTGTTTTGCATATAGACGCATAAAACGCAACATCAGGGTCACTATACTGCAGTGGTATAGAGTATGCAGGTCCATGGGAACTTTGATTTTGTTCATTCTTCAGTATCTGCGAGAAACGAGTTGTGTGGCTTCACTATTCAACAAAAACGATCCGTCGCGTTATTTTCGGCGCCACCTTTACTTTTAGATTTTAGAAGATCACACTTCTGTTTTAAGATTAAAAGATAGATTACGAATCTGAACGAGGTATAATGTTTTTCTCGAAGTTTTTTGCTTTTGTTTGTATAGAAACATGCATTTAGTCGAAATCTGATTATGACAGTCTAATTGAATTCCGATGTTTTGACGCCCAGCTCAAAAAAAAAACGATTTCCATACTTCTACACTATTCAAAATATTTTTAGACAATCCGGTCTTAAAGATGAGGTGGCGGGCGGGTGTTAGCGGGAAATTTCCATACAACACACACTCTTTGCAATTACCGCTCCCATTTACAAATGCTTGATGATGGCAGAATGTTAATAATCGGCTAATTCAACTGAGCTGAAGACGTGCAGCTTGTAGAATTGTCCAAGTAATTTTTTTGTTTATAGAAGAAAAAAAGAAAAACACATTTTGTTGTTGGTGAAGTGTGACGATGCACTCTGAGGTTAAAACAGGAAGGAATGTGTAGGAGTTATGAAGCTGAAAACACTGTGAACATCTATAGACAAAGAACTGTTAATGGTATGGTAATGTGCATTTAAAGGTCGGACATAAACATGTTACCTGCAACAATTCTGGTTGAAGCTAATAATGGAGGACAGCTTTTAGAGGTCTTCGGAAGTCCGTCTTGTTGGTGATGGGTGTTGAGTTATTAAACGATAATTCTGACGATGTATGACGTCGTATATTGTAAATCGATAGACGGCAAACGGTCTAGGGAAAATTGACAGTAAATAAAGTTTGATGTAGATCGGAATTGTATTTATCCACTTAAAAGAGCGTCTCGTCTCGGAAATATCATTTGGACTCCTTTGTTTGTTTTTGATTGGTTAGTCTGTAGTATTGTTAACATTGTTTCTAGACATAAGACCCAACTCCCAATATAATATTGTTATGGCTTCAACTATTCGGAACATAAGTCCAGAAAGTATGTTTTCGAAGTAGTGACAAATGAATAAGCAGACACGATACTGACGGTACCGAGAAATCAACTATTAAATTTCTTTTTTGCTTATGTAGGGTAGAGCGGGGCTAGTTGGACCACGGGGCAAGTTGGACCACGCGAATAACTCAGAAATCACAAGAGCTAAATGAAGACGATCATACACGAATGAAGCATTGTTACTAAATCATATGTATGTGCTAAACTGGTTTAAGGTGGATTTCTTCTGCCAAAGGAGAACCACACGCTAATATGTGTTTTTTGGGTACAAAAGTAAAAAAAACGAATTTGTTTCTTTTTGTGTTATCGTGATGAAAGCATGGGATTTTTTTTAGCAAAGTATATCTACTAATTTTGTGAGTTCTGTTATTGAATATTTGCATTCCATTTTCGAAAATGAAGAATTCTAAGTGTTGTTTGCAAAGTGACGGAATATATTCATCAAGGTAGGTGTGGGGTAAGTTGGAACAGGCGGACCAACTTGCCCCGCTGAATTAAAAATAATTGTTTTATATTGGAAAATAGTATGAAATTTTTTGAACAGATAAAGTTCCAAAGAGGAAGAAGAATGTTATGGCTGTATGTCATTATCGATGTGTATGGAAGCATATTCTGAGACTTAACCCGACGAGGAGTGGGTGCAATGCCATTCTTGCTGAAATCAGGCCCATACAAGATTCTCTATTACTGTTCATGGTGCCATGGGGTCATTTACGTTATCTTATGTTGTGATTTGAATTAAGTTATAGTTTGGGATCAAATTAAGTTCAAACTAACAGTGCTTTTGTCCTTAATAAAGCTCCTTTTTCCACTTTTTAGGCTTTGGTCCAACTTACCCCACCAACTGGTCCAACTGGCCGCGCTAGTGGGGCAAGTTGGACCACTTGGACTTTGTGCACTTAAAGTTATCTTATTCTTCTGCTATAAAATATTTTAAATCTTATCAAATTTATTTAAGAAGCCGAAGTTACATTCCTTCCATTAATTCCATTTTCATTTCTTTGTAAGGAATAGGTAAAAAGTTATGAGACTTCAAGTAAAAAGTGGTCCAACTAGCCCCGGTCTACCCTACTATGAATAATTACTGCCATTTACGGAAATATCGAACTTGAAAAAACGTTTTGTGCTGGCCATTTTTGACTATATTTTTTCGTAATAATAGTGCGTTTTTCTACGCCGTTTAAAAATAGAGGTCTCAACTAAAAAAAAATGTTGACCAAAAGTTTTTGAAAATCAAAAAAATTTTTCGTCAACATTGAAAATTAGTCCATTTTTTGAAATTAAATACACAAAAAAATCCAAAAATTTATATTTTGCCTTGAAACAATTACAGCTTACTTGAGATGCATCTATCGACGTTTTCACCAAATTTCATCAAAATGTGATTATTTTTGTCGAAGATAAAAGTAAAAAACAAAAAATTTGTTTTTGGAACTTTTTTCAATATTTTTGAGGTTATGTGAAGAAATAATCTGAATAAAAGTTATAGGTCCCTCAATTATCTACAACTTTTATATATTTTAACTTTTTTCGATAAGAGGTCTACTTTTACCAGAAATCGTAAGAATCCCTGTTTTCGCATTCCCCCCCCTATTGATCCTAATTTTTCCCATCACCCATATACTGCTAGTAATTTTTCCAACTTTTAAGGATTGGACTTGTTGAATTATTGATTGAATTTGTAGGAGTAAAGGTCATAAAAAACTATTTTCAATCAATCATTCAACAAATCTAATCCTTAATGCTTAGTCTTCTACTAAGCTGATTTATTTCAAAAGTATATAGAATTTGTATTATAAAAAAACAAACCTTCTTATAGAAACTATGCCAGGCCCCTGGCAAAATATACTTCCAACTTAATGATTAGGAATTCTAATCCTGTTGGATATAGTGGGGTTTTGTTTAAAAATGATGTAAATTGAACTCAACTTAATACAAATTGCATGACAAAAAACCCTCACTTCTTCACTGATGAATCCAAGTGAGTAAGCCGGACGAAACGCCCAGTTTGTAGGACTAAAAGCCATAAAAAGCTATTTTGAATCAATAAATATATTTGTTTTTGGAGTTGCCTCGTTTTTGTCCCGTTATTTTCGTGAAAATAGATGGCGGCACCTAAAAATCATGGAATCAACTGCGGTTTTTTAATTTTATATGATATCTTATAAGCTAAGGCACCGTTTGAGACTTAAATCTGTAAGGTTTTGGTACCGTTAGCAATTTTTGCGTTTTTAAACCTTCTTACGTGCGATGCAAAAACAAGATAACTCCAGTACTAAATTGGCCCTTTCTAGGCTTAAAGTCAACGTAGCTGACTTTAAGCCTAGAAAAGGCTAGTAGGGTTAATGTGCCAACAGTGAATCAGAGTACACAGTGAATCATTTGCTCTCACAATGTCTCTTTTTTTTATATTAAAATTAATCTGAAAAAGAAAATAGAACTTATTTTTACTTCCACTCGCATCAAACCATCGGCTTGTGTGATCCCGTTATCGAAATCCGTTGTCCTCGTGTGTTTGTATTTTTTGCATAGGCAAGTAATTTTTTGTTTTCTAATTAGTTTTTGATCTTATTGAAAAAGAATGTGTTTTAACTTTATTAAAGTTTAATATTTGTACTTGTAGCTACATAGACTTAATAATTGTTGTAGATTTGTTTACTTAGTTGAATTTTTTATGAATTATTAACATCGCTGTGTGAGACGTGACAAGAGGGTGAGGTTAGACGGTCTCGCAGAAAATGCGGAAAACGCTGCAAGAAGAGGAGATATGAGGGAATTGTACCAAATATCCAAGGAAGTTGCCGGGAAGAAAAGCAACACCAATCATCCTGTAATGGATGTGGATGGTACACTTTTGGTATCAATCGAGGATCAGCTGCGCAGGTGGAAGGATCACTTTTGTGCCTTGCTTAATGAGGATACTGTCGAGCAGAGTGCTGAAGTGCCCCAGCTTAACGAGATGCGTAGATCATATAGGGGTATTGACATCGAACCCTCTACAATACTGGAAATTCAATCTTCGATAAATCTTCTCAAAAACAACAAAGCAGCTGGACTTGACGGTATACCAGCCGAGTTCCTGAAAGCTGACCCTGTCAGAGCGGCTAGTATTCTACACCCGTTGATACAAGCTGTGTGGGAAAACGAAATCTATCCCAGCGACTGGAAGGATGGTGTAATTGTTAAGTTGCCAAAGAAAGGTGATCTTAAGAATTGCAACAATTGGCGAGGTATTACAGTTTTGTCCGTTTTTCCAAAATTAATGGCAACCATCGTTCTGGAGCGGATAAAGGTTAGAATCGAGTCTAAACTCAAGAGGCATCAAGCTGGTTTCCGCAGTGGGCGGTCTTGTGTCGACCATATCAACACTCTGCGTATCGTTCTTGAGCAGTCTGCTCACATGTTTTTACTCAATAGACTAATTTTAAATCCCTGATTCACTGTGTACCATGTACTGATTCACTGTGTACATCACTCCCGGTACACAGTGGATTATATGGAAAGGTTAATTTTAAATACTTTTTAGTATCTCAACAGTAAAAGAGCTTTTAAATTTTGTTTTTAAATTAAGTTTAAAACATTGAAAAAAGTGGGGAAAAAATTCATGGCTATATAAATGCGAGCTCAACGGATCAAGAAGTAGAAATTGATCCACTGTTGATACCTTTACCTAACACCAAACGATGCCGGATTTTTTGTTTGATATTTCTGCATCAAAAAACATATTTTGTCAAAACGTGGAGTGATCTGGTTTTTGACCTGGATGCTTCAATTGGTACTGCATCACTGCATGTGCTTTGCTTTCAAAAAGCATCAAATTTAAATGCTTCAACAGACGAAACGGTTGCAATCAGAATAGTAAGAGCAATCAGAAACTAAGCTCATGTTAATTGTTAATTGTGACTTTGTTTTTCTTTTCTTTTTTGCCTATTCTTCTACCATCGTTATAGCATATTAAATAATTTAATTCAAATATTGACACAACTAAACAATAGAATCTTGATTTTTTTTAAGATCTTTCAAATAAATTAATTATACAGCCATTACAGTTTCAGTAATCTTTCTATTCAAATTCAAAATAATGACCATTTATTCATACATAAATTATAAATTATTATTTATTTCGGCGCCACATTGAATATTTTGCAATCGCCTGTATCTGACACATGTTTCGCATTCGCATATTTCATTTTAATAAAAAAAAAGCTTAAAATGCTTTATATCTTTATCTTTGAATTGTTTTGCGGTGATTTTTTGCCTGCATCTGCTTTAAGCGTGAAATTGAAGCAATAAGAAAAATTGCTTCAAAAAAACCCAACGAAGCGTCTCATTTATTCATCTGATTATGGCGATGCGTTGTAGTGTTGTTTGTTTGTTATTTTTGTTTTTGTTGTGAGAAATGATTAAAAGTATACCAACAATTTATTGTGAAAGATGTTTTTGTTGGGATTTTATTGTTTTGTTATGAAAAAAAGTTTAGGCTTTACGCATTTAAGTTCGAGAACTCCTCCACAAAATACTAGTACATACTTAGTATCTTTACAAAATATGAGGGAAAATAAAATACTTACAAAAAAGGTTGGTGTGATATTTTCAATTATCTTACATTCCATAACTTTTGGAAAAAAATTAGTTGATTGACAAATGTCAAACTTTTCCAAACTATGTTATATAGGTATTAGGCGTGTTCAGAAAAATGAAATCTCAGAGGACTCAGCAATCTCAGTCTTGTGAACAGGATTCCTCAGAAATGTTGCTGTCAAATTACTGAGGAAACAAAATATTGGATTCGCTTGCTCAGTTTTTGGCACTGAGCCCTCTGAGATCTCATTTTCCTGAACAAGCCCATTGTTTGATTTTGGAACACATTTATTTTACGTTTTAGCTGAATTTACGAGTGAGTTAAGCCAGTTACATAGTTAGAGTGGAGATGAAAATTTCATAAAAAATCTTCTGTTTAACTTTCACATCTTCTATTTTTACTAAACAGCCAGCGTTATTGGACTGTCAAATATCAAACTCTGCGTGCGCTTTTCTGTTGCTTTTCCTTTAAATACGGCCATAAGAAGAATGTGGAATGCATCCATGTTTCATTTCACGAGAAATTACGAATTACTTTTCATTCGAGTTTGGACTGTATATGTATGTATCTGATCAATTCGCTATTTTGGACGATGAATCATAGCAAGGCTCCAGGATTTTCGAAAATGCAATTTAAAAATGAAGCTTAACTTGTTTTTCATCAAAAGCTTTAACAAAACTTCTTCTCAAACGGATAAACTGCATTTTTCTAGCCCACTCCGATGCTGAAATTACTGTGCGGGTGTAGCTTATGATAAAGAATCAAATAAATTAAAGATTTAAAACCTTCGTGGAATTATGGAATATGTAGATATTATAAAATAATTTATTGACAAACTTGAGGAACTAAAGAATGAAAAGTGACAAAATATTTTTTAAGAAGATTAAGCTCGTAAACTTGACCATTCTTTGTGTTTGGTAGGTATTTAAGAATGCTTCCTTTTGAAATATGTCGAATCGGTTTTTGATGGTTTAATCCATTATTTAGAAATATGATTGTATGGAAGCATCTATTTGTATAAGCCGATTTTAAGAATCGATTCAAGGTCAAATTCCTACGCAATAGTTAAATAGCTATTTTTCATAAAGAATCTCAGTTTGGTAAACAAATTAATATATTTAAATCGTGATGGATAAATTAACTAAAAAAAAACCATAAAATTGTGCACGCGTAGTCATTCATCGCCAGATATGATTCAATTAATTTTAAATACCTTTTTTTTCCATACTCCATCGACCAAAGACTTACAATCATAATTTGAATTACTGAAAACGCAATGGCATATAAAGACACCATGTTTAAGGCTCTGAATAACAAATCTATTATCATCATTTATGAGTCTGCATCATTAGAAAAAGATCATGTGTTGATGTCTTTTTTTACGTCGAACACTAAAACAAAACTATTATTATTTTTATTGACCATGACACAGTTTATTTAAGAAGATCCACTTATTTACAAGAAGCTTGAAGACACCACCATTCACTCATTAAACATGCAAGTAGGTACTTCATGTAGCTACTTTGAATATATTTTCTTAAAATTTTAACATTTCGAACTTTGCGGAATGTCATACATACTCATACTCATAACTTTACATCTTCATTACAAAATTGTTTAGAGAATGTAAATTGGAAGAATTGTAATTGCACTCAAGTACATATTTTTAAATGATAAAAATGCAAGTAAATTAAATTAAGCGACACTTAAAGTACAAATTTTATTAAATTATAATCTTCTTATGAATGTATTGCTCATTCTTATTTATTTAAAATAAATTAAAATATCGATTTGTAAGGTCCATTTACTTTGAAAGGTTTTGAAGTTAAAGAATTCTTAAATCAATTTTATTCTCTTTCACACAAATATTTAAATACATTCCACATTCCTCAATTGTATTGCTATTGCGTCGTGGTCTAATAGTCTAAAGCTGGATTTTTACCTTCCTTCTTCATTCGGTGAACGTTGTTCCACAAATAACGAACAACGAGTGAGTTCATCCAAAATCCAAAACGGCTTTGAATTTCTTCGTTGTTCGTGTTCGGTGTTATCATTTACACCTTCGTTGTTTAACGTACGGGCAAAAGCGAACAACGTACACGGACGATAACAACGAAGGTGTAAATCCAGCTTAAGAGCCAACGACATACAAAGTCTAGACATTTGCGTAAAGTTGTAAGTCATATCAATAATAGCCTTTGAGATGTTGAGCCATTAGCGTTTGTCTGTATACCTAAACACGTGTCGAACAGGTGTAAAATTTGCCGTTAATTTTTACATCGATTTTCAATGCCTATTGGTCGGAGGGAAAAAGTGTGCATACAAGAAATACTTAGCTTGCAATTTTGAACAAATTTTGTCAACCCCTGCGGGTAAGGGGATAGAATATACCCGAGGTAGGCATGCCTGTCGTAAGAGGCGACTAAAATCCAAACTTCGTATACTGAGATTGATGTATACAAAACTGTGCAATGAGAAAAACAATAAGAAATAGTACCCCAGGTGATGGTAGTCAACTGGAAAATCCACCCTCGGGTCTATTTCGGAGGATGGCTCTATGGATTCTGGGGAGCCAATTATTGCATTTAATAAATCCCTTTCTAAAAAGTGCAAGGGTATATCCCCTTTCACACGAGGAAACTGAGTTGCCAGCAACTTTTAGTTCCATGGTGAGAAGGGCAGGAGGAAATAGCGGTGAACAAAATCTCTCCGGTCGAGGATTTAAAGAGATTTTTTTGACATTTCCTTTCACATCCAGGTTTAGGTGTGTTCAACCAATAGACTTTCAAAGGAAATTTCAAAAAATTGCCTGGAGATTTGTTTCCTCGTGTGAAAGGTAGAAGAGATTTTTAAGGAGATTAAAAGAAAACGTTAAAAAAATCTCCAGAAACTTGTTTCATCGTGTGAAAGGGGACTATCTGCATCACCACCATCAAAATCGAGTACAAAACCATCTAAATTCGGACAAAAGAGTCTATCCGTCACGCCAGCGCGCGCCAAAAAAGACTGACAAAACAGAAAAATCTTGAAAAAGATAATACCGAACTTTTTCAGGCTTACAATCCAAAGCTTCTATAAATAAATAAATAAAATAAATTGGGTGGCGCAACAGCTCGAGGAGAACCAGGGCCTAGTGACTTACAACTCACAACCATTCCTGTGTGCGTGTTTGTTGGGCAGGAATGGAGGGGACCTACAGTTTTTTTTTTTTTTGCCGAGTCCGAACGGCTAAATGAGAAGCACTTTTTCATGACAAGTATACTCTTGGAGGATTTGTCAGTTCCTCGCAAGAGGCAGTACCTCGAATAAAACATTTCTGTTTTTAGGTGGCACGGCTGGGAATCGAACCCACACCTTCGGCATGACAGTCCTACGCACTAACCATCAAGCCACGAGGTACTACTCCAAAGCTTCTATTTGTAAGCAAAGCTTAATCATAAAAATATGGCCTTAAGAAGATTGTGGAATGCGTTCCATTTTTATTTCACGAAGGGTAAGTGTTAAGTTTTATTGAGTTAAGCTAAGTATATACTCACCTTTCTGAAAATAGACAGTGAATGCATTCCACAATAATAATATTTAAAATTATGAAGTATTTGATGATAAAGGGTAGTACCTCGTGGCTTGATGGTTAGTGCGTAGGACTGTCATGCCGAAGGTGTGGGTTCGATTCCCAGCCGTGCCACCTAAAAACAGAAATGTTTTATTCGAGGTACTGCCTCTTGCGAGGAACTGACAAATCCTCCAAGAGTATACTTGTCATGAAAAAGTGCTTCTCATTTAGCCGTTCGGACTCGGCAAAAAACTGTAGGTCCCCTCCATTCCTGCCCAACAAACACGCACACAGGAATGGTTGTGAGTTGTAAGTCACTAGGCCCTGGTTCTCCTCGAGCTGTTGCGCCACCCAATTTATTTATTTTATTTGATGATAAAGGATGTGGTTTAAGTTTTAGCTTAAAATATAGAAGCTGTGATAGTAAAGTTTCAAACTTCACCTTGAAGGCATTATATGAACTTTCCCATTTCCATTTTTCATTTGAGACATTTTCATTAATAGGTTCCACAATCTTTATCAATCCAAATTTCTATAAAATTTTACAGCGTGAAAATAATTTTTTTTAAATATCTAAGAAGAATGTCAAGTTCTTGCATTGTTAATCACAAAAATCGTTCTTACGTCAATTTTTTTTTTAGTAAATTAGGCTTAGACCTCACTTCTCCAGAAATTAAAACTGAAGGGATTCCAAAATCTTCTAATGGTAATATTTTGAATTTTTGGGTATGTTATAGTAAAGGAAAAATCGGATGCAATATGGAAAATTTTCACTTTTCTGAAGATAGAAGATAGCTGACGACGCACGCCGGCGATTAAATATGAAAATTTAATTTTCACTCATATGGTGAAGGCTTTAGTAAAAAACAAACTATTTTTATTTAATTGCACTCAAAAATGTAGACAGTGAAATTTTCAAATTCACGAATGAATAAAAATTGAGAGATCAAGTTTCGTTCCCAGGAAATAATTTGTCGCTTACTTTATTACATGACTATACTTGTGTTAAAAAAACGTATTGACAAATTTTAAACTTTTCGGCATTGCTTCAAATGGCACACAGATCCTTACAAATCAAGGTTAGATATTGTAGCTATCTACGTATGTATGTGAAAAATTGTAGTTCGCATTTAATTTTCCCTTTCTGTATACTGTGTATTTGCTGTGTAACACGAAGTTGGGTACATCATATTTAAGTTTGATATATTCATCATTTTCACTTGTCCAAGTCAATACCTCGAGCGAAAATAGCGGTGGTGTGAACTTTAAATTTTAACGAGTATCTTATAAAACTAAACAAACTGAAAATCTGTGTATGAAATTTCATTTACGATCATTTATTTCACAGGAAAAAAACTACATATTGGAAAATTGTTTGACGCTTCGTAACAAAATTTAAATCAATGCGTGAAAAATGAAGTGGAACGTGTTTTAAATAGATACAACTTCACACATGAAATATTTTCCATTGACATTAAGATTGTCCAAAAACAAAAAAGTCAAATGTCTCATTCTTGCAAAACTTAGAAGTAAAAATAAAACATCTTTTAAGCATTTTGAAATAATATTTCCACATTTTCGACAATCATTTTTGTTTAAGCTTTAACTGCATCCGTACCGGCGAAATATTCTGGAACTGTTGTATGTTTGTAGCCGAACATAGCGAAGACCATGACATCTGTTACATCCAATTTGCAGAGATAGAAGTCATCTTAAAAAATGAGATGAGAAGATATCGAAGTTATTTCAAGATTCTCTAATTTATAAAAAAAAAACAAAGTTAACACTTACGATCAGGAACTGGAATTTTTGGCCAAGTAGCGGCAGTTGGGTGACGACTTAAGAATGCCTCTAAACCTCGGGTATGTTCATCTGTTCCTTCTTCCAACTTAAAGATATTATCCAATCAATCAAGCTCCAAGCTTATGCTTAAGTTGAGTTTTTATAACTTACTCGTTTTACTTCTCCCGAAATTATTGTCCTTGCACATTTGTGTGACCATGGGTCGTCGTTGCGCTTGTTGCATTCACCCTCCTGAGCATCAGTGAACATGAAAGATATCTTATTGTCCTTTTTGACATCCCTGGCAACCTTGTCCACGCCCATCATATAGAAATATATGTCCCCAGTTGAATCGGCTCCAACCTTACTATCAGCTGTCGAGAGAAGATTCACCATTGGGTATCCAGGGTTTTCAGGATCAGATGAAATAGTTGCTACTGATGCCCAGTTTGCTTGATGTACCAGTCGGCGTGCCTCTGCGGCAACGTTCACATCGGTTGCACCTGGACGCTTTGCTCCAGCTGGAATGGCATTAATGGCTACAGCCGAGAACAAAAGACCGAAGACTACAAATTGAAACATCTTGAAGACTAAACGTTTTCAAAATCACAACTGATGACTGAAGTAGCTTGGTTGGGTTTTTATAGTGATCGGGGGATGCACTCTTGATTTAATTGAATAATCTATTTTAGTCATTGCTACTGTTGGTTGTTGTTGGTTGGGGGAATACACAACACAACAAGTACATAGTACCAGGTGAAGGTCAGGCAACTTAATAAATAAAACAAAAACAGTTTCTTGATACGAAGATTCTGGGAATTAAAGAGTTGTAATAAAATAGATTACAGAATGCTTTATCATCTGGCTCTTGACTACCGTAATTGAATTTATTTTCATTTTATTAAAAAAACACTCAAGTTTTGTCAAGTTGTGTCACTTCCACGCAAGCCATTTTGTCTCCTTCTATTTGAAATTAATGTAGACTTTGAGACTCTCGCTGTACCTCACGCCAGATTAAATGACTTTGCGAAAAATTCTTTCAGACACTAAGTGATAACACGATGACACTGCTTAAAATGTCATTTACGTTTTGAAAGTGAAACTAGCCGTTTTGAACTTTAAAATTGAAGTTCACGGGAACAAAATGATTTCCGTTTAGTGATGCAGAAATTCAAAATAAAAATGTATACAATTAGGATCTTTTAATCACTTCTAATTTGAAATGAAAATATTCTGTCAAAAACTGTTTCACACTTCTGCAGCTTTTTTCCTATTCCTTTAACGACATGTGAAACGCAAGAGACTGTGAGTTTGTGGAACGCATTAATTTGTATCTCACTTCAATACTGAGCACGTCTTGCTTCTTGTCATGAAGTGAAAATCAAATGCGCTCCCCAATTTTTTTTCCCGGCATAGTTTTTATTTAAAATTTCATACATTCATATAATTTTTCAACTTAAAGTTCCTACTATTCCAAGATTTTATTTGAAAAAAAAAACTAATTTGTATGGATCTTTTTGATTTTTTGTCACGTTTTTTGTCTCTTCTCATATGTCGTTTTTATAAGTTTCATTGCACTTTTACTCATAGCTCCTTTCAACATTCTGTACATATCTTCGACAAAATGAAACAAATTATACGTTCCACAAAGCCTTCTTATAATATCAAACATTAATAACTTATGAAATAATATTCGTAGAAAATCTTCGGTGTGAAATTTTATATTCCACAGTTTTATAAAAAAAAATATATATATATTGTATGTATACTAATGGGACAAACTTTTTTTCACTTTAACTTTTTCCCCTGTGTTTGCCAGCTAAAAAATTAAAAACATGGATCAAAAAAAAATCAGGAACGATGATTTTTCATTTTGCTGCATAACATGACACGGCAGTCTTAGTTTGAGAATACTTTTTTTGCGAAAAGTTGGCAACCCATGTAAACTGCAGTTTTCACATACAATCTGTTTATTCATGTAACATTTTTCTTAGAACTTCTTACTCAAGATGTTTATCCAGATAATA
This sequence comes from Dasysyrphus tricinctus, assembly GCA_963921185.1. NCBI lineage: Eukaryota > Metazoa > Arthropoda > Insecta > Diptera > Syrphidae > Dasysyrphus > Dasysyrphus tricinctus. The sequence goes on from OY992533.1 coordinate 7,684,999, forward strand.
ATAATTTTTTTGTTGTCTTAGGTTATTTACCACGATAGAAGTTCATAATTTGTGGAATCCAGTTATGCACTTTATTCGTTGTTTTGTTACAATAGTTTTTGTAAATAAGGCAAATACACTGGTCTGCAACGAAAATTGCCTTTAAACCAAAGTATACTTTTCTAAAGGATTTTGGCATGCTGAATCCGAATCCGAAGTCAAAATTACTCTAGCACGTCACGTTTTTGAGATATTCCAATTCCAACATGTCAAAAACCCGTTTTTTGGGTACTTTTGACGTCGAATTTCTTCACCGAAAGAAACTTTTTTTAAAAACTAATAACAAGACCTGAAAGAACTATATTTCATCTTTTTAAATCATTTTAAATCTTTTTAAAATTCGTTTTCCTCCCAAAGATATTGTAATTTCAAGGAAATCATCCCAGAACTACTTAGCTCTTATAAAGCTCTTAGTTGCAACATGTCACTGAAAATTAATTTTTTGGACTCCCACTCAGATTTTTTCCCCCGGCTAATCTTGGTGTAGTTTCAGATAAACATGGTGAAATGTTTCTTCAAGACATGATGCACATAGAACGAAGATATAACGGGAAATGGTCAGAAGCAATGCTGGCAGATTTTTGCTGGTCAATTTTTCGTCAGACAATGGAAAATATGAAAAGAAAAAAAGCTACAAAATAACATGTTTAAAGAAAAAAAGTTATAGTAAATTGTTTATTTGGATTTTTGAGCTTATTTTATTTTTTAAAACTACTTTTTTAAGGTGTAGTTTGGTAGAATCGGTGTGTTTTTTTATATTTTAAAATATGTAACCAGTTTTTTATATACTAATGAGTCCACCAAATTTGAGCAGAATAGGCACAAGAGTTTTTTGTTTTTACCAGGTCAACCAAGTCAAAGAGGGCTCTTTTTTACAAATCAATCATATTTTTCAAAAATCAATTTAAAAAAAACTGGACGTGATAGAATTTTTCTGAAACCAGATTTAGATTCAAAAAAGTCAAATCTGTCATAATTTTAAAGAATTATTTGAAGGCGAAAAAAAAGTTGATTTTTGCAGACCAGTTTTATTGGTTTAAAAAAATAATTTATAACTTTAAGATACATTGATAAATATTAAGATTTTGTTTGCACATAAGGATCTTAGAGATAAGCCCCATTTAGACGATCATTTCAGTTTCAGTTGAGCTATGAGTTTAACTGATGTCTAAATGCAAAATAGGAGGTTTTTCATGACCTTTCCTCCTCAAACTAATAATTGGAAAAAACTATATTGTGTAATATTTATACAAATTTTCAGAAGTAAGGTAGTTTTAACCATAACTCTGTGTAAACTGGCCGATAGCAAACAAAAGCAATGTAAATTTTTATAGTTGGTCAAAAAAAAAAAAAAAAAAAAAGCGTTTTGCTGAAATACTGACTGAAACAACTGATGGAATTCCTGTGTGTTGTCAGTTCAGATATTAGTTAAACTGTTGTGTAAATACATTTCAGTTCAGTTGTCAGTTCAATTGCAGTTGGCGTTGATGAATCACCGTCTTCGATTTCCGTTTTTTTTTCTTCAATATGTCGAAATTATGTGATAGTCTGGTCGATTTCACTGAAATATATGGCGAGTTCATGTTTGTGGGAGAAAAAAGATCACAGTTTAACTGAAATTTTAACTGATAGCTCAACTGAAACTGAAACTGAAATGATCGTCTAAATGGAGCCACCAGTTTAGCGAAAAGTTTTACTGATAAATGGGGCTTTATACATTGAGTAAAATTAAAATAAGATTTATGAGTTGATTTGACTTTGTCGGCCTCGGGATGGCGTTGCGTTGTTGGTTTTGTCATCGTTCTCATCAGTTGATTAGAGTGGTTGGCATTTCAATAAATACTAACCCAGGAGGACTACCTTGACCTCAGGGTAGAGTTGCTTGTTCTTGAAGTACCTACGCCGCTGACGGTGACTATCGAAGTAAACTCCTGTGCAGATCCTTCCTTCATAGGAGATGGAGATGGTGAACCCAACTAGGAAGCTGTAACTGATGACTGGTTTTAAGAGTTGCTTGTAGATTAGAACTTTTGTCTGCTGACTCAATCCAGTTTATCTTTTGCATCAGCTTGTAGAGGCGGTGAAAAACAGAATTTGCTTTCTTGAGGACGATCCGTGAATGTGCCTTGAATCTCAGCAGCTCGTTGAAGTTGATGCCTTGGTGCTGCGTTTGGCTGGTTATCTGGTTCCATCTGGGAGTGTATAAGGGTGATACTTTACAGCTTTCAGTTGAGCGACCATGTCTGCCCACTGGTCTTCTGAAGCAGACTAGCTCTTATTTGGATAAGTTTATCCGGATACCCAATTAGGTGTTAAATTGGAAAAATTTGCAGACGTTGGTCTCGGTTTATTGGACAGCTATCCATAGGCTATTGAATATACCAATTAAGTGCAAGGGTTATTATTATTTAATATGTTTGTTTGGCCCATAACCATGCTTAAAACCGAAAATGCTACTTAATTCACCCAATAATACAAACCCTTCAACGTAATCGTTCCATATTAAAAGGTATTCCTTCACTAGCCTATTTAGGACTTCACCCAAACGCACTCCCTTTTATTAATTAACTTAACTCGCTTTTACTCAATGCGGTTGCCTATATGTATAACATTGAAAACTTACTTCTCTATACCTCAACTTAAATTAAATTATGGGTTCTTTCTCTCTGTCTTTATCCCTCCCTTTTCTGAACCTGACTGCTAGGTTCTAACTTAAGGCTTCCCTGTACTATTTAACCGCTTATTGAAATATCTCCATAAGTTAAAAATTGTAATAAAGTTTAAAATTTCAAAATCACGCCCCAATCGAACTACAACCTTTGTTTCTTATTTTTCAAGGCAAACTAAGTCAGATAGACGATTCCTAAATTCAAGCTTAAATAAAGACAGGTGAATGGCTTAAATAACAACATAATCCATGCATAAAAAAGAATATGCATAAACTTAGAGTTGGGACCCAATTGTCGTTAGCATAAGCCTAACTCAATTTTTATTAAGTCTCATGGAACACACACAAAGCCCAAGATTTTATTTGTTCCATGTTTAAAATCAATGGAACTCATAAATAAAAAACACAACACTAAAATTTTCACGCCAAAAATCGACGTATGTAATTTATTCGTCATTACTCAGCATCAATATGTTGAGAATTTCAAAAATTCTCAATAGATCCACTCTCGATCGTGCTATATATAATCATCAATCATATTCATCAGTCAGCGGAAAACCAATAATTTGTAGAATAAATAATTAATTTATCTAACTTTAGCCACTGGTATAGGTTTTCCATTCAAGTCATGGTATTCCAGTAGCTTCTGTTGAGAAATCGTTACCATGCCATCCTTGGCTATTATGTGAGGTCTTTATACAAATTAACGATTCAACTTTCAATTATAACTGAAAATTGAAGAATCTCATCATTACTAATGTTGAGACTGACCCAACATATAAACACACCACGAAACATACCTACTTACAACAGCTTTAGTGTAGCCACCTATTTGAAATCTCATCTAACTATAAACGATTCGATAGGACTTGACATCTTGTCAATGAATTTTGTTTGATTTTGGACTTAACCTTCATTTATGCTACATAATTTAAGACTATTTTAACTCTACAACCGCATCAAGTATCCATAAAGTCAATGGTTGAACGTTTCTCGACCACAAAGGTCAGTGTTTTAAAGATGAAAGGTGAGATGTGATTTAATTTTCAAAGAATAACAAATTTTACGATTGTAAACACAGCTGATTAAAAAATAAGCTTATCAGCGTAATTGACCTGTATACAAGAGGCTTGATATTAAACTACATTATTTTAATTTTGTTATTGTAAGAATATTCACATTGTTTATGGAAAATTTGATTAAGCACTCCACACGGCCAGCGGAGATAAGATGGTGTAATTGAACTTGACTATGATGAGGTTCAAAACGAGTGTTATCTACCTGACGACGCGGGCTTTTTCTGCATCTAGAAGTTGTTCTTGAAACAACATGGAAGTGGAAGAAGGTATTCAAGGTTTTTTTAATATCTTATAGCTTTAAAGAGGAAAAGTTCGTTAGGGATTTGCATTGAGGCCTACGAAGAAAGAAGAGACCTCACAATTTGTTTCTGATTGAGTGTTTGAGCATAGAAATTTGTACTTTATACTTATTTTAGGTGGCGCTACAATCTGGGGTGGACTAGGGCCTCAACCAACAAGCTTCTTCCACCCGGCTTGGTTTCTAGCATAGCTGTCTCCAGTTTTGCACGTCAAGTTGGCTGAGGTCCTCTTCCACTAGCGTGCGCAACCTGCTACGCTGTCCTCCTCTACTGCGCAGTCCCACGGAGTTGGATTCAAAGATTTTCAGGGCTGGAGCATTGATGTCCATTAGCTCTAGGTGAACCAGCCGTCTCAGTCGTGGGCTTCTCACTTTTGTGGCTAGGTTGGTGTCGCTGTTCAGCCCATACAGTTCGTTGTTGTATCTTCTTCTCCATTCCCCATCTATGCAGACGATGAAATGTGGTCAGTATCCATTTGAAACTATTGGGTTTTTTTTTCCAAGATCTGCCGTAGTGCGAATATTTGGTCGATGGTGGACCTTCCTGGCCAAAAGAGACATTGATATGTACCTATCAGGTGTTTGACGAATGGCTTCAGGCATTCACAAAGTACAGCAGAAAAGATATGTAATTCGATGTTAAGGAGACTTATGCCTCTTTAGTTGGTGCAGTCCAGATCACCTTTCTTCAGGATCGGACATACAATGCGGAGCTTCCATTAATCGGGCATGCCTTCCTCCAACCATATTTTGCCGTTGAGCTGGTGCATAAAGTCCCAACCAATTCATGCTTGCCGCTTTGAATTGCTCGGCCGCAAGGTGATCAGCTCTAGTAGCTTTATTGGATTTTAATTTATTTATAGCTATCTTCACTTCGTCGACATCGGGTGGACGGAATTGTTGGCCTACGTCTTCCAGGTTGAATAGTGCAATCTGCATGGCAGATATTTGCAGAATTAATTTCCATATCTTCAACACCGATTCTACCACGATGTTCCCCTGATCGTCTCGTCCCTGTAGGCTTCGATGGGGTCCTTGTAACCCTTGGAGGTTATTTGTATGTACACAACCAAGTCAATAATTTTCGTATCTTAAGGCAAGAACTCTTTGGGTGGAGAAACTAAACAATTATTCGTTTTTGCTGATAGTACTTTGAACACAAATTAATTAAAAAAAAATGGTTGCTTAAATAAGATTCACATTCCTCTGGGAAATCAGTGAAAACCAATATATCCTCCACACACACAGAGTACCTATACTAATTTTGCCAGGGTAGACGAGTCACTTTGGTGAATTGATCAATCAAATGTTGAAAAATAGTACATATGTCTGTTCATGTTCATGTACTTGCCAACACGATTGAGTTTCTACGAATTTTAGTAAAATTTTATTTTGTACGAACTTTGACAGAACTTAAGGCTTAATTCTGAGAAATTCGTAATTTTGGTCGTTTAGGAACTCGGACGGACCCAGTATATCAATTCAAAATGTACCTATGCAGAAAGCATAAGAAAATCTGTCAGTAGAGACAACGAAAGTTGATTGCTTGTGTGAACGTCACCTAACCTTTCCTATTTCTGTCCTATTATTTCTTATGATGAAGAAGAAGAAGAAAAACTACATTCAAATTAAATTCATGTTTAAGGTTTTTTATGAGCCTTAGTCTCATCACGTTTCGCCAAGGCATGAGAGTTGGGCTCGTCAATTAGATGCTGGCGTTACGCACCCTTCTAAGACACAATATTTGGGTCGAGAATTATCGACACTAATGAAATTTACAGCACAAAAACACTGCAGATTATAGTATTCTAGAGGAATTCGGTTAAATTCATCCACCTAGAAAAGAATAGAGCCCGTTTTTTATGATTTTATATTGTCATTTCGTAACTGACCCTATAGTTAAAAGATTGTTCAGAATCCATGCATTTGCAATGCTATAAATAAGTAGACATGTAGTAGGATTTGCGTGCTTCTACTGTATTTGCATTTTTTATCAAAAAAACATACTTTCTCATTGCTGTTTCGTTGTTACAATCATAAATTTCCAGCTGTAATAAGGAAACATTGGCTCAACTTCACTGATATCTTTTCTATATCTTTCAAACTGAAACAATAACAACAATTATACCACGCATACAACATAACGCATATTCACTCCAGAAACTCTACTTTGCATATATCAATTGCATAATCAGAAAGTTAATTTCAATAAATTGAATGGTTTGAATTTCGCACAATAATACTGGTATGTGGGCACTGGAAGTTTTTAGCTCTGGTAAAAAAGTCAATCACCAAAGGTAGAGAAGAAAAAGAAGATCAACCGGTACTTTTTACTGAAGAAAAGTGGCACAAGTTGCAAGCATTCAACTATAGTTTAGTTTGTGGTTCCGTATAGAGGACAGACTGAATGGCACCAATCGGCGTAAGTGTGAGCTGGAAGGTTCGCAAACTTGTTTTGTTTTTATCAATGCTAAACGAAATCTACATAATTTTATCTCACGAAGCTTATAACAATTATTGAAATTATTTTTAACTGAAACACACCAAATACAATAGGAAGCTGTGTTAGTTAGTTAAAGACACTTATTTGTTCCATTTAAACGTAAAGCCTTTCTCAAGGAATATTAAAACCAAATTCCTCCACTTTCAGAACCAGGAGAGTTAAGACAGTCATTCTAATCCCACTCGTTTTACTGGAAGAATTAAATTAATTAATATATATTTCTTAATTTTACCCCAGAAAGTTCCGAAAATCATGATGATGATTTTTTCCCATCAACTTTATCAATCTATTCATAAAATTTATTCAGCGTCTGAGACAAAATTATCTACTGGATTTGTTGATTGATTTCCCTGACATCGCATCGTTGCTTCCGTTGCAAAGAAAACATACATTTATTTTTAAATACCCTTTTATACCTTCTTAAGGCAAATAATTGACTAGCTTACTTTATAGCTCTATGAAATTTTAACTAAGAATAGTGAATGGTTCATTAATCCAAGTTCATTCCTCATTCGCTAGTGTGCATTGTAAATGCGGTTGACAAAATGCCTCGCTTTTGCATGCCAATGAGAAATATTTATGCTATCCTCGACTCGGCATCAGATGTAGTTTGTAGAAGATGTTAAAAGCCCCAGGGCCACAAGATGTTGTGAACAATGCTCTTTGGGGAGTTATCAAGAAGTTGGGCGTTAGTTTACTGATTTATTATGAAACATGTAATTCATGTAAATGTAATGCTAAATAAACAAGTTAATAACTTAGAGCTGTCGAATGAGATGTTATTTAAATGTCACTCCAATTAAAACTACAATTGATTTTATTGATACATATCTTTTAGCTACTAACTTCTATGAAACTGACTGGATCCGGATATTATTTATAGTCCAGTAAAATTAGAGCTTCACATGGAAATGAGAGATAATAAGCTGGAAACTCGTATAAACCTTCATTTTGACGTTCTAAAAGTTATCTGAAAAGGAGCTATAAAATAATAAAATATACATTGTACACCGAGATAGCCGTGAAAATGCGATTTTTGTGACATTTGACCTTGAATAACTTACATTACAAGCACGAGATTTTATAAGACTTTTTAGACAACTTTTAGAACGCCAAAATGAAGATGTATACAGTATTGGCGAATGGAGTCACGGCACCTAGCAGTCAGCGTGTGTAGCCTACTTGTGAGATAGATTTTTTTCCGATTTGACATTCAATGCATTTCCCATAAGAGAAAACCAAAAAATGCTGTTGAAAACTTTAATTTTACTAATTAATTTTATATGAATACTTATCTATATTATAGTTGCGATGCAATAACAAATAATGTTACTTTGTAAATCAAAAAGAATATGTATCCAAACTTATGAATAATTTCCTTTATTTTGCAGATGAAAAATGTAAACAAACCTGTATTGTTGTTGTTGCTTTCCAAAATGGATTCATGTCGTCAGCCAAAATGATATCATGTGCGTAGTCAGGGAAGGAGGTTTAGGAGATTAGGGTCAATTATTAAGAAAGTTTATATAATTTTATTATTAGAAAAAGCTCACTAGGTAAGCTTTGTGAAAATTTTTGTATAAGGATGAATGTTGGTGTGCAATATTTGCATTGCGATCGTGTATTTGTACTCTCCTTACAGAAAGAGGACTTAAATCTTTTGGCCCCGTTTGTGAAATAAGTTTTTAAAATGAATTTTATATTTAGAAACTAGTGAAACCTTGGGGCTAGTGACACCCCTAATTGAATATAATATAGAGGATTTTATTTTTTGATTATATTTTGTATTTGTATAAATGAAGTTAAAATTTTGTTTTTTTTTGCGTTTAGGCTATTTACCCGAGATTCTTTTTTTTTAAATAAATTTGATAAAAAGTTTTGAAAAATGATAAGATTAACTGAATAGGTATTTCTTATCTTTGGCATTGCGCGATCTTACAACAACAAAAATGCTACATATTTTCAATTCTGAGTTAAATTTTTTAATTCATAGTTTTAAAACATTCTTCGAAAATAAAAGCATTTTTTAATAAAATTTAGCAAGAAAATTTATTCACAAAAAAAAAAATTAACTATTCGTAGAACCTCGTTTTAACAACAAATAAGTATATTTTAAGAAGAAAAGAGAACAATTCATGTTTTAAATAATCCTGACTACGCCCCTGTGTAGCTTTTTTCTCAATCGAGCAATGTTGTTGTTGCTTCTAGTTGTAGAGGTGTTTTTTTTACATTTTTCATACAAAAATTAAAGTGTTTTAACAATCAGTTTTGATATATTTTACGTTTGATTTATAAACTAATATGTTTTTTCATTCTATTTCACTCATAATATGAATACCCATTCATATAAAAGTTATTAGGAAAATTAATTTTAATAAGACCATGTTTTGCATTTCTCTTATGGGAAATACATTGAACGTCAAATCGAAAAAAAAATCTATCTCACAAGTAAGCTACCTGCACTGACTACTAGTAGGTGTGGAAAGCAACTTACTAGGTGTCAATACCTACGAGTTTCCAGCTTATTCAGCCTTAATATGAGTTTCACGCAAACAACATTCCGCCCGGAAAAATTGCAATTTCGTTTTTCTCCTTTTTGAGTTTGTGAGTTTCACCCGAAAAATGAAAATTACCCTTTTTTGTGAGTACTAATTTCGGGGGAAATATATCGTAATTGAAATCTTAAATTATCTCTTATTTTTTGAAGGCGAACCAAAGATAAACAGGTGGTACTGGTGCCCTTTGTGGAAGTTTTTTGTTTATTTTAGGTCAGGAGAAGTTCGGGCGTAACTTCATAATAGCTTTAAAAATTGCGGGGGAACAAACATTTTTCGGGTGAAATATTTTCCGGGCGAAACTCATAATAAGGCTGATTATCTCTCATTCCCAGGTTGACACTTATTTCTTGCTTTTTGACTGGATTATTACTAAATAGGATGGGAAAAATTTTGAATTTATAAAATCCAAAAACACGAAAATGTTATTTTACTTGTTTCTGCAATTTTTTTTTGTATAAGAATTTACCCTTGAATCTTGTGAACGTTAGTATCATCAGCCACCCTCCTCTCTTGCCAAGATTAGTATTCCCTCGGTCGGATATAGAGCTAGATAAATGAAAACTTAGCGTTCGGAAGAGAAATTAAAAAAAAGGAAGGCTGCCGAAACCCGGGATCGAACCGGGGACCTTTAGATCTTCAGTCTAACGCTCTCCCAACTGAGCTATTTCGGCACATGAAATCTTAGTCAGCAAAGTTTATTTTTGTTGCGGTAAAAGCTTTGAGGATTATTTATATTTAGGATTAAAAAAAGCTTTTATTTAGTGATTTGATTTAGAAGGAACTTTTTATTTAGGTAACAATTTGATTCAAGTATGTAGCAGTGTAATATGATAAACAAAATAAATGAGAGCTTGTACAGCTGTGAACGAAAAGAAGATTTATAAAAGTGTTATCGGGAACAAACTTTTACTGAGCTTCATTTTAAAACAAAACGCGTTTATCCTTATATGTTTTGGAAGAATAAATATTGGATTTAATTTCAAAGAAAAAATAAAAAAATCTAAAAACTAAATGAATGCATAAAATCAGCTGTTCAAAAAAATAGTAGTATCAAACATATTTATATAGAAAAGTTAATGATATGTTGTATATGAAGTCAAAAGTCCTTGGTCGTCCATATAATAGAGATTAGAGTAATACACTGTGTAGTTATTCAAAATATTTCCATTTCATTGACAAAAAAAAACACCCTTTTACTACAAATATGATTGTAGGCTCTTTTGATTCTTGTTGATTATGACAAATAAAATATGTGGACCAAGTTTCATCAATATTTTGTTGGAACTTGGTAATATTTTACCTGTTTCACTGAAAATCCAGTCATCACTTATGAAAAACACAATAACTTTTTTCAAGGTGGTTGTATCGGGCTCGTTTTGATTTAATAAGATTGGAAATTAAAAAAACACCCTTAAATCATGTGTCATAAATATTTTAGTTTGGAATATGTTTTTTTTTTGTTTTATTTCACACAGCGAAGGTAGAAGCGAAAGCGAGTAGGTATACGATCAGAATGCTTTTTGCGTTTAAAGACTATGGTCATCTTGGAGCATACGAAATGTTTCAAAATCTTACAACAACAACTCCTGTATGATAATCAGCGGGTTAGTATCTTTTTCAGTGGCAGATTTATTATTTTTTGAAAAAAAAATAGCTCGCCCATACGTATGTAGGTACTGACAATTTTTGTTGGATAGAGTATACCGACAAAAGTCTGTTCGTGCAGGTGTACCGTATGGACGGCAACCTGAGGTTTCATTTGATTCCCCATTTAAGAAATTCCTAATGAAATAGGTACACTTAGCCCAAAATGCATCCGGAAAAGTGCATTTTATAACCGAAGCAACCAAGAACAGCTTGTTCGACTTGTTGTGGAGGCATTCATCATAACATTTCGTGTCATGGTCTAAGCGGTAATTCTGGTACTACATACATATACCTAAATTTAGTACGTACTCAAATTGGTTTCTCTCTTATTCACACTTATGTATGTGTATGAAGAAATAATGAGATAGGTATGGGTGATTCTACAAATAATGGAATTTTCGGCGGCTCCGCTGATATTTTAAAACCCGTTCAGGTAGATCTGATATACATACTTTCATTAATCAAAAATTTCTTCAAAGTGTCTAATTCTCAGTCCCCTAACGTGTCCCATGCCCGTTTTCGAAGAGCAAAATTCTTACAGTTATCTTATTTTAGTTCCAAAACCAAAATGAACCCTCAATTATTGACGTTTAATAATATATGTACCTTTTTATGATATAAATACATTTTTAGTAATATGTATTATGTTTTCTTAAGAAAAAAATGTCATTGAACTTTGTTCCACGGAGTTCTTATCAGTCCCCTGACAGATTGAAACAGGCAAAAATATCGTTAACTTAGAGAACTATTGCAGTTTCAGATCTAGCAGCAGGAACTATTAAGTCTCGTGAAAATAAAATCATATCCATATCGTAGATCCGTTTGCTATTTCATTTGTGAAAAAGGCATTTGTGCGAGAGATCATGGAATGTCCGTTCAGTTTCTCAGTACCCTGATGAGTTTTTACAGGAAAAATTTCTATGTAAGTAGGCATATTTTTTACATTATATTATAGGCTAGGTAAAACCCTAATTACATTTTTTTTTTTGTATTTTGTCGTACAGTGCGTTACTATGTTTTTGGCGCAAAAACTATGAAAACACTCAGTCCCCTGGCCTCCAGTCCCCTTGCATTTTAATGACTGATTTTCTATCTGGAGGTCTTAGAAATGTTCAGTAAATGCTGCTTTTCTTTTAAAATAATTGGTAAATAAAAAGCACGACTCGGTCGCACGAACTTGCTCTTATTTTCATGTTGCTTGGAAATTAATTGATAAGATAAGCTATACGGGGTGTTTTGCATAAATTGCCTAAAAACGCTAGAGGCCGCTGGTTGGATCGAAAAATTAAAAAAATTGTGTGGTAGGAGGTGTTGTCTCTCCGTTTAGACGAGGGGTAGGATTTTCTGAAAAATTATCGGAAATAGAAATTTTCCCTGGAACACCTGTTTTAAAAAAATTACCATAAAATCTTTATTTTTAATATTTTTGACTGGCCGCTTTCAGTTATGTGGAAGGACGTTCCAAAATTCAACTGTAGTTAGCTTTTACGTTTATTTGCTTCCAAAAATATTTTGCCGAAATTATCATCATTTTCTTCAACTTTTTGTAGAATCACCCATATACCGATTTGAGTACTAACTTTAGAACAAATACTGGAATCAGTACCAACTAGTTATACTAAAGGATTCTTATTTGGTAAGCATTTGAGGTTATCGGCTATCTCTTTTCTCACGGAATTTTTTCCCATATTCTAGAAATCGTATCGGGAAATGTTTTAGGGAAACATAATAATAATAACAATAATTTTAACTACATGCCTGTAAGACCTTAGGTCTTTTTAAATGCAACATGGATTGCACGGCACTAGTTAGAAAGAGTAGAAGGATAGGAAAGATTTGGCACAGTAGATTGAGATCAAGGTGTTCATTATCTCATTAAATCTCACGGGTGGCGTCCAGTTAAGCTGGGAGAATAGAAAAGAATGCTGCCTAGAATTGGGCTCAAACCCACACATCTAAATTAGCAGTCAAGCACTACATCCACTGCACCATTGCCACCCGCATTCCGAGAAAAAAAAATTACAAATCGCGAACTCTTTTCTTATCTAAAAAAAAAACACGTTGTTCTCTTTGTCATCGAGCCAAATGTTATCATTTTATCATTTCTTAATGTTTTTCTAAATTATTTTACATACTTTGATATATTTAAAACTTTCTAATTATTTCTACTTTGCCTTTTTTACTTTGTCTTTTTTTAATTACTATACCCTTTGTTATTTTTAGTTGCTATAGAAATTATTTCTCATCTCCTTTTAAAAAATTATTATTTTTCATTATTGTTGTTCTGAATTTTCAATGAGTAGTTGTAGTCGCTGAATTTTATAATTATATATCTTAAAAAAAGGAATGTAAGTAATTATTTCTAATTTTATCAATTCCATAATTTTATCAAAAGTTTTGTTTAAGAAAATAAAATTGTATCTTGAATTACAATATTTATAATCCTTCACGATTTTGGATCTTTTATTTTCGGCGCTATACCACTCTTATTTTTTTGACAAGTGTTTACTTCGAAAATAAAGTTCGAATGCTAGTTTATCATTAAAATGTTGGTAAAGCTTGTTCCAAAGGAAAAATCTTCCATGGGAATTTCCGATAGTACCTATTAAGGGTGTTTCCGTGCAGTGAAAATATCCAAAATATCTACCAAAAATGAATTTAATTTTTGCTTTTAAAGACCCAACTTCTCAATCTACAACAATTGGAAAAAAAAACTTTCTGAGTTCTTAACGCAATTAATTCAACATTCAAGAAACAATGAAGCTTTTAACAGTCTTTTGTTTCACAAAAATCACGTTTATCATGTAGGTATGGGTCCTTATGAATGATTCCTACTTAGACTATGGGCTGGGCTCAGGCATCGTTTCATATTTCTGCAGTGTCTTACAGCCGAAATGCTTGCAGTTTGTGAAGCCGTAGTCGATAGAAATATTCATATCTTCATTGCCAGGCAAGTAGCAATTAAAGCGATTTCCTCAATCCTCACAAAGTTCAAACTTTGCCGCAATGAATTGAAATCATTCATCGCAACAAACACCTTTCGATGTGTCCCAGGACATAAACGGGAATGAAATGGAAGATGAGTTGGCTTAAAAACGGGTCATCTTTAGATCTTGCCAAATTAAATCCTCAACGACAAATGGTCAATAATTGAGACTTTCAAAACAAAAAAAACTACTTACCCTCAATTATTGTCCCTCCTTTTTGGGATCCAAACGAGTCACAACTCATAAGGTACCCGCGTGAGCAAAATGGACATCCGCACACCTAGTTTATGCAGGGGGTGTCAGGATGAAGTGCTAGGCTCACCCCCTTGCTTGTGAATGCCCCAGCTTTTCCTTTGGGTGAAGCGACAACGCGCGACATCTGGTTTTGCCAATGAGAAATTTCCCTAAATTTATTCAAAGTTCAAATGGCTCAGGGACACTTTTCGTGAGTTAATTGTTGTAAAACTATTGACAATGATTATTTGTTCTCTGTGTCAAATCTTTATTTATTTGTGTCTGTATATTATTTGAGGATGGTTGTTTTCTGTCTAATGAGACTCAAATTCAATCTTAATCTTGGCTTAACCCATTCTTTTATTTCTTATCAGCCAGGTTTTATTATCGCTCATCGCCCAGGTGAACCACCTCGTGAAAATAAAACGATGTGGGTTAGTGCAAAAGCAGTGCTGTATATCAGTCTCTTTTTTTCTTATGTTTATTTGTTTTTCGTGTAAGGCCTCTCTTTACCTCTCTATTCCCAAAACTGCGACAAATTGCTGACATCATTCACAATAGTTAATAGCCCTCTGCCGGTCAGAGTGAAAACCTGTATCTGGTTCATTGAAATTAACCTCGATAGAAACCTGGATTCCATGTTGTTTTTGTAATACAGGCCGTTTTTGAAAACGTCATCTGCGTCAAAAATGCATTTGCAAAATGTTCTTTAACGCAAACTTCTAAAGTCACATGTTCGAAAACATCATCTGCGGTGCAGCTGCGCAGTAAAAATATCGAGTTGACGTTAAAAAAATTGAAAAACCTGAGTGTGTTCGTAAATATAAAATGCGTTTGCGAGTAAATTGAATAACGTTCATAAAATCGGTTTTGTGCAAGACAGACGATTGCATATGATGATTGCAATCTGCGTCAAAACATGACGATTATTTGACGATCAAATTGACTTTGATTTGACGTTTTCGAAAACGGCCACATTTTTAAAGATAACCTCGACCCAGACTCGGAGATAATACATCCGAAGCGGCATTACTGCTTTTCTTGCGATGCTGATGCGCCACGCAGCTGATGCTGAAATAAATGCATCAGCAACAACACGTCAAAAATATTCTTGGTTTAGATTTGTTTGAAGTTTGCGCATCACTTGATGCATGTTTGCGATAGTGAACAGGTTACGCAAAAACTGATGCGGGTTTGATGCATTAATGAATGTTCGTATAATTTATTTCGCACGCACCGACGAAGTCTTTCGTTTTTTAAGTTACATGTTTTTTTGCCATACAGAATGTCACCCCTGGTTAAAGGTGGAACTATTTATAAAGGCTCTCCCAAACCAAGGCAAAATCATAGCGAATCATTCGCAAAGATAGTTATTTGTTGTCGCTTAGCATTGTGTATTTTTCATATTTTGAATTTTTGTGAATGATTTCGCGTTGGTTTGGGAGAGCCTTAATAGTCGGAAGGGCAGTGAAGCTTATGTCAAAAATCAACGAAAATAGCTTTCTCTACCGTCAAAAAGGGAACACACCCAAAGGTACTTATCATCTATCTCTTTTTGGCATTCCTGTCTCTCCAGATGTCAGTTTTATGTAAGCAAAGTTGAACGAAACTTGACGAAACGTTTCACTCCGCCATTGTTTTCGCTTGTTTTCTTCCGACTATCATTTTCTTTCAAATGGTATATTTTAACTACGACATAACCAAACTCCTAAGGTGAACAAATTGGCGATGAGGGACCTTCCAACTAAATGTTTGCATGTTATATACAAAATTTCAAAGCAAGATCCTTTAATTTGACCCACCCTATACGGTAAATGCGAATTGAAGAGTACAAAAACTTTTGGAAATTCCATGAACCTAGAACTTTTGTAAGAAATATTTATAATTCACTGAAGCACACTGGCCGTTGTGTCAAGAACCATTATATTATGTCTGTTCGCGTACTTTGCAAAACTACGAGTTTCTACGAATTTTATTTTTTTTATATGAGCTTTGACAGAACTTTGGGCTAAATTCGTAGAAATTCGTAGCTTTGGCAGGTACGCGAACAGACATATTATCAACTCTTTTTTAAAAATTAAAAAAATATAAAAATTATTCTTTTCTTGTTTCAGAGTCAAAATGCGATTGGTCGCCACCGGAATTTCCCGAAAACGTCATTTTCCTGCACAGGTCGTCCGTCTGGTTATTATGCAGATATCGAGACAGGCTGTCAAGTTTATCACATGTGCGATGGCCTCGGTCGTCAATTTAGCTATTCCTGTCCCAATACAACGTTATTTCAGCAACGGATGTTAATTTGCGATCATTGGTACATGGTGAATTGTTCCAAAGCGGAAATGGACTATGCAGCGAATTTGTTGATTGGTGAGTCTAAAAATATGCAATGATTTGTATCCCATTGTGAAACATGACTGTTTTCAAATTTTAAATTTCTGTTTCTATTTATTTGCAGGTCAACGAGATAAACCATTTGTGCCTGATGAAGAGAATCATTTACGAACCCCTCGTCCTGATTTACTTGATCGTCCCTATGCGCCAGATTATTCTGGAGAATCGTTTAGGAATCAATTCAAAGTAAGATCGTAACCGCATTGATCAGAGGATGAGTTTTTTTTTAATTGACTTTTTTTCTTTCAATTAGCAACTTCCTGCCGTACAAAATAGCATATCTGATTCCAATGAAAGAAAAAATATTGACAAGACACTCTCTTTGAATTATCCTTCACCTACTCCTACTCGTTGGAAGATACCTCAACCAAGTCGAGAGATCCTACCACCAGCTCCTCCTTCGCCATCTTTGACGACTAAGAAACCACCATCGGTTGCTAGCCCCGCGCCGAAGCCTCAAACCTTAACCAACTTTAATACAGTAACTACCACAACTCCAGCTACTACCAAATTTCCGGTGGCATTTGTTAATCGACAGTTGGATACTTCGGATGAACTTCTAGGGACTGCTCACAGCACACGGTACAATACTTCTGGGGACAACTCAGCTGAAGATAAACACTCAAAGCAGTCATCGACAAAGCCACCAGCAGTGAAGACGCCTTCGCGTATCTATGAGCCACCGTTTTTGTATCCAATCTACAACGAGAACGATACAGCCCAGTCCACCGAAATCCCACTCCAAAGTTCCACAGCAGCTCCGTTCACTGTGAAGGTTACAGCGACGACCAGTACAACAACTCCAAGGCCACCGACAAGACCAACAACCTTCGCTGGAAAGCCCTTTACAGTTGAGTCGACAACTTTGACTGCAGCTTCTTCAAAAGTAACCCAATCGACGGATTCCGCTTTGGACTACAGTATTCCTGCGGCCGGTTCTAAAAACTTCCCACTTCCATCACCTTTCACAGCACCTAAAACGACTTCGAACAATTTAGCTGCTCCATCTCGAGAGCTCCTTCCACCTCTATCCGACCTTGTTCTCCATGACACTGCCACAACTCAAGGTCCACCGATCTATTTTGAATGGAAGATCCCCTCCAACGGCCTAGAGCCACCCAAGTTCGATGCTCCGATCGGAGTTGATGGTCGAGAAGAACAAGACGCTCCACTCTCATACACATCGGCGGACCAGGTAAAGCCACCCATTGCGACAACATCGAAATCCACGACGAACACCCAGCAATACTCTGGCAATCCGTTCCTCTCGAATAAAACTCAACGTTCCATTGATTCTTCCACTTCTCGAACTCCTACATCACGATCAATTAAAAGCTTCCCATCGCCAGGCACGGAAGAGAACAAAATTTCACCAACTCTTCCCACCGAACAGGACATCAGTCAACTGCGAATGGACTTCTCGGTGCCAGACTACCTCTTCCCCTTGGAGAATATCGGCCGGACAGGTTACGAACACTCCGACACATTCAATTCGTTTCAATTGAAAATTCCTCAAAGAAGGGCTGATGTTGTAACACCAGCTACCGACCGATGGTATGGTGAAAATCCTAAATGTCCTCAATGCCATCCGAGTTTTGTCAAGCCTGGAACTTGCGAACCATGTTTAAGGAGATAGAAGTCGTTGTGTGTTTTTCAAAGAGAGTGCTAATTTTAAGTTTTAAAACAAAAAATAGAATTAAAAATTTGTACATAATTACATATAAATCCGAGAGTGTGATCTAACCATTAGTAAAAGAGATGTATGCATTAATCACACAGATTCTCATAAAAAAAATACTTACACATCGACTCATACCTCCATAAGTTCCAGAGTAGCTCAAACACACTATACATGCAGACAAAATTACGAAAAAAGAAAACAAAACTCCTTTTTTTTATTAAATTTTATTCTTAATATTATTTTTTATGTAAAATATTGGCTTATCCAAATTAATTCTTTTAATATTTTTATTTTATAATCAATTTAAGTAGGTTTGACGAAATATATTAATGATGTTTGAACTCAAATAAAAAGAAATCAATCCAAGTGTTTGTGTATTTATTCGTGCCAATTATGGTATTTCAAATACTTGATTGGCAGCGAATTGCAACTGCACTGCTTTCTTTTCTTTTCACGACAGACGATGAAGAGGATAGAGAGCGCAGCAGCGCGAATCCAGTATTTTGAGTTACATGATTGGCATGATTGTTTAGGGGAAGGTTGTCTGGAAGCAAGTTAAAGCTTCCAAGCCAACCGTTCACTAATCCAATTCCATAAACCCTCTTCTTTTATACTTACGTGCTTTCCTGTTAAATGGACCTTTCATTTGACGTCTGAATCTTGAAAATCAGTAAAGAATTGCCAAAGTTACAGGCTAATTTCTGAAATTCAAAATTTTCATACGGTCGACTGAATTGTATAGCAATTTTAAGAATATTAGGGGGTCTGGTTTATGGAAAGGGATGTGGCAAAACGGGGGCGTGGCCTAGAAAAAATATAAAAAAGGGGCGTGGCCATAAATAAAAGGAGCCAAACAAAAATTAGAAGGGGGCGTGGCCTATTTTTTTTAATTAACGAGGGGCGTGGCCTATTTTTGAAAAATTAACGAGGGGCGTGGCCTATTTTTCTAAAAATTAGCGAGGGGCGTGGCCTATTTTCCTAAAAAATTGGGGAGGGGCGTGGCCTAAAAAAGGGGGCGTGGTTTTCCAATTTTTTGTGGGATCAATTCCAAAAAGGGGCGTGGCTTACCATATTTTTTCCAAAAAGGGGCGTGGCTTACGATATTTTTTTCCAAAAAGGGGAGTGGCCTACCATATTTTTCACAAAAGGGGCGTGGCTTAAATTTAAGAATGTAACAATCCCAAAAATGGAGTGCTTTATGGCTTGCAAGCATGGGTGGTAGTTGTGTTTGGGGTCCACAACCATGCTTTTAAACATTTTTTCGTTGCTTTGGTTTAAACGTTTGTTTTTGGTACTTTTTTCGGTTTTTGTTAGGTTGACTTGCTGATGTTTTTTGACAACAGTAGGCGTGTTTTGATGGCCACCTTAATGTGAAAATTAAGATACGTTCCACATTCAGCCATTGAGTTACTGAAGTTCAAATGTGAAGTTAACTTGTAGTTGTTGGAATTTGCATTTGAAAACTTGCTTTAATGTGAAGTTTGAAGTATTTCTTAATGTTCATATTGAGAAAGTCAACAAAACACACCCAGTAATCACTGAATAGTAATTTTTTACTGCTGTCAAAAAAAACTTTCGTGCAAGACGATTTAGATCACAGTACACAGACTAGATGAACTTATCCTGGATTTACATGACTGGCAGACTAAAATTATGGATTTGTTTATTCGTTTGCTAGTTTTTTGGTCACTATGCTACGAGTTTTTCAGGCGTGTTTATCCAGCATTAGGTGCAGCCTTCATTGTAAATTATTTTGGAAGTTATTTACATAAACCAGATATGAGAAAAATTATGGATACAAAAAAGTAGGTACATACATATTTAGACATATTTTTGTTTTGAGACACAGATTTAAAAGTTAATCAAAATAAATTTATATCTTTTCAATGTTTACAAGAAAAAAATCTTTAGTTTTATTAAATTTTAAAATATTTAAGAATTATTTTTCTTTTTGTGTTGTTTGTTGTAATGCATGCAAATAAATGACCATAGTGGAGATTAAATAGTTTTCTTTTTCTCTTAATCATATATAATTATTGTGTTGTTCTTATTATAATTAATGCATGATATACAAAATAATATTATTTATCAATAATATTTACAACATTAGCTTTTTAATACAGTTTTTTCTGTTTGTTTTTGAAAATACTCGTCCATTTAAATACAAATTATATGGAAGCTCCAAGGAGTTTGTTTTTCAATTAGAATTTACCAAAAATGTTGTTAAATTATAAAATAAAAAGAAATGCATAAATCAATAAGAAACTACAACAAATGAAAACTTAAAAACTAAATATGAATAGAAATAATCAAGCACAGTTACTTTTTTAAAGTATATAGAATTAAATGTGTGTCCTACTGTACTGGCAAACGAAACAAATCAACGAGAGAACAGAGAATTAAAATAAATTAAAAATTAAGTTTTTTTTTAAATTAACAAAAAATTAAATATTAATAAAATATAATTTTTAGACATTAAGGCACTGCAATTTATTATTTATTTATGTTAAATGTCAATTTTACTTCTAGCCTTGTTTTTTCACATATTTTTCAAATGCGTTTAAAAGATGGTTTTTAATAAAACGATATTCTTAAATGTTGTATTTGTTTTTCTTAAAATTTAATATTATTTTTTTTATCCTTAATTTTTTACACAACAATTTTCACTCAATTTTTTTTTGTTTTTTTTTTTATAGTTTTTAAATATAATTTTTTTGACTAGTATTTAAACAGCACAGCAGTGCAGTGGTCAATAAAGAACCGCACTTATTGGGGCTGATATTGAATTTGGTTCAAAATGATAGACACTTGGATACCAAACAGAACCATCTGGTTGTGGACAACTCGCTTCAGGACGAGTAGGTGTATTCGAAGGACATTTTGTATTTGATGAGGAGCATGAATGGGTTGCCAGCAATGAAGTGCTTGGTGGAAGAAGTGGTTGAGCACGAAGTATTATCCGGTGAGGACACTGAAGATTTACATCACAAATAACTGCTGCACGGTGGATGCAGTTAAAATAGCGATTGGTCAGCCGACCATCGAGGAAAATCTGAAAATATTCGAAAGTAAATTATGAAAGTGTTTCGGGACAGGTAAATAATTTTCGAATTTACTTCATAGCCTCCAATATTACCAATATTTTGAACTCTCCACTTAACGAAAAGTGAATTTGTACCCAATTCTTGAACTGTTTCGATTGTCACTGGATAGCTCAAATCTCTGGATGGTCTTTGCCATCCACCGGTTGATGGACAAGGTAATCTGGCAAAACTCTGCCAGTGAGTGTTAATTTTTCGAAAGCTATCCATAGCTTTCAGATCGAAGAGGATAGATTCAATGAATTGGCTCTGAAAAAAAGTAGATTCAGAGAATGTTTACATACCTTGAAGAGATCAATACCATTTCTTGGTTGTGTGGGTTGGTAGTACGTTCTTGCGAATATTGACATGATTTTATTGAGCTTCTATTATCATTACCGAAGTCGGCATTGTCGAAATTGGGACAGTCAGTGCCAACATCGAGCTTAGATATTTTATTTTGATAGTTTATTGTTTTGAGGTGAGCTTCCTTGGATTTATTTATTCCGGATGTCTTGAGAAGTTTTTCTTCCGATAATCCTTCAAGTTCTTCCGAACCTGAAGTCAAATATTGCAACGACACTGAATTGAGTTGAGTTGCCTGGGAGACTTGAATCTTCAGAGGATTCTGGTTGTTTTTCTTCTCTTGATCAAGATTCAGTTCTTGAAAAGTTGATTCCATCGAAGCTGTAGTTGTAGTCTGTTTGTCCGAATAACTCACAATATTCGTGGAACATTCCCTATGACAATTATCGGCTACTCCACAGATACATTCCAAACAGGCATCCTCCAAAGAAGAAGATCGTTTCATTCTTAAAAGTCCAGCTTCCTCGATGTTGTAGTCTTGCAAACGTTCTCTTGGACAGCTTTCGCATGGACAAATTTTCAATTGCTCATTTGACGGAATTGGAAAATGCTTTAACTGAGTTTTCAAAGTGTCACCTTCTTTTAGTTGCAACGAGCCTACCCTTCTTTCTTCTTTAGCTTCATCTTCTGGTCTGTCGAAGTTAGAATCTGGTTCCCAAATCAATTCCTCGTCTGTTCTTAGCAAATCCATATCAACTGGAATAAGTCTTTGAGATTTAGTTGACATCTCTTGGTTGTTTTTTTCAAAGTCATCCACATCTCGCTCGGGCGGTTCCAAAATTGACAAATTATCTTCACTATTAATGAAGTCATGATCCTTATTTTCTTCGAATTTCCAATTATTTCTTGAAGGCTTAAATATGCAAGATTGTGGATCATCGCATGAAATCCCTAGAAGTTCCTTTGGAAATTTCGGTGAAGATGGAGGTGCTGGTGGCGGTTTGGGCAAGGCATTGAATGGTTCATCAAGATAAATGTCAATATTTTTGGAGGCAATAGGACCCAGGTGAAGTTTGTCTTCTCTCATAGCTTGCAGGACATCAAATATACCTTTAAGAAGTGGGATCACATTTTCATCCATAGTTTGTCTTGGGGTTATGGCAGTCCCAACAGAGCAATAGGATCCATTCAAATTTGGTACTCTCGCGTGTTTTCCTTCGTGACTTTTCGATTCTTTCAAATAGAGTCTCCCCGATGATTCAGTATTCGATCTAGAGTTTTCAAAGTCTTCACATGGACAGAGTTCTTCAGTTGCAATTGAAATGAGGCTTTCTGAATTAACACAAGGATTTTTTGAGGACTCATTGAGTATCTGAACCGTCCCAGACTTAGACTGACTTCTTAACTCTGCCGAGCTCGTTTTTTGTGTGAGATTTGGGGCTGTGAGACTAGGACCATTATTTTCTTTTCGTTCATTGTGAAACAGGCCAGTTCTGGAGGAATTATTGAGCTCTTGGCTATCAATTTGTTCGTTCTCACATGAACTATCAGTCAAACTCTTACGTACGCAAGGACATTCATAGGCTGGTTTCGTCTCAAAATCCAATTTCATGTTTTGAGAACAAGAAGCTGTTTGGGCTATTGTCGTTTCGGGATCTTCTTTTCTTTCAATCAATTTCTTCTGAGATACAAAAGCTTTCACTGAACCTTCAACTGTCTTCCTTTCATTTTCTAAAACTTCATAACGTTGACACCAAAACTTGTGGCAGGATCCTTCTTCTTCTCCACAAAAACATTTATAGGATCCTTGTAGATCTGCACATGCATTCGTCGAAAAAGACAATTTAACTATTGAACTTCCTGCTTCCGAAGATAAATTCCTGTATCCATCTTGTGAAACATTTGAGCAAAGAGACGCCTCTCTCGGAGTTAGATAATTCTCCAAAGATGATGGTTCTTTGTTTGTATTGTTGCCATTATCATTTTCATCATTCTTGTCTTTGGCTTGGTGTGTTTGTCTTTGTCCAGCTGGTTGTTGTCTAGGGCCGGCAGGTGCTTCAATATTTGGTTTGTGGCTTAGATTTGAGTGATCTCGGTTACGATCATTTTGGGTTGTTCTTGATCGATCTGAAAAAAAAGAACAAAAGATCAGCGGTTTCTAAAGAATGGAAGGATTTGAAAGAATATAAGAGAACTTTTAACTAAATCAAACTGATCTTTCCAGAGAATAATTATAAGCAAATCAATAGTCAGTTATATTTTTTATTTCAGAAATATCTTCAAACATATCAGTTCCATAGAGTTCCACATGCCTACTTTCAGCCACATCCCGACAAGGACATATATCAAATTTAGATAAACAACGACAATGCTCTCTAGGGGAACCAGATTCCGGATTACGTTTTACATAACACTGACAAATTCTAACTCGATGATAACTCAAACTATCCTCGACATTATCTTTCCATGGACAAATACAACAATTGCAATTTCTAGGACAAACAATTTGCTTATTTAAGTCAAAAACGGGACAGTTATCACAGCTGCAACTGACACATAGGTTAAGATCTTTTTGCTGTGGCATGGGAAGTTCTTGAGGTGGTTCTAAAACTCTACCTATGAAGTCTTCTTTTTCAGCTTGGTTTTTTCTGGGATCTTCTAGGTCTAATTCGGATTCTGGCAGTGTTTCCGTTAATGTTTCTGTCATCGAATCTTGTCTCTCCAACGGTGTAATGTCTTCAGAGAACCGTATTATCTTTGGTAGTCCAAATGGAGCTTGAATTATGCGGCCATCGTCAATTGATATCGAGGCTGTTCTAATAGGTTCCACTTCATCACTTAGTGAATGTTCCACTAAGTCTTCAATAGGCTGAACTTCATCAGTCATACTACGTTCCACAGAAGCCTCTCTTGTTGGCTTATGACTAGGTGTTGGAATATGTTCCACATCATCGCTCACAGGTAGTGCCCCAGCTTCCGGAGTAAACTCATCGGGAATCTTCTCTATGTGGACATTTGGTTGGATATATAAAGTTATCGGGACGGTGACAATAACCGGATCAACAGTAATATTCAATCTATCACTGCGATTACGTCGATCAATACAAAATTCACACCCATCAGAATGGAACTTATCTCTCGTTCGATTGTCGTTGATAGAAGATGAAACCTCTGGAGCATTCAAACCAGCTATAGCTTTTCGAAATTTGGCCAAACTTTCTTGCATAGCCCTCTCGAAGGAGTTCATCAAGTTTTCAGCAATTTCGACAACATTTTCAAGAACTAGCTTAAAATATTGAGGATCAGCGATTTTTTGCATTAAAAGTGCCACAGAGTCTGATGGTTGTAACTTACTTGAAGTTGTCGGTATTGCTGAATCATTTTCATCTGGGACATCGTAAAACACATCGGAGTCGGTGAAAAATGTCTGAAAGGTCTTTGAAGATGTTTCGGGTTTTATGGAATTGCCACATTTGCATTTTTGTTCGTTGGTGTCCATTTTTGGTTTGGTTTTGGATTTAGGTGACAAAAGAATTTATAAGAATACAAAAAGCAAAAAAAGATTCAAAGACTAGCAGAAATCAACGAAACACAAATTTAAAGATATAAAAATTGTTTTGTCAAAACGTTTTCGAAAAGACTTCTATGTACATAATTTTGTATGCTGTTGTAGAGTCGAGAGTGTTCAAGTTGTAATTTTTAAGAAAGAACATGCATACATAGTACAAAGTACACACATTATGTACATTCAATATGGCGATGTTATTTTGTCTGAATAGACTTAAGCGGAAAATTCAAGTTGAGACGGCCACAAGGACGGTCGCAAGTTTTGTAGAGATTTTCAATAGAAAAATGAAAGGTTCTGAATGAACATCGTGCGTGACCTATGGTTTTTTAAAGATCTCTACGAACCTTGGGACCATCTCAGAGTGAATGGCCTGCTTTTAACCTGAGTTCATAGTCTGAGTAAGTAGCCAATTTTCTCAGGAAAGTGTGCATTATGAAACTGAGCTCTAAAACTAATTGTAAGTAAATGATTTCATAATGTCTAAAAGTGTTGTCTTAAAAAGAAACTATACAAAATGTTTTCAGGTACTGTGTCTTCATTAGGCTAAAACTCGAGTTAACTCCTTGGAATTTAGCTTTCACTGAGAGATCTTACCAAACATGTTGCTTAAACTCGAGATTAACTCCGAAATTCGGTTGATGATGAATAAATTGGCCCTCAAAAGACGTTTTTAAAACAATTTAAATCTTAACGTAATCAGTGTGTAACTCAATAAATTTGGAATAACTGAAAACATATTTTTCTGATAATGCGGTGTTCCAGCATACAAATTAATTAATTTATTATAGACTAAGAGCCCACAGGAGATTTTGGGTGTGAATGATAGCAAAAAAAGAAGTATAGGCGTCGAAAGCTTCATTAAAGGCTATTAAAAAAATCAAAGTCTTGCAGTCCACCAGTGGCTACGTTAAGATTTAAATTGTTTTAAAAACGTCTGCTGTGGGCTCTCGGTCTATTAGGGTTTACCAACTCTGGTTTAAGTCGGAGTTTAATTTAAGTAGGTACCCTTGAAAAAAATGAAGATTAGCACGTTATCTATTTATTAAAAAATTTCCAGACTTTTTTATTTTAATCATAAAAACAAAATTAATTATTCAATTTATTTGAATCTTCTACAAAGCACAGCTTGTTTTTCTTGTAATTGGTTGAAATATTGTACATCGAAATTCTGATTCCATTTTTTTGCAATGTAAATGAAGAAGTCTTGAGTTAAGCTTTTCTTCTAAAATTTTCAAGAGCTGTAGATTGAAAATAAAATAAAAAGTTAAAAAACAAAAACAAAATTTTATACATATGTATAAATATAGGGATCTACTATGAACAATGAATTTAAGGGGATTGTTTGACATTCACATTCTCAAGTACATTACCTACATTTATGGATAGGGTTATAAAACTCCACAATCCGGGATTTGTAAAATTACACTCTGACCCTGCGAAAAAAGGTACATGTATGTGCATGTACATACATATGTATATGTATTGGGGAAACATCAGAATTCCTATTACCGATGTCGTCTCGTTTTTTCGAACAACTCTCCGCCTGGAAAAATGGCAAGTTTTTGTCAAGTTTAATTTAATCGAGGCACTGGAAAGGCTACGGTAGGGAAAATTTAGACAAGGCAAACTTGTCAAATACTCGCGAGGCCCTCGCTAGTTAGAACTTGGATAGGTCTTGTTATCCCATCACAAATACCCCATATATGACAAAAACAAAAAAACAAATTTTTCATACCCATCATACAATATACACAACTGTATTGCGAAATAGCTAAGTAGTTAAGGTATAGGACCAGTGCTCCACTCTCGTTAATGTATTAATTGTTTTAACTTTGTATGTTTAGTTTAAATGTTTTTTTATATTATATCTAATTTTGTATTTGTTCTAATTTTGTAGTTATGCATGTGCTTGTGTTAGTTTGCTTAATTTTACTAACCACTAACACATGCACTCATGATGAGCCTCTGATTGTAGAATGTAGCTTGCTCTAAGCTCACTACAACAAAGAATCTGAAGTGTAAAAAAAAAAAAAGGACTGGCAATCAGAAGATTGCAGGATCCGAGTCCCAATAAAGACAACTTTTTTTTTTTTGCTGTCTCTCGAGGAAAAAGGTTACTTCACTGGCGAGGCCCTACAGAATTTCTAGAGTTTCCCTTGCTGGGCCCTTGCTAGTATCTATGTAAAACTTTCTAGTCCCTCGCCAAAAACTAGATTGTTTTTCCAGCCGGGTCTCGTTTTCTCGGTCGTGTCGTTTTTTAAATGGCGTTTCCTAACTTTTTCGACGCGAACAATCTAGAGGAGATTTTTACACGATGAAAAATAAATAGATATCTGTCAAAGTCAAGTGAAATTGAAAAAAAAAAAAGTCTAGTCAACGCTCAACAAAGCGGTTTATTGTTACTACATAATTAAAGTGATTAGTTTAGAAATGCTTTATAACGTGAATAGTGATAGTGAAGAGGATGAAGAAGGAAAAACGCGGAGTTTTGAAATGCAGAATTAACTATATATAAAAGGCCAACACATGGATAAGGCATAACTCAGAACCATTTGATTAAAATGAAAATTTTGTACTTTTGCTTAAACAGATTCAGTACTGCAAACCTCTTTGATGAGCAATGGATTGCGAAATTAGCTTATCTTGCAGACATTTTCGAGAAGATCAACGAAACTGCTATTGCTCTGCAGGAAAAATCAGTTACAGTATTTTTTTCGAGACAAACTGGCAGCTTTGAAAAGAAAAATTAATTTTTGGCTCTTAGTCCAGTTAATTTGTGCTCAAAAATGCTCTTTGCGAGCAAATTGTGGGGTAGTTTCGATTTTGTCCTTCCTATGCTCCCTATATGTTTTCGGGGGTGCTGAATCCGAATCTGAGGTTGGCCAACAAAATTTCGTGATGCAACATGGAAAAAAACGCAAAAAATGATGCAAAAATGCATTTGTTGGGAGTTTTAAATAAATGGCTCCAAAACTATCAACTATTCGAAAATTACATCAAAGTACCATGGAAAGTATGCACAATTTCCAATAATTTTTTATTCAAGGTTTTTTTCTGCGACAACCTATTTGGACTCAAGCGCTAGTCAAAATTGACGTATTTTTATTGTTTTCGAAAATCAACTCGAAAACGCTAAGAAATTTCTTTGGGTGATAAAATTTGAACTTTTGTCTGTAACATGAACTAAGATTTACTTTTCTGATGGTTTTGCTGCGCTGAATCTGGCCTTGGAATTGTTCTAGCATGTTACGTTTTTGAGATATTCGAATCTAAAGATTTAAAAAAATGCAAATTTGAAGTTATATTTTTTTCTCCAGGTAATTTTTTTCGAACATTTTACTTCAAAATTCTATTTTAATCTTGCAAATACTTCCAATCTTTGGTTTTCGTCTTACTATCTAGTTCGAAAAATCCAGTCAATTTGTGCTCAAAAGGGTAAAATTCTAGGGTTTTTCGAATTAGGTAGTAAGACGAAAACCAAAAATTTCTCGAAGACGAATGGAGGTATTTGAAAGATTCACAAAGAATTTTGAAGTAAAATGTTCATACTTCAGAATGACCATACAAATTTTTTCGAAAAAAATTACCTCGAGAAAAATAAATCCAAAAATTTGTATACAAAATGCATTTATTTTAATTTTTTGTTCATGTTACAGACCAAAATTCAAATTTTGTCACACAAAGTAATTTTTAAAGCTTTCGAGTGTATTTTCGAAAACAGCAAAAATACATCAATTTTCGACTAGCGCTTGAGTCCAAATGGGTTGTCGCAGAAAAAAAACTTACATAGGGATTTATTGGAAATTGTGTATGATTTCAATGGTGTATGAAACATAAGGGAGCGAACAAATCAAAACAACCCCACAATTTGCATGGTAAAAATACAATATGACTGGACTATCTCTTGTGTACAAAAGAACAATTTTGAGTGTTTTCCAGTTGTACATGAATTCTTGCAAGAAAAGATGCTTGAACTCAGAGCAGATATTAGCAATGTTTAGCTCTCCATTTGGTTAGTCTCGAAAGATCCATGCTGGATTACTTTCCAGATACAAATACTGACATCGAGTGGGTAAAAAATCCATTTCTAATGAAAACCATCAATCCTATGACCCTGAGTATACAGGAATACGAATCCCTGATAGATCTGCAGAGCTCCTCTTCATCATTTGATTCTGTATCATTAAACGAATTTTGGATTGGTATTAAGAATGAATACCCTGAGGTTGCCAAGAAAGCTATATTAAATTTGCTACCTTTTGTTACAACGTACCGCTGTGAAGTAGGCTTTTCAGCGTAAACTTACACGAAAACTAAATACAGATCGAGGCTGGACGCTGCTGCCCCAGATATGCGAATACAATTTTCGCACATAGAAATTAATTTTAAAACAATTACAAATGCCAAGCTTTTACAAGCCTCAACAACGGAGTAATTTTGATGCTTTTTAAGTGAATTTATCGAACGACTAGAATTATGCAATAATAGACTAAGAGCCTACAGCAGATTTTGGGTGTGAGTGATAGCAAAAAAAGAAGTATAGGCGTCGAAAGCTTCATTAAAGACTATTCAAAAAATCAAAGCCTTGCAGTCCACAACTGCGGCCTTTGCGAGAAACAGTGCATCGAAAAAAAATATGAATGCAACTTTCGAGGATAATTGTTTTAGCCGAAATTGGTTTTCACTCCTCCCTAGATAAGCTCTGCAGATCCTATATCACGGAATCTAAGATCATTTGAGTGTTTAATTCGCCCTGCCAGATTGTTTAAAAAAAACCGTTTTTCACTTAGAATTTTGAATTTTTAAACGGTCCGGTAGAGCGAACTATACACTTCTTTAGTTTTGCTATTGAATTTTCATAATGAATTCACTCAACTCATTCTTCACACGTTGGGCAAACAGAAAGAAATCATCAGATTTTACTTTGAATTTGGGACGGAATTTGAGTTAAGAAGGTAAAATCAGAGAATGCCTAGCTGTTGCGCATTGTAGAGCAAAAACTCTCGTATAGTATTTTATAATAGAGAATGGAGTGATGTTACGCATTCTCAAAAGGCTTGGCTTGGCGTAGAAGGGAAATTTGTAGGTTTGGTTAGATGATGTGCGGAGTAAAGCGTTGTTTTCGTGAGTGATTTTATTAAGAGATAATAATCATTTCCCGTGATATGTAATAATAATGGGAACATAATTAATTAATATAAGAGATTAAGAATGTAAATGTATAAAATGTATCTAAGATTTGAATTTACGAATTAGTTATAATTCTTTGCTATGAGCGTTTTGTGAACTGGCTTACGGAAGCACTCATTCCACTCAATATATGGACGCTTCGTCACTGCTTCATAGATGGTTCTAGGCAGTTTATAAAAAAAAATACCTTGAAAAAGCTTTAAGACATGATAGGATAAAAAGTCGTATCGTTTAGAACATAATAAAATATAGTTTTTTGTCGAAATTAGAATAGAATTTTTAGAACTAAAATATTAAAAAAAAAATTCAAAGATTCAAAAGAAATATATAAAACCCACCGGAACTTCATATGGATGATAAATCTCTTCCAATTTAGTTAAAAACGTCATAGCTTTTACAACTTCATCATAGCTAACCACCATTTGATGCACTTTTTCTTCAATTTCACTTTCAAAAAATGCGACTTGAACCATAGTTTCAAAACCTCTTCGAAATGTTTGATCATTTTCAA
Organism: Dasysyrphus tricinctus; assembly: GCA_963921185.1. NCBI lineage: Eukaryota > Metazoa > Arthropoda > Insecta > Diptera > Syrphidae > Dasysyrphus > Dasysyrphus tricinctus. Next base: position 7,715,739 of record OY992533.1, read on the forward strand.
AACGTTGTTGAAGATAATTTTTAATCTTGTTTACATTTTCAATTTTGCTGGTCGAATTTTGAGCTGACAAAGAAAGACCTTCAATTAAAGACTTCGAAGAGTTTAAATTTTCCTTTGGTTTTGCGATAGGTATTTCTTCTGTATTTTCAACCTTAATTTCAGTTTGAGTACCTTCACTAGTTGTTGGTGTTAGAAAATTTGTTACATTTATTAACAATTCAGATTCTTCTTCAACTTGTGTATCAGACCAATGTTCGTTAGATATTGAAGATACAAGGTCGTTTATTGGTTCAAAGAAGATTTCATCATCGGATTCGTCGATGATTGAATAAAAACTCACAACAGACTGTGAACGGGGTTTCTTCATAAATTCGTCTGATGGATGTATCAAGCAGATTCCTTCATTGTCAACCGTTTTCATGCTCGATATAACCTTCCAGATCTCCGATCGAAGGCTTCTTGAAAATCGTTTGCGAAAACCAACTCGTGGGATCTTGTAAGGTTTTGGTTTTCTTTGTTTTTGAGGAGAAGAAAGTTTGCGAAGGACAGAAGGAACTTCTGAAATTACTTTAGCCTCGTTTTTATCAAGATCAACCGAGGTTTGACCATGAAAAATAGGTTCCGCAAAAAGAATTTTCTGACTTTTAGCTTTCTTGCACAACATTTCTTCAAGGTCCTCATTAGAAAGAGATGAGTTCTCTACTTTCGATACCACTTCATTTCTTGGAGTTTTAGCAACATGACTTACCTCAGACTTGTTTGCCAAAATACTTTCAGCTAACTTCTTGACATCATTAGCAACATTCTGAAATTGACGATGCGATGGAATTGTTCTAGCACTATCCTAAAATACAATCATGGCTCAAAGCAGTGAAAATGTTAAGAACACACACAAAATACTAACCTTTAAGCTTCCCAGGACTGTTCCGAGATTCCTTGCAGCAGTCTGCAAGTCAACAGGTTCTTCAATCTTTAACCTCTTCACAGGGCTTCCGTTTAGTTCCTGAGCCAAACTCACTGCTCCACTAAAACTGGCTGACATTTGACGATCAACAGCTTGTGCTTGCCTCTGTCTGTAGTAAGTTCCGCTCACGAGTTTCTCTACACGCTTCTCCAGAACATCACACATTTCCTCCTTGGTGCGGACTTCATCACTTAGGCATCGAATCTTGTCAAGATCTTCCTTTTTCGCCAGATGAAGGCTTACGACTTCCTTTTCCAAAGTGCAAACTTCCTCTCTTAGCTCGGAATTTGTGACCTGGATTTGAAGAAGTTCCTTTTGCAACTTGTCCAGCTGCACCTGGAAGCAGTCGAGTTCGTTACGATAATGCATGTCTTGTTCGCAGTTAATGCGCCTAATGTAGCCAAGTTCATCTTTAAGATTCTTATTTTGAGTCTTCTCACGCTCGAGGGCATCTTTAATGGGTCCATCGACCTGCTCAACTAGCTTTTCATATTTTTCTTTCAATCGATGATATTCTTCTGTAATAAGTCCGTGCTCCTGCAAAGTCTTGCGTGAATCACGGGTCACTTTCTGCAGACACATTCTCAGCTCCCTTTCGGCATCTTCCAACTGACAGATTTTCTCATTGGCAGCACGCGAGTCGTCTTGCAGACAGTCTTCAAGCTGTTTGATTTTCTTTTGAAGACTCTCTTCCTTGGATTTAGAGGCCATTAACCGATCATTGTAGCTCTTCTCCAAGTCCTCCCAGCAACCATCAGCGCAAGCCATGGCCTCAGAATGGCGGGAGTTCAGATCATTTATTTGTCGTTTTAAACTCCGGATTTCTCCACGAAGGTTTGAGATCTCCCTCCTTAGGATGTCCTCAGCTTCCATGCAATCGCAACTATTCGCCATTCTACCAACTTCATCATGGCGTGTAAGATCCGGCTCTGAAAGGTCCCTTTCAATGCAATTACCCATTTTATGATTTGCTACGCAGAATGCGTTGAAAAGCACTAAGGCAGGCAGAACACTGTGCAAAAACTCAAAGTTCTCCTTAAACCTACACCGGTCCTCTTCCAGATGACACACCTGGGTCTGTACGGCAGATAAATCGTCCCGCAAAATAGCACTCTCGCTGCGGCAGTCTTTCAATTTATTTTGTAGCGCTTCTCTGGACATTTCCAGCTCAATATTGCGCTGGCTCAAAATCTCCAGCTCGACTTCAAGCCTCTGCAAGCGAAGTCGTGTATCGTTTTCAGCCTCTTCGAATTCGCACTTCTCCTCTTCGATCTCAGAATTCTCGACTTCCAAAAAGTCAACCCGATCCTGCAGCTCCTTGACCAGATTTTCCAAAATTATCTCCCGCTGCAAACGATCAGCTAATCGTTTGGCCTGTATATCACCACTGCTCTCATAGATCAGTAATTTACCCTCGAGAACTTCCAGGCGATCCTTGTAGTACTGAAGACGTTTCTGCTCGGAATAGTTTGGCGATAGGCTTTGTGAGCTCGTCACAGGTACTTTGGCGTAAGCGGATTTTTTGGCACACTCTTCGAACTGTTCACGGATTCTATTCAACTTTTGGGCTTCTGTAGTTTCCGTCGGGCTGGAGAATTCGTCTGGGTCCGTTTGGGTGTACACTGATGTTTCACTCAAATCACCTTCAAAGACTCCGCTTTCAGTCAAACTTGTCGTATGCCAAGCTCGAAGTTTACGTTGTGGCGAATCGTTGGGTGTCGAAACTGCACTGCTATATGGAAGGACCGTAGCAACTATTCTTCCTTGGGGTGGTGTTGATTTTGGCTTCTGCAGTTGAAGGGTGGGCGAGATGTCTGATGATGAACGGGATGATGAACTATAGTCCGATACTCGGGATTTGATCTTTAAACACACAAAAAAAAAAAAAACAAAAATTATGAAAATTGTAAGAATTTTGATTTAGAACACGCTTTTATAAGTTTTGATGAAGTATAAAATTTATTTCGTATGTCAAAATTTTGTTTGTTGATAAAGAGACTACTTACGTATTCTAGGCTTGATGATTCTTCGCTTGAAGGCAGTGAATCGTGACCATGGGAAATTGCGTCTAGATTTTGGACGAAAGCCAACACTTGTTGAAGGCATATTTTGTCGTCTTCGTCTATGTTAGGCTTTTTGATTATTTGACTTAAGCGCCGACGCAAATCTTCGTTTGTCATGTGGTCCAATAACTAAAATAAGGAAAAGAGAGGATTAGTTTGTATTGTAAAAAATCTTTTCAAGTTGAAATGAGTATATTTATTTATTTATTTAGCTTAATACAAGCGTGCACTTAAGTGTCTACTTAATTCTAAACTTAAATCTAAACTTAATTCTATGGTGGGTTTTTCGTTGTTTTTTTTTTTTTTTTGCTTGTTTTTTTTTACTTTTATTTCTTTTATTATTGATCTGGGCCCGTAGGCCCACCCACCAGTTTTTTTTTACATAAAAAAACTTAAAAATAAATTAAAGACAACAGGGGCTTTGAAATTAGGACGAGTTATAAAGAGAGGTTCGGAGTGAGGAAGAATTGATATGGAAGTCAAAGATGTCCTGTGAATTATTGGCTAGACGCAACATTCTTGAGATTGGTTCAAACCGACCATAGCTTGTGCGGTGATGAGAAAGGCGGAAGAGAGAAGTGGATCTGAGAGAACGTGGGTTAGTAGTAATAGGAATCATTTCCAAAAGATAGGAAGAATCAATAGTCCCAGCGAGGAGCTGGTGCAGAAAAAGTATGTCAGCATATTCTCGACGTTTTTTTAAGGTTGACAAATTGATCAATTTTAATCGATCTTCATAAGGGGGTAAGATGAGATTATCAGACCAAGGAAGACCGCGGAGGGCAAATCGAAGAAACCTACGTTGCACAGCTTCAATTCTTTGGGAATGACAGTTCTGATATGGCGACCAAACTTGGCTAGCGTATTCAAGGAGGGGTCTAACAAAAGTTATGTAGAGGGACTTAGTGACATAAGGGTTCGAGAATTCCTTAGACCAACGTTTTATGAAGCCGAGTGAAGAATTGGCCTTGTTAATTATATGGTCAAAATGGGCACGAAAGTTTAGCTGACTGTCGCAAATTACTCCCAAGTCTCGTATAGAACAAACAGATGGAATAGCTACATCATGAAAGTAATAGGTTCGGGAATGTAGGGGTAATCGCTTTCGGGAGAAAGTTATGAACTGGCATTTAGCAACATTAAGTTCTAAAAAATTTTTGTCGCACCAGGTTTGGAATGAAATTAGATCGTTTTGAAGTGAAAGAGAGTCAGTGGGAGTAGAAATGACCTAAATTATTTTCATATCATCAGCGTATATGGAGAGATTTGAATTATTAATTACATTGATGACGTCGTTTATTGTTAAGACAAAGATCAAAGGTCCGAGGTGACTCCCTTGAGGAACACCCGAAGTAGCATACATGGGATCGGAGACTGAAAACCTAAATATAACTCTATATTGGCGGTTCTCTAGGTATGAACTGAGCCATGAGATGAAAAAGGGTGGAAAACCGAGGGCTCTTAGCTTAAGGTAAATAATTTGATGACATATTTTGTCGAAAGCTTTACTAAAATCTGTGGTTATAACGTCCACTTCATTTCCTCTCTCTAATGCATTTAGAGTCTTAGAAACGAATTCCGTAAGGTTTGTTGTGGTAGATCGGCCTTTTAAAAAGCCATGCTGTTGTGGAGAAAAGATAGATTTGCAGTGAAAGTAAAGAGAGTCGTACACAATACTTTCGAAAAGCTTAGGGATAGAAGAAAGTTTGGCTATGGGACGGTAATTAGCAATATCGTTCTTTACACCTTTTTTATGAACGGGAAAAATAAAAGAATCCTTCCATAATTTTGGGAATATGGCTTGAGAAAGTGAAAGGCGGAATAATGCTGCAAGTGGCTGGCAGAGGGAGTTAGCACATTTTTTTAAGAATATGGCAGGTAGACCATCTGGACCAGGAGAGAAGTCATCCTTAAGCAAACTTATCTTTTTGATGATGACATCAACACTAATTTCAACTGTGGCAAGGGAGGTCTGTGGGGTACTTTTAAGGTAGCTAAAAAAACAGTGGTCAGGTTCTTGTGGGTGATCACTGTACGACTGCCTGAAAAAGGAGGCAAAAAGGTTTGTGATAATTTTAGGGTCGGCAGATGTCGTGTCCAGGAATTTAAGAGCTGAGGGAAAGCCATCGGACTTACGTTAATGAATTGATAGAAGAAGTGATGTCACTCCAGAGTCAGCATCTGAAAAGGGCTTTTTAAAACAAAACAGAAGCTTTAAATATTCTCAGAGATACTAGGCAAAACTGAGAAATGTTGCTGAGGAATCCTGTGATAAGATTGGAGATTTCTGATGTCTTTGAAATCTTATTTTTCTGAACATGCCTACTTAATAAAAATCTTAAGTTTTGCTCTTAAAACTTGGTACTTGGTAAGGTATTAAAGGTTAAAAATTTATGTTTTAAATGTACGTACATCCCTTGGGGTTATAAGACCACATTTTTGAGAACTTCAGTCTCTTGAAAAATAGTAGTACAAATTTAAAATCAAACGGAAATACTTACATTCAAATCACATGGTGATATAACATTTATCCTATCATCAATATGATGATGGCTATGCGGTGATGTCACTCCAGAATCTGAACGATCTGTGAAAATAATCGCATCATCCGATTCCTTTCCACCAACATTGTTCCAGACATTTTTACTATTTGGTGTGGTATTGCTCTGAAGCGACCACTGAAATGAGAAAAAAAAAAATAAATTAATTAAAAAAATAATCGTTACAAAAAAATTAAATTTAGGACATTGAGGACAAAGCTATAAATTTAATGGTTTACAAAATAAAATCATTGCATAGGCATGAGAAAGAATGTGGAACCTATTTAGCTTACATTTCACTTAAGGTGAGCACCTACAAACATGGCTCTTATGAAAGAATTTTGTTTAGAAAAATAAAGCAAAACGTTTTGAGCAATTGCAAACCGCATTACTGAGAAGGTACTATGAACCTGTGTTTTACACCATTTTTGCATGCTTATTAAACTTCAAATTACAAAAACAAAGCCTACCTAACCTCACATACTCAACACCGAATAACTATAATTATCATGATATGTGGTTATTTTTGGTTTTCCAACAAATCAACAGAGCGTTACCAAACTGGCTGTCCAATCTGAATAGTGTCTAATTGTAAAACTTGTTAGTGGAAACCCATCTTCTCTAAAAAAAAAAAAAAACAAACAAAATAAAACAAAAATACTTTCCAAAAAGTTAGACCTACATTATAATTAAAAGAAACAAACCAATATTTCCACTTTCACTGTTTTTTTAAATAAATAAATTAACGAAAAAAAACAAACGGCATCAAAAAAAAAAGAAAAGAGGAAACAGCAGTAGAAATACAACAAGTCAACAATAACAAGTGATATGTCTTTCAAAAATATGAGATACTTTGAGTTTTTTTCTTTCATTTTCTTGCAACGCAACCGCACCATATCTTAGTTGTTAAGTGGTTCACCTACATTGATTCTGGGAATTCACTTAAATTCAATGAAAACGAACAGAGCTATAATAATAATAGGTGCCTATGCCACCAAGTAATTGATAATTATTATCAATCTGTTCGCGCGGGAGTCACTCGTGCGCAGTTTAAGCCTAAACTTAAAGTTGCAGAAGCAATTAACTTAATTACCACTTGGAGCATGAATTCGAATTTGTTTTGGTTTTGTTTTCTGTTTTAATTTTGTGTCCGAGATCAACATGAATGAATGGAGAAAAACAATCTTGGAATTTGATAAATCAATAGGGCAAGCTCTTTTTTTTTTTGTTAAAAGAGAGGAAATACATTTCATTTATGCAAATCAGACTGAGACCGGACAGTATGCTCAACAATAAAGGGACTACGAGAGTATAGTAAAGAGGAGTCTGCTCGAAAGATATAGTGTCTGTTCGCGTACTTCCCAATACTACTAATTTCTACGATTATTATTTTTTTCATATGAGCTTTGACAGAACTTTGGGCTAAATTTGTAGAATATCGTAGTTTTGGGAGGTACGCGAACAGACATGATTTTCGGCGGGAAATTTTTCACATTACATTCTATATCTTCTATGTATTTTGAAAAATAATAAACTAATTGACAAATTTCAAGCGTTTATGCTAAATTTACATGACTGACAAATTGGCAGTATTTTGGCAAGAAACTGGCAAAAGAATACGCTGCCGATGCGAAACGAAATTTTTAGTTAGTCTCCAAAAAGACAACGAAAAGCTTCCGAAAACGCAGCGGAAAAATATTCATTGTCAGTTAAACCAATTCAAATAATCAAAACAAATGCAAATGAAAAAAACACACGTAGCCACGCTGTAAAGCCTAGTACGCTGCTGTTGCGAAACGAAAAATCCCATACAAAAATGACACAACGAAATCATAAACGAAAAATTAAGTTTAACTTTTCGTTCTGCAGTACGCTGTTCGATGAACGAAATTGATAATTGTTGCGTATTTTTTGGAGAAGTCTACACCCTTTTTTCGCACACAATTAATTACGCAGGCCATTTATTGTGTGAGAAAAAATGACATTTGACATTGAACAAAGCAAATTAGTTGACAAACGTCAGACTTTTCCACATCTCAATCATTTTTCCTAGTGGTCGAACGTTGAGAAATGAAAATCATAACGTGAAATATATAGGCGATTCTTCGCAAACTGATACTTTTGTGAGTGAAAAACTAACGAAAAAAAGTGTTACATTTCTAAACTTTTTTGATGTCATTATGATTAACTAAAGTTAATGCTGGAAGTGGTCGCACAACAAGTGTAAATTTCTTTACACCAGATTTTACATGTAAAAAAGATTTAATGCCACAGTAGTGACACGTTTTCGCTTGCAACGGTAGTGACATTTACATTGATAATTTGTTTCGAAAAAATTTAAGATAAATTTAGCAAACAATATTCAAAAATGATTCGATCCACTCCATGAATAAAAGTATATCCAATTTAAATTTCACTTCGCACACTAAATAACACGCTGTATCACACAACCAGCGACTGCAAAATCTAAATCATATGGGCTCCGAAATGGAGACCGTCTTAAATGGGTGACCTGAAATAACGCAAAACGAAATATAGCCAAATTTTGAATTTGGCCTTATTTCCATTTCAAAAACGAAATAATGCCAATTTGGTGTTATTTCTTATGCCCGATGGAAATAACACCAAAAGAATAATCGAAATAAAACCAAATCTATCTCAACCAGTTTTTCGGCTTTATTGCAATGCGAAAACAAAATTAAGGCCAAACATTTCTTGAGAATCGTCATTTCGGCTATATTATTCATAGTTTCATTAAATACAGAGGCGCAAAATTATAGACAGCCTATTTTAAGGGCCTTAGCGTGACACTAGTTAACATTTGTTTAACTTTAATTCTAATCTCTAATTTTTCCTGAATTATAGATACATGCTAGTTAGTGTCGCGTTAAGACCATTTTTTAAGCAAATTAAAGTTGAACTCGCCTAAATCAATGACAGTTTGTGCGACAGACGTCACTTGAGTTAGTGTGATACTAATAAATTGAAATCAGACTTTGGGGATTTTAACTTTAATGCAAGTGTTTAAACATAATGTTGGTTTGACATCGTCTTTAATTTAAGAAAACGCCATTTTCACCTAGTGTTACACTATAATTTTTCGCCAGATTCTTTAAATGCAAGAGAAACTTTGCATTCACCCAAGCTCGCACCCACTCCAAATCATAGCGAGCCCAAGCGGAGGGGTTGCAGGGGGGCAGCATGCACCCGCATACGTACCTGACTGTTTATTCGTGAATTTTAAAATTTCCCAAACCAAATAAAGGAGAGGATTTTTTAGGTTTGTGAAACTTAAAAATTCGCGAATAAACAGTGAGGTATGCTGCAACCCCCCTGCTTGGACTCACTATAGGATTTCGGGTGGGTGCGAGGTTGGGTGCATGCAAAGTTTCTTTTGCATTTAAATAATCTCTAAACTTTGAATTTATCCTACCATTAAACTTCTTTTCATTAACCTCCTTATGTCAGGAAAAAAATTTCAGTTTCGGCAGAATTATTTTAAATATGAAATAAGTTGAAAATGAAATAAAGCCAAATCGGTCTTATTTCGGTTTCATAAATGAAATAAAACCAAATTTTTGAATTTCGGCTTTATTTCATTTGGCGCTATTCACGTCACCTCTTAAATGTACGAGACAATGTTCGGAGGTTAAGAAGAACCAAGCATCATGAGCTGATGACTTTAAACTTCCCCCAATGTGATTTATAAAATAAGAAAGTAAAATCTTTTGTCGATCTGTTATAGATTGGTCCTGATTCACCGGAGGTTTAAGTGCGGTAAGAGTCACAAACTACTCGGTACCAATTCTTACCGAGTGTCTTTCGAAGATTTCCATTTCAAATTGAAAAAAATGAATGCGTTTCACAAGACTTTCGCAGCGATCATATCACAAGAAGCTTGATATTTACACATAGATTTTTGGTTACATATTTACTTTTCATTTCAAAAGTTAGTTTTCGCTCTGACTTTTTCTTTTTGAGTAACTACCTATGTACATCTTTGTAAGTTATTTATTTTCACTTTTCTTCACTTATTCAACTTGAATACTACATAGCTAGCTAAATTTGCATTAAGCCCAGATGGTTGGAGTGAAAATGAAATGTTCGTACAAAATCGTCAGCGTGAATTTTGTAACTTAAGGTAAATTTCACAGCTTTTTATCTGTAAGTAAGTATGCACTGGGTACAAGCTCAATGTGATTAAAGCCAAGATTTTATGTAAGATAGTTTCCTCTGAAAAAGTGGTTAGGTTGACACAGAAAAAGAGACCCTAAGTTTTTGCATTAGGTACCAGATTGAGCTGGCTTTCAAGGTTATGATACATGCATCTTATTTTGTACAAGCTTATTTAAATCCCCACCAAAAGTAAAAATAAGAACGAAGTGAAAGGATTCTTTAACATTTTTCCAAAGGGCCCCTTATTCATGGCCCAAATCTGTCCCTGATGATCTTGATATTGGATCTGCCTGAATGGAACCTCCATACTTCTATGATCTGTGAATATTGTTTTTAATGCTTCTAATATTCATTCCCACACAACAAGCTTTGCGTGTTAAAATTCTTAAATGCTGCTCATTAATAATAATCATCTCTATACAGCTATATTTATGAATCTACAATCAATGCACTCAAGATGCGCTTTGCCGCGGTCTAATGAGCGATGCACTCTGATTTTTATGCCATATCCAAGTTAAGTTTACAACTCGCAAACTAAAAAAAAAAACTAAAAAACAAAATACATCTCATAATTTTTATTTTAGAAATCTGCACACGCACGCATTTAATAGAACCAAACAGCCAACGCGCACTTGCAATGCAAAGTATCTACTTATAAGAAAAAAAAAGTATCTACAACCATTCAACAGCTACCTAACAAGGTGTTCCGCAATATCTTCACCGTTAATTTATTATAATTGGTCATGCGATTTGATTTTTGCCATCAGATCGCCGGCTCGCCGCCATCCACCACCGCTGTTGCCACCTTCATACCACCTCGTTAGATTTTATTGATAATATGCCTCACTGGCTTGCGGCTTTAGAGAAGAAGAATACGTTTTACCAAAATCAAAAACCGAAAAAGGCCTCAATAATAAAATATAATAAGATTATGAGTACTTTGTCTTGAGTGATTGCATTAAGCCGACTTAAAGTAAAAGTATCGAAAACCACAGTAAGGAACCTTAAAAATTATTATAATAAAATTATTTCATTTTTTTTTTCTGTGGAAATATCGTTAGTGGCCAGGGCCGGAAAACAAATAAAATAGGAGAGTGTTGAAGCCCGAAGGCCTCCATCAACTCTCTTTGTTGGAACATGGAACAATGTTATGTACAAAGTGATTATTAAACTTTTTTCAAACGCTAAGGTCTGGAAATTTGGTGTAAATTCACGAACGCATCGTTGCAAAAATGATGCAGAACATTTTCCGACAAACATTCAAAAACGCATCACTTTTTTGTGTTACGTGTTCATTGTTGCAAACTTGCATCAAGTGATGCGCAAACTTCAAACAAATTAGAATCAAGAACATTATTGATTCGCTGTTGCTAATGCATTTGTATCAGCATCAGCTGCGTTGCACATCCGCATCGCAAAAAAGCAGTGATGCGCAAACATCTGACGTTTATGAATTTACACTTGATGTTCTGGAGCCAAATTCCGCAAGCGTGAATGATTTTCCGTGCGCACACTCTATTCACGCCCAAAGCAAGTGTGAACGTTTGTGGAATCGCAAAAATCGATGTGTAAACAGAAAAAACTCACTCTTGCGGAATTGAGCCCCTGATTTAAACGAAAGGCGCCTACATTTGGGTGATATGTTTGAGCCCAGCCAAAGCACGCACAAGTTTTGGGATGTTACCCAACCGTCTAAGCTTCTCGGCGGGTTTCAAATAGCCAGCCGGTTTAAGATAGCCTCCAGTATGCAAATAAACAGCACCAATACCGTTTTCAAGTTTGCAGCTTGCAATCCTATCTACCAAATAGCGGTATTCAGGGTTATTATGAGTTTCACGTGAACAACATTCCACCCGGAAAAATTGACATTTCACTTTTCGCCTATTGTGAGTTTCACCCGAAAAATAAAAATTCCCCTTTTTTGTTAGTACTAATTTCGCGCAAAATGTAGCGTAATTAAGAATTTTAATTAATTTAATTTATCACTTATCTTTTACTTTTGGAGGTGAACAAAAGATAAACAGGTGGTACTGGTGCGCTTTGCGCAAGTTTTTTGTTTATTTTAAGCAAAGAGAAGTTCAGGCGAAACTCATAATAGCTTTAAAAATTCCGGGGGAACAAAAATTTTTCGGGTGAAATATTTTCCGGGCGAAACTCATAATAAGGCTGATTAAGTTTCTGTCCTAGAAACCGTTAAGGGAAAATAGCCCCTAAGAATATTTAAGGGTAGGTACCCCAACAGTGTTCATCTGGATTTTCAAAAATGAAACAATTGAAAAAGTTAAGTAGAAAACTGAAGCAAATTAAAATTTTTCATTCAAACTGGGCCCCAAACAGGCCAAGTAGTTGCTTTATTGAACATCCGGCACTGCCGATAGCCATGCAAAGTATATAACTACACATTTTAATCGGTGGGATGAATCATATAACACCTAAGTTATAGGATTAATTATTATTAAATTAGAAAAAAAAATAGAAATCTCAACGCAGTATAGAAATTATGCAAACAAAAAATCTACAACATGCAACAGGAGGCGTTGCAACGGATTTGCATTTTTTCAAAATTTATTTTTATACTATTTTTTGTTTGTTATTGTTATTTATGGTAATAAAACCATTTTACAAATAGAAAGTGAATTTGAAAATAAAGTCGGCCTTAAGGCTGCCCTTTGAAGTAGATAAATTGTCAAACGGTCGGTCGGCAAGTTATGATCGGAAAAAATTAGCGTGGGATTGGCTTGAAGTGTCAATCAAAAAACCAAGAAATACATTCCAGTTGAATGGAGTTTTTATTTTCATAAAACATATAACAACAAACAAAGGGAAAGAGATATTATGGTAAGTTGTCTTGTTGTGTCTTGTAGGTACGTATGATATATGGGTTATTGGAAGTTGAATGGGAGTTTAACAATCTTTGGTTAGCTTGACGTAAATGTTTTTGCTATTGTAAAGATACATCCTGGAACAGAAAATATTTTGTGAATAAATTGAAATATATCTAATATGTTGACAAAGATAAGGAATAACAATATTGGCGCAATGTTTATGCAAAAAACCACTCGGTTGGCGGATCAGGCATAATCCATCATGAATTTATAACAAAACTATTGTTACCAATAAAAATTGTTGTTAGGCAAGTTCAATGAGGGCAACAGTTGAACATGAATGAAATTGAAACACTTGAACTGACTAATATTGGGTTTAAAGTGTTCTCTTTGACCTAAAGATCTATTGCGCCTCGTGTCGCTTGGTTGTATTAGGGAAACAGGGTGGAATGTGCAGCTGTGAATTTCATAAGCATTTTTCATAAAATACAAAATCCGACGAATGATCTGCGGAAGGAAACAGACCTCATTTTGACATTTGGCTCGTAAAAATGTCAAAATTGAGTCTGATTCCCTCCGCAGCTTATTCGTCGGATTTTGTAATCGGAGTGAATATTTTTTCAAAAAACCAAATGAAAAATAAATGAAGGGTCCAGGGGAAAAACGGTTTAAGTCCACTTGAGTTGATTCCAAGAAAAATTAAATTGTAAGTTTATTACTAAAATAACGCTTAATTCAAAGACAAATAAATGAAAGAAAGAGACTTTTTTGTTGAGCATAAAGAACTCAACTATGCAAACATATATTGATATGAGTCAAAAGGACTTTCGACGTAAGAACCAAAATTTTGAATTCTTTATTTTAAATTATTGTCTTCTAAACGAACCGGACATGATAATTGGAAGCGGTTTTTTGCTTTTTATTCATATATCTCCAGATTTTCAAAATATAGTTTATAAATAAAATAATTTTCACAGGCACTACGTTGGACCGTTTTTGAAATTTAATTTGTTTTGATAGGACTTCGACCGGAAGTATTTAGAATATCGGATCATTTTTGTTTGTATTATTTAGCTGACAAGTCGCTAAGTCTAGGCACAATTGTTTTCTTTTTCAAATATAGATTTGCTCAATTTTTGTAGCCAAAAACAAACATTTTGAAAAAAGTTTTTAAAAAAGTGTGCCATTTTGCGAGTTTTCAAAGTCCATTGTGTAGAGAGCTACACTTCATGAGATAGTGCTCATGAGAACTACCAAGATGTCATCATTAGTTCAGTTTTTTTAAGAAGTGGATTCAAGCCGTTTTTCCCCTGGACCCTTCAAATAAATAAATAAATAAAAGTTGTCTGGTTTTTGACTTGGATGCTTCGATTGGTAATGAAGATACAACAACACTTTGAACCCCGCTTACATGTTATTTCATGGACTTAATTAGGTACTTTCAAGCCCCAAATCTTTTTTCTGAAAAGCGAAATTTGAAGCCAACTGACTTTTTGCATCTGGCTCTTAGAAACAAAGTTAAAAATTAAGGAAAGTCGCGCAGATTATAGCAGCATATAAAATAAAGTAAAGTTGGTTTAAATGCAGCGTCCACACTATGCCGATCAACATTGTCTGTTAACATTGTCGATTAACTTGTTCGTATGTACGTGTCAGTGTTGACATGCAGACTGTCATTTGTGTCTAAATAATTTTTATTTATAATTTGTGAACGTTTTTTTTTATCAAGAATCTAAATAAATCCACTAACCAACGAAATAAAAAGGAAGCTGGCACAATTGTGAAGATAAACACGACCGGACTTAACAATCATTTTTGTGTGAACAATTCTGTTGATTGCTACCCATTTGAATCGGGTTGAGTCGAGCAACAAAAGTTGAATAAAATTGTTTATCGCCACGTCCTCATTTAATCAACTTTGTTGGTCAACGATATTGATTCACGAAAATCAACATAATATGGACGCTGCTGCTTAAGGTTTCAAGCCTAAGGTTTTTTATAGCAAACAGTTGTCTTTAATATGAAGTCATCAACTCCGTTCAACCTCCAAGATATTTCCACTTTAAATACTAAATTAAATTATTCCAAATTTGTAATAAAGTAAGTGATCTAAGACCTTTTACATCACAAATCTTGAGAATTTAATTAGTCAAGATACCTATTATGTTTTTGTGCAAAGAAATTCTGTATTTGTTTGGTTCGTGTTGGTTTCAAAGTGCTTTCATATTAAACTGGGTTAAGAGCTTCTCAAAGTATACTCTTAAAAAAAAAAACTATCTACACGATGGTTTACTTCATTTAAAAACAAAGCATAATATAAATTGTCTTTTATATCACCTTTCTTCTCATACCTAACTCAGTAAACGCAGCAATTCTTTTTCTTAGGAATTCGCAACAATAATAGAAGGCAGGTATAGGTACCCACAATCTTGACCTCTAAATTATTTCGCTTATCCCATCAGATCATTGTCAGGCTTGACACAAAACAATAGAAAAACAAAATAATATACAGAGACAATCGCAACACATAAACTTCAACTTTCAAGGTTAATTGTGTTTTACACAAACCCATCAAGTGGTCAATAGACTCTCACTACTTGTCAGTCACAGTCATTTTCTGTTGAGATATCTTGATTGGTTTTTGGAAGGAGAGGCTTTGAGAAAACACATGTAGAGAAAGTCTCTATACTTAAGCCTGCCTCAGTTCTATGCAGTTTATGCAAACAAATCTCAGTAAATTCAAATGACTATATCATGGGAATCAGGGTAATTCTATTGAGTGATTCTTATTTAACACACTCCAACACACTTACAATGAGCAATGTCGAAGCACCAGTGTCATTAAGGTTGATTTTAATTGCTTAAACTATAATAGAACTTATAGTTGAAAGCTAGTGCAAATAAGGTAGTCAAGTAGGTACTAACAACAAGTAGGTCGGCATTTTGTTTATTAAATAATATTTTATAAATAAAAACATGCGAGACATGATTACATGCGAGACTTGATTACATTGAACTTGATTAAATAATTAAATAGATCTTAATTATGTAGCTTAGAACAATTTCTTAATTGTATAAAAAAGTTCTATCGTGTCGGTTGATCAAAACCTACCCATTTTAATCCCACGACATTATGTACATAGGTAACCTTACGTCAAGGTTGAAATTGATTAAGTAAGGTAAAGACAATTTCGCACAGAAGTTGTGATACTTTTTTCCATGTTTTCACACAGAAACGTTTAAATAATTTAGCCAAGAATGTGAATGTAAATGGGATTTGTTGTACTGTAAATGGAAGCACAAATTGCATGTTATAAACATTTAAATGGTTGCATTTCTGTATTTTAATGCAAAACAAAATTCAATTTGAAATAGTAGGTATCTATCATACCTACTATACCGAGGTGTTAGTTAAACAGAAGTCTTCAACTTATTTAAGCAAGCAGTGCGGTGCGGTGGTAGTGGTTGTGGAACGTAAATCACAGTGAACAGGCGATTGTTCGATTTTAATTTTTCAAAATTAATTATCTATCTGATGCAATGTATTATATGCATAGATGACGTACATGTATCGAACTAATAGTTTTGGAAGTAACGTTACAAGGGAAATTTAAGTTTTAGATGGTCTGAATTTTATTCGGTGTCTTGCGTATTGTGAACTGTCGCGAATTTTGACATTTCATTCACAAGAGTATGAGGTACATAAAATAAGAATGAATTTAACGGTGATTAGAAAGTTGTGGTTAAATTGGAACAAATTGGTTCAAGTTTAAAGGAGAGGCGGTTTTAAATCTATAAAGTCTGAACCAGTCAACCGATTTTATGAAATTTTCAGATATGGTAAAGGATAGCATAGGACATCAACAGATAAAATTTCCGTTCACTTTTTAACTCACTTCTAATCATCAAAGTTGATATGAATGAGGGGTGTTTAGAAAAGTTGTAGATAATGTAATTTGTAACTCTTTCTACTATACAAAACTTTTTTCTACGCCCACTTTTGAGGGCGTTTTTGACAAAAAATTTGTTTTTTGTTTTACTAAATTCTATGAAAACTGATACCTGGAATAAAATGTGTAAGAAAAGCATTTTATAAAAATTAGGCGATACAAAGTTTTTTCGGAAGTATATTGGAGATAAATAGTAACTACTAAAACTAAAAAAAATTAACCACTCTATTTCGTAAACTAAAGCAATAGTCCAGTCAATTTGTGCTCAAAAAGGCTCTTTGCGAGCAAATTGTGGGGTAGTTTTGATTTTTTCCCTCCTTTATGTTTTCGGGGGTGCTGAATCCAGTTTGAGGTTTGCCAACAAAATTTCGTGACGGAACATAGAAAAAAACGCAAAAAATTATGCAAAAATGAATTTCTTGTGAGTTTTTCAATAATGGCTACCAACTATTCGAAAATTACATCAAAGTACCATTGAAAGTATACACAATTTCCAATAAACCTCTATTGAAGTTTTTTTTCTGCAGCAACCTATTTGGACTCAAGCGCTTGTTGAAAATCGACATATTTTTACTGTTATCGAAAATCCACTCGAAAGCGCTAAGAAGTTAGGTACTTTGTGTGACAAAATTTGAACTTTTGTCTGTAACATGAAGGAAGATATACTTTTCTGATGGTCTTTGATGCGCTGAGTTCGAATCTGGCCTTTGAATTGCTCTAGCACGTTACGTTTTTGAGATATTCGAATCTAGAGCTTTAAAAAGAATGCATTTTGTATGCAAATTTGAAGTTATATTTTTTTTCTCCAAGTAATTTCTTTCTAAAAAATGTTTAAGGTCATTCTGAAGTATGAACATTTACTTCAAAATTCTTTTTGAATCTTTAAAATACCTCCATTCGTCTTCGAGAAATCGTTGGTTTTCGTCTTTCTACCTAATTCGACAAATCCAGTCAACTTGTGCTCAAAAGGGCAATTTGTGGGATTTTTCGAATTAGGTAGTAAGACGAAAACCAACGATTTCTCGAAGACGAATGCAGGTATTTAAAAGTTTCAAAAAGAATTTGAAAGTAAAATATTCAAACTTCAGAATGCCTATAAACATTTTTTTCGAAAAAAATTACATCGAGAAAAAAAAATAACCTCAAATTTGTATAAAAAATGCATTTTTGTTTTAATAATCTCAAAAATGTGACGTGATAGAATAATTTCAAGGCCATATTCGAACTCAGCGAATTAAAGACCATCAGAAAAGTATATCTCGGTTCATGTTACAGACAAAAATTCAAAATTTCAGTAAAAATGCGTCAATTTTCGACAAGTGCTTGAGTCCAAATGGGTTGTCGCAGAAAAAAACCTTAAATAGGGATTTATTGGAAATTGTGTTTATTTTCAATGATACCTTAATGTAATTTTCGAATAGTTGGTAGTGAAAAACTCCAAAAAATGCATTTTTGCATTTTTTTCCATGTTGCGTCACGGAATTTTGTTGGCAAACCTCAGATTCGGATTAAGCATCCCCGAAAAAATAAAGGAGCGAACAAATCAAAACTACCCCACAATTTGCGTGGTAAAAATAAAATATGACTGGACTATTTGTAAAAATGAAAATCGAAGTCTAGAAATGTTCGAGCTCAAAGGATTTATCAATTTCAAAGAGAAAAATCTATTTTATTTCATTAGATAAATTTGAAATATTGAAACAAAATTCTATTGAAATTGAAATTGAAATTGATCTATTGAAATGTATGTATTCAACTTTATGAAATGGCTTCATAAATATAAAATTTATCTATAGTTTTTTCCATATTTAAATTTTTTATTGATATTTTTATCGATATTGTTTGGTGCTATGACAATTTTTGCATTCCTTGGACGTAGTACCATAAGTCTTATATATTAATCGGCACAGCCGGAAAACAAAATTGTGTGCTTCCCTTATTTTTAAGTATTTTCTTTAACTATAGTAGTGTCATATTTGATCAAAATTTTGAGTTCGAATATATGTATTTACGAATGTGAAATTTTCCTTCTAGTACTGAAAAATAGACTTTGGACCAAAACTTCGAAAAATTATTAGAAATAGATGAGAAGTGGGTATATCTCTGTCAGTTTTGAATAAAAATTGACTTTTTGTGCGTATGTCATATAAAAGCCTTGAGCCTCTACCTTAATTTGTTTACACATTGTCTTGAGCTTATTATTTACTCCGAAAAAAGTCATGTGCAATTTATTCAAAAATTTAGAAATCTTCGATTTTTCAATTTTGTTAGCTTACGAGTATTTATCCTGATAAATTTCTTGTATTACATTTTTTAAGCCATCTATTTCGATAGGTAATTAAATTTTGAATAAAAATTCAGCTTAGTTCCCGAGTTGTACTAAATATACCTTTTGAAAAGTTACCAGTGCGACCATTCCCTCAGAAGAATGAATTTAACTGCATTTTCGGGCATAAGCGTGAAACATGGAAAGTTTTTATTTTTGAACAAAACAAATAGGTTTACATTGGCGTTAAAGCTTCATACCATACACTCTTCCATTGAGCGTGTAATATTTAAGAAGGCATTCATTTTTGCACTCATGGATGACATGACAATTAGAATAATTATTTAAAGTAAATTTGATTCAGAATAAAAATTACAATTAGTCGGTGGACCAAACCCTCCAGACTATAATCTAACCATATTAAAATAAAATGCATTTAAATATTAAATACAAAAATATTCTTCCCAAGACAAATATTGTATTTGTGCTTTGCATTTTTAATTAAATCAACATTCTAGCTGACACCACCGTACAAGCAAAATTTTGTATTGCTTTTATTTTCTAAAATAATTTTTTGCTTGGTATTTGCAAAGTACTTTGAACAGTTTCTGCTTTTGTTATACAATTAGATTAAGGAGTTTTCGGATGAACTACAAGATTCGCTCAAATAAATAATTTATTCCCAATGAAACTTTTTCGATTTTTCGACATTGGCCAATGCGCTGAGATCTTATGTAGAATAATGCCATGGTAGATTTAGCATCATTTTAAGTATTTTATTTCGAATTCTTTGTAACCGAAGTAAATGGCTATTAGCACATACATTTACCCCATACAGGCGATCCATATAACATTACGCTCTGAAAGATAACTTTAAATATATTAAGTTTATTTTCGGTACTGAGCTTCGATTTTCTATTGATAAATGGATATAACATTTTTATAGCCAAATTGACCTTATTGATTGACTCCTGAATATGAAGTCCAAAAGTCTTTGTTTTGCCTAAGTGTACTCCCAGATGCTTAGCGCTAGATTTCCATTCTGTTGGGATACCATATCTAATTTAAGTTCAATAAAGTTGCTTAAAAAGCGATTTTGGTTTGTTCGAAACTTTATTTTGACAAACTCGGATGTTGATGTTGAACTAAAGCCTACATTTTGTCTACATACTAGACTATAAACTTTAACTCAGATGCTAGCTGTATACCTGAAATTCCAACGAATACAAAGCTGACTTTCAGGTCTTTTATATCTTAACTCTCAACCCAGGTACATTTTTTGTCAAATTATATCTACGAATTTTGTTTATAGGTTGGTATTAAAATAATAAAAATACAAAAAAAAAAACATAAAATTATCTTATTAATATTCAACTCAGTAGGTATGTGCCTTTATACATACGTTTCCGATACCAAATTTTTCTATTACTCATTCCAAAACAATGCAACCCAAAAAATTTAATCCAATAGGATCAACTACCCAAATTTGATCCTCTGAATCATAATATATCGATTCAAATGGTCAGTGATTGACGACTTATGTTTTAAATAAAGTCTCACCTTTTCTATATGTAGACAAATTATTTTAACGTTTTAAATATCCACCTTGATGGAGACTGATGCCATTATTATAGAAGTGAACCATATTTTATTGAACAAGAGTTTGTGGTCGGTATATGGGTAATCGTTAAAGATTCTGATAAATTTAACCTAATGAGCTTTCTTTCCATTTATAATGACAGATACATACATAAATACCACAATAATTTGTTTCAATTCGAATTATAAAATATAAATTTTATCTATTCAATCCGATTTTCCCCTTGATTTGTTGCATCTTTAAATTCAAAACAAATTACATACAATTTCCGTGCAACAAAGTTTAAATAATTGTAAATGTCAATATTCCTCCTACTTACCCCACATCTCTAGCCCGCATTTGTCAAATTTATTGCATCAACAGCAAGAAGTTTATTTGTATAGAGACACAATGGGAAGACCATCATAAAAAAACAGAAACCTCTATACATTCACAGACATCTCAATTGCTTTTAAATGTTAAATTTTGTATCTAGGCTTACCTATATATTTTTTTAATTTGATTAAATCAGGGTCGGATTTACGAAGAGGGAATGGCAAGATTTTGATGACGAAAGAGAAACAAATTAGCAGAAAAAGAAGAATTATGCAGAATGACAACACAACTAAATACCTACGTTCCACAATATTTTTCAAGTTGATGCTAAAGCGAAAAACTTTCACGCAAGCCAAGTAAGTACTCATTTATCGTGGTGAAATGGAAACGAAAACGTTCCAAAATCATTCAAGTGCCTTTCACGTGAGCTGTGGCCTGCAAATGTGAATAAATTTGTCTATAGTCAATCCCAAGTGCAAATACCAACTAATTCTTGTTTTAACTTTTAGACATAGTGAAAAACGATCCTATCTACAATTTTAAAAAGAAAACACGGCCTTGAGTTTGTTTAAATTGTAGAATTAAGCACTTTTACATTTTCTACGCGACCAATAAGCTATTGTCTGCGAAATGTCAAAGTCTAATTCGCAATCCACAACATCAGGATCAGGATCATTCCACAAAGCAGTAAAAGAAAAATTCGCACGAATTTAACCCCACTTTTTTTAACACTCATTCTACTTGGGTTATTTTTTATGACAATTCCCGTCCTTGGGCGACCAAACAATTTACTCATTCGAAAGTTATATCAAAACTCACGACTAATTGCAAAGCGCAGTTCCCAGCTTGCAAGACACAATAGCCCTGTTTTTTAGTGCATTTTTATCTTCGCTTGGAAAAAAGTAGCATGTTAATTACAACAACAAACTGGTATAATTGCGTATTGTTGTTGTATTTAACATGCTACTTTTTTTAAGCGAAGATAAAAATGCACCAAAAAACAGGGCTATTGTTGGCAATATTGTCAATTTTAAGGAACAAAAGACAATCAATTTCCTTTTGGTTCGAAAAATATAATTTAAAAGCTGTTGAATGTTAAGCAAAAAAAAAAAACGTTAACGTTTTTCTATGAACGTTTCATTTTCACTCGAAGACATGTGAACAGAGGAGAAAAGTGGAGTGAAATATAAAAGAAACAGTTTTATATGTCAATCAATGTATTTGGAATAAAAAATAGAAACTCTGGAGTGCTATAATCAATATTCCGAACCGACGAATCTCAAATTCAGCGTGTACTGTACAGTTCAAGAGAAAATGAAATATTCAGAATTAAATCGTCCACGTGATACGTGAAATTTTCGTTGTTTCGTTCTTCAGCTTTTATTTTGAAACAAAATAAATTGAATGGTGATTATGATGTGACAGTTTTTATTGGATTGTGATTAGATTCAGAAAATGAGGTCGTTGTGTGCATGTAAAAGTTGTGGAACGTGTGCATTTTTTTCATTTTTCGAGAGGGTTATATCTATATAAATGGGAAATGATATAATATTGGCATTACAATTTATTTGTTTCGAATTATGAACCGTAAAATCTAAATCATAGAAGTTCACCACCAACCATTGCGATCAGGAATTTAAATAAAATTTGATACAAAAATAGTAGCGTGAAATTCGATATTCATTATCGAATTTCTCGCTACTATCTGAATATTTTTAATTTTTGTACCTTTTGTATATAAGCACTGCAGAATAAAAATATGAGAGGGGAATTATTGTGGAACGTATGTTTTTTCTATGGCGGCAGAGTTATGTACAAAGTTTAAATATAAAAATAAATTTTCCATTCAAATAAAATACTGTCAAATTCTGAAAAAAAAATAAGGATACATATAAGTCCCTTTCACATGAGCTGCGAATGCGAATAAATTTGTTTAGGCAATTCCAAGCGCAAATATCAGCAAATTCTTGTTTTAACTTTTCGACAAAGTTAATAAACGAGCCTATCAACAGTTTTAAAAAGAAAACACGAATAAAAATGAATTTAAATTGTTAAATTTAGCATTTTTGTATTATCTACGCGACCTACGAGATATTTTCTGCGAACTGCCAAACACTTATTCGCAATCCACAACATCAGGATGCATTCCACAAATCTGAGAATGAAAAATTCGCTCGAATTTAACCTCAAATTTTTGTTTGCACCCATTTTAATGGGTGACAATTCCCTTATATCGGCGACCACTCATGTGAAAGAAATGTCAAAACACACGACCATTCGCAGTTCGCAATTTACCATTCACAGCTCATATGAAAGCCACTTAAATGAATGTCTGGCGTGCGAACAATTGTGGAGCGTATCAATTTTTCATGAGATCAAAGTATTAAAAATATAATTTTAACTAACAATTTTCAAAATCACAATTCCCAACTTGAGTTTCGAAACAAAGCTAGATAATAAGAAAGAAACCTAAATTTAAAGGAAATCCACACAACATAATATTTGTCTACGTGAAAGACGAATATTTTAAAATTAAAAATGAGATGGGGAAAAAACTATGAAACGTGTATAATGTATGCACATATTTGATATTTGCTATTCATTGTAAGTTTATAAAAATATAACGTTGACTAAAAATTTAGAGTGGAATTTATTGTGGAACATATGTATCTATTTTTCTACTTGAAGAAGAAAATGATTTTGGTGTTACGTATTTATTATGTATGCCTTTACATAAGTACACTTTTCGAGTGAATATAGAAAGTTCCTATAAAATCTTTAGCGTGAAATTTTTAACCTTACATTCCACAACCATGTCAAATGCAAATGTGTATCCTCTTTTTCCTCAAGCTCACTTTTACTCAAATATTAAAATAATTTGAGCTCTAGAAGATTGTGGAAAGCGTTAATTTCACATTTCACGAGAGAGAAATTGTTAATATGTAAATGGAATGATTTGTGGAACGTATTTGGTTTCTTTTTTTATCTCATGAGATAAAAATAAGATTGAGATGCAAATAAACCTACTTTTAATTTTGTATTAATGTCAAAACAATTGAAGTTTATCAAACTACTTTTACTGCGACAAAAGAACGTGGGAAACATTGTGGGATGTATTCGTTTTCCATTTAAGGGTGGTTACAAAAACTAGAGGCCTAAATAAAATTCTTTGTATGGACAAATACCAACACTGCTTCAGAACATTCGCCTTTAAAAATCCGGCTCTGTTAGAATCTCATCGTTGTGTATCTCAAGATTTAGGACTCAGGTTATCTTATAATTAACCCCCACAACAAAATTTAAATAACAAACTTACTGTGGTTATAAAATCCTCATTGCACAGCATCTTTTTTCAAACCCTCGTCTCTTTTGTTTGAAACTTGTGGAAAAAAGCGCAGTATCTTTTTGGATATTGTTGCGAATAATTGGTATTCAAAAAAATTATCTTAACTGAAGTAACTTGGTTACTTAGATATTCTTGTAATCACGTTTTTTTGTTTTGCCTTCACTTTTAACGAAGTCGATAAAAATTTAAGAAAAAGATATTAAAACTAGGAAAACATGATGTTTTGTCGAGATGTGTTTTAACTAATTTCACTTATTTTTTTTATATTAACAACTTGTTAACTCAATAATTTTTTTTTTTTCTGAATTTGATCATCATCACATCATCGAAAACTGATCTTCACTGTAGGTCGTCGTCGTCATCATCATGATCAATTTTGTCTTGTTGTTACCGCCAACACTTGCAGCATGATCGCACATTAACGCGGTTAATTCAAAATCATAATCATATTCCATCATCATTAATCAAAGTGATGAGTTGAATTATTATTTACCAAAAAATGTGTCTTGTAATTCTTTCAGCAAACAATTGAGTGCCAGTTATATATTTTTGGATTCCAATCACGTTTGAAGTTGAATTTTTTGCAACTACTGTCACTCTGGAGAATGATTGTAGGTGGATCAAATCAAAACAACAACAACAGAACATAGCAAACAAAACCTGGTCACTGACACTTGACAGTAGAAAAAGTATCTAAACAACCGAAATCGTGATATGTAAGCCGCGAAGATGGTTTTTGCGTCGTATTTTTTTGGCTTACATTTTTAAACAACAACGATCGACGTTCATATGAGAACTGATGGTGTCTCTGAGAGAGTTGGTTGAAGAAAGGTACGAGCAAACTGAACATGAGCATTTAAGCAAATAAAATACAACAAAAAAAAAACTCACTCAATTTTGAGTGAAAACAAAAACAAACTTTAATAATGCATGTGAATTTGAAGCCGATGCGATGGTGAATGGTGATCAACAACGATCCAGGTGTTCTCGCGGTGCATTATCAATTTCTTTGTTATAGTTTTAAAGGAGATTTATGTAATGCACATTACATCGGTCGTTGATCGAGACTCGATGAATTTTAAATAGCTCTATTTAGATTGAAAGGGAATATGATTATAGGCAAAGGAATTTCGTAGATCAAACAATGAGTAATGAGATACTTGACAAAATTACTTCGAATTTCAAGATATATTTGTGTATGTGGGACGAAATTGTAAATTGATTGATTAGATCCGGGAAATCAAAAGATATCAATTTTTGTTTGTTTGTTCAATCAATTCTACTGTGATAAGTGGAATATTTTTATTTTAAATGAGTTTGATTTTATGATGTGGGGGATGGCAGATTTGTATATTGGGCACGATAGAAGTGGGGTTGTTGACTTTTCTTATCAAGAAAAAAATATTGATATCCGATTTTTTGATCAAGTAAATCCACAAAATAAATGAAGATAAATAGATAAAAATTAACAGCGTATGTTAGAAAGATTCCAGTCACGAAGAATAAATACGTTTTGGCAATCATCACTCCTAGAAATTTGATTTTTTGATAATAAAGTCTTTTATGAACCCTGGGGAATTGAAAATATAGAACCAAAAAGATTGTGGAACGTATTCATTTTCAATTTAATGAGGAGTAGGTGAATTCTTCCGTTTCTAAATTAAGAATATTGTGCAAATGTGACTCTGTGAAAAGGTTCATGACCACGGAAAGTATTTTGTTGACCTAACAAAATTAAAAAAAAAAAAAAAAAAAAAAAAAAAAACTCTCAATTATTTAAAGTAGCATTAAACTACCAACAACTCTTTAAAGTTCGCAAGTAATAGCTTTCTTTGATTGTCTTTTAAAACCGTCTTGCCTTGAAAGACCTAAAAGACCTCTTTACTTGAGTAGAAATGCAAATGATTGGAACCCATTTAAAACTATATACATACAACATCCATTCACTCAACGTTTTCTGGAAGTTTGGAATTGACATCGTCGCGCCGTAGGTTACAACATTTATTTGCTCGACAGTCCGCGTATTTGCATTTAAAATTACAAAAATTTACCAAGTTTTCGTTGATATTCTTAAAAATTGAGAACATTGCTCATTTGTTATTCATGAAAATAATACTTTTGCGTCAGAGATTTTTGGGTAAAAATCGGCAGTCTGTCAAATTGATGAAATTCTCTCAAAAAGAATCAAATTGCCGAAAAAGTGTGAAACTGTTTGGGGGCAACTGTTGCCAAGAATTTTGTTGTGTATACGTACCTGACATTTGACCTCCGCTAACTTGGCATTTGACAGACCACAGAATTGCTGCCCAAATAAATAATTTGACCAGAATTTGTCAGGGAGTGGAAATGTTTTGCTATCTGATGGGCACTCTCTTCTGCCCAAAACAACACAGTTTTAGAAGTGTGAAGCAGGAATTGGGCAAAAATTAGTGACAAAAAGTAACATTGGCCGTTTTGTTCAATGCTTGGAACAAAGCTTATGTTTGTAAACATTAAAAGTAAGTTTTAGGATTTTTTAAATCTTTAAAAACAATGAACGATGAATAAAAATAGGCAAAAAAGGACACAAAGGAACTACCGGGTAAAAAAGACAAACAAAAATTTAAAAAAATATATTTTTGGAATCAGGAGTACATGAAACGTTACTTGTATATAGTCAATACTTTATTCTAAAACGCACAAAAAGGTCAACCTAGATCCTAGCAAAATCCTATCCTTGGTCTTCTCTTTAAGGCTTCGTGCAAAAGCCGACTAGGCTTTAACTTATACAGCCGAATTAGTTATATTTCACTAAAACATCTCTCAACGGGTGAATAGTTACGCAGTGTATAAGCCCTTATTAAGGCTCGATTCAATCATGCGTAAATCCTTATTCATAGAACAGTTTCCGATCCATTTTAGTTAAACAATGCCAATCTATAACGTTTAGATAAAGGCACTCTTCAACCTCAAAATGCGTTTAGGTTAAAATGGTTATATTCAACGTCACATAACTTTTATGAATAATATTTAGAGACATTTTAACTTTATACGCAGTCTCTGAAATGCGTTTATGAATGAGGCTCATAAAACCTATGCAGAGGTTTGATTATTTTGAAAAATAGTCAGTTTATATTTTAGATATTTCCGCTTTTCGCTTGCACAGTTTTTTTTTGTCAGTAAATTACATAAGAAGAAAGAAAAAGAAAGTTGCTTTGAATTCTATGTGAAATATCCTGTTCATAATTTACTCTCCTGCTCTTTCAAAGGACGGAGGAAAGTAACTGAGCGCTCTAGAAAAAAAAACTCTCAACGTGGTTGATTCAAGCTAAGTTCAAGAATTAGAAGGGACCAAAAACCGAAAGTCAAAAGTTCATTGCTTTTAATGTTCTTGCTTCCAATGTTGCTCTAAGTTGGAGCAAAAAATCGATGGGAAGGCTTTTGAAAGTTCAGATCAAAATATGAAACATTGATTCTAAGTTTGTTGAAAATTTTGTAGTCAATTGATCAAGATTGTGACTTTTGCAGTTAAAAGAGTTGAGAAGTAAGATAAGGATGAACCATTCACGAGGAGAGTTATACATAGCATAGGGAACGAACAAATTTTAACTAGGTGCTTGGGACCTTTGGAGATCCGAAATTTGTTTGAAACTTAAATACGTAAGTTGTCAAGCTTTTACATATTAAATGGACATTTACATTCTTGTAATGAATAAAGTAGTTTTTCAATACTAATTTTGTTTCAGCGCGATAATAAATCAACATTGCATTTTGTGGCCCGTGTTAAAAGTGTCCTTTTTGCAGATGCCATCGTGTTTTGCTTCATAGACACACTCTTAGTGACGTACGGATGTTTGGGAGACAATTAGTGGCGTAAAGAGGTATTTACACGGTTAAACATTTTGGGTACTTTTTAATATTTTCTGGGTTACATATAAAACAACACCATAAATATATTGAAATCTAATACTTGGCAAATATTAAAATTTTTAAGTTAATTTAAAATATATTAAAGCTTAATAATATCAGATATTACAAAGGAATACGAAATCTGTAATCTTTTTGGTATTAGGTACAAATAACAATTTTAATACTTATCTATAAGAATTTTATACAAAGCTATCAGAAAATTTCTTTAATATTTACGGAATATAAAAAGTAATATTTTCTGTATTGAAAACGGCTGTAATACAAAGGCTGTATTAAAAAATACCCCAGAATTTTTAACCGTGTACGGTGCTTTTTTTTGGTAAAGACTCGCATTATTTTTCATACAAAGTTCATTTAAGTCACCACTGGGTTGCCAGAATATCCAAAAGTCAGTTACATATGCTTCAAATTGCTTACAAACATGATTTATCCTTTTTTTTTTTAGAGAAAATGATTATATCAAAAGGCACTTTGATCTAGACCCAAAAGGGTTTGTGAGGAGATGAAATTTATAAATTTAGTTTCAACATATTCTTGCAACTTATAGATATGAGAACAGGGCGACAGAGTCTGAATTCAAATCAAAAGAATTTCTGCTTCGGTAGGGAGGAAGTTAAAACTTTTCAATGAATCAATTCTATTTGAAAATGTTAAAAGTTTAAAAAAACGGATAGGATGAATGCCTTCCAGATTCCACTGTTTTTCAGTTCTAAATAGAAGCTTAGGAATCAAATTTTTTAATACGCAACTGAAAGGTAGATGGGTATACAACCAGTGATTCATTAGATGATCAACACCTCTCCCACTCAAATATTGTCGTCACAAAAAAAGATGAACCAGTTAGGTGTATGCAAATTAACAAAAAAGCAACAAAACCATAATTTTCATTTGATTCAGCTACCTTACCAAATGCCTCTCATCTTCTATATTTATCAACATAGCCATGTTAACTTAATGTAAGCAACTCAATAAATAACCAGCCTTGTTGCAAAGTCAATGCCATTAATCGCAGAGCACTTTAAGGTTACAAGTTAAATATAATATAACAATGTAAATGTAATCAAAACAACATGATGTCTGGTGGGTGGAGGCATGAGTTAAATGTATTCAACAATATTTTACAAACTTAAGCTTAAGCCTTTCTATATAAAGTAATTTTTTCTAATTTTAAATCAAATCAAAATGAGATGCAGGTGTTAGAAAAAATTGTGTAAATCGGGTAAAGAATAAATTACAAAGTCTAACTGCCACCCACAGGTCTTGTGGCAAGTCTTTGGATAAGAAGAGATCACACTGGCAAACTTAGACTTGAACTATAAATGACTCATTTGACATATTTTGTTTGAGTCATATGTATAAATGTGCAACAAGCTTTCAGCATCAAATACAAACACAGTGGAGAAACAATAGTTATTTAATAGATCAAAGTTAATGATAAAATTTGAATGCTAAAAAGCCTTACGTGTGTTCAAAGTCCAATCTTTAAGAATGCACAATGCAAACTTTTCACACCGCCAATTAGACCCAAACATCAGAAAAATACTAAAAGGACTGGCAATAAATAGTAACCTACAACACAGAGAACAGAATACAAAAAGTCAGCCTTCAGACATTGTTGTATGCAAATTGCCCTATCAAAAGGATTAGATACAAAAGTATCTCTAACTGCCATTTTACAGCAGCTAAACAAATCCGTTCTAATTAAGTCAATATGTCTCTTGCTCTCTGGACCATGGACCGGACTTTATATGGACCATCATAAATACAGCACCGCCTACGCGTTGTCTCATTCATTCATGAAAATCAAATTCATTGCTTGTATTTTTAACTTTAAATAGAAAGATACAAAAGTATCTTTGTAGGTAAATTTTTGTGCAGTTTCAAAAAAGGAACAATGGGAAAACAAATCAAATAGTATAAAAGTCACGTTTTGTAATTCTTTCATCTATAGTCATATATGCAGTTGATAGATATATAAAATGTGCTTTTTAAGCAGCGAAAAGTATCTTTAAAGTTAAAAGAAAAAAAAGTATCTTTTTCTTTAAGAGGGAATATCTTTGCCATTGGCATTGTTATTCGTTTTTCTGCCTTTAACTTGTGTGCTTGTTTTTTCATTTTGTTTCTAGTTTTGGTCTAAAGTGACCCAAGTGCATGCTTATAGAACTTTATATAGAAAAAGATATACCTACATAAGTTCCTCATTGGTTTTGATGAGCTTAGGCTGCTCCAGAGTGATACTTTATTCTTAGAAGGAACGAGAAACTGGATAACCTCTTTCTATATGTGGTATGCCAATCTTCATTTAATTTTTTTTTTTCTTTAAACTGATACCTCATTGTTGTGTCACGACTTTTTACCTTGATCACGAGGTTCACCTAGTAAAGTACTATCTTTGGTCTGAAAAAAAAACCAGTTCGCACCTGGAACACAGGGATAGACTAGATCTATAAAATTAAGAGAAACCCAATTTCCGTACAACCTAATATTTTGAAACTGACAATTCTGTATTTTTAGAATTATGGAAATGGTTCTCGATTAGAATTTCCTCAAATTTTGGGTTAGAGAACTTCTGAAAACGAATTTTGGTACAGACAGAATTTCGACATTCTTATGGAAGGCACTGAATTAGATATGTTAGATTAGAGAATTTTGACAGATGAATTTCAATACAAAGAGAGAATTAACTTTTCTCTGTGATTCCAAAATTATGGAAATAGGTACATTTACCTACTGACCCAAGCTTTATTTTTCATTAAAGTTTTGAACTAAAAGTCTGAAAGATTATAATTTTTCAGAAATTGAAATTTGGCTCAAACATTATTGAGACATTTTTAAGAATGCAGAAGTAAACACAATAATTGTGAAATTTTTCAAGAAATGTGATGAAATTTACAAACAAAAAGAAGTGATTATAAACTGTTAAAAAGGCAGTTGAACTTCTTTCTTTTTGCAATTTTACAAAATCTTAAGTTCCAAATGTTAGAAAGTCTCTTAATAATAATTTAATGGTTTAAACAAACCAAATTAATAAACTAAAACAGTTCCAAGCAACTGAAAAATGGGGCCCCTTCAAAACTTTCGGTTACCAACTCCAACAAATTGTTATATTCCACTCCTGTTTGAGCATCCATCTATCTTGCCTCGTCTGTGGTTGAAAGTTCGAATGAATGAAATTCAATTTTTTGTTGATGTTTTTTTTATAAATTTTGTTTTTGAAAACTTATACATACTTAACATCCGTTGAACGGCTCTAAGGTTAAGGAATAGTATCAGATGCTATACTTTGGTGTACCTAGGTACTTTTTGTTCATTTTGCCACGAGTAAGTATCATCGTTTGTGCCCTGAAGCCTTCACCTAGATATTTTGGAGTAGGTCAGGCTTTTGCTGGGTGATGATTAATTGTGAGAATTCAATGAATCGAGAACGAGTATAAGTATTTTGATTGACCTCGGGATTAAAAAAAAAATATATACATATTTAGACAACAGTGAAAGTGTTTGTTGCTCAGACTTTCATTGAGTGTTATTTTGACGACTAACTAAGTTTAAGGTCTTCAACTCACACCTTCTCAAATTGAAATTAAGCTACTTTCATTTTTGACCACTGAAATCTAGTCAATCTATTTTTCTTTATTTTTTTATTTATGTTTTGTCCTAAAGTTTGCTAGTCTCCAGTGTTTTCAATTTATTTATTTTGTATTGTTTTGACTGTTAATTTATTTCGTTTAACAAAATTTGTTAACGACAAATCAATATAATATTTTGTAAAACCATATATTTCAAAATAAACCCCTGAAGAAGTCGTGAAAAACCGACGAAACGTTGGGAAAAGGATGAAATAATTTGTTTTATTTGCATCTCTAGATAAATTGACCAAAAAAGCCCACTATACTCTATACCTAACATCATTCAATATATTTTTTGTTCTCCGTACTTATACTACATTTTTAGAAAGGAAGTTATAAACACAAACAACGAAGAAGAAATAATTCTTTGAAGAATTTTCCAAAGACTTAAATGAATTAATTCAACACAGGTTTACAAATGTCTATCAACTTTTCGACACTATAAATGAAATACATATGTTTCTAAGCATCCGTCATCTATTTTTCGCCATCAGTTTTCGAGATACCCACGTTATAAAATTAAAAAATAACGATTTCTCGAGATTTTTGATGTTATAACGGGTGATTTTTTAGCTGGTTTGGTTTGGGCAACACTGGTTTTGACAGCTGACGTGTGTTTTGTGTCACTGTCAAACAGCTTCAGTTTGGTTTGCAATTTAACCATGGATCGTCTTACAAATGAACAACGCTTGCAAATTATTGAATTTTACTATCAAAATTCGTGCTCGGTTCGAAATGTTCATCGCGCGCTGCTTCCATTTTATGGTCGGCATTCTCGACCTTCTGAGCAGTCTATTCGGAAGATTGTGACCAAATTTCGCACCAAATTTACTTTGTTGGACATTAAACCACCAACACGTTTACGTACTGTGCGTAGTGAAGAAAATATTGCGGCAGTATCAGCTAGTGTGACAGAAGACCGCGAAATGTCGATTCGGCGCTACCGTGAACGCTACCGAGCGATGATAACAAACTTTTTTTTTGCCCGAAATGGAAGTTCTTGACTTGCATGATATGTGGTTTCAACAAGACGGTGCCACATGCCACACAGCACGCGAAACAATGGCGCAATTGCGAGGCGAGTTTGGTGAACAGTTAATTTCACGTTTCGGGCCGGTCAATTGGCCGCCTAAATCGTGCGATTTGACACCATTAGATTATTTTTTGTGGGGGTATGTCAAGGCTAATGTCTATAGGGACAAGCCCGCTTCGATTGACGCACTGGAAGCCAACATCCATGAGATACCGGCCGATATGTGTGAAAGAGTATGCCAAAATTGGACTCAGCGGATGGGCTACCTGAGACGCAGCCGCGGTCAACATTTCCATGAAATTATCTTTAAACATTAAATTGTAAGCTTCAAACTATCGATTCAAATAAATATTTCATTCATTTTTTCGAATTTTTTGTGTTTTTTTTTTTTTAAGTTCTAAACCTCTTAAAAAATCACCCGTTATAACAACAACACATTCATTTCGGCAATAAAATAAGAAGGTACCGATTCCTAAAAGCACTAATCTTCTTCTTCAAAATTTGGCTAAGATAATTTTAGTATCTGTTTTACTCTCCGAGATATGTTTAGTTTAGATTAGTCATCGAGGTTATATGTATATTCACCCTCTACATATATTTTGTTTTTTCAAAACTTGTAACGACTCATGAAAATACTATTTCTCTTCTTCTAAATTCAGTTCAAACCTTTTGAAATATGTAGGGCAGGAGAATACTTACAACTAACGAAGGATTTCACGATGACAAAAACAGATGTTGGAAAGATTTAATCAATTTAATAACGGGAATATCTCAAAAAACCAGAGCTGATGGTGGAAAACGGTTAACGGATTTGGATTCAGCACCAAAAATTACCTTAAGAACGTGTTTTACCTGCCCATGTCAAAAACTGTTTAAACCTGTGTAATTAAATATGTCTTAAGAAAAATAAAGTTAAGTGTGACAAAACTCAAAACAGAAACCATTATTAAATATTCACGAAATTGCACTTATCAAACAAACTTCATTCAAACATCTGCATATATCCACAAATCAATGACTCACATGTCACTCATACAGCTAGCCTCAACCATTTACTTAGTAGCCAAGCCTATGAGTTCTTTCATTTCATTAACACCTTTCTTTCAACAATGTTTTATTGTTCAGATGTTCACCAGAAATTTTGTATTATCTGTTCTCTCACTCAAAAAAATAAAACACTTTCTCTCTATTGATAACTGATAGGAAAAAAACATTCTAGCATTATGTATACTTGCTAGTTCCATCTTCACATTCGCCTTAATTGTGTCAAAATTTAAACGAGGGATCAAATTAAATGCGATTTTTATTCCATCTGACACACGGCCGCCTAAGAAATAAAACATTTAATATAACTTTTCCTTACCAATTCATTCGGATGCATTTGTAAGGTTTTAATAAATTACCATCACTCTTATTTATTTCTTGTTTTCATTAAAAAAAAAAATATAGGTAGGTACCTATATTGAGTTTGTTTTGATTCTAAAAAAAAAACTCATCACTGATTTAAAATAATAAATTAAACACTGATTCAAAGTATTAAATCCCCCTGATACATATTCTACAAAATCTATTTATTTACTGACAAACGGAATCTCAACATCCTCGATAGTATAGTGGTCAGTATCCCCGCCTGTCACGCGGGAGACCGGGGTTCAATTCCCCGTCGGGGAGAATCGATGGAAATTTTTTTTTTTTTTTTTGAGGAAATTTTTCTATGGAATTTGTCACGAGAATATTTTAAGGGTTTGTTGCCACTAGATAATTTAGTTTTATTTTGTAGGTGTGAATTTGCGTCATTCACAATAAGTTTGATGTTGACTATGGCGTATGGTGGAAAAGTTAAAAAAAAAAAAAAATTAACAGAGAGTAGAGAGAGAAAGTGTGACAAAAACGTGTTAACGATTTTGTTTTTTATTTTAGCAAAGAGGTCATAGATTGCGTGTTTCTTGTACATTAAGCTTAGAAAATTATTTCATCAGTGATAATTGGAAATTTATACCTTCATATTATGTACAATTTATACCTATATGTACGTCTACGACATTAATTAATGCAAAACTAAAAAAAATGAAAATGCTGCACCCACAAGCCACATTTTATTAGTGATGTAATAAAGCAAAAAAAAAGAGAACTTGAAATGGCGTCGCGTCGTTATCAGCTTGCCCGTTAAAGGACTTTCGTGTTCCATCTGTTTCATTTTGAATCTTATGTTTTTTGATACTGACAGCTTTTATGCATTCAAAAAAAACTTCCTGAAAGTTTTAACTTATGTTGTTTTTCATTGAAGTTTGAAAGATTTGATTTTAAAATCTAGAATTCCTGTCTTGAATGAAACATCTGTGCATATTTTTGAGAATATTCAGTATACACACATAACATACATACACGCATACACATAAAAATGTCATATGGCGTGGGCACAAATAACACAAAACTAACAAATTACCCTATTTCGATTTGTCATTTGACAAGAGTGTTTGCATGTAAATATGTGTGAATGCAGATCAAATCTCTTAAACTAGAAAGATCTCATCCTTCGTCTTCAGATCTCTTCTTTTTACATGCAAAAATAGAAAAAGTGCAAATCTTTTCCCAAAAAGATCAAATCTTTTCAACAATGAAAAACGATATAAGTTTTATGTTTTCGCTGTACATAATGGATCGATTCACGTTTTGAAAACGTTTAGAAATATTGCACACAAGATACAAATAATGCATACAATATTGATTGATAGGATAGACGAGTTAACTTTAAGATATGGAACAAAGCGTAAAGCAAGGCAATCTGTGAGAGCAATTCACATCCAGAATACAAAATCCGATGATTGAGCTGCGGAAGGAATCAGACTCAATATTGACATTTTTAGTGAGTGAAATGTCAAAACTGAGTTTGATTCTCTCCGCAGCTTATTCATCGGTCTCTGTAATCGAGTTGCCAATTTGTTAAGAAAAGTCTGGGTCCCGTCTTGGAAAATTGATACCTTGTATCTTCAAAGCATTCGAGATGAGGCCAAGAATTTTTTCATCTCAAATAAACATTCATATGTATGTATATTAGGGTGGTCGTTAAAAAAAGGTCAATGTGGATGGGCCTAAATCGGCTCTTAATGAAGAAAAAACAAATCCCTAATTTTTTTCAGATTTTTAGGTTCATCCCTTTTAGTCGATGTAGGGGTAAATTAAATTTCCCTTTTTTTTGGCATACTAGGAAGTTCGCGTAAAATTCGCCAAAAAATTAAGAGCATGTAGGTAGGAAGTGGACAAGAAAAAATCCTATAGGAGGGGGGTACTATCGCCCCCCGCTTGGACGGGAGGGGCAATTTAATAAAATAATTGCATAAAATAGAAAACAATAATAAAAAAAAAACAACGGCAAAACTTGAAGTAATGTTTTGTAGCTTTTTGGACAATTGAAGTACGTTTTAAACGGTAATTCAATATTAATATTTCTTTATTTCTTAGAGTAGAGCTTATAATTAAAATGCAAGAGAGATGTTACTCTATTGGCGGCGGACAAACAATTAAATTCGGAGTATCAAATGACTATATTAGATTCATTACTCATGTTCATTCTGTAATGTACATAAATATGTTAATTTCTACAAACATTCACTACACTTTTGATGAACAGTTTTGACAAAAAATTGTTTCTAACTCAACATTTTGAAGAAAAAATAACAAATACAAATAAAACTATAAAAATGGACTTCTGTGCCGAGATTCAGCTATTTGAGTGAGTGAGATGAGATGACTCGCCTTACTCGCCGACTCATCTCACTTCACTCGCAAAAGTAATTCAGCTATTAAAGTGAAATGAGTTTGTTCGAATTTAATTTCGAACATGAGACAAAGAATAAATATAAAAGAGCCAAATTCTACCTCCTTGTCACACTCGTGACTCTTCATTTAGAGCCGATTTAGGCCCATCCAAATATAAAAACTAAAAAAAAAAACGATTATAATTACCACCCTAATGTATATAGCCATATCTAAGGATATTGTTAATCCTGTTGCTAGTAAAGCTAGGCTTACAAAAGTCTCGTCTTGTCTCGTGGTCAGCTATATGTTTGTTATTCTATAAATTCAAAAAGAGAACAAGTCCAGCCTGACTGAAGTGCAGATACATAGTATGTCCGTGGAAAATCTCAGAAAACTTTGTCAACAAATTGAAACTATTTGTTGTTGCTCTAAAACGAAAACTTCTTTCCCTAAAAGTGCGTTGTGCTTTTAAATTATCGAAGGGCCTAAAAAATTTGGTTGATTTGAAAAAGTGAAAGTTGCCTCATTGAGTATGAAATCGCAAACGTGTACTAGATAGGTTGTCATTTTAAAATGATTATTGTACCGCACCGAACTAATGTAGGATTTTAGAAGGAACAGCAGCGATTTCAAATAAATATTAACTTTTGAAATACAACAAACTTCCATCTCGTGTTGAAAAAACTCTGAAACATCAAAATAAAGCCGCTCAGAGTCCGAATTTAAAACTTCTAACGGAAATATATAAAGCTTTCAACGTCATCGTGTTCAAATTTAAAATGAAGCACAACGGTTTTTATTAAGAGAATCTTGAAAGCTTTCAGCTTTCGAATACAAATTGTGGCATACTTTTCGATACGTACAAAATTTCATTGCCTACTTAAAGGGATATATAATTTGAGACCATTAAATTCATTGCATATTTTTAAATAATTTAAAATAAGTAAGACTTACCTTATCATTGCTCTCTTCTAATTCTAATATCCTAAATTCTAAAAGTTCGTTTTGTTCACGCAACTCATGTGTCTCATCCTGAAGCTCTATTTCCTTCTGTTCAAGTTGCTTTATCCGTTCGAGTAATTTTTGTTGGTTCTTAAGGCTTTTTGATGCTTCAATTGCAGTCTTTTCCGATTCGAAAATTTGTTCTTTAGCTAAATTTAATTCTGTTTGCAGTGATTGATTTTCCTTTTGGATGGATTCCAAATCATTTTGTACTTTTTCAATATCTTTTGTGTAGTTTCTTATCTGAAAACAAAAAAAAAAATAGAAAAGATTGAAGATGGGTCAGAGGAATGAAAATACAATTTAAGTCTTACATACAATTCATGAGTTTCTTATGCAGACCCGAAAAAGGGTAGAAAGCATAAAAAAATCGACATACCTACATTTCCATAAAACTCAAGATTGATCTTTAAACTTCTCGTATATGTATTACCAAATCCGACAAAGAAAACTTTGGCTACATTAGAGCTCCGAGAAGACATAACAACTATGCCTAAGGTTCGTTTATTTTTTTCTGTTGCAAAATCCTTATAGAATCCCCGACATCGATGTGCAAACAATGGAATTTTTGTTTGCGTATCTATTTAGAATGCGGGAGATCAGGGACAGATCATAATGGACATCGTTTAGGATGACATAAGAAAAAAAAAAATATCTCCGCACGAGACAAAGCACGATTCGTGTTGTCAAAGCCGGTCCAGGGTTCAGGTACGACATTTCTGATCCTCACCATAAATGAAGATCTCTTCTATTTCAAAGGAACCTTTACCGACAAAGGGCAGCTGTAACTAACTTTGTTTGTTTACGGGAGGAACCATACGAAGGAGAAAATGACTCCAGATCCACACGACTCTCCTTCAAGACTCATAAATTTACATAATCTTCCTTTTATAAGCCTTCGATTGTGTCTCCAAATCTACTCCTTCAAACGTATATATGTGGATGTGTGTATCTATGCTTGTTTAGCACACCTCTTATAACTAACATACGCGGGATCAATGTGCCAGACGAAGGTGACTTTCGGGATCAGCTATCGGTGAGCAACACTCCTTCGCCATGGGAATTCATATTCAAGAAAGGTACCTCCACCTATAGATAGAGACAGGAAGGCTTACTCACCGTTTGCCATATATCTGCAGGTTCCATGCCGGTCGCTGGTGGTTGTGGACTTATGGATGGTGGCGCTGACGAGAGCGCCGAATCTGAATCGGAATTCTGATGATCCTGTTGAGAGAGAGAACAAAATAATTAATTGTCTATTTTATTGATGATTGATGTGTGTTAAGCCAGGCTTAGACAGACAAGAAAATAATTCTTACCTTCGACCTATAGGCATGAACATCGTTGTGAGCTTCCAAGATTCGTTCAGTGAATTCATGTGGCTTTGAAAAGAACCAAAAAACAAAACATAAAGTAAAATAAAATGAAGATTTTTATTACTGAACTTGAAATAAAATTTCGTGAGAGATAAAAACGTAAGTGGGGTGTGGTGGAATTATTCAAATGAGCAGCATATGCAAACTTGAAAACCCATCGATGCAAATAATATGACAAACTGACGACGCGACGTGATTAAACTTCACCTTAAACTGAAATTGATTTTTTCAAGGTTTTTGGGATTACAGAACGAATGAAATGTGGCGGACAATTTTTGGGAGTGTCCGATTCGGTTTAGTGAAGATGATTTTTGTTTTTTTTTTGTCTTAATCGACAGTTTTTCAATGCTTAATTTATAGAGACTGTATGTACAACTTTAATTGCCACCGATCTCATTTCTAGAAAAGGACAAATGAAAAACCAAAACACTTATTGCTTAACGTAACGAGGTTATCAAAAGAATAAACTTATCATCATCAGAATCAGAAACTTAAGAATTATGGTACACGTTCAAATATTCGGTTTCTGAAATGTTAGGCGTTTTAAAAGTATGTTTATCTTAATACATTTAATTAGATATAGACACAGAGGGGTAGGTATGCAGCTAAAAAATGAACACCGAAATAATCACCATGATTACATAATACGATAAATGAGCTGCGGAGGGAGTCATGCTCAATTTTGGCATTTATGAATAACAATATGTTCTAAAAGAGGTAGGAGGAACTCGATTCATTTTACAGATGTTAAGAAATCTCACAAAATTCAATTGCACTGCACTCGAAAATTTGTATCTTGTGCGAGATTTTGATTAAAAAAATTAATTTGTTGCAATGCAATTACATTTTGCGAGATATCAATTTACGAGTTTTTAGTTTGTGGGATTCGAAATCGCAAGATTGTTTAAAGCGGGATTTTGTAATTGCGAGACTATAAAGAACGAAATTTTGTAATTTCAAGTTCGTAATGCGAGATTTCTTACCCAACTCATTTAATTATTTTTTTTTTTCAAAAGTTTTTGATACAAATAATAATTGTGTTAAGAATTTCAGGATAACTAAAAAAGAAAATAACAAATTTGGGAATTTAAAATTTAACTTACCATGGAATGGAATTCCTTTTCGCCACATGTCGTCGTTATAAAGCATTTATCATTGTTCGTTTTATTTTTGTTAGTTACATTGCAATTTATGTTAATATTGTTTTTATTGCGCTCAATATCCTTGAGTTTTTTCATCTGAAAATAAATTAAACAAAAATAAAAATAAATTTTATTGTATAAAGAAAAGGAGATATAAAAAATAAGATTTAAAATACTATTTATCTAAAATGTATGTATTTTGTTTTTAAATATACTATGTTTTTTATTTAAACAAAATATTGAATTGTTGAATTTTTGTTTATCATTATGTTGCCACTCAAATTCAAGGACTAGGCAATTTGAAAATATTCTTTAAGATGTCTAATACACTAAGGGCGAGTTTGTTCACATTGGTTTAAATCTGTAATAAGTTTTCCACCAGGCTCTGGTAAAATGGAGCCAACCAACCAGTATTAGTTGATTAGTGATTTCGATAATTAACAACTTAAACGATGGGTTCATTGACTAAAGTGTGATTAACAAGCACATCTTTGGATTTCAATTTCAATTTTTAATTTCAATTTATTTATTTCTGTAATACTCTTAACACTGTAAGATACAATAACTTATAATTTACCAGTCACTAATCATTAATTGAAGATGATTAGCTGTGAACAAACTGGCCCTATATAGTAACGACATAGTCAAAATAGAATATTTGTGAAACGTAAACAAAATATACAAATTAAAATGTTAATCATTTCCTCAGGAAGCTAAATGTAAGGTGCTTTGAAAAAATATTACTTAAGTGTTTATCAATTTTTTATGTTTATACAAATTCAATTTATTTATTACCTAACATTTTTGAATATAAATTTTTATTAGTTGGCTAATTTTTGTTTTTCTTCACATTAATTAAAATTCTCAAGATGATATTCTTAGGAAGCGCTTTTCATTGACTAATTTCAAATGAACTACACATCATAATTCCAAAATTTCCCACATTAATTTAATAACAATAACTATCAAATAAATCAACTAAGTTAATTTCCGTGTCCAGCTAAAATTATATAACTCAATTTGTGTGGACATTATATTGTTTATCGCAAGCGATGAACTTTCCATTAAATATAAATAATAATTAAATGGTTTGACTTAATTATATTTCCATTCGAATAGATCTCATCTCTCCCATGACATATCAACGAGTATTATAGAACACAAGAAAATTTCAAAGTTTGCAATAATAATTGTTCTTTTACTAGATTCATACTTAGATGTCTATACGTGTGTCCGAAAGATACAACATATAAATTAAAAATGTCTTAGCTAATAACCGTAGCGATTTGTTGCTAACTGACGTAACAATTAATTCTGACAGAAAAAATACCAAAGCGTCTGTGAGCTTAAAGTAGACTAGATCGTGCTTACATTAAAGATATAGCTAATAGTCCAGGAGGATGTGATTCTTTATTTTGAGAAAAAATATTTTAACTCATAAGATTTTTACTTTAATCTTGCCGTGAGATATTTTCAAAAAAACTTCTAACCTTATATGACCACCATCCGCTTATGCTAAGACCTTGTGTTTAAATTATTTTTATTTTATAATTTGCACGCACTAAAAGGGTTTTGACTACCCTTAAGATGATTAGACACAGGGCCAGCGATCAGGAAAATAGGGAAGGATTCGAGAGGAGATACCGATGCACATTGGTTTTAAAGTTTTGAATATTAAAATGGAAGGGAAAAACAGAGGTAAAGCATTCCTCATTCGTGTTGTACGGCTAAAAAAAGAATCTCTGTACTTGACAGTACGTCCGAGGTTGGGCTCAAGGGCAAACTGATGGACATTCCTTAGAGTATTACGGCTGAATTGTTTAAGGTGAGGAATGCAACTGGCTATTTCATTAGAACATAAAATAGCCATAAGATAATGAGGAAAATGAAACATTGATGAAGGCTTAATAGATTCTAAGGGAAAAGAATTTCTTTTCCCGTTGAATATGTGATCGTTCCACAGAAGTTGATCTGTGATACACATACCCAGAACTGAAAGCTGTTCAGTTTCCTCGATGCAAGTACCGATCATGGATAGCGGCATTGGGGGTGGGTTTTGATTCAGCGACA
The DNA here is from genome assembly GCA_963921185.1 of Dasysyrphus tricinctus. NCBI lineage: Eukaryota > Metazoa > Arthropoda > Insecta > Diptera > Syrphidae > Dasysyrphus > Dasysyrphus tricinctus. The sequence goes on from OY992533.1 coordinate 7,757,701, forward strand.
GCAGACAGCATTGGGTTTTGGAAGCATTAAATTCGACAAGGTTTTTAATTCCCCACTGGACAATGTTGTCAAGGTCAGAATTTAATAAGATTATCATACGGAGCCGTTGAAGTTCCACATCCGAAGGACAGGGATGTGAATCCAGGAACGAATATGAAAAGCTGAATCAGCAAAACAATTTGATGGATTAGAAGCTTCAGACAAGAGGGCATTAGTGAAAATGATAAAGAGAGTCGGATACAAAATAGAGCCATGGGGCACACCAGCATTTATTTTATGAATATCGGACTTGTAACCATCCAATGCTTCATTTCCACCTAGCACTAATCTGAGATTAAATAAGATTTACCTCAAAAGAGATGGCCAAAAATGTATGGAGCAAAAACCCAGAATCGACAAGAACCAAATGTAACCTAATGGGTACCTTATAATAGGTAAGCTAAAAGCGCAACCTCGAAATCCATCTAGTATAGCTATGAACCACCAAAAACGACTAGGTATATGAAAATCCCCTTCATAATTTTTTTATTTGTGCAAAAGATAGCAAAAACTGGAAAGAACTCCCAAAGCTGAGGCAGGCTAAACTATTGCTTGGTAACTACAACCGAACACGTTTTAAAGACTGCATCAACCTAAGTAGGAACAACCTAAGAAAAATAACTGGTCTCCTAACTGGCCACTGCAGACTAAATAGACACTTAAACATTCTTGGTCTAGTAAGCAGTCCAACATGCAGATTCTGCTGCGCACAGGAGGAAACACCAGACCATATATTGGGGAAATGTGACGCAATCATGCATCAAAGGAAAAAACACCTGGGACACTACCAGGTGGAAGAGGGCGAACTTTCCTCTCTAAAAGTCCTCCAAATACTCAAATTTCTGAGAGAAATTAAGGTGGAGGAAGAACTGTAAGATGAGCAATCTCATCCAGTTTTTAGGTGGGGGCACAATAGATCTTAAGGTCGCAGTATTTCATTCATTCATTCATTCATTCATTCATTCAAAAGATAGCTAACAAAATGGTATAAAGAAGTTGTGTGTGAGATATCAACGATTTTTCTGTTTCAGACAATGGTCATTTTTAGCCATTTAAACAAAATAAAAATAAAATGGTAGTTTTTCGAAAAAAAAACAATGGTAGTCAAGATGCAAAAACCAGAGGTCAAGTTAAAAAAAGATCCAAAAACTAACAAAGCTTTTAGATCACAATGAAAATAACACTAAAAATAATAACAAAAATAACTTACTAATACTAAAATTATTTGTTGCTACTTCACATAGCTAATAACACAAGTGTCTAGATATACATAGCTTGAAATCGTAGATTTTTGCTACAATTATAATAGTTTTTGCTAACTCCATTTCAATGTTTAGTTTTTTGTTTATATTTAACAATAAATACCAAACTTTCTTAGACATTATCTCCCACAAACTGTTCATAAAATACTGTTTTGAACAGATTGTACATTTATGTAAATTCAAACTTTTAATCTCTTAATATAAATGATCCCTGATGGTTTTTCGATTTAACGATTACATATTTTTGATGTACTTATTCAGCCTTCAAAAACTCCATATAAATTTTTTCTGTCGACTCTGGTTTTTTTTGGCCATGTCCTTTCCTTCAAATATCGAAGATTTACCATTCAAATTTATTTCGTAAATCTTGAAGATTAGAAATTAATCTTGTTAAATCTAGGAAAAATAGTTTTACAAATCGAACTAACCTATTCTTATATGGAGCTGAACGATTCATTCGATACTCGATTCAGTTCTTCATGGGGCTTTCTACTTTCTCTTTCTATTTGTAATGGCACTTTGAGGGAAAACATTTGTGATATTTATTGTTTTATTTCACTTTTATGCACTATTTTGTGGATAATAGTTTATAAAATTGATCAATAATTATTTATTAAGCATTTGCAAGAAATATTTTGCATTCAATTAAATTTGTCGCCGCCAATGTTTTCCCTCAAAGTGATTTAGCTTCTTGACACTGATGTATTCGTGGAGGGCCCTATTGTTTGAAACAAATCAAACATTCTATCTCACTTGCACTTCAAGTCAAACTTATTCTTTTTTAAATCTTTTTGTGCGCTGGACGCACCAAAAACCAAAAAGATTTATTTAATCTTAACTGAGATAGACCTTTGGTGGAAACATAGCACAAGACAACTAGTATTGAACGGTCCAAAAGGTAATTTCTAATCCAACGAAGAAGAGATTCATCCATACCAAATGCACTCATTTTCAATAGGAGAGCTTGATGCCAAGCTCTATCATATGCTTTTGAAATATCAAGTTCAATAATCTGACTTTCTCCAAAACGATGTAAATATTTGTTCTACTCTTCGTTGAGATATACCATTAGATCACCAGTTGACTTATTGCTACGAAAGCCATAATGTCGGTCATTAAGAAGCTTTAGTTCTTCAAGATATTTCTTGAGCTGCGTTTCCATGAACTTTGAAAGAAGGAACGTAAGTGCAACTGGACAATAATTAGAGGGAGAAGAAGATTCTCTTTTTTTAGGGACAAGCTGGACAAATGCTATTTTACATCTACATGAAAAGAGACCTGAAGAGCAGGACAGATGGAAAAACTTTCGCAGTGGTTTTGCTAGCGTTGAAGAACACCTCATAAGAACAATGGGAGAGATACTATTGGGCCAGCGGATTTGTGTACGTCGAGATCTTTTAAAACTCTGGCTACTGCACGAGTGCGATAAGAAGATTTGTCCCATAAAATCATTTCGCGCTCTCAAGTACAGGGGGAGTAATGCACTTTCTAGCAGCGTCGAACTAACAGCAAACTGTGCTGCAAGCAAATTGGCTCTCTCTAGTGAGCTAACACAGGAAGTGTCATTATAGACGAGCGTTGGAACTGCAGACAAGGTAGCACTTCGAATATTTTTTACAAATTACCAAAAATTTACTATCTTTGGGACATTGTAGTATTATTAATTAATTTAATCCTATTTCAGCCTGTATACAAATTCTTTCAGTCAATCCCGAGCTACAATTTAAACTAATTGAAAAATCTTCTCAGGAGTTAACTCAAGCTCAACACCGAAGTTAAAAAAATTCTCCGCATTTGGAAAACCTGGATCAAAATCAGCAGAGCTTACAATTTCCAACACAATTTCTTAGACTATACACAGAGCAAGAAAAAAACTTTGCCTGTCACTGATGGAAAACTCATATGAATGATAATATTTTTCTGTCCGTCCAAACTGTGTAGCACACTGCAAAAAATGCCGACACATTACAGTTAAAACATTTAACTAAAAATAAATACCGCATGAACCGTATATGTAGCCAAGAATTTTACTTACTCACAATGATGATGGCGCGTTGTGAATAAGTGGTAATTATGGAGAGTGGTTAGAGGCAGTTTTAATTTTATGTTTTTTTTTCTTTCAGTTTTAAGAGCTTGAAGCCAGAACATGGTTTAAACTATATTTTACAATGTGATGGTGGTATTTTTTTGTTGTTTTTGATGTAGCTCGCTTAAAACAAGGCTTAACAATTATTTAACATGGATAATGAAACGTTGATGGACACAAATTAAAAACTTAATTAAGCTGTTATAACTGCCACTTAAAAATAAAAAAGACAGGCCATAGATTTTGTGTTTACAGATACGCATTTAGAGTAAGGCACCTACACATTAATTAAAGCGTTACCGCCTTCCCGGTCAGTGATCTGGGGGTAAGTTTTGATAGTGTGTTATTGGATAATTATGCATTTAGAGTCGTTTTGAGGCTAAACGTTTTGGTTGTGTTTTTGAACGATTTTATTAAGTTCAATATTTTTGGGTTCAACAGTTTGTTTTAAGATTCTGTGAAATCGATATTCTCCAATCTGCAATCAACTTTAGCGTGATTGCGTAAGAATGGAGACAGGTTCGGTAGATTTTCTAATTTGACTCAAAACAGATAATTTCAATCATAAAATACCAGCAAAATAAAACTCTCCTTCTTCAATGAAATATGTAGAATATCTTATATAAGCACATACGCACCCTATAAGTACGGTGACCATATTTCTTTGAGCAAAACCCGGGACAAAAAGTGAAAAAATTTGACTCTTCTATTATTTTTATCAAGTAATATCTAAAATTAAGTTTAAAAAATTACAGAAAAACAAACGAAAGGAAATTCTTAAAAAGAAAGGAAATTCTTAAAAAGAAAGGAGCGTTAAATTGAATTATAACCTCTTCACAACGTAACAAACTGAAAACAAAAAAAAACTTATGATTTTTAATTTTATTATCTATTAGAATAATTCAGTCTTCTGTTAACAAAGCAACTAAGGGCCAGTTTTTCAGTGCCGAATTACCCTTAGTTTAATTCAGAGTAAGCTAGTCCTGTGCCTACGTTCTGTACCTCTCGCATCGAAAAAACTGGTCGAGAAACGATGAAAATTGAAACAAAATGCATGAGTTTTGTTCAATTTTTCAACGTTTCTCGACTGATTTTATCGATGCGAGAGTAACAGAACGTAGGTACTGAAAATAAGTTATCCTTGAGCTATTTCAGAAGTAGTTTTTTAGTTGAGGATTAATTTATTCTTTCAGCTGCTAATAATCTATTGAAATAGATGTTCGACAGTACGATACATGGATACCACAATCGAAATCGCCATCGTGCCACAATTGAGAGTTTATATCCTGAGTTAACTCGCCAAATTAGGTAAATTAACTCGGAGTTAACATAGGACTTAGATTTATTGAAAAACACGTTTCTGGAGTTAACTTAGGTTTAACGCCAAGGCTAGGATGAGATCACACTGAAGAACTGACCCTAAATTTTTAAATAATACATTTAAGTTAAATGTAAATTATATATACCTACAGCTAAAAAATAACGTTCCGTAATGCACACTAAGCAAATTTTAAAACATGTTTCTTTGTTTTCAAAACAAGATTTTTGGAAAATCAATGAATTAATGAATGCGTTCAGTGGGCATTCAAATATAATTTTTTGTATTTATTTAAATTATATGAAACTTAAGAGAATGTACAAATACGGGACAAATAACTTAATACGGGACACTTGTACGTCCCGGGTTTCTTAAAAAATAAATCGGGACAGGCTATACAAATACGGGACTGTCCCGGTAAACTCGGGACGGATGGTCACCGTACCTATAAGCATTGTTTTAGACTCACTTCAAAGACTTCTTTAACAAAAAACCATTGGACTAATCTATGGATTATGTCAAACATCATCTTAATCCCAACTGTCATTTCGACCAAAGCATACTCATTTCGATGTGGACCATAAATTTTTATCGCTCATAAGAGTTCACCGCATAACCGCAGCCGTCCGTAAGTCTGTAAAAATATTCCTCTCTGAGTTTTCTTGATATAAGACCACATTTATGCAACTGCAACTCCCTAGCTAAGAAAAGATCCATTGATCGGCATTGATCCATTCATGGCAGAAACGAAAATAGACGACGTCAAGACTTCAGACTGATGGGGATAATCCTCTTTGTCAGCTATTCAGCTATATATTCAAGTCAGCCAACCAGCCATCTAGAAAAAAACAGACAGACAGACATTGCGTCTGTCTATACAGAAATACCATGTATCTGATGGATAGATGCCTTCATCTCCATATATCCATCTTGAAATCGAAAATCCTGTATGCCAGACTGAAAACAAAAATGAAAATCCCAGAATTTATGACAACAATATTGAACAATACAACAACAACGAATCAACAAAACGTTTCATTTGTTGTTTTTTTGCAATTTGACTTTATGGTTACCTGATGCGCCTACCAGGGCGCAGAATTTATTTATGCCTCGATTACAAAATTGAATTCGTAATTATTGTTTTTTTTTTTTTTTTTTGAGAAATTACAAATCTAGTCTCAGTCTCAGAGGAATATATTTTTAAGGCACGACCAAAAGCCCATCAGAGAACTGAATTTATTTACTTTGATTTTTAAGAAAGAAGGAAGGAAAAAAGAATCGAGGTTTGCGATTCAAACGATTTGTGGGCGGATGGATTGATAGCTGAAAGATTGTTTCTGCCCCGTTATTGTTGTTGTAACGGGCGGAAATGATGTGTTATGTGATGATGGCGCTCCATCATAGATCAGATGTCAGTTTGGATGATTGAATGAAGTGATATAATTCAGTGTTGCTGATGCTGTGTGCATGTGCAATGTTTCTTTGTTCTTAGTAAGTAGATATGGTATTTTTTTCAGTTGAAAGTTCTTGTGAAATGGACAAAGTTTTTGTAACAGCAAGATAATATAATTAGATAAAAAGTTCTCTGCTTTTGTTTATGAAATAAACGTTAGATGGCATTTTAGAATGACTTTTGTTTTTGTGATTAAAGGTGTACTTATGGCAAGTTATGCATTCGTAAACTCAAGATTTTGACATAACAGTGCCGGGAAGCCGAAAAAATGGATTTGACAATTCTGTCTGTCTGTTCGGCTACAGCCTAAACGGCTTGAAAGGAAAAATTTTTTTTGAATTTAATTAAACTTTGTGCATGTGTTTTTTTAGTCATTCGCCCGACAAGTTTTTTTGTTTTTAATTTTTTTTAGAACCAAAAATAAAGGTATGTACCTGCTCTAGAATTTGAATAACTAATTTCGAAAAGGTAACATCTAGAGGTTTTTAATAATATTAATGTAATCATTAATGCTGTTTTTGTCATGGATTGAAGAGAAATAATTTCAAAAAGGTCAAAACTCTAGGAGATGTGCCCTTTTGGAATGTATTGCATTAAATATATAACAAACGAAAGAGTCTCAAGAAAAGACTTACACAAAAATCAATTACTTATGTTTGATTTAAGTATTATACAGGGTGTCCCGCACCTGAGTGGAAGTATCTAAGGGTGTGGTTCCTGGGTATATTCTAAGAAAAAAATTGTATGGGGGTAAAGTTGTATCTCCCCTCCCTGAGGCAGGGGGGGGGGGGGCAGTTTCTGAAAAATTGACTTAAAATGCCAAAAAAACATTAAAAATCAACAAAAACACATCTAATAATGTGCTATATTTTTTTTGAAAGTTAATACTCCATTCTTGCACCTGGTTTTTAAATCAAGTTGTTAAAATTAAATTTCAAAGTCAAATTTGTTTAAGAAAATTGTGATTTTTTTTCTTAAGTCGACATTTTTCAAAATTTTACGTAATAAAGTGCTATTTTTGTGTTCAATATTCATTGCCCTCATTATTTTGTAATCCATTACCGAAAACTAAATGTAAAAATCTTTCTTAGTTTTTGAGAAATTAAGAAAAAACAAAAGGAACTTTTCCCAATAAAGCCCGAAAAAATTGATTTATTCATGAATTATCCATAATTTAACCCTTTTTTCGGGCTTCATTGCTAAAAGTACCTTTCGTTTTTTCTTAATTTCTCAAAAACTAAGAAAGATTTTTACATTAAGTTTTCGGTAATGGATTACAAAATAATGAGGGCAATGAATATTGAACATAAAAATAGCACTAATTACGTAAAATTTTGAAAAATATGGACTTAAGAAAAAAAAAAAATCACAATTTTTTTTAAACAAATTTGACTTTGAAATTTAATTTCTCAAAAACTATTCGTTTAAACAAATTGATTTAAAAACCAAATGCAAGAATGGAGTATTAACTTTCAAAAAAAAATATAGCACATTATTAGATGTGTTTTTGTTGATTTTTAATGTTTTTTTGGCATTTTAAGTCAATTTTTCAGAAACTGTCCCCCCTGCCTCAGGGAGGGGAGATACAACTTTACCCCCATACAATTTTTTTTTTAGAATATACCCAGGAACCACACCCTTAGATACTTCCACTCAGGTGCGGGACACCCTGTATAATGTTTAATTTAGATATCTAAATTTGTATGGTTTGTTTCCTTAAATTCTGTGTACTCAATTCCGTAAATTTTGAAAAGGGCAATTTTCAAAAATATAAAATAACGTTTAACATAAAATATTTCAACATTGTTCGATTGCTTATAGACCCTAAAATATAATTTAAAAATAAATTGTATATACAATTTTTAACTACTTTAGAAAATGATAATTTTTATCGTTTCCTGAACATTTTAAATTTTCAGAGATGTGACCTTTTCGAAATTGGCTATTCAAATATTTTTTTTTTTAAGCGGATCAAAAGATTTTTCCAACAAAAATTCAAAAAATTCCTTAGTAAAGAATACGTTTAAAATCTATTTTTGGAAAAACGGTTATTTTGATTTTTGATTTTCTTGAAAACTTTAGGTATGGCTGATTTTGATCTTTTTAATATGTAGAAGCTTCCAAAACGTTTAAATAGTATCAATATTGTGTTCCAAAATGTTCAAAACTACATATATTTAACTTTTTTTTTGGAAACTCAAAAACTCAAACAGTGCTGCCAAAAACATTCCGTATTTTTTGGTTCAACTTCGTTAATTGTTGTTTTCTTTGCAAAATGTGAAAAATATTAAACTTTTTTTTTTTAGTTTAAGTTGGAAGCTATAAATATTTCAAAAACGACGGAGTCGATGCAAAAATAACGGTATGAACGCCTCCATAAAAAAAATGTCAAAGTACTGTTCAGCAATATCTCATATTTCTAAAAGACAGCTACCTACTACGATTTCGAAGAAATTGTTTGATCAAATTTTTTATTAAAAACTTTTTAAATGAAAAGACAATACGAACTGTGCATCAAAAATTTCAAAAAAGTTGTTGAATAAAACAAATATTTTTTTGAAAATTTGATCTAATAAATTAGTTGATATTTTTTTAATGCATTTTTAACTGTTAATTTGTTTTAAATGTTTTAAAAATGATAAATTATTTATCTAAAAAAACAAAAATAAGTGTAAGAAAAATTTCGACAAAAATTGCTTTCAAACTCAAAATTAAAAAAACAGTTCAAGGTGAAGAACTGATTTCCGTGTGCAATATGAATCTCTAAGAATTTACAATGGTTATCTTCTTTCTGCACTTCAACATTTCAATACTAATCCTAGATTCATACGGTTGACAAAATGTTATTTTTGTCATATTTTAGCCATTTATTGCATAATCGTGTTTCATGACAAAAAATGGATGTTTAATGGCTGAAATACTGTCAGTCGTCCAAATCCAGCGTATGTCTACGCAATATAAAACTGTCCTCAGTTCGAAGGAATCTGGAGCTTAGGAAGATTGTGAATTAAAGGCAAAAAGTAATAAAAGGTAATAAGAAAAAAAAGGACAGTAAAATATCAGTTCTACAACATAATCAATATAGCCAAAGATCTACAAATAAAATATGCTAAAACCTCTTTGCTAAAAATCAATACAACCGAAATTTATTACACTTCAAATCCACTTAAAAATATTCCAAACATCCAAAACTAAAGATTAGATTAGATATAAAAAGATTTATTGAACTTGCTACACTCATATACAACAACTATACTCACTACATCACCAGCATCATAATGATTGCAACAATGTTGCAGTTGCAAAACAAATAGAGTCATTATAGATGTGGAGTTAAATTGTTTACTTCTGCATCCATACAAGAGAACGGTTTAGCTTGGCGAAAGTTCACAGTTTGTGAATGATAAATTAGTTTTCAAGTAAATTTGTTTGTTTAAATTAAGATACGAGTACGAGCTAAAAGTTAACAAGAAACATACATTTTTTGTGAAGTTTTTTTCTTTCGTTTCAGAGCTTTGAAAGTTAACAACATTAAACTATCAAAACTGTTCTAAATGCATTAATTATAATATGGCTTTCAAAGTTATACTTAGAGACGAGATAATGTGTCATACTTCATACATCATCATTACTGTCAGTACCCCTCTACACTCTGCGCTTAGATTCTACGTCTTAGTACTCTCAGCACCTTGCTTCACCGCAAGAGCACCCGGTTAATAGTGCTTCACACATTTAATTAATCCACTTTACTCGGATTGTAATTAATTTTACCAAATATCACTAAGTCACGTCACTATAACACCACCATCTGTCAGATACAACCTACGTATGAGTTTGAGTATGCATGGGCATGCGGTATATAATGTTAAACCACTTAGTTTGATTATAAAGCATCTCGCGGTAATGGGACATAAGCAAACCAAAACCAGGCTCGCAATCATAAAACCACCTTGACATTTTTTTTGCTAACTATAATTTTTCACTCAAACTACCTCATTAGTCTAATGTTTCAATAAGACTCTTGTGGTATACCTTTTTGACTTGTTTTGATGGTTTGATAGGTGTATGCATATTTATGTGAACAAAAATTGCATGATCAACTATGGATGCACTTGCATCTATCAAAGTTATTATCATAATCTACGCTTTGATGTTGAAATTAAGTGCTCCGAAGCACTCAGTGTCAATGGAATGGATGATTGTGGAATTTAAGGGTCATTGTTATCCACTTGCCATTGAGGTGGGAAAATGGGGATAAGATAGTAAGACAAATGTGACAGAAGTGCTTAAAGCGAATAATTGGCACATTTAATATAGATTCCCTGTTTTTAGTGGGGACAAAATTTGGACTACCAAACCAGAGAAAAGGTTTTGGAACGGTTTTGTTCTTTTTTAGACAAATATTGAATTAACATAATTATTTTGGCAACCAAGGCTTGCGCGGAAACCCTTTTCAATATCAACAGCCATGGCCAAAAAAATAGGAGCACTCACTACTTTCAAACGATATTATACTAAGCGACTATTTCGTTTAAGTGAAGTAAAAGCAATGGGTACAAATTAACTTATATTTATATACGCAATAGTTGTATGTATGCTTTTTCCACAAAAACAAACAAGAATGCGATAATTTGCAAGTATTATGCCTGAGGCGATTGATTTGTTTGGCCAAAAAAATAGGAACACCCAAAGTAAAGTTTATTAAAGCGAGTTTTTGATCTTCTGACGAATAAAATTTCGGTAAATAACGGTGCCCTGATATTCTTATATCGGTTATATAAATATTAAAATTGTATTAAGGAACATTAAGGGTAAAGAATTTTTGAAGGAATCCATCCGAATAATTGCAAAAGCAATTAAGTGGTACTCGACGATAATATTCAATTTAATCAAAGCCAGAAAAGTTCCTGAAACCAGATGATACCCGTTTATAACAACAAACCTTGGTTAGGAAAGCTATGTCCTCGAAGGGTTTAAAACACAAAAGCGTGTAAATGTATTATGGAGCGACGAAACCATTTACCGGCCATCCCAAAAAGATTTATTATTGATCGGTCTCTCTACCTCCATAATACATTTCTCCACTCAGGGAATATTTGTCACAAGATCAAAAACTCGTTTTAATAAAGTTAACTTTGGCTAAGCAAATCCATCACTTTAGACAAAATAATTGCAACTGATCGCATTCTTCTTTTTTTTTTGTGGAAAAAGCATACACATACAATTATTTCGTATACATATTAAGAATCAGTAAGTTTGTACGCATTGCTTCCACTTAACTCAAATCAAATAGTCGCTTAGTACAATATCGTGATGACTGTTCCTATTTTCTTGGCCATATCTGGTTTATAGGAGACTTGAGGGTGGAAAATCCTTAAAGTCAAATTTAGTCTTTCTCGGGGAACTATCTCCAGCTCTTACAAATAAATGAGTACAAAATAGCAGATAAACGAGTAGTTATAATAAATTGGTGATTATCATTAACAAATTGTTGCTTTCCATTCAAAATGCATTTCGTGACCATGAAGACAACAACGACATCATGCAAATCCCTTCTCATTCTCATATAGGCATAAACTCTTAGCCAGCATAATTTCCATTTCTCTGGGATTTAATTGATTTAACGTGTTACGTTTGAGTATACGAACATTTCACTTGATTCCCAAACTGAATTCCCAGAAGAAAGACAAAAAATGCAAATCGTGGTTGATACTGAGTAAAACAAAAAACCCATTTGCAATTGTTGTTGGTTGCAGTTGTATCTTCAAAACATCTAACCATGTCCATCTTATGGAGAGAAAGTGAATTAGCAAATTGTGTGTACATAATCCTTTCCCTCATCACGCCAACTGACATCAAACAACTAATGCCACGCAATATACAACTACAATGACACTCATTTATTCAACAACAAAAAAAATCCATCTACACGCATTTTTTCTTGCATTTCAAATGGAAACAATATTAAAAAAACAACAATAATTATTCAATGCAATTTTCTTAATGATGTGGGAACACCTATGGTGGTTAAACGGTTGAACCTTATTCGGGCACCATTTAACCGAGTCGAGTTTAATGATCTTTTCAAATAAAGAAACCGTCACCTACTAATGAAATACCAACAGGTGTCATTTATTCTGTTTCTCTTCGACACATAAAAGACATAATTTAGTTTGCTGCCAACAATTAGAATCTCTTTCGACGTAAATTGGATTACAAGCGAACATAATGAACACATAAATTCAAAACATATTTTAGCTACTTTGTAGCATTTTTTTAAGAACCTTTTTCTATAACTCTTAGTATATACAATATACATACTATGTATTACGTTTGTAAAGTTAACAAATCATTATGGAAGAGAGCAAAAGTTGGTGACTGTCCCCAATTTAGGTCAAGTTACAATAAACCGTGAATTGGAAAAACTCACTACAAGTCCATGATGGTAAATGGACTTCAATTAGCAAAGCAAAATACAACAACAAAACTATAGAAATCATTCAACTCAAAAATCAACAAATTACAGCACCATCATTTTGCGCAAAACAACAAATAAAACAAAACCTACTGATTTGCAAGATAAAATTTCCCATGTGAGTTGAGTTATCCATAGATATTTTATGCCCCTGGGTATGATGAATTATTATTTTTATTATCGATGGCTGTGAGTGAAGTGTTAAGTTTGTATGTTGTAATTTGTATATTTTACTCATTATAAAGACATTGTTTTCTTAACCTATAACAACTTAACAACTTTGATGAACCTTTGAACATTATTGAATTAATGTACTTTACTTATTTGCATATTGTGATCTTTGGATGAAGTCATCTTATTGGTAGGACCTACATACACTTTAATGTTAAAGGTTATACCTATTCAAGAAGTATAGACGAATAATAATTGGATTGGCAATATTCGATAAGCCTGAGGCTGTCAGACAAAATTGAGTAACTACTCCAAATACGTTCTTGTATATTCATTGAGTTTCATGTAGGTACCTATGTTAAGAGTTAACTTTGAATACCTTTTTAAGACATTTTGGACTTTCGCTTTTGATTGAGTTGTATCCCTGAGGCTATTTTTGCAACAAAATTCAGGTGGCTAATGAGAATTCATACAATATGATTATCAATCAGTGTCTTTTACTCTTGATTGTGCAATTTTCCAATAAAATAAAATATGTAGTCTAAGGATTTTACAATGATTATAGACAAAATTTAAGTTTTGGAAAATGAATTTACAATCGAGTTTAAGAGGGTTTTATCGTTTACATATTACCTACTTTGTGTAAATACATTCCTTATACAATATATAGAAAATTTCAAAATTCACAACTTCTTGAACATAAGAGCAAGTATGTGCGACCCAATTGTGCACTTTATTTTTATCGAAAATAAGAAAATAAGAAAATTTCATTCCCATAAAAAGTTTCAAAATTTTATGTTGGTCTATTTATAAATAAAATCATTTTGAAATTCTTGCCAGAAAAAAAAAGGAAATATGAATTTGCATTTAACGACGACGACACAGCCAATGCATTCAGTTGAACGCTATCCAGATCAATCAATATCTTAAATAGACCCCGCCTATAGTGTTTAAGGCCTTTACTATTACATACTACCTATTATGAGTCTTCAAAATGTCTTGAACTCAAGAGTAGGTTTGTTCGTTGAAGTTTACCCAGGGTTGACTCAGGTTTTTTAGACAACCACAAGAATTGTCAAAAAAACCTGGGTTTTTTTGGTTCTCAAAAAACAACAAAAGGTAAGCAAGAAACAGAATTTTTTTCAAATATTAATAAAACCAAACAACAATTTTCATTTACAACTTTTATGTATTTGTTATTAAAGTTAATTTGTGTATTCCTCGTTTTTTTTTCAAAAACAAAAGAATAGCTTACAGCACTTGAATCTACAACAAAAATTGCTTCAAAGCTCATGCCAATTTGACAGTTTGTCTTTACTTACCTCAACTCGCCCAAGCAAAATACCTAGATCTACTTCAGGGCGAGTTCAGGGCGACCCTAGGTTTAAAAAAACACAGAATTTGCAGCCCAAGGTGAGTTCAGCGTTTTTAAAAAACGCTTTGGGGCGACCCCAAGGTGACTTCAGGGCTCAACGAACAAACCTAGTATTGCAAATTAAATATGTATACAAATGAAATGTTTGAGATCTTCAGAAGCCAGTGTTTTTGTTTCACAAAATGAATAGCGCCTGAAGAAGAGCATTTTACTTCCAGTAATTGGTAAGGTGTAAGCTCATAAGAAAGTACAACTTTTTTGTTTGAACTTGAATAAAAGTGTAGGTAAGCAAATGTTAGTTAGTTCAAAATGTATAAGGCAGCGGCAATGGGGAGGTTTTGGTTAAAATTTTTGTTCACACCAAGAGAGCAATAATTGATGTCCTTCTTTACCCTCGCGAAATAACCACGCCTTATGACAATAAATAAAAAAAAATTGACTACTACCGGCACATCTATACCAACATACCAATCCTTTTATGACCATTTCGACGACTTCTTAAACTCAATTAACTCCACACTACTGTCTTTCTTAAATCCAAAGCCAGTGGCGGCTTTCACTTGTGATTTTATTTTATCAAACAAACAAGCCAACGACATTTCAAAAACAAAACGTATAAAGGTACCTATGTACATATGTACATAAACTAAAAGTCAAATCGACGTCGTGGAAGACGATGCGACGCAACGACGACTTGTATCGAAGGCCATATTCCTGCTTCTCGGTCCCGCAGTTAAATAGGTATACATTAAACGCATTTGGCATGCCAATTCGCAGAAACAAACAAACCACATTTTTATAGATAGAGTATAAGAGTGTATGGAGGCTATCTCCATGGCGCCCATGTCACCGCACCACCATAATTTAGTGGAAGACTCCTCTTTGCGTCTTCAACAGTCCTTAGGCCACCATCGATTTTTTTTCCCGGATTTTCATTTTTCTAGGAAAATCAATAGACCCAACAGAAGCATAGAAAAGAAGGCTGAATGGGTACCTTACCTATAGGTATATCTATGTATTGTTTGGTCATTTTTTATATACCTAAAGTCTGCACAATATACAGAGCAACTTCAAAATGCAGTTGTGCGACGTTTAAGTGGCCAAGCTATACGTATTTAGATTTGTTGAAATTCGCATTACAATTCCATTATTTGCAACAAAGTTGCTTCTTACATTGGCAACTGACTGCCTTGAGATCAAACGTGTGACCCCGATTAAAAAAAAATAATCTTAATTGCATAGCAATTTAATAGATTGGCGATAAGTTGGATTTTAGTACAGTTTATTCCACTTAAAGAACAAGAAAAAGAAATAATATTTAACAAGGAGTAAGTTTACATTATAATTACCTATAGGTCTTCAGGCCGAAATAAGACATTTAAAGCGACGCATCACGGGTTCATTTTTTTCTAAGAATTCATTTTAATAATAAGTACCGATCAGTTTTGCAGGAAGCAAAATGCTGATATTTTGTTGGGTGCATTAGACTGGTGGACTGGTCACCTTCCTGAAAATGAGTTGACAGCAACTGTTTACTATCAACAGTTACGAGCAACTTAAATTTAAAAGTTTATGATGTCAAGAACTTTGGACTATGTTTATATAAAATCTAAGAACACTGCAAACTAGCTGAAACCCCATTCGTTTGTCTTTTATACAATTATTTGACAAATATCTTCAATATTAGGTACCCAATGCATTCGTACAAGGAGAAGTAAGAAATGGTTTCTAACTAAGAAAACATTTAAGATGAGAAAACATCCATCAATTCAAATAGGCGGCTTTCAGCTATTAAAAACTTTCTAGTTCTATCAATCGAGTAGGTAAATGCAATATGTAAAAATATGAAATCTCAGCAGACAGATGAAACAGTCTAAAATCGCTACTCATAATGCAACACTACACTTCAGACTATTACCCAGATTAAAAAAACAAAATTAAAAAGAAAAAAAGCTGTGATTAACGATATAAATTTTTCAAGCCATTTACTGGCCTAAATGCCAATTTCCTTTTCAATCTAACCCAGTAGCTGCTCGTTTTTGCCAGTTTTTTAGATACACTTGAGACTCTTGTGACGAAGCTACCACCAAGGAATTTCTAATTGCTGTCCTGCTGCAATATCTGCGCAATCACTTATGAAATCTATTGCATAATACGCACTCACAAAACGGCATAATCAACTCTTCAGACTCTTACATCTTTGCAGAGACAAAAAAATCTTGTCATTTGCAGCTGAAACTTAATGAAAGACCAGCAAAGTTATAAAAATTAAGAAAAAGAAACATGTTTATAACTAGCTCGGCCCAAACAAAGACATAAAGTCCGCTAAAACAAAAACGAAAAAACAAGATGCTTGTTTCATAGACGACATTTTGACGAACGTTCCGTCATTTTTTTTTGTTCGTTTTCATTAATTAGTTACTTCTCAAATAGATAAGACGACTAAGAAAAAGCGAAGAGCAAAAAAAATCATTCATTCATTGACCATTAGCTAATGACAGATCAATACGAATTAATGGCTTCAATGATGATAAAATGTGCAAAAAGTTTTATGACAAAAAACAAACGCATAACCAGCATTGCAATAAGACATAGGTGGAAGTCAACACATGAGTAGATCTAGCATAGAGAAAAAATGTGCATTTGGTAAGAAAAATTGAATAAAAGAAAACAATAAAGAGGGCTAAGAAGAGTAAAAAAAGATGATACAATTGCAAAGCATGACTTACAAAAAACTTTTCCCGCGCCTGGAAAAATGGCAAGCTTTTGAAAGTTATCATAGAGGAAATCTAGTCGAGAAAAACTTGTCAAAAGACTTGAAGCTGTTGCTACAGAAAAAAAACTTTTGGGTAAGTTTTGCTATCCCATCAGAAACACCTCGTATATTTCTTTAATTGGTTATTCATTTTTAACATTGCACAACTGCATTGCGAATTAGCCCGTAGATATAGCATTGGGCTGGTTAACAAAAGATCCCAGGATAAAATACTAAACTAGGACAACTTTTTCGGTTTTTTTTGCGGCATCGATGTAAAAATTTCTAAGACCTAGTTAAAAACTTTTTTCCAGCCAGGTTTTGTTTTTAGTTACTGCTGTCAAAGTACACCTTAACTCGTGACTCTCAAAAACGAGGTAAACAATCCAAACTGTTATAACTTTTAAGTAAAAAAAGAATGAATGAACTTAATTAATTTATCGCTGACAACAAAATGCGAACATTATGTCACAATTTTAACTTATAAACATGTTTAGCCCTATCTACAGACATCGGTTGCTGAAATATTCGTAAATATTAATTAATTATTTACAAAATCGTTCTATAGAACTCATGTCTTTGATCAAGTCACTTTTATGAGAGTATACGACCCTCATATATGGTGAACCACATTTATTATAACCGCCCATAAAAACCGTTTTGAAAAGACAAAACCGAATCTAAATTGGTAACAAACTATACATTTATGCCACATGCCATCAACCACAGCTTTCGATTCAATTAGATTTTTAAATTGTTGCAAGTTTGAACAACATCAAACAAAAAACTTTAGTAAACGTGGGTATAGCCCACGATCATTCTGCCACTACACTGCTGCGCGCTGCCTGGTCGCCAGCCGTAAGGGAGATGAAAATAACTTAAATTGGACCTCCACCTGAGGCAACATCAATTTGGTGGTATCCACACGACACAAGCCACCATCAAGGAAACATAACCAAACCAACTAACCACCTGCAGCTAACACAGGTTGAAGTTGGAATATACTACCAAGCCATCAAGACGCGTGCTCTCACGACCGAAAAGTCATTTCCCTCGATCGGATCGTGCTGATCGTTCCACGTCGCGCTTGGATAGAAAAAAAAATCATTTATGGGACATTTGAAAGTAGATAAACCAAGGGGTGTCTTATAAGTTTCTTTTAAAAGAAAATATCGTTCGTCTGTCTATTATGATGTCGCTGTATCGAATGCCCTGAGGCGAATTTTTGAGGAAGCGATCTCTGGTGATCTTAGTTTTCATGTCACCAAATACCCTACTTCCCTAGATTTTTTCGCAATAATCCAGTTGTCATTTCTAGTTCATTCACACATATGCCAGTGTGTGCACACGCATTCTCCTACAAAGTAAGTGTCACCTGTCATTTCCTCATTTTTTGTATGGGCAAGTGACAGCTCCAACATACCTCGGACGTACCATCAGTAAACGTTGAAGCCTAAATATTTGAATAGGCGGAAGATCTGAAAATACGTGTGTTTAGAAAACCCCCCCAGAGGCGCATCATGTTTTGGGGAAAGGCTAAGTAAATTATCTATCAACATCGCATCTTCTTAGGTTTCCCTCATCATCATCTGCATGTCGTCGGAATGACATCGCGAAATAATGTTTTCCAGCTATGATGCACCACACGGTCGGACAGACGAACGAACGAACGTTCGGACAGTTGTTGTTGATGTCTGTCTTCAGTTGTGGTGGCATATCTCTTCAATTTGCTCCAGATTCAAAGTCCATGCAATGCATACAATGTTTATGCGTGTGGCTTATGCAAATAGCCAATGCCTTGCCAAAGACTTTGTTTTGCGAAATAGGTACATATACAGGGTGTCTCGGACCTGAGATGGAGTATTTAAGGGTGTGGTTCTTGGGGTTATTCAAAGAAAAAAAATATGGGGGAAAGTTGTATCTCCCCTCTCTCAGGCAGAGGGGCCAGTTTCTGAAACATTGACTTTAAATGCAAAAAAAACATAAACCAACGAAAACACATCTTAAAATGTGCTATAATTTTTTTGAAAGCTAATGCTCCATTCTTGCATTAGGTTGTTTTAGCGAATAGTTTTTGAGAAATTAAATTTCGGTCAAAATTAAAAAAAAAATGAGATTTTTTTCTTAGGTCAATATTTTTCAAAATTTTACGTAATTAAGTGCTTTTTTTGTGTTCAATACTCAATGCCCTCATTATATTTTACTCCATTACCGAAAACCAAATGCAAAAATATTTCTTAGTTTTTGAGAAATTAAGAAAAAAACAAAAGGTACTTTTACCAAAAAAGCCCGAACAAATGAATTTATTTATGAATTATCCATAATTTAACCCCTTTTTCGATTTTTTTTTAGTAAAAGTAGGTACCTACCTTTTGTTTTTTCTTAATTTCTCAAAAACAAGAAAGATTTTAACATTTGGTTGTTGGTAATGGACTAAAAAATAATGAGTGCATTGAATATTGAACACAAAAAAAAGCACTACGTAAAATTTTGAAAAACATCGACTTAAGAAAAAAGTCACAATTTTTTTTTTTTTAATTTTGACTTTAAAATTTAATTTCTCAAAAACTATTCGCTTAGACAACTTGATTTAAGAACCAAATGCAAGAATGGAGTATTAGCTTTCAAGAAAATTATTGCACATTATAAGATGAATTTTCGTTGGTTTTTAATGTTTTTTTTTTTTGCATTTAAAGTCAATGTTTCTGAACTGAACCCCCTGCCTCAGGGAAGGGAGATACAGCTTTCCACCCATACAATTTTTTCTTAGAATGACCCCGAGAACCAAACCCTAGAATACTTCCACTCAGGTCAGGGACACCCTGTATATTAACCGACCGCATCAGAGATCACAGTACTTGCAGTCAGGTAATTTTTGTGAGAAAAGCCTACAGGCCGTTTCTATAATTCATCGTGACTAATTAAAGTCGAAAACCCTTCAGTACACAAACAAAATTATGCACTCCTGCTAATAGGTCTTCGAGTTTTAAGTCGGTCTTCCGTCCTCTAGGATCTTTGAAACATTTAAGCATGACATTTTGTTAAGATTCCAAGATTCCAATTTGGCAAGTGCAAATAGTAGAATACCTACAACTTGGAATTGATCTTGAATGCAAATAAATTTTGTATAAGTACCAATCAGAAAATATTTTATTTCATTCAGTTGGTTAGTACTGAAAAATGAGATTTCACAAATTTTGATTCGTCAAAGAGGGAGCAAGAGAGTTTTTGAGGAATCCTGGCGAGACTGAAATTGCTGAGATCTTATTTTTATGCCTAGTTTCAATTAAGTATTTAGATTAAAAATCAATTATATGTATGTATATTCAATTAACATAATTATTATATGTATGTTAAGGTACTCACCAAAAATTTTGCAATGGTGGGTAGGTAGGTATATACTTATTTGCATTAATACAAATACTTAAATATTTGCATTATGCACAGCTTTTATTCAAGACTTGTACTTGCACATTATAAAACAAAATATGTACCCGTATCCAAAACCCGATATAAACAAAAAACAAACACCTTCGCTTTTTCAACAAACAACAAAATATATTCACCTCGATTACAAAATCCAATTATTGCGCTGCGGACGGAATCTGACAATTTTGACATTTTGCTCATTGAAAAAAAAAAAATACACATATAACAAACGATCGATCGACAAAAAGAACGCAAACAGCCTAGGCCCACCCACACCACGGTGAAGCGAAAAGAAAGAAAAAGCACTATAAGATAAAGCTTATTTTACGTCGCGAAAAATCCGACTTTTTTTGGACGAAAGTGAATAGATTTTTTAAGAAAAATAATCTACACACACTCGAAAACAATATTATAAAAAAATTACAGCCGAAAGTTACAACATTTTCACCGAAAATAAATATTTTATCTGGCCGACCGCAGAACACGGACATTTCACATTTTGCAAACAAAATTAAACGGTCTGGAAATGGAAAGTGGAATTTGAAGCGAATTGATGCAGATTTGGATTTTGGATTTGTTTACATAAGAAACACGGCGAATTCGGGGATGACTATTGGGATGTGTGAAGGTGTGTGTTTCATGCAGTGAGGTGAATATGGAATTGGTGGAATTTTTGGGAACGTATATGTTTTAGTTGGCTGTGGGTGATTTGGTTGAAGATAAGAAGTTGACTGTGACTGTGACTGTGAGGCCTGGTTCACAAGAGATTGTAGGTACCGCACGTTTTTTATCGCATTCGGTTTTTACCGAACAAAAATCGGGTGTTCACACGATATTTATATTTATTCGTTTAAAACTCGAATAGCTGCAGTATAATGAAAATGAATGGAAAAGTTTGAATTTGTGAAGTATTTTATTTTTATCTTTTTAAGGGAAAGGGCTAGAAAGCTGAAATTTGGACGGATGATAGAAAATATTAAATATAAATTAAAAAAATAAGAGTCCTAAAATACCGTTGGACTGAGATAACGGCATTATTTGAGCACTTTAACATATGAACTCATATCTGTTTAGTGCATTCATGCATTTTCTTGTTGTATAAAAATATAACATTTAAATAAAATTACGGTTATTTTGATACCTCATTCATTATCCTACGTGGTATATAAGCGACACAATCTTCATTTTAAATTGATCAAAAAATCAAAACAATTGCATTGAAATTACCTGCTTCGACCATTGTCCACGACCATCCACCAGCGAGAAGATCCCGTTATCTACATGAAATTTTTTTTATTAAAATTTGATATGGATGGCTTTGAAAAATTATAGCTCCCGTTCTACTGATTGGATCTTCAAGCTTAAGGTCTTTAAAGAAAGCTGACATAACGGGCTATATTGTGTAAAAAAATCATTGAGGAGGGGCAAAACTTTTCATACTAAAGGGGTGAATAAAGCCCAATTCAATTCCATTTATTTTATTCTAAATTCAAATGTCGATGAAAATGTTTATAATTTTGAAAAACTAAAAACGCATATTTATTGCCTCATTTCTCTTCTTTATTTTAAGACCTTAACCTGCAAGCAGCGTTGCCATAATGGCATTATAAATGCTTAATCTAGCATAATACATGAGTGAAAAGCATTTTGAAAATTTTAAATTATGCCAAATGCTTTTTTGGCATTATCTGTCTTTGTTTGGCATTCTAGAATGCTAGATTTGATTTAAAAAAAATTATTCAATAATGTATAATCTAGCACCAAATTGTTAACTTTTTAAAATTTTGATCTTATGAATTTCAAATGTGATCTTATATGACGGCTGACTGAACTACATTTCAGCCGATGATGGACTTCCTTGGGCCAATGAATGGTCGTTGGTTAAGCAGTTCATTGCACCACCAAATTTTTCTTTGGGTCAGTAAATTTGTTTTATAAAAATTATAGTAATATTAGTTGATTTTTGAAATAAATTCAGGGGCTCAATGGTAAATTGGTTGTTTAACAAACAGTTTATTTACGTATGAATGGCTATTCACTGGCGCGACGAAGTCCATCATTGTCTGAATTTAAATATACGCAGGGATTCGGTCCAGTATAAACAAAGATGTTTCAAATATCAAGCAGAAAAATACCAAGCCAAAGATGGTAATGTTCGAATCAATTATATTTGTTGCTATGTTAAGAGTGTTCCTGAAAAAATAAACATTGATATTTTGTGCATTATATATTTTCAAATGGAATTTGAAATCTAGCATTCTGTTTTTTGGGCTTCCATACGATTTAGCATTATAAAATTTGAAATCTAGCATTATGAAATTTCAGATTATGGCAACACTGCCTGCAAGATCCAATGAGTATCACCGGAGTCATAATTTTTTTAAATCAACCATATCGGTCGATTAATTTTTTTTATGTACATCGGCTTTTCTCTCCACTGAAGCTCATTCGATGCCAACGAACAAATACCCAACACGGATTTTAACCGTGTGAACGAGACTATATAAAAATATACGCCACTGGAAAACCATACGTCGCTATTCATTCGTTTTTTTTGATAAGTCCGTAGAGTTTTCGATAAACGTACTTAGCTGAGTACGTTTTCTTGCCGTACAAACGTCGTGTGAAAGGCGCTATGCAAAATATATACGCCACTGCTCATTCGCACGGATTTAGGCCTGGTTCACACGAGATTGTACCGCACGATTTTTTGCAGTATAAATCCGTGCGAATGAGCAGTGGCGTATATGTTTTACATAGAGCCATTCACACGACATATGTACGGCAAAAAAACGTACTCAGCTAAGTACGTTTATCGAATACTCAACGGACTTATAAAAAAAACGAATGAACTGCGACGTATCGTCTTCCAGTGGCGTATAGTTTTATATAGTCTCGTTCACACGGTTTAAATCCACGTCGGGTATTTGTTCGTTGGCAGCGAATGAGCTTCAGTGGAGAGAAAAGCCGATGTACACAAATAAAATTAATCGACCGATATGGTTGGTTTAAAAAAGTTATAACTCCGGTGATACTCATTGGATATTACAGGTTAAAGTCTTAAAATAAAGAAGAGGAATGAGGCAATAAATATTCGTTTTTAGTTTTTCAAAATTATAAAAATTTTCATCAACATTTGAATTTAGAATAAAATAAATGGGTGATTCCATAGAAAACGACCCTTTACGAAAAATCACAAAATATGACTTAGAATTGAAAAAAGTACCGTTTGACGGTTTTAAAAGATTGCATGTTTCATTTTTAAAGTGAAATTATCAATAATTTTTTTTATTGCCGCTTATTTCGCAGCTCGAACCACTTTGCAGAATAGGTCTCCAAAAGTCACTTTTGGTTATCAGAAGCTCAAAACCCTATTTTCAATAATTAATTGTTTCACAATTTGAGAACCGGTGATTATTTGCCCTTATCAGAACCTTAAGCACGTTTTCGTGTCATTTAATTATTCAATAGTAAATACAATTTTAGTTTTTAGGCAGTTGATTCATAAAGTGGTAAGTGGCACGCCCGTAACAAAAAAACGTTATGTTTCATTACTAGAAGAAAAAAATTTGTATCAATGTGATAATTTGGGGAAAAAAGGAAAATACAATGATCTACTGTCAGACAAAATTTCAAGACTTTGAAATTAATACTGACCCCGTATTTAAAATTTTAAGTCTATGTCACACCCGTAACAGGTTGGCATTTCAAATCATAATCTTTCTGTTTTTCAACTCAGTTTTAGTTTTGTTGCTTTAAGATATGAAACTCATGATGTAGGGATATAATTCTAAGAGAATCTACTTTAAATATAAATTTAATCGGCTTTAAGTGAAAGTTTTCCCTATTTAAAAAAAAAATGGAAAAAATCTCATTGAAGTGAGAAATCTATTCACTTTTCAGTGAGAAAAACTTAATTTTTCTAGAGAAAGTGTTCCTGTTATCATCTGAGATTTGATTATGCATCCATGACAGCAATTTTCCGTCAAAATATAGTATATTATATTGTTTTCATGCATAAAAATCATACTCGGTCACACCCGTAACGATGACCTGTCACACCCGTAACGTTTTCAAATAAAAACTTTGTATAGTTTTTTGTAGTTTTGCATCTAATTTCTTAACTGAAACTGAAGATCAACTATCTGGGTTAGTATATGCAAAAGAATGATACATACTTTTCATGCAATATTTTACACCACATGAAAATTAGACATCTTAATCGCAAATTACCAGTTTTCTAACGCAACTAAATTGCACCCTATAACTGAACCACTAATTTTTCATACTTAAATATACTAATTTTTTAAAAGGGCTTCAGGTGTCCTATAGAATAGTAAAGTTATTATTTATAAATTGGGAATAGTATGTGAGTAATTAATAAAATATGGAGTCTCACTGTCACACCCGTAACGATGGAAACACCCAAATGGAATTGAATTGGGCTTTATTCACCCCTTTAGTATGAAAATTTTTGCCCCTCTTCAATGATTTTTTTACACAAAATAGCCCGTTATGTCAGCTTTCTTTAAAGATCTTAACCTTGAAGATCCAATCAGTAGAACGGGAGCTATAATTTTTTAAGGCCATCCATATCAAATTTTAATAAAAAAAACTCCACGTAGATAACGGGTTCTTCTCGCTGGTGGATGGTCGTGGACAATGGTCCAAGCAGGTAATTTCAATGCAATTGTTTTGATTTTTCGATCATTTTAAAATCAAGATTGTATCGCTTATATACCACGTAGGATAATGAATGAGGTATCAAAATAACCGTAATTTTATTTATATGTTATATTTAAAACAACAAGAAAATTCATCAATGCACTAAAGAGATATGAGTTCATATGTGAAAGCGCTCAAATAATGTTATCTCAGTCCAACGGTATTCTAGGACTCTAATTTTTTTAATTTATATTTAAATCAATATTTTCTATCATCCGTCCAAATTTCAGCTTTCTAGCCCTTTCCCTTAAAAAGATAAAAATAAAATACTTCACAAATTCAAACTTTTCCATTCATTTTCATTATACTGCAGCTATTCGAGTTTTAAACGAATAAATATAAATATCGTGTGAACACCCGATATTTGTTCGGTAAAAACCGAATGCGATAAAAAACGTGCGGTACAATCTCGTGTGAACCAGGCCTTAGGCCTGGTTCACACGAGATTGTACCGCACGATTTTTTGCAGTATAAATCCGTGCGAATGAGCAGTGGCGTATATAGTTTGCATAGAGCCTTTCACACGACGTTTGTACGGCAAGAAAACGTACTCAGCTAAGTACGTTAATCGAATACTCAACGGACTTATAAAAAAAAACGAATGAATTGCGACGTATCGTCTTCCAGTGGCGTATAGTTTTATATAGTCTCGTTCACACGGTTAAAATCCGCGTTGGGTATTTGTTCGTTGGCATCGAATGAGCTTCAGTGGAGAGAAAAGCCGATGTACACAAAAAAAATTAATCGACCGATATGGTTGATTTAAAAAAATTATAACTCCGGTGATACTCATTGGATCTTGTAGGTTAAGGTCTTAAAATAAAGAAGAGAAATGAGGCAATAAATATGCGTTTTTATTTTTTCAAAATTATAAAAATTTTCATCGACATTTGAATTTAGAATAAAATAAATGGAATTGAATGGGGCTTTATTCACCCCTTTAGTATGAAAATGTTTGCCCCTCCTCAATAAGTTTTTTACACAATATAGCCCGTTATGTCAGCTTTCTTTAAAGACCTTAACCTTGAAGATCCAATCAGTAGAACGGTAGCTATAATTTTTTAAAGCCATCCATATCAAATTTTAATAAAAAAAATTTCATGTAGATAACGGGATCTTCTCGCTGGTGGATGGTCGTGGACAATGGTCCAAGCAGGTAATTTCAATGCAATTGTTTTGATTTTTCGATCAATTTAAAATCAAGATTGTGTCGCTTATATACCACGTAGTATAATGAATGAGGTATCAAAATAACCGTAATTTTATTTAAATGTTATATTTAAAACAACAAGAAAATTCATCAATGCACTAAACAGATATGAGTTCATATGTGAAAGTGCTCAAATAATGCCGTTATCTCAGTCCAACGGTATTCTAGGACTCTTATTTTTTTTAATTTATATTTAAATCAATATTTTCTATTATCCGCCAAATTTCAGCTTTCTAGCCCTTTCCCTTAAAAAGATAAAAATAAAATACTTCACAAATTCAAACTTTTCCATTCATTTTCATTATACTGCAGCTATTCGAGTTTTAAACGAATGAATATAAATATCGTGTGAACACCCGATTTTTGTTCGGTAAAAACCGAATGCGATAAAAAACGTGCGGTACAATCTCGTGTGAACCGGGCCTTACACTGCAAAAAATCGTGCGGTACAATCTCGTGTGAACCAGGCCTGAGGTGTGAAGGATGAATGTATGGAAGGCTGGTGTAGGTGGTGGGGTGGCCTTTGCAGAATTAAAATATTTTGCCGTTTTAAAGGAACGTTGGCACTTCGTTCGTTCGTTGCTGAAAATTGCCAATTAAGCCTAGTTTATAGTTTGCGTGCGCAAAAAAAAAGCTGCAAATATTCTCGCATGTCAAAAATAATTGAGGTGCAATGCAAAATTAATTGCTTGCATGAGTGGTTTACGTGCGAAAAAAAAAATATATGCAAATATTCTCGCATGTCAAAAATAATTGAGGTGAAATGCAAAATTAATTGTTTGCATGATTGGTTTACAGTTTCATGCAAAAAAAAAACCATTGCTGTCATGGAATGTCATGCAAAACAATGGACCGGCAATTGTTTTGCATGCGAAAGAAAGTGTGGTGAATATAATATTTTTTTCGATGGTTGGTTTACAGTTCAAAAAAAATATATTCACCTCAAGGCATTATTTGCATGCAAATGGTTTTCGCATCTAAAAATAATTATTTTCCATTTTTATATATAGTTTATTAATTAAGTGTAAATTAATGCCTCAATGGGTGGCTTAGCACTAGAATGGCGAGTTATATTTTATTTTAATTTTTAATCGCGAGTCGCAACGATGAGGGAAGCATTTAGTGTTGGTTGGGATTGGAAAAATGAAGACAAATTTGATGGAGGATGGGGGTGCACGCTGAGCAAGCGCGTCTGTTTGATTAATTCAATGGTTTTGGTAAGTTATAAGGTCTGTTCGCGTACTCACACAAAACAGCCAAATTCTACCCAAATCTACCAAATTTAGCCCAAAGCTGTTCGCGTACGCAAAAAATGTGTAGTTTTTGGCAGAAGAGCACGCTCACGAGAGAGTAAAACATTTCCCCTTCCTGACAATTTTTACCAAATTCTGCCCAAGCAATTTGTTTGGCCAGAAATGGTAAGTGGTGTGTTCTGCGAGTTGAGAACAATACAGCACATAAACAAAATGGCTGTTGTTTACTTTTAGTTATGTTTTTTTCTTGTTAAAAGTGATTTTTTCTTATCTGTTCTTTTTTTATTGAATAAGTTTTTTAACTATTTTAAAAAAGAAAATGTGACTATATTGTGAATTTCTTATATTTTGTTAATATTGTTGTGTTTTTTGAAAAATAAAAACTGATATTTCATAGCAGAATATTTTTTAATTACAAACAAATTTTGTATTCAAGCGTATTTCAATTTTTCATCTCTAATATGCTGAGTTTGTAATTAATTAATACTATGTTATTAATTAATTAATTAAAAATACCAAATTTAATGATAAATTTTAAGTTAAAATAGAAATTCTCATGCTGTGGTTTTGTTTTCTTATGTTTACTTTTTGTTGACGTTTAAAAAGTGTTGAGAAATGTTGGTTCTATGGGTCGTGTACTTTTGCACAGTTTTACTTCCCTCTGAGAGAATTGCATCTCCACTCTTCAAAATTTGACAGACTGCTCAATTTAGCACAGAAAGTACCCGAACAAACCTATTTTTTTCTTCATTTGCGATTAGCATTAAACTCTACGTGCCTGTATACATTGTCTTCCCTCTGAAAGGTGGATCCAAAGAGATAGGTAGATTTTATGTGCGAAAGAAAGAGAAAGAAGATTCCACCCAAAATCCACCGATGCGCCACTTTTGAAAATAATTTTTGGCTTCAAGAAGACGGATTTTTTTGTGTGCAAGTGAGAGACGTATGAACCTTAATTACGTGAAATAAGGAAGGGTATATTGAACTGAAAGGATTCTTTTTTAAACACGCTGTTCATCAAAACGACTTTCAGTAAGAAGAGAATGTAGACAGGCACTACGATGATCATCATGATCCTATACATAGGTATGTAGGTTTGGGTGGTCCATATTTATATGGAGGAAAAAAAATAGTTTGTTTTTACTGAGCACCATTTTTTTGTTGAGAAAATCGGATTGTATTACGTGCCACAATGTGTTTGAAAATTTGAGTTTCCTGAAAACTGACCAAAACCGGGGGCTATTAAAATTGTGATTTACAGAATTAATGAAGTGCATTTTCAAATCGTAACCTTGCTTGCTTAGAAAAACAAAAATAACACGCACGACTGGGTCACACGCGCTTGCTCAAAATTTCCAAGTTTCTTGGAAATTATGAACCTTTAAAAATATTCACGGAATTATAAAAACATTTTAAGAATTTTTCCAATTTTATCCAATTATTTATTAAGGAATTTTAAGATTTTTGGTAGTAGGTAAGGTAGGCTTATACGTCAAGTGGTTTATTATGGTTAAAACACCAATAGGCACGCAGCACGCATCTGCACAATATCAGCTGTCACCTCGGTATTAGGATGGATAAAGAAACTTTTTGAAGTAGACGATGATGTTAAAACAAATGTTTAAAGAAATCGAAAAAAGCTATCAAAAATGTGCTTAAAAATTATAGTAAAATATAAGAATACAATCAAAAAGATATGTTGGAAGATTCAATTTCGAAGAATTAAGTTCATTCTATCACTGACCGATTTTGTTAAGTGTTAACAAACCCACCCATCATAAATGATGATGATGAATACATAGGTAGATATCCCAGCGGCTCCATTAGCAATATTTGAGGCAATAAATTGCCTCACTCATTGCTATTGCCTTTAATAATGCAAATGGAGACGCTTTGTCAATGGCAATGGCAATATTGCCTAGAAGATGAGAGGCAATTATTGATTTCCATCTTCAAGGCAATAAACTGAGGAAAAATGGGATTCCCCGTAATTGTGAATGGCTTCTTTATTGATTTTTTCAATTAAATCGTAGAACATGAGAACGCACATGACAAAATATAGTGAATTAAAATTAAATTTTATTAAAAACAGCGGATTTGAACAGAATTTGTGGTCAAATATTTCTATACACACATTTTATAATTGAAATTGCCTGGCAATGAAAATGCCCACCCAAGCAATAAATTGCCATTCCTATTCCAATTGCAATTGCCTCAAAAATTGCCAATGGAGCCACAGCGATAATGAAACAGAATGTAATGCACAGTTGCAAAAAGGCTTACTATTGTACTGAATTCGGTACTATTGGACTTTCCCGAGTACGCAAGTACCACTTTTCAGTTTTCAGTACTATTTGTACTATTTTTAATTTTTGAAAAGGTCAACTTTCATAAATCTCTAAAATAAAACAAATATGTTCAGTCAGACTTAACCACATTTCCACGTAAAGAAGCTTTTAATGAAAGGCCCATATTGTCAATAAACTTACTAGAAAACCACCTTCCCGTCGAGGAAATCTATTGCGGGACCGAAAGTGAAATTCCTTACACTTCTTAAAATTTAACTGAAAGCGAAATTTATAGCTTTAAAAGTCATGCACGGACGTTCTATTTGGCTTTCCTCGAAGATGTGAAAAAAAGATTTAATTTTGAAGACATTTTTTGAACTCGTTGCAACATTTTTCACAAACTTAAATTTTAGATGACCAAGTAAATTCAAAAGATTTTTTCCTGGCGAACAAAAAAAACATTGAAAACCTTAATAAAGAATATCGAGCTCTGGCTGACTGCTAATACTTAAAAAAATTTAGAAATGCTTCTATTTCTGAGTTCTGGGCTGAAATTGGCCTTGTGAAAAATGAATGCAACGAGTTCATGTTTTCAAATATAAACCGAATTGTCCAGGGTGCTTTTTCTATTCCTCATTCTACCGCAAACGTCCATCGGAAGAATTTTTTCTTATCAAAACATTATTAAAACAAAACCGAATGCAGGTGGACACGTGTTCTGCACTAATTGAAACTAAAAACCTAATTAAAAATGACTACCGTCACAGCTCTATTATTCAAAAAAGTCTTTGAATAGATATTTACCGAGTTAACCACTTGCCGATGAAGAAACTTTAGAGTAAGAAAAACATATGAATGTAATGTATGTACATATGAATGTAAATACAAAGAAAAGACTTGTGCTGTGCCAAAGTTGCTATTCATCCATAAGACTTATTTTAGAATAAAATTAAACCAATGAAATGTATAGGTATATTAAATTTATGTATTTAATAAAATATTTATTTTCATTGTTTGCGTTGTTTTATAATTTAAAAAAGTTCAGTACTATTTGGTCTTTTTCAGTACAATTTTTTTCCACTTTTCAGTACGACAAAAGTCAATTTTCATCACTGATGTAATGTCTTTCTCGGTTGGATCTTGGAATTGTTCCATTCCTACCGAATATGGAAAATTTGGAGTAGAAGGAGTGAAAAAGGATATCCAATCGGAAAGATATGTATTTAAAAAATGTTGGACCCTTCTAGTACAGAAATATGTGCATCATGCCAAGTTATTGGTATTGTCACGTTAAAAAAATACTTTGCGAAACGGAACGAAAAACACTTAGGGCCAGTTTGTTCACACCTTGTCAACTTAAATCAATGATTATTCCAGTTGGTTATCATTGAATGCGTTTGTTCAGCAAAATTTTAAACAGAGAATCCATGATTTGAGCACTTAATTGGAGAAATCACTAATTCGCCGATTCTGTCTGATTAGCATGATTTAATCAAAGATTTTCTGGAATTTCGTTTGTTCATCATTGGTTATTTCCTGAGTGTAGGTATAAAAAAGAGAAACAAAATCTATTAAATTCCTTCGAACAAAGAACATGAATGAAGAGAAACCAAGCATCGTCCATCTTGCAAGAAAAAAATAAACTATTTGTACAGATTTTACTACAAATTGTAGTTATTTTATTTACTATCGAAAAATAAAGTGCTTTTTTGCAAGGCCTAATATAAAATATGCATAGAAAAACTACAACTGGGAAAAAATCCCATCACTAGGTTTCACAAAATGCCAGCACTACCTACACACTTCAACTATATATTTGGAAAAAAAAAATCAATTAGCCGCATTAAAATAAATACAAATTTCACGTGTGTAGCTATTCTGTATAGTAATTTAACAGGAAATAATCTTAAATTGAACACAACATTATATTTCAAGCACTGATTTTCCGTGTTTTTTTTGCAAAAAAAAATGTTTTTTTTCGAAAGCTCACTCACACTGAAATAAGTTAATGACGGAATATGTTTGACAATTGATTGACAGATAGACTGGAAAATGGAAAGATTATTGGAAAAACTATGATTTATTAATCAAACTGAAAATTGAGTGAACAAACACTCTCTGATTATCACAGATTCATAACTATGGGTTTAACAGAATCAGTGATAATCCAATTGCTGATTTAACCCACTGTGAACAAACTGGCCCTTAATCACACGATTACCCAAGGCATTCAAAAATAAGTTTTTCTATCGCATCGCGAATTTTGGTTGGGTTTCTTGTGACTTTTTTTTGGATTTAAAAACTATATACTCTCCATTTTATTTAGAGTTACCATTAAAAATGAGAAATTCTCAAACCTTATATGCAATTTTATAAATGTCTATTTTTAAAATTTAATTAAGAGTAAATATATTGGGACTAAAACTTCAAAATTATATCTGATTTTAGAAAGCAGGGGCTCAATTCCGCAAGCGTGACTTTTGTCTGTGTACACAGAAATTCGTGTACACATCGATTTTTGCAATTCCGCAAGAGTGAGTTTTAAGTTTTTGACAGATAACGCATGCACAATCAGTAAAATTTATTCGCACTTGTTTTGGGTGTGAACAGAATGTGTACACAGAAAATCATTCACACTTGCGGATTGGGTCCAATGACATTTTTTGAAATTAAAAAAAATCTTAAAAAAGGCATAAGGTTACTTAGAAAACCCCCAAAAATAAGGCGTTTTAAATAAATCAATACATTAATGTACTTTTAGCTTTTAAAAACCGAAAACCTTTGGAAAAATTTACCTTGTTCATTTTAATATTATTTTCATCGTTATTTATACAAGTTCCATTTGATTTTGGAGCTATGGTTTTCCTCGATGGTTAAGAGAATACAAACTTCCAAGCGAAAATACAGCAGAATAAGGCTGACAGGATTTAATTTCAATTAACAAATTCAATGAATATCAATTGTTTTGAAATTAAACTAGTTTATACTTATTAATAACTACGTACTTACTTAGGTGTGGTACATGTACCTACTTTTTAATTGGAAACGAATTGTTTTACATACCTGAAACGATACAAAAATAAAATATATTTAAGTAATTGGTCAAGTTTTATAATTATTATTAATAATTTAGGAACAAAACTATTTATTTAATTCTTAGAAATATTATTTTTCTACAAAAAACTGTGATAAATTAACATAACAAATGGCTAACGATCTGCTGCTGAAAACGGCACGTGGACAGCAGATATAAGCGGACGAAGGATTTTGAAATAAATGAAGAACAAAATCAATGAAATTGTGATTTCCATCAAACTACTAGATTTCAGTTATTTGGTACAGCACAATCATTGACAATCGTTAACATGAGGTAGGGCAATGGTAATGTTCTAATATGAATGTGCCATAATTTTTGCAATTGCCTTAAAATATAATTGCTTTGACAGCATGATAATATGATATCTACAGATAGAGGATGGATTGCAGAAAAAGTTACAAATTTGGAGCCAAATGTTTTGGAAACAAAAATTCAAAATGCCAAGCACAAATGTGCATTAACTCAGAAAGTAGTAGCTTGATTATCATCAATTTTACTCTCGGATAAACTTTCCATGAAAACAGAGCTCAAATTAAATTTAAATTTTCCCAACTTTGTATAAAACTTTTTGGTAAAATTTATAGCGAAATATACATAACTGAACAATCAATCAAAAATAAAATGTCTGTTCCTTTACCTACCCAAAACTATTACAGCCTTATTTATTAGATTTCACCAATACTCGGTTCAACCTTGGAATAGTTAAACCAAGTCAGAGCACTTACTCCATCTTTACATCACGTCAAACGAATCGTTATTTATAAAATATTTTGTATTTATTTATTTTCTGAGCCGTTTTAGCTACACCCTCCTTATGTCAAAAAAATGACCAATCTAAAACTCTGGTTATCAAAAACGTAAACAAACCCTTGGCTGATTTCCACAATTACTCATTTCAATTAATTTATTATTGGTGTAATTTTGCTAAAGGAATTTATAAATGGATAAATTAAATAAAAGAAAACGTTCTTAAAGTAACAAAAAGCTATAAAAAAATTCGTTTACACTCCTTTTCGTAAATTTCACATGATGACACGTCAAAATGGCATTAAGATACTAAAACGGTTTTACTACGGCTTTTAAACCTCCTATGAACCAGTTTTAGCTTATGGCCTTTTCGATTGGGGACAGAATGACAGTTCTTGGTCTGAAAAGAACAGAAAATTGTTCTGAATTTGATTTCAGAATCGAAATGAGAAGCGTTCACACGTATCGAATCGCTGTTCCGGATTGCCAATCGAAAAGGCCATTACTCTTCTTCTATTCCTCGTGTATTTTTTTTTATAAATACAAATTTTAGGATTAGATGTGTTATAAAGTCGGAATAACATTACTCCGTCGCTAAAACGAGTTTATAAATAAAGGCTGTTAATGTATAGGTATCTACACGAGGTACACTTTACCGATAAGTCTGTAATAATTAAAAAAAAAAATAAATTGTGCAGAAATTAGCCATTTTATGCAGAATAGGAACAAACTTTGAATCTAAATTTATTCCACCTCGAAAGTTTCTGGGATTTCAAAATGTTCTTTATGGACAGGCCAAATTTGTATTTCAATTGCTCCCGCCATTTTTCATATTTGAATGGGCTAAAATCAATTTAAAGAAAAAACAAAAATACTAATTAACACACATATTCCGACCCATTAACCACCTGACACCAATTTACCTTGAAAAGGAGCCCTTAATACGAAACCCCACTGCTGTGTTTAGTCTGCTTCTGCTGCTCCCTTTTGACAGTTGTCCAAATTTGCATGCAAAAATTCCCATCCCATAAAAAATAGTTCGTATTAAATTTTGTATCAAAACAAAACAAAATCTCGCGTCACATTTAAATTCCAAGCAACTGTGCACTTGAATTTCCAATGAATTTTTCACATTAAAACAATGTCTATTGTGACAGCCAATACAATATTGATCCGCCATACCAACTTGGTAGTGAACTTCTTTTGGTCAACGGCCGGGGGACCTATTCATCCGAGCAATACACCATTGGAATATTTCATGAGGTTTTTCTGTTTTGTTTTTAGTTTTGTTTAAGGAATTCTGGTGATGATGGCGACATTAAAACCATTCAAACCATCGAACGGGAGCCGCAATTACAGAAAACATTCCAGCATAGTAATTATTATTGTAACTCATGTGAACGCCAACGCGCACGCGTAGCGCGTAGGTTGGTGCACTCACCTCTATGATGCGGGAATTAAACTTACGTATCACAAGTCACAATCAGATCAATGAATTAGGTAGGTATGTATGGTGACCAACTTTGTTGTGCTTTGGGTGACAGTTGTAGATACCTAGTTATTTTTAAAAACTTTGTTTATGTTTTTATATTTTTTTGTGTGAGAGAAAATGTTTTGTATTTAACCGTTTTTAATGTCTTCGTACTGTGTTCTCATTTTTCATTTTTTTTTTTAACAATTAAGCTTAAAAAAAAAAATTGTGGAAAGGAGGTACAAGGGACGAACCATGGAAAAAGATTTAAATAAGAGTGTCAAAATGCATTTAAAAATGTTCATTTTGTATCTATTTGGATATTTTACTGGAGGTTTTAATAAAAATAAACTCTAGGTCAATACTTTTTAGTGACCCTCACTAATTGTTAAGGACTTGTTCCACATTGTCTTTTAGTGAAATTTTGATTAGTTATGCAACACAAATAAATTTGGCACACACATAAGTCCAAAGGCAAAAACTCCAAAATTGTCATTTGTGAGACAGGAGTGAATTTAATATAGACATAACTACAAATTGGGAACTTGAAGTCTGTAAACCCTGCACCAAAATGTATCAGTTTTATTAAGTAAGCACAACTGTATTTAGACAATGTGAAACGAGTCCTTTTAAAACTATTAGTTATTTGGCAAGTTATATATGGAGGGCTCACAGCTGTACCGAACCAAGTCACAAAAAGTGAATTCGAAGATAATAAGAGGTTTAGTAAATAAACTGCCATTAATTACTCAAATGGATATTTTACTCATAATAAGGAAAATTCGAAAGTTTATTCTCCAAATTATCTTCTTATTTAAAAATGGAAAAGCTAGAGTTGAAAAATATTCACAAAAATTTGCAAAGAAAAAAAAATTCGTGACTTGGTTAATTTTTACCTCAAAAATTTCGAAAAATTATCATTCAAGATAGTAAAAACAAGAATATACATATTTTGAAAAAAGTAAAAAAGCAATAAATTGATTTATTTCAAAGGAAGTATTATAAAATTATGGAATTTTTTTGGTTTTTTTCCAAACAAACAGACATTTATTAGACATAAAAAATTTCGTTTTTTTCATCGTCTTCGCTACTTTTTGTTGGTTTTTGACATTAGTTTCAGTGGATTTCCGACAATTATAGTCAGTGGCGTAACTACGGGGTGGGAAAAGGGGCAATTGCTCCCCAGAGCATACAAAAACCAATTAAAATGTTTGATATAAAGCTTATCTTTACAAAATGTTCCGAATACAAATTTTAAAAGAATAGAGCTGCAAATATGACACAACCTAATCATAAACTTAAAAATAAGTCGTGATCGTGATCTTGAATTTTGCTTAAATGATAAATTAAAAGCAAACAATGGGAAAAGTGAATAGCTTAGACATTTCATCCTCTCATTCATCGTAATCTTCATATAATTTTCTGGAATTTGTTCTTAAGTGAGGAGTTTACTCAAATTAAAACCCCCCAGGTGGAGAAATTCCTTTTAGTTATTGAAGTATTCAGAGATACAGCTGTTTGAGCGTTTCATCACCCAATTGCACAAATACAACGAAACCCAAACTTTAGAATAAAAAAAAAGTGTTGCAACTCGTTCGCTTGGCATTCTAGATCGGAGAGTTCCGGAGACCTCTTCCGGTTTACCAAACGAAAACCCTATAACAATCGTATAACATGTGAAAAAGATCGTCGATATTCTTGCTGAAAAAAGAATTGTCAATTTATAATAATAGAGTTTTCCCCTATACGATTTTTTTTTAGAATATACCCAAGAACCATGCCCTAAAATAAATTATTGACGAATTGCCGGACACCGTATAAGTTAACAACAGCAACATTCCTAAATTAATAATATCAAATATCCCGCAACTTCCCACGATTTGTCCCATTGCATCAGCAACTTTCCGGGTTCATGAGTTCTCACAGTGGACACCGGATACATACGCGAATTCAACGAGCAAAACTGTGGGAAATGCAATCTTGCTTTTTTACATTTTCATGCTAATAAAATATTTTATGTTAAAAGTTTAGTTCTAAGTTATCTATCAACCTGTTAAGACGTTTTGTTTAAATAAATAAAAATATTTTTTTTTAATAAATTTTGAAGTGTATTTTTATAATTGGCGCCCGAGCAGGGACGGTACTGTGTTAAAAGTGTTTTAAGCGATAATAGTAAATATAATAATTGAATACGCGACTGTAAAAAGTGTGCGATAATAGTAAAGAAAGAATAACTGTGCGACTACGAAAGTGTGCCTAATTTGTAATAAAAAAAAAAAAGGCAATCAAAATAAAAAAGAAAAATTAACATTAAATTAAATAAACTGAAGGAGTGAAAAAAAAAAATTGAATTTAAAATTAAAGTTGAAAAGCAGATACCAAGGAAACAGAAATAAAGGAAGAGTACCCGAGTCACCGTGGGAACTAAGAATCCCTACAGGAAAAAAAGGAACAATACTCAACCGGCACAGTACCGCATCATGAGAATAATTTTATTGTAAGCATAATTATTAAACATTTATTGTAAAATTAAGAGAAACAAATATTTTCAAACAAAAAAAATACAAAACTACATAAATTTTTACTAGAATAAGAAAAATAAGAAAACCCAAATAGGGAAAATAGTTTCAACAATACCAAGTTTATAAAGATATTTAAATTCCTTTTCTAAAATTTAAAGATAACTTAGAATTCACCAACCCTTTCAATCCAATATTTACCACCTTTCCCTTCCCTAAAATTTCTATACTATAAAATTTCATCTGTTCCAACAAATTATCAACCCTAGTAATCAAAATGAGTAAGTCAGAGGGAAATAGTCAGCAAGCCCCTTCAAATCCAGCACCTTCCCTACCTCCACGAACACAGGATTTAACCGACTACATAAACCAAGTGGTCGCTAATGCCTTCTCCCAAATGGGAACTCCATCAGGAGAATCCGACAGTGTAGACCAACCAATCGATGTTGGTGAAGCTAGGAACCTAGAAGGGTTAGAAAAAATACCAGACGTAGTAAAAAGTCTACGACAATTCTCTGGGGAACCAGGTGAATTTAGCTCTTGGAAGAAGAGCGTAGACAGAATCTTAAAAATTTACGAACCTGTCCGTGGTTCACCCAAATATTTCGGCATCCTGAGCGTTGTCCGAAATAAAATAGTTGGACAAGCGGACATAGTCCTAGAGTCATACAACACGCCGCTAAATTGGGCCAAAATATCTAGATGCTTAATGCTGCACTATGCAGATAAAAGGGACCTTGGTACTCTCGAGTACCAAATGATGGTTTTGGTTCAAGGAAACCAAACAATTCCCGAATTTTATCAGCAAGTGTACCAACATCTTTCCCTTATTTTAAACAAACTAGCCTCTATGGAGTTAAGTGCTGAGTCACTTACTACCATGACTAGTGCGTACAGAGATAAGGCATTAGACACGTTTATACGTGGTCTTAAGGGAGATCTTCCGCGGCTTCTCAGTATAAGGGAACCAATCGATCTCCCTCAGGCATTGCATCTCTGCCTTAAACTAGACAATGTTAATTTCAGGACAAACTATGCCATGAATAATCAATCTAAGAGATCGAGCTTCCAACCTCCTCCTCCACTACCACCACGTCGGCAAATCCCCTCACATAATGCACAGCCTTTGGGAAATAGGTTTATTCCCGAACTCTATCATAACCCTCAACCCCGACCTTACTTCCAAACACACCAACCAGTGAACCGATCCTTTGTTCCTTTCCAAAAAAATTCATATCCATTTCAGCATAATCAAAACAATTATTCATTCAACCAAAATCCCTATTATCCCAGAAATCTCCCACCGAAACCACAACCAAGGCCTCAACCCATGTCAGTCGACATGTCAGTCAGGTCGCAAAAATTAAATTACCAGAACCGACCTAGATATCAAAACCCCAGTGCAAACAAGCGCCCAAACTCTCAACAAATTCATTCTCCAGGTAAATACCAAAGGCTTTACCACACTACCTCAAAGGATGTCCCCGGCAACGAGGAACCCAGAGAATTACAACATCACGAAGAATTTGAGGACCTTCCACCTCCAGAGGATTACGGCTACGATGATGGCTTAGACGACTACGCCGATTTACAAGAGGATGAACAAGTAGAACAAACTCAGCCTGAGGAGGTTCATTTTTTAGATTAAACTGCTCTTCGCTGCCGTACTTTGAGTTCACTGCGAAGAGCGGAAAAACATTTAAATTTTTACTTGATACCGGATCAAATAAAAATTATGTCC
The DNA here is from genome assembly GCA_963921185.1 of Dasysyrphus tricinctus. Taxonomy (NCBI): domain Eukaryota; kingdom Metazoa; phylum Arthropoda; class Insecta; order Diptera; family Syrphidae; genus Dasysyrphus; species Dasysyrphus tricinctus. The sequence continues at coordinate 7,797,115 of OY992533.1, forward strand.
AATCATGTTACATTCGAAATCCCATATCTAACGAGACCATCTTTTTCGCGAATTCCATTAGCGGTAATACTAAAATAACCCACCACGCATACTTGGAAATTTTCGGTCCAAATATCCAGAAAATTAAGTTCTTTATTCTTCCCGGCCTAAAAACCTTTGACGGCATTCTCGGGAACGACAGCTTAAAGGAATTGAACGCTGTCATCCATACGAAGGATAACTTTTTCGTAATTAATAACGACATCAAAATACCTCTCAAGCAACAAATTTCTCAAGCAGTTAATTCTCTATTAACAGCCAAAATTTCTCATTTATCTTCTGATCAAGTCCTTCAACTTACTCAAATTTTTAAAAAATGCCCAAATCTTTTTGCCGACCCCGATGTAAAACTTACCTATACTTCTAGAGTAAAAGGGGAAATTAGAACTGTAACTAACGAACCAGTTTATTCAAGGGCATACCCATACCCGATGGCTTTGAAAGGAGAAGTCGAGTCTCAACTCAATGAACTTCTGAAGAACGGAATTATTAGACCATCGCGGTCCGCGTATAATTCACCGGTATGGATAGTCTCCAAAAAACCGGATTCTGAAGGAAAGAAAAAATACAGAATGGTAATTGACTACAGGAAATTGAATCTTGTAACTACAGCAGAAAAATATCCAATTCCTGAAATCAATGAAGTTTTGTCGAATTTAGGCAACAACAAATGGTTTACAACAGTTGACCTTAAGAGCGGATTTCATCAAATCCCTTTAAGGGAATGCGATATCGAAAAAACTGCTTTTTCCGTAAACAACGGAAAATTTGAATTCCTTCGGTTACCTTTTGGCCTGAAAAATGCGCCATCTATATTTCAACGAACACTCGACGACATATTACGGGAGCACATAGGTGTCCGATGTTACGTTTACATCGATGACATCATTATCTTCAGCAAATCCGAAGAGGACCATTACAGAGATGTCGAACTTGTCTTCAAAACATTGGAAGCTGCGAATATGAAGGTTGAACTAGAAAAATCAAATTTTTTCCAAACCCAAGTCGAGTTTTTAGGTTTTGTCGTCTCAGAAGATGGAATCAAAACAAATCCTGAGAAAGTTCGTACAATAGCAAATTTTCCTCCACCTAAAACATTAAAAGATCTACGATCATTTCTTGGTATGTCGGGCTATTATCGTAGGTTCGTAAAAGATTATGCGAAAATTGCAAAGCCCCTGACATCCCTTCTGAGAGGGGAAGATGGACGAGTGTCCAAAACTCAATCAAAAAATAAAATAATCCATTTGGACCAACAAGCTCTAGAATCCTTTGGAAAAATAAAGAACATCCTAATTTCAAATGAAATTATGCTTGCCTACCCAGACTTTTCGAAAGAATTTCACCTCACAACAGATGCATCGGACTACGCTATTGGTGCAGTTCTCTCGCAGGATGATAGACCAATAACTTATCTTTCCAGATCATTGAATAAGACCGAGGAATCATATGCCACCAACGAGAAGGAAATGCTTGCCATCATATGGGCACTCGGCTCCCTTCGAAATTTCCTATATGGGTCAAAGAAGGTGAAAATTTTCACTGATCACCAGCCTCTCACCTTCGCGCTCAGTAACAAAAATTCAAATACTAAAATGAAAAGATGGAAAGCGAAGCTCGAGGAATACAACTATGAGCTCCAGTATAAACCCGGTAGAGCGAACGTTGTAGCGGATAGTTTGTCTAGACCACCACGAATCGAAATAAATTCAATGACAGCAAGTCTTCATAGTGATGATAGTTCATCCCACAACCTTATTCCGTCAGTCGAAGCCCCCATTAATGCGTTCCGAAACCAATTGATATTAACAATTGGCCAAGCGACAAGTTATCAACTTAAACAACCCTTCCCAAATTATAACCGTCATATCTTTACAGAATCCAGGTACACCAAAGAAATGATAATAGGCATTTTTAAGCGATATCTTAATCCTAATTTAATAAATGGTCTTAAAACGGATGAGTCAACTATGGCTATCATTCAAGAACTCTACCCACTCCACTTCTCAAACTATAGAATACGATACACTCAATTAGAAGTAGTAGATGTTCCTACCGAAACCGAACAAGTGGAAATCATCCTCAAAACACATAGAAGAGCTCATAGGAATGCATGCGAGAACAGGCTCCAAATCTTGCAAAAATATTACTTTCCAAGAATGAATGCAAGAATCCAAAATTTTCTCAAGCGCTGCACAATCTGTAAAGAAAACAAGTATGAGCGACACCCTAATAAGATTTATATAAATGAAACACCCCTACCTTCCTATCCAGGTCATATTATTCACATAGATATTTTCTCCACACAAAACTTTCTAGTCCTCACTGCAGTAGATAAATTCTCGAAACTAGCTCACGCAAAAATTATAAGCTCCCGGTCAGTAGAAGACATACGACAACCCTTATGGGATACCCTGTTCCACTTCGGTGTCCCGGAGCACGTTGTTATTGATAACGAGAAATCCCTAAATTCAGTATCCCTTAGGGCCATGATGGAAGAACTCAACATAACAATTTACCAAACTCCGCCATACAAGAGCGAGGTTAATGGCCAGGTAGAAAGGTTTCATTCTACCTTATCTGAAATCATGCGATGTGTGAGTTCCGAATTTCAGATTACTGAATTCAGCGAGCTGCTGGGAAGATCGGTCTACGAATACAATTCCACCATCCATTCGACCACAGGAAAAAAACCAATAGAATTGTTTTTTGGTCGCGATCAGAGAGTTTCTCCCGAATTATACGAAGAGGCAAGAAAGAGTAATATTGAAAGGATAAAAGAGAAACAGTTGAAAGACATACAGGTTCATAACAAATCACGAAAGCCCCCTAAGACTTACCAGGTAGGAGAAGAAATTTTCGTAAGACATAATAAAAGAATAGGCTCTAAATTAACTGTACGCTATAAGATCGAGAATGTTAAGGAAGATAGGAACACCACTGTACTTACTGAATCAGGAAAAATAATCCATAAAAGCAACATTAGGAACTAATTTTCTCCCATAACATTTCAGGTTTTTCATTGCAATAGCTTGCGCCGAGGTGCAAATATTGGACTACTCAAACTCCCAAATTGTTGCCATAAATAATGGGTTAGCGAAAATTCAGAATGGAAATTTTAAAATCATTCATACAATTGATCTGGATAAATACGAAGAATTTATAAACCAAGCCAACACAACCCTCCTCTCAACAAACATCAAGTCCCATATCCTTTTCCCTCTCCTTCAATTTGAACTAATACAGATAAAGGACATACTAGCCTATATTAAACCAAGTAGAAATAAAAGATCTTTAAATTTTGTAGGTTCAGCATGGAAGTGGCTCGCAGGCAGCCCTGACCATGAAGATCTTGTTTTAATTGAAAATAAAATAAATAACTTAGTTGATAATAATGAAAATCAAATTGTCATAAACGAATTGTATAATAATAGAATAAACAATATAACAATGGTCACTAATAAAATTTTAAAAGAAATAAGAGAAAATAAATATCTAGATAATGAATTGTTTGTTACACTCAAATATAAAATTAAAATTATTAAAGAAGAACTAATAAATATTAAGTACGCCATTCATTGGGCGAAAGAACAAATCTTAAACTCAATTATTTTGTCAAATGAAGAAATAAATATTGCCATAAGAGCACTGAATAAAGAAAAATTCCCCTTTAATACGGTGGAAGAAGCGTTAGAATTTGCTAATGTTAAAATTTTTACGAATAATTCAATATTAGTTTATATTGTTAACATTCCACTCACAGAATCACGAATTTGCGAAAAACTTTCTTTGAAACCAATAAAGAGAAGTAATAAAGTAATTAAGTTACCAAATGAAAATAATTGTAAAATATTAATATGTGAAAACAAATTCTATAATATCGAAAAACCATGTAGAACATTGAACAGTTTGTCTGTTTGTTATTCAGAAAATATCAAAGAAATAATTAACTTAGATTGCATTCCCAACTTGCTTACAAGTCGCAACTCGTCCTGCCCCGTTACAAACTCCCAACACATTCCGAGCATCGAGATGATAGAGACAGGCGTGATTTTCCTTAATCAATTTCAAGACAACATAACAATAGACGGAATCGGACATCCTCTGAACGGAAGCTTCCTTATCAAATTCCACAACGCAACGATTGGAATCAAAGATCAAATATTTCGCTCAGGAGAAATATCCTCAGTCAAAATCTTACCTGCCGTTATTCAACCTCAGCCATATGAAAAAGAGATCAACGAAGTGCTTTCTCTAGAAATGATGCATGAGCTTCACATTAAGAACAGGGAGCATATCAAGAAGCTCGAAGTAACCAACCTCGTTCACCAATCCATCTCTCACGGCACCGTAATGATCATCATGGGCATCATAGTGACAGTAATTATTGTGAAAAGGAAGCAAACACAAGTTACAATTAAACATGAGGAGACGCATCAAGAAGTAGCATCCGAAGTCTTGGGAACCCCTAGCACCTTCAAGCCAATTTTCATCCCTACCTTTAATCAGATGAGAAGTCCCAGCATCCCCAAGCTCTATGACGCTCCTTTCTTTTAATTGCTGGATGAGGGCATCCAGATTTAAGCAGGGAGGAGTTAACAACAGCAACATTCCTAAATTAATAATATCAAATATCCCGCAACTTCCCACGATTTGTCCCATTGCATCAGCAACTTTCCGGGTTCATGAGTTCTCACAGTGGACACCGGATACATACGCGAATTCAACGAGCAAAACTGTGGGAAATGCAATCTTGCTTTTTTACATTTTCATGCTAATAAAATATTTTATGTTAAAAGTTTAGTTCTAAGTTATCTATCAACCTGTTAAGACGTTTTGTTTAAATAAATAAAAATATTTTTTTTTAATAAATTTTGAAGTGTATTTTTATAATTTATATAATGTTTTGTTTTATATTTGTTTGCACCTAAAAAACCCCCCCAGAACAAAATCCTAGTTACGCCACTGATTATAGTCCTACCTTAAAACTTACAAACACTGCATACATCACTGACACGCTCCCGAAAAAATTGGTATTAGCTGAAACACTGCCAAAAATACAAATACTGCATATTATTGACTTGGTTCGTTTTTGCTTCGAAAGAAATTGAAAATGCAAGTTTCTGACTTGGTTTTTTTACCGTTAAACTTAGGAACTTAACACTTTCTGACTTAGTTCATTACATACATGAAAAGAGTTAAGATTTGTGCAAAGCATAGCAGTAATTTTGGAAAAAAAAAATTTATGACTTGGTTCGGTACAGCTGTGAGCCCTCCATATGCTCTTTTGCAACATTCTTCGTTCGCATGGTCACCCTATTCAGTAAAAGATACAAATTCAGTGACTGGCATTGTAAATTTTACTAAATCACTTCACTGATGATCACACACTGATCCTGCCAGTTGGGTAATTTGGTAAAAACAACAAAAAAATAAATAAAATTGATTGGACAATATAAATTTTATGTATTTGCTAAGCAGGAGGGCATAAAAGTAAAGAATGAGATTGATTCACATGACAAATTAGGAAATAGTGAGAAGAATTTAAAGTTTTTGTTGATGAGAGACAGACAAAACAAAGGTGATCAACCTGAGGAGATTGAATTGCAAGGAATAAAATTATAGATACATCGTCGTACCTGGTGCGTTTGGTTAAAGTATTGTAAATGTTTGTTTAAAAGGCGTGATTTGAATTTTAATAAAATATAAAATAATATGGAAGCAATTTAATATAATTTGTTATGTTTTCTTGTTAATCGATCAAAGAAATTTTGATAAACAAGTATTTAAGAAAGGAATTTTATACGAATAAACCTTTTGGGTACCATATTGAAACAAAAAGTTTAAATGACAAGCGGAAAATTGAAATTCCTCTTTGTCAAAATCGAAACACGTACTTGCTGTTATCAATTGCTTCGGGCTTGATAATAATTATTTTAAAAATACTAACAGCCCTATTATTGACACGATTCAAAACTAGTTTTAACGTAAAACTAGTTCTATATAGTCTGGGAGCTGTTATGAGACGTCGTAACAGCCAAAAAAAGTCAGTCCGACCAATGGTATCGTGTCGAGGACAGTCATAACTTTCAGTTGATACCCCATTTATATAAGTTGCTTATATTATAGGTACATTTAGCGGAAAATGCAACATGAAAAGTGCATTTTCTAACCATTGCGACCAGATAAAGCTTGTCCGACCAGCAGTTTTGTAAATGTTTGGACTAAAGCTATCGGTTGGCATCCAATTTTTGCGTGGCCACGATGAGATAGGTAATCATACGGTGGGCTCCGGGACTATATAAAACTAGTTTTATGTTAAAACTAGTTTTGAATCGTGTCAATAATAGGGCTGTAAAATAATAATTATAGAAAAATGAAGAAAATAGAAAATAGAAGCATCAAACTTTTTTTTCAATTGTAAAAACAGCAGTTTAGAGCTCAAAAACAATAAGCCTTGATAACTTGAGTAGGTAATTACGAATTTAATGTAGATATACAGAAAATAATAAATTATTAGGGCGGTTGGTAGCATTTCAAAATTAAATGCACGATTAGGTAGCACGTACTTGTTCCTATGTTCAATATTTTTAAAAATTGTATATAAAGGTATTAGTGCAGGCTTATTACTATTATTTTTACTCGAAAAAAAGAAACAGAAAGAAGAAGTTAACAGAAGTTTAACGATTAAAAATGGTGAAGGGAGTTATAAGGAATGTAACCATGTCATTTTCGAAATTAAAAAATTTCAATATTAAAGAAACCAAAATATTTTTTTTTTAAATTATGGTACACATAATTTCCAAAATTTTGTTCAAATTGTTAAAAGACATACCGTTTTCAAGAAAATCAAAAGAATGGTTACTTGGAGGTGTATACCACTAATAACCATTTTTTAACAAATTGTTTTTCAACCAAAGGTAGACTTTATTAAAAGTAATTTATGGATTTTTTCTAAGAAAAGCTGTTTTTGAGAAAACTACTATTATGTGAAGTTACTACAAACATTGTATGATAGCTACAATTGGGTCTAGAAAAAAATAAAAAAAGTGATGGGAAAATGACTACAAAACGCAATGTACCAATTTTTAAGAAAATCGATTCAGACGTTTAAACTGTAGCTCAACGGACAGACAGACAGAATTATGAGACCCATTTTGTATCATAGTAATAACATAAGTATGACTTAAATCTCGAGCTCGATTTTACGAATGCATAACTTGCCTTATACATTAGGGTGTGTCATATATTTCAACTCTGGAATTCTCACATCTAATACCTTCCAAAAAGTGCATTACCTACATATTAAAATTAATTTCTTCATTTGGATTTTCGTTTAAGTTATCGGCTTTGGCTCGCTAAATGAGCTTGAAAAGAAAACTAAATAAAAATTGTTTGTAATATTCGAAAAATTATAAATCAGAGAAAAGTGTTCTGTGAACATTTTTAAAAGACTGACAAATTTCAACTTGGTATTTCGGCGTGAGAATTCAAAAGATTTCGAGAATTCTAAATGGATTTTAAATAAAGGGAAATAGTACTTTCAGATTCCGAAAGGAATTTTTGAAGAAAAAAAAAAAATATTTCCAGATTTAGCATACCCTAAAATATGGCGAAAAAACGTTTTTTTTAATGCTTAGGGATATTTCGAAAAGGCTTCTTAACAAAAAATTTTGTGAGTGTCATTTTCTTTTCATAAAACTAGCCAATACAAATTTTATTGGTACCTTTGATAATTGATAAGTCGAAATTGATTTAATAAAATTATTAATATTTGTTGCGCTTAAATTTCGATTTCTAAAATTCAAATTTGTAGTGCCTTAGTTTTTTTTTCTATTTAATTGCTTGTTGACTTTATGTAGAACTATTTAAATTAGTGAAATCAGCTCAGATTAACTCTAACCAACTCTACCCAATAGACGGAAATAGTTTTTGAAAATAAACTTTGTTGTGTAGCGAGCCAAATAACCATTCAATTTCAAACTTTTTTCACATATTCTTATTCCTACGCTTCTAATGCATTTTTTGGCAGGTATTAGATTTTAAATCTGAACTGTTTTTTTTTCACCATACCAAAGTGACATATGTGTGTAGGTAAGTAGTACTTACATTATATCGCAAGTAAAAATTGGCTTTGAGATATGCAGGGGAGACCGGGGGAAAAGTAACATTTTTTACTTTTGGGGTTCTTGCCCTTTGGTTTGTTGGAATTGGAATAACAGAAAATGAAAAATGTCATCTTATGGATGGAGTATTAATTTAGGAACTGATGATGAGCAAAGTTTCTTTGAAATGACGAATTTTCATAGCTCCGATAATATTCCCTAGACTCTTCCCTTGTAACTTTCGTCCTATGTCCAGGTCAAAAGTAACACGCTCTCAGGACAAAAGTAACACAAATATTCATGGGCACAACCCTTACTTGTTGACAAATAACCGATTTGTCACCTCCACAACTTTTCTGCTAGACCACTCTACCAATCAAGAACAATCTTTTTTATCGTCATTTGAAGAAGCGGCATCACGTTTTCGTTCTTTTTGGTTTGCCCACGTGGTCTTTCGAATGCAAAATCTGTTTCCGGAGCTTTGTTTCGATTTTGAAACTCAATATCGATTTCCACTTTTCCAAAATCCCCGTATTGGCTTTTCGTTTAGACGCATTTAAAGAGGGGGAGAGGGGGGCGGTCAAAACTTCTTGTGGACGAAGGTAACGTGTTACTTCCACATGCCTTCATTTTTTCATATTCATATTTTTTTAAATGATGAACATTTACGAGTATAAAGAAACAACAAATTAATGATTGCTTGAGTAGAAAAAATGAATAAATTGGGTGGCGCAACAGCTCATGGAGAACGAGGGCCTAGTGACTTACAACTCACAACCATTCCTGTGTGCGTGTTTGTTGGCAGGAATGGAGAGGACCTACAGTTTTCTGCCGAGTCCGAACGGCTAAATGAGAAGCACTTTTCCATGACAAGTATACTCTTGGAGGATTTGTCAGTTCCTCGCAAGAGGCAGTACCTCGAATAAAACTACTTGAGTAGAAACTTGCTTTACAAATATTGAGATTTAAACCTTTCTTTACTTAAAAACCGTCGGCGGAACAAATTTCAAATGATGGACTTTTTCTTATTTTTCAATGTGGCATGTGTCCATCTCACGACCGATCGACAAAAATTGGCTAGGAAGGAGAAGAGTTAAGTTCTTTTCAAAACTGCATACAAAAAAATGGCCCTACACATTAATTCAGACCATGAATTGCCCTGTTAGTTTCATGACGTGTTACTTTTGTCCCCGGTCTCCCCTATATTTAAACCCCAAATTTAAAAAAAAAGTTATGAACTCGTTCTTGAAATAAAGAATCTTCAAAAAAAATGTTTATGTTTTATGAAGGATTATTAAAATATTTTGAAGGAGCTTCTTCGTACAAATTTTGATTGAAATCAGTCGAAACATTAATGAGAAAGTCGAAAATAAAAAAAATATTATATAACAGATACTGTTAATAACAGTTCTTGGTAACAAAAACTACCAAAAAATACATACAGCGATTCACTGTGCCTACAGTTATTCACATATTTTTACTTGTTTGTTATCAAAATCGTTAGAGTTAGTTTTGAGATAAATAAGCTTTTCCTTAACGGTTGTATGGCAGGTACCCTTATGTTCGATGCAGAAAAGATTTTAATTTCCCCTCTAAGGGAAAAATTGGCTTCAATGGTTAAGGCTGAGGGTCTAGATTCAGACAAACAGATAGACATACAGACAGAACTGTGAGATCCACTTTTTTCGTTTTCTCTGTTATCATCATAATGAAAAGATTGATCAAAATCTCAGGTTTTTTTTTTCAGTACGAATCCAAAACTTGCTTTGGGTTCGTACTATGTATATCGGGAGTAAAAATGACTGTTTTTTAAAATTTACAAATGGCATAACCAGGCAGCGTTGCAATGAACATGCATCTGCATCAAAACATTATATCTGGCTTCATTTTTAAATACGATTAAGATTGGCTCACAGAAATAAGGAAGAAAATCGAGAAGCTTTTAACGATTTCAAGAGTTTAAATATTAAAATTACTCTCTTTAACCATCAACGAATTCCTATATATGCAATTTACATAATATAAGTTGTTCAATAAACATTTTTTTTATGATCCAATTTCCATTACTACTTGTATAAAAAAGGAATAAAATTTGCAATGTGGTTGCATAAAAGTTGATTAGCTTTTTGTTATTTGATTGCACAATATTTTAATATTTTTTCTTATAGTGATGTTAAAAATTCAAAAAATATCATCACAGAGTGAAAGTATGAGAGGTAGCATAAAATTTAATAATTCTGCAAGTGCAATGATCTTGACAAGAGTATCTTTTTCTACAGTCTACACTCAATACACAACATACATGTGCAGCAGCACATGTACCAAAATGCCATGCGCTTTTTAATATTCTCTGCTCCGAAGAATTCGATGTCATGATCAATTTGGGGAAATTGTTTATTTTTGTTGTTGTTTTTGTATTCTTCATACATTTGCGCGTGCCTCTGGCTTTGAATCTGGATATTTTTATATACCTTTTGCTGGAGGAGTTGGGGTTCAATGTGCATAGTGCTTGATGCTTGGTGCATGGTCTAATGTTATGGTTCGCTTTCCGGTATTTCGTGTCATGGAACACGATTTTTTTTTCTTCAATTTTAAGTTACTTGATCGTCGATAGTGATCTCTTGGAGGATCATTTGCAGTTTTTTTTTTAGGAAAAATTTATTTGTGGTTTTGCTGGTGAAAAAGTAAAAGTTATAGTTTGATACTCTGTGGCTAATGGCTCAAATGCACAATGTCAATTTTTTTTCATCTTTTGAGAAATGTCTTTGAAAAAATCAATTCGATAATAATGAACGGGTACGTGCATAGTACACTGCTCGTTAGCTTCACCTTGACAATGTTGATTTATGAACACTTTTATGTCAAGCTCGTTATATATTGTGTTTCGTTTCAATTTCAGAGTCAATTAGCTGAGAGTGTTTGGTGTAAAAGATTTTAGAAAACTAAAAGGAGTTCATTGAATAGATTATGAGGAGTCTCTAGGGTGATTTTCTGAAGATATTACAGACACTTTTGAGCTTAGTACCCTTATCAATTGAAGAAGTGCCATGGACAGAATGCCATAACATTTGTTAACATTTAATTTTTCACCTTTTTTTCTTCTTTTTTCACATGTAAAAATTTGTTCTGTGCTCAGCGGCAGAGGTAATGCACGAAGAAGAATGTCAAAAATTATTACAGTAAAACTGAAATTATTTGTCCTCTATGTTCTTAGAAACGTCTGAGCCGATGAATATGAAATAAGCTTGAAAATAGTCTTTATTTTGACGAGATTGCTATAGGCTATTGTTTAAAGATAATTTTTACTTTTATCAAATCTACATAAACATATGAGCACAGATACTATAGTTACATAGATATCGCACGCAGAGCAAATAAAAATGACTACTTTTTCATCGTGGGACGTAGAGCTACATCCCAGTTACATCAATATTGTGTGAGTTATGAACCACATATGATATTAAAAAAGATAGATTTACATACATAGACATAAATACAAAACGTCAACAACAAGTCCTCAGTAGTTTGATCAACCGACTCAATTTTTGAGGACCAAACAAAAGAGCTTGCAATCACAAAATATTGAAAAAATGGTCATTTTTATTTGTACTGGATGCGATATCTATGTAACTCTAGTATCTTTGATATGAGCTTATTTTCTTGTCCACCCAAAATCTTCAAAAAATAACTTCATCAGTTGAACGCTGAACTCAAGTATTCTAGCTCAGGTTTAGAAATTATAGTTCACCACAATTTTAACAACTTTTTATACAAAAGCCAACTTTACATAATTCCGATCCACAGTTTCCGTTTTCTTTCCTATTAATCAAAAACTAAAACCACTTCCGTAATATACTGCTCAATAATCGCACCGCAAAATCAATGATAACAGTATAAATTAATTTTTCTTTGAACAATACTCTCCCTGCAATGTACAGATTGTGGCATTCAATCATGCGCAAAGAGCAACGGAAATCCATAGTTAAATTGGGATAGATATTAAGAGTATTTTTCAACAAACAATTGTCACTCTACGATAAGTTTTCAACCAGGAACACAATGTTGATCAATTTATTTGGACAACTGCTGACAATAATTAAGATGCAAGAAGTCTCCACCCTCTAAATAAAAAGAAACAATATTAATTACACCAGTATCTTCTGTATAGTCTTCCATTCGTTCATTTTTATCCTCGTTTGATTGTTTCATCTCCCAGGCTTGATTTGCACATCAAAAACCGCATTTGCATGCTCATGGTCGTCAGCGTCGTCGTCGTGGCTCTTCAACCGTCAACCCCTTTTCGATCGGTGAGCTGGATCTTCCGGCAATTAACAAACTTAAACAGGGGAACACGCTTTTCCTGGCTCGAGATGCATAGAAATTAATTGAAATTATTGTTATAGACCTTTTCTTCTAGAAAAAGCGTGATGGTAGAGTATAGTTTAATCCTGTCAAGCAGCTCGTGCGGGCCATTTCCGTTTCACATGAAACAGTGGCAGTGACGTGTGCTTATCTTGGCATCTGGCTGTTACTCTGTTTAGTTATAATGAGATATAGCGAGTATTTTCTAGCAGAGTGTGACACACACAAGTTTGACACTCATGCTGCATTGATGACATAATTAGGGTTAGCGAACGCAAGATGCAAATTATATGACTGTACGGGATAAAGGTAACGTTTTGGATTTGATATTTGATTTTAAATGCAAGTAACGTAAATTGATGTATTTTGTTAATCAAATTAAATCTTTCTGTCAGAGATTGAGTAATAAGAAAATATGTGTCATGAACTTCTTAGAATTGATCAGATCGTGCAATTGTCAGGTAAAATCTATAATTTCATCAAATCAAGCCTTAGTATAAATCCGAACACAAATAATATGAACGACTGGCTCACGCGAACTTGCTCTTGTGATTCACAATGTTCGGGTCAAACTGTTTTGTTTTTTTTTCTTCTCAAAATAAATGAAAAAAATCATGAATTGTAGAAGGTTCAGTCTATGTATGTAAATCATTTGTTTGATGGTTATTGTACCATATACAAGTTCAGCTATAGGGTCGCTTTGAAGTCTTCTTGTAAATATGATCTTAGGTCGAGTAGAACAAGTGGGAATTCGCTCACCCATTCTTAAATGTTATACATGGAAATTTTGTTGTATTCAAGGTTCGATAGAATTGTTCGATGATACCATTTGCATGAGTATGATAAGGTGTTGTTTTCCTTGATCCGTTAAAATTTAGTTTGGGGTTCCAAAAGTGGGAACTAGTTCAGAAAGAAAGGCTGTTGCAACCGTTTTGGCGGTTGTGTCAATGGTTAGCATAACTTCAAACCATCTTGTGAAGCCATCATTTATAGTGTACCTACTCATCGGAAAATAATATAGGCTATTGATTATGTCCTAAAAAACAGGGCAATAAGGAAGTAAGACGTTCATGGAATTTTATTGTAAAAACCATCATACGGGTCATTGAAGATGAGAAAACCGCGGAGTGCTATTAAATTGGAGGGTGCAGTTTTGAGAGGGGGGTGCAAAAGCACCCTTTTTGGTTTTTTGCATATAACTCGAAAACGAAGCAAAATTTCGACATAATTCTCAAAACCTTTTTTGTAGAGAATAAAATTTACCGTCGAAATGGATTTTTGAAAAAAAATTTAAAAAATGTTTAGTTAGCTAATTTTTAAAAAAATCATTGCAAAAAAATGTGAAAAATCGCATTTTTTGGATTCTTTTTCGGATTGGCTTATAACATTCTTACCAGCAGAGATAGGTATAGGCATTGCTTCATATAAAAGAATGATAATTAAATTTTCTTTAAAATAATTTTAAAAAAATGGTTTGGATAAAAATCGACCGAAAACTAGGCTGATGTAAAGTTTTTAAGGCATTATAAATGGCATTTTTGGCTATTTTGATGGACTTGTTAGATTATACACTCAAACTGGGTGTATTAGGGAGTCATGACCAGTTGAGTCAAAAATAAAAGTCAAGTTTCAAATTTTTCGCACTCTTAGGGTTGCCATCTAATTTTTTTAAAATTTAAAATAATTGTCAAAACCAACACACTTGCTTTTACAAAGTCGGGTTTTGAACACATGTAAGCTTATACCTTCTCGAACATGAAAAAAGATAGTTCCAGACAAGTTTTGCGGTTGAAAGTCCTTGCCAGACGAGCTCAACTTTTTCAAAGTAGGTATTATAAGAAATAACCATTTTTTAAATTTCAAATAACTGTCAGACCTTGTTCTACAAAGCCGGGTTTTCAATATATGCTAGCTAATGTCTCCTTAAATAGAGACAAAACTGTTCCAGACGAGTTTGGCTGTCGAAAATGCATGCCAGACGGCCCTTAAAGTTATAATGTTGGTGATTTTTTTTCCTTTTGTTTTCTAATTTTTTAAATAATTATCAAAACTAATAAATCTACTTTAACAAACCGGGGTATTTGGTAGTTTATGCCTTTCGTTATATGGAAAAAATAGTGCCAGACGAGTTAGGTATTCCAAAATAAAAAAATCTTTACTACTTCTACTTAGAAAATGTTTAGCTGGTCTGGCAAGGACCTTCAACCGTAAAACTGGTCTAACACAATTTTTTTCATGTTCGAGTAGGTATACGCTAACATGTGCTCAAAACCCGGCTTTATAAAAGCAAGTGTGTTGGTTTTGACAATTATTTTAAATTTTGAAAAAAGTTGATGGCAACCCTAAAAGTGCGAAAAATTTGAAACTTGACTTTTATTTTTGACTCAACTGGTCATGACTTCCTAATACACCCAGTTTGAGTGTATAATCTAACAAGTCCATTAAAATAGCCAAAAATGCCATTTATAAAGCTTTAAAAACTTTACATCAGCCTAGTTTGAACGACTATTTCTCGGTCGATTTTTATCCAAACCATTTTTTTTTTTTAATTTATTTTAAAGAAAATTTAATTATCTTTCTTTTATATGAAGCAATGCCTATACCTATCTCTGCTGGTAAGAAAGTTATAGGCACGTAAAAAAAACCAAAAATTGCGATTTTTCACATTTTTTTGCAGTGATATTTTTAAAAATTAGCTAACTAAGAATTTTTTCAAAAATCCATTTCGACGCTAAATTTTATTCTCTACAAAAAAGGTTTTGAGAATTGTCTCGAAATTTTGCTTCGTTTTCGAGTTATATGCAAAAAAACCAAAAAGGGTGCTTTTGTACCCCCCTCTCACAAATGCACCCTCCAATTTAATAGCACTCCGCGGTTTTCTCATCTTCAATGACCCCTTTGATGATTTTTACAATAAAATTCCGTGAACGTCTTACTTCCTTATTATATGACATAATCAATAGCCTAATAGGGGTCCAGGAAGGTCCATAAAAAAAATGCAGGTTGGAGATTTAAAGCACTTTTGAACCTTTTTTCTGCGACATAGGTACCCATATATATCGAATTGCTGAGATTGTGATCTGGATGTTGGGCATCGTGCATGTCCAGTGGAGGCAGCATGTAATGTACACGCCATTCAGGGGTCGGAGCTGGAGTTGTATCATTCTAGAGTACAACTCCCACATTTGGGCTGATGCTCCTATAACTCACTTGAGTCTCTTGGATAGAATACAAAATAGAGCCTTGA
This sequence comes from Dasysyrphus tricinctus, assembly GCA_963921185.1. NCBI lineage: Eukaryota > Metazoa > Arthropoda > Insecta > Diptera > Syrphidae > Dasysyrphus > Dasysyrphus tricinctus. Next base: position 7,812,868 of record OY992533.1, read on the forward strand.
AAATGATAGGTGATATATCTATTACGCAAACAATTACAACTCTGAAACATCGCCGCGATGTTTCATGTCTCTCATTATTTTATCGCTATTTTTACAAACAATGTTCTAGTGAAATAGCCAGTTGCATTCCTCCCCTTAAACAATTCAACCGTAATGCTCGCGCTTTTAGGAATGCTCATCAGTTTACCCTTGAGCCCAACTTCGGACGTACTGTCAAGTACAGAGATTCTTTTTTTAGCCGTACAACACGAATGTGGAATGCTTTACCAGGCTCTGTTTTTCCCTGCCACTTTGATATTCAAAACTTCAAAACTAATGTGCATCGGTATCTCCTCTTAAATCCTTCCCTATTTTTCTGATCGCTCGCACTGTGTCTCAGCATCTTATGGGTAGTCAAAATCCCTTAAGTGCGCGCAAAATATAAAAAAAAAAAATTAATAGGTGTAGTTCTCGTCGGGCCTTGCCCCTTATCGGAAATCAATTGTTACATGGATCACTACCATGAGACAAACCGCAAGTGTGTCAAAACGATGAACTGAGGTCCTTCGGACCATCAGACCAATTGAGAACATTGAGTTAGTGAGAGCTTCAATCTTGCAATCCCCACGGCATTCTGCGCTCAAATATCTGCCCTTGGACTTTCCGATCGTCCAGTGAGGTGAGTTCTTCACAATGATCTTATCTAGGCTGAGATCAATTTCCGAGAGTTGAATCAAAGATCTTTGAATTTACATAGAGTCACAGTGTAGTGTGCAATTTTCTCAACTGGGATTGTTGGTCCCTGATTTTTGAAGAAAATGAGGTCTTAGTCACTGGTATGTCAACATATTTAAGGAATAGTTTTTTTCCACGAACATTTGGTTTCAACAATAAGTTGAAGCAACGAATCACACTTCAAATATGCATCAATGGCTGTTTTGAGCGAGATCTTCCCAGAGCACCTCATCTCAATAAGGGGCAATTTGGAGTGGCCAGCCCGTTCCCTTGGTTTGTCCAATTGCGAATCTTAACAAGCTTCTTTTTTTTTAATTCAGCGTGTATGTCAACTATCCCAGGATCTATCAAGACTTGAAGGTCAACATCAGGGCAGGAATTGCCAACATGTCATCCATGACAAATACCAGTAATCGGTTTTTTCAGTGTATGGGTGAGGCGAACCAAAAGCCATAACTCTGAACTGAAACAGCCTGAAAGGCATAATGGTAGTTTTTTTGGGATGGTTTTTGAAAATACCCACAGTCAGATCAATTTCAGATGGTGAACAAAATTGAAGAAGAAATTTGAAGAGTCGTTTTATGTCAAATTAGTTTCTTATTTTTGACGAACGATCAACTAAACATTAAAAAACGGATAAGATGACTTGGGCGGTGACAAACGGCCACCGATTTTTCCTAAGAAGACCAAAATTAAGTGTCATCCACCCATACTCCACGTATAAAGCTTTTAAGATTTTCAATTTTTATTTTTAAGTTTTTTGGATTATTGTTTTTTTTTTTACTTAAGCTTTTTGAAGAATTGGTCTATTCCTTAGCCTTTTTAGTTAATTAATGCTTGTTACTTTTTAGTACCTTTGGAAGCTTATGAGGATTAAATGAATTTCACTTTTTAAAAAGGAACATTTTATGCCTCTGATTCTGGAAAGCGATCTCATGTCTTCTGATGCCAATTCTAGCCACTAAGTCGAAATGAGTGCACACACAAGGTGTATTTACAACTTTTCTTCCACGCCATTTCAACTCAAAAACACCCCAATTACGCTTGATGATTTATCGAAGTGGCTGCCATTTTCAATTATTCCTTGTATTCCGCCTAAAAGAAGTCCCATTTGTCGGCTAATTGTATTCAAAAAGACTGGAATTAGTTATTTTCTGCACCAAAAACCTCTCCACTTGACTGCGAATTGGCAACAAGCTATATACGAGTGTTGTTGTGTAGTTCTTGCATTACATGCGATTTCGTCGCTCTTCCAAGAATCTCTGGTGCTTCTGTGTTCGCAATGTCCCACATTAAACCAGATAGTGTGGTGCATATAATGTTGGATGCTGCTGGGGTCCAGGCTCTTTTGGCCTGTCGCTATCACCTCTCGATCTGTTTGCTGTTGGCCAAAAAAAAAAAAAAACAAAGAGTGAAAGAGGAAACCTTTCTTTTAGCTGCGCAAAGTGGTTTCTATTTTTTTTGTTCACGAACAATGTTTTTGCTTTCCACGGGAGGTTAATGATGATGGAAGCCTTTTCAGTTGTTGCTTTTTTTATTATTTTCACTTAAACCTGAGTTTGAGAAAAAAGTGAAAAATGGAAATTGAATCTTTTTTTGGGGAATGCACTCCGGAATGCTCCTACAAAAACAAGAATCATTTATTTTGAAGGAGGCCGGTGTGTGGATAACGATGTAGCTTTTTTTATTTTTTTAAAACAACAATGAGGGCGTACTCTGTCCGAGGCACACAACCTGATTGATAGAGATAAATCAAATAGTCGTGATACCTAACGAATACCTATACCTACCCAGAACTATATCCTACATACACAAATAACACAAATCAAGATCCATTTGGTATTTGGGTTTCGAATCTGGGAAGAAGAAAGATCACAAGTCAATTTTGGAGTAAGACAAACATCAGGGGCAATCAATCGTATACTTGGTGGTTTCTTTTATAGAATTTGGGTCGACTTCAGTTGTTTGGTTAGGTTTTGGTTAGACGAACAAAAGGAACTCAATGCTGCTGACATTGAGATTTTGTCTAAATGAAATTTGTATGGTTTTATTGTACCTTTAAGGTGTTTGCTTTGTTAACATTGATTAAAAATAAGATTGTCGAGAAATGGATACCTTGAAAGGAAGTTCAGTGATGTAAGGACAAAATGCCAAGTTAAATCGGGGAGATGAAGTCGTTTTTTGAACAGATAAAAAGTATGAAACTCGATAAGGTAAAACCTAGTAGGTGGTTGAATGAAGGTGCTGCTTATAGGCGGCTCACCGGAGAATGTTCTTGATTCTGGACAGTGAATGTTTTCATCATCAATTGATGAGAGTAAGAGGCAACAGATAAGTCAAAAGACTCCTGAAGGCTACGTCTACGGTACCCTATTGAATTGTTGAAAGGTAACTTTAATACTATTGCTCACGCGTCTTCATAGTCTGCTCCTATCGAGAAAGTGGGGAAACGGAACGTTTCAAACAGTTTTCCCAAACATTTATTGCATGGTTAATCAAGATTTGGGTAACTGATTAACGAGGATTTTCAATCGTGGAAAGAACCAGGCTTAAAGTGTATTGTGTAAAGTCAGAAGTAAAAGATCGATTTGGTAGTTTTAGTTTTTTATTCTTGGTGTTTCCCCCAATATTGGTAAAGGGTCTCGTTGGAATATAAATTAATGTAGGTGAGATTGTCTAGCCATTTCTTGCTGAAGCTTCCCCACCAGTTGTAAGCGGTCTTAGTCAAAAGACAAAGGTCAAAATTGCTAACAAGGGCTCCTGTTCTCCAACAAGAGCTTCTGTTCTTGTCGATCTACTAGAGCAAAAGCGTGCTATATCGAGCACCAATAGGGGCTTAGGAGGTACCTGCTGATCTGTCAAAGCGATTGCTTGTTGTGTCAAGGGGCTAGTTTTTGGTGCCACAAAGGCGTAGTACCTCCTAATAGAAAGCTTACTGTGTTAAGTGCCATCAAATGCTTTGTACTTCCTGACTAGTGCTAGTATTTGCGTAGTACTTGCTGATCCATCAAAGTGAAAGCCTTCTGTGTTGAGTTCCACCGGAGGCTAAGAACCTGCTGACAAGTGCCACCAAGGGCGTAGTACCTTATAATCTACCAAATCGAAAGCTTGTTGTGTCAAGTGCCGGCAGGTGCCAAGGACCTCACCTAACCAGATCGAAAACTTGCAGTATTGAGTGCCACCAACGGCGTAATAATAAACTGCAGATGAGCCACAGCGTTTAAAGCTACCTAGTACCTATCGACCGAATCCAGGTTATGATTAGATAACAAGAAGCCAGTTTACCTGACATGAGAGAATAAAGACTCGAATTAGGAAATAATAGAATCGTTAAAATACCAGTTCACTCCTCAAATGCCACAATTAATCAGAATACCAGTTGCAAGATTTTGCAAGTTAATTTTCTAAAAACATTTCCTCCCAAGTTTAGTATTTTCTTCAGGGCTACCCTGGGTGACAAGACCAAGACAAGACCATGAAAAGACCAAGACAAGACCAAGACAAGACCAAGACAAGACCAAGACAAGATCAAGATCAAGATCAAGACAAGACCCAGACAAGACCATGACAAGACCAAGACAAGACCAAGAAGATTTTTCTCTACGAGCTGTTTCGACCCAATGTTTTTAATCGAGCCAAATGTCCTTCGCTCAATAGAGGGATCAAGAATCTAAGTAAAAAGGAAATATGGCTTGAGGAATTCACTGCAGATAGAGTTTAGTTCCTCAGGAAAAAAATGATAAAAACTATAAGCTCTACAATTTTTATCTCAAAATAATTTTTCTCCAACTAAATAGCGGCTCAAACAATCTTGGAGGTTCCGGAAATTTGTTAATAGGTCAAGATTGCCCAAATTGGAATCTTACACTTCTGATAATACCTGCTTTGTGTACACACATAAGGAACATAAACATGTAAACATAGACGTTTCAAAAGTTTTAGGTAAGTTTTTTACAACCGAGAAATACGGAAGGTCATGTAAACGATCTTTCTTTGCGATATCAGTCAATTCACACACGCTCCAAGTGTATTTATCAACTGAACACAAACACGTCTGTTGAAATTGTTCTTCGTTCAATGTAGTTAAAAGTAAATATGCAATATCCATTGTCAATCTTTCTGCTTATTTATCCATTGTCAATCTTTCTGCTACTTTCAAAATATTTCCATTAAATTAAAAAATCTTCAATGGTCAGTACAATCATAGCCTTTGAAATTTCATACAAAGACAAAAGTTCACACCTCTCAAACAAAAATTTCACAACCGCTGTTTTGTCCTCCAGGCTGCCATAGTGTCCATCAATATTATAGCAGGTCACAAGCAATCACTTCATTCACACAAAGACATCTTCAATTTTTTTCAAGCCGATCCCATACGAATTCTTTACGGTTTTTTAATTTTAGCAAAAAAAAAATTAAGCAAAATGAAGACGACTCTATTCAAGTCCCACTGGTACTAATTATTATGCAACATTTCATCTAGGCTTGCGATTTAGCCATTCATTGTTTGTCAGTGAAGAGCGCACTGTGTCACTATGAACAGACGCCACTAGCGCCAAGTTTGAAAGAAGAAGATCTTCTGAACTCATCACGTACAAAAATGGTTAGGCCTACAACAATCGGTCGTCTAAAAGATAGCTGAAGACAAGCGGTGCAAATGAGGTGAAATTGGCAACAACAACAAAAAAGACGCAGCGTATAATATGCTTGGGATATTTGTTCCCATCCTCTCTCCACAGAGATTTGAATTGCTTGCTTTAGAGGTGCGCCCCACAAGCAAAGCGACGAAGAAGACGGTGTATGCAACAAATTGCTTGTGTTGGCGGCATTCATACTTAAGTAACGGCACAATATGACTTGAAACGCCTGTCTTCTAATGATCGTTTATTTTGTTTCAAAAAAGCAAAGCAAAACAAAAAAATTGCTGTAAAAATATCTTTTTGACGGTCATGACACATGACCAAGAAAAACCACCGCCGCCGCCGCTATCACCACCACTGCGTCGCACTGGTCGCCACCAGTTGCACTATACCGTCATCAGTTTAGAAGAGGTTGAAGAGAATTTATTAGTTGCCAATCTGGGGCTTCGGGTCAAGATGATTGTCAACTGAAGAGTTGTTTTTTTTTTTGCTATCGCATTTGCTCATCATCTTTTAGTACCAATTTGTACACATTACAGAAATATTCCCCTAAGCTACGAGTAATAAGAGAAACGGAATTTAAAACGTGAAAATTTGAAAGTTGTCTACATGAAATTGATGTTGATGCTTCGTCGTGACGAATTTTCTTGTCAAAACACCGAAAAGAAAAAAGTCAAACTTGTTAAATAAAAGGCTCTCAAGTTGAACTTGATTTAAACTGAACTTTCAGTAAAGAAAAGAAAATGGCAGTATCAGAAATTTTGACTAGACAATCTTTAAAGAAACTTAAAACTCAAAAAGTCCTAAATTGACGAATTTTTAACAAAAAAGGTAGGTGCTTGCCTTAATTATATATAACAGCCATTTTGTTCCTTCAGCCCTTCACATTCAAAATTCGTTGCATCAGTTCCTCACATTAAACAAAAATTATGGCTATCTTGTAAAACAACCTTTTTTTAGTCATATACGAGCTCACTTGCAACTTATGTCAACTAGTTTCAGGTAACTCTAGAACCAACCACCCACAAATAGGTTTTCGTTCTAAGTCTTTCATTTCTCTTTATTGTTTTCCTTTTCTCAACGACTGGTCAAGAACTTAAGGTTAACAGCACCCGTGGTGCACTAGCACCAGCACCACCAAACCCTAACCATTTAAAGACACAAAATCCACACAAGACCATTCAACGACATTGTTGCACGATATCCCTTGGGATTTGCCAACAGATCTAACAGCAGAATTTCTGTTATTTGAAACGTTCGTTGCAACATGTTTTTCCTTAACGGATTGCTCATTTACGGTCATAACCATGATCATGATCTTGACCAAGCAAGAACGAGATGATTGTTCTGTCAGACGCACTGTCATTTCCCCCCCTCCATCTCGATCGCATCATCGTCTTCAAAGAGACTTTATTCGCAGACGGATGCCACCGCGCGCCATGTAATAAAAAAAAAAAAAAAAAAACAAACGGTTCTGAGGCGTGTGGTTGACGTTTTGTATGTTTGTTTGTAGTTTTTGTTCTAGTGTCGTTTTTCACCTAAGCTAAGCTGTACTCACAGGCTCTGGCAGCATAGAACGGTTTTCATCTAATTATGGATGTGTCATATCGATCCGAATGTCAGTCGTCATCGTCGTTTTACTTCTAAGAGCCTTTATATGGCTAGAAGCGATTATGTTGCTACAAACTAGAGAAGAGAATCGTATTGAATTTGTAAGAAGATTTTTATGAATGGAATTCTATCGAGGTCGTTTGTTGGCCATTTTCCAATTTTGGCATCTTATATGCCAAACCAGCAGATGATGCGCGGGGTCGGTCGACTTTTATAGAAAATGAATTCCAGTCAGAGTCATATGAGAAGATAGATGAGACATTTACGGGCTATGAAGATATGATAGGCGATCTCCTATTTTGGATATACAGTGGTGGTCCAGTATAACGAATGCCGATATAACGAATCATCGATATTACGAACACTTTTTGGAAGCCCATTAGGTATTCTATATAACGAACAAATAACGAATTTTACAAAATTAAACTAAAAACTTTTAAGAACAATTTATTTTTCTGTTACGGACACAAATAAAGAAAAGAAATTTGTGTAAACCCACTCTTGATTTGTATCCGTGTATCCTTAAAATATGAACTTTGTTTTCTTTTTCTAAATTTATCCTCTCATCTTTGCTTATTAAAAGTATGAAAATGTTAACATTTTTTTTTTTTGTCACGGAATTGGGGATACAACTGGGTTGTTTTGGAAAATGCTGTAGATAAAGTGTTGAAAAATTAATAATTGCTACTTTTTTTGTGGAAAAAAGTATTCAATATAACGAAATTTCGATATAACGAATGGACCTTGGACATTATATCATTCGTTATACTGGACCTCCACTGTATTGATATTGTTGTGGAGCAAGTTCAGAGTCGCATCATGTGGAAAGTAGTATACTAAATGGAAGACAGGAAATGGATTTTTATTGATTTGGAGCAGATCTATATCGATCGTTCAATCAGCTTAGATGATAGTTGTTTTTTTTTCGATTTATGGGAAACTTTTGAAAGATCTTGTTCAAGAAATCTGATATCACACCCAATTAAGATTTTTTTAACGGGTTTTGATGCAAGTTATATTTTAAAAATATGTAATTGAACATACTAGAAGATGCTGTTTAAGCTATTGCTAGAAAAAATTGGAGTTTACCTGGTGAGGTTCAATATGATAAAATCAAAAGATCTGCCTAGCAACAGTTTTAAGAACATCCATGAATAAGCCCCAATAATGAAATCGATCATAATAGTAGGTGGAGATGACATAATATTTTTTTATTGAAAATTGTCGGGGGGTTTTGTTAGAGGCAGAAGGGACATCATACTGCATACTAGAAAGTGCTGGCCTAGGTCGCTGGCAATAAATCAACAAATTGCCAACGAAGAGAACCTTTCATTTTTATTTCTTACAATATCATCCTTCCTTAGGCCCTGGCCACGTAGTGAGCGGCAAGCGGCAAAGCGGCTTCTAGTTCTGAATATGCCATTATTGCCATTGCCAAGTAAACTCAAAAAATTGCCGCTCAGGATTTAATAAAAAATAAAACAGAATCTAAATCAGAGCGATATCGCTCTGCCGCTCAGAATTGCCGCTTACCGCTCACTGCGTGGCCGTAACCATACAATCCCATATATTTTTTTTTTTTGCCGCTCAGGATTGTGTAGTTTGCCGCTCTGCCACTTTACCGCTCACCGCTCTGCCGCTCACTACGTGGCCAAGCCCCTACTCGTTAAGCGAATGAGACTAGTTTATATGCCTGTGCTTGCAAGATATTAGATCATATACAAAGTTGTGTTTGAACCATACAAAATTGGAATTCATCTGTTATTACTGAGAGAAACTTATTGCTTGCAACTTTTATCTTTTGCAAAGACTTAAAGGATCATTTTATATGAGACATTTTTCTAAGAGCTACTTTTGTATGTTTAAAAGCCAACTTAAGTGTGGACATAAGACAAAGCAAGGCTGAGAAAAACTGCTTGCAACAATCAACTCTGCAATAAGTTGTTTCTAGTCAGCAACTAGTTGTTTTATGGCCGATTTCACGAAAGGATTTTAATTATTTAAAAAGCCTTTTAGTCTTTAAATGATGTTCTTTGGTTTCCCCAAATGATTTTATATTTAAAAAGATTTTAAAAGCCCTTGTAAATTAAAAGCTCGTTTTTGTCTCATTAAATTTTAAAAGTCTTTGTTAAGCCATTCCAGTCAACAACTGCCGATATTTTGCTGTCAGAATAATTGTCCCTCATCCATAATGCTTTTTCACTTTTTCTCATAGACTTGGCATGTGCGAGGGAAACAACCTCTTTTTTGAATCCAGGGATGTGAGCAAACTCAGTCAAATTAAAATATCCCTAAAATATCCCTTTTCTACATTGGTGAAACTGAAAAATTTTAAATGTCTGATAAAATTTAGAAGGAGTTTAGATAAAAGTAATTTTAGTGTTTGTTTATGAAATTGGCCATTAATCTTTTATCAATCAAGAATTTTAATGTAAAAATTAAAGATTCTTGTTTTTGAAAAGTCAAATTAATTTTTTGTACATATTAAGAACTGTCAAAAGTGCGATTTCGAGTTTCGACAAAGCTTGCTTAACGTTGGGCAAACGTTGGGCCGGATTACCGCATCAGTTTTCCAGTAATACGTGACCGTGAGTTTAGCATTACCGCTAGCGTTTCGAGCAATCTAGTATTCCAAAATTTGAAGTGGTTACTTGTTCACTCGATCACCGATGGCACTCACTCACTCGGTCACTGAAGCGATAATTCGGCCCTTAATTATTTAAGTACATTGATTGAAAAAAAATCGTGTGATTGCGATTTGTCTTTTGACTTTCACGGACTTGGATTTTCTTTGAAGTTGGGACTTTCCTACTGCTATTTTGGGTTCTTTCCACTATCTCACGATTTTATTGCGCGAAATTACGATGCACGCATAGCTAGTGCAGGCTGCATTTTTCTTTCTTATGCTTTTCTAAGTGTACTGATAAGGCTTTTATTACCTACATAGCTCTTGTTGCACTTTTAAATTTGGAATGGGGTATGAAATCTCGAAAATTCAAATCTCGCATTCGAAATCTTGCATTATGAAATCTCGCAATTACAAAATCTCTTTCTAAGAATATCGCTGTTACAAAATCTCTGAAACTAAAAACTCGTGAATTAAAACCTCACAAAATTTAATTGCATTGCTACAGTTAAATATTTGATATTAAAATATTTATTTGTTTGCAATGCAATTAAATTTTGCGAGATTTCCTTACATCTGCAATATAAGCCGAGTGCGATGTGAATTTGCAAAATTTTGACTTGCCAGATTTTGATATGCAAGATTTTAAGTTGCGAGATTTTTGTTGACATTTGCAAGATTTTTTGGTGCGAGATTTTTAAATAAAGAATTTGTAATTGCGACATTATGAAAAGCAGGATTATTAGTTTACGAGATTTAGTTTTTCGAGGTTTCAAAAAAAATTTAATGTGAGATTTTGATTTGAGATTTGGGTTTGCGAAATTTCGTATCGTTCCTTTCAATTTGCCCGATCTATATCAGTCATTCGCCTATGTGTCTACATACCATCTTTTCATCAAAATATATACAATAAATCTCTGTTCGCATTTTTTAAAAATATTTTTTTATATTTTTCCAAATTTTCATTATCAGTCATGTTCAAAGCTCACTAAGTAACAATTTCGAAAGGAATTTCTTACGGATTTCTTTTTCGTTATCTGTTAGTTTTCATACGCATAGAGGAAACTTAGTTGCCATTAATTTTTAGTTCAATGGTGAGAAGGGCAGGAGGAAAGAGGGGAGAACAAAATCTCCCCGGTCGAGGATTCGAAGAGATTTTTTGACATTTCCTTTCACATCAAGGTTTAGGTGTGTTCAACCAATAGACTTTCAAAGGAAATTTCAAAAATTACCTGGTTTCCTCCTACAAGGTACAAGAGATTTTTAGATTAAAAGAAAATGTCAAAAAATCTCCAGCAACTTGTTTCTTCATGTGAAAGGGGACATATTTCGCAAGCTTCGTTGCTCTAAAATAATTATTTTCGAAGTTTTGCAAAATGTAGAGTTTGAAAAAGTTTTGCAAAACGGTCAAAACTGTTTTTGAAATAGCAAATCAAATTACATTAATCATATTTGACGTGTAGCTAAGCAAAAACTTATTTAGGACTTTGTTTATTTCTGTTTTACAGACCCCTCAAGATTAAGGATTTTAACAGACAGAAACAATTTTCGAAATTTCATGCTTCCTCGATCTGAATCAAGAATCTCAATATGTAAAATGTAGAATTGATAAAGCTTTTAATTTAATACCATTAAATTCTTAACAGTTTGCATGAATTTTTTAATTTGTAAGTTTATGACCACATTGCGAAATGATAGCTTTAACTATTGCAAAGTGATAAATTGTTGGACATTTACAAGATATATCTCACCAAACACAACCAAATTAACTAAATTACCATAATTTCTTATACTAAAGCTTGAACGACTATACTATCTTAACATTGCGTTTGGAATTTAAGATCACTCTACCTACGATCAAGTGGATTTTCAGTTTCATACAAAATTTAACGATCTCTCTAATACGAAATCTTGTCCTGCCTCAGGGGATGGCATATTAGGCTTTAAGTTGATATATTTTTGTTATTTGACTTACACTTACAGCAAAGTTTATGTAATGCCATCATACTTAAATTGAATCTTTTCATTAGAGAGGTTTTAAGAGAAGATTGCCATGAGGACAGATAATATTTGATCGTTTAAAAAAATATCATTTATATTTATTAATCGAGGTTAAAATAATAATAATTGAGTTATTTATGTCTGGTTAAATTGAAATATATATCAAAGAGTTATAATAGTTTATGGGCATATGTGAAGTCAATCGTATAACTAATCCTTCACCTAATGCTGAATTTGTATTACATTAAATGAAGTTTTTTAGAGTCTTACTATTAAGCAAGAAGAACTTAGTTAGTTTTGAAGCATTTGTATTAAAAACGTGTTTCAATCAATTTAAGAAAATATTTCTTTTTTGTCATTAAAGTGTCAATGTAACGAATATTTTGAAGACATTTCCATTTTTCGAAATGCGAAGATAAAATAACTTTTTCGAGAGTCTATATATATGACCTCGGACTCGGAACCTTGTTACTAAAACTCACAACTTTTCAAATTTTTGATTTCATATTCGAAAATTCTCATTCCTCAGCCAAGTCAAAGAACTCCATCCAACACACATATTACGCAAGGCCGCATAGGATACAATATATACCAAGAGATGGCTGCTGGCGTACAAACACAATATAAAACCTGCTACCCAGTTAAAGTTTGTTCCTCTCGAAGTTTTTTTTATTTTACTTAACTGGCGCACAAGTGAAAGTCCTTCCTAGCTCACCTTATCCGATGGAAAATCTTTAAAAAAAAAAATGAAAAAACAGTTTCAGACCACAAAAGCTGGCCAACTTTCGCTCTTTTCGCATCAAATTTAGAAACATTCGAATCGACACCGGACCAAGCGCGCTTGCCGTTCGAGCCAATCCTTTATCCATTCAGGTGGTTCCTTCCATTTAAAAGATACACCACATGCCATTAAATCACTTTTGCCAGTAATATTATTTGTTTTCGACAGAACGCACATTAACCATCACTCACGTTCCGAACAAAAACCACACATGAGGTCTTGGGGCGCAGTTGGAATTGCAAGTTAAAAAAAAAACTTGCATCACACAGCTCTATATGTGGCTTCTGTTTTGGGAAGGGGACCGGCCAATCAAGAGGGCATTGATTTATGTGTCTTTTCGTTTGGTCTATTGGTTGCATCAAATGCATTGCATATTGGCATCGTTATTCTATAAACCGTTATTATGATCGTTTTTACTATACAATATGGAGATTTATTGTGCAGTTATTGAACTTAAAGCAGACCCCGCAAGCACATCTAATCGTGTAACCAAGTAGATAAATCTACACTGAGAAAAATATAAGTGACTTTTTTAAACATATCAATTAGTTAAGTTTTTTTATTCTGATGGAAAATTTTGGCTTGCAAATTCATCACGGTTCCTGCAAATAACACGCACACAGAAATGGTTGTGAGTGGTAAGTCACTAGACCCTGTTCTTCCCGAGCTGTCGCTACACCTTATTTATTTTTAGCCTTTTCACTTTGAACAATAACAAGCGTATATATTAGATTTCTTAAGACGGTTGTGTAGTTAGACAGTGTTTCAATTGTGTAAATGTGTAGTTGGAAATGTGCTTTATTAAAAAAATAAGGTTGCTTTAGTCAAGCAGCCATGATCAAAATAACCGATCCCAGTTTGTTGAAAATGTCTATTTATAACTTTTGTTTATGTTAGAAGGATGTCTAAAAAGAGACAGGGTTTACAAATACAGACTTTAAAATCGATCCAAATGTTTTTTAATAAATTTTTAAATTAGAGGACTGGCTAAAGTTAAAAAAGGTTTATAAATACGAACTTTAATGGAGAAAATATCAATTTTCTGAAAGATATTTTGAAATACAGTATTACTGCAAGCCAAGGGCATTAAACAAAACAATGATGGTCCTAGCAATCTACTACATTTTTATTTCAAATCAACTACCAATTTGTATTAGAATCAAGTTTCGCATTACAAAAACCAACTATTTCCTCTGTTTATGTCTTTTCCTGAGTGTAGCTGTCTACACTTATAAGTTCGTTAGTTCGATCATCAAAAAACGAACGCGTCTACTTAAGCCTTTCTTGCATTTGGTTCAAAGTAAAACCAACAACAACATCATAAAAAACTGCATACCTTTCGTCACTGAATGTCTGGTGCTGATGTTAAAATCGAAAGTGATCGAGATTGTTACGGATCGGATAGATCGAATAAATCAGGTGGCACAAGGTATTTCATTGCAACGCGACGATGCGACGCACGACGCAAAGTGGTAATGAATGCGAGAGGTTAGCTATAGTGGCTTACCACCTCGCATATTATTCGTAGGTGTCTGTATATATATTTTTGAAATTGATATCGGGGGCTCACTTGCTGCTGCTGCTATGAGTTGTTTGTTGGCTAACATCGCAGAGGTTGTAACGTCTAGTATAGTCAGTAACAGCATCAGGTTTTGGTCTTAATTGAATGAGCACGTGAGCGGGCCACTTATGTCATTTTTAAACAACAAAACACTTCACCCACGATAATGGAGTTGGTTTTGACGCAGAAGTTATTTTTGTTGTCATCTATCTATAACAATTTTGGCAGCACAGAGGTTTGATTGATTTGGTGCAAGAGGTAATAAATTGATCAATTTTGAGTGGCAATATAGATGGAATTAGTTTAATATATACAATTTGTATTTTGACAAATTTTTTGATCGATAGATGTATATGCAATTTGCATGCAAGACTTGTTTTGTATACCTAACAATTTGCATAACAGGGATATTAGCTGTATTTTTTCAACTCGGTATTTGATTGGATTTACTGTAATTATAAGAAAACTTTTTTCATTTAATTTCTGATCGGACTCCTGTTTATACAAATTATCTAGTCAATTTTAAACTGACAAAACCTGTCAAAATGTTCTAGTCCAAAAATATTTAACATTTGATTTTTCTTCATTAGACGTTTTTCTTCTATAGCTCCGAGCATACAACTGAGTTGTCAAAAAAAGATCTGTGTTTCTTTTTTAGCTCTAAGCACTCAGAGCGCTTAACTTGTGTTTCTTTTTTAAATCAGAACTAGCTCGGAGTACGCTCCATGAGCTCAGAATAAAAAGACCGAGCGAATGGAGCAAATAGCTGAGCGCAGCCAACTTCACTCTTATTACACTCATTTCAAGTGGACGCGTTCGACACATCAATTTCAGTTCACAATTTTGAATTTTTCGAGTATTGATTGGCCAGCTGTCTGATGAAAATTAAGTCATTACTTAATTTTGGTGAGTTGAACGCATCGCAATCGTATGACAGTTCAGAGCTCAGAGGTGTTTCAAAATTATATCGGAGAGCTCTGGTTATACTCTGCTCAGAGCTACCTCCGATAGCTTGAGCTCTACTCCATGCTTTGCTCAGAAGAAAAAAGAAAAACGCCTATTACGAAAAAAATTGTTATTTGATTGATTGATGACGGACGTCATTGGCATATATCTGCAAGAAAGTGCCCATGTTCTGTCATTTTTCACAATGGAACATAATTTAAGGCTGCGGTTTCTCTTTAGGCGAAAAGGAGAATGGGCATAATTGTATGAGTTGCATCCCATCGTTGTGACACTTTATGACTTATATCATTGGAAAGGTTTCAATGAATATTTTTTTTGTATGGGAAAAAAAGGGAAAATGTTATTGCCCATAGCAACTGTTACACTGCACTTAAACTCTTTCCCTGCACAAGATGAGTCTTTAACGCAGTAAAACTTTCTGAACTATGTTACTAGAATGGTCTTAATGAGTGCTATTGTTTGTTGTATGGGCGTAAATCTAAATCTTGTGCAAGGGAAGTGAAAAAGCCCATAATAAGCGTAGCACTGCCCTGTAACTCTTTCACAAGTTGCGTCCCAAAAGTTGTAACACCTTCTGAACAATATCACTCGAAAGATCTAAATAAGTACCTATCTATTATTTTGTATTGTCAGGGCATTAGCCTGCATCTCGTGTGCAGGGAAAGTGTTATAACCCAACAACTGTGATGAGCGTTAAAGCGCACTGCAACAGTTATTGGGTTATTTTAGTCATGTGGAATTAATTTTTTGAAACTTAATAAAGTAAACAAAAAGTTGTGTAACGTATTCCGATTCACTAAATTGCCGTCTAATTTCCAATGATCGATCCAGTATGATTTCCATTATTTTTTATATCTTCTTCTATTTTTCTTATAGATAAAGTCTGCAAAAGTTCAAGATTCAATAATAAGCAACGTTTCCCACTCCATGAGCCAAGAAAACTTACATAAATTAGAATTCAGCTGCCAATATATAGGTAGTTAGTTATTCACTCTTAACCTAGCTAAGGTATAGAGTCTAATTTTCATATAACGGCCGACGCGATGTTAAGCTTCAAGAAATTCCACTTTAAGAACTCAATTTTCTGTCCATGTCCGCCATGTTCGTGTGTCGTCTGGCGACCGTCACCGTTGTCGTCCGTCATCATCGTCATTCAAGCGACGAAAGTAGGTGACAGAAAATCAATGAAACACATACTCACGTCACTATAGCAATATTATGTGGTGACCAAGTGACCACCCGCTCGCCGTGCATACGAATGATAGAGAGAACTCTCAAACATCAAACCAATACAGTTTCTCACAATAAAAATCAAATGCGGAAGCAGAAATAAAAAATTAGAAAAAAAAATATGTGTTAAGAGCTTAAACTACTGCGTTCATATTTTTATCTTGCAATAACAACAAGTTAGTTGATTGAATTAACTTGTCCTACAAGTTCCACGGGGATACACATACCACATTTTAGAAATTAATATCAATCTTGATCATCAAATACTCACAATCAATCGAAGAAGAAAAAGAATTTCATTGAGAATCGTTAGATCGTGTAATAGCCATTCCGACGCACACTCTAGATCACTTTGGTCTAGTCCAAGTACAAGTCCAAGTACAAGTCCAGTCTTATCCAGATGTCAAAATGAAAGATGACATGAAAGACGACATCGTTGACCAAGAACAAGAAGTAGACGACGACGACGCACCTTTAAAAGCTTCATACCAGGCTCCAAAAAAAGGAAACAAGAAATGTTACCACAAAATGAATCTAAGAACTGGAAATACCCATGGATGATTGAACAGGAAATGGGCTGCAAAGATTGTCTATACATATAGAATCTAGATATTCCTTATTGGGATTGTGATATTGCTCAATGGAATGTCACGATGACACTTTTTTTTCTTTTTATTTTCTTAGAAGTTGGTCAGTGGTTCGAATTTTGCCCGAGAGTTGAACAAACAGGTAATTGCAATTGATTTGAGTTGCAATCGCTATATATTCGTATGTAGGCTTGAATTGATGATTGGTTTGAAGAAATCAGGTGAAATATGACAGTAAGTGGTGATGAATGGGATTTTTTCCTTAAATTCAACTTTTATTTATAATTTTATTCAATGGTAAAACAAGATTTACATTATAGAGTGTTGTTTTTTTGTCATATTAGAAACTGATCAAAAAATAAAAATGGATGACAACAAAAGAATGTCCTGAAAAAAAAGGTGTTGCCCAGTAAAA
Source organism: Dasysyrphus tricinctus (assembly GCA_963921185.1). Lineage (NCBI taxonomy): Eukaryota > Metazoa > Arthropoda > Insecta > Diptera > Syrphidae > Dasysyrphus > Dasysyrphus tricinctus. The sequence continues at coordinate 7,830,000 of OY992533.1, forward strand.
ATTTCAAAATCACAATATTGTTCGATCGCCAAAAATTTCACCCCGCACATTAGATGCGAGTATGTGAATTTTTTTTTCTGAAAACTCGTGAACCAGTTCCAACTTCCAACTTCTAGAGAAATAAAAGGTGCTATCACAACTTATTCGACGATGAAGGATCTGCCTTTGCAGTTATTTCTTGAATTATTTAAATTTTGTCAACATTTGTTTGGGTAAACAGACTAAATATTCCATTACTTCAAAGGAAAATTGAATGAAGACTTTCTTTTAAACTAAAGTTGGTCAGATTTCTAGCGATGTTACCATTAAGTTGACAGAAATTCTAGATAATATAGTAAGAATTATTGGGTTGCAGTATACTGCCTATAATAGTGAATGCGTACAGCGGAGACAGAACAGCGAGAAGTGAGTATCGAGCAAGGACAAGAGAGGAGAAGAAGGACCTGTGTAGAAAGAAGAGGGCATGCGCACATCAAGGAAATCGAAGGGTCTCGCGACTGAAACAATACCGGAAGTTAATAAAAAGCCAAGCACTTGGCTGATAGCTTTAAGACCGGAACGCTTTGATACAGCGAAGGCAGCCTAGTCACCGAAGCATAGGGAATAGTTGATGTATTTAAGCAACCCATCTCCAGTCAATGAGAAGACCCAGTTCTACCACTTACTATAAAAAAGATAGACTTAGCTATAAAGAAGATTAAGAATAACAATTTTACCCGATCTGAGGGTTCAGTAGCAGAAGTATTCAAGTCCGGAGGGAATATGTTGAAAGGGTGCATGCATCACAGCTGTGTCGCCTGATATTGCAAAATACTCGATGGAGGGTGCAACCAGGTAAAAGCTCCTCCGCACTTATCCAAACATGTACAGGGTTTCTTCAAAGAGATGCGCTATAATGTGATTTATTCAATCTCGTGTCCCTTAAATGCTAAGGATAAGCCGGTAGTATGGGCTCATGGCTCCCAAAAGGTCATTAAAGATACTTCCACGGCAATTTAAAATAGGCAAACTTCTTCAAGTCTTCAAGTAAACGAGGACAAGACCACCAAACAATGAAACATATTACATCTGGCTAGGACCGAACGTGAATGTTGATGGGAACAAGTTCGAAGAAGCCAAGGAGTTTATCTACCTGGGAATAAACGTTTATTTATTTAGTGGAGTTACCTTACTACAAACCGGTGCTTTCGGCTTGGCGCAACAATATGGTTTCAAAATCCCTAACACGAAAGACGAAGTGCAGTTTCTATAAAAACCTTATACTGCCAGTTCTGCCCTTTGGCGCCGAGTCCCGAGTGTTGGGCGATAAGCAGAAAGGGATAGCTGATACTGGGCTCTTTATATTTGATCGTGGGTGCGAGTTTCAAGACCAAAGCCTTCGCGGACACCAGAAAACTTAGTCAAGATGACTGGAAGCACGGTACTCGGGATCGTAGAGGATGAGAGGCTGCCGTGTCTCAGGCTGTGACTTTTCATGGATTGGGACCTGGATAAGGAAGTTCGACAACTATAGATATCTTCAATACCTTAATAGCCTATTGAATAGACCGGAAATGAGAGGTATAAAGGAACAATTACGTGCAAGGGTTTTTATTATTGAATATGTTTGTTTGGCTCATAAGCATGCTTAAAACCAAAAATGCTACTAAATTCACCCATGCGTTTCTGAGAGAATTGTCACACTGGCCACTTTTCAGTATTTTTGGTATAGCTCGAAAAATAAGCGGAGTTTGACAATTTTACATATAATACTTTTTGTTCAAAATTAAATTTTCTATTGAAATGGATAGTTCAAAAAATTTTACGAACAAATTTAAGCAGGAAAAGTTAACAAAAACCAAAAAAATTAAAAAATCAAGGATATCTAAATTTTTTAATAAATTGTGCATAACTTTATAACTTTATTGAAGCAAAGATAGGGTCAAGACATGCACAGACAAAACAAAGTAGAGACTAAAGGCCTTAATATGGCATGTTCAAAAATTAATATTTGTTCAAAATTGACAGAGATATTCCCATTCAAACCTTATCATTTCTTATAATTTTTCTCAGTTTTGGCCCGAAAGTCCCTTTTTCGGTACAATATGGCAAATTTCACTTTCGTAAAAATGTTCGAAATCAAAATTTTGATATAATATGACATTAGAACTATAAAGAATTTATAAAAAGGATGTAAGTTCGCAATTTCGTTTTTCGGCTGTTTTTAAATGCGTTCAGGCCTACAGACCGAACGGCTGGTCCGATTAACATAAGATTTGGTATTAGGTGCTAGGAACGTTAAATTTGTCATAAAACACAAAAAAAAGGCTTTCGGGCAAAAACTGCGGAAAATGATAAGAAATGGTAAAGTTTGAATGGCTATATCTCTGTCAATTTTTAAATAATATGGCTTTTTTAACATGTCATATTAAAGCCATAAGACTCCAGTTTACATTGTTGTTCCTGAGCGTATCTTTGCTCCGAAAAAAGTTATGCCGAATTTAGAAAAAAATTTAAAAATATTTGATTTTTCGATTTTTTTTATGTTGGTTTTTGTTTACTTTTCCTGCTTAAATTTTTTTTTAGGAATTTTCCTAACTATCCATTTCAATAGAAAATTTAATTTTGAACGAAAAGTATTATAAGTAAAATTGTCAAATTCGGCTTAGTTTTCGAGTTATATTAAAATACTTAAAAGTGGCCAGTGTGACCATTCTCTCAGAAACGCATGTGTGAATTTAGTAGCATTTTCGGTTTTAAGCATGCTTATGGGCCAAACAAACATATTCAATAATAAAACCCTTGCAAGTAATTGTTCCTTTTTAAAAGGTCTATTCAATAGGCTATAAACTGCTTTTGAATGAAGAAGTTATCTAGAAAGAATCTCTCGAGTATCCTCGAAGTCTCTTATTTATGTAGTTCTTGCACCTGCATTGTTTAAAGATAGGGTTTAAGGGTTTGAAAGTTTTGAAATTTGATGAAGCTCAAAAGTTAAAAATCTTGGACACTTTTCACTTAACAGCACGGTTGCCAACATTATAAGAACTAAATTGTGGAGATCTACGAAGACTTTTGCTTTTAAACGGTACAAGGGATCAATCTTTACCTTCAAAACGCTCTATCACGACCAAATTTTTCTTTGACTTTCAACAAATTTTAGAAAAGTGAGCTTATAATTCCCAGTTTCCATTACTTGCACCCCAGTCCCCTGATACCACAGCCTTCATTGTAAGGTATCACAGCTTATTGTGGCCCGTAATATCCATGACTCTTAATTTCTTGACCCATTTCCCATGATTATATTAAATTTTAAACAAATCAAAATCATTTAAGGGTCAAGTTGAATCCCAAAATGTCAATAAATTTGAGGTTTCAAACAATCCAATCCCATATCTTTTGTGTCAATTCACAACAAAGAAAGAAGACAAATGAATAAAAACCTTTACCCAGCAGCAGAACGCTCATAATGTGATGGTCTTGACACAATTTTTTTTTTTAATTTTTCCATTTCAAGTTATTTAGCTTGAAGCATAAAAATGAAAGTGACTGTGCACTGCATATAATACCTATCTACGCGCTCCCATATAATCATTATCCGACAGAACCTACATAATTTATCATCTCAAAACAAAACGAAAAAAATCATAATATGAAAAATTCCTCCTCTGTCATAAGCACGCAAGCAATAAATCACAACAAATTAAGCTCACGTCACATCAAACAACTTGAATATAAAACCGCCATTTTTGTTTACCCCCCTGGTTTCACTCACCTACGACAAATTGTTTTTGAAACCAAAAACAAAATATGATCCACGATTTGACTGTGAATATTTTAAATAAAAAAAATAAAAAAATAAAAATATTTATCGCTCACGCTCTCATTACGCAATTAAAACAACAACAACAAAAAGAACAAAAAGTGAAATTTGCATAAATGAATGTGTTCAGTGCAGTAGGTAAGGTAGGTATGTTGCACATGCAAGCATAATAATATTTTCTCATATGTAACGGTAATCATTTTGTAGTAAGTGAAATGCGATGCGCATATTTATGTTTCCATTCCAATGAACCAAACAAAAGTTTCAGCCAATTTTATTGACCAGAGTGTGTGGTTTCAGAACATTTTTCATCCAAACCTAAAATGATGACTGTCAAATAATAATGACATTCGCAGACATTATTTACTGCCTGTCACCTGTCAAAAAATCGTGTAAGCCTACATCAAATTTTCTGTCAATTTTTATGATGATTGCCACTTTGAGCAAAGTTTTGGTGTTAAATTGCGCAAACTTTCACTTCAAGACAAGTGGACATTTAACAACTTGACTGTCAAAACCCGAAAGGGATCAATTTAAGAAACAACAAAAAAAAGATGAAGTACTGCAGTTTGAAAGAGAAACCAGGCTGCGCCCTGGCCACGAGCCAAATTAAATTGACCAAGTGGTGAGGAAAATGAGAAGAGGCATAAGAGGTGGCAAACGAAATCGACTCTCCAAGGGCAGGGCATGGTTCGTTTAGTGATGACGGTCAATTGTGTATAATGGCTGAGTCTGCACTTAAAGGTACGTCCACAATTCCGGTCAAACTCCCAGGAGAAAGCTTCATATTTATATATTTTTTGCAGACAATTTTCCAAAGTCAACATTTTATTTTAAAGGTTCGAGTATGACTGTTTCCTACAAACAGAATCTGAGAAATAATAATAATGTTTGGGTATATAGGAGGCGTGGCAGGGAAATTTATTTATCGAATGGTTGATGGTGAGGTAAGATAATTGATAAGAGAGTTAAACTATTCCACAGAAACAGAAAATAAAATTGAAACGAAGAGTCACAGAGTGCATCTCGGGAATGTATAGAAATTATGAATTCGATTTGGTTGGTTTGGTTTCGGCTATTTCAGTATTTTTTTTTAAATTTGTCTGTGCAAGAGTATACAGTTACAGTAATTGGTATTATGTTGAATTATAAATATGAAAAGTTTTCAAAGTGGATTTACAGAAAAAGGTAATTATTGTCGATTCCGATTGTGTACCGGTACCGGACATATGTAGATATTGAACATTAGAATGAAGAAGACTTTCAAAATTTTAACTTATTCAGTTGTTGGAAACTTAACATCAGCTAAAATTATTTACCTTTATATTTTGTTGATCGAAGTATGTATTCAATTAAAATGAATAAATTTGACTTACCTGGAAAGAAAAAAAAAAATAAGATTAAATAAAATTAATAATAAGGTGTTTTTACAAAAGTTTAAGAAATTAATGCAAACTTATAGGATAGATTTCTATTCTCTTTACCAAATATAGGAATATATCTATCGCTCTCCCATTTATTCACAAAAATCACATTTCTCATCTCGAATTTTAGCATTTTAAATCTTTTAAGAATAGATGGTAAGATTTTTGTATTAATAAAAATGTTTGCAATGTCAAAATTTAGTAGAAACTTCTTTTAAAATAATAGACTGCCTTTAATGTTGGATTTGCAATTTTACACCTGACAGTTCCCACAAAACTATAGGTATAACTTTTGAAGTTGACAGATTCCTAAAGCTTTTTATTACTTTTGTAAGTATCGTCTCGGTGTCGTTAAAATTTCGCTGAATTTTGGGGGTAGAGCTATGTTTTGACATCTTAAGCACTTCCTAAAAAGTTCCCTTTTTACTGTAATGACATTTTTCAACATCTCGCCTGAGTAAAATAGGTAATGAACTTGTTTGTGCATGTTTTCCTTTAAATCTGTTTCTTCTTCGAAAAAACATTTACGGTTGTTGAAATATTTACAAAAAAAATTGATATTATTTGTCCCTTTTACAGTACAAAATCAAAAGTCAAACTTTGACACGCTATAACTTCAAGATAACTAAACTTATAGGCCCTGAGTAATAGATCCAAATCTAGCCTAAAGTCTACTTTAACAAAGACATCCGTAGAAATAAAACACAAATTTCACCACTAAATGCTTAGAAGCACCTCAAGCTTAAAATGATCCAATTTAAGCATTTAGAAGTGAAATTTGTGTTTTATTTCTACGGATGTTTTTGTTAAAATCGACTTTAGCTAGATTTGGATCTATTACTCAGGGCCATAGAGTTCGATAACAGCTCATTTTTCAGGTAATTTTATTCTTTAAATGTCTGGAGATTTTGTTGTAAAAGAACATTCAATGGGGTTGTTGAATAAAAACAAAATCAAGTTCTTTTCCAAGATGGCGACCTCACACTTACCCCGGGCACCCCAAAAACTTAGTTTTATAATGAGAGATGGAGCCATTTTAAAAAAATTTTGTTACTAAATTTGCTTCACAACGAAGTTCTTGCACGATTTTTTCTTAATTCAAATTTTATGAGAAAAGTATATATGTATCTTTTTTTTTTCGTAGAATAAGGTAGATAAAGCTAAGTAAAGATTTCATAGGTGAAAAAAAACTACATGCAGGTATTTTTTATGGGAGCGATTTTTGCGCAAAGCAATGTCACTGATATTCATCTTTGACGAATATTTTTGTTCTCACAGAGCTTACTTTTTTTTAAAGAACTGTATATTTATTTTACAGATAGATACATTTAATAAAACTGATAGTTTTCGAGAAATTAAGAAAAACTGAAAAAAGATTTTTGCGGGAAGTCGCCGCCGCCGCGTCGGTCGCCCAGCAGATGGACAATAATGAGGCTAGTTCAATCTTTTTCCGAGCGTGGGAGAGCCGCCCGAAGGAGTTCCCATCGAAATCCTTCCGTTCGGTATACCCGAATCAATTGCTGCTGTAGCTACTGCCATATACGATACTCCAAGAATGTTCACAAGAAATTTGTCTGCACGTTTGGGTATCAGCAGAAAAACGTTGCAGACAATATTGCATATGGATTTGAACTTGTTTCCCTACAAATTACGATCAAACTAAACACTTCAAACTTTCCAGTGTGCTTGGAATTTAAAAAGCTGCTAGACGAGGACCAAACCATGTTAAATGGCATTTTTATGTCGGATGACTCCCACTTCAGCTTAAATGGCAATGCTAATAAGCAAGACTTTCGAATATGGTGTGAGTCGAACCCACAAATCCTGTATGAAATTAAACTTCATCCAGATCGGGTTGCAGTGTAGTGTGCAGTTTCCTCACGCTGCATTGTCGACTCATACTTTTTTGAAGAAAACGGACGCAACGTAACGGTCACAGGTGAACTTTATTTAAGAATGCTGAGGGAGTTTTTGTACCCACAACTACGCCAGAAGAAAGTTCCTTTAAATTCTGCCTGGTTTCAACAAAATGGAGCAAGTCCCCATGTAACCAGGTTGTAATGGCAGAATTGCAACGAAAATTTCCCAATAAAGTCATTTCCAGAAACTCTTCATTTCATTGGCCTCCCGGTCTCCAGACCTGACTGCATCAGATTTTTGTGGGGTTATTGTAAACAGGAAGTCTACAAGACAAAACCAACAATTTGAACACCCTTTAGCAATCGATTCAAACAATAGCAATCTCGAGGTCAACTCTTCAGTCGGTTATGGATAACTTTTTAGTAAGATGCCGCACATGTGTCAACGAGCGTGGAGGCCATTTAAACTCCATTATTTTTAAGAACGATTGAAAATATTTAATACAATTTTATTATCTTTTGAACCGTGTACACAAAAAAATTAAGACAAACATCCTCCAAGAAAAGTTATTCGAGTTTCTTAATGTAGCAATATTTATCAGCCTTCCTGTATGGTAACTGTGTTTTTTTGTATATTTTCTAAGCTGTCAAAAAACAAGTAAAATAAATAAGAAAGTAGAAATTATTTTGTTAAAATTGTACCTTCCAGATTTAGGAATTCTAATAAACGTTATTTCAAGGCAATTAAAATATTGAAGCAAATTTAATTAAACAAAGACATAGGTATAGGTGCAACTATTGGACAGTTTGACAAGTCGGTTTGACGTGTTAAATTCTCCATCATCAACGATTGACAGTTTGCTGTGGTTTTTGGACTGGCGGAGTCATTGGGTAATAATTTATAGAATGTGATACGGACGTAAGCGATGTTTTTTCTGCAGAAGAAAATAAAAAAAGAGACCAACAAAATTTCTAAAAATCTTTTATTAAAACATAAAAATCAGCATTCAGCTTACCCTAAATTTTGGGCAATATTAACTAAAGTTCATTGTCAAATAGTCCCAAACTAAATCGCCCCAAACTAAAAAGTGCCAAATCACCTAAACAATATTTGAGTAGTTCTAATTTTCTTTTTTAAGAATTCCAACTTAAAGCCCATATTAAGAAAATTAATATGAAAATTAATTTAATGACTTGAACTTGGTGAATTGGCGTGGCATTTTCATAAAAATGGTACAAATGTCAGATTACTTTGTATGTTTTGGTCGATCAGCAATAGATCATTTTCTGAATTTGGATAAAACATTAATGATCCAGCCATCAAAGCAAAAAATAAGGGTCAACCAGGGAGTGAGAGATAATAAGCTGGAAACTTGTATTCAACTTCATTTTGGCGATCTTAAAGTTGTCTGAAAAATCTCTGAAATGAAAATCTCGTGTCTGTAACGTAAGTTACACTTATCTCTGTTTCTATAGCTCCAATAATGTTAACATCATCTATTATCAAAATTGTAGAGCATACAATTTTCGAGAAATGTTCTCCCAACTATTTTTGAATTCGCTCAACCGCAGGCCGTCTTTGAGATAGAAAGACAAAACATGGAATATTCAATAGCCTCAGACTCACACTGCCAAAAATCATGGTTCCTAAAACTCAATTTTTGTATCCAGCGTCTTTGTCTTGTGGTTTGTCAATATTTGCATAATTGTACCGTCACTTTTATTCTCACACAATTATATTGTACAAACAAAATAAAAACCAAAACCTAAAAATAGAAATTGTAACAATTTTTCGTCACAGTTTGTTTTGAAATTCAAAACAACTATCTCAAAAATACATCTCTATCTTCCACGCTATTGCAATAAGTAGTTCCTCTTATCATAATTGATTCATGCTAATGCAAATGCAAATTGATGATATTACTAACACCTTCGTTGAATGACTTCATTGAAAACAAATCTACGATACTATAAAAATTGAATAGAAAATTCAAATTAACCTACCACCACAAGTTGTGATTGCCGAATCCGGAAAACAATTTTTCTACTTTCAAGTTGTGCATTTCTTCATTTCAAATTGCATCGCGCAGTCTTTTGTTATTATTTTCTTATTTTTTTTTGTTATTTTTTGAAATATAAAAAATTTACATTGAATTTGCATTTATTTCAAGTTACAAGTTCGACTTTCTATACCGTTGCATGCCCTGATATGCAATTTTATTGTCTGTGGCTAAGAGTGCTACGGATTTGGTCAATGTCTGCAATAAAATGACACCAATGGTTAATTGAGACTGAATCGTAACACAAATTAAGTTACATAACTTCACATTTTGTGTATCTGACAGCTGGGTATTAGCTAGGTCTTAATTAAATTGCATCTTTCGATAAATCCTAAACGTAATCTAAAAATAACAATGCGGATTATTGGTATGGCTTGACGATTTTATGTAATATACAAAAAATGTGGGAAGGTATTTTGATTAATTAAATTCGGACACACGATGTAACCGACACACGATATCTACCTACATAGGTGGGCCCGATCCGTTGTCGCGTCGCGTCGTCGGCGTCTACATGGTCGTCATCGCCATTCCCATCGGTATCGTCATCTTGTCTGGGTCTGGTCTTGAGACTAAGGCAAATCATTGAAGCTGGTGCAGACCATGGATTGAATATCGATGCGGATGTGGTTTGTCGTCGGTCGGTCTCTATCCATCATGGTAGGTAGAGTTGGGTTGTTAATTTAACGAAATTCATTAACATTTCTGTCAAAAGGGTTTTTGGAAAATATTATGATGGGAAAACTGTTGCATAATTTTGCAATGGATTTAATTTTAAGTTTGATTTTAGTTTGTTGCTAATTATATCTAACTTATGGGTAATTCTGATCGAATATTGATTCGTGTGATAATTTTTACGTAACCGTGTATTATGTTTTGATTAAGATAAAGATTATTTTTCTTTATCTTTTTGACCAAGTTGATATGAAGCCGGTTTAAGGTTGTTAGATAAGAATTGGAAGACACTTTATAATTACAATTTGGAAAAAGTTTGATATATGGAAAAAATATGTTAATCTAATATTTAAAACCAAGATTCGAAAAAATTTGCGGAAGTGGGACCTTGACAGCGGAGAAGACACACAACTCGACGGAAGTACATTTCAAGAGAATCTCATTTGTATTGTTTTGCATTTGGTGATGTGTTTTTTTGGATACATGTAAAATATCCAGTATGCTCGTATATATTATATTTCGATAGGAAATAAGCTGCAATTATATTCTAGCTACTCGTGGAACCGATTAAACACTAAACATTTCGCGGGATATCACCGCAAGTGAATTCGCAGATTTAATGGAGAGAGATCTCCGTGGAGACGATTTGAGACCGAGTATCGATAAGTTCTTGAAGAAGATGCCTTACGGGGGCTTGCAGAACCGGCCATCCGGAGGTACGTCATGAATACTTCCCGGACTAGAGGCAAAAGCACAACACAGCGTCTATTAACATGGGGAGAATATCTTCCACGCAAGTAAAACTGTTTCAATGGCCATACATGGATGACGCAAATGATGTGAATTTACCATCGACAAGTATCTCAAAGGTACCGACGAAACCACCTAGCCGAAGAAATGTCGCGCTTTTAGACCTGGGGAAACAGGTGTCTATTAAGGAAGGGACTAAATGCAGAAGGCAGAAAGTGGTACCTACTTCTGGTTCCTTTTAGCGGGGATATTCCTGTTGTTTGCCCGATCCACAAGAAAGGCTATCCGCTGGACTGCACCAACTACAGAGGCATCAGTCTTCTTAACATCGCGTACAAGATCATCTCTGCCGTACTTTGTGAACGCCTGAAGCCATTCGTCAACAACCTGATAGGTCCATATCAATGTGGCTTTAGGCCAGGGAAGCTTACGATCAACCAAATATTCACGGCAGATCTTGGAAAAAACCCAGGAGTTTCAAATTGATTCCCACCACCTTTTCATCGATTTCAAGGCCGATTATGACAGCATCTAAAGAGACGAGCTATATATATATAGAGCAATGTCTAGTTTTGGCATCCCTCCCAAACTCGTCCACTTATGCAGTATGATGATGGAGAATACACGCTGTTCCATCAAGGTCGGTAAAGACCTCACTGATTCGTTTGGTGTCAAAAAAGGTTTCAGGCAAAGCGACGCACTGTCATGCGACTTCTTCAATAACTTTCTTCAAAGAATAGTGCAAAACTCTCACGTCAACACTAGAGGCACAATCTTTCAAAAGTCCGTCCAATTAATCGCTTACACTGACGAAATTGGCATAGTCGGACGAACAAATTGTGATGTCAGTGGTGCTTTCGTATGTATTGAGAAGGAAGCCAAGAAGATGGTTTTAAATGATTAAGAGGCAAGACGAAATATATGCTGTCAACAAGAAAGGACACCCAACACCGACGTCTCGGGCAGAACGTCACTAAAGACAGCTGTAATTTTGTGGTGCTCAGAGACTTTTTCTACCTAGGCTCCGCTATAAACTCAGCGAACGATACCAGTGCTGAGATCAAACGAAGAACTACTCTTACTAATCGCTGTTTCTTTGGGCTTAGAAGGCAATTGATAAGCAAAGCGCTCTCTAGAGCAATTAAAGTGTCCCTGTATAAGACGCTTACCATCCCGGTCCTGATATATGATGCAGAGGCATGGACACTGTAAACGGTGGATGACAACGCTTTAGGCTATTCTGAGAGACAAATTCTCTGGGTGATTTTTGGTCCCGTCTGCATAAATGGGAAATACAAATACAACAACGAACTACGAGCTGTAAAGAAACACCGACCTAGCCACAAAAGTGAAAAGCCAACGACTGAGAAGGCTGGGTCACTTAGAGCGAATAGACATCAATGCTCCGGCCCGGAATGTCTTTGAATCCAACCCCTTGGGACGGCTGGCACAGTATAGAGGTGGACAGCGTAACAGGTGGCGTACGAAAGTGGAAGAGGACCTCAACTAACTTGGTGTGTGAAACTGGATACAGCTAGCTAAAAAGAAAAACCAAGCCAGCTGGAAGAAGCTTGTTGGTTGAGGCCCTAATCCACCCCGGACTGTAGGGCCACCTTAAGTAAGTAAGTAGTAGAAGGGATGTCCCCGCAGGTAGAAGACAGAGGATACGAAGAAAAGCATATGGGACAGGGTAAGAGGAAAATTAGCCAAATAATTCATTTACAAAGGCAAGGTGCCAAAAATCCAGGACGAAAGCACATTCATTTGCGAGACCTGAAACAGTGAAAGCCGTAGACGGAAAGCTCTCGAACGCTATTTCAGCCTTGAGCGTCAGAATTACTGACCTGCCGCAGGACTACACTCAGGTCACCTTGAATGCCAAAGACCTATCGTCACTTGAGTGGGTCATTAACTATAAAGGTCAACTGCTGGTGGTCAGCTTTGATGCTGGATCTGTGGAGACAATATTTCATCACCGACTCCTCTACAAGTTTGGCAAGGTGACTGCTTACAACAGTTACGGAAAAAGCAGTCACATCCATCAGACAAGATCAAGCTCAGGGAACTCATCCATGCTCCCACATTTTCTCCATCTTAAACCCAAACCCTAAAAACCTTACCAGCCATACTTGCCTAACCCCCAACAATCTCTCTCCCAAATACTTACCCCCATCAAAAAGTAAACTTCCTTCTTCAAATGTCCCTGGCCATGGCCAATAAGAGATGCAGGGCATGGACCTATCTCCTAGTCGAACCGGCCATGAAGAAGCGCTTCCCACTGAAGAAGAATACCTGCTGGCAGATGATAGTGCCTTTGCCCTCATTTGCTAACAAAAACAAGATGAACAGGCGCATAAGATAAGTACCAGGGTAGCCCAAGTGAACATCCACCAAAAATTGGCAAAATTGGCCGTTCTAGTAAGGAAGTTCACTGTGAACGACTTAGGGTAAGCACTGGTTCAAGAACTGTGGGCCTACAAAGGTCAGGTAAGAGAGAAGACTCACCCAGAACTTGCATACAAATAAGGGGTAACATAAACTTTATATATGTCTTTGAGATTTTATGACGAGGGATTAGGTCTCGAATAGGTCCCAGTCAACATCAAGGACTAGTTGTAGCAGGAGCAGCAAATATTGGTATTGAAACTTTTGAATTCTCCACATTGTTTAGGGAAGGGACACTATTCATAATTCGTCTATTACATATTTCATGATTTTCTCATTTCCCCAATGTTTGCAGTTGCAGACAATGTCACTCGGCAACCTTAGAAAACTGCTTTCAACAAAGAATTTTGGAATCGAGTTCATTGAGCCAGCTATTCTTAAAATGAAGTTAATTCAGCTATGAATACTCGGCAAAATGTTTATTTATAAATAAAAGCTTGGTAACAATCTTCAAATTTTCGAGGCATTCAACACCCAGTTTGAATAAAGATTATTTTGCACACTTAAGTTATAGGTATGCAAATTTTTATGTGAGCTGGGATTCACATAATTTTATACTAAATTATTTAAATTTTCTTGCAAACTTAAAAAGTTTTATAAATAAATAGAAGAAACCCTTGAGCTGCTTCCAAAAAAAAAAAAAATTAACTTAATCCATTTGAAATGCATTTTAACTACAAACACCACTTTGATATACGAATATAATAAAAACATCACCTTAACATTCAATTTCTTGAACTTGGAAAGCCTTGATTTAAAACATTCACTTTTTGATTTATATGTTTAGTCGATAGTTTATGTTGATGTCGGTGTTTAGCGTCTCCGACAATAATGACGGTGATGATGATAATTATCAAAAACTCAAGACCCAGCCAAATCAAATCTCCATCAGCCAGCGAGCAGACACAATTTCCACATTCATAGATGTGCATTTATCTGCATTGCATTGTCTTTTCTTTTTGTACACTTGTGGTACATAGATGCACATCAGTCGGACCTCATCAGACATATAGACAGACAAACAGCGGGAAAGACTCGAACATGACTCTCTTGGTTTTTAACATGCACAATAATTCGCGATAGCAAGTGAAATTTATCGAAAGGTTGGCTTAAGCACAGAATTAAGATATAAAGATGCATATAGCTTAGCCTAAGCTATGTGAGCTCTCACTTAAAAGTTTCTTGAATGTGGAAAAAAGCCCATGACGAATTCTAACGTATTGTAACTTACGGATTGAAATGAAAAAAAAAACTACACTAACAATAAAAAAGAAAATTCCAATAATTTCAATGTTCAATGAAGAAAGTGATTTCTATCTTTTATTATTGTTGTTATTGTGTTTATAAAAAGAGTAAAAAGAAGAAGAAACCGCGTATATACACCTTTCACATGTATGGCGGCTTTGAGCGTCTTGTTGATAAATGGAGAAAAAAACACAAATACTTTCTGATAACACCTTTGGATATTGGATGCAAGAAGAAGAAAAAGAAGCATTTATTAGCAGGGTTGCCAGTTTGATGATTTTCATTGATCTATATGAATTTTAATTTTCGAGAAAGGTTTAAAAATGGGGGCCAGTCAAAATATAAAGAAATATAGGTTATTAAAAAATATGTAAATATATATATCACCAAAACTGCTATGATTGATTGCCAGTTTCTTTTTTCAAATCTCTAATCGTTTCAACGGTTTTTATAATACCCCTTAACAGAATGATGGTGCATTTCAAATTGCCTTAGTTTATCAACAATACGAGGTTTAAGGGCTTAAATGACAAAGTATTTGATTATAAACTTTTTCTTAAAAGTCTAACTAAGACCCGTTTGCTGATACGCAACTTAAGTATTTGTGTTCTACTTAAATGTTATGTTCTCCTTTTTCCTTGCGTAAGCTATCACATAAGCATTTATGTTCTACTTAAATATATAAGTTGCGTATCAGCAAATGGGCCTTAGATTTATGTATATAAAGTTAGCAGGACAGGTTAGCAGGAAATTCATGCTAAAAACTACTCTATCATTAGTTGCTACTTAATTGCGAATTAGTTACGCAAAACAAAATTAATTGCTTTTTTGGTTTGCGAAAAAATGGGTGTCCTGCTAACTTTATATGAACCTAGCAGGACAACTTTATCAAAAATGTAGATAAACGATCCGAAAAAAGTTGGTTGTTGAGAACTAATTAATTGCGAATTAGTTACGCAGAAAAAAATTAATTTTTTGTTTGTTTGCGAAAAATAGGCGTATTGCGAACTTCACGTGAACTTAGCAGGACAACTTTCTCAAAAAAGGAGATAATCGAGTTGAAAAAAGTTGGTTATTGAGAACTAATTAATTGCGAATTAGTTACGCAAGAAAAAAATTTATTGCATTTTTGGTTTGCGAAAAAATGGCTGTCCTGCTAACTTCATATGAACTTAGCAGGACAACTTTCTCAAAAATAAAGATAGTCGAGCTGAAAAAAGTTGGTTATTGAGAACTAATTAATTGCGAATTAGTTACGCAAAAAAAAAATTTAATTGCATTTTTGGTTTGCGAAAAAATGGGTGTCCTGCTAACTTCATATGAACCTAGCAGGACAGCTTTCTCAAAAATGAAGATAATCGAGCTGAAAAAATTTGGTTGTTGAGTATACTAATTAATTGCGAATTAGTTACGCAAAAAAAAATTGTATTGCGTTTTAGGTTTGCGAAAAAATTTGTGTCGTGCCAAGTTCATATGAAGTTAGCAGGACACCCATTTCTTCGCAAGCCAAAAATGCAATAAAATTTTTGTTTGCGTAACTAATTCGCAATTAATTAGTTCTCAACAACCAAATTTTTTCAGCTCGATTATTTTCATTTTTGAGAAAGTTGTCCTACTAAGTTCATATGAAGTCAGCAGGACACCCATTTTTTCGCAAACCAAAAATGCAATTAATTTTTGTTTTGCGTAACTAATTCGCGATTAATTAGTTCTCAGTAATCAACTTCTTTCAGCTCCATTATATTTATTTTTGAGAAAGTTGTCTTGCTAAGTTCATATGAAGTTAGCAGGATACCCATTTTTTCCTAAGCCAAAAAAGCAATTAATTTTTTTTTTTGCGTAACTAATTCGCAATTAAGTAGCAACTAATGATAGGATAGTTTTTAACATGGAAACGTTATATACATCTTAGATTTTGCATTTCTTTCTTAAAGCTCTGCTTAGCGTTTTATTTTGAGTTTGAATATTTATAATTTGTTGGATAGAACGGGCCTTATGATAGGTTATTTCTTGGGGTTCTGAAACACTTTTAATTTTAATTACTATACATTTTTCTTTAATATATTTTGACACGATCACTTGCAGATACCTGAATAACTTTAGCTTAAACAATTATTCGGGTATAAAAAAAAAGATTCTATAAATTTAAATTCAACAAACTTTTGAGCGGGTCTTTCCGGTTCGATTTGTTTTGTATATTTATTTTTTTTGTATTCCAAAAGGTTTGTGTCGAATATGTTAGGTTGATGCCTTATAAATTCTATAATTTTAAACATTTTCATCAACATTAATCGATATAAGACTTTCTATTTGCATTTTATGACATACAATAATAAATAAATTAATTTAGTGCTTAAGGTGGCCAGTAGCGGTGGCGCACACAACATGATTCCAACCAAATAACCATATAGATACTACGAAATCATAAAACTGTTTATTTAATTGTATCTTTTATAGTAGTACAAGAGACTAGGTTAGGTCTATGGTATCTTCCAATGCATACCGCACTTAGAGTCTGCAATAAAGCAAACCAAAAACTCACTTCTTAATCACCATCACACGTAGTATCTTGGAGGCATTAATATGAATGTTATGCCACTTTAAACTACTTTAACCGGATTTTTTTTTGTGAGTTAAACATCTCTGTCTGCCATCAGAAAAAAAGGTGAGTACGACATAATAAAGCGCTTTCAGACTTCAGACTAAGAGGAGATTTTATGACAAACGCAATGCACATGCACATGATGCGTGTGGTGCCATAATCCAAGAAAATGCAATAAAAATAACAACACTTGGATTTTTAAAGAAAAAAAAAACTAAAAGTTCGAAGAGGCTAAAAGTATAAGCCTTCCGTCTTTATGATCATCAAAGATCAAAGGTTGAGTTTTCTATATGGAATTACAATTACCTAACTTTTAGGTTTATTTTTTGTCACCATTTCATGTGTCTGTTTTAAGTTATTTCACTGGTTATTCTTGTCAAGCCGTCATGGGGACGTTGCACAGTGGAACAGTTATTCAAAAAACTTGGGAATAAATAAATATGTTAAAATGTTGATATCTTTAAATATTATTTCAAGAAAAAAAAAATCTGAATTTAATATTAAATTAAATTTATAAAAATATGACAGTACCTACGGAGATCAGTAAAATTGAATTAGGGGATGAAGGGCGTTTTGGAGAATTTTTATTTTTGTGGCCAAAATATACCCAATTTAATTTTTTTTAATTTTCTTAGCTAATATATTGTCATCTAGCTCCAATCTAAGTCTAGTTCTCTCCTAAACGTGTTTTTAAGTTATTGAATCTGCAAAAATTTTTTTTCGCAGAAAATACTATTTAGAGGGCTTACAGCCGTACCGAACCAAGTCAGAAAAAAATTCAAAGATAATAAGAGGTTTATTAAATAAACTGCCATTAATTAATGAATATTTAACTCGGAAAAAGGAAAAGTCTAAAGTTTATTCTCTAAATTAAACTATTATTATAATTCTCTTATTTAAAAACGAAAAACTCGAGTTGAAAAATATTCACAAAAATCTGCAAAAAAACTAAATATAACTTGGTTCGGTACAGCTCTGAGCCCTCCATTTATGCGCTAGGGTTTCTGAAACAAAAGTAAAGAATAAACTAAATTTAAGTTAAAATTTAAGTCCCACTGGAAGATTTTTCAAGATATTTTAGTTCACAAAAGTGAAAGAAGTCAAGGGAGCATTTTTTTCAATAGCCCTTTTTTACTTCTGAGTCCAAGCCAGACACACTTTTGAAGAAAACCAAAAAAGTTCCAACTAGAAAAAAAAATATATGAAATAAAAATAATGCAAGTAAAAAAATTGTAGCCACAAGTTAGATGTACAGAAAAATGTGCAGAAATAGTAAAACTTTATTTTAATGAGTTTATTTTTGTGAAGGATTTTCACTCCAATTAGATCCATATTTGTACTGTCACACACCCCACTGTGATCGAAAGGGTCATTCACATTAACATGAAGCGACAACTTTTTTTTTTTTGCATAATTTGGCCCAAAAACCATGACTGATGTCAACAAAAGAAATGCATACAAAAACTTGACATCTCTTCACCTTTTTTCTTGACGCGTTGCATAATTTCAGAGGTTAATTTTTGACCCAATTTGATTTTAAGTTTATTGAATTCATGTTTAACCTCAATATATATGTAGATCAGAAAATTTGGAAGGGTACATATTTCAAATAATGTAATTTTTGAATCTAGTGCTTCTAGATTATTCAATCAATGCTGTTAGTTAATTTCAACAAAACTTATGTATTTCAAAAAATTTTGTATGTGGCTAGCAAAAATAATTTTAAGATGGTAGCCAAAAAGTCCTTAAATCTGACAACTCAAAAATTCTTTCACGAAGAACGAGATTACCAAGACCATGACGAACTTGATTATAGTAGCAGATTATTTGGAGAGGTCTACACTTTTGTTTGCGCACAAATAATTTCTGAGGCGATTTATTGGGTCATATGCAAAAAGATGAGTTCAAGCTGTTTTCTCACTTTTTTGAGAACTTTCTTAGTTTCGTATGCAAAAAAAAAGTTACTGACCGAGTTAGATCTCATGTGGTGAGTTCAATCTCACAGTGATGAGTTCGATCTCACTTTGAAAGCTCTTATGAGATAGAACTCGGTATGCTATGCAAAAAGGTGAGAAAACAGTTGATTCCGTGAGATCGATCTCACAAATGATTGAGCATGGGTTTTCTCTTACTCAGCTCATATACAACCGTCAAGATACCAGAATTTCAGCTTAATTTTGTTACAAATTAAGTTTATAAAAATTGGAGATTGGAAATTGGAATGTTATGCATCAACCTACTCTTGTCAAAAAAAGGGAACAAGATATTTTTCAATTTTGTTTAGTGATTTTTGAAGAGCTGTATTTTGGTTGTAGGTGGCCGTATTGCGGTGAAAGAAAAATCATTTTGCGGTTTCATGTTTCCTGTACAGAGGATTGTTGGCAAATATTTTTTTTTAGTATGTAGTTACCGTTATTGCTCAAATTTTCTATTCCTTGGTTTTTTTTTTATATTTGATCACTAATATTTCAGCAAATAATGACAACATACAAAACTCAAACTCGAATGAGTGCCTCCTACGTAGCTATTCTAAAAAAAACCTTTTGAAATTGTATAGGATTATGTTTTTACATTTTACCGTTAGAAAATAAGAGTAAAAATAAATTGAAAACCCGTTCAATAAATTAACATCAAAACTTAAAGGAATATTTAATGTATATTAATATGAAAGTCTGCAACACCATCAGGTAATAATTCTATAGATATTTGCAAAGAGGTAAACAAATAACCAAGAGACAATCACAAAAGTTGTTTTTTTGCGATTTTCTAAACGGCGAAAGAAAATCCATAAAATCCTCTAAGATTCCTTTAGAGTTTAGAATATTCCAGTTTTTAGAGCCGCCCTTCAATGTTGTATTTTGTCACTATTTGCTTAAATATTAGTGACCAAAGACTAAGGAATCTCCTTCAGTTTAAGCCTGATATCTCAGGCAAAAGAAAATTGTACACCAACACAAAATAAAGTTAAGTGAAGCTGAAAAAACATGTTACATGACTTATACATTCAATTGACTCAAAAATTTAAATTCAAAAGAAATTCAAACCTTTAAGAAAATAAAAAATAGAAAATATTTGCCTTGCACAAAAAAATTATTTGCAAACAAAAGTAAAAACTAGAAAAATTAAGCAGTAGGTTGTTTTCTGTTTCATGTCAAAATACACTTAAAAATTTGTATTTAAATTTTGTTTTCTTCATTTTTTTGATTATCGCAATTTCATACTGACCACTTTTTCAATATTTTTTTTTCCGTTTGTGTATACACGAAATCGGTTTTTATAAACATACATTTAGCATCTCATTTCATTGCTTAAACCCCTAGTACTCGCAAAAGCTTACGAACATAATCCAACTGAATTTTAAACACCAATTTTTCGTTTCCGCGTTCAGAGAAATGTATGTTTTTTCTTCTTCTACGCACTGCACAAAATTAACAGTCACAACTATTTAAGACGAAGAGCTTTGAGATCGATCTCATATTCATCGAGTTAGAGCTGTTCAGAGCGAACTCATTTTTTTGCATATAAAATCGAGTCCGAGTTCGGCTCTGCTCGATCGATCTCACATGTGAGTTCAAGCTCGTTAACTCGGACTCAGAGATCTTGCTCATCTTTTAGCATACGACCCATTGTGTGCGAAAAATTGACATTGGGTATTTTCATGTTTGTTTTTGTTATTTCTTTCTTTCCAGCATGGCAGCTTTTTATTTTTTTGTATTTGCATTGGTTTTATTTTTTTTTTAATCTAGTGCGGTAATGCTGTCGATGTTTGAAATTCGTATAAAATTCCATTGTAATACGGATAACTTCACCTACTAAAAAACACGCCTATTTTTTCCCAGCCAGACGTTTCGTTTCATGGTCTTAATCTTGGGAAAGTCACCACGAATCTCCTTTACAAAACATCAAATGATTGGCATTACTTAAAATATTTGTTTTTATTAATTACTAAAATAAATAAAAATACACCAATTTGCTAGCAAAATTAAGCTAAAAAAATCACAAAATCTCTTAGGAAAATATGACAATCACATGTATGGTACCAAACATCAGTGAAGTTAAACTCCGAATGGTATAAACAAATAAACAAGCACACCACCAATCTGATACCAGAAGGCTTAAGAAAATAAACCTAAATCTCCTAAGGTATTTGAACAAATCTAAGGCTCCGTATATGAACCCCATAGAAAAATCTAAAGAAAAAACTATACATAACATTCGGCAGGTCGTCGGTGAGGGCGGGCACACTCGGATTTCAAGATTCATACTCCCAGGAAAGACACTTCAAAAAATAAATTTTAGTTTAAGTTTCAAGCTATACATAAAATGGCAGCCACTTCATGCCACTTCACGAATTCACCATTCCGGACGACTTGACAAAAAAAAAACCGTGTGAACATACTTAAAGTGAACAACATACAGTATTGTCAGTTTAAACTGAATTATCTCAATAGATTTTGTAGGGTAAATTCGTTATTAACCGAAGTTTTAAGCGACGGTAAATTGAATGTGCGCGGCTGGTCATTGAGGTATAGAAATTAATAAACGCGAGAGCTCTGCAGAGGTCTGATGGATATGGAATCTTTTTAGCATATTGCACTTACAACTTTTTTTATGGATACAGCGACGAGGCAGTAAATCACCTAAAAATGATTTCAATCTTTTAATAAATTTAGTGGTACATAAACAGCTCGTGTAGAGTAGAGCCAAGGCCTTACATCATACTTTTATGCGTGTTGGAAAGAAATGGAGGGGGCCCTACAATTTTCTACCGAATCCGAGATTCTAAGATCAGAAACGCTATTTTATGACAAGAAAAACTCTTTGAGGATTTTTCACTTCTTCACAGTAATGAAGTATTCTTGGAAATTTTGTTTTTTGTTTTTGGGTGGCATAGGTTAGGATTCGATCGCTAGATCTCCAACTTGACAGTCTAACGAACTAACTATTAACAACCTAATTAACTTAAACTGTTAAGTTGGTAATACTCAACACTCAAAGAAAATAGGGTACCACACAACCCGTTTGTCAGTTCCTACACGCTTTCCTTACACATTTATCTAATTTTTCGGTCTCCTATAAGTTGCATGTGGTATACTTACTATTCCAATTTCGTAATAATTGTGCTCATGTCATAAAATAGTCTAGTCCGAATTGGACACAGTTGTTTTGTTTGTTTGATGTGAAAAAGAAGTACAAAAAACTATGTCATTCAATGGAGCCCACCAACAAAACAATTTATATGCAGGTTCTTTTAACCCAGCACAGCTAGTTCAACGTAGGTATAATGGAAATTTAAACCAAAACCGTTTGCACTCTTATAACTGTGTGTTTCATGTGCACATTATTATAGAGGTGCGTGAATTTATAGAATTTGACATTTCTTGGCTAAATTTATTCATATGTGATATTATGCAATAATAGTGTTGGTAATGTATCAATGTAGGTGCTCTGTGGGGGGTACCGTAAAGAATGTAACACAAACAAAAAATGATCTAGTTACATTAAGTGGAAACTAATTTAATTCAACTACTTAATTGACAGAGTGGGTGCAAAAGAATGATTAAGACTTTGCATAATAAGTTAGGATTTTAAATATGTAATTTGTCGTTAAATTGCTTGTAATCTAGAAAAGCAACTTGATATTTTATTTCATTATTAGGTATACTTGCAGCCATTTGGGAGGTTCGTGACAACACTGCAAAAAAGAAGGTTAAGAAAATATTTGAGTCTTACTTTTAGACTATAAGCTCAACGAAAAAAAAGGTGCACCAGTTCACTTGTACGATAAGTCGTTCTCTGGAAATAACATTTACAGCCACTCCACTGTTAATTAAGCTCTGTGTTTCTGCAATGCTTCAGCCGATAGTTAGTAAGATAGTATGACCGCTAAGATATATTCTTCTTTTTTCTCCGCTTATACCACTGGAATCCCTAACACCCCGACTCCACAGGGCATACAGATGTAAAACATCACAACCACAATCCAATCAACAATCAGCAGATTTTTTTCCCGATGGGCAAATTATTTCTTGTCGTTTCATTTCTCTCTCACCACTACTTTTATCTTTTGCAATAATACACGCCCTTTAGACACCCGATAGCAGTAAAGAGACTTTTTTAATATCCAGCTACCTTGATATACAACGATAATCAGAAAAAAACTCACACGCACGTGAAAAGTCAAATCTCATGGCCAAGCTTTGAACATGTCGTGTTCAAAAGTTGTTTTCTTCGTCATGTCGTCGACAAGACATGGATTTTTCTGGCTCCATTGGATATTTATTAGTCATGTTCATAATCTTGGCATCGTTCATGGCAGGTGGAGCCAGCCACTTCACCACTCCCACTCTGAGTGCACAAATGCTATAAGCATGGATCTCTAAATTCTGTCTGTCGGACTGTTTGTCTGTCTGTATGTCAGTCTGTTTGGCTATGTGTCTGTCTGTCTGTTTGTCTGTCTGTCAGACTGTCTGTACCTCGGACTTCAGCCTAAATTAGCGATTTTCTTCAAATTTTGAAAATAAAGTTATTTTGTAATTCTCTAGAGGGGAACTTGAAAATTTTTTAAACTCTAAAAATAACGGCACTTGCCATACAACCGCTAAGGAAAAGTTTATTTATCTCAAAACCGACTCTAAGGATGTTGATGAAAACAAATCATCAGTGTATTAGGTACTGTAGATATAGTAAACTTATTGGTAAAAAAAACAAAAACTGATTTCAACGGTACCTGCCATATAACGTTTTTTTTTTTCTTATTTTCGAGGTTCTTATCAACGGCTAAAATGTTACGTAATAATATTGCTTATCAAAATTTCGATAAACATAATTTTTGTATTTTTAGAAAGTAAAAAAAAAATTGTTTTAAAATTCAATATTTCAAAAACCGGTTGACGATTTTTTTGAAACTAGGCTTAAAAAATTTATATTAATATATACTCAAAATTGGTATAACTACCAACAATTTTTTTTAAATGTCACCAAAGTTTTATGTAGGCACAAATTTATCTATACAAAAATTAATCTTTGAGAAAACTTGTCTAAGAATTTAAATTTTGTTTGCAAACATTAATTGGTTTTTTTTTTCAAGTTAATAAGTGGCATACTTGTTTTTGAGTTCTTAGCAATTTTATAGATTGTTTATGCAATACAAAAAATGTTTAAACCCTTTTTTCTTTTTTTTTTTAGTTACTTGCATATTTTAAAAATTCCAAACATCTTGAACTTTAAGAGCAAGTACGCGTGACCCAGTCGTGCATTTTGTTGCTAGAATCAAAAATAATGGTACTTGCCATACGGTTATTTTTTAGCAATTTTAAAGAAATATTTCAAAACATTAATATTTTTCACTCCAAAGTGGACCTTCGCTCAAAAGAATCTATTTTGGTAGACGAACAATTATATTTCTTAATAACTCTATAATAACCACTTTAAAGCAAGGAGTCATAACATTTGATCAAATCTAACGGTTTTTAAGTCAGGGAAATGATACTTGTATCAGGGGAATGACAAACATTTATATTTACTCCGTCGATTAGATAGATATTCAATTTTGCGAATGGTTTCAGGAGTGTAAAGAAAAAAGAGAACAAATACTAACATGAAAAATAGCATCCACGACTATGTGGCACGAACTTGCTCTCGTGATTCAAGGATTTTGCGTGACTGAACATTTTAAAGTAATAATCGTATTTTTTATGATATTTTGACCGAGAAAATGTGAAAAAATTCAAAACTACTAAAAATACTGTAAATATGTTTAAATGTAATATTATTGATTCTTCTAGAGTTACCAAAACGCAATCAATCATTATAATGAAAACTTGAAAGTCAGGGGAATGACAAAGAAAATGATGTTAGGGGAATGACTGCGAATGGTGTTTTATGAGAATTAAATGGAGGTTATTAGAAAATTAGATGTTTAAAAAAGACACAGACGAGTAAAACTTTTTAATTTTTATACCACACGGTTTAGTAAAAAACACGCGTTAGAGGAATGACATTTCCGCTTGACGAAAAACAAAATCGTTGCCTTAACTTGAAATATACCGAAAAACAACAACAAAATCAGTTTTCTATTTTGAGCCTATATATATTTTTTTTTTAATTTCCATTGGTGGGATTGAAATGATCAATTTATGGGGGACACTTACTTTATAGCTCCTAGCTATTTAAAAAAATAAAGCAACTAAAAATCATTTAACTATTTTTTAGTTAGGATGCATATATTATTAAGAAAACTGCATCATTAGATTTTTTGTATCGTTTTCAGTTTCGTTGCTAAAATTCAGGCAGTGTGGTAAGTAGGCCTGGGGACACGTCAGGGGAATGACATTTTGGGTGTTTAAATGGAGATAGCGGGTATAATATTTTTTTTTTACTTTTTTTTCTAGAGCGAATATTAGAACCCGTTTGTTTCAAGCCATCCAATTAACAAACTTATAATAAAATTTTATACTTCGGTTCAAAAATGAAGGAGACTGAAATATTAATATTTTGAAATATTGACCCATGTATTTTCTCAAAAATTACCTTTCTTAAAAAAATCACAGAATTACTTTTAGTAAGGGATACTTTTGGGCGGAAAACCATTTTTCAAAAAATCGTTAATAATGGTATACCTATACCTCCTGAAGACCAATTTTTTGGTTTCCGGTTTCCTTAAAACGGTGTGACTTAATTTAATAATTTTTTTACGTAGAATTTAAATTGGATTAAATTTTTTTTTTTGAAAACTCAATATGTAATTTATTCGAAAGCGACTAGGTGGATTTTTTTATAAACTTGGTACTAAACGATTTTAAAAAAAATATGAAGAATACATATCTATTTTCAAAAATATTTTACTTTTATGCAAAAATAATGCTAACTTTCATAGCAATGTTAAAAAACCGTGCTTTCATTTATTTAAAGTACATAGCCATAAATGTTTCCCAATACTTGTGAAAATAACGCATACACAATGTATACAAATTGAGATTAATTGATTAATTTATGATTATTGTTAAAAAAAATAATAAACTTAGAAGCGTGGTGGCATTATGTCGGGCGTATTTTATATTAAATTTATAGGTTTATTTCAACGTATTTGGCTCATTAACTGCAACATTTATCAATAATTTTATATCTAATTTAATGGGTTGGCTACGAAATCTCGCAAATCAAAATCTCGCATTCGAAATCTCGCATAACGAAATCTCGCAATTACAAAATCTCGCTTTTCATAATCCCGCAATTACAAAATCCCGCTTTTCATAATCTCGCAATAACGAAATCCCGCAAACTAAAATCTCGCAGATCAAAATCTCGCAAAGTTGAATTGACTTGCAACAAATACATTTTTTTAATCAAAATCTCGCAAATTAAAATCTCGCGCGAGATTTAAATTTGCGAGATTTTGATTAAAAAAATGTATTTGTTGCAATGCAATTCAATGTTGCGAGATATCCTACCTACTGCAAAATATATAATCCAGTGTCTGGGTACTTTAAGACCACACTGTTATTTTTTAATTTGAACTTTTGATTTTCAATATTATTGCTTTCAAAAGAACAAGAAGGAGAGAGAACATAGAGATGGTACATCCAGTTGTAGAGTGTCGTGTGCAAATCGCATTACTCGTATTTGGCCTTGAACAAGAAAATACTTTTAGTTCCATTCATCATCATCATCATCGTGTCCTGTAACCCCGGCTGGGGCATAGGGCGTCAACAAAACGTCTCCATCCTTCACGGTCTGCTGCAAGGTACTTAAGCTGTGGCCACGTCTTTCTCTGGGATTCTGCTTCCGCTAAGACAGTTGATTTCCATGTTGTTCTTGGTCTTCCAACCCGCCGTGCACCCTCAGGATTCCATTCAAAGGACTGCTTTGCAATTTCATCGTTTGGTTTCCTCAGTGTGTGACCAATCCAACGCCATTTACGCTTTCTTATGTCGACGTCCAGCCGCTCTTGACTTGTCCTGCGCCACAATTCCTCATTTGATATTATTTGTGGCCAGCGAATCTTTAGGATGTGGCGAAGACAGCGATTCACAAAAGCCTGCAATTTCTTCGAAATGGTAGACGTGACTTTCCAGGTTTCACAAGCATATAACAGCACGGATTTGACATTGGATTCGAAGAATCTCAACTTAGTGCGTAAGGAGATTTGACTGGATTTCCAAATTGGGGACAAAGTACCGAAGGCAGCACGAGCTTTATTTATTCTACTTTTAACGTCCAGATCCGTACCACCGTTTGCAGAAACAATACTGCCAAGGTAGTTAAATTGTTCCACTACTTCAACTGGCGTCTCCTGTAAAATAATACGCTGCTGTGTGGAGCGGCCTGTGAGCATTATTTTTGTCTTTTTGCTGTTAATTCTTAGACCACTCGACTCTCCCTTCACTTGCAGTGTTTGGCACATCCCGTTCAGCCCACTGATGTTATTTGCCAGTAGACATATGTCATCGGCATAGTCTAAATGACTGAGCCTTTCGAACGGTCTCCATTGAATGCCCTGTCGCTCAGCTGTACCAACACTGGCCATCAATACGTCGTCCATCGCCAGCAGGAAGAGAATTGGCGATAGAACATCCCCTTGTCTCACACCCTGTTGCACTACGAAGGAGTCGGATAGCTGCCCATTGTGCAAAACAAAACACCTCGTGTTGTTGTAGGACTCTTTAATAATGGCAACAATTTTTGGTGGAATTCCTCTACCAAGCAACGATCTCCATATACATTCTCGGTTAACTCGATCAAAGGCCTTTTCAAAATCCACGAACATGAGGTAAAGCGGTGATTGATATTCCATCGACTGCTCGAGGACGATACGCAGGGTGTTGATATGGTCGACACACGATCGACCACTGCGGAAGCCAGCTTGATGCCTCTTGAGTGTAGACTCGATTCTATCCTTTATTCGCTCGAGTATGATTGTTGCCATTAGTTTTGGGAAAACGGACAAAACGGTGATACCACGCCAATTGTTGCAATTCTTTAAGTCACCTTTCTTTGGCAGCTTAACAATCACACCATTAGTTCCATTATGAACGCGTAAATGACTATAGAGGTTATTAACAGTAATAAAGGATGTACATTGTACACATTTATTTTATTGACAGGTACAGTTATTAGTTGGAAGGAAAATTATCCAAAGTGCTCTTGGGTAGGTATATTCACAAAAAAAAAAAAATCTAAAAGTCGTGTGTAAGTCGTTGCTGTGAAATTTGAAGTTGCGAGATTTTGATTTGCGAGATTTTAAATTGCGAGATTTTGGTTGAAACTTGCGAGATTTTTAGGTTCAAACTGTAAATGCGAGATTGTGAAAAGCGAGATTTTGTAATTGCGAGATTATGAAAAACAAGATTTTTAATTTGCGAGATTTCGTTATTCGAGATTTTAAAAAAAATGCGAGATTTCGTTATTCGAGATTTTGGTTTGCGGGATATCGTAGCGCTCCCAATTTAATCGCAACAGTTCTCTTAAATTGCACAACTTAAAGTAAAATCAAATGTTTTACGTAAATTTACTATAGATATACAAAATATTAATATCATTGCATTTTCATGGTTGGTTGTTTGGTTAGTTTTTAGATATTTTTTTTATTCTATTGCATAACCGCAACTCGAATCGCATATGGTCAACCGGCTTAGACAAATTTTATTTATTCTAACTAATTACAAAAAAAAATAAACAAAATGCAATGTTTCCAGTTAAGTTAGTGGTAGTCAATAAATATTTGCACCAAATGTGAAACTAAATCAAATAACAAACCCAAATACCATAAAATCTTCTGTGAATTAAATTTATTTTAAACTCTTGGATTTATCGAAATTTTTGCCAGCAATGAAATAGAAATAGGTTTTGTTGTTGTTGTTGTTATAACACATTTTGTTATATTTTGATTTGCGATTATTTGCATCAATATTTATGAATTCATATAAAAGACGCTTTATAATAATAATAATTGTTTCCTGGTCGTGAAGACTTATGAAAAAATATTGCTTGAGAGTAAGCTAGTGCTTGGGCAGTTGTGATTTGATGGACTATCAACTTTTATTGAAATTTCTAATAATCATAACTTTTTGCTTGGCATTACATTATGTGAATGAGAAATAATACTTTTTTTTTAGCATATGCAATAATTTATTTCAGTTTAACTCGCAAAGAGAAATTAGATTTATGCAACCACGGATAAGTAATGATAATTGGTAATTTGGAAATTGATTTGGGTGCATAAAAAAAACAATTATTATAGATCTTTTAATTAAAATTTCTAAACCCAATGACTTCAAACAAAGCTATATATAAGACCGGTTTTTTTCACTTTCATCAGATTCTTTGTTTTATAAAACTTTGTGTTTTTACTCATTGGTCACTAGTTGGTGTTATTGTACTGAAAAAAACCATTTTGTGATTTTAACTTCCAAATTTACATGAATTTTCTGTCAAAAAGTACCCTTTAAGAATTAAAAATTTCAATACCAAATGATACATTATGATTATATAATTAATGAAAATCCTGAAAAATAAATTGAATTTAAATCTACTAAAAAAATGTCAAAATATACCATTAGGTATAACAAATTAACTGTCAAAAATGCGTTTCTTTAAAAATGTACAAGCATTTTTATTTTGTAAAAAATTTTTGGAAAAAATTGGAGAAGTCATTGTTATACCTACACAAGGTAAGCCACCAACAGAAGTAACATGTTACAGACCTATATATACATAGCTTATACCAATCATGACAAAAAACTTCGAAAAACTGCTCCTAAAAAGGCTTAGCAAAATAATAGAAGAAAGAAGACTATTTCTGAGCCATCAGTTTGGATTTAGAAATAAACATTCCACGATAGACCAAGTTCATCAGAATATGGATGTTGTGGAAAAGGCACTTGAAGAAAAACAAGTATTTTCGGCTATATTCCTAGATGTTGCTCAAGCCTTTGACAAAGTTTGGCATATGGGACTTGAGTACAAACTGCATGGGAACCTTCCCAGGCAGTACGAAATACTGAAATCCTACGTTACGAACTGACTCTTTAGAGTACGGTACGACCAAAATTACTTGGAACTAAAGAAAATTGAAGCCAGTGTACCACAAGGAAGTGTCCTAGGACCAACCCTCTATCTGTTATATACAAGGGATATTCCAGTGGACATCAGCGCTATCTTGGCCACCTTTGCTGATGATGATGCAATATTGGTGCCAAATAAATCCGTTACGAAGGATATACAAAAACTGCTAAATGCGGTCGATAAAGTTAGTGAATGGACGCAAAAATGGGGTATCCAATTAAACGAAACAAAATCGACGCATATAAACTTTGCAAACAAAACAATACACGATGTTCCAATTCTTATAAACAGTAAAGCAGTACCTTACTCCCATACCGCCAAGTACCTTGGAATGACTTTGGATGCAAAGCTTAAATGGAAAGAGCACATCAAAAAGAAAAGAGAAGAACTAAACTTGAAGTACAGAAAAATGAATTGGTTACTAGGAAAGAACTCTGACCTATCTATCCAGAACAAACTAATGTATAAGCAAGTATTGAAACCCGTTTGGACATACAGTATCCAACTATGGGGCTATACAAAGAAAACAAAGGCTGAAACCATCCAAAAATTCCAGAGCAAGGTCCATGGAATAATAAATGCCCCTTGGTATATTAGAAATAGCGATCTACATCGTGACCTTCAAATTTAAATGGTTACAGAAGTGGTTAAAAAACACAATGTATCACACAATCAGCGACTGAAAAGTCATACCAACTCCAAAATGGAGACCGTCTTAAATGTACGAGACAATGTTCGGAGATTGAGAAGAACCAACCCTTAAAGCTATGGGAAAGTGTTATAACTTTAAACTTCCCCCAATGTGATTAATAAATTAAGAAAGGAAAATCATTTTTCGATCTTTCATAGATTGGTCCTCATTCACTGGTGGCGGTGGTTTTAGTGCGGTAAGAGTCCCACACTACTCGGTACCGATTCTTACCGAGTGTCTTTTGAAGATGTCTATCGGATAAAAAAAATTAAAATTTTTATTAGGTACAAAATTAAAAATTTTCTTCAATAGTGTCCCAGTAAAATTATGGAATTTCATGTTATTAAACATTTTTTTTTTCAAAAAATGCTAAAGTGTAACCTTTGCTTTGAAAAACAGCAATTTCCGCCATTTTATCGTTTTCTTAGTCCAGTCATTTAAGCTTTTTGCTTCGGAAAAATGGTGGAAAGCTGGATTTTGGTATATAGCCTCCTCATGACATTCTAAGAAAACTGTAAAAAGTCCCCATTGATACGAGCACCGCTAACAATTTTACGGGGGGTCAAAGGCCCCCCCACACGGTTTTTAAGGAATAACTCCCAAACTGTAACTCTCTCAGAAAAGATGTCAACTACTAGGTTGTAGTTTAGAAAATTTCCTATAAAAATTGTACTTTTTTTTATAAGAGTAACCGTTTTTGAGATAATTCAATCGGTAGAGTTACGGATTTTACGTTTCTGTATGAAATGTACTTTTGTATGCCACCTTTGAGGTTGAGTACTACGTGAGCTTTTCTTGCGTGGTATCCCCGAGGAAGATTAGAAAACAGTTAAAAAAAATATACAGGGATTTATTTAAAGGTTTTGGGAAAGTTCCCCATCGATTCGGGCTCCACTACATTACTCGTATTAGGTCGAAGGTCACGAAACATGGTATTTCGTTTATAAAGGATGATTCGTATAAAATTGACAAAAAGCTAGAGCGTTTAAGGTTAGTTGAGAAAAGAAAAAATCATATGGGAGGGAGGGGGGTTCAATTTTCCTCCGTTTAGCCAGGAGGGGCAATTTTGCAAAAAATTGACTTAAAACAGAAACAAAGTTATTTAAAAACAACGGTTACACTTACTATGCCATGTTATATCTTTTTTTACAGCCTAAAATTTCTTCTTCTATTTTAATTTTAATTAAAATTGCTTGAGTGAATAGTTTTTGAAAAATTGTTTTTCGAATTTTCCACCTGATCTAATCACTTAGATTGGGTTGAACCATAGACTAACTAATAATAAAGACAGGCCGCTTCATATAAATAAAAAGGACCCGATTTGAGATTGCCTCCACTTAGATTGCCTCCACCTTCAAACATGTTTTGTACTTGGCGAGAAAAGCTTTTGCTGTATATGAAGCTTTCAAGTTGCATCGAACTGAAACTCTTTCACCACTATCGCAAGTGTACCTGTTTTTGTTGTTGGTTTTTGGGTATTTTGTCTGTTTTTTTTTTGCAATTAATGAAGGTTGTGAAGCAGTGGTGGTGGTTTTTTAATATGCATATTTTGCTCTAACTTAAATTTTGCTTGTGTGTGTGTACACTTCAGGTATAATTATTTCATTCTTGTCGATCTAGGTTTGAAGGAGGTAGGTTTGAAGGAAAAATTTGTTCTTTGGAGGATTTCTCTGTTTTCACGTTTGGGGTGGAATGGTAGACTTGGTGGCGGTTGTTTGTGTTTGCAATTTTTTGCTCTCATTTATCCTTTTTTGTGCGCTTGCTTGTGTACTCTTGCATATACATTCATAAATATAATATCGATCTTCTAGTAATGATATAAGAATTTTCGTTTTTGGTAGTTTCGAGGATTTCTTTACAGCATCAAAATGTAGGTAGGTGGTATGAAGGAATATTTTGTTAATTTTATGTATTTATTTATTTATTCAGTACCGAAATAAAAACATGTTCAGAAATACAGGTGAATAACATATAGTCTAAGAGTCCACAGCAAATTTTGGGAGTGGAGGTATAACCAAAATCGGAGTATGAGGGATTATAGGTACATGTATCATTATATCAAATACCAAAGTCTGGCAGGTTTTGTTTTCAGCCCTTGGGAGGGGTGAGGGGCTAAAAAGTGCTAGATCCCCTGATTTATTTTCAGGATTATAACCTCTTTAATCAATTTTTGAAAAATCGGATATGATTCCCTGTCATTTTTTCTAAGCATAAACACCACAATTTTGACGGTCCGATTAATAGAACTCAAGATATAACCATTTAAGAGTGTTCCGGACTGAAATGGTGATTTCATGAGAAAGATTGTGAAGCGTGTACTTGTCCGATCAAAACGATTAAGGTGTCTATGGACAGATAAACTTATTCTCTATGCCATCATTGGAAAAAAAATTCAATTTTGTGCTCCAGATTTTGGTAAAAGCCTCTAAGAAATCGAGAAAATGGCTAAAATGGCCGTTTTTCAAAGAAAATGTAGCCTACACTATGACATTTTTTGCAAAAAAAAGTTTAATAACATAAAATTCCATATTTTTAAAATGCCACTATTGGAGAAAATTTTTAATTTTGTACCTAATAAAAATTTTAGTAGTGCAAAATAAAAATGCTTGTGAATTTTGAAAAAACGCCTTTTTGACAGTCAATTTTTTATACCTAACGGTATTTTTTTCATATTTGTTTTTGCAGTGAATATAAATTCAATATATTTTTCACGATTTTCATTAATTATATGATCATAATTGTATCATTTGATATTGAAATTTTTAATTCTTAAAAGGCAGTTTTTCACAGAAAATTTATGTAAATTTGGAACTTAAAATCAGATACTTTTAGAAAAAATTTTTTTTAGTACCATAATACGCCTACTAGTGACCAATTAGTAAAAATGCAAAGTTTTATAAAACAAAGTATCTGATGAAAGTGAAAAAAACCGGTCTTATATATGCAAAAAAAAAAGTTAGCAAATGACTGGTTTTGTTCAGTTCGGAACACTCTTAACGTGAACCTTATCATCCCTTTTTTGGAGATTTTTAGCAAATCAAAAAATCAACAAATAAAGTCTCCACAAATACGCTAATAAGGTTTGCTTAAAAAGGTTAAATCATGGGTCCTATTTATCGGATCACAAAGATAAAAGTGTTGGGACTTAGGGAAAATGACAGAGCATGATTTCCTATTTTTTAAAAGTAAATTGAAGTGTTAATGACACTACCATATAAATAGGAAACCAAGCGGGCTTTAAACCCCCACCCCCACCAAAGGCTGAGAAAAAAACCTGCCAGACTTTCATATTCCATATCACGATACATGTACCTATAATCCCTCATACTCTGATTTTGGTTATATCTCCACTCCCAAAATTTGCTGTCGGCTCTTGGTCTACAGGGTTGTCAGGTTTAAAAAAGCGGAATCGCCAAAGGTAAAATATAAATCGCCAAAAAATCGCCAAATTTAAAATTTTCCACTTTATAAATGACCAAATTCAAAAATCACAAAAATGTTATAAAATTATTTGAGTGATGGGAAAGAATCGATGTTCAGTTTTGAGTGCGATTAGATTTAGTATTTCGATGCCTAAATTTAAGCAGACCAATAAAAAAGATGCGAGGTTTACCCAGCGGCTCCATTGGCAATATTTAATTAATTTAATCGTAGAATATGACAACGCACATGACAAAATATAGTGAATTAAAATTAAATTTTATTAAAAACAGGGGATTTGAACAGCATTTGACTGCATTTGCAGTCAAATATTTCTATACACACATTTTTCAATTGAAATTGCCCTGCAATGAAAATGCCCACCCAAGCAAATAATTGCCATTCCTATTCCAATTGCAATTGCCTCAAAAATTGCCAATGGAGCCACAGCGTTAAGTGAAGATCAGAAAAAAGAAACAATTTCGTCTTCGTTTTTATTTAAATATACTTTTGAAATTAGGTTGAAAAGAATTTTTTCACGTTCCGCAAATTTTGAAATAAAGTTCCTGGGCATATATTTCAATGTGTTAGTAAATACCTTGCAAAATGAGACCTCTTGGATTAAAAAATGTAATTGCACTCTCATTTACTTTAATATATTTTTTGTACTCCGTGAGTTTTACCTTTTGACCGAAGATATTACGACTTTGATTAAAATAATTAAAATCGCCAAAACCTAAAAATATCGCCTTTTTTAAGGTACATCGCCAAACCAATTTTCTTGTCGCCAAATCAAATTTCATATCGCCTGTTTGGCGACAAATCGCCGCATCTGACAACCCTGGGTCTAATACCTAATTTGTTTAATTGCAAAAATAAACTTACCGAGTCGAGGAGTATGTTCGCAAATGATGTAGGTATATAACATTCCTTTAAATCGAGTAAACTTATTGTAAAGTTAAAATGCTATTTTTTGCATAAATAAAGATTCATTATTTCTATAGGTACATTCATGTTTTTTCTATTAATTTTATAGGAAAATGCGCCCGAAAATAGCGATATTTTCACTTTAAACAAATTTGTACTTCTTATAGTAATTTATCATGTTCACTTGAATCATTATAATTTTCTAAAAATATAATCCTTGTTATATCATCATTCATTTAATACCTCAAAAAAGAGTTAGGTACTGAAGTTATAAACCATTTCCGCAGAGCTTATTCGTGATATTTCAAATCCTGTATTTGTACCTAGTTTGCAAAATTATAGGTTGAGTAATGTTCAAAAATCGATATAAAATCATGTGGTTAACCTAGAAATATGTCTGATACACCAAAATAACCTGTTGTTAATCAAAACTATTATAAAATACAAATTTTTAAAATCGTATTTAAAATGAGAACATTATTGTAAGCCTTGCTTTTAAACCTTTTGAGACCTCTCAACTACTCAAATTAAATGCAAATATAGTTTTAGCATGCATTGCAAATTTATGATTTTTTCAACTTTCTACAGATATCTAGTTTCTGAAAATCGAAGCAGCATTTCTCGACTTACGTAGAATTTAATGCAATTAATTTAATTACAATTTAACTGTGATGATAATTTTTGTCTTTTTCTTTTCTTTTTCTTGCCTTTTTTTGTTGCATTTTTTAAATTTTTGTTTGTATGTTTATTTGTGTGTTGCTCCCAAGCTCCAGAGTTAAGTTTCAATTTATTAATCAATTGCAAGCAAATTTTTGTATTTTGATCATTTTCGAGGTTAAGCAAAAAAAAAATCAAAAAATGTCGATCCCGCTGCATTAAATTCTATATAAATCGAGAAATGCTACTTCATTGTTCAGAAATTAGGTATCTAAAGAAATTTGAAAAAATCTTGAATTTTCAAAGCGTGCTTAAATTATATTTGCATTTAGTTTGAGTAGTTGAAACATGAGATTCTTTTTTGAGGTATGAAATGAATGATAATATAACAAGGATTATATTTTTAGAAAATTATAATGATTCAAGTGAACATGATAAATTACTATAAGAAGTACAAATTTGTTTAGAGTGAAAATATCGCTATTTTCGGGCGCATTTTCCTATAAAATTAATAGAAAAAACATGAATGTACCTATAGAAATAATGAATCTTTATTTATGCAAAAAATAGCATTTTAACTTTACAGTAAGTTTACTCGATTTAAAGGAATGTTATATACCTACATCATTTGCGAACATACTCCTCGACTCGGTAAGTTTATTTTTGCAATTAAACAAATTAGGTATGTTATTCACCTGTATTTCTGAACATGTTTTTATTTCGGTACTGAATAAATAAATAAATACATTAAATTAACAAAATATTCCTTCATACAACCTGCCTACATGTTGATGTTGTAAAGAAATCCTCGAAACTACCAAAAACGAAAATTCTTATATCATTACTAGAAGATTGATATTATATTTATGAATGTATATGCAAGAGTACACAAGCAAGCGCACAAAAAAGGATAAATGAGAGCAAAAAATTGCAAACACAAACAACCGCCACCAAGTCTACCATTCCACCCCAAACGTGAAAACAGAGAAATCCTCAAAAGAACAAATTTTCCCTTCAAACCTACCTCAGAAGAAATTAAAAACGAAAATTCTTGCCAAGATCGACAAGAATGAAATAATTATACCTGAAGTGTACACACACACAAGCAAAATTTAAGTTAGAGCAAACTATGAAGACAAAAAAACTACCACCACTGCTTCACAACCTTCATTAATTGCAAAAAAAAAACAGACAAAATACCCAAAAACCAACAACAAAAACAGGTACACTTGCGATAGTGGTGAAAGAGTTTCAGTTCGATGCAACTTGAAAGCTTCATATACAGCAAAAGCTTTTCTCGCCAAGTACAAAACATGCTTGAAGGTGGAGGCAATCTAAGTGGAGGCAATCTCAAATCGGGTCCTTTATCTTTATATGAAGCGGCCTGTCTTTATTATTAGTTAGTCTATGGTTGAACCCTAATAATCCACAAACTCTGACAAGAAGAAGCTGTGTCGAGTAGGTTTGACTTTTCTCCACTTTAAAAAATAATAAGATATTGAATTACTGTTTTCGTTCAAGTTGGATTTACGGGAACTTCTGTAGAGCAATAAAGGTCTGTATATCTATTTCGATTTTGATTTGAACCTAACATAGATACATAATTTAATATTAAGGTTTAGATGTTAAAATAACTCACATGATAACCAAGACAAAAAACTCACCTGAAATGAAAAGAAACACAAAATTACTATATTACTGAATATTTTTCAATAAAAATGAATATTCTAAAAATTTTAATTTATTTTCAAGATTTGTTGCAACATCAACATTTATTTATATGCAAATCTTCCTGTCATTTATAATGATTTTTGTGGTTTTCAAAAAAAAAAAAAGGAAAAAACGATGGCAGTAAAAAAAATCAAATATAATGAGCACGTGCAACCAGACCTCGGGACATGATGCCTGTTTTTTCTTACTCTATCTACAATGTTGCTGATTTCTTGCATTATTGCAAACTGAAACCATAATCACATATATCAGAATAAATAACCCCTTTGGTGGCATGCGCGTTAGCAACAACTCACAGGTGTATCATGAAACTCATCTCGTTTTCAATTTCAATGAAATTATAAAAAAAAAATAATAAAATAAAAAATAAAGAAAAAGAAAAAACGATGCCACCGCTAAAAGATCAAAGTAAAGATTTTTATTATTGCAAGAGATACTATATCAGGGTCGGACTAAAGGGTTTAAAGAACTGCAAGTAATTGAGGTTATTTATTTTATTACCTCATTCAGGAATGAACCTAATTATATTGACATTAGCCTTGTTTTTCAGTGCACTTTTATCTTTGCTTAAAAGAAAATTTCATCTTAAATACAACAACGTTGCGGAATACCAAATTGTTGATGTATTTTGCATAGGATTTTTTTTCAGAGGAGATAAAATTGCACTTAAAAACATGGCTATTAATGGAGAACGAATTCAAGCAACCTGGCACAGCCTCTTTTTTCAGTAAATAAATATGTATGTAAGTATTTTTTTTTTCTTTTACTTTAAATCACGCAATTCTTTTTTGGTATTAAATTAATTGACTTAAAAAAAAGTCCAATTGTAAGTTAAGATAGTTTGTTGTCATATGGAGGTTTTTAAATTGGCAGCACTGTTTCCAGAGACAGGAGTTTTGACAGCTGGCAAATGGATTTGCTCTGAGTTTGTTTTGCAATTTTATCATCATGAATACGGCTTACGCCAGAACAATATTTTAAAAATGTAATTGCAGCACTCTAACACTTCGAGCGAGCAGCACCCCCAATGCACTAAATAATTTTCACTAATGCCGAAAATTACCTTTTTAATAGAGCCCGTACAATTTACATTTACATTAGTATCGAAGATGTGTTCCTCTTAAAAAGAAACCATAGGCCCATTTGTTATACCCTACTAAGTCTTAATGACGATCCAACCCTGTACACTCTGGCGCTATAGGTTTAATAACGAATAAGAGATACAAACAATTATGGCTACCTTACAAAATTTTTCTCTGCATCTAAAGATTCATATATGAAAAGAAAATTTAATTCAAATCACGTCCTGCGTATTGTTTCATAATCATTCTTTGCAAAATAAGTGATCGCTTATCTGGGATAAAAAATAAGCATTTTTTATTCAAATGAACAGCTGAGAACAATATCGGAAGAATTATTTCTTGAAATGACGGACTACCGGAGCTTTCCATATCTACTCAGAGTTTTCGTTGTCGGTCGTCATCGCAGACTCATCATCATTCAATAAAAATACAAAAAAAAGAAGACAAAAAAATAACAATTACATTTTCGCATTTTATTGTGATGCGTAAAGAACTTCACGCAAGCATTATATGCATCACTCACATTATGCTGCATCAGGCTGGCATATCAGGCTGTTTACTATGGGTGAGGTCTTGAGATGCCGCTTCAGAGATATACCTATATATGCAATGTATAGAGAATTCAATTTCAATGAACGATTCACATTTTATGCGTGCATGGTGCGCGAATTGCATGGAAGGTACATTCATTGCAGTGATTCTAAGATGGCGTTTACCTTTTGTCCTTGAAAAAGACAAAAATACATCCAGATTGTCTGGCCTCTAAGAGTAAAAGATATTTATACGAATGCTAAATAGAAAGAAGAGATTCAATTACATTCTGGAGAAAAAAAAAATAAATTCTATAGTTGCAGTTTGATGTCCGCGTACAGTGAATGTTAAGAGTTTTCGGTGAGATTTAAAAAAAAATATTTATGAATCCCAGAAAATAAACTTGTTGTTAAAGTTTTTGTAATTGTAATTTATATATTTTCTTTCAAGTTTTTGTTTAAATAAATTAAAATAGTTCATATTTTGTTACTGCATACCAATTCTTGACTTTTAAGTAGGTATTGAATTTTCAAAAAAATAATGTATACAAAATTTGTTGCGCTGATAAATTAGAAAATTAAAAATTAATCACTAGAACCGTCTAATAAGATGTACTAGAAAAACTAGACTGTAATTTTAGCACATGAAAGAAATTGTTTTTGAGAAAAAATGCGATTTTCCATATCGGTTTATTAACATTAACATTTGTTTGGTTACATTTCCATAAAAGTAATTTTTTTTAAATTCATATTCTAAAAGGTTTTAAAAAATATAAGGTTAAAAAAAAAGCGTTTTCGATATATTAAGTTTAAAAAAATATTAAAATATAAACATAATGTATATTTTTTTAAAAACCAAAAAAATATTTGTTTGAAAATTCTGGTAGGCATAAGTATGCAATTACATAATAAAAATACCATTTTTGCGTAAAAAATATGTTTTCATCCAATTGTCTTGAAAGTTGATTTTTTTTTAGAAAAATGATTTTGCTTACTTCCTAAACAAAAACTTATGGCAGGTACCAAGTAATTTTTGGTTCAATAAATACTAGCACGAAAAGGAAAATCGATCCATCCGCTTAGACATACAGAATTGTGGGACACACGTTTTCTTCCCTATCATTGTAATATCAAGTTTGATCAAAATCTCGATTTTCTACACGAATGCTAAACTTGACATACAAAAATGATTCCAACAAAACCTTCTAAGCTTTTCGGCAATTAGTTACTCTCTGAGAAATAAAAAAAAATAAATTGGTTGGCGCAACAGCTCATGGAGAACCAGGGCCTAGTGACTTACAACTCACAACCATTCCTTTGTGCGTGTTTGTTGGCAGGAATGGAGGGGACCTACAGTTTTTTGCCGAGTCCGAACGGCTAAATAGGAAGCACTTTTTCATGACAAGTATACTCTTGGAGGATTTGTCAGTTCCTCGCAAGAGGCAGTACCTCGAATAAAACATTTCTGTTTTTAGGTGGCACGGCTGGGAGTCGAACCCACACCTTCGGCATGACAGTCCTACGCACTAACCATCAAGCCACGAGATACTACACTCTCTGAGGAGAGAGAAAATATTATCAAAATTTCACAGAGTGCCAATCTTTTCCTAAAACTCTATGGAGGAGAGCTATTTGTTCATTAAGTTGTAAGTGCTTTTGCCTCATCTTTTTCATTAAAGTAAAATCAGTTAAGATTTTTTTTTAATTTTTAAAATATGCTCAAAAAACAAATAGTCGGCTTAAAGTAAAAAGCGGCTATAGCCCACTTCAAAATATGCTAAAATATACAAAAATCTATCAAATCCTTTCAATTTCACTGAATTAGACGATAATGAGTGTAGAAAAATTATTCAAATATAATGAGAACACTTTTTTTATTACTTTTTGTTAAAAATGTAATATAAGAGTAAGCTGCTTTTCACTCCAAGCCAACGCAATGTATTTATATGAATTTGTAAAATATGCAAGAATATGCACAAACGAATTGAATATAATTTAAAGGAAATTTTCTGATTTGAAAATCAATGTTCTTCGTTTACTAGGTATGCATTAACATAGAAATCCTAGCCCTGGTTACTTTTCATGGTGTTTTGCATATCGTCGGCTTAGAGTGTAAACCTGCTAAATCCAATTTTTGTCAAATTTGAGATAAGTATGCAGTTTGAAAGATCTAACGAAGACGCATCGTCTGACATAATTATTTTTGTTAAATTCGGCTTCTTAGCTCGCCAAAACGCTTGATGAGTAAAACAGCTAAGTCCATAACATCCAAATTCACCTGCTAACTCCATAACAATTAAAAATACCATATAAAATTCGAATAACAGGACAGAGAGGGG
This sequence comes from Dasysyrphus tricinctus, assembly GCA_963921185.1. Taxonomy (NCBI): domain Eukaryota; kingdom Metazoa; phylum Arthropoda; class Insecta; order Diptera; family Syrphidae; genus Dasysyrphus; species Dasysyrphus tricinctus. The sequence goes on from OY992533.1 coordinate 7,871,301, forward strand.
GGAACCTGATTTTTAAGAAATAATACAGTTTATTATCATGATAGGTACCTATTCTATAAAATAATTTAAAAAAAAGTACAAAAATAGTACCTCCGTTAGTACCCACATACTTTGTTTAGAAATGTACATTAACATTGTGTTTATTAAATCTCAAGGTAGACACTACCAATGAACCTTTGTGTTAGCGAAAACACTACCTTTTGAAATGAACCCCTATATATAGCATTCGTAAACTTAATTAACAAAATTGCAAATAGGTTTAACCTAAACTCAAATAAGTTTCACCCAAGCGCAAAAAGATTTAACCCAAACGCAAATAGAACTAACCCAATCGCAATTCGATTTAAACAAAACTATACGCAAATAATTTAAACTATTAACAAATCATTTTAAGTAAGACGCAAATTGGTTTAACCCAGACTCAACTTATTGTTCCAGCTGTGTGGTGAAGAAATGGAAGGCTTAACAGTATTGTAAATTCCACTAGCTCTGCGCGTTTTTCCAAGAACTTTCCGAACAAATAAAAGGCCAATCCCCTAATAATAGCTTTTTAACAATTATAGATAATTCCAAAATCCATTAGACCCAAAAAGTAAAACTGGATCAATAATTCAAGGTTAGATTAATTCAATTTACTTTTTGGTTAAAATTATTTGTAAATTGTTTAAATTATTTGCGTATAGTTTAACTATATTTGCGTTTTGCTTAAATCGAATGGGGTTAGTTCTAAAGGGTCCGCCAAATAACTTTTTTTTTTTTGAAAATGCTATAAAAAAAACTACTGAATATTTTCTCAAATTTCTTTTTTTATTTGAAAGTACAATCTTTCCGGTTAATAATGAAAAATAATTTCATTCAAATGGCTGCTTCGCTAAGTCAGCCTGCGATCGACTTAGAGAAGATGCCGATTTTGCCAAAAAAATCATCTTTTCAGATGAAGCTCATTTTGATCTTGGCGGGTATGTAAACAAGCAAAATTTTCGCATTTGGGGCACAAAAAACCCGCACGCATGCATTGAAAAGCCGATACACCCAAAACGAGTCATTGTTTGGTGCGGATTTTGGTCCAGAGGCATAATTGGGCCATTTTTCTTCGAGTGGCCGTTACAGTCAATGGCGATCGTTATCGGACAATGTTGAACGAATTTTTGTTCACAAAAATTGAAGAGAAGGATATTGACAACATTTGGTTTCAACAGGACGGCGCTACGTGCCACACAGCCGAAGCTACACTCCATGTAGTAGTAGCATTTTCAAAAAAAAAAGGTTATTTGGCGGACCCTTTATTTGCGTTTGGGTTAAATCTATTTGCACTTGGGTGAAACTTATTTGTGTGTAGGTTAAACCAGTGGCGTAGCTAGGATATTTGCCGCCTGGGGCAAAACAATAATTTGCAGCCCCTTCGGTCTAACCATAATCAAACAAAATTTTGTCAAACTATTTTTTAAGCTATTTAGTTAAGTTATGGGTACCTTCATACTTAAAGTAGCAGACAAAATTTTGACTAACATTAAGCCGTTCCTATGAACTAATAGTTTTTTCGTTTTATTTTTTTATGTTTTGAAAAAAAGCTACGGTAGGTTTATTTTTTTTTTTATTCATTTATCAATTTTGTTAAAAATAATTATATTTTTTCTTGAAAAAAAAAACGAAACACCAAATCTTCTGCAAAAATATTCAGGTTACAGCATTTTTTTTACATGTCTACCGCGAAAAAATTTCTGATTTCTGAGAAGTGTCAACCCCTCTGAGCTCTGAACTGAAATTTACATATACAAAATATAAGCTACAAAAGATTACTTACAGAAAAAATTTTATTTTCTAATATAGATTTAGTTAAATTTCCAATTAAAAAATTTGTTTACCTAATTGGCTTACAACTTCCAACGCACAACGAAGTTAATTTTGCCGTCCCTAACTCCTGGTGCCCGGGGCAGCTGCCCCCTTCGCCCCCCCCCCCCTAGCTACGCCACTGGGTTAAACCTATTTGCGATTTGGTTAATTTAATTTTCGAATGCTATATATTTTATTTTAACATTATTTATACTCAATAAAGCTATCGATTAGCAAAAATCCTACTCTATTTTTGATTGTTCTGGAAAAACGGCTAAGTCCATTATTTTTTTACATTACCAAAAAAAGAAAACCGGCTAACTTACAAAGATGCAAATAAGTACAAAACTAAGATCCTGCTTGAGTTGTTTTATGTTTAGAAAGGAAGAGTACCAACTAACACACAATCCATGTTTTGGATTTTATTTTCTAGCAACGATAAAAGTTTTTGCGAAGTTTTTTCTTTCTCCTGTAAAATTTCCATTTATGGAGTTAGTAGGTTTACACTCTAAGCCGACGATATTGATTATATGGTGTGACAAAAAGGTAGAGCGTATAGAAAATATCGTATGGAAGGGGTGTATTTCCCTCCGTTTTGGTAGGAGGGGCAGTTTAAAAATAAAAAATAATTAAATAGAGAATAATGAAAACAACGTCAACACTTACAATATTGCATGCTTTACCTTTTTTAAAGCCGAAAATCATTTTTCTAAGCCAAAAACTCATTTTCTTATTTATTTTTTTAAATTAGGGTGTTTTAGAAATATTTTTTGAAAAAAAAATCCAACTTTAAATTTTGTACGTTATTTAGTAGGTACAATTATTGTTTTAAGTATTCAATTCTCTTATTATTTCCAAATCAAACACTTAAAGCTGTCAGCTTAAATATCTTGTAGTTAAAAAATAAAAATACTTGATTTTGTTTAATTTCATCCAAACACCCAATATCTACTTAATAAATAGGTTTTAAAGAAGATATTGTTATTTTTGAAGTTCTCAAAAACTACTAGATACGGCTTTAAGTACTTGATTTGGAATTGATAAGAGTATTGAATTGTATAATAAATTGTACTTAATATTATACATTTTTTCAAAATTTCTAGTTTAAAAATTATTATTTGAAAAATATTTTCAAAACAACTTTATTTTAAAAAAGAAATTAGAAAGAAAGATATTTTAAAATAAAATATTTTACAAACAAATATTATTTACGAATTTATAATTTAAGCTAATTTACGATTTTATATTTATATTTATATTGTTAGTGTTGCTGTTTTTTTAATATTTTTGTTTTCTATTTTAGATTACTTTTAGAAAATTTTGCCCCCCCCCCCCTGATGGCGGAAAAAGGCCCCCAATAGAATTTCTTGTCTGATTTATCCAACAAGCTCTAGCATAAGTCTAGTTTACAGTTCCAATGCGAAAAAAATATTTGCAAATATTTTTGCATGTCAAAAATGCGAAACAATTCATCGGTAAATGTTTTGCGTGCGAGAAAATATTGTGGTGAATAAATTTGTTTGTATATTCACCTCCCAGCATTATTTGCATGCAAAACGATGTTTGCATCCAAAAATAGTTGTTTTCCATTTTAAGGCCTATAGTTTATTAATTAAGGGTAATTTAAAGACTCAATGAGTGGCTTAGGCCAAGGCAAACATTTTTAGCCTTGAATAAGATATACACGATATTATGCACAGAATAGGTGGAAAATTGCTATCAAAATTTTGATTTTTTACGCTTTGCGCAAAACAGCTGTATATTGCAAGTAAACAATTGCATTCGGATTGTGGAACGTATAAGTGAATCCTTTTTGTTTCTGACTTCATTAGGTATCTGTAGTAAATAAAACACAAATTGTTTTTAATCTATTAATCTTTTTCTATGATACTGTATGCTCACTTTTACACCAGGAATTTTTCCACTGAAGGTCGAAAGAAAACCACAATAATGTGGTTTTGTTGAAAATGGAAGTATTTAACAAAAAAAAAAATATTATTTGTTTCGATTTAAGTTCTGCGAAACATAAAATTATGATATTAAATTACAGTGAGTATGATATAATTCATTCCGTTTGTGAAAACATAAACCTATTCTAAGAGAAGGATCATATTACCTATATAACGACAAAAAGGATCGTGGTGAAATAAAATTTAAAAAACTTCTCAGAAGCATAAATGTTTTAATGTCATAATTTGGTTTTATGAGTTAAATAGAGCATATCTTTTAGTTGGAATTCCATAAATTCATTTTTTCGAAATTGAGATAACTATCGTCAATACGTTATTTTGAATCAAATATCGAAATTTTAGTTTCGTTGAAAATAAGTTTTATATTGCGCTATTTTAAAATTTTAAAAACCCCCAAATTCATTGCACTACGAGCTGCAGTTCATCATCATCGTGTCCTGTAACCCCGGCTGGGGCATAGGGCGTCAACAAAACGTCTCCATCCTTCACGGTCTGCTGCAAGGACGAGCTGCAGTTACAGCTATACAATTATGCTCGGCCAGCAAACAGACTGACTGTCTCTATACGTAATGCGATTGTTGTTGCTTTTAGATCCGAAAAACCTCTATCTACTTTCTGTGCAAAAACTCACAAATTGTCAAATTTTAAGAGTGGAGATGAAATTCTCTCAAAAATAATAACACTGCAAACAAACACGCGAACGCAAATACAATAATAATTGTAAATAGGTTTAAAAGAAACTTTTGACACAGGCTTTCCTTCTAATATTCAAAAATGACATTTTGTTGAACACTCAATTTCCGTCCACAAAAACTTCTACGACAGAAATTTCTCTATAGGGGAAACTTTTTACTCTCTTCTCTCAAGAGATTTTTTTTGTGACAAAAAAATACGAATATTTATTTTGAATACGGGGACCACTTTTGACTAGAATCCATGGACATTCGGGAAAATTCAAATTTCAACGAGTCACAGAAAGGGATAACTTATTTAGTTTAAAACTTCAAAAAATTGTTCCTTAGTTTTTTTTCCGAACACACGACCACAAGCTACGCACCTACCTAATGTTCCTTTCTATTTTTTCGCCAAGAAAGGATAAATAAATCGAAAACATAAACTATTTTACTCTTTTGCACAATAAAATCAAACCGTTACTGATTTATTATAAAATTTCATTCAATAAATTCACCCCATTTTCTGATTTTATTTACCAAAGCGGAACTAAAAGCTTTGGTGCATCATAATGCCCCTCCCACAAGAACTTTAGTCTTGTCTAGTCAATAAATCATATTTTATTCAATTTGTTTCAATACAAAGTTTATATACTAAATAATTCACATTTCATTATTAAACATAATTGTTTGTTTTCTTTTTTGTTTACTTCGATTTATATTCTTTAACTATAATAAATCAAAATCAATATTTAATGCGAAAAGAGTATACTTTCGATATAGATCGAAAAAAATCAATATCTGCATTTTTATGGCATCTGTATATAGCTAAATAATTGCATGGCTGATTGCGTGGGTGACTATTTAATTAAAGGAAAGGCTTATATAGACGCAAAAGAAATATATAAATCACCTTTTTTTCCAAACAGAAATCGAAGAAATTGAAAACAAAAAAATTAAACAAAGCCAAAGAGGCGCGCCAAAGAGCTGAGGATAATAACTTTTGACAGACGTCATATTGAAAATGACATAATGGCATGTAATGACAGACGATATCGAGATTAGAATAATAACATAGCTGAGGCTTAAGAATCTTCATCTATACCTATGAAAATCAGGTAGGATTTGGCTTTCAACATTTGACCCTGAATTAGTATCTATGGAGTTTAATGAACCATTTAAAAGCTACGGGATTTGTCAAGATTTGAATTAAAGAAAATGAATAAGAAGAGATGACATGATGAGTTGATAAATCGGAATTCTTTTAAATCAAAGCTGTAAGATAAAGCAGATTAATTAAAAGGTATTTTAGATGGTTAGTGTACAAGAGTCCCATGAAATGATTGAAGAGAGGGGCATATGCTTTAAGGCTCAAAGCTTACTGCATAAATGGCCGGATAGATTTTCTTTGAAATTGATACAGTTCAAGTAAAAAATAATATATATTTACAGGTTTTTTATTGGTTGTACAACTTAACGTATTGGTTGTACAACTTAACGTATTGGTTGTGTTGCGTTAAGCTCGAAACCCAGCCCTTACACCTACGAAAAAACATGGTTTTTAGCAGTAGATATCGCTTCTTTTGAGGAATTTTGTCACTTAAAACTGTTTCTCATTTAAGCCGTTTGAACTCGGCGAAAACTGTTCTTTCTTTTCATTTCTGCCGACTAACAACACGTTGACAGTTTTGGTTGAGAGTAGTTAGTCATGATCATCAGGCTCTGATTCTAAATGAGATGGCCCTCAACGAAGTTGTTTCGGAAGATTTGTCACTTTTTCACAATACGCAGTTCTCAGAAGGAAATATTTTCTTGTTGTAGGTAACATACGCTGGTATTCGATCAGACCTCCAACTTTACAGTCAAACACATTAACATTACGCCAAAGGGTACTACTACTGCATACCAAACTACAAATAACTTCAAAATTAAATTAAGCTTAGCTAATTGTTTCCCAATAATAACTTCCACACTCGAGGTCTAAAATATCTTTCCAAATATTGCTGTGCAGTTTTCAAAATCACCCCCATTAGCCGCAGACTCATATGGAATAGCAAAGTCATTTATTGCTACCAAATTAATCGATCAAAATGATCGTGCTCTTCGGTTCTCACTCCTCCGTGCACTTCCTATAGACCTCTTTGACCATCTTAACAAGCCATAAAATTAAAGCTAAACACAAATATTTATGATGAATTTTTGCGTCGTCGTCGTGGTCAATACCTATCTTCAAACTTTGTTTATGGGGCCGCGCATTCAGAAATTTATATTCATTTCACATCGCACTTTGTGTTGTGTTGATTTCATTGATTTCACTATAACTGCCTCTACGATACTGACAACGACTTAATTATTTATTATTGAAGTCAATAAAAAATTTGAATGCAATTTTAGGATGGGTTGAGTCAAACTTCAAAATCGGTTGATAAACTCTTAATTCATCAGCCAGTCATAGTTTACAATTTCTTTTTTCCAAAATAACAACAATAAAATGGAAAAAATCACTTTCGATGGAAATGTAATCGGATTTATCACAACTTCGATTTTTATTTGTCCGTGAATCAATAAAAACATTTTTTTTTTCAGTTTCAACAGAAGAAGCCTCCCCATTGTTAAGAGGAAAACAATGGTTTTATGGATTTAGTCAAATAATCAAAACACCACCTTTTGACCTTAAATCTGATTTGAATAGAAATATTATTTATGTTTTTAAAAAGAAAAAAAAACGAAAGTTTTATTTTTTACCAATATTTAACGGATTCAAGTGGTCAAATCGGTAATATAAAAGCATATGGTATTTATATCTATGTGCTTGATTGTAGGGATATATTTCCATAAAGAACTATTTGCTTGGAAATAAATTATTATTAATGATGGGAATCAATATAAAAGATTGATTCCATGAAAAGTTTTGAACATGGAAATATCGCTAAATACCTGTCTCTTAAAAATTTAAAAATAAAAGAATTTTTTCTCTGGGATTTGTTGGCTCAAATGGATATTCTTATTCAAGTAATTTTATTAAAAGATAAATATACATATATATATTTTATAAAAATGTATACATCACTTTTTCACGTGCAAAAAACAGTATCACAAGAGATAATGGTAAAACACCGTAATACCCCTACCTCTTAAATACACTAGTCGAAAATTTAGGGAACAAGATTTTTGTTTGAATAGCTGTATCTCTGTGATGAGTGGTTGATATTGAGTTGAAACAAAAAGCATTCTACAACTCCATGTATTTTGTTTGCAAATAGTATTTTTACGGTACCGTTATTGTTCAGTTTTGTAAGTTTTTTTTAAACTTACTAATGGTCAACAAAAAAAAATAGTCCCAACTAAGTCTTAAAAGAATCTTGTAGAAAACTTATCCGAATTTCCAAAACTGTCTATGAATTTTTAATTGCGTCATAATTTTCTGAGATATTGATAAAATCAAGGACAAAGTTTCTGTTTTCATTAAAAGTCACATGTATACCCCATGTAATATGAAACTGTGCAACAACAACAAACAAATCAATTAAAGTTGAACAAGCAAGTTATCTGACCAATACATTTGACTGACTAAGAAAAACTACTCAAGTTAAAGTTAAAGGTGTTTGGCTTCCCTCCTAAACTCATCAATTGGGTTTCTTCTTATCTCCATAATAGATCTTACCAAGTTAGATTTAGGAGCTCTGTCTCCAACCCTTTCTTTGCCAAATCTGGAGTTCCCCAGGGTAGTCATTTGGGCCCACTTCTTTTTATCTTAGACGTATCCCTCTATATACGTTAAGGTGAAATTCTAATTTTGCGGATGATATGAAAATTTTCAAAAGCGTCAAATCTGTGAGTGATCGTTTACTTTTGCAAGAAGATATTAACAGTTTTGTTATTTGGTGTAGTAAAAACGGTTTAAATCTCAACCCTATTAAATGTCAGGCGTAATTTTTTCTAAAAAACAAGTTCCTAGTACATTTGATTATGAAATATCGCAGCACACATTGCGTCGTGTTGATAGTTCCAAAGACCTAGGGGTTCATTTTACTTTTAATCTTGGTTTTACGAAGCATATCAATTTAATAGTCAACAAGGCAAACTCTATGTTAGGGTTTGTTAAACGTTGGTCTAAGGAATTTCAGGATCCTTATGTTACCCTCGCTCTCTACAACAGTCTTGTTCGCCCTCATCTTGAATACGCATCACAGGTATGGACTCCTTTTTACGATGTCTATAAGAAAAGACTTGAAGCAATACAGCGTAATTTTATACGTTTCGCCTTGAAAGGACTACCGTGGTCCGATCCTTATAATCTTCCTCCTTACGAACACCGGATTAAGCTTCTTCAGATTCAAACTTTGGCACAAAGGAGAATTAATAATGATATTGTATTATTCATCAACTTTTAACGGCCGTTATTGATGCACCTGATTTATTATCTTGTACTAGCCTTAATTACCGTGGTGGAGGTCACAACACTCGTAGTCTAGAACTAATGCATATATCTCAACACCGTACCAATTATGGAATGCATGAGCCTTTTACCCGCATGTGCAACATTCTGAATTTGAACTCTAATTTTTTTGATTTTAATATAAGTAAGAATAGACTCAAAGCTTCATTGAAGACCAGTGTACCACGCTCTTAAATGTTTGTAATTGTTAATTTTTTCAATGTCATTTTATTTGTTATTTTATAATTATTTTTTTTTTCAATTTTATTTTGTAAAGTGTATGTTTTAAGTAGTTTGTTGCTTACTAACTACTAACACTACACTAATGATGAGCCTGATAAGCACTTAATTTGTGTTTGGCAATTCTTTGGTCGCAAGATGTTGCTTGTACTAAGCTCTCTTCGGCAAAGATCTGATAGTGTAAAAAAAAAAAAAAAAAAAACAAAATAACACCCTTCAAAAAAATAATATCAAAACATGTACTTGTCTTGTTTCATTTTTGCGAAATAGCGGTACCGTAACAAATTTTTTTGCAAACAAATCTTAAAACAAGAACAAGAAAAGAAAGCTTTTTGTTTCAAATCAATACTCCATGGCAGCGTTTCCCAAAGTGAGAGAGTTTTCAGGGTTCCACAAATTTCTTGAAGAATAAACAGTAAAATACAAACAATAAAAGACAAAAAATTAAAAATTTCCACAAAAATAAATTGAAATTTTTTTTTTTAAGTTTATATTTTTTAATCGAAGTGTGAACTTTAAGATCATAAACTGTTTCATGATTAAACACATCATTAATTGGGGAAAATGTATTGATGTATGCAGCGACGCGACGGAGCCGCAGCAATGGTGGGAAAGATTAAAGGGGTTGTTTCAAATATACTTTGCTCCTAGAAGTACCAGCAGTCATTGTATTTTCCATCGTTATGCACTTGTTATGAAAAGAATGCCAACTGATTTAAAAAAGTTCTCGGTGAAGCTGAGAAAATAGTAAATTTTGTAAAGAGCCGTCCTCTCCAATCGAGATTGTTTAAATTAGTGTGTAAAGATATGGGCAGTCTGTACGAATCGCTTCTTCTTCATCCTGAAATCCGATGGCTTTCCAGAGAAAAAGCTTTATCTAGGTTATTTCAACTTCGTGATGAGTTAAATGTGTTCAAACTGGAAAAAAATATGTCTTCAACTGCAAAACTCTTTGATGTATTGCATGATGAGCAATGGATTACAAAATTAGCTTACCTTGCAGACATTTTCGAGAAGATCAACAAAACTGCTACAGCTCTGCAGGGAAAATCAAAAACAGTATTTTTTGCGAGAGACAAACTGGCAGCTTTGAAATGAAAAATTAATTTCTGGTTCTAGTCCAGTTAATTTGTGCTCAAAAAGGCTCTTTGCGAGCGAATTGTGGGAAAGTTTTGATTTTGTCCTTCCTATATGTTTTCGGGGGTGCTGAATCCGAATCTGAGGTTTGCCAACAAAATTTCATGACGCAACATGGAAAAAAACGCAAAAAATTATGCAAAAATGCATTTCTTGGGAGTTTTTCACGAATGGCTCGAAAAATACCAACTATTCGAAAATTACATCAAAGTGCCATTGAAAATATACACAATTTCCAATAAATCTCTATTTAAGGTTTTTTTCCGCGACAACCCATTTGGACTCAAGCGCTAGTCGAAAATTGACGTATTTTTACTGTTTTTGAAAATCCACTCGAAATCGCTAAGAAATTACTTTGTGTGACAAAATTTAAACTTTTGTTTGTAATATGAACCAAAATATACTTTTTTGATGGTCTCTTGCTCTAGCACGTTACGGTTTTGAGATATTCGAATCTAAAGATTAAAAAAAATGCACTTTTTATGCAAATTTGAAGTTATATTTTTTCGAGGTAATTTTTTTCGAAAAAATGTGTATGGTCATTCTGAAGTGTGAACATTTTACTTCAAAATTCTATTTGAATCTTTCAAATACCTCCGTTGGTCTTCGAGACGTTGGTTTTCGTCTTACTACCTTATTCGAAAAATCCAGTCAATTTGTGCTCAAAAGGAAAATTGTGGTATTTTTCGAATTAGGTAGTAAAACGAAAACCAACAATTCCTCGAAGACGAATTGAGGTATTTGAAAAATTCAAAAAGAATTTCGAAGTAAAATGTTCATACTTCAGGATGACCATAAACATTTTTTCGAAAAAAATTACCTCAAGAAAAAAAAAATCCCCCAATTTGTAAAAAAAATGCATTTATTTGTTATTTTTAGATGTGAATAGCTATCTCAAAAACGTGAGTGATAGAGCAATTTCAAGGCCAGATTCGAACTCAGCGCATCAAATACCATCAGAAAAGTATATCTTGGTTCATGTTACAGACAAAAAATCAAATTTTGTCACACAAAGCAATTTCTTAGAGCTTTCGAGTGGATTTTTGAAAACAGTAAAAATACATGAATTTTTGACTAGCGCTTGAGTCCAAATGGGTTGTCGCAGAAGAAAACCTTAAATAGGAATTTTTTGGAAATTGTGTATGCTTTCAATGTTAGCTTGATGTAATTTTCGAATAGTTGGAAGTTTTCGAGCCATTAGTGAAAACTCCAAAAAAATTAATTTTTGCATCTTTTTTGGCATTTTTTTCCATGTTGCGTCATGAAATTTTGTTGGCAAACCTCAGATTCGGATTCAGCACCCCGAAAACATAAAGGAGCGAACAAATCAAAACTACCCCACAGTTTGCCTGGTAAAAATACAATATGACTGGACCTCATGTGTACCAAAGAACAATTTTCAGTGTTTTCCAGTTTTACATGAATTCTTGCAAGAAAACATGCTTGAACTCAGAGCAGATATTAGCAATATTATTGCTTTCCATTTGGTTAGTCTCGAAAGATTCATGCAGGATTACTTTCCAGATACAAATACTGACATCGAGTGGGTACTAAATCCATTTCTAATGAAAACCATAAAGCCTATGACCCTGAGTACACAGGAATACGAATCCCTGATAGATTTGCAGAGCTCCTCTTCATCAAAATTTGTATTTGATTCTGTATCATTAAACGAATTTTGGATTGGTATTAAGAATGAATTCCCTGAGCGTGCGAAGAAAGCTATATTAAATTTGCTACCTTTTGTTACAACGTACCGCTGTGAAGTAGGCTTTTCAGCGTATACTTATACGAAAACTAAATACAGATCGAGGCTGGACGCTGAAGTTAATTTAAAAACAATTGTAAATCAAACAATGAAACAGATTCATTCTTCACACTGAATCAAACAATGAAACAGATTCATTCTTCACACTGAATAAAAAATTGATTGTGAAATGTGTTGTTTTTCAGTTTTTGCTATTGTCAGGATGTGGTTCCGAATTATATTTGGTAATTTTTTAGGGTTCCACAGCTTAAAAAGTTTGGGAACCGCTGCTCCATGGCCATTCAGAGATACAGCCCTTCAAAAAACACAAAACAAAATTTGTACCCTTAATTTTGTTGACAAGTGTAATTTATTTTATATACTACTTTTCGTAAATACAAAGGTGGAATAAGTATAATGCATAAGTCCACATCTATCCAAAAATATATTTTCAAAATTTGATTGACTAGTCACGAAAAACTAAACAAACGAAATGTAATTAAGCAACAATAGACAACAATTTGTTACAAAATCAAGGTTTATTTTATATTTTTGCGAAAGCATTAAAAAATTAACATCAGATTGGTTTAACGGGAAAAAAGTATGCGTGAAAGATATTCTTTTATTATTCTTTTTACAAAAAAAAATCACAATAAAGAATTCGTTAACACTGACTATTCGCATCATTCTGCCGCTACGGGTCAATGTTCTTTTCGCCAATAAAAAGAAAGATAAACTCTATCGATAGATTTATGCGGTGTTATGATTATTAAAACCTGTCTTAGAATAATGGGGGTTTAATTTTGATAATTTTATGCTCACATTATGATATGTTTGCCCTAAATTTTATTTAACCGCAAAATATTTAAACTAATTTTTCAAATAAATATATATTTGTAAAGTTTTTATTTTTTGTATTTAAATATTAACGAGAAGACTTTTACATAAATTATAGCATATTTTATGTTTTTATAAAACTATATATTTAATACTAAAAATAAAATAGTTTAAAAATGATAATTAGGTAAGCGTTAGAACAATATGGACATGATTTCCCTTAGACAAAACAATTAATTTTAACTTCTTCGACAACGTGACGTAGGATTAACGCGATGAAATTTCTCTGGAATAGTTTCCCTCCTTCGCAAATTTGGAGCGTGAAATTTACTATTGTTATCTGTTCATTTCATATGATTTTTTGATTGAGGAAAATTAAAAAAAAAAACAGAATGTTGATATCCCAATTTAAATCTCACTAGGTTGGATGATGTGAATGTAACCCCTGCTGGGCTTTTTAAAAAACTAGGGAAGAATTGTTGAGGACGAACCATTTATGTACACAAATTTATGTGTTAAATTTGGTTTTGTGTCACCAATCTCCAGAAAGTCGTCTAAAAGCCGTAAGTCACTAGGCCTGGATTCTTCTGGCGATGTCACAAAACCCACTTTTTGTTTAAGAGTCTTATCATCAGACTTCTTTAGTGGTGCCACCATTCTTCTATAGTAACCAATCAACATGCAAATCTATAATTTGTTAAAAAAATTCAATCCGTAACGTACCTACACCGCAGATAGCAAACACGTCATAAAACAAATCGTTTAGCTTTTACAGAAAATTGTAAAAATTATAGACAGCAACTTTTTACGTATCCATCACCTCATACCAACCAGCAAAATACAACCTGCATCTTTTCTTAATTAATTATTATTGTAAAATAATTTTCTTTTGCCTTAATGCACTTTTTTTTCGTTATGTTGCAGCGAAAATTATGATAGAGTTGTTAATTACAGGTTTCGAACTTAAAATTGCCTTTAAATTATAATTTGTTTAGCAGTCTCTGTAACAAACGTTTTTTGGACATTCAATGTTCAAAAACTTGCCAGGCGCAGCAGATAGCTATAGATAATTTATCATAATCGTTTTCAATTAGGTTTTTTTCCGGTGATCGTATAATATGTATAGTAAGATGGTTTAGTTTAAAAAAATTGTTTTCCGTTTTCTGCACTAATCTGCAGTTTACTTTCATTTTTTTTTTCTTCTTTTGTTAGATTGAAAACAACAATTTTTTTTGGTTTGAAATGATTGCGTGCAATCACGAGATTTATAATAAGTTTGATGATGGACTTCAAGATTAATGATCAGAAGTTCACATCAATTGCATGGACTTCCTTCCGTGCGAAGTGTTTGTTATGGGTTTGTTAATATAAATTATTTCTTTTATTGATAGAAATCAAAAAAGACCTAATTTTTTGGCACTTTATGTATGTATTTCTTCACATAATTGGCATCTATAGAAATAGTTTTGTATATTCGTAAACCTATCATTTTGTTTTTATTTAAAACACTAGCTGACTTGCATTGTAACTTTTTAAAATTTTTCTGAACTTACCGCGTTATTATATTTCTTCCCAACGCGACGCACAGCAACGTTTCGAAGGAATACACTCTTCGTGGTCAAAAAATTAAACTGATATTTTCCAAAAAGTGCTTGTCATCTAAGCCGTTTGGGCTTTGTAGAAAATTATGCTCCTGACGACACAAGAAGTGTTGGGAACTATATGTCAATAGACCCTTGTTTTCCACGAGCTGTCGTACCAACCATACAATTTTCTTATTCCAGTTATTAGAAGTTTGATACCTATACTTTTTCTGAAGACTTTTCCCAAACTTATAGTAATGGCTAAAAGCCTTTGGATTGAGTAAAATATAAAAAAGATAATTCGGCTAAGAACTGTTGTAATGCCAGTGAAAAGCCGTTGATAGCCAGAAGAAACGTTGTTGACAGGCTGGATAAGACACCGTTGATAAGAAACAGTTGATAAACACTATTTGATGACTAGAATAGTACCATAAGGAATCAGACCAGCAGTTTAATTCCGAAGACTCGAAGAAGAAGTTATCAGTGAAGAAAATTTCTTCTAGTGTTTATAAATTAATAGTTACACTTTAGAGTTTGATAAAGAAAAATCTTCAAATATGTAGGTAGATGTAATTTAGTGTATGTACCTCTATTGTTCTAAAGTAAGTCTCAAAAACCAATTTTACCTGAGACAGTGGATTGCGGAATATTCTTTTCTATATTATGTTAGAAATGCTTAGTTTGTTGATTGTTAGACCAGTTTAAACCAATAAACAAAAATATGAATTTTTTAATGATTTTGTAAATTATTTCCTGCATTTCTATGCTTGATTATGTGAACATTCATATGAGCTGTGTTATACCTACATTCTACACGTCTGAAACATACGTATTTACACAATAATCGTGGCATAGCTCACCGGAAGCCATGCTTAAGCTTAAGTTTATACCCGTCAAGCGCATTTAATGAAAATACGTGCAAAAAGTACTTTTTTTCTTCTTGCGTAAGTTAATCAGTTTTTTTGTTAATATCAGCCACGCGAAATTTTCACAATTTCAAAAAATCACATTGCGGCATCTTTTTTGCAAACCGGAAGGGTTAACCACGCTATTAACCTATAAAACAAATAAAATTAAAACTTAAAAAGAACATGCAGACTCATGTTTTGATGGTATTCTTCTCTTTTTTTTGGTGTCTGTTTTTTAATGTCATTTCCGATGTCAACGAGAGAGTTCATTCAATTATCGTGATCATTGTCGCATCAACCGAAGGTCTTAAGTCAAAAATAAATTAATTCAGACGCCAGCTCTTAAACAAAAAAAAAAACAACAACAAAAACGAATTTAAACCGAAAAATTCCATTTAGATGATCAACAACTTCCATGTTTGCTTGCTGTGCTTGCCACCTTCTAGCCATGCAGAAAATTTGCCGACTTTTATGGTTGGAATTTTTGAAGATACTTTGCTCTTGAACACTCAACATGTCAACATGACATCTGCTTAGCTATAAATAATCATGTCTGCTTGTCGTCGTTTTGTTTTGGTGAAAGATTATTATTTTTAGAGGAATGTTTGAGGTTTCGCACTCTCGAGATTTGGAAAGTAAGACGGATTATTGTGAGTTATTTGAAGATGGCAGACTTGTTCTGGTTGAGGAGGGGAAAGGAATTATTAAGTTACATGTTACCTAGGATTATTAAAATACCTAAGTCTAAAAATACAATACCTCTATTCAGAGTTGTTTATACCAGTTGTTCTTTTGTATCCGATTATGTTCGGGATTAAATAACGTTTTAATAATTTGTTTTCAGTTTTAAGCAGTATATTCATATGTATCGTATCTGCTGATTGGTATAAACTCGTCTAATTTTGAAAGCAATTTATTAAAAAGGAATCATGTATCAACAATACAAAACTAGTTCGGCTTATTTGTGGATGTTAGACCAGTTTATACCAACTAACAGTGAGAAAAAAATAATACTATTTTTAATTTAAGCAAACAGTCATGAGCACTCTTTTAAGCCAATGCCTCCCAAGTGCAAGTATGTAATTATAATTTTTTTTACTCCAAGTGTGAGAACTATCATAATCCGTTATTTTTTTTCATTTTAAATAAATACATATCTATGACTTGCTTATTTATTTTCCAACTATTTTTTTTGTAAGCCATGGGAACCACAGACAATACAAAGGTTTATCTAAATTTCATAGATAGGTACAGTTTGCCATTGTATATCTCACGCAGAGCTCATCATCATTCGTTGTATGGAAGATACTTTATAAGTATGTAGTTATGTAGGTATTTATGTAGATAAAGATCTATGTTCAATTTCAAGATTACACGCAGTCTGGCTTTGAAATAATGAAGCACTCAACACAAGTTAGAGCAATTATAGTTCGACATCTGACTGAATGATTTTTAATTTATTTAAAATTTTCAAATGAATATACTCGCATGGAGAACACCAACGATATTTTTTTTTTGTCAGAAAATATTATGATGATGCATAAAAATATAGGTTACTAGAGTTGAAAACAAATTTTACTATTAATCAATTGGGAAAAGTTTTCTACGTCTTTTAAGTTCTGAGTTATTAATCATTTTTTATTTAAATCGATTTCTGAATATCTATTGAACAATTATTCATTGAATATTGATTCAGATTTAAATGCGGGGGCTTAAGGTCACTTAGTTTGTTAGGGCTCGACAATTCCAAATTTTCATTCATTGACTCTTTAGCATTACTTTAAAGTCAATATTATGCCACCAATATTCATGTTCAACATAGATTTGCCATGTTCCTCAAGAACTCCTTTTTAAGGAATTTCGCGTTAAAAAAGTAACTTTTACAGATAAAACTTCCATATTAAAACTGTTTGCTTCTACACAAGAAAAAAAAAATGAATTTTGCATAAATGGATTAAGAAATAAAATGTACGACTGGGTCACACGTACTTGCTCTTGTGTTCCAGACACTGTTAGGTTTAAGAAAATTGTATGTAAAAACATAGAAATTATGAGAGAAAAATGTAGAGAAGCATGAAATACGATATTTAAATTAGCTTAAACAACTCCTTTGACAGTTTGAGGCAAAGAAAAAGAATGCCATCTTAATTCTTGATGGAATATGATGAATGAATGGAAAAAAAGTTTAAAATCGTTGGAGCGGTTTTAAAAAAAAAATAATTTCTTATATACAAAATTCTTAAAACATTTTTAAGGAAAAATTTTAATATATTTATGTGCCAATAAAAATTAGGTAAATTTAAAAAAAAAATCAACCCGTTTCTGAAAATTAAAAAAATTTGTTTTGAAAATTTTGATATGCAATATTATTTAATCTTATCAGAAATTTATACATAAAAAAAAACTTATCAAAATCCGTTTAGCCGATAATAATAAAATTTAAAATAAAAAAAATGTTAAATTTTGGTACACTTAACTATTTATATTTTTTGGAAGTTTCGGTATAAAAAAAATTATTGAAATCGGTCATACCGTTTTGAAGAAAATCGAAAATTAAAAAAATGGTTCTTTGGGAGGTACCATTAATAACCATTTTTTCAAAAATGGTTTTCTATCCAAAAGAAGCCTTTACTATTATTTATTAAATAATAAAATTAAATAAAATTATTTTTTTAAGAAAAGTTGTGGATTATGTAAAATTGCTAAAACAAAATTGTATGGCAGGTACCGTTATTTTTGGTTCTAAAAAAATATGAAAAAAACGTGTGGGCATAATCACCAAAACCACTATGTACCAAGTTTGAAAAAAATCGATCAAGCCGTTAAGGCTGTAGAGTGTAGACGAACAGATAGACAGACAGAATTGTGCCACCCACTTTTTTGGTGTTCTCTTTTATCGTAATGTCATGTTTGATTGTCATCTCAAAATGTTCTTGCATGAATCCAAAACGTGCCTTAAAGCTTAAAGTACCTCAATCGCAAGTAAAAATTATGAGTAAACCTTTCATTGAAATCGAGTAACGTTTACACGTGCCAGCGAGTACTTAGATTTTTTCATACAAAATACATGGTGTTGTCACAGTCTTTTACTCAGTGTCGATAAAAGTGTAAATATTGATGGAAAATCTTTAAAATTGGCTCATATAGGTACTATGAAGAGTATACAAATATATTTTTTTTATTTTTCTTAAACAACAGATACTCCAAAACAAACACCCAAAAACAACGATATTTAATGTTATTTTTGAATGGGGTAAATATTCTACAAAGTTATTGAAAATAATTTTTATATACTCCTTACGGTGCTTAATCTATCTGCCAAGTTTAAAGATTCTCCATCAACTTTTACAATTTTACTGATATTTTGAGTAATAGACAAATAAAAAATACAAATTACAATATATGTAATTAAATACAAAAACAATCTTCAATCGTACATGTCATCTCCGTTACCATTAGCTAGCTTCTCCGTTACCATCTTTCATGTTTTTTTTTTTTTGTCAGAAAGTAAAAACGAAGTATTAAACGAAGGATGGTTTTTGGTAAATGTTGGCTTTATGAAAGTGTGTAAAAAAAATCAACTTCATATCTTTATGGACCGCGCAGAATTTTTAACCTAAAAAAAAAAGCCGATAATCTCTAAATCGTAAGTGTATTCTCGTTACCATCTATTTTTGTGTATAAAATTACGTTGAACATTGTCATCAATTCTTAAACACCACTGAGTTTCATAAAAAAATATTAAATTCTTAACAAGAAAGACCTCACTACAAGCGTCCGATTGTCTTCTCCGTAACTTTGGAATGGCCGTATAATTGAACTTTTTCCATTACAATTACTCATGATTTTAAATGAAAAAAACACACATTTCCATTACTTGCAAAATTATATGTACATACATTAATAGTAATTGAATTTTGTCAACTACATTCTTAAATGAAATTGAAAAAGTGTTTTAACATTATTTCCCAACTGGTATGTACCTACAAGTTAAGATAATTCACTACAGTCTTGAAAATGAAGATGGCGAACTGCCAACGTGCAGGGTAGTCAATGATCGAAAAATAAAACTTACGCTTCTTCTAGGGTAAAAGCGGGTGAGATGGCGCAGCGGGGGAGATGGCGCACCATTAATATCTCGTACATATATTACCCAATCGAAAATTTTTTTTTTTTTGTATCGTTTCTGTATCTAAGTTGGTTAATGCTTGGATGTCTATACTATACATCAATAGATATACAAAAGTATTGTCTATGACCTGTCCGTTTTTTTGTATGCGTTAAAATAAGTAAATATGACAAATTGGGATAGATGGCGCAGTTTTTTGAGGGTGAGATGGCCAAACAAACATAGATAATGCCAAAAAAGCATTTGGCATCATTTTAAAATTTCAAAATGCTTTTCACTCATGTATTATGCTAAATTTAGCATTTATAATGCCATTATGGCAACGCTGCATCTCACCCGCAGAACGATTTTTTTTTTTCAAAAAATTGTAACTCCTTTATGCTTTGCTTTGTTTGAATTTTTTAAACTGAAAGTTTATGATATTAACTTTATTAACTTTGGGGTTACACTGAGGGAAAAATGAATGCACTCCGTACAGAACCATAAATGTAAATTGTATGTACCGATGTTTGCAAAGGATTGCCATCGAAGGTCTATTCACTAAGTAAAGTTAATATGTACTAGTTATAATTCAAGTTATGTATCGAATAAAACTAACAATCTAGAGTACCGATTTATGTATTGGATACAGACGTAATATACTCATTACAAAACTATGGACCAGCTAAAGTCAAATATGTTTCGATTTAATAAAATTTATATTTAAAAATTAAGCTTATGTGCTGAGTAAAAGCAATGTGTACTAAGTCTATCTCGATATCTATTCAATACAGACGTTTAATACCCAACACATATCAAGTGCCAGCCATCTAAATAAAAAATTATTAACTTACATTAAGTTATGTGCTATGTAAATACGACGTGTACTGAGTCTATGTCTACATTTATAGAATGCAGACGGTATATAATCAGCGCATATCAAGCGCCAGCCATCCAACAATAAAAAACATTTGATACATAAAGTTATATACTGAGTATATGCAACGTGCACTGAGTCTATAGTGACATTTATTCAATGCAAACAGTTTATACTCAAGCGCCAGCCATCCACCAATAAAAAACATTTATTACATGAAGTTATGTACTGAGTAAATATGACGTGTACTGAGTCTATGTCGAGATTTATTCAATGCAGATGGTATTTACTCAGTTGATATCAAGCACCAGCCATCAAAGTATAGAAAACATTTATTACATAAAGTTATGTACTGAGTATATGCAACCTGCACAGAGTCTATGGTGACATTTGTTCAATACAGACGGTATATACTCAACACATATCAAGCGCAACCCATGCAACTGAAACTGTTATACATTACATTAAGTTATGTGTTGAGTAAATACGACGTGTGCCATTTCGACATTTATTCAATACAGACGGTATATACTCAATACCTACACACTTATCTATTGACTAGCTACAGTGCTGAGTCCACGCAACTTGTACTGACTCTATGTGTATATTGAGCACTTCAGCCATCAAAGCAATGAGTTTCAACTTATTCAGTTTTGGCACCAGTTTTTTCTGCCCCCAAGTGGCCTGGTGGATGCGTGCTATCTTCGTGTGTGAAAGGTTCCCAGTTCAAATCCGAGTAAGTATCACAAAGTATTTTTAAAATAAAATAAATATCTAGAAAATAAACTTTCAGAATAAGGTGAAACGTTACAGAGGATTCTCTTAAATGTATGGACTCATAACATAAATGTGTAGTGACATATGGACTCATTACACAAATATGTGGAGAACATAGACATATGGACTCATTACATAAATATGAATTGAGTACATAGACTCGTTAAAAACATATGTAGTGATGACATACACACATGGAGTACATAAACATATGGACTCATTACATAAATATGTACTCATTACATACAAATTTGATCTGTCCTCACTACAAAGAATCTGTACTTATCACAGATAACCGGTTTGTTTTTAGAAAATGCATACATAAAATATTTATATTTATTTATTGAGTGCATAGACACTGTACTAATCGCAGAAAACTAACAATTTTTTCAAAAATTGCCTAAATAGATTTATTTACATTTATTTAATAAGTGCATATGAGCTATACTCAGTACATCATCATGCGACAACCTACATATAATTATTTACTGAGTCCATGGAAAGTTTATATTTACGCAATGATACCAAGAAATAGTGCATAGAATCTATTCTCACTACATAATCGTAAGCTGGCGTGGTACATATTCGTGTAATGAGTCTACAGAACTATTTAGTAGCTGCTTCACTGCTAATAGGTTTATGTTGTCAGTATAGATTTCATTAGGTAATGAGTACAGAAAAGTATGTGTGCAGAAAAATATAGGATGAGTAAATAAAATGATGTGCTGAGTGCATACATTTTTCCCTCAGTGTATACATGTGGCATATGTTTGGAATACCATCTCCCCCACCCTATAGAGGGAAATGGTTTTTCTTAATACTTTTGAATATTTAAAATAAAAAATAAAAATAACATTCATACAACTTTGAAAAATTAATATTATGTAAACAATATAGTAAAGAATATATATTTCATATTAAAAAAGTGAAAAGTACTTTACTATGGGAGATATTGAGAAAACAAAAAAGGCATACTATCTCAATCGCTTTTACCCTATGCTATAAAACCAATAGAACTTATTGTTATTTTTTAAGATTTTTCATGATTAAAGTTAATAGTTTCATGAGTACCTTTTGTACCTTTAATTTTGTCTATGATTTTGTATACTTTTTGTTTACAAACTTACAAATTGATTTAAGAACTTACCTTGAATAATTTTTTTTGTAATCCTTTTCAAATGTCTGTAAATTTTTCAACTTCAATGTTAAACGAATCAAATTCTTTTATCCTCTTCGACTTCCACAAAAATGCATGCATATCTCCAATGTTCCATAAAAAGAAACAAAACCTCTACACCTGTCTATCCACTTTAAACACTACAGCAAAACAGTTTTTTTTTTGTATTCCTTACCATGCCACAACATGTTTATGGTTAAATGCAACATACAAATCTTTCTTCTTTTTTTCTTAAAATTCGTGCAAAAACATAAAATATGTAAAATGTATCTTTTACACGTTTTCCATAAGAATCATGCAAAAACATATATTTCTTGCAAGTTATTTTAAAACAACCACAATAACACTACGACAACATCTTCGTCCAACATCGTTAACTTCTGGAAGACGACGAAAACAAGAAGAAGAAAGCGATTTAATCTTCATTTTTTTTTTAAAGAAAAAGTATCTTTGAATAAAAAACTTCTTATCTTTAGCGCGCACCAAAAACGAGATCAATGACGAAGACGACGATGATGGTCCACGAAAGTACTTGAAGAAAGAAATACTGCGAGTACTATGCTGGACTATTTTCACTGACCCCAATCATAGAGGCGTTATAAATTATTTTAAACTCACTTTTTTTTGCTTTTGATTGACGAGAAAAAGGGCTTTTTACCGTGTCGGGCACCTTAAATGGCAGAATTTATCTTAAACACTTGTACTTTTTTTAATAACACTCCATCCATAGATACAGAGAGGGGATAAAGTTATTGCAGATTAAGTACGTACTCCGATCCCTACGCGGCAAGGAGAATAATTATTTCCCGTATCTAAAGAATATGATTTCACGCACTGGTAAGTTGGGTGCAGATATTTGTTTGCTTTTTTTTTTTAATATCAATGATGGATGCGAACTTTCAATGATGTCAACTTAAGCCTCTTTGGCGTGTGTATATCTAATATCTAACTGCAAGTACAAGTATATCTAGATAGAGAATTATAATAAATTCTGCTCGAGTTAATTCCCACAGCTAGAAGAACATACATTATTTATTCACACAAATAAAATCCAAAAAGACACACCTTCAAATAGAGGTAACCGAGTTGTAATATAGAACTATCTATGAAAGTATCTTAGGAAGTTAGCTCATCATCACACCACTCATACTCAACTCCCGCATCTGAGAAATAGTATATTATTGTTTACCTGCGTGATGATACTTTTTATGACAAAACTGCATGCCATGAACGTGATTTCATGGGAAATATAAACACACGCAAATTAATTCATTAAGGATGTTGATGATGATGGTGGTAAGTGGTGACAACATCCGTTTAATCCTTTTCTAAGAATTTTTTTTTTTATTTTTTCCACTTAAATTGCACTTCTTGAATTTTAATGATTTTTCAAATTTAAATGCCGGGTTTGTCTGGATTCTGTATAGGTAATCAAATCCGTACCGTGTGTAACACTAAAACAAAATTCCCTCACGCGATGCACAATCAAGCAGAAGAATATTATATATGTGCTCTGTGCAGTGGTGAATTCAAAATAGTACCTATATCTAAGCGAGAAGGAACCGCACCGCACCGCAGATTCAGGACGCAGAAACGAGACGTGGGGCGGTTTTTGTCCTGTTTTTTTGTCTGTTGTCACTGAACGTGTGACAATTTTTTACTTTTTCTTCTGGATTCTTCTTTATCCTTTTTTCTTATTGAAGTATCCGATTTCACTTGAAAACAAAATTATATTGATTTTTTTTTTATTTTTAGAAAAGATACGTATGATTTTCGAAAGTATCTTGTTTTTTTTTTTTAAGCAGAAAATGCGTATCTTTTAATTAAATTTCGATGCAAAATATCACAAAATGCACCTGCAAACGCGAGCGCGTTTATTTTTAAAAATAAGTTTAACAACGTTAAGATATAATATTCAAGATCGCATGCGCACCTGAGTGTATCTTAAGTTAAACTGAATGAATCAGTGAGGTAGTTTCATTCAAAACCACAAGATCTCTTTCAAAACAAATACAAATTAAAAATAATACTGATTATGGTTGCCAACTGGAGAGAATTTTTTTTTTTACGTTGAAAAAGACAAATAAGCTCTATAATAATGAATTTGATGATTTTAAGAAATGTTCTTACAATTTAGTAAGAAGAGAAATTTCTAAGGGATCCAAGTGTTAGTGATATTGAAAAATATTTTATGTTAATTCAAAATATTTTTTCAATTTAAAGGCGGAGGGAAATTTAATGGAAAGCATCAGCTAAGTTTATTTGGCTGTTGTCTGATCTCTTGAGACCAAAATGAATGTTGTCACGTATGAAGTAGGTATATAGATTTTTTTTTCAATACAGCTTTTATCTTTTTTTCGTTATGATTGTTCATAGCATTTTGATGCATAAAGCTAGATTGTAAAAAAAACGTCAAAAACTTTCCAAAAATGTCGATAGACGCTCACTAGAGTTTTTTATAGCTCGAGATTGAGCGGGTGGAATCTTATCATTATGGTATTTAAATTAGAGACTAGACTAGTCTTATGATTATTTTTCAACCAAAAGAATCGTCAAAAAAATGTATTCCCATTACTTTGTAGCATTGAAGCCCTTCATACCCAAGACGAACCATTCGGAATAACAAAGAAACTTTCGTTTTTTTTAGTGACGTGCAAGTGACATCATTTTCAGTTAAGTAGCTCTCATTTAGCGCCATATGGATATTTAACTTTGGCAAGATTTGGGAGAATCTCATAACTTCAGTTTCAGAGTAACTGCCTGAATAGAATGGGAGACGTAGCTGGAATACATGTCAAAAATGCTACAGTAAAAGTTAAAAATCGTTTTACTCTTGCAGCTCCGACAGGGAAATTTTTGATATAGCATTCGCAAATTAAATTTACCAAATCGCAAATAGATTTAACCCAAACGCAAATAGAATTAACCTAATCGCAATTCGATTTAAACAAAACGCAAATATAGTTAAACCATACGCAAATATACGCAAATAATATTAAACTATTAGCAAATCTTTCTAGCCAAAACGCAAATTGAATTAACCTTAGCTTGATTTATTGTTCCAGCTGTACTTTTTGAGTCTAATAGATTTTGGTATTATCCATAATTGTTAAAAAGCCATTATTAAGGGATTGGCCTTTTATTTTGTCGGTAAGTTCTTGGAAAAATGCGCAGAACTAGTTGGACTTTCAATTGGGGGTTTGTCAAAATCTTATGGTGAGCTATTCCTACTGTTATAAGCCTTCCATTTCTTCACCACACAGCTGGAACAACAAGTTGAACCCGGGTTAATTCAATTTACGTTTTGGTTAAAATGATTTGCTAATAGTTTAATATTATTTGCTCATAATATTTGCGTTTTGTTTAAATCGAATTGCGATTAGGTTAATTCTATTTGCGTTTGGGTTAAATCTATTTGCACTTGGGTGAAACTTATTTGCGTTTAGGTTAAACCTATTTGCGATTTGGTTAATTTAATTTGCGAATGCTTTATTCATTCCAGCTCCGTCCTCATTTCGTCCAGGCAGTAATCGTAATCGTGTGTTTGACCATACAAAAGGCGGGTGTGCCTGTCAAATCTGAGCATATGTTTGTTATTAATCGTATCTCGGAAAACACCATGGTGAAAGATATATGCTTATACATGTAATATGACAACAACTGGAAATGAGTCCACAAGAGGTAGCCATTTTATGAAGAATCCTTCTGCAGCTTCGGCTGCTGTAAACCACACATCGGATTTGGGGGTGCGGCATCTTTCGTGTACCAGCTTCAATCAAGACGCCATAACAATGAATGAATGAATGAACAATCAATTCAATTTTAAAATTTTAGTCTTATTTCATGCGGAGAACGAATCTTACGAATGAAAAATACACAAGTAGTCTATTTTGATGCGAAAGTTGTTTGGGTATCAGTTATTATACCAAAGTTAAAACTGCTTTTGTATTAGCGGTAAAATAATGGGCTAAAATTTTTTATTTACTTAGAAGAAATTAGGGGGGTGGTAGCACCAACTTAAATTAAACAATTACCTTTATAAGGACAACCCTAATCTCACACCCTTTAAGCTTACGACCGCTATCGTAAACGAATTTGTGTCTGTGTTAAATGAAGAGGGTAAGAGTTGAACATTTTTTGTAATGGTTTTATGAGATTGTATGGTCATAATGTATGAACAAACACGAAAACTTTCAAAATAAAGAGCATCAAAACAAAAGCTTAATTTGCGTCGTAAACTTAACAACAATTATCTAATTGAAGTTCCTACGAAAAGCAAACCAACATATGTACGTACCAAAAAAGTTTGAAACTTAAAAAAACAACTTAAAAGACAAAATTGGTAACCATAGAACGAACCCCTTTGAAAGAGAAAAAGAGCTTCTCTTTTGAGCTGTCGATACTATGCCGATGGTTAATCGTCGATTTACCGGTTTATTTTGAAAAATAGATTCTCTTTAGTTTGATTCCATAAACAGGTGTAAAATATTTTTAATCGATGTGCACCATGCAACCATCTCTGGATTTTTTCGTATCCAACACGTTTGATTCGTTGGAGGTAAAAATGAATGCTGTGTATATTCTGATGGAGGGAATCTGCTGATTTGGAGCTGAAAACAGTGAGAGTGAATTTTTTTCTAGTTTGATTTGTTAGACACTTTTTCGATGTTGGTTTATTTATCTTGCTGTGGGTCAGTGTTTGATCTTTTGTTTACTTTTTTATCTTTTTTTAATTTTGTTTCTTTATTTTAAATAATCAATGAGGGGGAGATTTTTTATTGTAAAATTATGAAATTGTGCCGCGAAAAAAAAATTAATTTAGTTAAAAAGTTAGAATAAATGTTTTTCAATTGATTTTTTGGTTTTGCATAGGTACAAGCTACAAGATTATATTAGTCGGGTGGTTTCTACTTATAGAAGATTAGAGTTTCTTTTATTTTCATTTTTGTAGTAAGTTTATATAGTTTATAGTTGCTAGTTTAGCATGTTTTATTGATTTTATTGTGAGAATAAAAGACCGTGAAATATTTACATATCAAAGATTTCTAAAGTTTTAGTTTTACTTAAAATCTGTGACTAATATTGACAGATTTTTTTACACAAAAGATATTTCGTAGGGTGCTAATGATAATAAATTAAAGAAATTAAGTTTGTTCAAGTATTTGAATAGAAAATTCATTATGCATGCAAAAAAACTGTGTTTAGGGCATGATGTATGTTTTGACCTTTTATGTCACAATAACAAGTAGCATTCGATACGCTCTTGGATTAGTGCGAATATACCGCAAGCTGTATTCTCATCTGGATACGATTGTTTAAGATGATATCAAATTAATAACGATAAGCCTTTTAATCTGACTTTAAAGTTTAAAAGAAGTAGAAGTTATATTGAGGATTGCGAATTGAAAAGAGCTCTTTTTTTTATTAAAATTTTGTCTTTTTTGTTTAAACAAACATGAAATTGCATTTTTTGAACAAATTTCATTAGAAACTTTATGTGTCACCACCATCAACTTTATTATTTTAGCGTCTAAGTGTTTTTTTGTTGTATTCGAGAAATTATTGTGTAGACATTTTCTCTAGCTACGATATGCGAACTGTGATCTGTGACGCATCCATGAAATATTTAGTTAGGAATTATTGGTGTGAGCATTATAGAAGTATCACGTAGCACGAGAGGAAATTCCAATCTGTTGAATTAGAATCTGAAGCACCGAAACAAAAATAATTAAATTATCCACCTTCTTTTCACCATAAACCGTTAGGAAATCTTATATTAGTTAAAATTTATGTTCATGAGACATAAATGATCTTTCGATCTTCTTAGGAAGTTCATAAAGAAGGGTGTTATGGAAACTTGAGGTAAAATAGTTAAGTAGAAATATTTATGTAGGTATTTGTGAGTCATCTGTTTAGACAAAATATTTTAGGTTTTATTTTCTGAAGGAATGGAAATTGTATAATTTCTTAATCTTAAGCTTGGAAATTAATGAAATAGTGATTTTAGAACTCGAAAACTGAAAAAAATACTTAAAAATGTTGAGGCAATTGTATCTATTGTGAAGTTAAATGATATGCAAAACTGGATCATACGTATATTATGGCAGTTCAAGGCGCTTAGTATTTTTTAAAAATTGAATTCAAAAAATTCAAGAAAGTATGAAATTCATTATAAGAACTATTGATAAAACAAGCTCCAACAAAATTCAATAGGTTTGAATGTATGAACAAAATATGAATATCGATTCATCGGTTACAAGGACTTTATTCCAGAGTATTGAAACCGAAATTCAATACCATGAGTAGTGATGAGATATATCTCAGGTTAGAAGATCACTTGCAAGTGACTTCAATCACGTTATTGCTTAAAAACTGCTAAGCATGGCGGAGTGAATGCGATGGTGTGGGTTTGTTTTTCTGCTGCTGGTTTGGGGTCGTTACATCGCATTAATGGACTAACGGATGAATACGTATACACATCTTAGAGGTTCATATTTTGCCGTTTGCAGAATAGGAAACACCGCCGTCAAAATTGCGAACGATTTTGTAGTAAGGAAAGCCTGGAACGAGATGCCACTCAATTTAATAAAAACAAATAATTGAATCAATCACTCTTATTACGATAGTCGTTTTACTGAAACGCCAGAAAAACGACAAGGCTCCAGAAACGACAATTGGTGTTTTAATGAAACTAAAAGTTAAGCGTTCTCTCCGCTTTTCACTATTCTCACCACTTTTACGGTAGTTGTTTGACTGAAACGCCAAATGTCGCTTCTAGATCCGTGTCGTTTTACTGACGTTATAGTAAGATGCATATAATGTCACGAAAATGGAAGAAATGTAAAAATGTTTTTCCATTTTAATTGACAGTTGCAATTTTTTTGAGGTTACTTGATACATTTCAACGTAGATAACTGAAAATTTATTAGAGTTCTTCAAATTATACATATATTTAATTTTTCTTTTTAAATTTTCTTCATTTTCTATTATTATTATTTACGTTTAGTAAACGGCTTTTGAAATATATGAAAATTGTAGTTTTTTTGAATAAAACATTTATCAATTTGAAGGAACTGCATGGTTCTAAATGTTTTGTCCGATTCTGTACATGCCTAGATTCTGATCAGCATACGTCACCGTATATTTACATTATAAACAAACTACTCTCTCCAAATTGGTGTGTATGATATCGAACATCAAAAATTTGACATCAGTTTGGCACAAAAAAATGATTACTCCGTTGGTTCCAACACTATATACTTTTATTCATGGATCGAATCATTTTTGAGTAGTGTTTGCTTAAGCTATCTTAAAAAAATATTTTGACTGAAACAATTTGTTTGCAAAGTGGATTTAAGTATGAAAATGTCACTGGCAAGCAAAAACGTGTCACTCCCGTGGCATTTCATCATTTTTACAAGTAAAATCTGGTTTAAAAAAATTACACTTGTAGTGCGAAGACTTTCAGCATTTACTCTAGTAAAGGATAACAATCATTATGGCAACAAAAAAAGCGTGGGAAATCTAAAATTTGTGGTCGTAAGTTTTGCACTTACAAAAGTAAAAGTGTGCGGAGAATCGCTTATATACCAGTATGGTCCATTTTACTTAAATATTAAAGATATCTCAAAATTTGATTCTTGGTAGGACATTGACTTAAATTGGATATACAATTTTTAATAAAAACAAAAAAATATTTTACAATCGTATGCTATACATTTTTTTTAATTCAGATTCTTTTATTTGAATGCATATTTAATCAAGTTTTCATAAATTATTTTTAAAAAAATTGTTTTCTAACTCATAATTTTTAAGAAAAAAAATAAGAATTAAAAAAAATATCATATTGACCTTGTTTTTTCTTTAATTTTATATTATTGAGGCCCCATGTGCTGAAATGAAACTTAAATATTAAAGTACTTGACAGTTTAAGCTGAGGAAAAATTAGAATATAATCGTTAACGTCGAACTTTAATATCTAAGTTACCTATCAGCAAACGGCCAACGGATCTAAGTACTAATTTCTAAATATGGTAAATAAATCAAAATTGATAGGGTTACAATTTTGTTGATTTAAAAAGGCTATTTGAATAATCTTAAGGCCAAAAAATAGCTGTTTCTGGCTCTAAGCAAACTTTAACTTTTTTTAAATGGCATTTCTCTGTAAACGGGGGGAAATAGGCCACTGTTCAGTGCGATTTTCTTTTAAACATGTCGTGAAATTACTTCCCAAGTTATTAGTATTAAATTGGAACCCTACGTAAACAAAATTTGGTACGCTATTTACAATATTGATTTTAAGTACATATTGATAAATATATACACTATATATCGCAAACATTTTTTTTTTAATTTTAATACTATGCAACTGTAAGGTCATAATAACTCTGAAATGGAAACCGTATAGGTAATATTCGAAGATAATAAAGAAACAAGCCTTATAGACTAATGGTCAAAAAGCTATGGGAAAGCATTGAAACTTTAAGCTTCCACTAATGCAACTTTTGATTGCAGAAACAAAAATCACTGTTCGATTTTTCGTGTATGGACGCTGGTTTTCAAATGATTTTCGTTTCATCCATTTTTGAAAGAAAAATTATATTCGCTTAAGGTTTTTTAACAGTTGAAAATAGAAAATAGTTTAGAAAATATGTTATAGTTATTGTGTTAAAAAATCACTAAGTTTTTAAAAGAAAAACAAAGTCTCAAAAAATTGAATTTTCAAAAAACGATTGTTTAATCGAAAAAAGATAGTCCATTCTTGTAAAAATCGGAAATAAAAAAAAACGATTGCCTACATATTGAAGTTAGCATCTATTTTTTTGGAAAAAAAATATACCAAAAAGTAGCTCCTTGGTTATAAGACCAATATGTTAACTAAATTTTGTTAATAAAAATCGAAGGAATCTTAGTTAGGTAAGATTTTCTCTCCATATAATTTTTTTCTTAGAATAATTCCAAACATCAAAATCTAAAATATCGAGCACGTGCATATGTATATTAAAATTCTATTTTGAAGTTTTTGAAACAGTGCTGTGTTTTTCAAGTTAAATATTTCTTAACGATTTCAGGAATAACGTTTAAAAAAATTGAGAATATTGGGTAGTATGAATAAAATAGAACATTCAAAATTCCGATTTCGGAACAAGGTACTACATTTGGTATGAATACAATTCTAGGCCACATGAATTTTTAAAAATATAAGAAATTTGTTTGGAGAAGTTTGCTTCCCTCTCTCTTTCTTTACGGGCACAAAGAGTTGGAACGAGATGGAATATTCAAAATCAAACTAAATATTTTGTGCCTACCTACAAAGCAGTGATAATTTCCATGCACTGATACATGATTTATCTACAGCTCTTCTCCCTTGGGCATTCAACTTAGGTGACTTTCCATTAAAACAAATTAATAGTAGTCATTATGTAAAATTCCTTTAAAATCTTAACAAAAAAAAGTAAAAGTGAAATAATGCTTCCTCCAGTCGCGAAGAATAAAATTAATTGCTTAAGCTCCCAGTACATGTGCAAAAATAACAATCTTAACCCTTTTAAATGCTTTTTCCAGCATCACAGCGTTTATATTTTCAATTTCACACAGCTTAATTTAATTAAATTCTCTTAACCTCAAGTGAAATAGAAAGCTCAGTCAATTAATCAAATAAGGTCTCACTAATTAAATTCCATAGAGGTGTTCCCCTGAGGGGCTAAATTCTTTCTCGGACGACGCATTATCTCCTCTTTAAGGTGCAAATTCTTTATAACAGCACTTTCAATTTTGCCAACACTTTTTTTTTCTAAATTAATTGGTACCTACCAATTATTTGTGAAAATTAAAAATATGTTTAAATTCGTTTTTTTTTCAAAATTTGAACACAACAGTTACCTAGCAATTTATATGTAGATTTTTCTGAGCAAAAAATAAAATAGAAGAAAAAAAATAATTAAATCTGCATATAACATAATGATCAACTTTCATTCACCTAAATCGACCGAAGACAGACACACGGTCAATGGCAATAATAGTTGACGAGTGCCACTAATAACCTATTGCCGATCAATTTATTTAAATTATTTTTGAATACTCTTGATTAATTACTTTTTTTTTATTTTTGTTTCTCTTTGCTTTGTACATTGCTCGTTCAGTTAGTGTCAGTGTCATCAACTACAGTTGAGAGGGAAAGTATATTTGTTTGTATATTTTATTGGTATATTCCACAGGTGTTCAGTATTTTTTAATCATAATCTCACCGCAAAAAACAATTGTTTTAATTTTAAGTCTTTTGTTGAGAAGTAAATCATTCTACATTCGAGGAGTGTAGCTTAGGTAGGAATCTCTGTACTTGACTTTTGGTGTGAAATTGGGTCGAAAGCAGTGGCGAGGCGTCCTATTGTTCAATTCGTTCATGCACGACTAGCTTTCAGATAAAATTATTATGATAAAAGTTTATTAAATTAACTTAACCACCCACAAAATTCTTTTGCTTTTCTACTAGTTTGAGCCAATTTCGCACTCAAAATTCCAATTTTCCAACTCGTGCAACCCTTTTGTGCACGCAGTTTAAATACAAACAAACAAAAAAACCTGTTACTGCGACACCAAAACTCCTGCTCATTTTTAACCTTCAACTCGTTCACATGAATTGTGAACGAAATGTAACCACTAAAAGCATACAGACAACAAAAAAAGTATAACCAAAATACTACCGACCTATTCGTTCAAATTACCTGTGAACGAATTCAAGCAAGTGTGGTGAGATTTGCTCAAGTCAATATACTCAAATTTTGTTTGTTTGGTGTTTGGTCGGTATGGTTTCTGATGGTAGTGGTGGGTTCGAACTTCAAACGAAATTAAGCAAAGGTTTTTTGTGCTTTGTGTTCGATATAGGATGGATGGGTGGGCAAGTATGAGTGGTTGTATGTATGATGCCTTTTGCTATTCGTGCAAGAAGAATATGAACGAAATGGGAAATTTGTTCGAGGGATTGAGTTTTTCCATGTGAAACTTCTCTGGGTTCTTTAAGAAGAGTTAAATTTCAAAGCAAAATTGAGTGCATGAAAAAATTAAGTTAGGTAACATGAAGTCGATAATTACCATAGCTAAGTGGGTGGGTGGTAGAAAAAAAGTAAAAATTATATTATAGGCTCATACATATATTATAATAATTATGAATATGACCTTGCAGTAAAGTAGGGTTTTTTAGCTAATTATTTCAAAATAGAAATTTAAGAAAAAAAAGTGTCTAAAATAAGGAGACTGTTTTAGAAATTTGAATATGTAGGTATTAGGTTTTTGATAAAAGAAGATAGGTGCATAAAAAGAGAAAGTAGGTCCTTATTGAATTTTTTTTTAATTTTGCAGCTATAGGCGTTGTTTGAAGTAGAACAATTTCTTATATTTTTGTAGGAAATTTTTTTAAATCGTTTTTAACTACATTTTTGTTTTATTAAACCATTGTTTTTATTCTTACATCGCATCTATAAAAATTAAATGCAATTTTTTTCAGAAACTTATGAATTATCTATTTGAAAATCTTTTGCTTAACTTAAAAGATTTAAAATCTACCTTTTCTAGGACAATTATTGAAAACAAAATTGAGGAAAACAGTTCATCTCACAAAAGTGTAGTGCAAATATTTTTAAGCAAATCGAGAAAATTTGAATAAAAATACTAGTAGGTACATAACACCAAAATTTGTACAAACTGAAATCATAAGAAAATAAAAATAAATGAAGTGAACGACTATATTTTTCATTCACGCGTCGCCACTGGTCGAAAGTAAACTGATATGCAAGCCAAGAAGCGCAGTTAGTACAGTGCATTTAAAGGGACAAATACAACTGGCTATTTCAATAGAGCTCTAATTATAAAAGAAGTCATACAATTTTTTCTGTAATTTTTCTTTCATTTTTGTAAGGCTCTTTTCAAAAAACTAAATTGAGTTAGTGGAGCACTTGTCCAGATACGGGAATGGTTTTGACAAACTTTAGACGAATTGGTAATTTTGAAAAAACAAGTTCGAAAGTCAACTCTTTTGTTTTGTAGAATTCCATAATTCTTTTTTTCATATAATATTTTTATTTACATCAGAAAATTTGAGATATCACGTGATTTTTTTTTTTTTGAAGAAAATAAGTTTATTTTTTATTGTAGTTGGTCCAAGGGCCAAGTACTGGTTTCGTCTTTCGTGTAGAAAAAAATGTCGAGGTTCAAAAGATAATGTTCACATTTTCTGGGGGTCATTGTCTGTGCGTGTGCATCTGAATATCCACTGTCAATCGAGCTAAATAGATCCAAATTGGGTACACCGAATTCCTTCAACTTTAATGTAGAATATTGTCAAGTAACGACAGTAAAAAAGAAGGACTCTACAGATTTGCTTTTTAACTTTAACTGAGACATGGCTATAAAGCATTCTAATCGAAAGAATTATTAATTATTTTGAGACTCTCATGCATCATCGTTTCCAATTGCGGCGATGAGAACCAAAATTCGCCATATCCATGCCAGAAAAACTTGTCACAGTCAATGGTAATTGTTAAATATCTTTTTAATGAAACTTTTAATATAATTTTCCTTTAAACCAAATAGTTTTCAAAATCTATGATTGGATATAGAAAAATATTTTCTAACTACTCTCATTTAAAAGATATTAAACAATTAAATTTGGTTATGGAGAGTTTTTCTGAAACGCATATGGCGAGTTTTGGTTCTCATCACCTCAATTATTGCTTTATTTTGAATTCATATCTGAAATATTCTGAAGTTTCTTAACTCTTGACTGACTCAGAATCCCAAATACTAATATTAAAATTAACAAAATTAAGCCCAAAGATAACAGGATTCATATAATCTTAACCTCTAGGTAATGATCATTCACTCTAATGCCTTCATGCAGATGCCTATATTCCTAATACCCCTGAAGCTGTTTAGTTTAATCAACTGAAAAGAAAATCACTAGCATTTTGCAAATCATCAGTGCATCAGACTTTATAGTGCAATTTATGCGCGCGAAGCCATTACTTTAGAGCTTCTTAGCCTTGGCTACCTATCACTTTATCCAATTTCCCACAGAGTCTGTGATGGCCTACCTCTATAAACCTCCACCAAAGAGAGATAGCATCGCACATAATAATCTACCACAGCAGTGGCAGTTAGCTTCCTCCATTTAGCTTCAACTTTAGCCAGATTACAAGATCAATGCCCGTGAGGAGAATCAAAACATGAAATTGACATCAATGCCACACAACATGCAAATCCTCAACCATAGCTAAAATCCCATTGCAGGAGTCAGAGGCACACACAGAGATAAAAGACGATGATTACTTCTTCTAGACAGAGCTGATGCTATAAAACTTCAGGGTCTTTTCTTCTTCGGCAATCGATAAATAGTTCGAAGATCTTGTCCTTACTTCATGCTAAGCGTACATCCATAAGATGTTCAATCTGAATTTAATGGCAAAACAAGGTGTTGCCGAAGCAATTACCATGTTAGATGAGATGATCTTCACGATTGTCTATGAATTCGAAAACTGCGTTGCGTCGCGTCGCGTCGGGTTCAAGCTGATGGATTTTTAGTGGAGGAACATTTTATGGGCCTATACCTTCAAAGACTTTGGATATTTTAATAAAGACATTTATTACAAAGATATTGCAGAAAAGGACACTCCCTTTACAACATGCTCATGACTGACGATGAATCAGTGTCTGGGTGTCTAGACACTGCGGGAATTAAAGTAATTTTTCTCTATTTTTTCTAAGAAAACCATTTTCTACTTTCTGTAGGATTGTACACTTATACATTAAAGGGTTTTATAATAAAGTTGTCAATAAAAAACTTACCTCGGATGGATGTTGAGCTGCATTCTTTGGGTTTAAATCCTTTTTAGTATTATTGTTATGATTCGTAATTTTATTCGTTTTTGGTTTCTGTAACGTTAGTGTCTCCTTTTTAAGTTGCCCGATGTTACGTTCTTTGGTTTTTATTTCCTCCAGCTGTAAAAAAGAAAATAAAATTAATTGGTACTTAAAGGATTTTAACTGGAAGTTGAATAATATTTTAGCAAAAGGATCAAGAACCTTAAGAAATAAGCTAGATTTAATTATTGATTTTATTCATTTAATATCGTCCCCTGATTGCAAGAACTAGGTAATTCAGTTTGCAAACTTTACAGTTGTGTAGTTTTAAAAACTTTTTGGCCAATTTTTTGATTCCATAGACAAATATACTGTTTTCGTGAAGTGTAAGAATCATTTAAGCTTAACATTCCTTCGTTCTTAAGTATCTATGTTTTTATCCATGAACGTTGCTATCTCTAAAATTTAAAATCAAGTTAACCAGTTCTTGCAATCAGGTGTATTATGTGACCATTTTTGTTACGAATTTGAGTCTCAAGAACATGTTCCAAAAATAAACGGTCACAGATTTTTCATCACAAATTTTAAACTCAGTGTTATTTAAAATATTCGTGAAAAGAAAAAAAGCATTTTTTTGGTCTTTTATCTATTGTTTCAAATTAACTACAATATAATAAGATTCTCGTAAGTTGAGGGCAGCTTTTCGTACACACACCTTCAGATTTATAATACTTCATTAATGTGTCACACATATTATATTTACCCCTAACAATCAACTGTCAAATTTCTGGCCTCTAATTATCTAATTAAATAGATTTAAAGTATTTTGTGGGAACTACCTGTTTTGAAACCCTTAGCTTAAGCCATAAAATTCACAATAAAATGCCTTACCCACATTGAATTAACAGTCACATACAATAAAAAGTAGTCAATGAAATAGTTAAATGTAAAGTTCATTGGCATATTTTCAGCTTTAAAAATGTGACAGTGAATATAGAAACTTGAAAATAACAACATTTAATAGTATCACAGATAACATTTAAGGAGATGTGTCACTTCTGTCACACATAACTAATCGCTAACATAATTGTTTTTGGTATGAACTAAAAATATTTCTAAAAATTTGTATTTAAAAATTAGAATATCCATGTAAAACGTAAAACATCGTGCAACGGCGACGTTTAACTTAAAGTAACTCGAAAATTGAAATAAATTTTGAAAAATTTTTTTGGCCACCACTGTCTCAGTATCTTAAAAAAAGTTTTCTTTTGTTCAAACTAACTTAGTTCAAAAGTGTAAAGTGTTGTGATGGTTAAATTTCAAATTTAATATTAAAGACAAATTTCACATATTTTTTATGAAACATATTTTCATATAGTTTATGATATTTATGCAGTTTATGATCATCAGAAAACAGTGTCACAAACATGTGCAAATTTATGGGTGTGGTTCACATTCAAAATCCAGCTCATAATCATACCAAATTTAACATTATTGTAAGACTTTATTGTATCACATCCATGTAACACTTAATGAGGCGTCAAGTGACACAAAATTTCTTTTCATTAAAATTCTTTTTATATCACATACATAATGTATGGATGTATTTTATCTAAGATAATTATTTGAGGTTCAGTGTCACAATATAAATGAATTATTTTTGTTTATTTTCAAATGGCGATAACTTTTGTCAATCAAAGTGATGCTTTTGTTTGATTCAGAATGCACCTTTTAAAAATATGAAAAGGAGACAAATTTAAATGTAACTCATATGAAAAATGTG
The DNA here is from genome assembly GCA_963921185.1 of Dasysyrphus tricinctus. Lineage (NCBI taxonomy): Eukaryota > Metazoa > Arthropoda > Insecta > Diptera > Syrphidae > Dasysyrphus > Dasysyrphus tricinctus. The sequence continues at coordinate 7,909,241 of OY992533.1, forward strand.
AGATATGTGACATTAAATAAGACGTCAAATATAACACTAGATTAAATTAAAATTCAACTAGAAATCAAAATCCTTTTAAAGTCATTAAGCTATGATTAGACGGTCAACGCAAATGCACAACGCGTTGACTCTCTGACGTCAAAATGACGTAAAATTCTGTCCTAAAGTTGTCTTGTCGTGTGATCGTCAACGCAAAATACTGTCCATGCGTTGACGGCTGCGTTGACACGAATTTCAGGGTCAATGCGTTGACTATTTATGTTGGCCGTGTAATCACCCTGTCAACGAAGTTAGGACACTATGACAGACTACTCAACAACGCGTTGACTGTATCTTTACGTTGACACAGCGGCTTTTTCTGCCATGTCAACGTACTCTGCGTTGACCTTCATCTCAATCTCAAATTTTTTGTAATTTTTGAGTATTTTTAAACGTCGACAGTTGATGGCTTGACAGATGAGGGGGACGAACTATACTTTGACGTATATTTCAATCCAAATTTCACTGAATTCCTCTAAAATCACTTTTCTCCGGAGCATTTATAAAATTCCTGATTTTTTAGATTTTTTTTATCCATTGACATCGTAGCCATCCTTCAATGGAACTTGACAGTTGATGGCTTGACAGATGGGGGATGAACTATATTTTGACGACAAAATTGTATTTCGATTTAAATGTTACCCAACTGCCCTAAAATCATCTTTTTCCTGAGCAGTAAAAAAAACTTCAAAAATGTCTGGTTTTTAAGATGTTTTTAAATCCATCCACGTTGTATTGTTCGATAACACCGCAGTCAATGGCGTGTGATCGTCAACGTACAAAATGATTCAATTTAGCTCTTGTCAACTCCGCGTCAACGTTCATATGTTTTGGATATGGTCAAGTAGTGTAATCGTCAACGTTTCACTTGTCAATACACCAGAGGGTACCAATTGCGTTGACACAGATAAAACGTCAACGCATTTTGGGACAACATTGACGGGTGCCGTCATTCGTGAGATCGTTAATATTTCATGTGTTGACACAGTCTACGTTGACAGTGTTTCTGATGACGTCAAGGAGTTAATGCGTTCACCATTTACGTTGACCGTCTAATCTAAGCTTTAGCAACGTTTGTGTCTAACATTAAGTTTTAATCAAGTATTCTCAATTAAAATACTAGACGTATATGTGACACTTGATGTATATACAAGTTTGACTTTATGGATGACACAAGATATTTAAATTCTTTCTTCTGAACTTCAAAATAAGTTCAGTGTCACATTTTGAATACAAATTTTGCTTCTTTAGACGGTGTTCATAACAGCTTCACGTGAGGCGACTAATTTTGACGTCTCTCTTTTGTATCTCATTCTTATTTCTTGAAAAGAAAGAGATGGAGAGGTGAGGCAGAAATTTTCAACAAATTTAAAAACTTCTGCCTCACCTCGCCATCTCTTTCCTTCCAATAGATAGGAATGAGATAAAAAAGAGAGACGTCAAAATGAGTCGCCTCACGTGAAGCTGGTATAAACACCGTCCTAAGTTCAGAATTTCTGTGATTTTTTCAAAGCGACACTTGATTTTGATTTACAAATATAAAACCGCGAAAGATTTCAATGTACATGTATTGATGAAAGCTTAACTAAAAATTATATTAAGGGTATTCATTCAACAGCGTAAACTCGTCGTAATCGTTGTAAAGTTTTAAACTTCGTAAATCTGTCAAATTTTCCATACAAATTGTGACAGAATTACGAAGTTTTAAACTTTACAACGATTACGACGAGTTTACGCTGTTGTATGAATACCCATATTATTTTTATTATTATATTTGGAAACGCAATTGTGTTACACGTTATTGCGTTGCTCGATTTGTAAGTAAAAGCTAAACAAGATTTAAATTTAATTCAAGTAAAATAAGTGACTTTTTTGACACTAAATAGGACGTAAAAATTGACATTGAATTTGTCTAAATTTCAATAAGAAATTAGAATCTTTTCAGCGTCACAAATTTAGTTGGTTTTTTGATTTTCAGTTCTCTTTTTGGAAAAGAATAATGAAAATAAGAATATATCATTACGCTCACCCTTGGCCATTGTGTCACCGAGAGCCCAAATAGATCTTCAAATCTACAGCCAATTGTTGGTATTAGCGGTACGATAAAGTTAAAGGCTTATTCAGAACTTCCTATACAAATACGATGAAGCTAATGTCATCCTAAACATTAAAAAAATACCCTGTGCAGTCCCGAGCAAAACAAGAGCTTAAAAGCGGTAACTCTGAAGTCGTTTTGCAAATGTTATATTCCAATAATTTAAGAAAAAATAACCAGAAAATATGACCCTGGGACTCTGTCTACATTCCATCTACATATTATGTATATCTAATGTTGTGCATTCATATATTTCCTTTTAAAATCCAGTTATTTATCAAGTTCAGCGTGCGCTTATCTTTAACTTAACAGTCATGCATCCGAGATGATTCCGATGACGAAACAGACTAACAAAAAACGCAGCTCACACGTATGTTGATTAATGACCCATGGATCCAGTCGGGTCTCGGACTCGGGAACATCTAAGATCTCATCGTGTTCGTGTTTGTGTCTTCAGTATATGCAATGCTGCAGTTTTAGACAGAAACACAAATCAACTAATGGACTTTTATTAGTCATCCAATACCGACAGGGCACGAATTCACGTGTGGTGAGGGAAGAGAGAAGCCAATAGACCGGCCACTGACCTCTTTCTGTTTCATTTTTCTGTTTTCAATTTTATTTTGTTCGTTTTTTGTGATCTTTTGTCGAAATTCAGCCCCAAGAGGTCTGCAACGTTTCACTCGTATTTTTTTCAAGTTTTAATGACAATAACAAACAAAAAACTACATATACCTACCTACTCGTACGTCCAGCATCTCTTTGCTTTGACTCTCAAGGAGTCAAGTGATTGCCAATCAATTTAATTTATATACGCAAGCCCGCAATTATGTTCACATAGATACTTTATTGCAGCAGCGTTTTTTTTTGTGATGACGGTGGTTTAAAACGCTTCAGGCTCTATATTGTTTGTTAGAGCGAAAAATGAATTTTGTTCGCAGGTACTTCTTCATTCAGAGACCAAGAGAGCGAACAGCCAGCATACTAGCATCTGACCAGCCCATATCATGCGTAGTCTGAATAAATTGGGCACACTTAGATTGGTCGGATCCGGACGGTTTTGAATTTGGTTCTTTTTTTTAGATTACTGGGTAGGAAGGTATTTCCATTCATTAAGTTGCTAGTAGGTATACGCAGGAAAGAATGCGAACATTCAGATTACTGGGGCTTGGCTAATTCAGTTTCCCACGATTAATTTTTGAGAGTTCATTGAGGAAAAAACATATCCCCAAGGCGTTCCAAGGTATAGTGCGGGACTATCATTTTCGAAAATTATGACCTGTTGTCATGTGAGCTGATACGGTAAGACCCTAAGGGTGCACTAAACTAACTCTTTTGAAACTTACTTATTGATAGGCGTTTTATTTTATCTCTCGAACGTGGATAATAATACTGACAAGCATCAGAGCTTGATAGTTATCTTTTAAATTATTTCAAGATGTGATTTTTTGAGAAAAAGATTGTTTAGTTTTGTCTAGTTTTTGGTTTTGCATATTTTAAGAACTTACCAATCGTGATATTTCAGTTTTGGCAGACTTAGATAACTGAGTCAATCGGATTTCATATGAATCTTTGAGCTCACGTAAATCTGCTACTTTACGTCGCTCAGCATCATTGCTTATCTGTAATCGAATATTTTAATAAGAATTAGATTTGTCTGTCTTAAGGGAAGTTTCTTGTGGGGTGATGGTTACTTATTATATTTTTAACACACAAACGCTGGGACTTTATTTTTCATGATAAACACATTTTATGATTTCGCAAAGCGTTGCACAGCCAAGCAGGTATGGGGTTAGAATGCATGTTAGCGGTGGGGTTCACAAAAATGACGATAACGATAGACTTTGAGCACACATATATTTGTATCCCAAGCAGGAAGGAAGGGCGTTAGTTATTAAAAATCATGCTTTGTAAAAATAATTTTAAAGATGTCTGAAAAAACGCAACAAAGTATTCATTCAGGAAAACCAGATACTAGACTAGAAAAATAGCTTTTTATGTCAAAAAGATGCCTACTATTGTTCATTAGATATTCGCGGACAACTTAACCAAATATGTTGATACATCAGTACAGAGGGGAGAAATCCTACGGACAAAAATTGAAGGAAACAAATGTCATATTTCTTCGTTAAGTTAAGTTCGATTATGGTATGTTAACCCGAAAATGACTGCCATGGAATATTGCGTTTTTTTTGTCGAAATGGAAGTCTTGTATGAAAATAAGAATAAGAAAGCAATAGCAGTTCAGTCACGCTGGTTTAATGGCAAAATATTTAACCAAACTTAGCTATGAGCAAAAGAAATCAAAACATGGCTCTGGAATATTAAAATCTCATATGTGGGATATTCGAAAAAGTATGCCACCTGAAATGTCACTAATTGGTGACAAAACGTCAGTTCACTTTAGTAATTAATCAACAGTTGATGAAATTTCAAGGTTTTTTCACAGTCACCATTAGAGGATAGTTAGCTCAATAGGTCTAGGCTGAAGTTTTTTTTTAATATGGTTTTATTTAATTTTTGAAGGAAAAACAAAACTTTTGAAAAATACTTTTTCTTAAAAGTGTGTCATTTTTCCAAGTTTTTTTTGGATAGAGCTGTATACATACCACCTACATCAAAAAGTACTCATACAAATCTACAAAATGTCATCATTAGTTTAGTTTTTTTTTTTAAAGTGGACTTAAGCCGTTTTTCCTCTGGACCCTTCAACTATCAATTATCTCGTAGAAATATATCTGATTCTTAAGAAATAAAATATCATTCCCTGCCCCAAATCATCTAGCACATGAAAAAGAAAATATGGGTTATTCACATAAATGGACAATTAAAAAACTTTACTAAGGCATTACATATATACATATTTTAAAATAATTTATTTGTAATCTGTTCTGAATACTGTTGGCCACAAGAAAATATAATCATAGTTTATTTGGGCTATTTAAAGCAAACATTACGTATGGGCGCTTTTTAACGCTGTGTTAGAAATATTTTTAACAATTGTAGGGTAAATGAAAACTTGTACTGACATTTTGTGCATCAAAATAAATGTCTGTTAGAAGCCCATCGATTTTAAGAAAAAAAAACTTTTTTCGAATTAGTGCTTGAAACCCCAAACGTGGGTCGAATACATGACCTTGAAGTCATTTCGCATTAAGAAATTAAGGAGCCCATCCAAGATGTTCACAGGACCTAGTATAGAGAAAAAACAGTTGTAGTGCTCGTTTTACCACTCTTTGTCTAAAAAATGGAACATGCGACATTGGTTTTTGGTGGCTAACTAAAGAAAACAAAATTTAATAAAAAGTAAACTCAATCAAAATGACCATTAACCCCAAAACTTAAGGACTTCATTTCAACACTACTTTATCTTATCTTTTCATCACCTATGTATGTCAGTTATCCCTTATCCAATCAAGCTAAAACTAATTCCTCTACAATTAAACAACAAGTCGATAATTTTAGCCTAAAAGTAATTTAACCAAAGTCTGCAAAGTAAGTAAGCAAAGTGTGTTCAAAATCAGCTTTTCTTAACCAACGACCGACAGACTAAATAAATTACTTAATTCAAAAGCAAATATATCGTCCAATTAATTGCGCTGCCTGTCCATATTCTTGTGATGTCCATTCCATTAGATAAATTAAAAAAGAGCATAAGAAATTAACTATAAAAGCTTGTAAATTTAACAGAAATAATGACAGTATCCTTTGGTAATCAATGGTGGGCTACATTTTTAGCTTCGAGAGGAGGCTTGATTAAAGTTAATTAAAAAATAATTATGGTTAAACTAATTCGTTTTCTTGCCTTAAATTTTATTTGTTGTTTTATTGTTGGTGCATCTATTGACTTGAGAGATTTTAACATAAAAAGGACAAACCAGAATGATGCAGCAATTTCACTTGTAAATCATTCAACGAAAATATTATGCAATTTAAACGCCACTGCAATTTATGTGTATTTTGAAAACTGTACATCAAGTGGATATTCTGCAACTATTCTGAAGCAACTTACAGATTGTGGAGGTTCTTATATAGTTCTGAGGTGATTTTTGATTCATAATTTTGTTTTCTATTTTGTCAAATTTCAAAAACCTCCCATCACTTAATATGATTTCAGAAATAAATTCAAAACTCAGCCTCTGGAAGCCGTTGATGACGGAGTCATAATGTACCTGGTACTAATGATCAAAAATGCCTCCCAACAAATTGACTTGAGCATTGTTAAGAAAAAATCAGCTGCCAAATATCGTTCATTTTTTATAGTCATAGTTGAAGACAGCACCGATCTCAATGAGAAATGGTTACGGCAGTCATTTAAGGCATTTTGGAAAATTTGGGTTTTGAATGCTGTGGTTTTCTTTTGGCACAACAATAGCATTCAAATCTACACCTTTTCACCATTTTCAAGAAAATTTCTTTGGAAAATCAATTCGAATGCAACTGGCAAAAATGATTTATTCTTTCGCACAACACCCGATATGAATGGTAGAAAATTGAGAATATGCCTGTATCCAGATGAAACTCGAGCTCTGTTCGAACCAACGGGAAAAATAATCGGAGCTGATGGATTTATGTCAGATTTTGTGGCTGACAGTTTGAATGCCACAAGAGTGATAAAATTGCCAAATGGTTTTAAATGGTCTAATGCCTATCAGGTTGGAGGTAATAACACACCTGACTTCTGTCTAGCCGAAATGCAAATGGCAAAAAGTGATATGGCCTTAAATACAAGATTCTTATCGCATGATAATTTTAAGAAGACAGTTGAGCACACAGTGGTGTATGGTCGTGACGATTTGTGTGTTCTTGTTCCGAAAGCCAAACCAGCTTCGTTGTTTTGGAACCTCTTTCGACCATTCCAGATTCCGGTATGGGCGGTGATATTCCTTATGTTCTTTCTCACTTACGGGTTTTGTCGGATTCTCATGCCAGGCGCTAGCCATATGTGCTTAAAGCTCTACTCTACTTTGCTAACTCAGCCGCTTGATGATATAGCTCCCACCGTCTCTATGAGGGTATTTCTGATATTTTGGTTCATCTATTGTCTTCTAATCACAGGCGCCTACAAATGCAATCTCATGAGTAACTTGGTTTTTCGAATATCTTTGCCGGAGATTGATAGTCTTCAAGATCTTGCGAATTCTCCGTACGAGTTGCTGATACATGCCCGGCACCAGCAATTTGTTGATAAATATATTAACTCGTCGATTGCTTATGTGAAAAAAATAAAGAAGAACATCATTCCAGTTTCCGATGATTTCCTAATAAAGAAGCTAAACGCCAATGATCTGGACTACGCCTACCTGGAAAAGTTTCACGTTATCAACTTTCGAGTTAATTCCAGAAAGCACTACTATCGCGGCAGACCACTTTTTCACATCATGGAAATCTGTCCGATACCTTTTCAGACTGTGTATATTGTGCCCTATGGATCGCCTTATCTAGGAATCCTAGACACATTGGTGAGACGAGCTCAGGAACATGGATTCGTAGAGCATTGGGCTAAGCTCATGGACACACAATTCAAGAACTCCGGAAAGAGTGTTATTCGAAATAGTCAAGACGATGATGATCTTGTGGTCTTGAGAGTCAGCCACCTTCAGGCAGCTTTTTATATCCTAAGTTTAGGTCTAATCCTGGCGACAATTGTTCTGTTTGTGGAGATATATCAAGCTTATGGGATTGGATTGTTTATATACCATCGCAAGAGATGGCATGAGGAGCATTTTAAGACGGATGGAGGTTGCATAACAGAAAACGGGACATGCAGAGGGCACATGTTAACACAAACAAAACAATATTAGCAAAAAAAAAAAATTCGAATAAAACTGTAAAATTCACAAAATCTTACCTGTAGTTTCTCTTCTAGATTCTTATTTGCATCCTTTAGGGATGTAATCTCATTTGTCAGTCTTTGTAGTTCATGATTTGATAGGTTCACATCTTTGGCACTGCTTGAAGCTGATGAACTTGCATTTGGGTTATTGCTGCTAGTCCAATTAGCACAAGCTTCATCTTTGGATTTTTTAACTTTGCGCATTAGTTCTATGGCGTTTTGAAGCTTTTTCACCTCGTTTTTCCATTTACGGGACTCGGATTCGTTTTGGGCTCTGGACAAAGAAGACAAAGATATGAAAGAATGAATTGATGACATTTTTAATTTTGAAACGTTTTTGGTGAGTACTGTATTGGACTTGCTTGATATCCATTATTTATAAATTTCCAAGAAATTAAAAATGTTAGGTGTTTACAACCGAAAAAAGCTTAAAAATTAGTTATGTTAGTTTTAATCAAAGATTGTAATTGGAATGCTATGGATGATTGAAAAGAAAATAACTGTCCATGCTTACCAAGGACCTTTACCAAAGGGATTTAAGCCTCTTGGTTTCATGCTCTAGCACAAAATTAATTCAATGAATTAAACCTTAATTAATGAAATAAATTTATTTACTTAACGAAGAATTCAATTCAAAGATTCTTTGAATTCGTTTACATTTTTGTTTTCTTGGAATACAAATATTTTAAAATTACCTCAAAACTCTAACAGCACCCTTTTCCGTGCCTAGATGTGCCTTCAGTTCTGCAATCTCTAGCCTCATCTGTTCAGTTTGGGCGTTCAACTTTTGTATCGTCAACACGTTCTCTTCCAACTTCCGTTTTAATCGTGGAGGTGGAACTTTCTGTTGTTGTTGTTGTTGCTGTAGCTGTTGGGGTGTTGGTGATTGTGATTGTTGTTGCCTCTGTTGCAGCATTATTATCTTTTCTGCCACTCTTGGTGATGGCTGTGGTGTCCGCGAATGGGCACGTTCAGACCTAATTTGTAACGCTGGTTGCTGTGTAGGTGTTGTTGGTGCAGATTTAGCTGCTCCAATCAAATCACTATTCAACTTGCCACGGCAATTCAATTGAATCCCCTCGATACGTGTTCTTTTCTCTTGATTCACTGTGTCACCGACAGATGTCAGGCTTGTCGAGAGCTTCTTTTTTCGTTTCAATTTATTTTGTATCATTTTCGTTATATTCAATGGTAAATTCATTGTGTTCGCTGATGTGGCTGACATTTGTTCTTTTTGTGTATTTGTTGTTGTTGCTGTTGGTTCCTCTGTATCCGTTGATGTAGATTCATCAATGTCTGAGTATATATTTTGAATTATTGCTTGATCAATAATATTCAATTGATTACAATCGGGCTTGCACGATTGTCTGGAGGTCGTTATGGTAATATCTGCCATTTTAATTATTTATTTATATATTTTTTATATCGGTATTGATTAAGTCCGACCTAATTCCAGACTCTTTTTTCTTATATTTTTGTTCTTTATTTATTTTTGTCTTAAATTATATTTTATTTGTATTTATTTTCTTCGGTTTTATATTTTGCGTATATTTGCTTTTTTTATTAATAGGTAAATTGTAAAAAATCATAGCATTTGATCTTTGCTTTCCTTTCGTTTTTGACAATGAGTATTTTAATATATAGCACTTCGATTCAAACTTTTGGCATTTCCTATAAAATCTGAAAGTATATAAAAATAAGTTCGTTATTAAGTTTTTAATGACAAATAATAAAAATGAAAATTTAAAGCTATTACAAAATTTTAAATAAATATTTTAAATCTCTCATTATAAATAAAAAAAAATTACAATTTTTTAAACTATTTTATATTTGTTGTTATCGTTTGCGGAATTCTTCTACTAATTTTTCGCATCCTACTGTGCATGTGCAATGAAAATCTATAAGTTCACCTAAACGTATGCAATACCATGTAGCTTCCGGAACTGAACTTTAAAAACAGAAAAGTGCAGCATAATAATAAGAGATACATGTTTGCTCTGTTGGGAATTTTGAGACAAATCTTGTTTTTTTTTATTAATCGTCTTGGTTCAAACTCTCTAACTCCATTTTTTTAGAAACCGAGAAACCTCTCGTAAAAATGTAATATTTAATTAAATATCAACATTTTAGACCTGTAAAAGGTCTCTAAATCGTATGTTGGTCTATTTATAAGGGAAAAATTTCTTTAAATCAAACATTTTTAAATTCTAGTCAGTAAAAAACCATAAAAAGTACACACGTCTCAAAATAAAATGAAATGTAGTTAGGGAGTTTTCATTGAACGACGACGAAATGATGTATTAAAAGATGAAACATTTTGCAAATAAATTTAGTATCTGTTTTGTTACTTGCTGAATAAAAAATGAATACATCTACAGTACGATTTAACTAGTATACCATACCTACTTGTTGCTGGCTTAATTTGTTTGCAAATAGACTTTTAAAATAAGAACAAACACACAAGTTCTGAATGACAAAGTTCTTTAAACAAAAAAGAAAAAAATGTCTGACTTCTGAAAGAACATAGTTTTGATGGACAAAAATAAAGGACTCTATGTTTTGGCTCGTGGTCATAAGTTCTCGCACCAAAAGCTCGCAATGAACTTATAAAACTGATTTCTGGACAGTCGTTTAAAAAATTGACTTCGGAAGATTTGGGGAGAGCTAAGTTTTGGTTAATAGCTTCCTTTTCATATTTTCAATAAACTGTTAAAATACTCCATTTAAATGAACGGTGCTTGTAAATTTTTTGTCTCCGATTTTTTTGATGCGTCACATGAGACCAACTCCCGCAGTAGCTATTTTTGATGTTCTTAACAATTTTCAGTAAACGAAAAAATCAATATTATGGGTTGGTTGAACTTTATTGCTCGTTCATTCGATAAAAAATTTCAATCATGCATTAATTATTATGCCCCTAATTAGACTCCATAATACTCAGCCAAGTTAAGTCATTTAAGCTCATGGGGGTTATGCAAAGCAACAGCGATCACGTTTCTGTTAGTTATTTGCATTGACGACCCAACAACTACTGTTCTTTCTATACTAATAATCCAACTTGTACAAGGGTGAAATAGTTTTTTATATGTATTTCGTGATTGACCGAATGACGTTGGAAAAGAGGGTGTCACATCAAAAAGCCACCATTTCACCAAAGTGTTATGTATAGATATTATATGTCATGCCTGTAAAATTCACCCCACTTGGTTGGCATTTCACTTTCAACACTTTTTTCAACGTTTTTTGTTCGCAGTGCAAGTGATGGATGGAGTAAGAGGAATAAGGGTAAGCCTTATGGTCAGTCTATTTATGTAGGCAATGTAAAAAGATACCTTGCACATAGACTATTAGATTTTTTTTCTTGTTGCATAAACTATATTAGACCAGGAAAAATAGCACAAATCGTATGGGGAACCTTGAAAAAATTAATTCATGAAATATTAAAATTGGAATCGACGCAGAATTGCAACCTCTATAACATATCCAAAGTCCCCCAAAATCCCTGCATTGGCTTTTTGTGTAGATGCATTTGAAGAGGTGCAGACGGGGAGAATTTGGAGGTCTATCAAATTAAAATATTTGTTTGGGTAAAACCTGATCATATGATACATGCTTTAAGGGTAGTTTTAAACGCTGAATCTAATGAAACCAAATTCAAAACGATACAATCACCCAAAAAGAAGTTATAGTCATTTTTATGTAATGATGACTTTTTTTTCAGGTACAACAGGTTAAATATTACCCAAACCCCTTTCAAAATAACGGTATGTTAATGAAACTTGGAATGAACGTTTCATTTATCATAAGAACTAAGAATCAAGAGAGTTCCTAAAAATATCCATGGTGATAGCGTGTTTTTTTTAAGGGGGAGGGGCAACAAAGAATGTTAACCATAACACCCACGTAAAAACTCTTACACTCATGAAACTCGCCAAAAATATTAAATTTGTCATGGCAATCAAGAATGAAAATAGTACATACCAATATCTTTGATCTAATAGTGTTTTTGGTGACTGTTAACTTTTGACTTGTTCTACGGAAAATACGATTTCAAAAATTAATTTTTGCTTGAAAAGGCCCATAACTTTGTTAAGGGTGCTTGCATCATTATAGTTTTGCTTTTATTAGATTCAGCGTTAAAAAATACCCTTTAATCATATACCATACTTTGTGTGTATACATCAATTACACCAAATCGGAATTTTGGCTCAAATCTTCCAACTTCTTCCCAGATTTTCCCTCTCTTTAATAAAAAACCCCAGAACAAATATATTTATGAGGACTATTTTGGTTCTTGGTTGCCATGACAAATTTAATATTTTTGGCGAGTTTCATGAGTGTAAGAGTTTTTACGTGGGTGTTATGGTTAACATTCTTTGTTGCTCCTCCCCCTTGAAAAAAAACACCCTTTCACCATGGATATTCTAAGGGACTCTCTTGATTCTTAGTTCCTATGACAAATGAAACATTCATTCCAAGTTTCATTAACATACCGTTATTTTCAAAGGGTTTTCGGTAATATTTTACCTGTTGTACCTGAACAGAAAGTCATCATTACATAAAAAGGACTATAACTTCTTTTTGGGTGGTTGTATTATTTTGCATTTCTTTTCATTAGATTCAGCATTAAAAACTACCCTTAAAACATGTGTTATATGATTAGGTTTTACCCGAACAAATATTTTAGTTTGATAGACCTCCAAATTCTCCCCGTCTGCACCTCTTCAAATGCATCTACACAAAAAGCCAATGCAGGGATTTTGGGGGACTTTGGATATGTTATAGAGGCTGCAATTCTGCGTCGATTCCAATTTTAATATTTCATGAATTAATTTTTTTCAACCTCGGAACCCATTTTTCCTGGCCTATATGTTGACTTTTCTAAGAAAATGTTAGTGCTCTAGAGCGAAATAAGTCTCAATTTCAAAATAAACAAGTAGGTATACGAATACAAATACTGTGGGTAGGGGTATATAAGCTCTCATCAACATGTGCTATAAAAACGTGTTAGATTTTCCTGAAACCAAAACAACAACAAAATATGTCATTGCATTATATTGATTTGGCGGAAGCCAATTATTTTAAATAGATTCATGCACTAACTGAGTGGAGAAGCTAAAACTGTTTTTGTTCGAGACAAATTGTAAATATAATCTGACGTCCCCAAGATAATCAGAATGTTTGCATTTATTTAAGGTTAGTTATGGTAAGTTTAATAACTTCTTAAGTATTTATTATTTTTTCGTAACTGGATTTTTAGTTAACCGTTCTATTCAAACAGCGGGTCTTCATCTAGGCAAAATATTTTAAGCAAAAATCGTCCAAATTGTTGCTTGATTTTATGTAAGTGAAGGGTGGTTTGAATAAGCGGAGTTGACTGTATTCAGCTATAAATTTCTACCCAAATATGTTATTTTTTTTAAGAACCCTATTTTCTCTTATATCCCAATTTATTTGTCAATTTGAATTTGCTGATTTCATGCAAAAGCGTATTTCACTTAAAAACATTTAATTAGCCACCAGTTAGGTTATAGCTTATTTTTGTTTTTTTTTTTTTTAATTAAAAATACACACAAACCTAAGTATTGAAATGTTTTGAATAGTTCTAATTCCCCGAATGATTTGCCACCGTCAGAACGAAAATCTAAGGAAAGCTAGAAAATGCCTTTTCTGATTTGAATTTTTTTCTTTTTATTGCGGTCACACATTTATTGAAACTTTTTCACTCAAAATAAAAATGTTTAAAAACGCCATTTCATCCGCAAAAACATTATTTCAAAAATACGCAATAATAAAAATGATAATAAAAAACCGCCTTTACTCTGTGCACTTGAATAATTTTCAACCAACTGAAATTCAGATTGCCAAAACATTTTTGAAGAAAATCCAGACTTTAAGAACTTGGAGAAGAATAAACAAAAATGCATGAAAAAATTTAAAAAGAAAACAAAATAAAATTCAAAAAACCTTGAATGCTCATTAAGACATTAATAAAACAATTGAAACGATATAAAATGGACAAAATAAAAATTGTGTTCTTTAATTTCGAAATTCTACGCGATGGGGTTGGACGCCTGTGGCCAAACGGCACAAATCTGTTTCGAAAAAATAAAAACCAATTCAAGTTGAAGATCTTTTGTTTAAAATGATGATTTGGTGAGAGTGTAGGCGTTGAACTTTTATACGTGTACATATGTACCTACATAAATGCAAAAAAGGCGAAGACAAAATTTCCTCACGTCATTTTATTTGAGTTTTAATTAAATTTTTTCTAAAAGGAAAGTATTGGTTTTTTGAAAATTATCTAAGAATTTCTAAATATTTTTAAACCTTAAATAAATAGAAGATTAAAAAATGCAGTAGGAAATACTAAAACTATGTCGGGTTGAAAATGTAAAATATTTACAGTCATGTTTTGAACTTGATTAAACTTTAGATAGCCGTCTAGAACGTTATGTTATAAATAACCATCCATTTTCTTGCCTAGACTCTAGAATCAGTTGTCTTAAACTTGGTTAAAAAGGTATTTAATGTACTAAAATTAACATAATTATATTTATATTTATTTAAAATTATTCAGACACTGTTTACCTAGAAAAATGCTAAGATACGCTGGTTATTTTAATCTATTAGAAATACAAATATACATAATGTAGATACGTATTAAAGCTTTTGATACCCGGTATACCTACTATGTATTACTATAAGGACACCTAACAAAAATAAGTAAATTATGAATTTGAAGAAAATTATTAAATAATATTCTTCGGTTTCCGTGGAGCGAATGAATGAATAAAGTTCAAATATAATGTGAAATAAACTTTTTTATTTGAGCTTAAAACAAGTAAATTTAGGTTTGAGTTTGAGCTAGTCCTGATTTCAAGAACTAGCTCGAAAACAGTTCTTATTATTACAGTCAGTTTGTGGAAATTAAGTATTTCAGTATTTTGGTTTCTTAAAGCAACATCAAATTCATGCAACCCCTGTGGGGCATGTAGGATATATTTTATTTGAAATTGCTTATACCTACATACCTACTTTTGTTGGATTTTTTGAAGAATCTTCGTCCTAGTTTCTGAATAGAAAAATCTTCATAAGATGTTTTCGAGCTTTTATAATATGAACTCTAATCAGAATTATTGGTGCTTACTTGCTTAAATAGTGAGCATTGGTGAATGATGATTTTCCATATGAACACTAAATTTAATTTGCCATATGATGTGATAATGTTACTTGAAAATAGCAACAATTTATTCATGACTTCACGAAATGACTTTTATTTAATTAAATCTCCAGTGCACAAAATCAGTGAATATACAATCAGTGTTAATAACCTTTGAATTTAAACAAAAACTTTATGAATAAATAGGTCTTATTCTGTGTAGGTAAATGAGAAATTGTAGGAAGTGTACCCGTGGCCCTTGGGGCACGGTTATCAAATGGAATTGCCTATTCTTAGGCGACAACGTGAAGATGTACAGAAAATAAAGCCGCACCACTTTTAAATTACAAAGTAAACAATTTCTTGCATTAAATCCATACATTTGATATCCATAAATTTAGATTTTATGTAAATGGAAGAATCTAAACTTACCGAGGATCACCTAAGGAATATTCACAGATTACTTTCATTTTCTCTCAAGCACTTCAAAATGTTATGGATGTATGGTACAATTTAGTTTGCGAGAAATCTGTTGCGAATGCAATTCTCGTAAAGTAATTAATAAAAATAAAAATCATAGCAATAAATTAACTAACCACTTTTTAATACAAAACAAAACAAAACTACGGTAGCCATTTAGGTTTGACTTTTTCAATTGAAATGTCAAATTAAAAATATACAGAGACGACAAAGAATTAGGTGTGTTTGGTAACGTGAAATTTCTTGCAAATTTTCACATTTATTCTCTTAAAGCAAGTGCCCTTTCACACGAGGAAACTGAGTTGCCAGCAACTTTTAGTTCCTGGGTCAGAAGGGCAGGAGGAAAGAGGGGTGAACAGAATCTCCCCGGTCGAGGATTTGAGGAGATTTTTTGACATTTCCTTTCACATCTAGGTTTAGTGTGTTCAACCAATAGACTTTCAAAGGAAATTTCAAAAATTGCCTGGAGATTTGTTTCCTTGTGTGAAAGGTACAAGAGATTTTTAAGGAGATTAAAAGAAAACGTCAAAAAAATCTCCAGCAACTTGTTTCTTCGTGTGAAAGGGGACCAAGAGAGTCCGTTTTGGATCCGCAAATGAAGTGAACCACGTTACAAAAATTTCGAATCCAGATGAGAATCCTCTTACCCTGAGGCCACACGAGCAAGTACTTGCAAGCAAGTTGGCTACATACACTGCCTGTCAAATTCGTAATTTGCATTACACTTGCCTCCCACTTGCTTTCCACTTGCATTCCACTTGCTTGTCTCCCAACTTGCTTCTCAACTTGCTTCACTACTGGCTTCAAAACTTGCATGCCAGTTGATAAGCAAGTTGCTTGGGTTTGTTTGTGTTAATAAACAAATGTGTATGTATTGCAACTTGCTTGCAAGTACTTGCTCGTGTGGCCTCGGGGTAAACTGCATTTTACGGCTCAGATAGGGATCTTGTAGGGAATTTAGAACTCAATAAGGGAATTTTCTCTTCATACATACTGGTTTCGGTACTTGCTAAGTATGGTGAATTTTGTATCTCACAACGCATTGCGCAAGTGGGTTCGCGGTGATTCTAATTTCCATAGCCCCCTTTCACACGAAGAAACAAGTTGCTGGAGATTTTTTTGACGAAGGAAGGTAGGTGGCAGGCGAATTCATTTGGACTTTTAGAGATGTTACAATAGGTGTGTTTTATTGGA
Source organism: Dasysyrphus tricinctus (assembly GCA_963921185.1). NCBI lineage: Eukaryota > Metazoa > Arthropoda > Insecta > Diptera > Syrphidae > Dasysyrphus > Dasysyrphus tricinctus. Next base: position 7,926,047 of record OY992533.1, read on the forward strand.
AAAACTATCGGCAGCACAGTGAAATTTTATATGAATTACAAAAACAGCATCGGCAGCAAAATCGCTGCCGATAAAAGTTAAAGTAGAATCCCGCTGCCGATAAACTTTTGACGTTTGTTCGAGTATCGAACTCAATTGAATAGGATTTTTGTGTGTCGTCATTGGTACGACTGGTACTTTTATGTGTCTCGAATTCTCGATGGCTATGTTCGTAGAGTAGAATTATGTTGAATGAATGGCCCTGTTTAGACTGTAACTTTCATTTCGTCAAGACCATGTTTTTGTAGAAGAAATCGGTGAAGAGAAAATTTCACCCATAAATTTACGTCATGGTGGCGTAGTGAGCAATTACAGTCTAAACAGGGTCGTTTGTAAGTGCATGGTTGTTTTGTTTTACCTTTTCAACAAAATGAAAAAATGATCCTATCCTGTGCTGTGCACAGAAAAACTTGATTCGGAATTGTATTTTTTGAGAAAAACCATTTTAAGTGCAAAATTTAGCATTCTTATTTATAAGTGACAAACAAGATATATTCTGCCGACTGTCAAACGATAATTCGCAAACCACAACATCAAGATGCATTTCACAAAGCATTTTTCTTCACATTTTCTTCTATAGGCAACCAAACAAATTACTCAAGGGAATGGTACGTCAAAATTCACGATCATTCACATTTCAAAATTCACTATTCGCAGCTCATATGAAAAGCTCTTTTTGTAAACCTTTGGTCTATAGGGACCAGTTTGTATAGACATGGTTCAAATTTTGATCCGATGCTCAGCAATTTTAAGTCACTGCTTTTGGTGGAAAGGCTACTTGTATAAACGTGGTTCAAGCTTTGATTATTTTAGCTCACTGATTTCGACAGTTTAACTGAGGTTCAACAAGGGTCAAGCTTGAAATTGTTATTACAACATACTTGAACCTTGGAATCATCGTTGCACTTCAGTAGATCCGATAAAATCGATGAGTCACAAATGCTGAACCAGTTAGTACAGCTGAAACTAACTGAAGTTCAAGGAAGGTTCAGGCTTATTTGGCTTCTAATGTACTCAGTTAATCCGGTAAAATTGGTGAGTTAAAAAATTTCCAGTGGAAAACTAGGTAAATGCATTAAAATTAGCCATACAATCATGTCCTAATTGTAATTTATAAAATTATCGCTAGTAAAGTCATCTACTCCATGTGTATTGAGTCTGTTATTATACGACGACTTTTGAGTCATGACTTTTTTCAAAATTAAATGAGGGCAATTGAGAAAACAAAATTTGATTTCACTTTCACAATACTAAATTTCGAAAAATCTCAACTAAAAAGTCTTCGTGTAATAGCAGACTAAATCATGACTTTTTTACTTTGACCATAGTCTACCAACACACCCCTACCCCTTTTCTTTTCGTTTATAGCTGCAAAATCAATTTTCGTATCTGAAAATGGCAAATAAAAAAAAAGGGACACAAACATTTGATTGAAAACATTAATTATATAAATATATAGTTATATTTCCCATTTAACTTGCAAATATGTTAGTTTTTGTTAATAATTTTGGTTTATTTCTACTTTTAACTTTCACAAAATTCACTTTTGTGTCGTGACAGCTGTTCAGGCGTACCATATTGCAAATACAAAAATATAGGCCGCTGCGGATGCGTTTTTATGAAAATTTCTCACTGTACTATATATAAAATCCCAAAAAAACACGCCTAATTACAAAGATTGCGACGGGCAAAATTTTGCTCTCTGTTTGACCAGCCCGTATTCCTAAAAACTGACAGCTATCATTTTGTGAGAACTGTCAGCTATACTATTGCAAAGCAAAAGTAAAAGGCGGTCTTTTATCTTTGAAGTTTATCCTAAATTTTAACATTTTAAGTTAATTCAAATTGCAAAAAACTTCTTAGCAAGCACAAGCGTGCCTATACATTTGGTAGAACCGTAACCGTGTCATAAATAAGTGCATGTACATAGGTATATGTCATCACAATTAGCTGAAATGGTGAATTTGGTGAAGTAATAAGGACTTCAAAGATATGTATTTATGTTTATTTATAAGAAAAGTTATGAAACAGATAAGTTATCTATTCGTGTAAGAAGCTAACACGAAGCGGATTTTAATTTTGTATTAATAGGCCTGTCAGATACATATTTTGACAGTCGTAACACTTCCTGACACAGAAAGTATAATGGCCTTTTCGATTGGCAATCTGGAACATCGATTCGACAATTATTGTGAACGCTTCTCATTTCGATTCTGAAATCAAATCTAGAACAATTTTCTCTTCTTTTCAGAACAAGAACTGTCAGTATGCCCCCAATCGAAAAAGCCATAAGGCTTAGGTCCCGTTAAATTAAAAAAAATATATAAAATGTAAAAAATATTTATAAAAATAAGATAAATAAGCATAACAAGGACTAAATAGAAAATTGACTTGATAATTTTGTTGACCACTGTAGTTCAATTTCTGATTTTATTAATAAATTAACACAAATCTCGGAGATAAGAATTCATTTTATATTTTCGCACTGGCCCCCATCGTGCTATCTGTCTATGAAGTCATCTTTAAAGTTCATAATATTTTTGCAAAATAAAATAAAACGTTGCCTTGCAATGAAACAAGTCAATCTGGCAAAATAAACATACAAACTTATTTTCGATTTTTTTAAAATTCAACAAAAATAAAAATATCTCGTTTTTATTTTTCTCAATGTGTAAACACAAAACTGAAATTCATTCTCTCAAAAACTGTTGAAAAGAGGAAATAATACATTAAAGAGGCACAAATATAGCTAAATCAAGATTATTTACTTTCCCAAATAATGCTAATCGCAGGTAATAAATTGTTGTAAGGCGTTGTAAGGAAATATAAAAGACCAAAAATGAAATACAAATTACTGCACAATTTAAAAGTTAAGAATTAAGTATGGCACTACGTTAGTAAATGTCAAAACAGGTTTTCACCACAAACTAAATAACTCAACATTATGTGCATTTTTAACTTCGTACACTTCGTAACAGTTTCCCAGAACTTAGGTCCAAATATGGTTCAAGTTTTGATCCATGGTTCAATAATTGTTATGGGCTGATTTCGGCGGAATGACTGGGGTTCAAAGATGGTTCAAGGTTCAAGTATGTTAAGTAGCCAATTTAATGCCTGAACCATCAATGAACCTCATTAAATTAGCCGAAGTTGGTGAGTTAAAATTGCTAAGCCACGGATTAAATATTTGTGCAACTGGCAATTAGTCATTAGTGTTGACAAAAATACCTGAAGCTTTAAAAATCGCTTCAAAATTTAAGTAGAATTTTGGAGAATTGTATAAATATAGTTTCATAATTTTACGACACTTTAATAATGTAGGGTTCCTCGTACTTTTTACTTATTGCTTATCAACCCAGAACACTACCTTAAATTAATGTTTCTTTTCCCTTAAACAATTTAGCTTTTAGGCACTTGCTTTTCAGAAGTTTAGAAATATGTATTGCCCATTAAATTTTTATAAAAATAAAATTTTTTAATCTTTAAAAAATTAAGAATAGATTTTGGTTTCTCTAAGAAAATTATGATTCTGACAACTTAGCATTTTTGGCCAGCTCAGAAAAATGAGATCCCACAAATCTTGATACGTCAATAAGTTAGGAGTCCAAAATTTTAAGTATTTGAAAGATAATGGGCACGTTCCGCTGGCTATTCTCAGTTATCCGGATAGCTTTGTGTTGTTGTAATCCCTTGTTAAAAAACAGCTGATAACAGCTGACGCAACAACAACTCAAGTTATCTCAAAATTTTTGGGATAGCTAGATAGCATAGCGAATAAACATTGGAACGCGAGGATTGAATCTCATTTTTCTTAACCCTCTTCTTGTTTCCGAGGTTGCTGAGATTTCCGATACATAATTTTGTCTAAAAACACCTATTAATTCACAGAAGCTCCTTATTCATAAATTTCTCTTCTAACATCTTGTGAATTTATATTACATTAAAAACTTCATCAACTTGGAACAAATCCCAAAATACTCTTATCAAAATAAAGCTAAATACAAACATAAATTGTATTGAATATTTTTTGTGAAGATACACACTTAATTACTCTTGTATTTTTTTGTTTTTCTTTCATTAAAAATATTTCTAACTTAATAATTATAATCTCAACATTACGAGTTAAATAAAATAGATATTCTGTTCATTTCAAGTAAATGTCAAACATCAAGTTGTAACGTCAATCAATATGTATGTTTTTGATCCCGACAAAAAATGAAGAAACTCATGGTTTTTGTATCAAAATAATATCTTGTTTTCAAAATTCCTAATACCACTTAAGAAAGATAAATGAGGTTGATTCTTTTTTCAAGAACCTAAACCATTCATTTGAAATCTTTAACATATGACTTCTGACCATGAGACACTTCTTTCAAGTTTATAAAAATGATAATGGTGTTGAGGTCTTTTTTATTTTCTAATTTATTATTTCAAAATATGATAAAATTGACTTTGTTTTGTTATTTGTTTTCTTTTTATATATAAAAATGATTCATTCATCAAAATTATTGTGTTGGCATCCAAAGTAAAGAAAGTTAATATATAATAAAAGTCTATTTTTAAAGAAAAGCATGTGCTTTTATTTTATTTGAAAAATTGTTTTTTGTTTCTGAAAAATTTGGATGAAATCCAAAAATTTATATTAATAGGAAGTTTAAATTGCTAATATAATTGAAAAAATGAATTTAAATCGAAAGTTTGAAATTTATAAAGAAAAGTAATGGAATGGAAAATAATATTTGTTTTATTTTTTTTTTCTTTACTGAAAAAATTAATTTATGGCCACCTAACTCGAAGGGGGTGTGAAACTCACGCAAGATTTGAATTTTTCGACATTTGTGTGGCAAAATTTTGTCGACGAAAATAACAGCGTGACAGCTAACAACAGTTCAGTGTCCACGTTCTGTAACGTCGGTTTCAATTGGATTTTGGAATTGTTCTGTTTCTATCGAATATGGAAAGCCTTCTATTCCAAATTTTTCATATTCGATAGGAATGGAACAATTTTAATTCTAATCGAAAACGACATCACTCACCCATCGATAAAATCAATCTAAAAACGATGAAAAACTCATGTATTTTGTTTCAATTTTCATCGTTTCTCTAACAATGTTATCGATGAGAGAGGTACAGAACGAAGGCCCTGTATAGTAAAAATGGAACACTGCAAGAGTGAACAAAGTCTTCTCACGGAAGCACTGAGATTTTGTTTGAGATTACTAATTTTTCTGCGGTTACTGATTGTAAGACGAAAAATGCCTGGACTCATTTCCCGAAGTTGTTCTTTGTCAGCCAAAACATCTGTTTGTTTGAAAATTGAAAGTGTTCGGTGAAATGCAAATTCAAAAACCATAAATAAATACAAAATAAAGGTGAATGTTGATAAAAATGAAAATAAATTGAACTTGCTATTACTTTCCATTAATTTCTGTTCCATTCAAATTTGGAGCAGGAGGAGTGAAAAGGGAGTAGAAAACGAGTACTCCAAACATCCAATTTAAAACGACTAAAGTTTTGTGCTCTAACTATTAAATATTTTAATCAAAGTTAATATTTTGTTTCCAGAAGCTCAATGCGAGAATATGTATTACAACATGTTTTTTGTCCCACCAAATCATTCCGCTTAGGTCAAATTGACATTGAGCACTCTGTGAGATTAAGATTGGACTGACTCTTATTTATAGTCAAGTAAATCTATGGTTTGACCTAAAGGGCCCTACACACGATAAATATTCATTGACGATGATATTATTGAAGACATTTCTGTCAAAAAACATTGATGCAAAATTGCCACCACACGTACCAATGAAAATTGACAATAATTGTAAGTAAAATTATATGTTTTGGCTGCAAGAATGTTTCATCGGGTGTATCAGCAAATAAATAAGAAGGAATAACAAAATAAAGTACTAAGAAAGTTGTTAAATAATAAATTAATTTGAAATTCAAGGGAACTAAGCCCGAAAATCAACCATTTCTTTTTCTATTTACGTGACAGTTATGAAGAAAACCAAATCGATTTTGGTTCTTATCAATGTCGTCAATGTTCATTGACAATGACATTGAAGAGCATACGAACGATCAATACTCAGCGAAAAATGACTTTTTCACTGAATATTTACAATAAATATTGATCGTGTATAGCGCTCTTAAGACAAATTGTAGCACAAGACAATTTCTTGCGAAAAGACTCAGACCACCACTTAAGACATATCCAAAAGTAGCCAAAATTAGCCCATGGGAACATTGGTATTTCTATTTAGTCGTTTCCAATATCGCATAATCAATCAAGAAAAGAATCAGTAATTATATCTCAGATCTTTACCTAATAAGCAGGATCTCTAAATAGAGTTTTTTTTGTCATTTTATCAACTTAGTTTTTCCTTGTTTTTATGAGTATTTACAAGGTTGGTTTGGTTATTAGTTTATATCATGAAAAATAAAAGTCCTAGGACCATTTGGTTTCTTGTGTTTGACTAAAAATTGACAAAAGCTTTGAATATTTAACTCTAAAATACTACTTTATAACATAAAATTTGGAAAAAAAAATCACTTTGAAACATTTTCGTTTTTAATAATGTTTTCAAAATTTTGAGTTTGAAGGTTAATTTTTCAAAAACTATTCTCATATTCGCCCTATATTTTCGGTAGATTACTCGGGACACCCAATCGAAGGCTTTTAGAGTAGAAGGAGTGAAAATGGCATATAAAAGGAGTACTCCGAACGTTCAATCAAAAACGGTATAAGTCACTAGGTCCTGATGGTTCTAATAAGCTGCCCCGCTTTCAAATTTATTTTATATTTTTTATTGACATGACAAAACAACTATAGAACTAGACTTTCTTAGGACATTTTACATCTTCTGCCAAAAGCTCATGGCTTAAATAGTTTAATGAGACGATTGAACATTATTTCCATGGCAAATTATGTTATTGGTTATTTTAGTGAACGCATCTTCGTTTGCAAATATTTCTTATAAGCAAACGTAGACCATCTATAAATTTGAACATTGAATTGAATAGAATAGAAGATAAAATTTATGCAAACAGTCCAGTATCTACCTACTTCTTGCTCATATTTGTTAATTAGAATGTAAATAACCGCTGCGTCAACCTTAGCAAAGAAAAAGATATTGAATTTTTTGTTGTGTAGGCGAAGGTAAATTATATTTTTTTTAAATATATTTTTGTTCTCCCCTTAAAAAGCTTACGAAAGAAGGTCATTCTGATTAGTATATTACTCGAATGCACACATTTACTCGTATGTTCCATACGTATGATCGTATAAGCACCCACAAGTACAATAAGAAATATTTATCTCTGCAATCGCGGTGCCATATACAGAACAAACTTCAATAATTGTAAACCACAACATAAAAATAATAGTAATTTGTCTTGAACATGACTATTGTAACGCAAATTTTACAACAATGTATTCAGATGATTTATTATAGACTAGGATGCATCTGCATTTTTTTTTTTGTCAATGCAACTTGTGGCAAATAGAAAAATGTTTTGCTAATAAACCATTGAAATTAAAAATTGCTATAAAATCTCTGTTTCACACGTTTTAATATTCAAAAAGTCGCTTACAGGTTATAAAATTTGAAAAATAGTCCATTAAAGTCTTAAAACTTCAACTACTTCAATTGAAACTCCAAAATTATCAACATGCAATCTGAAGAAGCTCCATTAACTGAATACTTTTTTCACTCACTAAACACTCTATTAATAACAATTTACGCCGAAAGCTATACTTTTGATGAAAGTGTTTAAATTAGATTAAACAATAATGAAACGAACGTTAATAATGTTATTTGAAAAGTTTCCTCAGTACAATGTTAACCTTCGCGTTGTTTCCAGTCTTCGTGGCTGCCATAGCAGCATTAATTTTACCAATTCAAAGTGTGATTTGTTCAAAACTCATAGGATTTCTTAAAGATGTTCAAAAATCCTATAATTTCGAAAGTATTTTTATCCAAACGGCGGAGAATGAATTCAGACGTGGAGATTTTTTAAGGGACATTTCTACAATTTTGGATACACCAATTGTCTTATACTCAAAAACAAATTCAATTTTCTTAAAGAAATTGTTCAACAGCAACATTTTAGCTATTGTCATGTTTGAGACTTCTTCGAATGAAGAAATTCTTCAGCAACTACAGAAAAATATTCGTCAGATGAGATCCTGTAAAACAATTCTTCTTCTAAATACTCCTAATCCAACAGATGAAATTATGTTAAAAGAGTTATTTGATATTTGCTGGCAAAATAGCATGACAAATGTGTTAGCTATTCCTCCTGAGTTTGACAATTCTTCAACTTACTTCAGCTTCACTGGTATGCCCGCACTTGTCCTAACAAAAACCCATTGGAAAAATAATCAACCTGAAGGTGAATTCTTTCCTTACCAACTGAAAGATTTAAAAGGGTTCATACTACCAGTTCTGCTAGGAGGTAGAGATCCTGGATTGATAGTATCAAATAAAAATAATGGAGAAACAAAAATTGGAGGTTACATAGGAAATTTTTTCCATGCCCTGGCAAAGAAGTTCAATGCCAAACTAAATACATCCAATTTAGATAAATTGAGTCCTAATGATAAAATTCTTGAATTAGTTCTTGACGGAAGTGTTGAAATATCAGCTGCTCCAACTTTTATTAAAAACTCAACTTTATATCCATATGAGTTTATTGATGTCTGCTTGATGATTCCTATCGAGCAAAAGATTCCAAAATGTGATATATTTATGACGATTTTTCGATGGCAAACTTTCGTGATTACAATTTGTACCATTACAATTTCGACAGTTCTCTTAGCATTGACAAGATGGTTGTCAGAAGGAGGAAATAAATTCAAGTGGGAATACATTTTGAATGATGCAGGCTTGCGAGGAGTTCTTGGACAGACTTTTTATCCTATGAAAAGTCTCTCTCCAAGCATCAAAATAACCTACATAATGATCTGTTTGCTGGGATTGCTGGTAGTGACATTATACAGTGCATTTCTGCAAACATATATCACAACCCCGCCAAGTCCGAACAAGATCAATAGCTTTGATGATTTTCTAGAGTCCGGAGTAAAAGCCCTCATCTGGAGAAATGAGTTTGATATTTTGATTTCTCACCAGCCACATTTTGAGTCTAAGTACTATGATATATTTGAATTCGTCAGCAATTACACTGAATATATGAAACTACGAAAGCCCTACATCCCCAAGTATGCCTACCTTGTTACTTCCGTGAGATGGATTGTTTTTGAAAATTTGCAAAAAATATTCAGTCGACGTGTGTTTCGTCAACCTGAAGAATTGTGCTTTTTAAAAAAATTTCCTGTCTCATTTCCGATAAATGAGAATTCTATTTTCAAAGATTTAATAAACTTTGCAATACTTGAAGTACACTCGGCTGGGTTATTGGAATATTGGCAAAAGAAATCTCTATATGAGTTGGTCGAAGCTGGAGAAATGGATTTGAAGGACATGGGCTCAAGGGAGGAGTTCGAACCTTTGAAGCTGGAGGACTTAAAGTGGATTTTGCTGTCAATGGGTGGATGTTGGAGTATTGGGATTTTGTGTTTTATCTGTGAGGTGGTTATTTATTACAAGAAAGCTCGTTAGAATTAGATTCTTTTAACAAAAATAAAATAATTCAATATGTTGTATTCAAAAATATTTATTAATAAAAAGTTAAAGGTTTTTGTTCTTTCGCCTAATTTACTTTTGGATGCACAAGTTGAGTATAAATATAGGTGTACTCTTGTTTCGTGATGAACAGTTGATAGTTCGGTCACAAAAAAAAAGTTGCTCGCTTGTGTTAGTGAATCGTACCTAAATGAAATGAAAAAAATTCTTTAGCTAATGACTCTGTGGTTTTGGATTACTACTTTTTTTTACCAGTCATTTGAAACATCACGATTTTAAACGTTCACATCACATTCGCAAGTACCATTGAAAAATTACAAAAATCACTTTCTCCACTTGCGATTGTTCACTTCACTAGGCTTAAAAACACAACAATATTTGTTCAGGATTGTCATCGAGTACCTAACAAGTTTCAACTGAAATCGAGCCCCTAACACTTCTGTCATATTAGAAGAATAGATTTCCTTCTTTCTAAAGAAAGAGACAACTTTTCTTTTAAAATTGCCCGCGCATGGCTCTCATCCTTCACTTTTTGGTTAAAGGTTATGTTGATTCGGTGCCGCCTTTTGCTAATTATCATTGCTTAATATAAAAAGTATAATTCAAGTTAAAATTAAATATTTCGTTGTTCAAAGCAAACTGTTATTTTTTCATTATTATATGGATATACCAATTGTAAGAATTAATTTATCATTTATTAAAGTTATTGATATATTGTTATCATTTTAGGAAATAAAATTAAGTTTTTGAACTCAGAAAGAATTGTTCTTTATTCGAGTTTTCTTGTGGATGCTTAATTTTATAATTTGGAGATTCATTTGTGCTTGGAGCAACAAGGATTATTTCCTCTTGCGAGAAAGTGAGGACTGCTCCAAAAGTTTCTGTTGTTTTCTTCAGACTTGGCAGAAAATGGTGGATCCCCCAAGTCCGGCCAACAACATACACACAGGAATGGTTCTGAGTTACTACGCCTTGGTCTTCCAGGAGCTGTTGAACATTCAAACTTATCTATTGATAAGATATGAAGAAGATTAGTCTGTGGATTTGTGTATGTACATAGGCATAGGGTGGTCTTATATTCCTTCGTCGTCCTCTTTTTACTGATGGTTACTAACTATGGGTTCAGGCTGATTGTAATAAGAAGACAAAAACTGTTGCGGAGAAAAGTCTATTTCCCCCGTTGTTCAGGCGGGAGGGGCTATTTTCTTAAAAGTTGACTCAAAATAGAAAAAATTATTAAAAAATAACGAGGACACTTACAATGCCACGTTATAGCTTTTTTAATGCCTCAAATAGGGTGGCCACGATAACAAACCAAACGATACTTTTAAAAGTATCATCTCGGTATCGTTAAAATCAAAAAATTTCAGTATCGTCTCGGTATCGGTCTCGGTCTCGTATAACAAGGTCTCGTCTCGGTATCTGTATCAGTCTCGTCTGGTTTCGGTCTGGTGTCAATCGAAAAAAGAAATGGACGACTTGGTAACATGTCCTAGGTCTTGTAGTTTTAAACGCTTGGTATTTTTAAGATTTAATAAAAAATTGACTATTTGAAAATATGCATAATGAACAGACATTTATTTTTAACTTAATTTTTTTTATGACTAAATAATTTTTGAGGGGTTATTTCACAATGTCTAAGTAGAGACCTGAATATGATCCCACACAATAAATATTGACGCAGGGCCATAAATTTACAGGAAAACAATTCACAAACTATTTTATGGCCCATTTGAATGGGCTGTAAATCTCAAAAGCATTTTTTTTGTTGACTTGACTACCTTAACATGTATACAATATGTTAGATAACTAATCAGAACTAAGCTCAGACATTGATTACTAAGCGTTAGCCGTTTAAAAAGTTTGATCAATATCAGTTAAGCAATTATTGAACAAATTAACAAAAAAACGTTCTATTGGTGGTACTGTTCACTAAAAAATGGGTTGGTAAAATTATTAGGTTGGAACCCACAAGCGTGGCTCGTGCTCGTAGGTGGCTTTTACTAAAGTTACTTCCCCCAAGTAAAAGTCTTGAAATTTTATCCGTAAAATAAAGCATGATAAAAATGGGCGTGCCACTAGGTGGTTTTCACTAAAATCATTTTCCAGACTTCTTTGCTTAAAAAAACAACTAACTCTGAAAATTTAATCGTTAGAGCCATTTCCAGAATTGTGAATTGTTTACTTGTATAATAATAAATAACAATATTCAAAAATCCATTTTTTTCTGCCGATCCCAAACAATAATACCGAGAGTCTCGGCATATTTCGGTCCCAAAAGTACGGTATCGGTTCGGTATCATCTCGGTATCATTTCGGGTGGTATCGTTTGGGCAGTGGCGTAGCGAACACTTTGGGGGCCCCGTATCAAATATTTTTTAGGGGCCCCCTTTTTCCTTACAGGGACACAGCCTTATGTATAAACTTTCTTACTTGTATAACACTTTTTTGTATGAGAAACGAATTTTGAGTGTTGAAAAGATATCAATAATAATTTTGTAATAGAATATGAAACAAATTTGAAAAGAAACTCTTCTGTTTAAGAAGAGTGACTGAAATAGTGTAATAATCTCTCTTGAGTAGAATTCTGTAAAAAAGAATTAAACCAGCCAGATTTTTGAAAAAAAATAATAGTTTTCAAGATATATATCTCCAAAAATATTTGTTTGTCACTTAACGGACAAAATCAAAAGTCAAATGAAACCCGTGAAACGATTCCGTGATATGTGATCCAAGGAGCTTATCTAGGGAGGAGTGAAAACCAATTTCGGCTAACACGATAATTCTCGAAGTTGCATTCATATTTTTTTTTTTCGATGCACTGTTTCTCGCAAAGGCCCCAATTGTGGACTGCAAGACTTTGATTTTTTGAATAGCCTTTAATGAAGCTTTCGACGCCTTTACTTCTTTTTTTGCCATCACTCACACCCAAAATCTGCTGTGGGCTCTCGGTCTATGAACCTGAATACAAATTGTACAAAAAATGTTATCCATCAATAAATAAATGAAGGTTTGATAAGTTTATCAATTTAAATGGCCAATGAAGGTAAAGTAAAACGGAGCTCTCCATCGAAACTCAGTTTTATAAGAACTATTCCTAAAGTTACCATTGTTTCGTCTAATTATCATGGGCTACTGGGACGTTGTCCGATAAGAAAAAAAGTGGCTGCACGTTGCAGTTGTGGTTTCGTCAGTTGGTAGGACTTAGATAGAGATAACTACACAGGAAGGCAAACTTTCGAAAAGACACAAGTTAAAAAAATTGGTCATAGGTACATTTTAAGTAGTATGTAAATAAGGTTTGTTCGTTGAGCCCTGAAGTCACCCCGGGGTCAACCCAAGGCTTTTTTTAAAAACCCTGAACTCACCCTGACCAACACATTGTTTTGTTTTTTGACGCGTAGGGTCGCCCTGAACTCGCCCTGAAGTAGATCTATGTAGGTTTTTTGCTGCGGCGAGTTGAGGTAAATAATAAATTGTCAAAGTGGCATGAGCTCCAAAGCATTTTTTTTTTGTGGATTCACAATAGAAGTTCAAGGAATACCCATATTTACTTAAATAATAACAAACAGAAATAGAAATGGAAGCTGTGCTTTGTTTCTATTTATTTTTAAAGAAAATGCTGACTCATGCTTACTTCACAATTGAGCACCTATTAGGAGCATTCCATGAAAAAGAGGAACTCTAAGCTAATTTACAAATATTTGAATTTTTTATTTCAATTTACGATTATAGCAAAACCGGTGAAATGATTTGCTTCAAACTCGATACAGTGCATTATTTTGTCATACCCTACACGGAAAATTCAAAATTTTGTCTAAGCACCCCTAAAACTTTCAAAACCCTAGTGATTTATCTTCCAGTCTCTGAAATGTCTCACTAAAATAGACTGTGTTTTCATGTGAAATCGCCAAGCCCATACTTGGATTTTCGAATTCTCACTGGATTCAAACTGACAAAAAAAGGATGGAGTACCGAATTCATTGCCTGTCGGAACACAGGCAGGTGCTTATCTTTTAAATTACTACTAAAAATAACTACTAAATTGAACTCTGTCCGACACGTCACGTGATTTGTCTGTACGTGACAAGACATTAAAAAATGGTTTTAAATATACGGATGTGCTTTTTTGATTTTTTTTCTCGCTAATACCGATTTTGATTCACTCTCATAATTTGGTTCCAACACATTTGTGATCGATGATCCACAGTTTCGCTGAAATTTGAACATTAAGATAGCAACCTGAAACATTGGTAGAATTGGCCCGTCCGTACGTGACAGCTCTTCTTATTTTTTTTTCTTAGACATTTAAGGGAATACCTTCAGAATGTTTGCATATAGTAAAAGACTAATGTAGAAACTGTTAAATAAAATTAATATATGACATGTCTAAGTAACGTATCAAAAACTAGACGTTAAATGATAACATAAAAGTAGTTGAATTTGTCCGTACGTGACCATGGAATGCTCCATTAGTATTTTTTGAAAACCGAAAACATATTTTTTTTGACAATTCTTGTGATTGTCAAGAAAACCTGAGTAACTCTATGTAAACTTCAAGAAGCGAGCCTATTAGAATTGTGTATCGAATGTATCTCAATTAAAAATTTCTTACACGTCAAGTACTCTAAGTCTCGGGGCCCCTATACCTCGGGGGCCCCGTATCATTGATACGGCTGATACCACGGTAGCTACGCTACTGGGTTTGGGCTTCCAATCATCATCATAATCATCGTGTCCTGTAACCCCAGCTTGGGCATAGGGCGTCAACAAAACGTCTCCATCCTTCACGGTCTGCTGAAAGGTACTTTAGTTGTGGCCACGTCTTTCTCTGGAATTCTGCTTCCGTTAAGACAGTTGATTTCCATGTTGTTCTTGGTCTTTCAACCCGGAGTGCACCCTGAGGATTCCATTCAAAGGACTGCTTTGCAATTTCATCTTTAGGTTTCCTCAGTGTGTGACCAATCCAACTCCATTTACGATTTCTTATGTCAACGTCCAGCCGCTCTTGACTTTTTCTGCGCCACAATTCCTCATTTGATATTATTTGTGGCCAGCGAATCTTTAGGATGGGGCGAAGACAGCGATTCACAAAAGCCTGCAGTTTCTTCGAAAAGGTAGACGTGACTTTCCAGGTTTCACAAGCATATAACAGCACGGATTTGACATTGGATTCGAAGAATCTCAACTTAGTGCGTAAGGAGATTTGACTGGATTTCCAAATTAGGGCAGAGTACCGAAGGCAGCACGAGCTTTATTTATTCTACTTTTAACGTCCAGATCCGTACCACCGTTTGCAGAAACAATACTGCCAAGGTAGTTGAATTGTTCCACTTCTTCAACTGGCGTCTCCTGTAGAATAATACGCTGCTGTGTGGAGCGGCCTGTGAGCATTATTTTTGTCTTTTTGCTATTTATTCTTAAACCACTCGTTTGTTTTTAATAATTTTGTTTTTGTTTATCTTTTTTATGATTTTTTTCTCTGTTTTTTGAAAATTGTTTTTCAATATTTTAAATCGAATGAGAGCTTTCAAAGACTATGTTTAATTTAAGGACAACCCTAGTAGGCATCGACATTCGCTACCATCATCGTCGCTGTCGAAAGAAAAAAGTGCATTAATTTCAAAATTACAAAAATTGAGTTACTGTCATATTTGGAACTGTAAAGTACCTAGTGTTTCATTTTTGTGTGAAGCTTCAAAATCATATTTTCAACTACACATGTCTAAAAAATACGAATGCAAGTTCATTGCAATTTCAAGCAAGTTGGTTATGTGCATATTAGCTGCGTTTTATTATCTCTGGGTCTGGGTCGAGGTTATCTTTTAACATGCATTACAAAAACAACATGGGATCTAGGTTTCTATGGAGGTTAATTTCAATAACCCAGATAGAGGTTTTCACTCTGATCGGCAGAGGGCTATTTACCATTGTGAATGGATGTCAGCGATTTGTCAGCAGTATTAGGAATAGAGAGGAAAAGAGACAAGTGCCTACATGAAAAACAAATAAACATAGGAAAAAAAGAGACTGATATACAGCACTACTTTTGCACTAACCCACATCGTTTTATTTTCACGAGGTGAACCATATGGGTTATGAGCGATAATAAAACGCGGCTATTCTAAGCTTAAAAGCTTAATCACCAAAATTACTGAAATTTATGCGCACAGTAAAATAATATGGGTATTCATGCAACAGCGTAAGTCGTCGTAAATGTTGTAAAATTTAAAACTTCGTAATTCTGGCACAATTTGTATGGACAATTTGAAAGATTTACGAAGTTTAAAACTTCACCAGGTTTACGACGGCCTTACGCTGTCGCATGAATAATTAATAATATCATTTATAAGCTCTCATGTTAGAAGATATTGTAACTAATCCGATTTATTAAATCGAAAACTTTGACATATGTATCTTCACGTTTCGAGCTCCCTAGAATCGGAATCCATCATTAACGTTACTTCTCTTTTTTTTATAACTCAAGAATAAATAAAAAAAATATTGGTGGCATAACAGCTCGTGGAGAACCAGTGCCTAGTGATTTACAACTCTCAACCATTCATGTGTGCGTGTTGTTGGCAGGAATAGAGGGGATCTTTAATTTTTTCCCGAGTCCGAACGGCTAGATGAGAAGCACTTATTCATGACAAGTACCTATACTCTTGGAGGATTTGTCAGTTCCTCGCAAGAGGCAGTATCTTTGAAAACATTTTCTGTTTTTAGTTGGCAGCGGCTGGTAATCGAACCCAGACCTTCGGCATGACAGTCCAAAAACATTAAATGCTACTTCTTGAATCAAGATGTAGTCTTTTTCCTAAGGAGGGCAGTAAGGCCTAAAGGGCTTGGTTAATATTTTCAAATTTTTGACTGATTTTGGTCAAATTCTGAAAGCAAGTAATAGAAGTTTAAGTTATATTGCAAACCATAATTTTCCAATTTGGTTGTTTCAATAATGTACGTAGGTAGGTACGTGCATACATAAAAATTACTATACCTATGTATGTACAAAATTAAAAGATATTTGCTTTGTTTGTATAAAAAGGAACTTTGACATTCTACTTTCTTGTCAATTTTATCACAACAAAAACATAAATGTTAAAAAAGGAGCCAAGTTCTTATGTGTACAAGAAACCTGTGCGTAAATAGTCAGCCCAAAAAAGTAATGAGATCTAAAATATATGCCAAGTTTTAAGTTCATGAAGTTTAATATCAAATATCTTAAGTAGAGTAATATCGAAACAATTCCAAATCATGACCGAAATTTGGTAATTAATGGTTACTGGTTAAAATTTGGCGGGTTCACTGGTCAAGTTTTCATACATTTTAAATTTGTGATTAAGTAAGTAGTTAAGAGAAAACTTGCCAAGTAAATCCACCAAATTTTAACCAGTATTCATTAATTACCAAATTTCTGTCATGATTTGGAATTGTTTCGATATTACTCTACTTAAGATATTTGATATTAAACTTCATGAACTTAAAACTTGGCATATATTTTAGATCTCATTACTTTTTTGGGCTGACTATTTACGCACAGGTTTCTTGTACACATAAGAACTTGGCTCCTTTTTTAACATTTATGTTTTTGTTGTGATTTCACTCCTTTTTGCTAAGATTTATTTTGCCAGGTGAAAGTAATAGCAATTCTGATAAAGTGGGTAGATGGCACCCCCCCCCCCCCCCCCCCTGAATGGACAATTCCAAATTTTCGATTTGTCTGCTTTCTAAATACTTCAAGTCCTACCGACTTACCAATTTTCATCGTTCTACAACAATCGGAAGTGCTCCATATAATTTATAAGAATTTTTAAGAATGTGGGTGGATGCCACGCCCCCTGAATGCAAAATTCCAATTTTTCAATTTTTTCTTTCTTAGTACTTTAGCCATACCGACCTATCAATTTTCATCGTTTTACAACAATCGGAAGTGCTTCATATAGTTTATAAGAATTTTTAAGAATGTGGGTCGATGCCACGCCCCCTGAACTGAAACTTCCAATTTTTCGATTGTGTTTTCTTCTAAATACTTCAAGGCATACCAACCTAACAGTTTTCATCGTTCTACAACAATCGGAAGTGCTTCATATAATTTATAAGAATTTTTGAGAATGTGGGTGGATGCCACGCCCCCTGAACTGAAACTTCCAATTTTTCGATTTTTTTGTTCTAAGTACTCCAAGGCCTAGCGACCTACCAATTTTCATCGTTCTACAACAATCGGAAGTACTCCATATGATTTATAAGAATTTTTAAGAATGTGGGTGGATACCACGCCCCCTGAATGCAAAATTCCAATTTTTCAATTTTTTTCTTTCCAAGTACCTTAAGCCCTACCGACCTACCAATTTTCATCGTTCTACAACAATCGGAAGTGCTCCATATAATTTATAAGAATTTTTAAGAATGTGGGTGGATGCCACGCCCCCTGTATGGAAAATTCCAATTTTTCATTTTTTTTCTTTCTTAGTACCTCAAACCCTACCAACTTACCAATTTTCATTGTTCTACAACAATCGAAAGTGCTCCATATAATTTATAAGAGTTTTTAGGAAAGTGGGTGGATGCCACGCCCCCTGAATAGAAAATTGCAGATTTTCGATTTTTTCCTTTGTAAGTACCACAAGGCCTACCGTTGTGCGAAATTTCAAGTTTCTACGATGTCGGGAAGTGCTCAATAATTTTGATGATCTGTCAGTGAGTCAGTCAGTCAGTGAGTCAGTGAGTCAGTGAGTCAGTGAGTCAGTGAGTCAGTGAGTCAGTGAGTCAGTGAGTCAGTCAGTTACGGTTTTTGCGATTTTTGAAGTCCTATATCTTGGGAACTACTAATGCTAAAGAGTTGAAATTTGGTGAGCCACCTGTGTTTGATCAGTTCAGCAAATACTCCGAATTTGAAGTTTCTGACTTTATTGGTACTGAAGTTAGAGGGGGGTTGAAAATCGCCTGAGTTTGTTCCTGTAAAAAGGGTGTAGTGCCGCGAACTTGGCTGGGCACTACCGTGCCCTTTGATATTCAATTAAAATAAATTCATATTGTATGATTAATATCTCACATGACTTAAAAAATGATATGCACTCAAACGCCCGCCACTACAATGCAAAACTAGAATAAAATAATATTGTATCTCAATCAGGCAAAGTTACAAATAACACTCATCATCATTACAAACATATATGAACGTACATGTACAATGTGCATACATACATACATACAGGGATGTGGAATTGAATTTAAAAAAAAAATTAACTTCAAAAGTCCATTCATCTGAATGTGTGTGCAAAGAGACCAACGAGGTCATCGCTTATTATTATTACGTATAGCTTTATAAGATAAGATTGTATGTGTTGTTTTTTTTTTGCAGACGCAGCCCAGAGATGAACCAAAGAAAATTTTATTAAAAAATAAATACTAAATTAAAAAGAACAAAAACTAGAACTAGAACAAACGAAAAAGAAATATCATCTATGACTGTAAAAAAAACAATTCCACGCCCACAGCATATACATATATGTATTTGTGTATGGTGTTTCCTAATTTGCGTGCAACTTCAAGGACTTCAAAAGAATTAAATTGAAAAATGGAAAAAAAAAATTATAGTATTCATGAAAAAAAATTTTAATTAAACTAAAAGCAACAAAGCTTAGTGCATGATGTGTCGAAAGTGAAATTACATCACCATCTAAAGATACCTATAGATAGACAGTACTGTGCAAAATAAAATTGTTGGTTTCGAAAAATTACGATTTGTATTTATTTTTATTTGTAGTTGGATTCAAAGAACGTCTCTCCCTCAAAAATGTCCCCTAGCTATGGGACATAATACAGTAGATTTTATCCCGAACTAAGACAAGTGAAGGCATACATCTGTGAAGGATTCCCGACCAACTTATAGCCTAGCCATTCTAGGCACTCATATTAGAGACATATGTACCTCCTAGATGGGAACATCCATCTTGAATACTCTAAACAAGTGTTATCTAAAGGGTAAGCAAGGACGGTCCTTTATGTCATAAGGTATTGCGTGCAATTGAGAGTAGAATGAGACAATCATCTTGGAAAGGAATATTATCACGACCTTACTTAAAATCAAACACTTGGTCTCTTTTCTCAACGTGACGAAATGGATCTTAGATGAATATTGGTATCTTTTGATGAGTTTTCTACGTCAAACACCTTAGAACATGAGCAATCGGAGTACGGGGTTTTGAAAGGAGTTCATGGTGCACAGTTGCCGGAGGGTTACATAATACACTTGGATTGATTGTGTTGCAGCACCATTAACCATTTTGCAACCTACGTAGTTTGGCACAAATATGCTTCGGTTGACGATTGGGCCCGGAAAAGGTACCAAATCCCGAATACAAAAATCCCGAAAAGCAAAAATTAAAACCCCGAATGCCATAATCCCGAATGCCAAAATAACGAATGGACAAAATCCCGAATGGACAAAATCCCGAAAGCCAAAAATCCCATTGGGCCCAAGTGAGTCAGTGTGTTAAGATCTGCATCTTATTGTTTGTTCAAACATATAGCAGAATGACAACTATATCCCACATCCGTCTCTTACTTGTTTGCAGAAAATATTCGATATATGTAGGTACGTCGAAAACGCGAAAGATAATACAATAAAGTTGCAAATGAATATTTTTTTACAGCACTGTGTATCTAGGAAATATTCAATTCAAATGTGGCAATTATATTTCAAAACATATAAACAATCAGCTCTGAGGAAATATCACACGCTGCCTAAATCGATAAACAAAATTCTCTTAAAACCAAAAACAAAAAAAATAATAATATCCCTCTAAGGAGAAATTATAGTAAACATCTTGCCTTTAATGGCAACATGACTTGAAATTCATTTTCGAAATTTCTACTGAATATTTATATGAATGTATGTATGTACATACATATGTACATATGTACATATGTTAAAATTTTCAAAGTTTGTTTTCCTTTAATTTTTTTTCTATCCAATTGATTTACCGTCTGAAGAGATTCCACTTTGTCCAATGAACATAAACAGAGTAACATCTGTGATTTGATCTGTCATCATCTCGTAGAATAGAAGAATGCCCTTCACTTAATTTTTATAGGCACAAGATATGAACATCATTCCATATTCTAACCCTCGGAGACAGACAAAAAAGATGCATACCTATACATAGATACTTTGACTTATATTAAGTATAAATTGACCCAATTTAAAAAGAGTTGTTGACGCATCAACTGAGAGACAAAATTTGAAGATTACGTACATACTATGTATATAATACCACATTCGTACTTTTTGTGTTATTATTTTATTAGTGGCATAAACGAGAATTAAGGCGATGAGGACACTGCCATACTAATCAACAGTGGGGCTTTTGAGCATAAATCATGGCTGAAACTCAAGGGAATGCGATTTGATAATTATTATTAAATTTTTGATAATAATAATTAATTCATGCTTAAACTTGAAACACACCATCGATATTCACTAATTTGCTTGATCCAACTGGTATAAGCAAAAGGAAATTATAATTACGCTGTAAGTAGGACTCTGAGTAGGAGTCCTCCATGTGAAGGATATTTGAAAAATATGCCATCTACTAGCTCAAAATATGGTCATAAAAGGCTTGTAAGATATTTGACGGATCAAAACTAGTGAGTTCTCATTTTTCTGACAAGACCAACAAAATAATTTACCAGAATCTCATTATAAAAATAAAACAATAACTGATTTTTTGTGAGAAGGCAGAAATTTTAGAAAGCAGAATTTTGATTGCATAATTTTGACGTGAAAATCAAGTTTTACAAAATAAAATGTCAAAACTACAATTTAACATTCTACATCTTTTATTCTGAAAAAATATTTAGTGTAAAATTTTTGTTGACTTAAAAAAACTGTACTTTCACAATGTGACAGATTGTGGAACAATTAAATATCCACTTTTTTTTTAAATAGTAGTTATTCGTCTTCTAGAAGCTCCCAAGTTTTGTTTTAAACTTTTGATACTCAGTAATATTCAAACTTTAAAGTTTTTTTTTCTTCCATGTTTAAAAGTAAATGTCCTACTGTTTGACTACAACTGACAGAAGCAGTAGCACGAACAAAATGAATTTTTTTTCAAGTGGGTGGGTGGGTGTTTTGTCGCTATAATCATAACTCTTATGGCTGTGATATTACAGAACTTGATTTTTGTTTTGTCAAAAATGTGTAAACAATTTGTTAAAATGTGATGCTACATTTTTGATTAGTCATTTCTTGTATGTTGGTTTATCACATTATTTTTAATTTATTTAATAAAATTTTAAAACTTATTGGAATGTAACGTTTTATTATTTTTTTAATAAATTGAGCTTTTTAACATAGTTGTGTGGGTAGGTATGTGGATGTAGTAAGTTTTTCATGTGCCAATTTGGTTGGACTTTTATGGATTCTCAAAGAGTTATTCAATTGGGGTTGTTAGTTGGATTCATTTACTTGCTTTTTCTTCTTTTTTCTTGCAAAAAATAAATTTTAAAGTTTTCAAGACGAATATTGTTATAAAGGGTGTTTTTTTTTTAAGACATGTGGTTTTTAATCTGGCAATACTTTTTTCAGAGTTGGTCTTTTTGATAGCTGTCATTTGATTTATGCTCAGTTTGGTTTGCCATTTCATAATGATTAGACTTACTCCTGAACAAAGTTTGCAAATCGTCCAAATTTAAAAAAAAGTCAACATAATTCCTACAACCCTATTTGTTTGAGAGAGAAAATTAAAAGACAATTTAGATCCAATTTAGCTGGCGGTTTATTAAGAGCTAAAACTATAAAAAATCAAGTATTAACAAATGATTGTTAGAATAAAAAGCATATGATAATTGTTAGATAACACATTATACGATTCATTTGCTATGTACTTCACTTGTGAGTTTAACACTATTACGATTGTCAATTATTATCAATTTGATAGTTGATAAACCTTGAAAATTGTTTTTTTAAGCTCAAAAACAATTACAAAAACTGATCAACCATTCTTTTATAATTTTTAATTTTCTTGTGATTCGCAACTGTCTGCATCAATTGTCAATGAGCAAAACTTTTATCAGATGGATTTTTAAACATAGAATTTAAAATTAATCAGGTATCAAGTTGATAGTTGCCAATCGTAAAAGAGGTGTAAGTAAAATTTATTCATAAAAGTAGGAACAAGTTGTTTTATCATTTTGTTCAAAACTTATTTTTTAAATTTTCCCAAATTTTGAACAGTATTTTGGGCAGAAAATATTGGATATTTTAAACATAAAAGGAACTAAATTCATATTTTGAAATAGAAAATCATAGAACCATCATAGAAAATTTAATACAAAATTGAAACTACTAAGCTTTTGACTCCATGAAATTTTATAACAGACAAAATTCAAAACTTAAATTATGAATCTTCAGAATCTTCCTAACCACAGAAAAATTATTATTTCAGATTAAAATTCAAACTGTGAATTTTAAATCTACCAGTAAATTTTATTGTACACGCAATATTCCAACCATAAGAGCTTACCCACAGAATGTTTTAAAAAGGTTCCCAATTTTTTTTTATCGCGGAGCACTATTCAGGTGAAAAATTTCTCACAGAGCACTTCTTTGCGTATATGCAATTTTTGCAGTTGTATGTAGAAAATTCTGGTATATCTGGTTGAATTTGGGGCAGTTGCAACCGAAAGGATCTACATATTGTTGTTGCAAACGACGGGAACAAAAATTGAATTCGTCTTTTAACACCAAAATTCTGACAAAGTTTTCTTTTTTACGAACGCTGTAAGAGAAGATGTCTTTTCCAATGCTGCAGCGTTTGGACCTGCAACCCACAATTTTCTTAACAATTTAGTGGTATTCTTTCGGGAAATAGCAGCGCAAGCTGTCAAGCAAAGCAGTAGCATCCAAAACAGTTGCTGCTTTCCCTGAAGTGATACACTCAAATATAGTTTTTTTTTCAATATCGGCTAGATACGACAATTTCAATGCCCAACTCTCATTATACAGCCGGTCACCTATCAACCAAAAGTTGTCGTCAATTATCAAGGTTCTGACTTTAGCCCTCATTTCTGCGTTAAGACGTATGCAGACTACACATGTTATCCCATAATACATACAACAGACTTGTATTTAGTCGTTAGTTAAAGTTTGCCATTTGTTTGTGTATTGATTTATTTTAAATGAATGGCATGTTCAGAAAAATGAGATCCAGAGACCTCAGCAAAATTTTCTCAGTTTTGCTGTCAAATTACAAAGGAAAAACTATATTGGATCTGCTTGCTCACTTTTTGACAGAGCAAAATTTGCTGTTATCTCAAAATACTCAAATTGCTTAGTTCAGAAGAGCAACTAACTAGTGAAATGGAGTTTTCATATTTTTTCGATCTTTCCGCGGAGCACTTGGATACTCTTGGATACCAAGTGCTCCGCGGAGCACACTTTGGGAAACCCGGAAATCTAAGGCATAATAGTTAATTGATTTTTCCAAAATGTTCAATTTCTCGGAATCGAACCCAAACCCATGGCCTGACAGTCCAATGCACTAACCATTATGCCATGAGGTACTACTTTTATATCTAATTGTAGCGTTCTGATTGCTTATCCATCAGTTTAATCATTAATCTAGAGGTCAAAAGTTTAAATAAAATCTTTAAGTACCTAAATGAAAACAAAATACTTTCAACTTACACAAAATTTGGAACACAGGATATTAGATATATTTGTTCTTTTTGAACAAAAACTTTCAGTAGTTTAATCGAGATTCAAAATTATGGATTACCAGAATTTAATAGGATACTATATACAATTGACTGCTTTTGACCAAAAACAAAAACACAAAATACGAAACACAAAGTTTTGCATTCCCAGAATATCAGAGGACGGTAAAACTGAATCTCTGGACATACCAACTCTTAAGTCGCTAAAAGCAGTAGTTGACTATATACATATGAATTTTCGAATCCAAATTTAAAGTTTAAATTATTGTGATTATTTTAATTTAGTAAATTCTGTAATTTTTCCATAGCTTAAACATACCTAAACTTTTTAAATCCTTTGACAAACAATCCTTTCCTTTAGTTAAAATACACCAGTGCTGCTAGTCACATTGCTTTCTCGATTCAAGTTTACTATGACTTATTTTCTCAATGAACGTTGAGTAATGCTATTTATGTTCACACGCAATTCGCAATTTCCGAAAATGAATTCAATTCAAACAAAATTTGTACAATTTTTCTAAAGATATAATTTTCTTCATTTCCTTCACGCGTTTAATGTTCACTATAATGACCGCAAATTTATTTACGAAATATGACGTCACACATATTTATTCTTTCGAAACAAATTTTGTTATTTTTTTTTTGAAAAAATGTTGCATCAAA
Organism: Dasysyrphus tricinctus; assembly: GCA_963921185.1. Lineage (NCBI taxonomy): Eukaryota > Metazoa > Arthropoda > Insecta > Diptera > Syrphidae > Dasysyrphus > Dasysyrphus tricinctus. Next base: position 7,951,111 of record OY992533.1, read on the forward strand.
ATTAATTTTTTATTTTTGATCCAATTAGTAATCTTTGGAAATATGAATAATTTAGTTGTCTATTATATTTTCTTAAATTTACTCAAAATATAATTTAATTGAATTAATTGATTGTATTAGAGGAAAAAGGTCACTTTAAGTAAATTTTAAACTTTAAAATCGATTTTTTTGTATTTTGTATGTTTCAACACTATTTCGTTTTCGTATATAGTCGTTTTTGAAGGCTGTGTATGTGATTTGTTTTAAGGCTATGACAATTTCGTTGGTTTCTTTGATTTATTCAAAAAGTACTTATTTGATGAATTTTTGTCTCGTAATTCGCAGGGTATATCTTTTTTATGTGAACTTAATTTTAAATCTCTTAGGTATAGCAGAATTTTCTTTTCTCTTTTCTTTATTTTTAACTTTAATTCTCTTGTATTTTCATCAATTTATATTATCAATATTTTTATTTGGTTTAACTCTCGCGCTTTTTTATTTGCTCGATTTATTTCAATAGGTTTGTTTCAATAACAATTAAATGAAATAAACAATGAAATTAGCGGATTGTTTTTTTTTTTCTTATAAACACTTATAAATATGAATATTAATTAAAAATCGACAAAACTTAAGCAATTAAAGAAAATCCTTTTTTTTCTTTGAAATCAAAAGAAAACAAAACCGAAAATAAAACTAAAAGACAAGAACAAAATTTAATATTTTTTTCTAAGTGAGATCTTTCGTTTCGGCCGGACACCGATTGACTAATTTCACATTGAAAGCTTTTTACATTTGATATTATTGAAATACATACATAGTTGAAATGAAATAATTACCGTATACTGCATATACACACAATGTTGGAATGTTAAGCTTTTTTTTACTTGCGTGGGGGTGAATTTAGATTTTATTTTTTCAAGGAGAGCTTTTCTGGTTTTTGTTGTGTTGCATGTGTCGTTAGGGAAGTGAATAAGGAATTAATAAATGCCGGCTAAACATTGTTGTAGTGACATAAGTATTGCTTTAAAAAAAGATTCAAAATGAGCGGGAAAAGTAGTCCATTACAAGGGATGGTGCTTGTTGCGATAGTGTCAGTTGAGTGGGGCACTGTGGCGTATAAGTGATTTTGTTAGGTGGTTCGAATGAATTTCATATACTTATTTATGACTAAGATAAACTATTTAAAAAGCTTGACAGTGTTTCATTTTCAAAGCTAAAATATTATTTATTTATTTTATCGCATTTTGAACTTTTTTGCAGAGTATTGCATCAAAAGTAGTTGGTTAGTGGAATTTTATTATGTGTCAATTTTTGGAACGATAACTATTCATCTTAATCTTCATTTAAAGCACATTTTGGTATAATTTTAGTTCCCAAATGTAACCAAGACTATACGCAGTTGTTTTCAAGTAACTCCTGCGCCCAGTCATAGCCTATTGCTTGCCAGTTTGGTTCTCAATTCAGCCATGAAGGAACTTCAAATGTTCGTAAGGGAAAGTATCAACTGTATTTTGATTTATTGTCAGAGGAAATTTCATTGAATTTGAAAATTATACGGTGTCCGAAATTGAAGTTTAAAATTTGTATCACATCTGTAACAGGGTTGCATTTAAAAACCTTATCATTTCATTTTCAATGTTCATTAACAAATGTTCGTTACAGGCAACAAATTCCATTGAAAAGTTTTCAATATGGGAATTCTTATACTTTTTGTTATTTTTTTTTTCATTTTCAATTTTTATAAAAAAAGAAGAGGATTCAAATTAGATTGATAAAATATAAATTTTTAAGTGGGGAGTTTACATATCTTCTTCTTCGTGTCGTGATATGATTTCACTTACAATGACTTTGGAATTTCATTTGCTATAAGTTCTGTTAATGCGTGAAAATCATTCTATGCCACTGCCACACCCATAACATTTTCAAACGAACATTTTCAAACTAATTTTGTAATTTTGAATACAAATCAACTTCAAAGCAAATGTATAAAAAATATTGTACGGAATATGCGAAATGTTCGTTTGAAATTGTTATTTTTTCACAGTTTTGTGTCCAAGTGCGACTGAAAATCAACAGCACACGGCACAGTTATTTTGACTCGATACTTATTAAAAATTCTACATTGCTCTGTTTTTTGCTTGTTTTTGTCGAGTTAAATTCAGAGTCTCTAAAGATTCAAAATCCCATATTCCAAAAGTTCAAAATACCAAAACCCTATTGTAGAAAATATCAACCCAAATCCTAAAAATCATCAAAACCCTATTAAATTCCGATGACTAAAATTGCTGAAATCCCAAAATCCCCAAGACCCAATTTCCTTTTCTCCAAAACCCTGAATTTCAAAATTTTTAAAACCTTAATTCCTGAAACTTCAATATTTGTAGCCACAAGCTTCACAAGTGTCATGTAATAACACTGTGACAAGGTTTTTCTAATTTAAGCTAAAATGAATTACTTATTGAATTATTAAAACTATAATTGACAAATAATGTGGGTACCCAGCATGTCACGTTTCTAAGTTATGAGGCCATAACAACTATTTCATGTCACTTTATTTATAAAAGAAAATATATGTGATTATAAAATAAATTCATTTATAAATAGAAACATGTTCGTAAAAAACGATAACTTTAAAACAATGCGTTTTAGAAAATGTTTATTGTTATTTTCGTATTAACGGGTTCAATTTAATGAAAAGTAGCGTTTTTGATAAAATTAAATCAAATTTGTATTAAAAAATTTAATTTGTGACAGTGTTAAAATTTCAAAAACGGGTTGATGAATTATTTTTGAATGAACAATTGTTTTGAAATTTCAGTTTTAAATGTATATTAATATATACTCAAAATTGGCATACCTAATTTTTTTTTAAAAAATGTTACAAAAATTTTATATATACAAAATATTTTTTTAAGAAAACGGTTCCAACGATTTTAAATTTTTTTTTTGCATATATTCATATTTTTTCAAGCAATCAAATGGCATACACTTTTTCACTTTTTCTTTTACTTGCATATTTTTTAAAGTTCTTAAGTCCCACACAACTTGAACATAAGAGCAAGTACGTGCGATCCAGTCGTGCATTTTATATAATTCTTAAGTCCCATTTAGACGATCATTTCAGTTTCAGCTATCGGCTAAGCCCTCAGTTAAACTGAATCTAAATGCAAAAATTGAGGCGTTTAACTGCAACTGAAACTGATGGAATTCCCATAAGTTGTCAGTTCAATTACGAGTTAAACTGATGTGTAAATCTATACCTTAGTTCTAAAAGGGCCAATGTCCAATTTGTTAATTTTTGGGAAAGCAAAAATTTTTCTTTTTAATTTATAAAAATGGTTATTACTTTTGAAAATTAACTTTTCTACACCCATCTTGTTAAGAACCAATTAGAGCCCAATGGCCTCTATTACAGTTGTAGAACATCTTCCACTGAGTCAAAAAGTGTACTCAAGTCAATATAGAAAAAAATGCATATTGGTCCTTTTAGAACTGAGGTACAGAAATACGTTTCAGTTCAGTTGTCATTTCAATTGCACTTAGCGTTGTCATTCAACGTCTTCGAGTTCCTGTTTTTTTATTCCAATATGTTAAAACGAAATAATGATTTGGTCGAGATCTTTGAAATTTATGTTTGTGGAAGAAAAACGATCAGTTTAACTGTAACATTTAACTGATAGCTTAGTTTTCATTTGTTTGTATACATAAAACAAAATATACTTTTCTGATTTAATTTGATAAGTTAAATTTGAATCTGGCCTCAGAATTGACCTAGCACATCAAGTTTTTGAGATAACCAAGTCTCAATTATCTCTAAAAACTAAGAATAACCGTTTTTAAATTGAAAATTAAGGTTATGTTACATGCTTAGATTATCTTCTTTTACAAAACTTGGAAATATATCTAAAATAATGATACTTCCTTAAGTTGGATTTTCACGAATATTTTTATAACTCACTAAAAAATCCTCATTTGAGATTTAAGAGCTTAGCTTATAGACCAAGAGCCCAGAGCAGATTTTGGGTGTGAGTGATAGCAAAAAAAGAAGTATAGGCGTCGAAAGCGTCGCGGATCCCATATCATGGAATCTGAGATCATTTGAGTGTTTAATTCGCCCTGCCAGACTGTTTAAAAAAAGCGTTTTTCACTTAGAGTTTTGAAATTTTTAAACGGTCCGGTAGAGCCAACTATACACTCAAATGGTCTCAGATTCCGTGATATGTGATCAGAGGAGCTTATCTAGGGAGGAGTGAAAACCAATTTCGGCTAACACGATTGACCTCGAAAGTTGCATTCATATTTTTTTCAATGCACTGTTTGATTGCAATGGCCCAAGTTGTGGATTGCAAGACTTTGATTTTTTGAATAACCTTTAATGAAGCTTTTTCGACACATATACTTTTTTTGTTGCAATCACTCACACCCAGAATTTGCTGTGGGCTCTCGGTCTATTATTTTCGAATTAGGTAGTTTAAGGCGAAGGCAAACAACTTATTAATGATTTCTCGAAGTTGATTCAAATTTGATTTTTCGAAGAAAAATGTGTATACATACATACATATACATATGTATTTGTGACTGATGATAATAATTTATTGGACACAAATTATCTCAAAAAATAACATAACTACAAATAGGTGAGCTTAAAAGCCGCAATTTTTCAAATTTTATATTGAAATATCTCAAATGGCTGATGGTCACCGAGGTAGAGAAACCAGCTTTTTATGTTAGATGAAAGCGCAGAACATTGCTTACCCTGACAAGTTTACTTATTTTAGTAATAATTATTTATTTAACTTGATACAAGTGTCAATTTCAAAGAACTATTCGTATTGCTCACTCCAATTAATGACAGGTTAAAAAAAACATTTATTTCAAAGAAAAAAGTTAATTGCTAAATTTTAAACAACATAATGTTAATTTTATAATCTGCAAGTTATTGTTTTCATTGATCGTTTGAATGATCTTTTTGTAATAAAATAATAGAGTGTTTGTTTGTTTTTGTTAAAACCTTTTAATCTCTGACAATCACGCATTAAACACAAAAGAATGCATGCTTTATAAAATGGTATATAAGCAGACATGAACCAAAGTGATTTATTATATTCCTGTGTTCAGAGAATTGAAATAAAATAATAAAATGAATAAGTTTATTACTTTTACATCCTTATTTGTTGCTTTGATTCTAACAATGGTATATTACATTTATTCTTGTACATATATATTTTTGAATCAATACTTTCATAAAACTTTTACTTAACATTTTTTTTAAAAATTATAAGGACTTTGCTGTTGCTGATAATCAGCTACCTTCTCGGCCTCCACCAGCTGGAATGCCAAAACCATCACTCGTAGGACTTCATGATGGAAGAGGAAGTTCATCTATTCAAAACGTAATGAAATTGGGAAGTGCTTTTGCCAAGGATCAAATGCCCCACGCTTTGCCGTTCACCAAACCAAAATTAAACACAACTGAAGGAGGACAGAAAAAAGAAAAACAATAAACAATTTTTGTTTACAAAAAAAGCATTGTAAATATAAAAAATAATAAATAATCTTTAAATTTGTATTGTTAATCTCCATTTCTCAGCACAAATGTGTCATACATCGTTGAAAAGGTTAATGTGAGTAAATCATTACATTGTATGGCCGTTAAGCTCTAAACCATGGCGCTCTCGAGATATTCGGCTTCTAAACACAGAAAAGAACCTTATTTAAGCCACTTGAACCGACGAATCTCAATCCTTAGAATTTTTCGTCTATCATATGCTGACAATACCGGTTTTTTTGATCTTTTTTATATTCGGATCATCTTTTAGGATCTATAGATCGAAAAAGAAATTTTGTTTATTTTTCCTAAACATTTTTGTCCCGTAAGTCTTTGAGTTTCAGTTGTTAGACTTCGGGGGTACTCAACCGCATCAAGAGCTTTTTCTTCAAATATTCTTTACTTTTTCTCAATTTGTTTGTGTCAAATGAAAGAAATCATGATATAAAACCCGAAAATAGCTCTAAGAAGTCAGCACTTCACCTATTCAAAGTAACGAAAAAACGGACTTCAATTATAACATGAAGTTGAAGAAATGGTAATAAATCATGTAAGGTTAGGTTAGGTTAGGTAGAAGTGGCTGTCAATACTGAGTACTGACACACTTAGACCAAAATTGGTCCGTTGTGATACCACATGAATCTTAAAAACTCCTTCCTTACTCGCTAAAACCAGCTCCTGACGAAGCGTGCGAGACTATAAATGTCTGTGTTTGCCAGATCACTAGGATCGTTAAAGAAGTAAACTCCTAAATGGAGCCTTCGTCTGTGGGAAAGAGCAGGGCATGTGCAGAGAAGGTGAGGAATCGTTTCCTCTTTCTCCTCGTCCATGCAGCTTCTGCAGAAATCGTTTGAAGGTACGCCAAGCCGCGCTGCGTGCCTACCTATTAAACAGTGTCCTGTTATGACACCTACAATAGAGCTAATGTGCATTCTTCTTAGAGATATTAAACACTTGGAGCGTTTCAGGTCAAGGTTTGGCCATACTTGTTTTGTCGCCAAACAATATACTTTTTAATCATGCCATCTCTTGGAATGTCAAGAAGGTTTGATTCTGTGGACGTGCAAATCGAGTGTCTTTCCGTAAGACCAATGATTTTCCCCGTCCCAGTTCCCTCCCTTGCAAATCTCATGATGGCTCCCTTAGCAGCACTATCTATGGCCACGTGTAGTGGGGTCAAGTCCAGAATGACTTCCATAGCTGCTGTAGGGCAAGTTCTCATTGCACCGGTGCGGTGATGCAAATGCATGCGAGCCTTTGTACCTTATCTAGTGATTTCCTAGCTGTACTAAGTTCGGTTCTTTTGTGCCATGCGACCGCCCCATAGGTAATGATGGGTCTTACCATCATGGTGTACATCCATCTCAGGATATTTGGCTTACAGCCCCATGATTTACCTGCAAGTCTCTTGCATATCATGAGAGCTTTTGTGGCTTTTCCGACAGTTGTCTCGACATGTTTGTTCCAGAGAAGTTTGCTATCTAGTGTAATACCTAGATATTTAACCTCTTTCTGGATGTCGATTTCTTCACCAGCCAACCGGATAGGTTTCATGCGTGGTAGAAGCCTCTTTTTAGTAAAAGGGACTATCGTTGTCTTTGTGGGGTTAATGTTCAATCCCACTGATAGACACCATTTTCTTGTTATTGTCAATCCTCTCTGAATAATATCACAGAGAGTTTCTTCGAATTTTCCCAAAGCTGTTATAACAATGTCATCGGCGAAACCGATGCAGCGTATTCCTTGAGAAGATAGACTTTCCAGCAATTCATCTACTACAAGACTCCACAGTAAGGGTGATAGAACCCCTCCCTGTGGACAGCCTCTTGTTGTGATGACTGTCTGGACACTATGTCCTGCATAAGCTTCCGCAGTTTTTGTGCCTAGCATACCACTTATCCATCTGATTATAGTGACGGGAACACTCTTCCTTACTAAAGCCCTGTTAACGGCTTCATGTGAGGTGTTGTCAAAGGCGCCCTCAATATCCAAGAACGCACATAAGGCCGTTTCTTTGGAGTCTAAGGCCATACGTAAGGTGTTTGTGAGTTCATACAGGGCGGTTTCTGTAGATCTTCCCGCTCTGTAAGCATGCTGGCGATGGTTTAAACTTTAAAAAAGGTTTGTTTATTAATACTTCTGATCTGATGAAGTTATCAATTACCTTTTCCAAAGTCTTCAGTAAGAAGGATGTTAAACTAATTGGCCTGAAGGACTTTGGATGTGTTGTATCTTTTTTCCCAATTTTTGGGATAAAGATTACCTTGGCTCTTCTCCATAGACTTGGTGTATGCCCAAGTGCAATACTACTTTGAAGTATATTTATAAGATAAGGCATTAATTCCTCTTTTCCTTTTTGTAAAAGGGCTGGAAAAATACCATCTACACCCGGTGACTTGAAAGGTTGAAAGGTGCTTATTGCCCATTCAATCCTATTGCCTGAACAGATAGTTTTGGCTATTTTCCAGTCTTTCCGGTTTGGTCTGAGAGGTATTCTCTCTATTGTGTTTCCTACCGTTGATGTTGGTAAACTGCCCGGAAAATGAGTATTTAACAAGAGAGTCGATCTTTGCTCCTCATTTTCTGTAAAACTACCATCAGGGTTGCGAAGTGCCAATGATGTTAGGCCGTGTGCCAATTGCGTTAAAATTCTGATGGTTAAATTTGATCCCAGTTAAATGTTATCCCTTTTTATAGGGGTGAGTAAAATTTAAGGTTTTTGCTGTGTCAATTGGATTAAATGGGATTTTTTTTATATTCACTTCCCATTAGTTTTGTTGTTGCATTTTTCTCAGTAATGATAGTTCGCAAACATATCAGTTTGCAAAATGAATGAATCATCTGAAAAAGTATTTTCAATAAATTTTATTGATTCTTTTACATTAAGCGTAGTACGCAGATCGAGCTAAAACTTCGCTTAGAGGATTTATCTCAAGTTATTCAAACTTCTTCTTGAGTGCATACTTAAATTTATTATAAGGTCTTTGTCTATATTTCTTAATCCTTTCATTTAATTTTAGTTTTGTTTTCCATTTTTCATCTTTCCCGATAGGATTCATGACTTCTTGATAGCAAAATAAAATATTTATCTACAGCAGTTTTTTTATAAGGGTTTACAACAACACAAACAAATCCGGATCGCTTAAGATACGCAGCCGAACGCGCCCATAGACATGTCAAAAATTAACCACCGACTAAAATTTTAACGAGCTCCTGAGCAGGTTAAATTTTGAAGTCTATATTCACCTCGGTAATGTCAAAATTTAGCCATGGGATCAATTTTAACCAGGATTTTAACACAATTGGCACACGGCCTTAGTGTCTTTTCTTTCGCAAGAGCTTTATGTAGTCTTGCTGCTGCAGGGGTAGTAGAAATTCCCTCACAGAATTTAGCAAAACTATTCCTTTTGGCATTTCGTATTTCCCTGTTATATTTGGTCATTTCTGCAGAGTAGTTATCCCACTCTCCAGTTCTCTTTGCGGTATTAAAGAGTTTCCTTACCTTGGATCTTAGTTTCGACAAATTATTGTTCCACCAGGGAGCATCTCCTTGTCTTTTAATGGGCCTAAGGGGACAACTGAGTTCATATGCCTCATTTATTGCCCCACTAAACTCATAAACTACGTGTTCTAATTCCAGGTGACTATTTGTCGTCTCAGCTGGACCTAGGTGTTCAAGGTTTGCCTTCAGAACGTTTTTATAAAGATTCCAATTTGTTTTCTTAGGATTCCTTCCAGAGGTATTCTCTGTGAAAAGGTTTTCTAAGGTAAACACTATAATTCTGTGGTCAGACATTGAAGGTTCACTATAGAAACTCTCCAATCTCTTACCAAGCAGCTTAGGTTCGGGGTTCCAAACGTTAAGTCTAAGACTTCTTTTCTATTTCTAGTTATAAAGGTAGGGGTATTCCCTACATTAAATATATCTAGATTTTTTTCCATAATAAATTCTAAAAGGTACTCACCCCTTTGATTTATATCGTTATAACGGTTAATCGCACTCGAAAATTTTGTATCTATTCAATTGAACGGCAGTGTATGTTGGATCATTCAAAAGGTTCAGTAGGGTATTCACATCAAAAAACCAATACGTTGATCTCTTGCACAACACTAATTTAGGATCCGCTAATGAGGGTCACTTACGATAGATACCTGAATTCCCATATAGGTATTCGAAATATGAAGGTTTAAACTTTAAGCAACGTATCGGCTAAAATTGACTTTTTGCCTCATGTTAGGTATAATTTTAGAGAAGAAAATAAGGGATGGATAATTTAAAGAAAATGTCAATGTATTTGTAAAAAATAATACAAACTTATATTTACGTACTTATGTATTTTTATAGTGCAGAATTTGTTCGGTTAAACAAAATAGTCACTCAGTTAAGAATAATTTCATCGAACTCAGTCTAAACATTAATGTTTTGAATTATGTAAATTTCAAAATAAAATTTAATTTTAATTTCATGCACAAAGCTTTTGACCTTTTTCTTAGATATTTTCAAGATTAAAAGTGCCAAGGATTTAAAATTTTGCAGTTGCATCAACAACAGTAAGTATTTTGTCCACATATGCATGCACATGTGCTTTTCTCATAATGTTTAAAAAAGACAGGTCCCTCAAGAATAAAAACTTATTACACTCAAAACCTTGCTTTTGGATTATCAAAAAAAGGAAAACGAATTGCAGATCAAAAAGTTAAACTCCAAGTTACGATTTTGAAATTAATTTGCAAAAATAATTCGACAAAGGTAAAAACTTAAAATATGTACATACATAAATAAAGGCTCTATTGAGAGTATCCTTCGTCTATCGATAAATGGCTTTTTTTGGTAGTTGACTGTCGAAAGTATATTTTGCTATTGCGTTTTATTTTCTACCCGGTGAATGATTTAAAGAGATTTTCTGACGTTCTCTACCACGTTCAACCAAGATACTAAAAAAGGAAGTAATAAACTCTACGATTCATACGAAAATCATATCATTATTGTCACAAACCTTATAGTCTAAGAGCTGAGAGCAAATTTTATGGGTGAAGGTATAACCAAAATTCACGAACGTTTATGTTGAGGTTATTGAGCCTTGATTTCAAATCCAGTCGTCTGGCAGGATTCTCTTGTCGCCAGGGCTGGAGGAGGGGGGTTGAAAACGGTGATTTTACGGATTTTTGGGTAGGAGGTATAACCACTTTTATATAAGCTTAAACTATAGAGAACTACGCTTTGGCTATAAATTTTGGGGTCCCAGACGTTTTAAGTGTCGCCACACCCAGCCAGACGCCCACAAAAAGTGTCAAAAAATCAATTTTTGCGGTCAGGGGTATAACCAAAAAATTGAAATGTCAAAAAATCATGAAAAATCTCCTCATCACAAAAATATGCATGCCAGACGTTTTAAGTGTCACCACAACTAGCCAGACGGCCCTAGCTCAAAAAGGGCGAAAATTAGTTTTTGACCCCGTGGGTATAACCGAAAATGTGATATGCCAAAAAATCATGAAAAATCTCTTCATCACAAAAATATACATGCCAGACGTTTTAAGTGTCGCCACATCAAGCCAGACGGACCAAGCTCAAAAGGGGCGAAAATTAGTTTCTGACCCCGTGGGTATAACCAAAAATGTGATATGCCAAAAAATCATGAAAAATCTTCTCATCACAAAAATATGCATGCCAGACGTTTTAAGTGTCGCACCATAGACCAGAACCATTTTTATGTCACGGGTATAAGTAAATATACATAGGTTATCATTATCACTAATCACTAAGAGATGTGCTTTCAGTCTCCTTTAATGAAAGCGAGACTAGATATACAAATGTATATAGCTATAACATTATATGTAATGTATAATTTTGTATTTAAGAAATGTCTTGTAGAGATAATTTATAAAATCTGCATACACTTAATCCAATAGAACATTTAAATTCGGTGCTCAGTTCTTTACTTCTTGTTCTTATACAAAAATCACTTGTTTGGTCAATCAATGCCGTCTGGCTTGATGTGGCGACATTTAAAACGTCTGGCATGTATATTTTTGTAATGAGGAGATTTTTTATGATTTTTTGGCATATCACATTTTTGGTTATACCCACGGGGTCAAAAACTAATTTTCGCCCCTTTTGAGCTTTGGCCGTCTGGCTTGATGTGGTGACACTAAAAACGTCTGGCATGTATATTTTTGTGGTGAGGAGATTTTTCATGATTTTTTGGCATATCACATTTTTGGTTATACCCACGAGGTCAAAAACTAATTTTCGCCCCTTTTGAGCTTGGGCCGTCTGGCTTGTTGTGGCGACACTTAAAACCTAAGACATGCATATTTTTATGACGATACGATTTTTCATGATTTTTTGACATACCAAATTTTTAGTTATACCCACGACATAAAAAATAAATTTTCGCCCCTTTTGAGCTGTTAGGCCGTCTGGCTGGTTGTGGCGACACTTAAAACGTCTGGCATGCATATTTTTGTGATGAGGAGATTTTTCATGATTATTTGACATATCACATTTTTGGTTATACCCACGGGGTCAAAAACTAATTTTCGCCCCTTTTTGAGCTAGGGCCGTCTGGCTAGTTGTGACGACACTTAAAACGTCTGGCATGCATATTTTTGTGATGAGGAGATTTTTCATGATTATTTGACATATCAATTTTTTGGTTGTACCCTTGACCACAAAAATTGATTTTTTTAACACTTTTTGTGGGCGTCTGGCTGGGTGTGGCGACACTTAAAACGTCTGGGACCCCAAAATTTATAGCCAAAGCGTAGTTCTCTATAGTTTAAGCTTATATAAAAGTGGTTATACCCCCTACCCAAAAATCCGTAAAATCACCGTATTCAACCCCCCATCTCCAGCCCTGGCGACAAAAGAATCCTGCCAGACGACTGGATTTGAAATCAAGGCTCAATAACCTCAACATAAACGTTCGGGAAATTTGGTTATACCTTCACCCATGAAATTTGCTACCAGCTCTCGGTCTATATGAAACTTTGTAGAGCGGTAGGGCTTGACTTTCACCTGGCAATATAAATCTTTGCAAAAAGGAGTGAAATCACAACAAAAACATAAATGTTAAAAAAGGAGCCAAGTTCTTATGTGTACAAGATACCTATGCGTAAAAAGTCAGCCAACAAAAGTAATGAGATCTAAAATATATGCTAAGTTTTAAGTTCATGAAGTTCAATATCAAATATCTTAAGAAGAGTAATATCGAAACAATTCCAAATCATGACAGAAATTTGGTAATTAATGATTACTGATTAAAATTTGGTGGATTTACTTGGCAAGTTTTCTCTTAAATACTTAGGTACTTAATCAAAAATTTAAAATGTATGAAAACTTGACCAGTGAACCCACCAAATTTTAATCAGTAATCATTAATTACCAAATTTCTGTCATGATTTGGAATTGTTTCGATATTCCTCTACTTAAGATATTTGATATTAAACTTCATGAACTTAAAACTTGGCATATATTTTAGATCTCATTACTTTTTTTGGCGGAATTTTTACGCATAGGTTTCTTGTACACATAAGAACTTGGCTTCTTTTTTAATATTTATGTTTTTGTTGTGATTGATATTAAATGATGAATGATTAAAATTTGGTGGATTTACTTGGCAAGTTTTCTCTTAACTACTTACTTAATCACAAGCTTAAATGTATGAAAACTTGAGCAATGAACCTACCAAATTTTAATCATTCATTATTTTCATACGGAATGGTTGCGCGTCCGTTATTACGTGGCTTCATTGAAATCTTCTTATTTTACAACATACCACATTGCATGAAATACTGATACCAGCATCCAACTAACAATTGGCAACAAATATTTTTCAGGTGAACAAAATTTCAACTTTTGGACGCAGAAGGCAGGTAAAATACTATTGTCACTAGTTAAGAAAGACAAAGTTTATATTACATATCATCAAAGCTAAGAGAGATAAGTTGTGATACCAGGCGTAGTCTCTCTGAATAGCAAAATGAGTTTAATTTTCCTTAACTGAAAAATGAAAACAAGATTCTATACTAATACCATCATATTGGAGTTATCCCTGCAGCAGTTTAAGGATATTTTTTGGACCACTGCCGATTGTTTTTAAGCAGAACAATGGTCCGATTCATACAGCAGGTTTAAGTTTAACTTGTAGGGAAAGCAAAACTAGACAGTAACTCTCCTTTCAACCCTATTCTCTAGATTTGAGGATCATTGAAAATGTATTGGGTTGGCTAAAACAATAAGCTTATGTAGATGAGAAGCAGTACCCAAGTAAACAAAAGCCAATTGTAGGCATCAAAGTGTCCTAGAGCATTATTTCATCAGACCTATTCAAATCTGTGTCCGATTCTTTAAAGACTTGCATTTTTGAGGAAATCAGTTAAAACTTTACTTGATCTCAGGAAGGCTATCACATCTTGTGAATTAAAACACAATTCGGTATGTTTACATTAAGAAAGTGCCAAAACAATTAATTTTTATAATAAATATAAGTGAGGTTATCCAAATGTTACGGACTGTTTAATGAAAAGTCGAGTTTTGTTAAATAAAGATTTTTATTTAGGGAAGAAATTCAATTCCAATTCAATTCTTTCGAACGCTGAATGACGCTTGCAATAACAATAAAATCCATCTTTTTCTTGTTCCACACACCAAATACTTTATTCAAACAATTTTTTTCTCTTTTCGACAGTGGTCTATTAAAAATGCAACACCTACAATCGTCGACTTCGGTCTTCGAATCTAGCAACTTTACTTCGAAGCTAAGCGACAAACTACTCTCATTCAGTGAGAACAAAACATTTTCCGATATTTGTATTGTTGCTTCTGATGACGTGCCATTCCATGCCCACAAGTGTGTCTTATCGGCTTTCAGCGATTATTTCATGGCAATGTTCACAAGTGGTTTAAAAGAGGCGTCAGCCACCGAAGTTAAAATCCATGAGATCGATGGAAAAGTCTTGAAACCAATTCTTAATTTTTTGTACACAGGAAGAATTGAGCTTAAAAATGAAACAATCGAGAATATTTTGAGAGCCGCAAACTTTTTCCAAATTCAACTTTTAATCTATGAATGTTATAATTTTATGGCGGAAAAAATGGATGTCAAAAACTGTTTGGGCATGGCAATATTTGCTGATCAGAATGGTTTGATTGAACTCTTCAAAAAGGCGACAAAGTTTGCAAGTGCGAATTTCGAAAGAGTATGCAACTGTAGTGAGTTCCTCAGACTCGAAGAGGATCCATTAAGTGCAATAGTATCGAGTGAAGATCTGTGTGTGACTTCGGAGGAAGCAGTCTTTTTTGGACTTATCAAATGGATTGAACATGACCGACCAAATCGAGAAAAAAGTGCAGTAAATTTGTTTTCCAAAGTTCGATATTGGCTGTTGAGTCCGGAATTTATCAGAGAACACAGATCCAAGATTTCTTCTCAATTTGAATGTCTCGAAATGGTTTGCACTTGGCTCGAATGGCACTCATTACCTGATAACAAACGTGCATTGAAACCAATACAATTTGCCAAACCCAAAAATAGACATGGAATTCTTTTTATTGGTGGCGGAGGGATATAAACTTATGATCCGGATCTAAACATTTGGACTCGTGAAGATGTTCCCGAACTTCCAAGATTCGATAAGTTTGTTGTTTTCAAAAACAAACTAATTTTTTCGTTCGAAAATGAAATCTTGAAATGTTTCGATCCCCAGACAAAGGAAATATCAAACTTACCAAGAATGAATACATCACGTTATAATTATGGATTAGCCGTCCTGAATGATGAAGTCTATGTAATTGGTGGTCACAAATATCGGAATCCAGGCAATTGGATTCGTGTTAATGAAAAATATAACTATACTACCAAAAATTGGCACCCTGTGGCTCCAATGAATAACATATTATCCTCACTAAAAGTGGCTGTTGCCAATGGTCAGTTGTATGTAATCGGCCATCGCACCAAAAATGGTGAGCACACTTACCCTGAAATCATCGAAATAATGGAATACCTCCATCCTGTCACTAATAAATGGACATCCCTACCTTTCTTAGAAATGCCAAATAATATAGACTTTGGATTCGCTGAAGTCGGGGGAGATCTGTACAAAATTGGGGGAAAATGCCTCCAACAAAGATCTGGTAATTATGCTGTTTGTAAAAGTCTTCAATGCTATCAACCGTTTTATAATAAGTGGGTAGAGAGAAGGCAAATGAATATACCATTATTTAATCCACATTGCATATCTTGGAATAATCGATTAATAACTTGTGGTGGCCTAGACGAATCAGGTACGCAGTTGAATATTGTTCAAGAATACAATCCGAGAATTAATGAATGGAGAACATTGGCTCAATTGATTGAATACAATTATTATTCATCTGATTACTTTATCGTAGCACTCGAATGAAGAAAGTGAATTTACCGTTTTTACATATATTTACATGTATTTACAAGTGCATGTTGTTACTAAGAATTTTCTTAAATTAATTATTTCCGTTTAATAAATCTATTAAAAAAAAGATTTTTGTTTTGGAGAAAAACAATTAAATTTTGATAACTCAAAATATAAAGGAACTTGGCACAAATTCATGAAATAAACATTTCACTGGCAGAACAGAATGGAGACGGAGCTGCAACTGGAGCTGCAACTGGAATAGCTGTCAAAATGTTGAATACCCACAAATTCAATGATGCGAACAGAACACGACGCAACTGCAGACGGAGCTGCAGACGCAACTGGACAAGTTGGCCAACTTTTAACTTTTGCTTGCAGCTTTTTTGACGTTTCGAAATTGTGAGCAAAACAGAGTGTTAACATGTGGGTTGAAGTAATTTTTAAACTCTTTTCAATGTCTCATAAAGACGTAAAGCAATTTTAGCTTCTTTTTCATCATTATTAATTTTTATTTTCGATACTAAAATGTCAGAAAGCTGTACAGCTGCATTGTGGGCGCGTAAAAAAAATCACGTACGACACTTTTTGACAGCTATTCCAGTTGCAGCTGCAGCTCCAGTTGCAGCACTCTATTCTGTTCAGCCAGTCATAAATCATTATTCCCAAACAATAAAAAGGAAAGTTATTTTGATGATTTATTTATTTTAAACGTCATCATTATTATCAGCAGGGCAGAATACACAAAATAAAGACGATAGTTTTTGAGGAAGAGCTATCTCCCTCGGAATTGGCGATAAGGCTGAATATGTTTGTCTCAGACAACCTAGATTTTTGCTTGTAAAATGTGCAACAAAGGTATTGCTACACCACAAAAACCCCGGTCAAAAACATACAACTTAATGAACGACTATCTGGAATTTTTTTTGTTTATGATAAGAATGAATTTTTGTTAAATTTTCTACAAACCATTACATTAAAAAAAAAAAATGTTTTCAGAGAGTGTTTTCACCTTTTAAGTGCATACTTTCACATTTTGTGTGCATATTTTATAAGCATATTTTGTATTTTTAAGGAGATAAAAATTCAAGCTCTGATTTTTTATCAGTAATAGACTAAATGGGAACTGATTATTCAAAACCGCACGAACAAATTTTGCAAACGAAAAATAGAAGATAAGAAAAGGAAAGAATTTGATGAGTCTACCAGCCTTGGAAAAAAGTAAATATAAAAGATTGACGTACTTTTAAGAGGAAGTATAATTTTGTAAACAATTAAGTGTGTCTTCTACCTATGCAGTAACGTTGAAACTTTTCACGTTTTAGTCTTACTAATTACAATTTATCTATTTTTTGCATATTATCATTAAATTGAGATCCGGCTAATGAGGGTCATTTACGATAGATACCTGAATTTTCACATAGTGTTCGAAATATGAAGGTTTCTAGCATCGTATCGACTTTATCGTCTCTTTTGCCTCATGCTAGGTATAATGTTCTAAAATGAAGTAAGGGATAATTTCAAGAAAATGTCAATGTTATTTGTTAATAGAAACGCAGACATACATACATATGTGTTCCTAGAGATAGGATCCTCGGGATAGGTACTTTTTTTTATAGTAGAAGTATATTTTTCAAATCAAAGTTTATTTCACTACGTTAAATTCTAACGGTAGGTACATAGCTAATTTTTTAAAGTATAAAAATATTTTCTAAATCAAAGTTGTGTAGAATTTGTTCATGTGAAACAACAGTTACTCGGTTTCGAATAATATCAACTCATGCAATCTAAGCGTTAGTGCTTTGAATTTATTTTTAAAATATGTAAAATTTAATTCAAATTTATTCATTAAGTTTTTGGTTATTTGAACCGTCGAAATTAAGATTTTAAAGTTTGATTCGAAATATAGCACCAGCAACTACTGTAAGTATATTTTTTCTCTTAAAATGTTTTTCTCTTTATTCGTAATAATGTTAATAAACTCAAATATCGCTTTTGGGTAATCAACAAATTTAATGAAGGCCAAAATTAATTAAGACCAAAAGCCCATAAATAAGTTTTACCACCATTTACGATTTTGAAATTAATTTGCAAAAAGGGTTCAAAAAAAGGTAAGAACTTAAAATAAACTTAAACTTTAGCAGTAAAGAGCTTATTGTGAGTAGGTACCTACTTAGCGTTTGGAGTGCATTTTCGGAAACAGTAAAAACACTGTTGCGATTTTCTTCGTTTACGTTCATCTGTTTGAAAATTTTATTTGGAGCAACTTTTCATTTTAAGAAGAGAAGGGCACAATGCAACAGTGTAGTACAAAAACTCTCCTCCTGTTAACGATTTAAAGAGTTTTTCTGTGTTTCCTTTTACGATTTATTAGCCCATTGAATAGACCGGAAAATGAGGTGTATAAAGGAACAATAATGTGCAAGGGTTTTTATTATTGAATATTTTTGTTTTGCCCATAAGCCTGCTTAAAACCAAAAATGCTACTTACTTCACCCATGCGTTTTTGAGAGAATGGTCGCACTGGCCACTTTTCAATATTTTTGGTATAACTCGAGAACTAAGCCGAATTTGACAATTTTACACTTAGTACCTACTTTTTGTTCAAAATTCAATTTTCTATTGAAATGGATAGTTCAAAAAATTGTATACAAAAATTTAAACAGGAAACGAAAACTAAAACCTTAAAAAATCAAAAAAAAAAAAAATAGTCCAAAGCCGTAAAATTACGCTTTTCACATAAGAGAACGCCGCTCGCTAAACAGTAGGTACAACATTCCTATATCTGTAATTTTCAGTCCAAGAAATTTCTTTGTACTGAAATCCACAGCTCAGTTCAGATTAAATGAATGAAAGCAAGACCGAGAAAAATAGTACAACAACCCAAACGACACACATGATCACAATAAATTTCCGCTCACTGACGCGCCCACTTTTTAAAATATCCTAATGATCCTTAAATTGATATAAACTAGGGTTATGTTCTCAGAATATTTTAATGATAATGTTCTTTTAAATGATTCACCCATACAATGTTTCCTTGTCACGTCCATTTTTAATGAGTTTTTGACATACTGAACTGCCGTCTCGCCCGTTAAATCTGATCGACTTTAATGACTTTGATGAAATTTTCAGGCACGATCAAAAAAACTAAACATAATTCGGGCCCACTGACACGTTCATTTAAAAAAGGAACTTATTCGAACTCCATGGTGATACTACATAAGTTTATCTACTGACCCTGACCTGATGAGAAGAAAACACTAGCTAACAAAAACCAACACAAAAATAATTAAAAATCATTGTTTTTTAATTTTTTTGTAAATAGCGAATAACTTTTTCGGAGCGGAGATACGCTCAAGAAATTCTTAAATAAAGTAAAGTAGAGCTTTAATGGCCGATTTCAAGAAAGGCTTTTAATTATTTAAAAAGCCTTTTAGCCTTAAAATGATGTTTTTTGGTTTCACCAAATGCTTTTATATTTAAGAAGATTTTAAATGCCCTTGCAAACTAAAAGCTCGTTTTTGTCTCATTAAATTTTAAAAGTCTTTTTTGTGAAGCCATTCCAGTCAACAACAGCTGATATTTTGCTGTCAGAATAATGCTTTTTCACTTTTTCTCATAGTCTCCGCATGTGCGAGGGAAACAACCTCTTTTTTTGAATCCAGGGATGTGAGCAAACTCAGTCAAATTAAAATATCCCTAAAATATCCCTTTTCTACATTGGTGAAACTGAAAAATTTTAAATGTCTGATAAAATTTAGAAGGAGTTTAGATAAAAGTAATTTTATTGTTTGTTTATGAAATTGGCCATAAGGCTTTAATATGACATGTTAAAAAACCATATTACCTACTTGAAAACTGACAGAGATATAGCCATTCAAACTTTACAATTTCTCATAATTTTTCGCAATTTTTTCCCCGAAAGCCTATTTTTTTGGTACTTTATTATAAATTTAACATTTTTAGCACCTATTACCAAATCTTATATTAACTGGACCAGCCGTTCGGGCTGTTGGTCTGAAAGCATTTAAAAAGAACCGAAAAACAAAATTGCGAACTAACATACTATAAAATTTTTAGAACTATACATTTCAATAGAAAATTTAATTTTGAACAAAAAGTTTTAAATGTAAAATTGGCAAATTCGGCTTGGTTTTCGAGTTATACCAAAAATGTTGAAAAGTGGCCAGTGTGACCATTCTCTCAAAAACGCATGTGTGAATTTAGTAGCATTTTCGGTTTTAATCATGCTTATGGGCTGAACAAACATATTCAATAATAAAAACCCTTGCACGTAATTGTTCCCCTCATTTTATATTAATCTTCACTCGATATTTCTTTAAAAAATTGCAAAAAATTGATTTTTTATCATTTCCTAACGGGAATTTCTTGAAAACCCGAGCTGATAGCCACAAACGGATGGCGGATTTGAATTCGGGATCCAAAAGCAAAACTCCACTGCCTGTACTAAAAAGTAAACCAGTATTTACAAGTTTTTCTAATTTTGTCAAAATACGTTTTTGAAATACTATTTTTATTTTCAAAACTATAATTATGAATCTAATTTTTGGATGTTTTAATACCTGTTTTGGATACCTTTAAAATATACATATTTTTTCAGATTTTTTCTATCAATAAAACGAATGATATAAAGAAAAATGCGAAATATTTTGTTTGTAAAAATACCTTTTCCGACTATTGTAAAAGTTTAAATGAGCTCAACTTCATAATGCGTTTGGTTCATGTATGATAGTTGTTGGGCTCATTAGTAAGATGAGTCCAACGATAGAGTTTACTTGTCATGAATCAGTGCTTCTCATCTAGTCGTTCGAACTCGGCAAAAAACTGTAGGTCCCCTCAATTCCTGTCAACAACACCACACAGAAATGGTTGAGAATTGTAAGTCACTTGGCCCTGGTTCTCCACGAGCAGTTGCACCACCCAATTTATTTATGAGCCCAACGATCATACCTGGGCGAAAAGCATTATAGAGTTGAGCTCATTTCAAGTTTTAACTTGAATTACCTATATTCAGTCGTTCCACTTTTTTTTCAAATTTTCTTCATATTTGTTCAGTTTATATATCAGAGCGCTCAACTGAGCAGACGAATCCAAAATTTTGTTAACTTACAGCCATATTATTCACTCAATTAATCCGGTTTTATATTTACACCTTGGTTAAAAGTGAGTTAAGTCTCAAAAATTCAACCCAAGCGCAGAATATTCACTCTTTAAACTCGGTAGTAAACCCTATTTATTAAACTTTGTCGCGTTTAACCCGATTCAATTTTAACTGTCCTCCAGGGAGCTGTTAAAGTAGTTTAACCCGGGTGTAAACTAGATTTTCAGCACATTCACTCATTTTGGCCAAGCAAAGTCATATTTGAAGTTTTTACGCAAATACATTATTAAAGATAAAATAAAAGCAACAAAATAAGGCTTTATAAATGAAATGGTGATGTCTTCGTCGTCAGAAGATGCTTTTTTGGACCAGATGGAGAATCAACGGCGTTTTCGTCGAGTGTACCGCATGTTCAAGCGGGCTTGCGCGATATGATTAAATATTTAATATTTTCGGTTTGGGAAAAACGTTTTCCTCTTTTTTATCATTTTCCCGCTCGGTGTTATTGCTTCCATAACCACCATCTTTTATTTTGCGATTCGACACTTTTTTTTGTATCAATTTATTAATTGAGATAAATTAATAGAAATAATTTCACTGTTTTGATTGGTTTTTTAAACGCCAAATTATGATTTTCAAATTTTGAAAGATAAAATTTGAAATACAAGAACAAACAGGAAACACATGCAGGCAAATGTCAAATTATTGACATTCCTTTTGTTTAAGATCGGTGTATAGTCAAGTTTAAACAATTTTACATCCGGTTGTAATGTATTTTAAATCCACCGAGTTTAATGCGCGTTTGGAATGAATATTATGAACAAAAGTTTAAATTGAAAAGTTTAAAAAATGCGAGTTAATAGGACAGGCTTAAAATTCATTTAAACCTTTCTTACACCTGGAGTGAATAATATAGCTGTTAGTATTTGACAGTAAAACTGAGGAAATTCTCTGAGCTCTCAGAAGTATAAACTGGACAATTCTTTTATGTTGGCTCTATTGAAATTTTTAAATTTTTAAAAACATTCTTTGCTTTGTATTCTAATTGACATATGTATGTCATTCGTGTTATGAAATTCAATAAAAAGCATTTTATTAAAAAATAGAAATCGAAGAATAAGCTGGGCGTCAGTCTTTAAAAATCTACATACATTGCCATATAATTGTCTGTTAATGATAACTTCTTTGTTTTCAGAAGATATTCAATTCCACAATTTTTGAACGTTGACCACAATTCGCAATAACATTACAAGCCATCTTCTTTTTCCACAGCAAATATTTCTCTTACACAATTTCTTTCTCTACTTTACAGATTATTCAAAATGCAACGCCAACAATCCTCGGCTTCGATATTTAAATCTAACAACTTTCCTTTGAAGCTAAGCGAAAAACTACTCTCATTTAGTGAGAACAAAACATTTTCGGATATTTGTATTGTTGCTTCTGATGACGTGCCATTCCATGCCCACAAGTGTGTCTTATCGGCTTTCAGCGATTATTTCATGGCAATGTTCACAAGTGGTTTAAAAGAAGCGTCAGCCACCGAGGTTAAAATCCATGAGATCGATGGAAAAGTCTTGAAACCAATTCTTAATTTTTTGTACACAGGAAGAATTGAACTTAAAAATGAAACAATCGAGAATATTTTGAGAGCCGCAAACTTTTTCCAAATTCAACTTTTAATCCATGAATGTTATAATTTCATGGCGGAAAAAATGGATGTCAAAAACTGTTTGGGCATGGCAATATTTGCTGATCAAAATGGCTTGATTGAACTCTTCAAAAAAGCGACAAAGTTTGCAAGTGCGAATTTTGAAGAAGTCTGCAGCTGCACCGAGTTCCTCAAACTTGAAGAGGATCAATTAAGGGCAATTATTTCGAGTGAAGAACTGTGTGTCATCTCGGAGGAGAAAGTCTTTCTCAACATCATCAAATGGATCGAGCATGATACAGCGAATCGGGAGAAAAGTGCAATGAATTTGTTTTCCAAAGTTCGTTATTGGCTGTTAAGTCTGGACTTCATCAAGCAGCACAGGTCAAAGCTGCCCCATCAAGTTGAATGTCTTGAAATGGTTTGCACTTGGCTTGAATGGCATTCATCACCAGATGGCCGACGTGCAATGAAACCAATGGAGTTTTCCAAGCCCAATAAGCCATATGGACTTCTGATGGTTGGTGGCGGAGGAATACAGACTTACGATGCAGAATTGAATATTTGGTCATGTGAGTTCATTCCAAAACTGCCATATCGTTTCGATAAGGTTGTTGCCTTGAAACATAAGCTAATTTTCTCGTGGCTTGAAAAACCGCTCACGTGCTTCGATCTAAAGACGCAAGAAATCACAAACTTACCAAGAATGCACATACAGCGTCGTAGTTATGGATTGGCTGTGTTGAATGATGAATTGTATGTCATCGGTGGTCAGAAGTATTTATCACCTTGGAAACGGGTTGTGGAGAAATATAATTTCTCTACCGGCAAATGGTATGATGTGGCTCCCATGAATACAATATTTTCCTCACCCAAAACTGCTGTTGCACATGGACGATTGTATGTAGTCGGTGATAGATCCCCCACTATGGAATGCCTTAATCCTGGCACAAATGAATGGACATCAAAACCCATTGCAGATTTGCCAAAGTCAGCGTTTGGATTCATAGGAGTCGGGGGAGAATTATTCAAAATCGGAGGTGCTCAATATAGTGAGACCAGATATGGGAAGGATGCTTATTTTAAAAGCGTTCAAAGCTTTGACCCGTTTAGTAGCACTTGGACACAGAAACCACAAATGAAAATAGCATTAGCCGATGCACATTGCACAGAATGGAACAATCGATTGATAATATGTGGGGGGCGTGATGAAACTGGTACAACCCTAAATTTGGTCCAAGAATTCAATCCGAACTCGAATGAATGGAGAACGTTGGCTCAATTGATTGAATACAATTATTCAAATGATTATGCTCTTGTAACATTTAAATGATAAAATGTAAATGCAATCTTAAGTACAGCTTATTACATGAATTTATTTTAAAATTATTATTATAAAACTGCCTTTAAAAATTATATGAATATGTTTCTTTTAATCTTTTTAAAAAATCAAAACAATTTAAGGAAAAATTGTCTGACTTTTTGCACTTAAGTCTACTCACAGCTAACAGCTTTGAACTATAAGTGCAAGTCCGCGCGAGCTAGTTATGCATTTTATTTATTGGTTGAAATATATGAATTATATCTTTGATAAGGGAGGCAATTAAATCTTCCTGCCTCCCTTGCGTACGCCCTTGTAAGCAGTTGATGATTGATAAATACTGAATTTTGATTTTTAACAACGCCATTGATAAATATTTTGATCATTGAAAATGATGTACATGGACCGTTGAGAGTTGCAAGAATATTATTAATTTACAATTAATAGTTGGTCTTTCACTGTTTTCTGTTAATAGAACAGAACTGATTTGTATGCTTCTTGTTCAGCTGATGCCCATGTGCTTGCTGGTGCTCATCATCAACTGGGAGTTTGTTGTGGTTGTCGTTTAGAATCAAGAATTTCTGGGGCAAAATCTCCAATGGTTTTTTCGTAATGTTTCCACTGGGCGGAATGGGATCTGCCGAAAGTTGATTAAGAGACTAGAACGGAAACAAGCCTGGTGATATCTTGCGCTACTGCAGCCGTCCAAAGATAAACTTCCTCACGGTATAAAATTCTTCTAGCGGTAATCGTGTCGTGAAATCAGCAGCCGAACCTTGGCTACAACGAGGTAATCGTCCAAATGATCGGACGTCCAGAATTACATGGTTATGTACATACATACTAGCTGACCCAGTAGCGTGTTTTGCCATTAATTATCAAATAAATCGAATGTTAGTATATAAATCTAAAGAGAAATATATTCCTGAGGTTATCGATTTGAAATAAAAACCCAACCCGACATTTGAATGACATTCGCCAGTGCGCCATGGGGCAGAAAACATCGAACAAACCTGTTCACGTGAAGTGTCACGTCACTTTGACTTTTCATTCTGCATTTTGTTCTGTACCTATCACCCGGAAAACGTTGTTCAGCCTCATAAATTATCAAATAAATCGAACGTACCTAAACACGATCAAACATAAACATTGCAATATAATATCTTCGTTGAATCTATCCTCAAAAGTGAATAAGTTGTGTCCACTGTTATATCGTACTTGAGTAAACTGGAACAGAACTATGCCACACACAACAACAGCTAGTCACTTTCAATTTCAAATTTAATATTATACTTTCGATTTATACTTACGTTTGATTTATTTGATAATTTATATGGCAGAACAACGCTTGCCGGGTCATCTAGTATCGTCTCAAAAATTTGCAAAGTAATTTGATATTCAATTCTACTTGCCAACAGCCGATTTCAATTTTGCAGCTCTGTGCTCACGTTCTGTAACTGTCGCATCGATAAAGTCAGTCGAGAATCTGAGTAAATTGAAACAAAATACATTAGTTTCGTTCCATTTTTCAATATTTCTCGACCAATTTTACCGATGCGAGGATTACAAAACGTAGGCACAGATTTCTTCCCTGGAGAGAAAACCTGTTGTGCGTGAGTTATAATTGTATAACCAAAATCTGAGTATGAGGGTTTAAGCCTAGTACATATGTACTTCCTCGTGGAGTGAACAATCACCAGGGGAGAAAGTGATTTTTTGACATTGCTCACTCGTACAGACTTGTGAATGTGATGTCGTGAATGTTTGTCGTTTAAGACCACAATGCCTCCAATGAAGCATTTTTTTTTTTGTAATCGAACTGTCAACTGCTCACCAAGAGTTCCCGTGCATTTTGCACGGGAATTGCTCGTGAACGAAAATTTGCATTTTTCTTCACTCATGAACGTGCTCGTGAAGCTGTGTGGAGAGCTAGGTCTCCCTTTTTATTGTCAGGGTTATAACCACTTTAATTTTTCTGGTAAAATTACCTGAAGCTGAGAAAAATACCTGCAAGACTTTTAGTCTAAGATCCGACAGCAAATTTGGAAGTATAACCAAAATCGGAGTATGAGGGATTATAGGTGCTTGTATCGTAATATCGAATACCAAAGTCTGGCAGGTTTTATTTTCAGCCTCTGGGAGGTGTGGGGGGTTAAAAAGAGCTTGGTTCCCTTTTATTATTTTATTTACAGGGTTACTTAAGAACCGTTATAACTTCTAAACGGAGCTAAAACGAAAAGTTTTTCGATTTAAAATTACCTCAGGTAGCCATGGTTTTTCTTTGAAGCGATGACTGTGGGACTTTCTGTATATTTCAACGAGGCCCTAGAAAGTTTTGCATCAATGCTAACAAGGATCTAGCAAGGGTAGCCATCTGAATTCTCTTTGGTCTCAACAGTAATGATGGTAACATTTTACAAGAAAAAAAAGCTTCGGAAGTTCTAGGTTTTTAATTTTTTTTTCGCTTTACCGACTTCCTTACTAAATTTATATCCGTCATTAAGCTTCAGGTTAGTAATTAATGTAGGTAAATTAGATGAAAAATTCAATTCAAAAGAAAACGACTGTTATTTAATTATGTAGGTACTACATATTTCCATTATTATAATAATATCTCGTAAATTCCACAAATATAAAAAAATTTCCTTCTGTAATCTACCATCTCATTTGGATTAAATTTCAGTATCATGTCATTATTTGCTTTGTTTAAATTTAAAACAATACTTATTTGAAAAGGCAAATCGATATAGCAATTAAAATAAAACCTACACCCATTGTTAATTAATTATTCAATTACTCGTTAATCCAAATAAAAAGTATAATTATAAGATTTGTATCAATTTAATCAAGTCAACTTATCATGTAGCAAAATATTTTTCATTTTGGAAAAAAGTATAAAATATCGCGTTAGTTTTATAGAAATATCATTGCATTTCAAATTTGAAATACAAAATAACCTGAAAATTCATTATGAATAAATTGATTATTTTAACCATATTCTTTGTTGGAATAGTCCTCATCGTGGTAAATATACTCCTTCATTCTCAACTCAAACTAAATTTACTCAAGAAGTTTATTTTTTTTAATAACAGGACATAGTTAAGGCTGATGATGTACCACAAGTTGGGCAAGTTCCACCATCATCAAAAGCTCTTGTTGGAAATCATGCTGGATTTTCATCATTTGCTCATAATGAAGGAATAAAACTCCCATTTAAAGTAAACTCAAATAAGACCGAGGAAAATAAAAATGTCGAAACGACACATTCTATGAGAGGTTTGTTCGGCAGACTTAAGAAAACGAAACAGAGCAATGAAGATGGGAATGGAAATGGAAAAGAAGAAGACAAAAAAGAAAATAATTAAAAAATATTTTGTATTTTGATTTTTTCACTAAAAATTTTCAATAAATATGTAAATAAATTGATAGCACATGCAATTATACCAATAGATTTTGTCTAGCAAGATTTTTAACATTTATTATGTCCACAAATTTTATAATAATAATAGAAATTTTAACTATGATGAGGCTGTGAGTGCGAAAGCGGGGTAATGCACTTTTTATCATTATTTTTTGAAAAAAATCAAATTAAAACAAAAATAAATCACAAATAATGACTTTAAAATTTAATTGCTCAAAAAGTTTTCACTAAAGCAAGTTGATTTAAAAAGTAAATAAGAGAATGGAATATAATGTTTCGAAAAAGTTTACTACTACATTCGTCCTATGTACGGCTCACGACATATTTGATAAAACGTGTTTTCAAGATGGCGGCTGACGATTGCACCACCCCGCTCCGCCAACTTGGATTTACGTATGGAGAACACCCCTGAACATAATGCAACAAGACAATCAGCTCAGTAGAAAATTGAAGACAAAAAATACTCGGCTCCTGGCCTATATTTCCGGTTTTCTATACAAAAAATCAGTTTTTTGAATGAGAGCCACGCACTAAAAATTATGTATCTTCTAAACGAATTGAGACATGGCATGTAGGTTTTATATTGTATAAACTAAATTTTGAGACCTTAACAAAAACAATTAAAATGGTCGAAGTCTCCTAAAATCTTATTTGAAATGTTAACTTCCGGTTTTCTAACTAAGAAAAAAATCGATTTCCGGTTTAGATTTCATTAATGAAAAGAACATCTAATTTACCATTTACTCCAGTACTCAAATAATTTTCCTATCCCTTCATTTAATTTATAAACATTTTTCTTTCAAACTCTAGGTACCCCATGGCTTGCCGAAACCTTACAAGCCCATAACTCCATCACCAGGCCTCAAAATTCAAAATCCTTTTGCACTTATGTTAAGTATCAAAAGAAGTACAAGTGACCCAAAATTGAACGCATTTCAAGACCCGACCTTTTTTTCGTTGTCCGCTTCACGGGAAATGCCCCATATACGAGACAAAGTATCAATTTAGCATGTTATGTGTATGTTAAGATGTAAAAATATTGTGTGTCATATTTCAACTCTGGAATTATCACATCTAATACCTTCCAAAAGTTGCATAACAAATTAAATTCTTTATTTGGAGTTTTCGTTCAAGTTATTGGCTTTGGCTCGCTAAATGATCTTGAAAAGAACACCAAAAAACGTTTGTTTGCTACATTCGAGAAATTATAAATCAGAGAAAAGTGTTCTGTTCAAATTTTTAAAAGACTGACAAATTTCAACTTGGGATTTTGGCGTGAGAAGTCAAAAGATTTTGAGAGTTCTTAATGGTTTTTTAGGAAGGGGGAATATTTCTTACTTTTAATAAAATCCACGACTTGATCGCACGTACTTGCTCTTATGTTCAAGTTGTGTGGAACTTAAGAACTTTAAAAAATATTCAAGTAATTATAGAAAAAGTATAAGAAAGCAATTAAATCGTTCTCTTAATTGTATAAACAGCCTGACAAATAGCTTAGAGCTCAAAAAAAAGTATGCCATTTGTTTACTTTAAAAAAATATGAATTTGCATATGAAAAAATATTTAAAATCGTCGGAGCCGTTTTCTTGAAAAATAATTTTTCAAAACAAAATTGTAATGCCAATTTTGAGTATATATTAATATAAATTTAAAACTGAAATTTTAAAATAATTCATCAACCCGTTTTTGAAAGACTGAATTTTCAAAAAAAAAAAAGGGATTGAAATCGTTATGTCCCAGGTACCGTTGATATTTGTTTTGATCAAAATCGTTGGAGCCGTTTTTGATATAAATTAGCTTTTCCTTATCGGTTGTATGGCAAGTACCGTTATTTTTTGAGCTAAACATGGAGGAAGAAATCGAATGGGTCGTGGATGTTTGGCAATGTTTCTCTGGACATGGAGTGGGTCCGATTAAAATATATGGAATTATTGACCGGTTCGTATTCAAGAACATCATGGAAAATGTCATGCTTCCATGTGCTGAGGAGGATCTTCCACTGAAATGCATATTTCAGCTAGATAATGATCCGAACCATACCAAAATATAGTCAAAAAAATCGTTTCAAGTGGAAAAAATTGATGATTTGAAGTGACCAGCACAGTATCCTGGTCTCAAACTCTTGGAAACACTATTGGAGATTGTAGAATCCGTGGGACAAAGTTCAAAGACATTTTTTTTTTAAAGAAAACATAATATTACTAAATATATATTTATCATAGAAAGATATATTATTTCACGTCAAAAATTGAGGGCTCATTTTGGTTTTGGAAGTAAAATAAGAGAATTGTTAGAATATTGCTCTTCGAAAACGGGCAGGGGACACTTCAGGGGACTGAGAATTAGACACTTTGAAGAATTTTTTGAGAAATGAAAGTGTATCAGATCTTAATAATTTTGTCTGACTATGTACATAGATATCAATCAGATTTACAGTTATAAAAAAAACAGGCCAAATACTTGAACGGTTTTTAAAATATCAGCGGAGCCACCGAAAATTCCATCATTTGTAGAATCACCCATATATATGTTAGGGTGTCCCGTATTTTCTAAATTTTGGAATTTTTATGTGCACACAGGCTCATAATTTTTGGAAAAATTAAAAAAATATATTTTCCGACTTAATTTTCAATTTTCCCATACAAAATGCACTTAGTTTTGTATGAAAGACACAAAAAAAAATCGGAAAAATTCCAAAAGTTAATAGAAAATCTTCAAACGTCAGAAATATCTTAAGTAGGTACTATGAGGAGGATAAAAACAAATAAATTTCCATTTTTTAGACAATGTCTGCTCAGCTCAGTCTACTAAAAATAACAATGAATATCGTTGTTTCTCTGTTTTAAGTGTTAAATTAACTGGAGTACTTCTAGTTGCAAAGAAAATTGAAATTCTCAACAAAAAATTTAGTTTAAATGTAGTGACTCCAAAAATGTATTAATAAAAAATTTAATAAGCCAATAAACTTAATAATCATCTTTTTATTTATTTATATAAAAAAAACTTTTCTACTAATTTATATATTTATTTATTATCTTACTGGTTAATTAATTGATTTACATATTTATTTTATTTATTAAATTATTTATTTATTAATCTTTCGTTGTCTTTGTTAATTTATTTATTTATTTATTTTCATGTATAATTTTTTTTTTTTTGTTTATTTTTTTTCCCAATCTAATTGTTATGTTATTTATTTATTTATTAAATTATTTATTTATTTATTTACTTATTTATTTATTTATTCATTTATTTATTTATTTATTTATTTATTTATTTATTTATTTATTTATTTATTTACTACTAAATGTCTGTTATTTATTGAACTATCTATTTATTTACATATTTATTTATTTATTCATCAATCTTTAAATTTATTTATTAAATTATTTATTTATTCATTTTGTTGTTTTTTTTGTAACTGTTAATTTATTAGTTAATTAATTAATTTATATTAAATATTTATTGATGTTAACTATACAAATATTTACTCCTAATTTGGCAATTCCTCCCTTAGTTTTAAGCTTGTATCTAGTCATTTTTTTTTTCTTTTAATCAAATGAAGGTTTTAATCATAGTTTTCCTTCAAATGTAATATTAAATTTAAAATCAATTTCATAAAATGTTTAAACATATTTCTCAGTTGTAAGATATACTTGAAATATCAAATCTCTGTGCAAGCTGCGTATTTTATATTGTAAAGCCTTGATCTATGAAAAATAAAATATCTATCTATCTAAGTGTTAAATTAATTTGGGTAAATACTGTTTTAAAAATTTGAAAATAACTTTTTTGGATATTCCTCATATTCCTTAACATAATTGTGAAGTTTGAAATTTTTTATCAACTTTTACCATTTTCAGATTTCTTTTTGTAAAATACTAAATATCTGCATACAAAACTAAGTGCATTTTGTATTGGAAAATTGAAAATTAAGTTGGCACGGGTTAGGATTAAGATAGAGACTTAAAACTTAGACAAATTTTTTTTTAGTTATTTAAAAAATTTTGAACTCGTATGCACATCAAAATTCAAAAATTTAGAAAATACGGGACACCCTAATATATGTAGCTAAATAGTTACCGCAACACGTGTAATTTTGTTTGGTTATCTTTTTTAATCTAAACGAAATGATTGTAAAAAGAATCTTAAAAACTAACCCTTTATTAAGTTCTTTTGTTTAATTTATTAAAATCGTCAAAGCCATCGAAACTATAATCGCAGATCATAGTAAAATTCTATTATCCAAACAATAACTTTTGAAAGTTCGCTATTGTTTTTCTATAAGCAAATTAAAACAAAACCAGTTGAAATTAATTAAAGCTTTAATTTGTTTGTCAGTTAGAAAAGGAAAATCCGATGGTATATAAACGACAAAAATCACCAAAACTATAGACACAAACAGTATCAAACTCAGAATGAATAAATTAATTGCTCTAATCATTGGCGTTGTCCTTTTAATGGTAAACTTTATTAGAAATTTAGAAATATTGTTTTATCAAATGCTTGAATTTTGTTTTTTACAGGGCATAGCAACCGGAGACGATAAGTTACCGCAGAAAAGTCCTAATAAAAAAGCAGCAGTTCCTCACTTTGCGGGAGGAAATGAAATATCGATACCTACATTAAATGGGTTTCCAATTAAAACGTCTGGAATGGAAGTTCCTATGGGTAATATCCCTGGAATGAACATTGCAAAAAATATGACTGGGGCTATGGAAAATTTGCCTAAAATGAGTATTGGGGGGTAATGGGAATACATAAGAAAGGGGTTGAATATTTTAATTATCAAAATTATAAAATTTGATTCATTATGTGGGCCCTACACAAGGCAATATTATTGCTCAATATCTCATGATGAATGTCACATTAAATATTAATTTTTTAAAATATTTATTGAAACTTCAATAATATTTTTCTTCAGCTTTACACAAATACAGAATCATACTACAATATGTGGGCAATAATATTTCGTCGTTTAAGAGCCGCAACCCATTTTCACGTAATGTTTTGGGAACATTTTTAAGCAATAATATTGTCTGGTGTAAGGGCCGCATTATGACTTTTATTCAACATAAATAAAACGTTTAAAGAGAGTATTTAAAGAAAATATAGGTACGTTTTTTTCTAAGTAACTTTGAAAATAATAACCGTACAAATATAAACATGTACAGTAGGGTGGTCCTTATTCTGAAAACTTTTGAGCACCCGTTTTTTTTGTTCATTGACATCTTAAAACACTATCCTATTTTTTTATTTTTTTAAATCACGTTAATACGTGCCGCATTGAGCTTAAAGTTGATGGTCCTGTGAGAGTTATGGCCTATTTAAATACTTTTTAGCTCCCAAAATAACGGAACTTGCTATATAACCGTTATGAAAAACCTTATTTATCTTAAAAATAGCTCAAACGATTTCGATACAAATTCAAAAATTTTTTGTATAGTTACTCGAATATTTTTGAAAATTCTTAATTTCCAAGCAAATTGAATTTGAATAAGAACGTGCGACCCAGTCGTGCCTTTTATTTTTTTTTTTTTCTTTCGAAGCAAGAGCAGGTAACAGATTTTAAAGTGCGCTTTATTAATTCTGCAAATCAAATTTTTAATAGCCTCCGGTTTTGGTCGGTTTTATGAAAATTCAAACTTTCAAACTCATTGCGGCACGTGTTAATACAATCCGATTAGCATCAAATTTTTTTTGTACACGTTTTTATTGTAGAAGAACAAAACAAAAATGGTGCTCAGAAAAAACAAACAATTTTGTTTTTCCTCCATACAAATAAGGACCACCCTAATGTACAGTCAATCAAATTCATATTCGTACAGTAAGTCTGAAATGATCTTAACACTCTTTTTAACCAAAACAATGTTTTTTTTCAATTATAATTGAATCAAACATTATTCTTTAACACCAGCTAGAACATTACTAACAATATGGTTCATTTGAAAATAGTGTTTTCGAAAATCAGATCAAATTCATATTCGTACAGTGTTTTTATTCGCGAAATCAAGGTCAAAGAACAGTTATTCAGAATGTCAAATGCATTTCTGTTAGTGCTTTGAGGATTACAAAAAACAGAAGAAAAAGATAACAAAATGTGAAGAAAACTGTGCGAAACATCGTTGAGCCACGAAAAATTGTTGTTAAGTACCATAACCGTTTAAACCGCAAATATGCATTTGACATTTTGATTAATAGTTGCTTGACTTTGATTTCGCGAATAAAAAACACTAGGTATATGAATATGAATTTGATATGATTTTTGATAACATTATTTTCAGATGAACCATACTGATGGAAGGGCATTCAATATTTGAGTTACAATAAAATGATTATATCTATCTAGGTTATATTGACGAATATTATGTGATTCAAATATAACACATGTTTACATGGTTTTCTACACGACTAAGTAACAGTTGATCTAAGGGTAATTTTTCGTGCTGAACTCAAATCCGCTATCCGTTTTTACTATTAGCTCTGGTTTTCGAGATATAACCGTTAGAAAGTACAAAAAACTTGTTTTGCCATTTTGGGGTTATGTTACTATGCGAATTGATTTTTATTTTTTTTAATTGTACAGTTTTTTTAAAGTACTAATCTTAATCTACAAAATTCAGCTTTAACCGTCCCAATATCTCTTTTACTTTTTGAGAAATCCTCACTTGCATTTTTCAATATATTGTGATGAGCAAGGAGAGCGACTTCACCAAGATTTAGAAAGAATAGAAAAAAGTTACAAATGTTGTTGGGATGATGCTGGTATGTTAGAAGACTATTGTTGGTCTTTTGTACGTAAACGGACCAAAGTTTATATAAATCGTGCAGTCCCATTACACTTGGTTTTGAAATGAAAGTTTTTTTCAAATAAAAAAAAAAAAAATGGTCGAAGACGGGTGGTTTTTTTATTTATTTCCAAAAGTTGAGCTGGTAGCAAAAAATGGATTTCAGATTTGAAATCTATACTAAAAACTCTTCTTAGAACATATTTTTCCTGCTCCTTTCAAAAACGACGTAAGCCAAAAAGAAAGCATTTTTAAAATTATATGTAGTCAGATGAGGACTGATAACTAATTTAATATCTCTCAAAAAGTAAAAGAGATATTGGAACGATTAAAGCTGAATTTTGAAGATTAAGATTAGTACTATCAGAAATATAGATATACCTTAAAAAAAATCAATTCGCATAGTTACATAACCCCAAAAATGACGAGAAAGCGGTTTTTGCACTTTCTAACGGTAATATCTCGAAAACCAGAGTTGATAGCGAAAAACGGATAACGGATTTGAGTTCAGCGTACAAAATTACCCTTAAAACGACTCTTACTTTCACGTGTCGAAAAGTTAACCGATATTTGTAAGCCTGTGTAATTGGAAAATACCACTGTTTTGGTTAAAAAGAGCGTTAAGATAATTTCAGTCCTACTGTAACTGTACGAATATGAATTTGGTTGACTGTACACTAAAACGCAGAATTTGTTCTACAGGAATATCCTTTGAACAAAAAAAGAACAATAACTAACACAACGCTATAAATGATGGCTGTGACATGCTCCATATTTCCAAGCACATATCGAAAGGTAAGGCAATCCGAAAAGACCAGAAAAAATAATTAGCCACTTTATATTTTGAACATCTCAAAGGGCACCGTATTCTCAAAAATATGTATAAACAGGATTCCTCCCAAAAAGGGAAACTTTTTATATTTTATCCTCCTGCTCTGTCAAAGGATGGAGAAAAATTACTGAGCCTCAAGATATGTAAATGTTAAAAATACGAAATACATACTTTCATTAAGCAGTAGGTACTTAACTGATAACGTATTAAAAGTCGAAAATAACTAATTTTTAATTCTTCTAAAATATTTATTTAAAAATATAAATCTAGAGGTATTACAACCACATTAAGTCCGTGTTTTCTAATCATTCTGTGATTTTCTATATTTTTCTATGTTTTTTTTAATAAGATTCTTACCAAATAAGAATGTATTCTAAACCGTTTTCACTCACCGTTTTCTTAAATATTATTATTTCTATCGTATTTAAAAATACAAAACTCGCCACTTGTCATTACTATTTCACTGAATTCTTTTACATCACTTTGAATTGCATACAAATTATTCTGCACAGATTCTAGAATTTCTTCATTCTTAAATGCACGTTTATTTAAAAACACATTCACAGTTAATTATTTGCACTATATATTCACTCTTTAAAAATAGGAATTTCTTTAAATTATGTATAAAATAAACATTCGATTTTTTTTTGTATTCGTTATTTCTTAATTTTAAATTTATTTTTAATTAAATTGCATTTGATTATTTTTATTTAAATTATATTATGTTTGCGTTTAAATGAACTCCGATCTCTTCGTTGGTTTTATCGTTACTAGTTTAAATAATACCAGAAAGTGATTTACTTCGAATTTTTTTTTTATTTTAATCCGCACTCCGCAAAAATGGAATTAGAAAACAAAATAGAAAATTTCTTACAAAAAAAAAACTTGCAAGAAATTCCTTTTAATTCAATTCAAATTATATTATGTGTGATATATTTTTTTTTTTCAATTTTATTTACTCTTCATTGTCGAAGTTGTACCGAACTACTAAATTCTTATCGCATGAAAAAAAATATACACTCTCCCGAATTCTAGTGTCTATGATGCTGAACATAATAAAATTGACAAAAAGGGTCGGATCTCGGACGTCTCGGTGGGGCCTAAAAATAGGATCGGCCTCTATGTTTCTACACTGCAACCAGCCAGAAATCTCGATGCAATAGAAATTCGTTTTTGGAACCGAAACTTAGAAAACAAATTCTAATTTTAATTTCAAAACATGAAAAACATACAAACAAAATAGCACGCACAAACATATTTTCGATGCGACCGATGGTGTTCTTTGTTTTTGGGGATCTCCAAGATGCTAATGGCCTAATGGCCAACGAGATTATACCGTCCCAGATAGAAATATGCTGAGGCTTAAGGCTGGTCTGCCGGTTATGTTTTTTTGGTAGGCCTATAGGCATCATTTTCTGACGCATGTTTATGTTTTGATTATTCAAAAACAGCCGATTTAATGCATATTTTGAATATATGCATGAGCATGTATTTAATGAAACTTTATGGGGTTGCATATTTCCAAAAATATGGTTTGGGTTCAAAATTAAAAATTTTTCGTGTACGTATTTTCAAAAAATACATTTTTTAAAATATTTATTTTCGAATTTTCGAGTGTAAAAAAGCTTTTCTTTTGACATTTTGTATTGGCTGATGCAAAAGTATGGGCTTATTAATGTCGTACAAACGAAATCGTAATTGGCCATCATACGGAAGCTAAATGTGTGTAAACAGATGTTAACGTATGAAATGTCTTCCTTCTAGACGCATTTATAAGAGCATTGTAAGTATTTTGGGAGAAAAAAAAATCACAAAACTATAGCAGAAAGTTTTTGGGTGAGGAGAGATATAATCAGGTGCATGCGCCATCACAGAAGTGTTATGCAGATTTATGTTTGCTTTTTTTCATCGTCATGTTTCGGTGATGACAAATTGGCAAAGGAATTGCCTCATAGTTTTTTATGGCTTAACGTTAACATACTTGACAACTAGCCGCAGGAATTTTCTTGTGCCACACTTATCTTCCACCATCAGAAAAACTATTTTTTAAATGATAAATTTATTCAAAACAGATTCTATGTTTTTTGGGTTGTAAAGGGTGATTTTTTAAGAGGCTTAGAACTTTTTTTAAAAAAAAAACACAAAAAATTCGAAAAAATGAATGAAATATTTATTTGAATCGATAGTTTGAACCTTGCAATTTAATGTTTAAAGATAATTTCATGCAAATGTTGACCGCGGCTGCGTCTCAGGTAGCCCATCCGCTGAGTCCAATTTTGGCATACTCTTTCACACATATCGGCCGGTATCTCACGAATGAATGCATGGATGTTGGCTTCCAGTGCGTCAATCGAAGCGGGCTTGTCCCTATAGACATTAGCCTTGACATACCCCCACAAAAAATAATCTAATGGTGTCAAATCGCACGATCTAGGCGGCGAATTGACCGGCCCGAAACGTGAAATTAACTGTTCACCAAACTCGCCTCGCAATTGCGCCATTGTTTCGCGTGCTGTGTGGCATGTGGCACCGTCTTGTTGAAACCACATATCATGCAAGTCAAGAACTTCCATTTCGGGCAAAAAAAAGTTCGTTATCATCGCTCGGTAGCGTTCACCATTGACAGTAACGCTGCGATTCGCATCATCTTTGAAGAAATATGGCCCAATAATGCCGCCGGCCCATAAACCGCACCAAACAGTGGCTTTTTCGGGATGCATTGGTAGCTGTTGCAATGCTTCTGGCTGATCTTCACTCCAAATGCGGCAATTATGCTTATTTACGTACCCATTCAACCAAAAATGAGCCTCATCGCTGAACACAATTTTTCGATAAAAAAGCGGATCCTCGGCCAGCTTTCCAAGAGCCCATTCACCAAAAATTTGCAAGCGTTGTTCATTTGTAAGACGATCCATGGTTAAATTGCAAACCAAACTGAAGCTGTTTGACAGTGACACAAGGTACTAAACACACGTCAGCTGTCAAAACCAGTGTTGCCAAAACCAAACCAGCTAAAAAATCACCCGTTACGTTTTTTTTATCATATGATTAGATAATGAAATCATTCTAGAAATACAAATTAATTTTCTAACAGTTGTCGAAATTTGTCACTTTTGAAAAAAAAATTCAAATCTGCGTAGGTACTTTACTTATGGTTTCAAAACTTTGCCTATACAGGAGGTGATGTGGTTTAATTTTTTAATAATTTTGAGTTTGAGAATATTTCTTTAAGGAACTAAAATAAATAAATACTTAACTAGCTAGACAGCGTGAGGAATATAAGGGCGTAGTGACTTGCACTCTCAAACTTGGATTTGTATACGTCCAAATGAGAGTTTTCAGGTTATGCAAGGAAAATTTCAGAAGCCATGAAACGAAACACATTCGAAGAAAGTATAAGAACATAGAATAACAAAGAAAGATTTAATAAATATTATAGGTATTCCTGCAACAGCGTTAAGTCGTCGTAAAAGTTGCAAAGTTTAAAACTTCGTAGTTCTGTCACAATTTGCATGGAAAATTTGACAGTTTTACGAAGTTTAGAACTTAACTACGTTTACGACGACTTTACGCTATTGCATAAATACCCTTATTAAATGGGGGAGAAATGTATATAAAAAGATTTAAATATGGAATTGTACTCAAAAGATAAAAATTACTTTAACCACAAACTCTAACCTTTCTGATTTCCGTCATCACTTCAATGTCTTCTCGTAATGAAGACCGCCAATCTAACAGCCTATGATGCAAAAGGCTTACTATTGTACTGCAATCAGTACAATTTGATTTTGTCAGTACGTAAGTAGGTACATCTTTGGCATTTTCAGTACAAATTTGAATTGTTTGTACAGAATTGATGTATTCCTTTATTTAAATTTCTCTAATATTCACTAAGTGTTATTACTTCGGGCTTGGTGAATTAAAATAAAAAACTATGAAAAGCACAATCTCAACTTCATATCTCTCAGGCCTAAGGACTTTACTGTTAAGTTATATCTCATTTTTTGTATCTTAAATTTTTAAAATAACACTGATGACAAGGTTTTTCTAACACGAATAAATTAAGCTGTGTTAAATTGCTTATATAAGATTATAATTTCCTAATAATGTGGGTACCCAGCTAGTCACGTGTCTAAGTTTTGACGTCATGACTATTTCATGTCAATTTATTTGTAATAGAAAAAGCAGGTTTGTAACAACGCTATAACTTTGAAACGGTATGTTTTAGAAATTTCTGGTTGTTATTTTCTTATTAGCCGGGTACAATTTTACGAAAAGTAGCATTTTGGAAAAATGTTAATAAAAAAATTTAATTTTGGCGCAGTGATTAAAAATTAATTTTAATTTTAATTTTTGATAACTTAAGTTTTAATTATAATCTGTTTTTGCTACATAAACTTAAATATACTTTTCTAAATGCTTTTAATATTCTGAACTCGAATCTGGTCTTTAAATTGCTCTAACACGTTAAGTTTTTGAGACAAAACATTCTAAACTCTATCGAAAAGCTAAAAAAAACGATTCTTTTAATTGAAAATTGAGTTTGTGCTATACTACAGGATCATCTTTTTCAGAGAACTTGCAACAATCTCTAAAAAATTAAACTTCTTTATAAAATGTATTTGAATTTTTATCAACATTTGTATTACTCTCTTCGAAGTCCTGAATTCAAATTTATGGGTTAAGCATATTTTTGGGTAAAGTATAGTTTAAGGCGAAAGCTGACAGCTTAAAATGACTTCTTCAAGATGATTGAAGGTATTTGAAAGATTTAAAAAGAATTTCCAAGATTAATGCTTATACTTCCAATTAACGATACAAATTTATTCGAAAAAAATAAATTATAGTTTTAAAAACTAAAAAACACGCTTTTAGAGTTAATCAAACTAAAAAGTAAAAAAAAAAATAATTCTTAGCATGAGAATAAAACTACTGACAAGAAAATTAATGTTACTGTTCTAAAAGCGTGGGGTGCCTTGTATGACAGCTTTAAACTAACTCTACATTTAGGTATATCTCAAATATTCGTCCGGAAGCCTCTTAATGTGATATTTCTTGTAAATTATCAAAAATTTTCACAATTTTCTATCAGTAGTAAAAACGAAAGTTGGGAAACTTGGTGGCAATTTAACGCTACCAAATAGAGGCATAGTATGGAAGGGCAATGGCGTGAAAATTTTTGCAAATTAAAGAAAAAAAAAATACTGTCAAACTCCATAGGACAGAAACTCAGTTTTGTGAAAATTGAACAAAAAAATAAGTTACCAAACAGATATGAGAGTCAAGTAAGTACGGGAACGTATTGTATTGTAATATTTTCTCAGGTTCGTTAATAAAACTTATTTACTTTATTTGCTTTATTTCACAAAATAAAACACTTTACTTTACGATTTATTATTCACCACTGAAATTAATTCACCAAATTTACTTTTTACTTTTATTACAACCAACTTTATTCTTTCACGATTAAAAACAAACTGTGTCGCTGCCGTTCAAACATGTGCCTTTTATACTTGTTTGACAAAATCTGAAAAGAAGTGGAAGGTTCTGGTCTCTGCTTAGTAATATTTCTCTTCCAAAAGCTTTTATTTGACATCTGGTATATCTGCTATAATCCGGCAGATGGCGCTTCTTTCGTTTGAGAGTTCCTATCATTATAGCTAATAAGGGTATGTTTTCACTGCAACGCGTAAGCTTTATTGTATCCGTTTGTTTGCTTTTCGGAGTCGTTATAGTTCAAATATGGAAAATCATTACAGTATTTAAGTTTTGCTTAGTTCTTCGTGTTTTGCACTCACTTATAACAAACAAAAACAACGCACTCGTAATTTTTGAAAAATTTGCCGGGTTTAAATTGGACTGGGTTTTTCATTTTCAAATATATTTTGTTTCCATTTTAATTTATAGCCAAGTTAATCTATGGTTTGACCCAAGACAAATTGTAACAAAAGAACATTTTGTGCGAATAGACTCAGACCACTCGTACTTAAGACATATCCAAAATTAGCCCATGGGAACATTGGTATTTAGCCGTTTCCAATATCGCATATGAAAAAATATATTCAGTTATAAAACAGAATTGTGATACATCTATTTATAATGATTTTTCACGCTGATTCGAACTTGATATCAGTTTTTACCAAAAATAATCTTCAAATAAAAAAGGAAAAGAATCAGTAAATATATCTCAAATCCTTACAACTTATGTAATTTAAAAAGAAAATTAAGGAATGCATTTCTGGCCTTACAATTACTTATAGCATGATATTGTACGTGTTGCCATTGTTTTTTAATGTTTTTTTTCTAATTTAAGTGATTTTTTTAATTAGCCTCTTCCGCTCAAAGGGGGGCCAGTAAGACCCCCTTTGAAATAATTTTTTATTTTTTTCGGTACAACCTACATCCTCTCATCATTAATTGTATCGTTTGCAAAACGCCTTGCACATGCATAAATGCATTCAAATTTAAGCAATTTTCCAGTGGTGGACTGTGGATAATTTTGGATATATGCTTTGGCATGTGTCATTGAACCTAACTGCAAATGAATTCTTTTGTAACAATTTGTCCGGGGTTAGCCCTATATTTTCCGTAGATTTACCTGACTATTATGTAGATATTTGGGAGTGCTTATGCAGTCGCTACAACAGGAATATTTATAAATTTTTGGTCAATCCATAGGGGAAGGGCCAAAATATTAGCAAAACACGAATTTAATTAATTTATTTTTTCATAATCGACACCAAAGGACAAAAACTGGACAAAAACTGAAAAGCCCTTTTAGTTTCTATTACTACTACGTTTAAATACAACTTAAACTTACCTTCTCCTCCCTCTCGATATTGAAAGATTTGTTTTGAAATTAGGTAAAACACACTTCATTATAAGAAAATTGGATACAAAATTACTCGAAAAACACTCCGTGCACAAATAAAAAACACAAAATTAAACTACGCGATCACTTCTTTGTTCTTAAAAAAAATTCAAAGAGATTCAGAAATTTATTCCAAAACGATAACGAAATTTTCGCGTCTCAATATGAATTTACATTGCTATAAATTAGGTAAAGTATCTAGACCGACGCGACGCAACGTGATGAAACGATACGACAACGACAACGAAAGTGCAACGTTTATTAAATATTCGCTTTAAGTTTCGACAACGTCCGCTACGTGCCTCCGAGCCGTCTCTGTTTTGTTTACTTTGTGAATCTGTCATTTTTTTGTATGTCAAATTGAGGTGGCTGTCATCACTTTCGTTCAGGTTCCGAATGTTTTCGTCAGTTTGGTAGTTCCGTTTGTAGAAACGTAGTTCAAATTTTGGTCCGAGGTTTAGCAATTTTAACTCAACCAATTTGGCGGACTAACTGAGATTCAACGCAGGTTCAAGATAATTGCCTATTAGCCGTGTTTTTTAGTGCATTTTTCTTCAGATTAAAAAATGTCTATGTAAAATACAATAACAATTTGGTATGATTTTGAAATGTTCTTGTATTAAAAGGGAAAATGTTTGTCAAGCGAAGATAAAATATGCACTAAAAACTGGCTGTTACATACTTGAACCTTGAACCATCGTTGAATCTTAGCACAAATCGGTGAGTTGAAATTGCTGAACTACGGATCAAATTTTGAACCAGAAAAGTCTGAAGAAAATCATTTATAACAGTGTGGAAGCAAAACATGAAACTCCATCACACACACAACTTGGCTGCGCATTCTACACGTTTTGACGAGTTTTTATACATGCAAATATTAAGAATTGGTTGTAAAACCATCACACATTCTATCCGACTTGGAGGTTTGAGGTTATTGTGAAACTGATTTGTTCGGATGCAAGTGTGAAAGCAAAATATGAAAATCAGTTTCAATAAACAAATTTGGCAGCTGTATGAAATTCCTTCCCACTTTATTCTGACATATGTAACTACTTTGTAGAGACAATTTTAACATTTACCGAGAGATCGTTTAGTTGATAACTTTTGTATCGTAGATA
Source organism: Dasysyrphus tricinctus (assembly GCA_963921185.1). NCBI lineage: Eukaryota > Metazoa > Arthropoda > Insecta > Diptera > Syrphidae > Dasysyrphus > Dasysyrphus tricinctus. The sequence continues at coordinate 7,994,157 of OY992533.1, forward strand.
GGAAAAGAAAATTGTATTAAAATTTAATCTAATTAAAATCTCTCAGAAAGTGCTCAGTTATTTATTTTGTCATTAATTACAGCTACAAATAAGAAAAATATTTACACTTTGGTTACATTGAAACGCCCAATTTGTACTGCTTCTCCCTAAAATTAATATATTGAATATTTGTTTTTTAGTTTGTAATTTAAAGAAAAAAAAAAACTTACTATTTGAAGGACAGCTGCAGCGAAAAAGACAGCAAATAAAATAAAACCTTTCATTGTTAAATGTTTTTATTTTTATTTATTGAACTCTCTTACTTTGCTCGCTTTTATATACCCCAAAAACTGGTACATTTTTGCTGTGTTGCACCTATATAGAAAAAAACTATTGATTGGGTTGGATATTTACATATTTGCATATTTGGTGAACTAATTAAAATAGAAATATTTCCAGCTATAATTTGATTTGTTCCAGAAGCTTATTTTGAAATATTACAGTGCTGACATTCACCTTAAATGTCTGAACAGCTAGAGCTGCAGCTGTAATAGCTGTCAAAATTGTCGTACGTGATTTTTTAACGCGCCCACATCAAATGGATAGTGATGAAATGAAAGCTAAAATGACTGTCCTTATGAGAGATTGAAAAGAGTTTAAAACTCTTTTCAACCCCCATGTAAACACTCAGTTGCTCAGTTGCGCTCGCAATTTTGAAACGCCAAAATACTGTAAGCAAAAGTTAAAAGTTTGCCAATTTGTCCAGCTGCGTCTGTAGCTCCGTCTGCAGCTGCGTTGTGTTAAGTTCACATCATTGAATTTTGTGTATTCAACATTTTGACAGCTGCAGCTCCGTCTCCATTCTGTTCAGCCATTAAACCTGCATTTAGACCTTTAGTTTTATCGTCCAAGAACGTTTTTTGTTTTTGGCGTTTCGAGGAACAGCGAAGGTTTAAAATACATATAACACTGAATACGAACAAAGGAGAAATTAAAATCCCTTTTGAATTTTTGGTAGCCTCGTTCGCTCCCGAGCGCACCTAACTTAAGTAAAACTGACATTTGGTGAAATATAGAAATGTCAAAAAGACATAGATGATAAGTACATTATTGGTGTTTTCCCCTATTGACGCTACGGATAGCTACTATTCGTTCGTTTTTGACATTAGCTTCAGTGGCTTTCCGACCATTATAGTTCTACCTTTAAGCTAGAACTATTGCTTGGAGGGGCAATTGAGTAGTCGGAAGAAAACAAGCGAATACACGGAGAGCATATGATGCTCCTATAATAGCGTCAAGTTTCGTTCAACTTTTCTTGCTGAAGTGATGTGCGCTCCCGAGCCATAACTAATTGTTTGTTCGATGTTAATTTTCTCATACTTCTTCACAGCACAGAGTGATTAACTAGAACCACTAAAACTCGATGTGATATAAATTAATTAAAAGAAAATTTGAGATTTTACTTCGCTCATACATCAATCAGAAAAAAAACATGCACCGAGCTCCAAATTGTTTTTAGTTTGTTTCCACCATTTCGATTTTGCATCCGTCCACTTACGAAAGAGTGGTTGGTGAGCAATCTCACGTCCCACGGCAAAAGCTGACGAAAACTAAACGAATCACATTTATTATTTAAACTGATTTAATTTCGAAAGTCATCGTGTAGTACCACACTATTTGTTTAAACTTGTTAGTTCTGTTCCTTTATTTTTGATTTCTGTGCATTTCTGCGCATTTTAGTCCAAAGTTCTGTCAAAACTCATACAAAAAATTGACAAAATTTTAAACTAACAATTTCAGAAATTCAAAGTGTAGGGTCAGGCCATTATGTACATATGAGATAGTCAAATAGTACTTAAATCGAACTAAAATTTTTTTGATATTCGAAATTAAAAACACTAATGTCTTAAGAGTTAAGACACAATAGTTTCGAAATCGATATTTTTGTAATTGCTTATTATGGGTCATTTCCATAACTTAGACCTATAAACTTGGTAGTATCGAACTATAACATGTTGTTGTCTTTTAACTTTCCATGTCTACACTACATCAGTTATTACCATGTTAATTAATGCTGACAGTTTTGGAAGAGCCTTGAGAAACTGTACTTCCGCTTTTTATATAATAGCAAAGTGGCAGCACTTTAAGTTATTCAAACTTTAAACAGATGGAACAAATGAAATTAAAAATAATTAGATGTAAGACTAATCTAATTTTACCCACAGTTGAAATAATATAGGTATGCACTGTTTGTAATTCAAATACGCACAGATTTCTAGAAAATAAGTAAAATTGAATATGTATAAAACGGACTTGACTTTAAATTATTTTGTATTAAACATTTTTCACGATGAATAAGTTCTTTACATTTGCTGTACTCATTTTCAGTGCTACAATGGCTTTGGTTTGTTTTATATTTAGACTTATAAATCTAATAGTTTTCTAAATAATATTTATTTTAGTGGTCTCCTGGCCCTGGATACCTTAAACCAGATTTTCAGCCCATGAAGCGCCCTTAATATATTTTTTTCATTATTTAAAATAAATTTTGAACACGAGAATTGTGAAAATATCAATCATCAATTGAGCCCTGTTTTTCAGTTTGAGATTATCTGAGGTATTTCCAGTTAAGTATTGAAGTATTGTTTCTGGACAAGAGAAGTGGTGGGTCAGGAAGTCGTGAGGCATGAAGAAAACATAAACATCTGGCTCATGAGTCTCTTTTGTTGTTGTTTCAATGCGCAAAACATTGAAGTTGTTGTTGTTTCTATCACCTCTATTACACGATGATTCTTTGCGTCTGACTCTTTTCGAATTTTCATGAGTGCGAAGGAGAAAAAGCATCGGATTTCACCTTCGCACTCATTGAATTTTGACAAGAGTCAGACGCAAAGAATCATCGTGTAATTAGTCCAGTGCATTTATAATCTGACCCAGCAGTTTGTAACACCCCCAAATTTTATTTTATTATTCGAAGGATAGTTGATTCAAGATCATAACCCTGATTTTTCGCACTCGCGAAATTTACCGTTTGGCCGCCATCTTGGATTTTAGTTTTTATTAAATATCTCGGTTCCTAGAAGTTCTACGAAAAAGTGTTTAATACAAAAAATGTAGAAAATAAAATTTTCTATCTTTTATGTTAACAACATTTTTTCGATATTTTTAATATTTAAAAAGTTACAAGCCAACAAAAGAATTTTTTTTAATTTTCTAAGTGTTTTCGAAAATTTAGCACATTCGCCATCGGAAATTTAAAAAACTTTCTATGGAAAGTTTGTTGACCATTAGATTCTCAACAATTTTGCTATACAATTTTTTTCTGTATTGCAATAAATGACAAAGATATGAATATTTTTGTATTAACAGTTTTATATTGTTTTCCAAAAAAAAAATTAAAATCACGTCTTTTAAATCGGTTTTCTATGCTTAATACCAATTTTAAGCTTTTGCAATATTGGCGTTATTGCACTTTCACCATAAAATGAAGCAATGTCCAAAATAATAAATGAAAGTACATATAAAAATGGGAAAAGATACCTAAAATAGGAAAAAAATGCCAAAAACAACTGCAATATAAGGAAATACTGCCCAAATGTGTGAAATTTTTTCTATCAATAGGCCGCGCTTCGAAGGAGTTGGGTGCATCGTGCGAGGAGCTTTCAGCACTACGCGTACGACCATGCACCGCATTCGGATCGGGAACGCGGTGTGGTGTAACGACTAGCACAGTGGCATGATGACCCGCGGTGTGGCGACAACCCAAGAACCCCACCGCGCTACATCGCGCCACCGCCAATCCGAACACGGTTCACATACGTACCTACTTATACGTTTCACCGCCAACAGCTTGCGATATTCGCGTCCCTTCACTCTCCGGAACCCTTTTTTGTACCTTAAGCCTAGTTCATACTTCAATGTGAATTGAAATCAAATTTGAATTGAAACATCAATAATAATTAATGAACCAAAAGGTTTTCAAAAAAAAATAGTTTTCGTCATAATATTTGGTTACAAAAAGCCCATTGAGTTGCATTTGTTTCGAGACAAATTGTTCCTCCTTGTCGCCAAAATAATTGCATTTAGTTTTTGACAGTTTTTCACGCCTATAGGAAAAAAGTATTTTTTTCTATGAAAACTACACCTCGAATGGATGTATAAACCAGGCTTAAAGATTTAAAAAAACTTACCTACATCTACATGAAACAAAATATAACCTTTCTCAAATATTTCCGAAAACTTCAAGTTTAGAAAAATCACCCGAAATTGAGGAAATATCGTCCAATTTTTACAAAAACAATTTACATGCTAAGATAATATTTCCATTTCATTATTCAAAATGGTTTTGGGCAATATTACCAATTTCTTCTTTGCTTTTGGTGCTTTCAAAATCTAAAATTATACAACTACCCAAATAGTCCATTTTATGTAATGATTACTTTTTTTAAGTACAACAGGTAAAATATAACTGAAAACCCAATGAAAATAATTGTAATTCAATGAAATTTGGAATAAATGTTTCATTTGCCAATAGGACCGAGAATTAAGAGAGTTCCCTTGAAATAACTTTGGTGAAAGGGTATTTTTTTAAAGTTAGGGGCAAGTGTAGAACTATTACCATAGCATCCACGAGCATATTCTTACACTCAGACTTGCCAAAAGTATTAAATTTGTCATGGCAACCAAGATCCAAAAGTCAAAATGGTTCATTGTTAAAAAAATGCGGTTGTACAGTTGTACATACAAACACAAGCTAAAATGAAAAATAAAAAGCTTAAAATTGGTATTAAGCATAGAGAACCGATTTAAAAGACGTGATTTTAATTTTTTTTTTTTTGGAAAACAATATAAAACTGTTAATACAAAAATATTCATATCTTTGTCATTTATTGCAATACAGAAAAAAACTGTATAGCAAAATTGTTGAGAATCTAATGGTCGACAAACTTTTCATAGAAAGTTTTTTGAATTTCCGATGGCGAATGTGCTAAATTTTCGAAAACACTTAGAAAATTAAAAAAAAATTCTTTTGTTGGCTTGTAACTTTTTAAATATTAAAAAAATCGAAAAAATGTTGTTAACATAAAAGATAGAAAATTTTATTTTCTACATTTTTTGTATTAAACACTTTTTCGTAGAACTTCTAGGAACCGAGATATTTAATAAAAACTCAAATCCAAGATGGCGGCCAAACGGTAAATTTCGCGAGTGCGAAAAATCAGGGTTATGATCTTGAATCAACTATCCTTCGAATAATAAAATAAAATTTGGGGGTGTTACAAACTGCTGGGTCGCCCATATAAAATTTTATAATTGCACTGGACTAAATAGGGGACTATGTGTTTTGAGACGCCTCAAATTTTCTAATGTAGACACGATGAGACTAACGAGTCCGGACTCAATTTCCAAATCTATCTTGGATTATAAAGCTCGTTTTGTATGATCATTCCATTGTTCCAATTTGTTCCAAAGTATGCTTCGCTAGTTGGATTTGACTGCAGAAAAAGGGTAAAGTCATTGGCAGCTGGTGATTGTTATTGTACTGCGTGTAAATTTTCAATTGGCTGGGTTGCAACTTGCAACTTCTCAACAAAACATGACTATTATCAAAGCCGAGTGTCACCCGTGTTGGATGTCAAACCTGCGTGAAAAGTTTCGCGTACATAAATGTACTTATCTGTTCTGTTGGCCGTTACGCAAATAAATTCCACTACTCTCAGAAAATTGTTTTTTTTTTTCAATTTCAAAAATTCCAAAATTTTGTTTTTACATTCTTTTTTTACATCACTAGCACTAGCTTTTTCTTAATTATTTTGCACTTTTTCCACTAATTCGCTGTAATAATTCGTGTTTTGTGTGGTGAATGACGACCCATGAATGAAATTGTGTACACATCATCGATCATCCACCCAACAAATCGAGGATTGGCCGCGTTTCGGTGTCATTTCTCAGTTATCCGGATAGCTTTGTGTTGTTGTAATCCAGTACGTTTGCGTTCTCTTTAGAACTATAATAGTCGGAAGGGCACTGAAGCTAATCTCAAAAACCAATGAAAAGTAGCTTTCCGTACCGAAAAAAGGGGAACACACCCATAATGTAACTATCATCTTTCTCTTTTTGGCATTCCTATTTCACCAAATGTCAGTTTTACTTAAGTGAGGTGCGCTAGGGAGCGCACCTCACTTCCGTAACCAAAGTTGAACGAAACTTGACGAAACGCTCCACTTCGCAATTATAGTCACGTCAAATGCTTTCCGTGTATTCGCTTGTTTTCTTCCGACCACTTAAGTGCCCCTCCGAACATTATAGTTCTAGCTTAATACTTTTTCCAAAGTCTTGTGTGTTCAGTGTTGACTAGCGTTGCCACTAATCAGAACATTTTCCGAAGTTGATCCAAAGCTATATTTTTTTTTCGCAGAAGATTTATACATTTTCAAATTTGTATTTGTATTTTCGAAAAAGAAATTAATAATTACTGATAATTGATTGAAAATACATACTAAAAACATTACCTAAGATCTGCGACTGATAAAAAATTTGTTTAGGCAGTTCCAAACGCAAATGTCAACTAATTCTGGCTCAAATTAGTCGACAAAGTAAATAAACGATGCTATCAACAATTTTAAAAAGAAAACATGGCCTCAAATTTGTTTAAATTGTAAAATTGTCCATTTTATATTTTCCACGCGACCAATTAGCTATTTTCTTAGAACCGTCAAACGCTAATTAATTATTCGCAGTTCTCAGCATGAGGACGCATTTCACAAAGCAAATAATGACAAAATTCTCTCAAATTAAACCATTTTTAGAACTCATTTACTGGTTTATTTTTATGAAAACTCACGTCATTCGACGACAAAGCATATTACTCATTTCAAAGAATAATGTCAGAATTCACGACCATTTGCATTTTTCAATTCGCTGGGTGGTTTTCAGTAGAAATTACAATAACAATGACAGTGAAGTTATTTGTGGTTTTAATTTTTTTGAATTTTAATTTTTTTCGTAAACTCAAAAGAATTTGATTGGCAGTAGCTTTTTAAGCAAAAAAAGAGTAATAGGCAACGCTGGTCATAATATGCCATCTAGCTCTGAATGAAAAATGAAAGGGACGGCAATAGAGTATGAAGAGGACAGGGATACAAATCTGACTGGAAAGATCGTTTCATATCGTTTCATGTAAACATTTCACCCGATTTTTGGAAAAATCGTACTGGAAAAATCGGGTGGTGTAAATCCCGACTACATGACCCGATTTTTCCAGTTGGATTTTTGTTTTTTGCTGGCGGCGGGAATAGGAGGGAATTTGAAATGAGGGGAAAGTCAATGTATTACAACAACAACAAAATGATCGATGATTTTGTAAGCACTGGTATGGATACGAACTACAAATCTGCAAAATAATTTTCTTAACATCCGAACATATTCGTTCTTCACGTGTAAGCAAGCACAATTAATACAACCAATTCGGTGAACTAACTCTGGACTAAAGACCCAAATTATTCTATTAAAAGTGGGTAAATAATTTCAAAAATTGTGTGGAACAGTTTCGTTTGGATAAACTCATCCTAAAAAAGTCAAAGTTTTGGTGAGTTACTTCATTTTTTTCCAATTGGGAACATTTTATCTGTAGAGTTTTCTATAAAATATCTCAACGAATCAGATATACCCAAAATGTTTAAATTTTGTAAAGCTGCACTTATGTATCGAAGCAGAATCTTAAGCGAAAATTTTTGATTTGTATTTTGTATTTTTAAACGAAATTGATTTGTTACATATTTATAAATGTTCGTATTTTTCATAAAAGTTGTCAATGAGGCAGACGGCAAAGCCATGCTTTAATGATTGTAAATAATGTAAAACCTACCATTTATAGAGCAATAAAATTTAATCTAAATCTAAAATCTATAATAGGCAAGCATAAGCTAGTGTCAAAAGCCAACGATAATTTGCTTATGCTAGCAAAATTACCTCCTTTGGTCATAATTGACTTATTCGTACATAAGAAAAACTTCTAAAAAAAAATCACCACCTCCTTCTTCCACACTTTCACATGCCAACATTCTGTTTTGTTCCGCATTTTTAAATACATGTAATAATAGGTATGTTCCTTTACTTTGAATTTCTGTGATTTTCTGTGCATTTCTGCGCATTTCAGTCCAAAGTTGTGTCAAAGTTCATATAAAAAAAATATTTTGACACAAGTTTGGACTAAAAATCACAGAAACCCAAAGTAAAGGATCAGACCTAATGTGATCTGACAACAATTCAACAAAAATATTACACATACATGCTTAAATTCTTAAAATGATTCTAACAGCTGTATATTAGGTTTGTTTGGTATCTTTTTCAAAAAAAAAATGCTTAAAAATTGTCAAATTTTGAAAAGAGGGGACAATTCTATCAGAGACGGGGAAATTTGAAAAAAGTTAACAAACGCGTTGAACCAAGAACTGCATCACTTTTTGTTAGAAATGTCATTTTTGTGGACAAACGGTGGCGTTGCCACTTTGCCATGATTTCAATAGATCTAATACACTTTTTTCGTAAAAAAAATCTACTGCTTTTATATCGAGTCTACTGCACTTTTATTTTTCGGAAAACTAAATTATCTTTCATCAAAATTCAGTCTTCTAATAAAATAATAATTTCCTCTAGGTTCAAGGAATACAAAATATAATGAGGGTATTCATACAACAGCGTAAAGCCGTAAACGTGTAAAGTTTAAAACTTCGTAGTTCTGTCAGAATTGTTTGAAAAATCTGACAGATTTACGAAGTTTAAAAATTTACTATGTTTACAACGACTTTACGCTGTTGCATGAATACCCTTAATATATATTAATATTAAACGAAAATAAAATAAAATAAAAACAAAAAAATAAAAGGTACAACGGATAAAATAATATGAAAAATAAAATAAGTTAAAATACCTTCATGGCAGCCCTAACAACTCAAACACTAATTTTAAAACAAATAATCGTAAAACAAAAACTTCCTCACTGAAATTACTCAGATAAAAATATACAATTAGAAACAGAAGTGCTTTTGTGAAGTTAAGTAAGCTAATGCGATTAACTTAATACTTTGCTTAACTTTTCATGATGAATACAATTATAATTCTGACAGTTTTCTTCATTGGAATGATTCTACATGTGGTGAGTTTTGAATTCTTTGACTATTTTGAAAATAAATCAATAGTAATAAAACAAGTAAATTTTAAGGCAGAAACAGGTAAATTCGATCCTCCTCCATTTTGGGTTTCTGATCGCAGATTTGGGTGAAGCACACATGACCTCTACGAATGGGCTCAATCCCCATTTCTATAGGCCTTACAAAATTGCCAAGGTATTGTTAGAAATAATTTCAGAATAATTTAAAGAAACCAAAAATAAAAAAGAAACTCAAAGTTATGTACGTTTTATTTTCTTTTAAATTTTTAGAATTCAAGGGGAAAATTAACTGATAATCGCCTTGAAAAAATTAGATGTTACAACAGCTGTAGATTGAACTTGAAATAATATTGAATTACTTATAGTATTCCGTTCGGTTGGAAGATTTATATCTATACAAACATTTGAAGCCCGAACTCTAGAAACACTTTGATGAAATTTATACCTTCAGTTTTTATCGTACGATACAACAAAGGCTTAACAAAGAAGACAAAGAAGAGAAAAGGTGTGACGAATAGACAGAATCAGAAAGTATATTTTACACTTTGTCATACGATAATAAACTGAAAGTGTAAATTCCCCTTGGCAAGCCAAGCATTTTGAGTTCGTTCTTCAACACGATTTTATAAATTCACTTTCTTGTTTACTGACAACATCGTTTGAACTTTGAATGATTATACTGTTTCGTATAACACACAGAAACACGAATCGGCTGGACGACAATGTTCTCACGGACGAAATCACGCAATAATGGAATATTATACAAAACCATCTTTGAAATTGCAAAATTTCGGGGAGATTACGATAACTTTGGAGCCATGAAATGATGACGGTTTTTTGTAGAACAGTTTACTACAAGCATTTTTTATTATGGCAGGTGGGTCGATCTCCGCCCATTTGGGCATGAGGGGCAGTTTCATAAAAAAGTATAAAAATGGAAAAAAAATATTTAAAAATAACCCCGAATCCCATAATAGCTGCGTTTTTTGTTTGTCCATATGGAGTTTGGTGAAAAAAACGACATCGGGACATTTCAACATTTGCCTTGGTCTGCCATTTTGTTTTGAACTATCTTACCAACAAACATTTAACATTTCTATACAAATTATCGATAGCACAACGACAATGGTAGTCTGGCAATACCGTTTTTATCGGGACAAAAGCTAACTCCAGTTAATTATCTGGACTTAGCTAACTCTATATGGACATAGTTGTTGTTGTATTTAACATATAATCAACATTTGCCTTGGTCTGCCATTTTGTTTTGAACTATCTTACCAACAAACATTTGACATTTCTATACAAATTATCGATAACACAACGACAATGGTAGTCTGGCAATACCGTTTTTATCGGGACAAAAGTTAACTCCAGTTAATTATCTGGACTTAGCTAACTCTATATGGGCATAGTTGTTGTTGTATCTAACATGTAAATTGTTTTGCTTTGTTGTCATTTTTTTCACACAATTTTATTTGGATATGCAAAAAAACACAGCTGTTATCTAGTTATCCCAAAAATAACTTGAGTTGTAGTTGCATCAGCGGTCGTCAGCTGTTTTTTAACATGGGATTACAACAACACAAAGCTATCCGGATAACTGAGAATTAAGGTCTGGTCAAACAGAACGCGATCCGGCGATCTTTGTGAGAAATTACAAACAAAATTTGATGGCCGCGATCTTTTTTACCCGGAGGCCACACGAGCGAGTACTCGCTAGCGAGTTGGGTGCATACATTAACTGTCAAATCACTCGCCACTCTACTCGCTTCTCGACTGGCTTTGAAAAAGGCTAGCCAGTTGGGTAGCGAGTAGGAAAAGTTTCGATGTATTATTAAATTGCTAGCGATTACTCGCTCGTGTGGCCTCAGGGCTATATATTTATATAAGTAGTAGGCTAAGATCTTACAGTGGAATCATATGTCAAACAAAATAGACGTCAAACAAAATTATGTCACTAGTACACTATTGTATAGTAGGCTTTCCCAACCAACGCGATACATTCGGAATGACAACGAAGCTTTTACGGGTCAAAATAATCTCACAAAGCGGTAAATGAGACCAACGACCCTTGTTCGGTGCGAAGTTAGCAAAAACTTTAACCAAAGTGAAAGTTTCATTGTCGCTTCAAATTTTTTGCGTAGGTTTGGGAGAGCCTTAATTTTGAAATTAACAATCGTATTTTGGCGTTAGGACACAACTCACAAGATGATTTCTTGTAATTTTGTTGCGACTCGGTAATATTTTCGGTGTTCTAGGACAATCCTATATTTTGAATTTCGCACATTTTCGTCTAAAGTTCTGTCAAAATTTATATAAAAAAATTTACAGAAGTTTGGACTAAAAATCACAGAAATTCATAAAGGGTATTCATGCAAAAGCGTAAAGTCGTCGTAAACGTAGTAAAGATTTAAACTTCGTATATCTGTCTAATTTCCCATACAAATTGTGACAAAATTACGAAGTTTTAAACTTTACAACGTTTACGACGGTTGTACGCTGTTGTATGAATACCCTTAATGTAAAAGATCAGACCTAATGTCAGTAAGATAACTCTTGGTAAACAACAACAAACCCAAAAGTGTCGATAAATAAGTCAGTATAAAAGTGAATATAAAGGCTAAAGGTTTGGGAGAGCCTTAAAGACTCTCCCAAAGCAACGCAAAAAATTCGCTGACGATGACGAATCATTCACAATAATAGAAAATATGAAAACTTTCTTTGCGAATGATTTGCTATGATTTTGCGCTAGTTTGGGAGAGCCTTAAAAGTTGAGATAATAGGTGTGTTTTTTTCGTTCCCTGAATGGGTTTGGACGAAAAAAATGACGTCGGGGCTAAGCAATTTACATGTTAAAAGCAACAGGCAACACTCAAAAACACTTTGTATCCCTTTTTTGCTCTTCTGACACTTTGATTGTTTTAATGAGAAATAAAATGAATAAAAAATGTAGTGTCATACGGGCTTAAGGGGTGCTTAACAAATAGTTAGCCTTAGGGCCAGTTTGTTCACGGTGGGTTAAATCTGCAATTATATTATCACTGATTTTTGTTAAATCTATTGTCCATAACTACTACTGATAATCAAATAATGTTTTTTCACTCAATTTTCAGTGCGATTCATGGTGTTTCCAATCGCATCTTTCCATTTTCCAGTCCATCCTTCAAATCGATTGTCAGACGTAGTCTGTCACTTACTTAGTTTAGTGTGAGTGAGTTTCCAAAAGAAACACTTTTTGTGTACAAAAACACGTCAATATAATTTTGTGTTTAGAATATACCTACGCCTTGGGAGTTGGGAGTGCCATTACCAATTATGAGCAAACGAAATTCAAGAAAATCTTGGATAAAATCCATTGATCTCTATATATAACTGGATAGTGTATTCCATAGAAAGTATAACAGTTTTTTTTGACTCCAATTGAAGATGACATTTGTTAAGGCCTAACTACATTCATTTCACTTTTGTACAAAAGTGCAAAAGTGAAAAATACAAATATATGTTAGCGACACCTTCCTGTGAAAAAAGATATGAAATTTGAGTTGAGCTGAATGCATTCAACCACGGAATAGGCTAGTTCAGCAACTATTATCGATGTGAGGGACATCTATGGGTCAGTTTCTTAACTGTTTATTTAGATGTATTTGTGTTTCACTTTTCTGCAAAAGTTAAAGTTAGGAACGCTCTAACTTTTACTTTTTTACTTGAGATAAAGGATAGGATTGAGTAGTTTATTGAAAAAAGACAAAACATTTTTTCCATTGATTTTTTCGCTTTTGTACAAAAGTGAATTGAATGTAGTTAGGCCTTTAGGTATTCTCACTTTTTGACGTCTGTTGAGCACAAAAAATAAGTAATTTGAAGAAAGATTTTTATTAGTAAGTTTAATTTGTTTTTTTTTTTAAGTTTTGTCGGAATCTGAACGAAACTCCAATGCAGCTCTTCAAATTCTCGAGAACTGGGGTTTGTCGAAATATCTATCGTGCCCCAGGAGGTGGTCGATCGTCAGTTCGAGGAGCAACTTACATTCCTTCGCCAGGAAAAAGTTTTGTGGAGTGTCAATATTCCCCTAAAGAACTTAATGATTTACGGCATCAATTCGTACCACGATGCCAGCCAAAAACGGCAACTATTTAGCGGCATTTGTGGCCTCCATAAACACCAAGTTCACTCGCTGCTACAGTAAATCCGTCCAAAAACATTTTTTTGTATTTCTGAGATCTTAAGCATAGTACGCAGCTGAAGTGAAACGAAAATTCTCATACAGAAATTGACACAACGAAATAGTAAACGAAAAATTTCGTAGTGATTTTTGTGAAGGGCCCTGGAGACGCTCGAACATGGTGCGATTGAACATAGTTCGACTAAGCTCCGCAGACACTGAAACCAAGCAGAAACCAAACTACTCGAACTTCATGGTTCTTACGACTAATATGTCATTCACAATATTCACTGTCACATTTATTTTATTTTTATTCAGGTTATTTGACATTTTTCTTTTAATTTTTAATATTGAGCTCAAAATTAAACCGAAATGTTCGAGTAAACATACGAAACCGGTCCGCAAACAGTCGAATCTGGTACGACAAACGGTTCGCCCCGCCCTCGAACATCGAAAAATATCAAACTCCTTTTGATTTTGGTGAGACCAAATTTTTGTTTAGTGACACCAAATAATTGGTACTCGAACCAGCCCGCATACAAGTAAAATCAACTCGAACATAGTACTCGAACCATGTTCACTCGCACAGTGTTCGAGCGTCTCCAGGGCCCTTTATGTAGTACGCAGTTCGACAGTGAAATGTCAATAAAACAGAGAATCCTAGCAGATACTCGAACCAAGTCTCCACTTATTTTTCGTACACAATTAATTGTTCGGAACATTATTTCAGACGAAAATTTGACAGTTTGTTATATTTTGCTGTTGAATTTTATTTAAAAATGAAAATGGAAGAAAATACCGTCGAAACGAACTGCAGAACACAATTATTTGGAACCCTTAGCACCACAACAGACGACACCAAAACAAAAAAAAACAAGAATTCACATCAGACGAGAAAAAAATTGACTTAAGATTTTAAACTGTTTTATTTTTGTATTTATTTTGACATCTTTCTGGTAAAACTCTCCATATTTTGTTCACAATCACTTCGTTTCTGATTTCGTTCTCGATTTGGAGACCTCAGAAAATTTTAGTTTCACTTCAGCTGCGTACTAGGCTTTAGAAGTCTCCACTTCCCAAAGCTACGAATTTCTACAAATTTTATTTTTTTCATCATGAGCTTTGACAGAACTTTGGGCTAAATTCGTAGAAATTCGTAGTTTTGGGAGGTACGCGAACAGACATATTTTCTCAGCAAAAACTTATTTAATTCTTGACATTAAGGGTATTCATACAACAGCGTAAAGTCGTCGTAAACATTGTAAACTTTTAAACTTCGTAATTCTGTCACAATTTGTATGGAAAATTTGACAGATTTACGAAGTTTAAAACTTTACGATGTTTACGACGAGTTTACGCTGTTGAATGAATACCCTTATTGATATTCCACCATATAATTAAAGGGTTGATTCAATAAGTGGAACAGTTGATTTAGCTATGTATACCTTTAGAGTTATGTCGGGTCGACCAATACTGAAATAGACAACTTCACTGTTGGGCAAAAATCTCACAGTACGTCCTCCGTATTCGTAGATTTGTTTAATATCAGCTGGTCCACTAAAATGAAATAAAACATTGCCTAGCATCTAACGATATCTAGAACAAAAATAAGACAGACTAACCATGCCCTACGAAGGTCCCAGGTGATGACATCTCCCCCAGCCACTGCCGTCATAAAAAAACGATTGTGTAACGAACAGTCAGCACTCATTAGAGGAACTTTCGGTGACTCCAAGGACATTATGTCTTGTTGAGAGCGGACGTTGTACAAATGTATTATTCCTTTCTTTTCGGCCGCCAGCACCTTGCCAGGTTCGTCTGGATGTCTGGATGCCAGCGCACTGACATACCAGCCTAAGACAGGCAGAAGGTTGTAACAGTTTCAAAGCTGTGACCTGAACTCCAAATCTTACACGAATGATCGTCACTAACGGAGGCAAGGAACTCTTCGTCATGCTCCCTGGCCACATCGTTGACGTAATTCGTGTGTCCTTTAAGAATGAATTTGTAAAAAGCCATACATTTGCTCGGAAAAGCTTACCACATGAGATGAAAGAACTAAAACAAACCGCATTGACATAGGGTAGAGCGGGGCTAGTTGGACCACGGGGCAAGTTGGACCACGTGAATAACTCAGAAACCACAAGAGCTAAATGAAGACGATCATACACGAATGAAGCATTGTTACTTAATCCTACGTGCTAAACTGGTTTAAGGTGGATTTCTTCTGCCAAAGGAGAACCACACGCTAATATGTGTTTTTTGGGTACAAAAGTAAAAAAAACGAAATAGTTTCTTTTTGTGTTATCGTGATGAAAACATGGGATTTTTTTAACAAAGTATACTAATTTTGTGAGTTCTGTTATTGAATATTTGCATTCCATTTTTGAAATTGAAGAATTCTAAGTGTTGTTTGCAAAGTGAGGGAATATATTCATCAAGCTAGGTGTGGGGTAAGTTGGACCAGGCGGACCAACTTGCCCCGCTAAATTAAAAATAAATGTTTTATATTGGAAAATAGTATGAACATTTTTGAACAGATAAAGTTCCAAAGAGGAAGAAGAATGTTATGGCTGTATGTTATTATCGATGTGTATGGAAGCATATTCTGAGACTTAACCCGACGAGGAGTGGGTGCAATGCCATTCTTGCTGAAATTAGGCCCATACAAGATTCTCTTTTACTGTTCATGGTGCCATGGGGTCATTTACGTTATCTTTTGTTGTGCTTTGAATTATGTTATAGTTTTGGATCAAATTAAGTTCAAACTAACAGTGCTTTTGTCCTTAATAAAGCTCCTTTTTCCACTTTTTAGGCTTTGGTCCAACTTACCCCACCAACTGGTCCAACTGGCCCCGCTAGTGGGGCAAGTTGGACCACTTGGACTTTGTGCACTTAAAGTAATCTTATTCTTCTGTTATAAAATATTTTAAATCTTATCAAATTTATTTAAGAAGCCGAAGTTACATTCTTTCCATTAAATCCATTTTCATTGTTATGTAAGGAATAGGTAAAAAGTTATGAGACTTCAAGTAAAAAGTGGTCCAACTAGCCCCGCTCTACCCTACTTTATTTCAAGTGCAATTTTATCATAACTATCAAATATATCTCGTTTTTCAATTTAGTTTTTACAAAAAAATATGAAATGCAAAATCAATACATTGAAAATGACAGATGGCAATTTATAGAATACCACGACGAAGTACGATGTAGCGATATTTTAATGGAAGAGTAATGTAATGTAATGCTCTAGAGAGAGATTTAGATTTATTAATTTCTTCAAAATTTTAAATCAAATTATATTTACAATAGTTTGTACATAAATCATTAGTGCATGGCTTTGCCGTCTGCCTGATTGACAACATAAGATATAATTTAAGTATAAATACAATTTTGAATAAGTTTTAGTTTTAAATGTTAATATGATTTCTAATAGTTTTTATATTTTAAATTTTTATTTTGGTTTTTTCGTAGTTAAAAGTTTTCTGATATAATTTTTTCTCGATAAGAAAGAGCAATCCTACAGAATTCGAACAGTTTTTTTACATTAACTTCATTGAGAAGTTGTCTTACTTGATTGTTTGATAAAAAATCATCACCCAGGATATTTCTTCTTGTCTCCCGTAGGATCGGACACCTTCCAGTAAAGTGATACACATCTTCACGTTCTCCTAAATTGCACATACTACATAAAATAGGCAGATCCTCCCGGTGTGGTATGAAATTAAGCCTTAGAAGTTCCCCTCTTAGGCGGAACATCATAGAGATCTCTTCTGTCGTGAAACTGTCACTAAAATAGTTGCAAGTAAGTAGATTGTGGTCCAGTTGGCTGTATACGGTTCTATACATCGAATCCGCAGCTTGCTGCTCATATCGCTCTCTGGCATGCTCATCTACATGTGTAATGAGTTGATACAGAATTGTTTTCCAGGATCCTATTTCTCTCACATCAAGATTTAGCTCAAAATCGTTTTGGCGTGCTAATTCCATCCAGTCTTTATACCAGCTAGTTTTCTTTTGAATAACCTGCAGCGCTACTTTTTTTGGCAATCGATGGTTAGACATGTTAAGAACTTTTATGATGTAATCAATTTGAAGCTTTAACGTTTTGACAAAAAGTGGCGATAGTCCGGTTTCCAGCATAACCATATAATTCGGTGAGTTGGGTGGAAGATGAAAGGTCCTTTTAATGTAGAATCTAAGAAGCTTCTCTACTGTCTCATATTCCTTGCCTCCCCAGACCTGTGCTCCATAGAACAGTACTGCTTCAGCAACTGCCTCAAAAACCTTGTATTTACTGCTATGGGCCACGAACTAATTGTTTAAGCAATTAGCCCATGTCATGTTAATGGCTGTTTTAGCGTGTGAGAGCTTTTCTTGAAGATGTTTTTCCATACTTAGGTTTTTGGTGAAAAGGATTCCAAGATATTTATATTCCTTGACTACCTCAATGGTTTCACCATTGAAGTGCCATTTTTCGGTAGCACAGTTTCTCCCTCCTCCTTTTTTGAATATCAATGCTTTAGATTTGCTAAGATTTACGCTCAGCTTCCACATATTACAATACTCATATAGCCTATTTATCATCAGCTGTAAGGACTCGGGTGTATATGCCAATATAACTATATCATCAGCAAAAAGTAATGCTTTTATATGGACACCTCCGTAATGTATACCTCCGGGCAAACTTTCTACTAAGTCTTCTATGAACAATGCAAATAAGCTGGGGCTAAGAGCACATCCTTGCCTGACTCCCGTCTGAGTTAAGAACCATTCTGAAACTTCTCTGCCATCCCATACTGCTGCTCTAGTGTCTGCGTAGAGTCCTTGTACTAATCTTCCAAATTTAAGTGACATGCCCAGTCCAAAAAGCTTGTACATAAGTGCACCACGATCTACTGTATCGAATGCAGCTTTTAAATCTACAAAGAAGACATACAGCTTTTTATTCTGGGAAAGAACCCAAGGGGCACGAGTGAAATTCAGGATACTGATGTCAATGACGACAGCAGATAATATCATTATAAATTAATTTTTGACACGAAATAATCATTTTTGTTCCAGAACTAATGATTGTGAATAGTGTAAATTTAAGCCTAATTAGCCATGTTTTTAAGCGCATTTCTATCTTCGCTTGAAAAAAGCGAAGATAAAAATGCACTTAAAGGAAAGGCTTTTATCTGCTGGGGTGCCCAAAGGAAGCAAGATAAAAAATGATTGAGATGCTTCCGTCATTTTGCCGGGATATATGAAAGTATACAGAAATTTAAAATCGTTAAATTAGTGAAAAACCTTACTAAACTAAATAAAAAGGTGAAATTAATGTAAATATAGTGAATAGGTATGTTACATGCAATACTTTGTTTGAAAAATATATATAATAGAACATACAATGCTGCATTAAATCCTGTAAACACGCCTATAATACGGTGTAAACATTTTTCATTTCACAGGTAAGTTTTGTCTCATATTTTTCATAAAGTTATGCGACGTGATGGTTTTTAGGTAAATGAATTATCGTAGAATACTTTTAAACTATTGAACACTTCTTGGCGAAGATACAAAACCGACAAGATAGAAAGGGGCAGCAGCAGAAAGACATCTAAAAATATTTAATTTAAAACGTTGAAAAAACTTTGCATTATGGTTGCTAAATGCATTTGAACGCCTTGCCATCACCAACAAAAACTAATTCGTCCCTGTGCAAAAATTTTTCATCAATCTCTATTTGTTTTTTTTTTTCCTTACTGCCTCACTCACCCTCGTTCTTTTTCTTTGCCTACAATGATCCTAATGAAACTGTGAAGAAACTAACATAAGGTCTGATCCTTTACTTTGGGTTTCTGTGATTTTTAGTCCAAACTTGTGTCAAAATATTTTTTTTATATGAACTTTGACACGACTTTGGACTGAAATGCGCAGAAATGCACAGAAATTCAAAGTAAAGGAACAGACCTATAAAGTTTAGTTCTAAAGAAGTTTCAGAAACTTCTTTGAAACATTTACGAAGACAACATTAATAGAGCGTTCTTTTTCTTAACAAATCTAAGCTATTTTTAATTTGTCATTCAAAAAACCTGTTGTTCACTTAAAATATGTTTTCTTTGTTATTAAGAGTTGTGTATCTGCATTATTTGTGTCGTTGCAAATGATTCGCTATGATTTCGAGTTGGTTTAGGAAAAAGTTAAGTACTCAAATATTCATACAATTAGTACTTAAATATACATATAATTAACAAATCAAATTCCCCTTATCAATATTTTTGTAAGAAATTGAATCATTAAGCCTACTAATACCTCTCTTTTTCATTTAAGGAGGGGCAAAATTCCCATTATAATAACATTTGTCCAAGTCGGACTATTTATGGATAAAAATATAAATTTGAATAAAAAATATCAAAAATGAAAATCGACAATAGAAAATACTAAATTGAAAATAACTACATACATAAATAAAAATTCCAAATAAATTCCGAATCCAATAAAACAAAACAATAAAATTTTGGAATAAATGAACGATGAACGTTAACAAAAGTTCGATTTAATGAAGAAAAAGAACGCACCTCCTTTGAAACAACATGCTTTCCCTCAGTGACTGTTCAATAACAACGAAAGTGACAGACACAGTTGTCATACTAGAGTTGCATACAAGTCCTTCAATAACTCCAGAAATCGAAAACAGTTTTGTGACCGTCTGCATGTATTTCTTGTTGCATTTAGGTTTGTTTCTGCCATTTTGTTTTCAAGCCAAACAAACAAATATTTTTTTAACATGAACCTACATTAGGGTGTCATCAATTTTCCAAAATAATGTATTAAAGGTTAAATAAAATTTAGTGACCAAAAAAAAATTTGACCAAACAAATTATTTCTCATCATTGAATTAAAAGTCATAATATTATTAATTAAATAATTAAAAGTCATAATATTTTATATAAAATTATTGTTTATAAGTTTTTGAGTGGGGGCTTTTAAAGGATTAAAGAACAAATAGAAACAAAAAAATGAATAGCTGCAGTAATTACAAAAATAAAATGTGAAAACAGCAATACCTATACAAATATAAATTTGTAAGGGTTATTGACAAATCGCACACAATTTTTTGTCAAAATATTTTTTTAGGACATTCATATTTTACTAAGGAGCTGTCTGTCATTAAAAATATATGTTGGGAAATAGACACCCTAATATATGGTAGTTATTTTTGAAAAATCTGACAGCAAGTTACAATGTAGTTGCATTTAGGATTTTATTTAATATTTCTGTCACTTTTTCACTTTGTTACAAAAGTGTTGTATATTAGTTTTACTGAATCATAATGATAAGACACTTTAGAGTTACTTTGAAGTAGCAAAAGATCAAAGTCGCAAAACAGTTTCGATTTTGTTTTTGAGAACGGCTAATTAAAATTAGGTTACATTGAAACACAATGGATAACTACTCAGTTACTATTAAGCCACGCCTATTTATTTTTAGTCCCACTTAATAAGAACAGTGACCTGAATATAACAAAGTTGGAACTCAAATAAATTAAAATACAATGAGAGCATTCAACAACTCTACAAAAACTTCCGAGTTATTCTTGTGAAACCAGATTTTTGAATTTCTTGTTGCAAAATTCAAATCTGTGCCCCTTGGGAAATGAATCTGCAATGTTTCTAAGCACAAATACATGATCTACAGTCGAATATCCAGTTCTGAAACCTGCTTGGTGTTCCTTCAACAGATTATTGCATTCTATTCACTCTCTTAAACGCGTTTGCAGTATTGCCGTAAAAAATTTGTAGGAAGAGTTCAGAAATGATATTCCACGGTAGTTTGCTGGGTCTTTTGTGCAGCCTTTTTTGTAAATTGGGAATATTAATGCATCTTTAAACTGCTGGGGTATGGCTCCATACTCAAAAATTATGTTATATAAGCTCGTGAGAGTTTTACATAAATTGCTTGTTCCATATTTGAAAAATTCGGGTGATATTCGGTCTACCCCTGCTGCTTTTCCATCTTCGAGGTTTTTTATTGACATTGTTACTTCCGTTTCAGTTATCGGGGCATCCAAGATTTCATTCCATAGTCCAGGTGTGTTATAGTGCCATACAATTCCATTAGCTTCCAAGGGACTTAAAAGGTTTTGGAAGTGCGTCTTCAAAATACTTGCGCTTAAATCATTGTTAACAACATATCTTCCACCATTTAATTTACGAGCTAAACTCCAAAACTCTGATGAGCTTCTAGCCTGGGACAACTTCCTAGCTTCTGCTTCCTTAAATATCTTCTTTTTATCTCTACAAAGACTTTTAAATTTCGCATTTGCCTTAATATACAGGTCTCTAGTATATCCCTCGTTGAATTTCCGAAATGCATTTAGCCACGCGTACGATATCTTTCTCGCCTTCATGCATTCATTATCAAACCATGGTTCTTTTAATGTCGTTTTCTTCGTTGATTGGCTCCCGACCGGATATGATTGCTTGATTGCTTGTTCCACCTGGTTTAGATCTGTGATCTCATTACCTTCAAGAAGGACATCAAGATTTCGTCTATATATGTCTGCTTTTGAGTTTTTCCAGATCATTTCAGGCAAAAGCATCATCTCCACATTTTCGGCACTTTCCCGTTCGGTTTCATTAAGAGTAACTACTATTGGCATATGGTCAGAATACTGAACTTGTAGCACCTCGAAATCGGATACATAATTACTCCATTCTCCTGAGAAAAAGCTGTAGTCAATAACGGATGCACCTTGCCTTCCCACAAACGTATATTCACCATCTCGATCACTGCCACTGGTTCCATTTTGTAAATGTAATCCAAATGAATTACAGAATTCCATTAGCTTCATACCTCTCGCATTAATTGTTTTATCTTTTGATTTCCGGCTTGTACCCGCTATTTCATTTTCCGATCCGCTAACTTCACCTACTCTTGCATTTAAATCGCCAACTAATAGAGTGTTATTAAAATCACCGCATAAAAATACTTCTCTGAGATTATCAAAATCTCTATCCCAATGGTTGCAGTTAAGATATGTTGGTAGTATATGCAACTTTTTCGTTTCGAATTCCATGCTAACATACGTCGTATCACCATGCTCTATGAAATGGAGGGCTCACAGCTGTACCGAACCAAGTCAAAACAAGAAAATTAAAAGATAATAAGTGGTTTATTAAATAAACTGCCATCAATTAATGATTATTTTACTCGTAAAAAGGAAAAGTCTAAAGTTTATTCTCTAAATTAAATTATAAGGGTATTCATTCAACAGCGTAAAGTCGTCGTAAACATTAAGGGTATTCATACAACAGCGTAAAGTCGTCGTAAACGTTGTAAACTTTTAAACTTCGTAATTTTGTCACAATTTGTATGGGAAATTTGACAGATTTACGAAGTTTAAAACTTTACGATGTTTACGACGAGTTTACGCTATTGAATGAATACCCTTATTGTAAACTTTTAAACTTCGTAATTCTGTCACAATTTGTATGGGAAATTTGACAGATTTACGAAGTTTACAACTTTACGATGATTACAACGAGTTTACGCTGTTGCATGAATACCCTTTATAATTATAATTCTCTTATTTAAAAATGAAAAACTTGAGTTGAAAAATGTCCACAAAAATCTACAAAAACAAAAAACAAAATATGACTTGGTTCGGTACAGCTCTGAGCCCTCCAAATGTGCTTGTTTTTTTAAATGACAGTTTAAAAATAAAAATGCGAATTCAGATTATATTTAACGAAAATCACTCCGCCATCTTTCGGAATAAAATATTCAAAGACAATTTCATTATCTACGAACGCATCCCTCATCCGACCTTTCGTCAAATAGAACACATGTATCGGTCTGTCAAAAAATTCTGTCACACTACAAAGTTCAGTTCATCTCTTTCATTCGCGAAAAGTCATTCAATAACGGCACACAGTCTCCTCTCGTTTTGCGTTTTCGTTTCTTTTGATCGTGAATCCTCGTGAAGAAAAACCGCTGTTACATTTTCCATTAAATTTCGTGATATTTTAATCCAATTTTACACAAAAATCTAATAAAATGGTAAGTATTTATATAAATTAATGAAATTCAATCGTTACGTGTGTGAAAATCGACTAAACTCGATGTAAAAAAACATGTGAACCATGTTTCATAGTGAGTCAGTTTTGATGAGTGACGAGTGGGTGGGTTTGGTCTTTTGAAGATACTTTCATCAAATAAAAGAAAATTTATAGTAAAATGATGGGAAACAAACAAAATTAAAATAAAAGTCCATTAAAATATATTCAAAATTATAGGGAAATTATTTTTTCTTTCGGACAAATTTGTTTGCAAACCTAACCTCAAAATTACCGCAACTGCGTGTGGAACCTTCTCGTCGGCCTTGGTGGTGTCCATTGTTGCCTCACAGGAAAACGAACACATTCCATGCTGTCACCTCCCTCTCGGTTGATTACTCATGCCGGTTTTTTGTTTGCATGAAGATTCCGTCGAATTTTTTTGGGAGTTCAAAACATAAACCTTCGCTGCAGCCAGATCTATTAACCAGCTGTTGCTATTTAAAATTTTATGGCCATTTTCTTCTGTGTAAGCAAGAAATATCTGTCACAACTGTCGTCCATGGTTTTTTTTCGGATAAAGGTAAAGTTGCTTATCCCTCTAAAGATTGTGAGGTTGGTCATGTATGCCAGGACAGATACCAACGGCAGACAATAAAAGCAGAGATTTTATCGTATGCCCAAGAAAAGTTTTATTCAATGCTTAAGGTGATGATTGTTGAGTAGATGAAGATACATGCTTCCGTTGGGAGAGTTTATAAAGCTTAAACCTTTTGTCTCGATTTTGGATTCGTTGACTCTAAAATCAGGTATTGATTTTCATCCGGTCGACATAGCCTAGGACAACCTGGAGCATTAAATATGCTTCTCTTTACTTATGTCGCCAAAGGTGAAGCACATGTTATGATTCGTCTTCGGTAGGCGGAGAATAACTAGTCACCAGCACAATGTGGGAGGTTTTTCTTGTGAATTTTCATGCAGTTACCACTGAAACTTAGAACGCACAAGTGCACCTTTTAGGCTTTATGTTAAAAGCGATCTGATTTCACATCAGAAAATGTATATCAATCTCATTTCTTTTCTTTATTTCACTTTTCTCTTCCTTCTAGCAACCACAAATTGTTCTATTGAAAGAAGGTACCGACACTTCGCAGGGCAAACCCCAATTGATTTCGAACATCAATGCCTGCCAGTCGATTGTCGATGCCGTCCGAACCACACTCGGACCCCGTGGCATGGACAAACTCATCGTAAATGGTAACGGCAAAGCCACAATTTCAAACGATGGAGCAACAATCATGAAATTATTGGATATCATCCATCCAGCGGCTAAAACTTTGGTTGACATAGCAAAGTCACAGGATGCTGAGGTGAGTTTTGAAAGCGCTTCTCACTTATTTTCATTTCTAAAAGACATTGTCCACCATTTTCTTAGGTTGGTGACGGCACCACCAGTGTTGTTCTACTCGCCGGCGAGTTTTTGAAACAAATCAAACCCTTCGTCGAAGAGGGTGTGCATCCGCGCATTATTATCAAAGCCATGCGAAAGGCTTTGACCCTGTGTATCGAAAAAATCAACCAAATGGCCGTGCGCATAGAGAAGCAATCAAAAGAGGAGCAACGTGCTTTGCTGCAGAAATGCGCTGCAACAGCAATGAGCTCCAAGCTCATCCATCAACAGAAGGACTTCTTCTCGAAGATGGTTGTAGACGCTGTTCTTGCACTGGACGAACTTCTGCCACTGAACATGATCGGTGTAAAGAAAGTGACAGGCGGGTCGTTGGAGGAGTCACAAATCATTGCGGGCGTGGCCTTCAAGAAGACCTTCTCCTATGCCGGTTTTGAAATGCAACCGAAATCCTACAAGAGTTGTAAAATTGCCTTGTTGAACATCGAATTAGAATTAAAGGCTGAGCGTGACAATGCCGAGATTCGTGTGGACAACGTGAAGGAATACCAAAAAGTCGTCGATGCAGAATGGCAGATTTTGTACAACAAGCTGCAAAAGATCGCCGACTCGGGTGCGAATGTTGTGTTGTCTAAGTTGCCAATTGGTGATGTTGCCACTCAGTGGTTTGCCGATCGTGACATGTTCTGTGCCGGTCGCGTTTCCGAGGAAGATCTCAAGCGTACGCTTAAAGCTTGTGGTGGTGCTGTTATGACCACAGCTAATGATATCGGTCCAAAAGTTTTGGGTCATTGTGATACCTTCTTGGAGAAACAGATTGGAGGAGAGAGATTCAACATTTTTGAGGGTTTGTTTTGGATCTTTTATTTATTTTAAAATATTTCTATTTTTGTTTGTTTCTTTAAGGATGCATCAACGCTAAGACATGCACTCTCATCTTGCGCGGTGGTTCAGAACAGTTCCTCGAAGAGACGGAACGTTCTCTTCATGATGCTATTATGATCGTTCGTAGGACAATTCAGAATGATTCAGTTGTTGCTGGTGAGTGATTTTTTATTTTTTTCTTAATTTATTTTACTTTATTTTATTTTAAATTTAATGAAAACTTTAACTTTATTATTAAGGATTGTTTTGAATGTCATATCAAAAAGCCTTTAATCACAGATACTATAGTTCCATAGATATCGCACGCAGAGGAAAAAAAATGACAGTTTTTCAACCGACTGGGACGTACCTCTAAGTCCCAGTTTGATCGAACTCGAGTGAATAATACTTAAACTTGTTGTTACCCTAATTGTGTTTGAGTATCAAGTTGCTTGCTGTGTTCTCTTTTTTTTTTCTTGTGTGTGTTTGTTCCTGTTTTTAGTTTATTCTGGTTGAGTATTTAAATTTAGGTACCTAAGTTTTTATGTGTATGTATGTATATTTTATATAGCATTGTGAAATGTGAACACTGTATCGCTGTATGTTTGAAATACTTCTTAATCAAGGTTGGCTACATTTTGTCTGGATAAGAGAAAGGCATTTGAGAAGAAAAATGAACAGAATACATTTTAGTGTAGGTAAATATTTTTGCTGGTAGAAAAACACTTACGTAGGCGAGAGGGGTACAAAAAATAATTTTGAATTTTGAATTTTCTTATTCTCAAAAATGACGAAAAATTGTATTATTTGGAAATAATATGAAGGTTCAGCAAGGTTATTACCGAAACCCCTTTTTAATAATGTTAGGGTTAATTTAACAGGAGAGGTGGTAGGAACAATTAATAGAGTTTATAGAATTTTAATACAAGTGCGTATACAAGGGCATGCAATTAAGTTGAAATATATTTTTTGTGAAAGTAACAAATTAAAAAAATATATTTTTTGAAATGCTTAAATTTTTCTTTGACCAGTGGTTTTCTTACAAAAGAACTAAGAAAAATCGAGCGCTTTCACTTCCAAACTCTGATTGTATGGCTTAAATGGATATGATAAATAAATGTAGTGTACAGGTTTTTGTTTAATTTTTACTGTTGAAGGACGTAGGTACATACGTTGGAAAAGACTAAAGAAAATAGTTTCATTTCCTCGTTTAAAATAGTTGCACATCCTTCGTTTTTCAATTCAATTTGCGATATTAATAATTGGCCCTCTGAAGCTCTTATTAAAGAGTTCACTAATTCAAGAAAAAATAGACATACGCGAAATGCACCAAAAATCTCATCTCCAAAAAACTTAATAGGATCACCCTCTTCTACCAAAACGTAAGAGGGCTTCGCAGCAAAACCACTGATATATACATGAACTCCCAAGCACTCTCACATGACATCTTTGTTTTGACAGAAACCTGGTTAAATTCTAGTTTCTTGGACACGGAACTTTTTAATCAAGAGTTCTTAGTTTATAGAAAAGATCGTCATGTTGATAAACCAAAAGAAGTGGGAGGCGGTGTTTTAATTGCAGTTCGAAATAAATTTACATCTTCTTCTGTTTCGTTCCCTTTCAATCTGTCTATTGAACTGATTTGTTTAAAATTAAAATTGCAGTCCAAACATTTGTTTATTTTAAATGCATATATTCCTCCAAAAAGTTCGGAGGCAGTTTATGTTGAACTCTCTAAGGCCTTAGACTTTGTTATTGACTTGTCTTGCTCCAACAGCAACATAATACTTCTTGGTGATTTTAACTTACCTCACATAGAGTGGGTTCCCTCTGATGACGAATTGTATCAAGAAGCTTCCTTAACTTCTTCTCAAAATGAGTTACTGCTTCTTGATAGAATTATTTCAACTGACTTACAGCAAATAAGCTGTATTAAAAACTCTAAAAATCGAATTCTCGATTTGGTATTTTCTTCGGACGCTATTAGTACTCTGGTTCTAGAATCTAGTTCCGGAATTACTAACATAGATAACTATCATCCTCCTTTGGATATTTTTTTTGACTTGAGTAATCACCTTACTGAAAACAGTAACCCTTATGATTGTTCATATAGTTTTGACTTCAGAAAGGCAAACTTTCAGTTGCTCTCAGATGAAATTGCTAAGTCTGGTATTGAGAATATATCACTGTCTGGCGATATTGACGAAGCAGTTTTTGAATTTTATTCTATCCTTAACAACTGCATTAACAATACTATCCCTTTAAAAGTATCAAAAAATAGAAACTTTTGCCATTCATGGTATACGAAAGAGCTAAGAGCACTCCGAAATAAAAGAAACAAAGCATGGAAAGTATATTTAAAAACTCTCTCGCCAGTAGACCACAACTCATACATTACCCTTTTTGAAGAATTTAAAACTCTTTCAAAAAATCTATACACTCACCATGTTAACGAAATGGGTAGTTCTCTAAAAGATGACCCAAAGACATTTTGGAGGTTTGTTAATTCGAAAAAAACTCAGATGGTTATCCGGCTAATTTCATTTATGAAAATTATTCGCTGAAGGATACCGTTGATATTTGTAACGCTTTTGCGAATAATTTTCGAAATTCTTTTATTGACAAGCCTTTAGATGTTGACGAACATTATTTTAGAAATTTACATACATATGCCCAAACTAGCTGTAATATTATCCCAGTACCCCCGAGTACTGTTTTAGACCTTCTCTCATCATTAAATGATGATTACTCATCTGGTCCAGATGGAATTCCGCCTATAGTATTGAAAAAGTGTAAACATATACTAGTTCAACCCCTTCAATTTTTGTTTGAATTTTCTTTAAGGACAGGCAGTTTTCCCTATTTATGGAAGAAATCGTTTCTTACACCAATCTTTAAAAAGGGCGAAAAAACTGACATCAAAAATTATAGGCCAATAGCAAAGCTCTCTTGCATTCCAAAACTATTCGAACAAGTTGTTTGCGACAGCTTAGCATTTCATACTAAAAATATAATATGTGATCAACAGCATGGTTTTGTGAGAAAAAAATCAACGGTTACAAATCTTCTTACGTTTTTGCATACATGTTCGCTTGCATTAGAAAACGGGAATGAAGTTGATTGTATATACACTGATTTTTCTAAAGCATTCGACCAGCTTAGTACCAACATTATTATATTCAAACTCAAAGCTTTTGGTTTTCCGATTTTTTTTATAGCATGGATAAAATCATACCTTGAGAATAGATCTTACCAAGTAAAATTTAGAAACATCCTTTCAAACTCATTCAATGCTCACTCGGGTGTCCCCCAAGGAAGCCATCTGGGCCCGTTACTTTTCATTCTTGCTATAAATGATGTTGCTTCATGTATACACTTTAGCGATATTCTTATTTATGCTGATGATATGAAAATTTTTAAAACAATACATTCTAGTCCTGACCACATTCTCTTGCAGGCTGATCTTGACAATTTTAATGTTTGGTGTGGGAAGAACGGTCTTTCTCTTAACCCAGTTAAATGTCAAACTATAACTTTCTCTAAAAAACGAGTAGTGAGTGCTTTTGATTATTCCATTTCACAACACACACTCTGTCGTGTTTTTAGTTTCAAAGATCTGGGTGTTCACTTTAGTTCTGATCTATGTTTCATAGAACATATTAATTATATTGTAAATAAGGCAAGTTCCATGCTTGGATTTATAAAACGCTGGGCAAAAAAATTTAACGATCCGTATGTTACCCTTTCCTTATACAATTGTTATGTACGACCCCATCTTGAGTACGCCTCTCAAGTATGGGCACCCTTCTACGAAATTCATAGAAGTCGTATTGAAGCAATACAACATAGATTCATTCGTTTTGCCTTGAAAGGTCTACCCTGGGCTGATCCGTATAACCTTCCACCCTATGAACACAGAATTCAGCTTCTGCAACTTCAAACTTTATCTCAAAGGCGTGTCAATAATGATTTGGTATTTTTTCATCAACTTATCAATGGTGAAACTGATGCGCCTGACTTGCTAGCCCATGTAGGAATTAATTACCGAGGAGGATCCCACCACCTGCGAAGATTTGAACTTTTTCACGTTCCTTTTCACAGAACAAACTATGGCACACACGAGCCACTCAATCGCATGTGCAAACTTTTTAACTTGAACGCCTCATCTGTTGATTTTAACATGAGTAAAATAGGATTAACTTTGTATGTTTAGTTTAAATGTTTTTTTTTATATTATATCTAATTTTGTTTTTGTTCTAATTTTGTAGTTATACATGTGCTTGTGTTAGTTTGCTTAATTTTACTAACCACTAACACATGCACTCATGATGAGCCTCTGATTGTAGAATGCAGCTTGCTCTAAGCTCACTACAACAAAGAATCTGAAGTGTAAAAAAAAAAAAAAAAAAAAAAAAAAAAAAAAAGACTACTTGTCAACCCCGAATCTTAAAAAAATCAATATTTCAGAAGTTGAACTTTTTCTTTTTTTGTATTTAAAAGACAAACAAAAATGAAAACAATTTTTTTTAATATCTTTATATCTATAGTATATAGGAGAGGTGGTAGTACCTATATAGATTTATTTATATTCAAAATCTGTTAAAATATTTATTTTTTCTTACAGTGACAACTTTTTCTTTGGTTTAATAATTATTTAACAATACATTTTTATTGGTTTGTACTGTAATATGACATACATAATCTGCCTACCAAATTATTAAAGCCATTTTGGAAAAAAAATTGAGATGTAACTTGAAAGCTAAGTCCACTTCACTGAAGGTATCTAAGGTATTTATTTATTTTTTGGTTGAAAGCTACTTTTACTCTCTTTAAGGATTGTGTTGGCTGAAAATTGTAGGAATTTAATAATGGGGGTGCGATTAAGATGGTTGGTACTTATAAATATATATATGTATATGTACACTAGACCAAGTTTTGGAATCATAAGAAAAATTGACCCCGAGATTTTTATCAAACCTTACATTAGCATATAGAGAGCATGTGAAAGTCAGGAACGCTATTCATTCCGTATGCTTGTCTGTACCTCGGCCTTTATCCTTAACCACTGTAAAGGTTTCCTTCAAATTTTCAAAATAAGAGTTTTTGGTGATGACCCAGATCCTAGATCCAAGAGGGAAAATTGAAATTTTTTTCAAGCTCCAGAAGTAACAGTGCCCTATAGCTGTTAAGCAACTTTTTGTCAAAAATGGCTGTCTCACAGTTAAAATTTTGAAAAAATCCGCATGTATGCTCAATCAATGTATGGTCAAGCTTTTGGTGAAAACAAATTTCAACCGTTCTTAACTTTTTTATATTTGACTTTCTCACTAACAACTCCACCGGCTTCAAAAAAATAAAATTCACAACTGGGTTGAACGTACTTGCTCTTATGTCTTATGAAAGAAAATTGTTTAAGGCATGTAATTAATTATTCAAATTGCTTAAACAGCTTCTTCAAACTATTTAAGGTGAACAAAAATCTGAGTTCTTGAATGAATATGAGTTTATGCAAAAAAAACAAAATAAAAATCGTTGGAGCAGATTCTTTAAAAATATAATTTTATGCATCAGTAGGGAAATAGAAGATTATACTTATAAATCCACTACAATTAATTTAAAGTCCAATTAATTAGTATAAAATAGTTGATTTTAAAATGTTGAAACTCAAGTAGTTTAACTTTAATTTAATTAAGGCTTAGATGAAATAATGGCGTTACTACGTGATGACTGAATTATAAAAGAAAAAGATTTTATTCTTAGAGGATTACAGTAAAGAATTAAAGCTAGATAAACTAAGTGAGGCTTTGCCAATCGTTGGTGATTTAAAGCAGGGTTCAGAAACGCACGCTCATGAGCGGCTCGCGAGCGTGCCTTTTCAAATGAGCACTTACCAGAAACGCTCGCCCATGAGCCATCAGGTGTGAGCACTTTTAGTTTGGCTCGCGCTCGCGGGCGTTCGATTTATAAACGCTCGCATCAAGAGCGCTCCCATTATGTGCGATATTAAAACGCTCACTCAAGAGCGCTCTTATTGTGTACGATATCAAAGCGCTCACGTCAAGAGCGCTCTCACTGTGGGCTATAGCAGAAGCGCACGCTCATGAGCGTGAGACGAGAGCGAGCCAATTAAGCGCTCGCGAGCCTTTAAGAGTTAAGAGAAAAAAATACATTAAGATATTTTTGAGTTTTAGTTTTAATGCTAGTTAAATACATTAAATAAGTGACAAGAAGTGCCTTATATATCCTCGTTATCAAAGCAAATCTAATGTAGATGTTTCTACTAAACCGACATTTAATTTATAAAGAAGAATATTAGCAAGAGATTTTTTTGAAAGTTTTGTTCTTGCAATTCGCCGTATTCATTACCAGATGATGTAGAAGGCAAATCAGATCTTGTTGTATTTACAGGGGTAACTTCATGGGCGGTGTTGTATCTAGTAGTTGCAGCATTTCATATGTTTTCATTAGATGGTTGAGTGCAACTTGTTTTTGATGATCGGTTATCAATGGAGAAGCATCAAAATTGTAACGTGGGCCTAGGAAGAGGGCAGCAACAAAGGCATCGTTCTCTAAGAGTTTTTGTTTTCTAGTAGTCATTGCTGTACGCAGACGGGATGCATATGAATTTCCGTCGGCAATATTGTTTATCAGCTTGAGTTCGCAGGTAAACCAATCTCAATAGAAATTGCCTAAGGTATATTGCTCGCACTGTAATTTCAAAGTACAGTTGGTAAGCGGTCTAAAAGCATTGATAAAATTGTTGATCATTTATGCCAAGTATGCTTTTTTCCATACAAGTGGTAATATCTAATTTCAAAGAAATCATTGTTTTTCTACGCGCTTCATATTAACTTCCTAAATTTCTTGACTTGCTTTCTCAACAGCTAAACCGATAATTTTTTGATTGATGATTACTCCCAATTTTTATTATAAGGGGCAATAATTGTTTTTTAAATGTCATGATCGTCAAAAATTCGGAATGGAATTACCAAACCCACACAACATTTTAAAAATTCTTTTTTTTTTATGTGATGTTTACAGTTGATTTTGATTTCAATCCTGATACCGATGCGAAAGGTTCATTGCTTTCGCCATTTTCATCATCACTTATATTTTTTTGTGTACCAACTTATAGTGCAGTTTTATATTTAACGGTTTTTCCCCACATAAGTCTTTATCACAATGCTCTACTTAACACTTAGATTTGTTTGATCATATTTCACATATTTTTCATAATGGAATATTTTTCGCGGCGCCATTACTTTTGTATACTTTTGTTTTATTATAATCCATTTCCATTCACTTCTTACTAGTCTACCTAGTCCTGATCCATGATCAAAGAATGCAACGATGTTGCATTTTGCATATCGAATGTCCGAAGGAAAATTGAAAAAAAATTCTTCCAAAGTTAATTTTGTTAGTAAATAGATTTCACCTTTACCGACGTTATTCTACTTTTGCAAAAAAATGAAGGAAGCTAGTTCATAAATGCATCTTCTTTATTTAATTGAAAAAATGAAATGAACATTGAAAACCATTATCCTTACACATTGCTCA
The DNA here is from genome assembly GCA_963921185.1 of Dasysyrphus tricinctus. Taxonomy (NCBI): domain Eukaryota; kingdom Metazoa; phylum Arthropoda; class Insecta; order Diptera; family Syrphidae; genus Dasysyrphus; species Dasysyrphus tricinctus. The sequence continues at coordinate 8,027,342 of OY992533.1, forward strand.
TGAGCGCTCTCAACCGCCCGCGCTCGCCCGCGAGCCATGGGCCATATGTCGTTTTCGCTCTTGTCCATGAGCGGGCGTTTTGCTTTCGAGGTTATGCGCTCTTGCTCATGAGCGGGCGTTTCGCTTTTGACTTCTGCGCTCTTGCCCATGAGCGGGCGTTTCGCTTTTGAGTTTTTGCGCTCTCGCTCTCGGACGCGAGCCTTTGAACCCTGTGTACGCTCGTGGGCAAAATATGAGCTGAGAGCGTTTTATGAGCGCTCGTGTGCGAGCGTTTCCGTACCCTGATTTAAAGTGCTGACATCTGATAGGGTGTTCCTGTCATCGACCCTACACACATATGTATATGATATATGTATGTACATTTTGTACATACTGTAGGAACTTATGTATACTTACTGCTTAGTCATACTTATGTAGGTATGTACCTATAGATACAATTTTTAAAAACTCAAGAAAATATTTGGGAATGCAAGTTTAACGTATTTATTAATATATAGATAAAAATTAAATTAAAAAAAAGATCTACCCGATTTTAAAATAACTTTCGAATTTTCAAAAAATATTTTGATTTTGGTTTTTAAATTCATTAAATACTTTTTGAAAGTGTTGATATGCAATATTATCTATTTTTAATTTTTGGAGGTTTTCGAAAACAAAATTTAATTGAAATCCCTTCAGCTGATAATGAGAAAATAAAAATAAAAAAAATCGTCCTATGGGTGGCTTTGTATCAAAATGCCTGATAAAAAATGTTTTTGTATAAATACTGGTAGACCATTTAAGTTTTTAGACATGGAAACTTTTATATCTTAATCGTATTAGCCATTTTTTTAACATTTGTTTTTTTTTTTTTGCATAAAAGTAAAATTTTTGTATATAGGTAGGTATTCTTAAGTGTTAAAAAACCATTTAGTAGGTACTTTGTTTCAAAAACCTTCCTAGTTGTTTTCTAAATAGAAATTGAATTTTCAACAAAAAAAATTAAAATGTATTTTTTTGAAAATATATGTATGTATGTATGTTTGCATATAATGTATGTACAGTACATATATTTACAATACAATATTCATTACTCATTACTTAAGATTACCAGAGTTCTTATTTTTGAGCTTAAGCAATTTTATGAGTTGCTTAAGCAATTAAATGAACGAGTTTAAATATTCGTTACATTTTTCTCTAATAACTTGCTCACCTATTTTCATTATATAAACTCTCTAAATTACCAAGCAACTTGAACTATGTGTATGTGTATGTGTCAAAATTATTTTCTATTCCTATTTCTCAAAGAAAAACAATTGTTTTCAATGTAAATTAATGTAAGTTTTCGATCTAAAAAAATGTACGTATACCTATGTATGTATATGCCAAAGCTAACCTCATTCCACCACGCATACCCCTTTACCGATCAAGGAAGCCACCGCCAAGGCCAACAGTAATAAAAAAAAAGAAATTTCTTAAAAACGGAGCAAAAACTAAAAAAAAAAAAACAATGCAGAAGCCACCGCGCTGAACAAAAGGTAGATAGCTACATACATATTCACACAAATACACAACGACGACATCACACCCCACAGATCGCAGTTACTTATGGTAGAAGACGAAGGGGGCTGTAGTAGGATTATGAAACAAAAATATGTGCCTTTTCCTTTACCTTGGATAAACAGTCAATTGTGTCTGTGTGTGGAACTGACAAGAATGATCGAACACGAATTATACTCAAAAGGGTTGCTTTGGTATCCGAAGTTTAATCGAAATATGCGCATCTTGGAATCCAACTCACTGCTCGACGTCTTTTGGGGATGATCGTGTTCTGTGGGTTACATTTTGCTCTGTTTGATAAGGTTGCATGGTTTGACCCCGACAAATCGCTTAAAATAGTCGATTGAAAAAGCTGTCATTTTTATTTGCACTGAATGCAATATCTATGTAACTCTATTATCTGTGCTTTAATGGTTTTATCTCCTCAATAGGACAAGTGGTATTGTTTTTTTTTTCATAGAGAAGTTCGAAAAAGACAGTATTAAAGGTAAAGCTGCGGTCAAAATAACAGCAATGTAACCCTCCGTGCTTGATGCATTCTATAACAATCTTAAATATAAGCAATTAATTAGATCCTTGAACTACTTTTTGGTACAAGAACATTTCATCTTCCCGTTCCAGGAAAAAAAAATTCATGACAACGGATTTTTCCAAATCTCACTTGAATGCTCTCAAATTGAATTTCTTATCGGTCAAAATAATGGCAGTGTTTGCAAGGTTATGGTAATAATGGGTATGGTATGTTTTGCCAGAATTGTTCGGCAAATTGACGTTTCGAAAGGGCTCATTTCGACATTTTATGTTTCGAATTTTTTGTATTTAGCATTTCGTAGTTCCGCATTTTACGTTTGGTAAACTACGTTTTGTTTTCTAATTGATTTGACAAATCATCACTTCGCATTTTTCATTTCGCAATTTTCACTTAGAATTTTGTTAGAATTTCGCGCGAAATTTTAAGACATGTAATTTAATGGAAGCCAAAAACTTGCAAAACAATTGAATGCCAAATTAAAACAGCTTAACAAAATGTCGAGTTTCGCATAATTATCTTGATTTTGTGTTTTGAAATCGGAAAAATATCCATCGACACTCAGCGTATTTATGTAAATACTCGACTTAAAGAGTCTCATAAGTTTTGTCAAAACTGAGCTAACCGATAAAGAACTAAATACAGCGATTTCATCTAGAATAGTCAACTAATTAAAATAACTAGTATCCGCCCTGCGGTCGAAACTCGACTATTTAGTTTAGAGGTTCAGACGTTTCAAACTCCCTCTGGAGTTCTCTCTCCCCTTGCTTTTATTCTTATTGTATGAAACTTTTGACTGTGTGATGAACGACCAAAGCCAGAAGAACTGATAAGGCAACAACATGAAGAGACCCACCCAAGGTCGATATACTGTACAAAAAACATATATTTCTTTTATATGAGTTATATTTGAACAAAAATTAGAATTTCCATTTTTCACCGAAAATCCCAATCAATAATCTTCATCATCTCCCAAAAGTTCATACTTCTAAACACAACCCTTAAAAAGATACAATTTAATAACCTCAAAAAAATTCAAATAACCATTACCCAGCTTAACGGCTACATGGACAAATAATTTTTGGATTCTGCACATCTGTGGGATAATAAATATTGCGAATTAAAAGAAATATTTAACGACTTAGGCGAAACAAGAAAATGCCAAATGAATTTTGAGAAATAGTGGTGCGCCGGTAATAGTATTGTTTTTTGATCTTGTGATTATTTTAAGTATATTAATTTCAAGTTTTAAGCTAAGACTTCGAGGCCCAGTAGTATTCACATCTTTATACCTGTAGTAATCACTGCACTCCGGAGAAACGGAGAATCGTTCGTCAACTTTTTTCTGACGGCGAAACTTATACGGAAATTTAAAAAAAAAACGCACTTCAAGTCTGCAAAAATAATTTCAAATGCGATGTATTATAAATAAAAACCTGAAACCCAGGGCAAAAAAAATGTTTGTCCCCGAAATCGGTTAAAAGGATTGTGATTGTTGTTGCTCGGAGACCTTATGCCACTTGCCTGCTGCTACTGAATTAAAAAAGAGCCGTTAAATTTAAGCGTAAGTGTGGAAACTTTCAGGGGTATATTTGAAATAAATAATTTTAAAGGAACAAGCCCAACAAAAGTTCAACTTGTTGATAACAAATACATTGCTAGAAAAAGTTAGTCTACGAAGCCTCATGTTGATAGACCCCTTCAGTATTGGTGGAATAACTTATGGAAGAATGAGAGTAAAATCATCCTGTATTGCAGCTCTGGTTCCCATGAATTATGCGACGCGTAAAACTTGTTTCAATATTGATATAGTCGCTAGCCCCGTTTAAATATATCGATCTCTTAGTGCATTTTATATCCAGTATTTGGTCATATGTTTTGTCGCACCGCAATTAGTGGACCTTGTCTTAGCAAAAGTTTATGTGTAGCGATGGGTATACGGTATACCAACATTATCAAGTAAAATAGTTACAGTTATTCCACTTTTGGAAATATTCCTTTGGCCAAGCACCCAACAGAGGTTAATGTTGAATTTCTGTTTAAGGGTTGTTATAGAGTAGATTGTCTGGGAAAATGCTCATATCGGAAGTTGGTTTCCTTAAACCAAAACAATACTTTCTTAGCTAAAATTTCCGACTGGAACACGCTACAATGATTTGAAAGACTTAGTAGTTTCAGAAGGTAAATTAGCAAAATCGTAATATAATGAGTTTTATAGCTCAGGCAAAAAATTGCCCTTTTCTTAGTTCACGATCGTATATTTTTGAGGTATGCAGATATGCAACATCTGCTTTCGTCAAGTAAGCAACAGCCTTATTTTCTATAGAAATATACAAAATCCCGACCGTTTTATTTTATTTTATTTTGTTCGCAGGAAATGGCATAGAATATGGATGTGTTTTGATCTAGGTCGAAATCCGTGATTCAGCCAATGCTCTTGCTCCTTGGTTGTCGCAAATTAATTTTATTATATGAATATGCTTACTAAGGTGGCGCTTATTTTTAAATTTCTTTCGCCCCTCCTCCCCTTAGAAGTGGTCAAGGTAATTACAAAAATTCTGTGTAAAATTTTATTGAAATCGGTTAAAGTTAACACGTGCCGGCAAGCACTTGAAATTTCCCATAAAATAACCTCTATTGGAGCATTCCATGAAAAAGAGGAACTCTCAGCTAATTTACAAATATTTGAATTTTTAGTTTCAATGTACGTTTATAGCAAAACCGGTGAACTGATTTGCTTCAAACTTGGTTAAGTGCATTAATGTGTAATACTCTACACGGAAAACTTGAAATTTTATTTTGGCTCCCCATAAACGTCCAAAACGAGAGTTATTTATCTTCCAGTCTCTAAAATGCCTCACTAAAATAGACTGTGTTGGCATGTGAAATCGCCAGACCCTTACTTGGACTTTTGAATTCTCTCTGCATTCAAACTAACAAAAATAGGATAGAGTACCGAATTCATAGCCTGTCAAAACCCAGCCAGGTGCTTAGCTATTAAAAAATTACTACCAAATTGAACTCTGTCCGACACGTGACGTGATTTGTCCGTACGTGACAGAACATTAAAAAATGATTTGAAATATAACGATGTGCATTTTTGAAATTTTTTTTCTCGTTATTATCGCTTTTGATTCATGCTCATCAGTTGGTTCTAACACATTTGTGATCGATGATCCATAGTTTCGCTGAAATTTGAACATTAAGATAGCAACCTAGAACATTGATAGAATCGACCCGTCCGTACGTGACAGCTCTTCTTGTTTTTTTCTAAGACATTTAAAGGAATACCTTCAGAATGTTTGCATATAATAAAGGACTCATTTAGAACCCGTTAAATAAAATTAATATATGACATGTCGAAGTAACGTATCAAAAACTAGACGTTAAATAATAACATAAAAGTAGTTGAATTTGTCCGTACGTGACCATGGAATCTCCTATTGAGGATTGTTTGCTTCTAGAAAAAGATTTAAATAAACAAAGGGTACTTTTGAACATGGACAAGGAAATTGTATGGTTCGTGGATGTTTGGGCATGTTTTTCTGGACATGGAGTTGGTTCGATTGATAAAATATATGGAATTATGGACCGGTGAGTATTCAAGAACATCATGGAAAATGTCATGCTTCCATGTGCTGAGGAGGATCTTCCCCTGAAATGAATATTTCAGCAAGATAATGATCCGAGCCATACCAAAATATAGTCAAAAAAAATCGTTTCAAGTGGAAAAACTTTATGATTTGAAGTGACCAGCACAGTAGCCTGGTCTCAAACCCTTGGAAACACTAATGGAGATTGTAGATCGAAGAATAGTTCAAAGAAAATTCCAGAAATAGGAACGATCTCTTTGTCCAGGTCAAGGAGGCTTGGAATAGTATACCAGGTTCCACGGTTCCAAATTTTCTGGAGAATATGTCCTGGAGCTGCAGGGCGATGATGAAATACAGAGGTTTTTGTCACAAAATATTATAAATTAAAAACTAAATTTAATTAAAAACATGCATTTTTAAAAAGTTGCTTATGTTTTGACCAGGTTAAATGGGACATGATATCATTATTCTTTGAATATTTAATATTTTTAGTTATGAAACATCATTTTTGTTATTATTTTTATTTTTGTAATAATAAGAGCATTTATCAATTAAAAGATTATTAAATATATTAAAATCCAGGCAGTCTGTTATAGACCAGAGTTTAATTTCATGAAAAAAGTTGCTTATGTTTTGGCTGACACTGTAATTTGAGCTTTTTGGAAGTTTTTATAAATGATTTCATTTAAATCCTTCAGTCAATTATAATGAAAAAATCCAAAATAACGTTCTATGGGAGGTTATCCAGCGTAAAATTATTTTATATTTAATAGTAGACCGCACTTATTTAACCACACAGGCATTTTTTTGGAAGTTTTTGTATAAAAAGCAAAGTCCATAGAACAATAAAATATAATTCGTTCACTCGTGAAAAAATCAAAAGGGAATATTATTTTTGATTCGATTAAAACAAAATTCATTTTCACGATCGAACCAAAAATGCTAGGATGTGGATCTATAAAATATGGTTCATTCCGAATTTATTATGGGAGAGTTATTGAAGACCCATTCACGAATCTTTGAAATAAGAAATAAAAATGTAATTTTACAAAAGGAAAAAGGACAGTTTCAAAAAAAAGTTTCGAAATCCTTTCACCTTGATAGATTTCAATGAAATCGAATTGAGTTATTTCAATGAAATCGCCATACATGTCATGGTGATGATGGTGCCATTTTTTGAAACACCGTTTTGAAAATATTCGTTTCTGTTATAAAATTTGTCTCAGCTATCCTGTCAATTTTATTGAAATCACTCAAAGACAACGAAGTTGACATTTTTTAAAGCACCCTGTTTTGAAAATATTTTTTCTTTTTTAATTCTGTATAAGCCATCACTTGTGTCAATTTCATTGAAATCTTTCAACACAACACAACAACGAAGATATAGTAGGTACTTTTTCCATTTTCTTGAGAAAAAATGGGTATTCATACATCTGTCAAAACTTGTATGGAAAATTTGACAGATTTACGCAGTTTACAACTTTATTACGTTTATGAATAACCTTAATATCCTACTCATACTTATCCATATTTGCCTTTGCCTAGAGCATTTACCCGGACGCCAAACGGGCAAGTGCTGGCAAGCAAGTTGGCTACATACACTGCTTGTCAAATTCGTAATTTGCATTCCACTTGCCTCCCACTTGCATTCCACTTGCTAGTCTCCCAACTTGCTTCTCAACTTGCTTCACTACTGGCTTCAAAAATACCATGCCAGTTGATGAGCAAGTTGCTTGGGTTTGTATGTGTTAGTGAAGAAATTAGTATGTATGAGTACTTGCCCGTGTGGCCTCGGGGTTAAAAAAATTAAGATTAATGCTGAGGTAAATATATTTTTTTTTAAAGTGTAAGCCAACCATAAAAAAAATAATAAATTCTCCGGCACTATAGGCCCCTTTCACACGAGGAAACTGAGTTGCTAGCAACTTTCAGTTCCAGGGTGAGAAGCAGAGAATATCAAATAGGCAAAGAAGCCAATCCTTCGTACGTTTCACCCTCCAAAACCCATTTGTGTACATTTTTGTATTTGTAATTTCATTTCGTGTCGAAGAATAGATGTGAATTGCAACAACAGCCGTTTTCCTTTGGAGGTGGCAAAGTACTTGTGAGTAGATGAACATTTAACATGGGAAAGTAGTTTGATGTGTTCCATTGAAAAAAGCTAGCAAAGTACTTCGCCACCTCCAAAGGAAAACGCCTAACAACAAGACCTGTGCTGAATGACGAGTTGATTCGATGTGTGCGTTTTGTCATTGCTTTTCACTAATACTTTGCAAATCTAATACATCAGCTGTTCGCTTCAGCTTGTAGGCAAATCAAATTGACAGCTGAGGATTGGCTTCTTTATTTGATATTTTTTGGTGAGAAGGGCAGGAGAAAAGATGGGTGAACAAAATCTCCCCGGTCGAGTATTTGAAGATATTTTGTTGACATTTTCTTTCACACCTAAGTTAATTGAGTACAACGAATAGGCCTTCAAAGGAAATTTCAAAAATTTCCTACTTACTTACTACTTACATTTGCTGTCAAAAACCATAGGAGCAAAAAACCGAAGTTTGGGAAACTTGGTGAAAATTTCACATTACCAAACAGGCATAATATATGTACATATATATATCTGTCTTGTTCATTTCTTAAAGAAACGGGGTTTCATTTTTTCTTTTGGAGTGGCAGTGAGATAGAATGTTAAATTTGTGTCAAAGAATGAAGAACTGTTTCATTCAGTTCAATATAAGAATAGGTTAGTTTGTTTTGTAAAACTATTTGTCCTAGGAAGATTTAACAAGATTAATTTCTAATCTTCAAGATTTAAGACATAAATTTGTATGGTAAAGAAGATTTGAGGTAAATCTTATTAAATCCCGGTTTAGTGTTCGATGTAAACGTAAACGTAGTATAAACGTCAAACTCATGAGTTATGCTCTTATGACATTAGAGTAACTCACAATTGTTTTTATTTTGGAGGCAAATACACTCCACTCCAACTTCAAGCTGTGAAGAAAATATCCAAGTTGCGTGCATGGTAATGCCAGGGAGGCAAATCATGAACTCAATAAAGAAGCTGTAATATCCAAATATATCGAAACTAAGGATAATTTCAGATACATTTGGCATGATCCAGAGCCAGGGAGGGGGGGGGGGGGGGGGCCGCGCAAATCATGAATCATCAAACCTACAAATCATGACAAGTAGGTAGTTGTTAAAATTCATAGTAAAAAAATGCATGCCAGGGAGGGGCAAACCAAGAACTCAATAAAGAAGCTATAAAGAAAATATCCATATTTTCCAACAGTATCGAAACTAAGGATATTTTCAGGTACATTTGGTATGATCCAGAGCCAGGGGGGGGGGCAAATTATGGAGAGAAGGCAAAGTATTTGTTAAAATTCAAAGAAAAAAAAAGAAAAAATTTCTTAGTTGTGTGGTATTGTCCAGAGCCAGGGGGGCAACTGCAAAAACAACGGCAACACTTACAGTTATGTTTTGTGGCTTTTTGGAAAGCCAAGAGTCTATTTTTATAGTTTATTTTCAAACAATTGATTTATGAAGAAAAAACTATCGTCAAAACGAAGCTGCAGACAATTCGTTTCAATTTTACGCTGCCATCGCTCTACATATACATAGATGGCGCCTAACCGCTTTATCGTAAATTTTTCGAGTAAGTATTGTTAACCTTATTCCTCTCATTGAGATTGAGCTGGGTACCATAGACAAACATTTATTTTCTTGAATATAAAAAAGTAAATCAACTTTCCCCACGTTATTATTTATAAGTAGAGCCCATCACATCAATAAAAAATTATTATTCTTATCGTCAAGATAATTTAATTTATTAACGTGATTAACATTAATTGTTCACGTTTTTTTCAAGTTGTATTAATTATTTATTCAATGCTGTTTTTATTTTTATTTTCTCATCCAAACTTGTTTCAGTAAAAATAACTAGAAGAAGATAAACTGGCCCAGAACTTCGATTTAAAAAATTCATGAGTACTTATTAAAGAATTCAATTATTGCTATCTATTAAAAATCTGCATTAGTAAGATCGGAGTACTTCATAAATATTTCTTCTTAATCTTAAAATTTGTATCTTTTGTTGTTTTTTCTTCTGAAAATTGCAGCTCTTTAAAAAGGTAGTTTAAGCCAAAAAGTGAAGGAAACAAATAATCAAATAATGTAAGACTCTATGTATGCTCAGTTATTAGAAAAGTACCATCAAATTGAATCGGTCTTACCAGCGAATCGTAAATGTACTGCTTTTAAACACCTTAAAGTGCGTTTAGTTCAAAGAAAGTTAAAATATTCCTATGAACCCTAGTACCAAAAAACATTAACGGTATTCTTTTTAATATGCTTAGCTTAGAGGACGTTGAAGGCTAGAAACACACTTGCGATTTTAATGGCACGATTATTTAGTCGCAAAAAATAGGACGCATGAGCCACAACGTTAATGAACGCATATGCGACCAAGAAATTGTATTGAGTTGCGACCGATTTTTTAGTCGCGGTGACAGAAAATCGCAAGTGCGTTTCAAGCCTAAGAGTTTCAGAATCTGAGAAGGCAGTGTATTATTATCTAGCTCCTCCAGCAGAGGTAAATTTAAATTGAAAAATCCTCATGAGCATGCAAATATTCAAAAGGCTTTGATTTGTCTACTTGAATGCATTCCCATAAATTCCTTTTTCTGAATTTCTAGACGATAGCTGTTTTAATTTCATTTTGGTCACAATTAATTTGATTTTTATTTAATTCGCCTCTCTCACTTCAGATTGCAGAAAACAATTTACCCTCCGAAAAAAATTGCATCATAATAAAGCTGATAAAGTTTATAATCTTTGAGATCAATATAAAATTAAATTCCAGTACAAAGTCAAGGCAATCATGGCGAGCGAGTACGTACAATGACAACAGCAACAATCAACGACGATGACAACGTTTGTCACCTCGTTTCAAGTCACCTACAGCGTCAGCTTCACCTTTAAAAAATGTTTGTTTTACACGCGAGCTATAATTACTCTTTCGTCTGGAACATTCTGCAATGCCTACCTACAAATATATAATGTGAGTCGGCGGTTTACAAAAGAAAAGCTTTTAACAAAATTGCATTTAAAAGGAGAAAAAAATATGAGAAACTCAAAAACTCATTCGAAAATCAATGACGCAGATTTACGATGCGGAAACCATCAAACCAACCAAGTGCTTTACGGCTTTGAATTTATCTAACCGGGGCTTGATGCTGATGATATTTGATGTTGTTGATGATGAGTCATTAAATTTCTTTACGCGATCTAATTCCGAGCGTTTGATCAGCCAAATGGAAATACCAAGGCTCACTTTGGTCGTTCGTCGGCTTCTGTTATTTTATTGTACAACTATAAGTTGTTTTATAGGTAGGCTCTGAAGCTATCTATCCATCTATCGTATCTTTTTGCTATTTAAATAAATTTTCATACTGAAATGCAATTTGCAAATCTTTTCTGAAGGTCTGCAACTCAATTCCACACATCTTGTGGCTCTGCTATGGGCTTCTACTATTCCCTAGCTTGGCTCGTTAGAAGAGAAGCATGTTTAGTTTTTGAGTATGAAATGTTTGAAGACGAAAAATAAGAAAGAAAAAAAAAATAAATTAAACTAGGTACATTATAATGTTCGTACGTGCGTGCTAATGAACGCAGAGTGCCATGAACTCAATGGTTAGTTTGTGTTGTGCTTGTTCTTGTGCTGATGAAAAACTCAGCATATATTATATTTTTGCAATTGAGGTTTTCTAACTTAACTAAGCACACACAATTAATAGTGATTTTTTTCTTTACTTTTGGTGAGGTTTTTTTTTTACACGCAACAATGCTTTTCCAGCGAAAAAAAAAAATGATACGTTACTCAATGACGAGTAAGGTGGTTGGTTATCATTATTTTGTTTGTTTGTTAATGTTCAACTGCCTACTTTAACTCACAACATTTTGGAAGGTCGAAGAACTCTTTATTGGGACTTGAGGTGTGGGTTCGTTGTTTGTTTTTTTTTTAAGTTGTATAACTTTACAACATAAACTTAAACAAAACGAACAGCCTTAGGATTGGAATCCGAAACTGAAACAAGTTTTTATATCAAAACAGAAATACTTATATGTAGATTTGAGCTCAAGTTTTTTTCTTTAGACTCAGTGCATCAAATTAATAAATCCGCTTCTGTACCTTACAACCAGTTGTTGTATTCTATCGGTTGGGTTTTCCTTTTATTTATAATAAAAAATCTAAGTCACCAACACTTTTTATCTTTCTAGTATCACATTTCACATTATTAAGAATGCTTTTAAGCGCAAATTAAAATGATAGTCTTTTAATGTTTATCTTGTAATTTGTAATTGTAATGCAATATAAAAAGTTGTGTAAATGAAACTATTTCATATCAAGATCAGGAGGCTCTCAAGGGTATGACACCACACTACTAATGGAAATTGATGTTTTAAAAACGCCCAGGGGGAATAGTTTGTTTGTTTTTCTATTTTACTCTAATTACAACTTGATAGCTGTGGGAATTGATATTGATTTTTTTTATTTTTATTTTTTTTTTGTGGGTACTTTCCAAGTAAAATGTTGGTGTGTTTTTCTTAGTTCTAAGATCTAAAAGGGATTGAGTATTGAATAAGTGAAAACTTAAAAAAGCTTTATGGTTCATATCCCTTGTCTCCCTAAAGGTAACAAAATTCTCAACCGACGATCATTTATAAGAAGTCAGCAGGTCAAAAAAGTAGGAATCTTATTTCAGCCCAAATATTGTTCCAAAAGCGATTATTATGTAAACGAAATGGTTTGATCGTTTTTGTTATACACATTGCATTGAGTTTAGTAATGACATGTTCGTCCCGAAAGATTTGCGCTGGGTGACGGTAATCAAGTTTATCATCCTGTGTTTCCATTGGCAATATTTGAGGCGATGGCAACTGGAATGGGAATGGCAATTTATTGCTTGGGTGGGCATTTTCATTGCAAGGCAATTTTAGTTATAAAATGTGTGTATAGAAATAGTTGACTGCAGATGCAGTCAAATGCTGTTCAAATCCCTTGTGTTTGATAATATGGAATTTTAATTTACCATATTTTGTCATGTGCGTTCTCATATTCTCATATCCTATGTACTTAGTTGAAAAAATCGAAATCGAGTAACAATAATAATTTTAACTCAATTAAAAGTTCAAATGACCTCAACTCCAGAATTATCCTCCACTTAAACTATATTGAATAATAATAATTTTAACTATTAACTATACTATACGCCAATGGTCTTTTAGATGCAACCCCTGATAACAAAACATTTTGTTTCACAAGTGAACTGAGAAGAATAAGGTGTTTATTATCTAATTAAATCCCAAGCGTTGCGTAGGTGTACAGTTGAAGCTGATGGAAGTTAGTAGTCAAGCACTACATACATCCACTGCAGCATTACTACCACCAGTTTCTATTTATTCTAATATACATTTGTTTGTATGTACATACATATGTATGTATAACTGTCGATATAATATAATATGAATCAGTGAGTTAGTCCCTGGTTTCTCAAATTATAACAGTTATTTTCTATTTATAGTAAGCTCATCGAAACAAGTGAAAATATTTAAATTAGCTTAACTCATAAGCAGCGGTACACAGTTTTTATCGCTTTATGAGAGGATTTAAGCTATCGTTTTCTACGCAGATAATATCTTAGCGTAAATAGTATTGCAGAAAAGCACGGCTATTCATAACATCCTTAAGCCAAATTTAATTGCAGACTGTGTTTCATTGGGTCTTTCGATCCCTGAATCTTTTAAATCCATTAAATTATATATATATTTTTTTTTAATTTATCCCCTGACCTTAGACTCGTTTCAAAAGTTGTTTTTGGTTTTCATCAACAATACTCTGCTTCAAATTATAATTTTACATTAAGACCAGTCGTTTTAACAAGATTGAACCCAATTAGTTGAAATGGAAACTTTAAGTCACGGAAGTGACCTTACCACAGAAATAATTTGATGAAAATTAACTTCAATCTCAGAAACCATTACACAAACCATTTGTTAACAAAAAATTGATCAGCAATTCTGTTCCAAAAATCTACTTATCTACTATAATAATGATGAAGCATTATAAAACGAAACTTTTATAATGGACGGAATCTAAATCGTGCTTCACAGTGTGCCATTCACTTCATTAAACTGTTCATTGCGCTAACTACTCACACTTGGGAAACATGAAAGCTATTAAAATCAAATGGAACCCACCACGAAATAAAGAAAATTACACCTTTTTGATTTTAAAGGGTGTGTCTTTTCTGCATTTACTAAGAAAAAGTGTGATTCTTTTTTTCTTTTTTTTATTTCAAATTTGACTAGGATAACATTGTGGAACAAAAAACATTCTTACGTCTTTTTGTCCACAATTCATCAAGATTGCTTTATTTGGCAATAAATACTTTGGAATGTAAAATTAAATCCAAATTTCGACACTTTTCAGACTTAAAATTCTTTGTGTTTAGCAAGTAGAATACTTTCAGAATTTTCCACAAACTGGGAACTGAGTTTCAAATCATTCATCTGCATCTGCATCTGCAAAAAAAAACACCCTATATAGAAATAAATATTGAAAGAATTGTTTCCAGCGATAGAGATCAACCCAAATGCTAGACTGTTGGAGTGCTGGCTGGACCGGTTACACACCATCAGAGAGAAGTCACCTTTCCACATCAATAGACTTCTTTGTCCAATTTCTTTGAAAAACCAGCAACAACACCACAACCTACGTTATGTTTTTGTTTTTTTTTTCTATCCATCTGTCTGCTCCGCCTGCATTGGTCGCCAATAGTTGAAGTTGTTATTTTGTATCCATTGCCCAACTATAGATAGAGAGTTAGAGAGTTGAGAGTACCGAACTGGAACTTATTGAGGTCTTAAGCTTGTATTATTGATGTCGTTATTGGAATAAATTGCTACAACCGCAATTTCATGTCATTTTTGTAGACAAAACAAAAAATTTAAATTTTCAATTTTTCAAAAAAATTTAAATTTTGCGTTGGCGTTTTTGTCGCCAGCGCGCTGTTGGTGTTGGATTAATGCGCACCAAAAGGAAATTCAACCACCTAAAGAGATGTAAAGAGAGAGTGCGTTGAATTATTTCAATTATGTGTAGATGTCATGGGAATTATTTATGTTGGGGAATTTCACTCTTTATTTTTGGTGTTTGTTTTCCTTCTACAACTTAACTCTTGTTATACGAATACGTTCCACAGCTTTTCTCCCGGCATTTTCTGGTTTAAAATATTGCGGTGGGCAAATAAAAAATTTGTGTAATTTTATTTTTAATTTGAAATTCGACAATTATTTCTGAAAACTGTAAAAATATGTATTTATGTTATAATGATTAAAAAGAAAGCCAAAATTGCACATTTGAATTTCTTTTAAAATTTTCTTTGGAATGTAAAACTCAGAAACTCATTTGAATTTTTTTGTTTGAATTTCATTTTGCTTGAAGTGTGTTTTTTTTAAATTATTTTAGAAAATTTATTTTTTTTTGTAAAATATGTATAAAAATTTATACGTTCCACAATCTTTGCCTATTATAAAAATTGAAAATGCTGAATTAATGTGGATAAGTTTGATGTTTTGTTATTAACTAGTTTTGATTTGAATTAGAAGCTGTGGAATGTAGAATAAGTACACTAGTAAATATGTTCCACAATCGACTCCACAATAATAATTTAAGTTAAGCTTTACATAATGTACATGCGATGACAAGAGGCAAAACTACATTATTTTAAAAGATGAATGAATACTTTCCACGGTCATTTCTCCAAAGGCTAAATTTTTCTATTGGTGTTATTGAAATAAGAAATGCTTAAAAAGTTCGGAAGAGCTTCACATTTGTATTAAGTTTTAATTCAATTAAATTATTTGAAAACAATGCAAGTTACGGTGAAATTCACCAGAGTGTCTCCAACATGAGGAAACAAGCACGTATGAATACCTTCTTTTCTACAACAACAAAAAATACCGGAAGATGTAAAAATAATAATAATAATAAAATAAATCCACACTCATTGTGTGCTGCTGTACTCTGTATACTCTGCTGTTGTTGCTACTAAAGCTTGCTTGATTTAAGTGCTATAAATGTGCTCCTCTACATTTTGTTTCCGCAATCGCAAGTCAGCAGTTTGTGATTTTTTGTTTGTATACGCACGCGAAAAAATATTCAATTATAAAAAAAATGTTTAGATTCAAATTGCACGCAAATCAATTAAGTTTTTTGGCACATTAACTTCCTTCTTCCTGCGAAGTTAAGATAATTTTGACTTCGTGAGTCTTTTAAGTAGTCCTATATAATATCGTAGTAGTGGGGGCAGACAGTAGAGAAGATTGAAAAGCTTAATTGTTTGTGTTTGGGATTTAATGGCTTTTTATGAGCATGCAAAATAAAAAACTTGAATCAGCCAATGCGGTGGTGTGAATAATTAAAGAATGGATTTCAATCGATTTCCTGATGAGTGGAACCAGAAACAAAAAAGTAAACATGAACTTTAATAATATACACTCATAACAAAAGTCGTTGAGAATAATTAAGTTGCGAAAAAATTATTGGCAAAAATAACTTGTCTCTGGGGGAACTATGGCAAAGGGTATAAGTCAGACTTTCTTTTTTTTTCGTGTCTTTAACTATGAGGTATGTTGATGGTAAATTACTAGAAAATTGGAACTTGGAGTGTAACAAGGGTTGAATTTAAGTTTTGAGGTTAATCAGATCCGTTAACATGGGTAAGTTTCTTCAAAAACTGCCACTTTCCATTGACTTTATGTTGTAACTCAGACCACTGGCCCAGATAAGGAGGTGTGTGGGAAACTGTTTCAGGTCAATATCCCGCCTATTGCCAAATGACCTATGCCAGAGGTTGTCGAAAGAGCCATTGAGTGTGAGACCTATCTTTGAAAAAGAAATTTCAAAACTTCGACCTTTCAGTTCAATTGGGTCGTCTTGACTATCTTAGGTTCAATAAGCTGACCTTACTGAGTGTAGTAAAAAATGATCCATTAACTTTAAAGTAAGCCTACAAGATATTATAGAAAATGTGACGTTCAAATTAAAATACTTTAACCACTTTTTTTTAAATGGCATTCCACAGGAGTACATTCTCTGACCACACTTCTTTTTGTTGCTGCTTTAAATTCTTTTATATGTACTTAATGAGAGAAAAATAAAACGAAGCAACAACTTTCTTAAAAAAAAATCTCATTAAATTTTATGAATTTTATAAATTTAAGTAAATCTCATGTCACAAGCATAACACGTATACGTGAAAACAAAATGGAATCTTTCTTTATTTTTTTTTTTTTTTTTCAATTTGATTATATTTTTTTAAGGAACTTGTTGTGTCCATATAAAAAAAAAATATCCTCGTGAAAATTAAAAATACCATAAATACTGCACGACGCTGCATGCTGGAGAATTTTCTTGTTTGTAATTACATTTTACCAGATGGCAAAAAAGCAGTCATGCAGCGTACAAAGTATCGAGAGTCTTGTTGTATCATTTGTTATTGCGATATATAGGTTATGTATAACCGAAACTATTGGTAAATGTTGTTTATGGCTTCGTTAAATAAATTGGTCTAAAACGTTTGTGCTGCAGTAATTCTTTGTATGGCTTATGACTGTGTAGTGACTTAATAAACAATTAGTATAAAAATGTTAATTTAATACTCAATAAATAAGTTAAATGTTAATTTAGGAGTGAACAGATTTCAAAGCCGTTTAGAAAAGAATTATGTAAGTTAAGTTCTTTGTTAAAATCATTTCGTTGACTAGTTTTTGATTTAAATATTTTTAAAAATTTTGATTTTATGAACAGAAGGCAGTCAATTGCAGGGATTTTTAATAATTCTCATGGTTTTCAAATTTCGAAATGCATTTGCATGAATTAAATAAAAAAACGCATCTCTGGGTTATTGATAAATTTCATGATGAATCATATTTATACATACCTAAGTTTAAATCTGAAAAAATTGTTCTCGTGTATTTTTTATTTAAGATTATAATATAAACGTTTTACTTTTTGGAGTCGTACAAAGTAGCCATATGCAAGCAAGTTCATGCGACCCAGAGTTATACTTTATTATTTTCCATTTTTGTTGCTGTTGTAATTTTTACACAGTGTGCTCATTTAAGTCGTCGCGTTGACGTACAAAATCGTACTTTAAATGCCTTTTTCCAATCGTTTCGACTTGGTGGACACCAAATCGAGAAAACCCACGCAATTAATTATTTTGGACGGCTGGGCCAATGGATGCCGACGGCTCCGACGGCGACGCTTGTGGCGCTATGAAGCTTGTTGCAATTGAAACGAGTTGTTGATTTTACTACTTGTTGCCTGTGGTTTGTCTAAAAAAAAAAGAAAAAGTACCTACATACATATTATCATGATTTGAAATGCAATTGAATTAATTTATGATTAAAAAAGTATTGTTATGGAATTGGGAAATGATTCTTTTCAAAAAAAAAAAGTAAAAGAGTGGGTGAGTTGAAAGATAGATATTAATGGCGAGATCGAGTTCGTTTTTATACAAACTTAGTTTCTGGTTATTAATAATTGTTTTTTGATATTTTTAGAAGGTGCGACAATGCACAAGAGATTTAAGATATGGCAAAGGAATAAAATATCTGTTGCCTTAAAGCCATGATCAATTTTTATTGCAATAATAACAAATTTACGAAATCAACTTGAAAATAATGGATACTTGAAGTTATTGGGTGAGGGGTGCAGAGGGCGTGCAAACAAGTAGTTTGATTTTAAAAGGTTTTGAAGAGAAGGTTTAATAAGAAACCAGCCTTACACGAGCTTTGTAAGTGGTAAACTTGTTTCGAATTTTAATTGCTTGGGAAATATATGCATGTACAATTATTCTCTTTAAGTGGTTTCACTTTTAAGTTAAAAAAAAATATATGAAATATGGTGACTCCAAATCTTCGGATTAAAAAAAAAAACATTAGTTACGCATTTTATTTTTCTCAGCTTTTTATCGTTTGTAAATACAACTCTGTCGAAAAGGGGAGACAAATCTTGACTCCGAATTTTAACGTTTAAGAAACTACATTATCGGAGTGAATTTTTAGGATCCCCTATTTGTTTTTTTTTGTATGTGCTTATTTGCAAACATATCTACTTAGAATTTTATACTATTTTCCTCAGATTTGGAGGGAAAATTGAAACTCCGAACTTTTCGGCTAAATAATTACCTTTTTTTTTAAGTAGCGATTACTCGCTCGTGTGGCCTCAGGGTAAGACACTGCCTCTCAAACACCCGATTTAGTGAATCTCGAAATAGTGAACTATCCACAATAGTGAACATACAAAGTTCTATAAAAAATGTATTTTGTATACAAATGTTTCGCAAACATTTAAGATTGCTTTTGAACACTTAGGAATTGTTTCTTTTTTTTTACACGAAAGAAAGCTTTTTTTAACGCTTTAATAAATATAAAAACATTCACATCGAACAAAATGTGCATTTAGGATCAAATTCACCATTAGAAAGCCTAGCCTTATTAAACTCCCGCTCGAAAAAGTGAACAATCTCGAAAGAGTGAACAGGCCTGGTTTTTATTACTTCACTATATCGAGCGCCTACTGTAATAGGTATTTCGTTTCAAGTTTTAACACGGCCAATTAATTGAAAAGACAGGATATGTCAGTGATCCACATGATATATCAGTTGAAAAAAAAAAACACAATTGTGAGTTCAATTACTATCAATATCGTGAGTAGGTACTTAAAATAGATGAAGAGATACAAAAAAATAAAAGCAAAAATAAAAGCAACTATAGATAGTACAAGTAATGTAAACATGGTATTAAAATTGCAATGCTAATATTGTGCTTTTTTTATCCATTAAACATTGGCAGCAATATAGTGGGAGCACTTATGTCTATCTCTTTAGTGAACATTCCTATAGCAATAAAAGAAAATTCAAGTGCTATAGCCGCTGCTATTAACGATTTCCAATTAATTTTTTTATTTGTATATCTATTGTTTGCCCATAAAAGTGAGATACAAAATCCAAGGACCATTGTTGTATGTTTGTAGATATCCAAGTTGTTGTGTACCTTCCTCTGGCATGTTGATTGTTTTTCTATGTGATATAAGTAATTTTTTTTCCTCTTCACTATTTTCTTCGTTTATTCACCTAAAGGGGCACTAGGGGCCATGCACCTTTCTACGCTTTCTGTTTGAGAGGAGAGCATTCCATTTTGTCCCAATCTCAACTACGAACAACAACTACTACTACTATGACAAGGTACTGTACCTCTAACCAGCTGAAAAAATACATTTTACTGACAATTAAGGGAGAGTGGGCTCGAATGAACAGCCTGATTTACTTGCATCGAATCAATAAATTCATCAAATGGAAATTTCCTTAAATCTTAAGTAAAATTAACTTGATTTGCGAGTATTCTATATAGAGCCTTTTTCAGTAATCAATTAAACATTCAGTTAACTGCCAGAGAAGTAATATTGTACATTTACAATTAATACTTCCTTGTCTATTGAAAAATTGGCTCTTAGTTTAGAGAATCAAGATGCGTCCAAGAAATCAAAATTATTTAGAAATGTTCACTTCTTGGTTTGTTTAATTTTGTATTCATACACTCATTTTAATGTTCTTCCAGCTATGTTTTCAAATCGATATAACTTAAAAAAGAACATCTACAAGAACTTTATTCAAAAAACTTTCTATAGTCTAAAGAATGGAGTTAATGGAAAATATGAAAAACAAGTAAAAATTTAGCAATAAATAAAAAAAAAAACAATAAATTCTTTCTATTTATCAAATGAAACTGTATAACCCAATGCTTTGTTGTTTTTATCAATCGAATGATTTTAGTCAAGTTTAATAAAAAGCTTTATCAATAAATAAAATAAAATAAAACAAAATAAATTAAAATAAAATAAAATTAATTAAAATAAAATAAAAATAATTAAAATAAAATAAAATTAATTAAAATAAAATAAAATTAAATTAAATTAAATTAAATTAAATTAAATAAATAAAATAAAATAACAAATTTACTACCCAATGCTAACGAACTCTCCCCTAAGTTAACACTCATATGATTGTACTAAGAGAACATTTATCTGCAACTATGTATACATAAAAATGTATCTTTCTATCTTCAATGCATATCTGCATAATTTTAAATGAAGTGCATTATTTATTTTTAAGCGCTTTTAAGTTGTTGTTGCTTTTTTTTTGCATTCGTTATTTTTTGCACGATGTCGCCACTTCTTATTTTATCTTGCGTTCCATGTGTATGGTGTGTATAGTGTGTCCCATCAGCCTTCATTGTTCTTCATTAGTTCAGTGCACTATGCTAACACTTATAGAGACAGATATAGGGACACATAAGATATTATTGCCGGATGCATAGTTCTAAAGAACAAAACAAAAGGCTAAAAGAAGAATGCCCACTGGTTAAGGGGACAAGCTTGGATAGAGGGAATGTTATTGTTTCCTAAAGAGGTAGAAAAAATAAAACAATATAGACTTTTTTCCTTTCGTATAAACTTTGTATGTCATCAAAACGTTGATATACCAGAAAGTATAAAAACAATAAAAACAAATTAAAATAAATTCACAGTGTTAAGGGCTGAGATAGATGATGGTAACATAACATGGATAAAATGAAAAGATTTATTAGAGCAGAAGATTAAAGTAACTTAACATGTGTTGTTTAGGATGGAAAGTATAGTTTATTTTAAGATTTCAAGTGATTTTTCTAATCAAAGTTCAGGTAGATAACTAAGATTTAAATTAACATAGCAAACAATGTAACAGGTTGAACTTTTGGTTTTATGTTCCCCCAGTGTCACACAGATAAAATTTAGGGTACTTCCCCGAAAAGAACCATCCATTTCTATTTCTATATTGGTCGGAAAAATAGTGTGTAGACAAGAAACGTTCAGCTTACATGCTTGAACATTTCCGTCCTGATCTCAAAAATTCTGTCGCAAGTGCCCGCAATGATAAAGGGTATCAAAGTTCGTACATAAATTAGTTGTTTTTCATGATTTCACCCATAGATTTCAATAAGTATCTAGATAACCAATATCGCTTCAAAAGTGAAGCTCGGCCGCCATTTTGGTGGAGGCAAAAACAACAAAACTCAATAGTGTTTTATGTGCTGTTTCTTTCTTGCGGAGTTGATTTTTTCTTATATTAAATATTTGTGTTTGTTTAATTCGTTTGTTTATTTACTAAAAGTGGTTTAAGGTGTGCAAGATTGCAGAAATATTAAAATGCCTAGTTCTTGTCAATAAATAATTTATGTTATTAAAGTCAACAATTTAAGCTATCTTTTGATAATACCTAAAAGTACACGTTATCACAGAATTTTAAGAGATATAAGTGTACTAAAGCCAGACTAAGAAAGAAGTTATAAATCTAAATATCTCAAAATATATTAAACGTAGCAATAATCATGTTTAAGAGATGGTAAAAATACCTTTCATTTGATACCAAAATCGTTTCTTACCTCTTTTAAATAATTCCAAGAAAGCAGTTATTTGAAGAAAAGACTGAATTCTATTTTTGAAACAAATTTAAACTGGAGAATCTTCTAAGAGTACCTATCGGCCTTTTACGAGTGTCGATTGCTTTCGATAAACGACTTTTGTCAAAAGCCGATCATCAAAAAAATGCTATGTTTCCACCAAAGGTTTATCTCAGATTAGATTTAATAAATCTTTTTGGTGTTTCCACCGCACAAAAAGATTTAAAAAAGATTAAATTTGACAGCACCTTCAAAAATGCAAATGGCGTTCCAATTTTTCTTATGAAGTGCGAATGAGACAGAATGTTTGATTCGTGTGAAACAATGAAGAACTGAATGCGAGTCTCGAATGTATCGTTCAGCACTATGTAAAAATAGGTTAGTTCGATTTGTAAAACTATTTGTCCTAGGAAGATTTTACAAGATTAATTTCTAATCTTCAAGATTTACGAAATAAATTTGTATGGTAAATCTACGAGATTTAAGGTTAATCTCATTAAATCTCAGATTAGCGCTAGGTGGAAATGTAGCATAATCGAAAGCAATTAAGGGCCAATTTTTTGTTATGAAAAAGTGTCACTCATATTAGCCGTTTGGATTCGTCCGAAAATTGTAGGTCACATCCATTCTTGCCGGCTAACAACAAGAACTCAGGATTGGTTGACAATTATAGCTTAACACGCTCTATTTTTCCTCGAGCTGTGTCCCACCAAATTTATTTGAAAGGTGGATTCCCACTAAAACCACTGAAGCACAAGACAATTTGTTGCTTCATCCTGAAGCCACACAGACAGCAACATTTTCAGGAATAACTTTACAACTACTAAACACCACAGGTAGTAGTAACTTTATAATAACAATATTATTATTATTGTATTTATTTTTTTAAGACTCATGAAATAATGTTATTTTTTTTCTTATCTTTTCAGGTAAGTCAAGATCAAAAATTAATCAATGAATGTAATTAACTTTTACAAGTTTTATTGTAAGTACTATTATTAAGACAAAATGCTTTCATTTCAATTTGGCCGTAGATTTGAAAAGACGATTTGATCGAAGTAATACAAGTGAAAACTTATTGAAATATCAATTTGGAACAATAACCTTTATCGTGTTGACGAAATAAGCCTTTTTGCAAAATGGTGGTGCATTGGTTTTTATTTTTGTTTGTGCAGCATAGTACGATTGGACCTTTTATTTCTGAGACACTTATGCTACGTTTCCACTTGTCATTTACCAACTGACGAAAGACATCAGTCATTTCACAAAATGACTAGTGGAAACACTTCGAAATTGGTTGTTTTTGAACTGACAAACACTGTTCGTTAATGAAAGACAACATATTTGAATTACAAGTGGAAATAGTTCAATTGACAAACGAATTGTCACTTTGTCTTTAATTGACAAAGACAATTTTGTCAGCAACGTGTTTTAATTCTTTGTCAATGAAAGACATTAATTCGACAGCTGGCTCAAAGCAATTTGGAGGTGATTTTGAAAATTTGGCCGAAGTGAAGAAAGAAAAAATAAAACTTTGAAGTGAGTGACTTCAACTTCTATCTTCCATCCATTTTAGAGGTTGATAATGTTCCTGACAACAAAAAAAAAATAAAAGAGAGTGGACAGTGAAATGAAACAAAAGCGCTGATGCTAAAGGTTCAGAAGTTTGAAATTATTTGTAAATTAAAATTCTATAAAAATAATAATTCTTCGCACCACTATACATACATTTCATTTAAGATGGCTGACAGCTCTGCAATAAGTTTCAGTTCATAAAAAAAACGAAGCAAAATAGAAATAGCTGTCAGTGAACTGACAAAGACGTTGGTGAAAAAATTTTGTGTCAATTAAAGACACAAGTGGAAATGATCTGGCAATTGTGTCGTTCAAAGACCAAATCGTGATCTGTCAAACTGTGTCAGTTCAAAGACAAGTGGAAACCTAGCATAATGCTACATTTCCACCTAACGCTAATCTGAGATTTAATAAGATTTACCTCAAATCTTCTTTAAATCTTGAAGATTTACCATACAAATATATTTCGTTAATCTTGGAGATTAGAAATAAATCTTATTAAATCTTCCCAGGAAAAATAGTTTTACAAACCGTACTAACCTATTTTAACATGGTGCTGAACGATTCATTCGAGACTCGATTCAGTTCTTCATCGTTTGACACGAAAAAAACATTCTGTCTCTTTCGCACTTCATATGAAAAATTGAAGCGCCATTTGCATTTTTGAAAGTGTTGTCAGATTTAATCTTTTTTAAATCTTTTTGTGCGGTGGAAACACCAAAAAGATTTATTAAATCTAATCTGAGATAAACCTAAGGTGGAAACATAGCATAAGTCACGGAACGATTTTTAATGTTTATAATGTACCTATAAATAAATAAATAAATTGGGTGGCGCAACAGCTCGAGGAGAACCAGGGCCTAGTGACTTACAACTCTCAACCATTCATGTGTGCGTGCTGTTGGCAGGAATGGAGGGGACTTACAATTTTTTGCCGAGTCTGAACGGCTAGATGAGAAGCACTTTTCATGACAAATATACTCTTGGAGGATTTTTCAGTTCCTCGGAAAAAAAGTATTTTGTTTATAGGTGGTAGCGGCTGCGAATCGAACTCTGATCTTCCGCATGACAACCCAACGCACTAACCATTATGCTACTACGAGGTACTACATAATGTACCTATACTGCTAATCGAATATCTCATCGGAGAGATTAATATTATAATTTTATGATGGAAACTCATCAGAATCAAGAATTTTCTAGAATTATAAATTCTTCAAATAAATATAGGAACAAAAATACAAATTTGCTCCACCAACAAGTGAAATTCATTATCGAACGCGATTGCGGCGAATTCAAGAACACATCTTGTTCCATAATAATGGTTTACACTTAGGAAATTCCTATTCTTCTCGCATGAAACAATCTTTCTTTCAAAGGCCGACGATGGCACTAAAAAAAAAAACAAAAACTAGTAAACCTTCATGCAACTACTTCAGTTCCATGACACTTTAAATTGTTTACATTTTCAAAAACACCAAAACAATAAAAATTAAAAGTAAATTCAAAATGCTATGGCATGAAGGTAGTACACTGAACAAATAAAATAAATTAATTTGGATTTCCTTGCAAACAAAAATTGTGGGTTGCAATGGTAGTTATTGTAGTCCTTGATGGATATTTAATTTAAGGTGTGAAACTCACTGTCGCAGAAGCATTCTTTTCTATTTACAGTCCGAAGCATAGAATGTTGCCTGATTCGCAGTGCACTCCGCCAACAGAAAACATTTTACCAACAAAAACGTCAGCATTTCATATTTGTCTGAGATTCATATATTATGTACGTTAAGAATGTGGAACTCTAATGACTACTTAAATCACTAAATTGTGTTCTAGGCATAATTTTAATCATCATCTTGAATATTCAGCTGAATCCTCAGAAAATCAATTTTCAATCTTAGGAATATTAAGGGTCGTTTAAATTCAAGCACCATTGGGTTTGCTTAATTCGAAAATAACAATATTTAAATTAAAAAATTAAGTTAAAGAACTCAAATTTAATAAACGGGCTCACCTCATGGTCTAAATCTAAATGAATGGAAACTAGGGTGGTCCTTATTTTAAAAACCTTTGAGCACCTGTTTTTTTTTTTTCATTGACATCTTAAAACACTACCCTATTTTTTTAATTTTATTAAATCACGTTAACACGTGCCGCATTGAACTTAAAGTTGATGCCCCTGTGAGAGTAAGGGATTATTTAAATACTGTTTTAGCTCCAAAAATAACGGTACTTGCTATACAACCGTTATGAAAAACCTTATTTATCTTAAAAACAGCTCAAAAGATTTCGATAATAATTTTAAAAATTTGTATAGTTACTCGAATATTTTTTAAAAATTCTCAATTTCCAAGCAAATTGAACTTTTTGAGCAAGAACATGGAACCCAGTCGTGCCTTTAATTTTTTTTTATTTTGAAACAAGAGTAGGTAACAGATTTGAAAGTTCACTTTATTTATTCTGCAAATCAAATTTTTAATAGCACCCGGTTTTGGTCAGTTTTATGAAAATTCAAATTTTCAAACTCATTGCGGCACGTGTTAATACAATCCGATAAGCATGAAATTTTTTCGGTACACGTTTTTAATGTAGAAGAACAGAAAAGAATGGTGCTCAGTAAAAACAAACAATTTTTGTTTCTCCATACAAATAAGGACCTCCCTAATGGACATCTATTGAATGCTTAATTTAATTGTAAATATCAAATCAACCGACATTATTGTTTAGAAAAATTCAATACACCAGAAAGCCTATTGGCTTTTAACTGGGTCCGACGCCACGAACTCCTCCTAGTATTAAAGCCTTAGCCCTTTCTATTGAACATAACTTTCTACTGATCTCATGTGAAGCAAAAAAAGAAAAGGTAGCAGAAGAAGAAGTACAAATACAAAACAAATACAAAGAAGACTCCTTTAAATGCTGGTATAAAGGTTTTTATTCTTTGTTTTTCTTTAATAAGAACTTTTTCTTAAATTGTTTTTTTTTTTTTTTTCAGTGTAGAATTTACCAAGGAAAACTCGTGTCGAGTAATATCGAATTTACAATCTAAGCAAAGCCTTCCTTTCTTCTTCTTTTTCTTCGGCCCATTGGAGCTTATCCAAACAAAGTACAAGAGTACAAAATGTACCTTGTGTTTTATAAATGCTTTTTGCATATAGAGACCATCACTAGGTACACGTACACAAGATGCAGAGAGCTATTGTTGCATGAAACCAATCTATCGATATATCGATTGTTATCGCTTCTAAACACAATGTGTTGACGAGAGGTAGGTTATTGTTTGATGGAGCAATTCATCGTTTTAAAACAAAAGAGATATTCATCTCTTTGCCACAAACGATGAACGACTATACACAAATATATGTACATACAATGGGGAATAAAAACTTTTGGTTGAATTGATTTGGGTTAAAGATGCTTAATAAAAAAAAGAATACCTTCTATCTTTCCATATCGTGTTGACGCATGGAAATGAGATTAAAAGTTCAAGACCTCTTAAAGTTTTTCATAATAAAATGTAATGAACTTCTGGAGGTTTTATACATTTTCATTCCAACAGAATTAATAGACTGATAGTATTTATTTTGAATGAAAAAAGTTAAGAGGGTGTCTTTTTTGTATTAATAATCGGCTTACACGGCAGAAATTTTCTATTAATTCTGTCATATTTAAGCCATATAGGCCCATTTGCTGTGGTGCCGTGGATGTAGTGCTTGACTGCAGCATTATTTTCTGTATTTCCCCACTGGACGCCACCCGTGGGATTTAATGAGATAAAAACACCTTGATCTCAATCCACCATGACAAATATCTCCTACCCTCCTACTATTTCTAACTAATCAGGTTGCATTTAAAAAGACCTAAGGTCTTACAGGCATATTTGTAGTTAAATTTATTATTATTATTAAATGAACAAATGTACATATGTGACAGTTAAGGCAGAGGAAAACGTAGCACATCAACGTTAAGTAAACATCAAAATTTAATTTCGTTTCGGCAAAAAGGGTCTTATTGCTATGATAATCTTGCCGTATGAGAAAAATTGGAATAAAATGGCAGAAAATATGGTAATTGGAATTGTATCAAACACACCAGTTTAAGTGATTCAAAATACATAGCTTTAAACAGCATTTAGAACTCAAAGATTACAACAGTTTACAAAATTTTAATTTTTTTCCATGGAAGCGTTTCGAATACAAAGCGTTCAGATACTGGCATAAATCTAGCTTACGGCTCAGCTGATTCACATAAAATGTCTATTTTCTGATTGATCTGATCTGTCCTTTTCCGACAGTGTACTCCTTGTGCAAGTCGGATTGAAATTTAATAAGTTACAAGTTTGAAAAACGAGTATTTTTGAAAAATTTCTAGAAAAAAATAATTTTAAATAATTTTAAGGACTCAGATTAAAATCAAAGATTTGAACCAAAGTTTGCCAAAATCGGAAAATAAATGTATGAGTTATAAAATAATAAGTGAAAGAAGGCAACGCCATTTCTTTTTTCAAATCATCATCATCATCATCGTGTCCTGTAACCCCGGCTGGGGCATAGGGCGTCAACAAAACGTCTCCATCCTTCACGGTCTGCTGCAAGGTACTTTAGCTGTGGCCACGTCTTTCTCTGGGATTCTGCTTCCGCTAAGACAGTTGATTTCCATGTTGTTCTTGGTCTTCCAACCCGCCGTGCACCCTGAGGATTCCATTCAAAGGACTGCTTTGCAATTTCATTGTTTGGTTTCCTCAGTGTGTGACCAATCCAACGCCATTTACGCTTTCTTATGTCGACGTCCAGCCGCTCTTGACTTGTCCTGCGCCACAATTCCTCATTTGATATTATTTGTGGCCAGCGAATCTTTAGGATGTGGCGAAGACAGCGATTCACAAAAGCCTGCAATTTCTTCGAAATGATAGACGTGACTTTCCAGGTTTCACAAGCATATAACAGCACGGATTTGACATTGGATTCGAAGAATCTCAACTTAGTGCGTAAGGAGATTTGACTTGATTTCCAGATTGGGGACAGAGTACCGAAGGCAGCACGAGCTTTATTTATTCTACTTTTAACGTCCAGATCCGTACCACCGTTTGCAGAGACAATACTGCCAAGGTAGTTGAACTGTTCCACTACGTCAACTGGCGTCTCCTGTAGAATAATACGCTGCTGTGTGGAGCGGCCTGTGAGCATTATTTTTGTCTTTTTGCTGTTTATTCTTAGACCACTCGACTCTCCCTTCACTTGCAGTGTTTGGCACATCCCGTTCAGCCCACTGATGTTATTTGCCAGTAGACATATGTCATCGGCATAGTCTAAATGACTGAGCCTTTCGAACGGTCTCCATTGAATGCCCTGTCGCTCTGCTGTACCTACACTGGCCGTCAATACGTCGTCCATCGCCAGCAGGAAGAGAATTGGCGATAGAACATCCCCTTGTCTCACACCCTGTTGCACTACAAAGGAGTCGGATAGCTGCCCATTGTGCAAAACAAAACACCTTGCGTTGTTGTAGGACTCTTTAATAATGGCAACTATTTTTGGTGGAATTCCTCTACCAAGCAACGATCTCCATATACATTCTCGGTTAACTCGATCAAAGGCTTTCTCAAAATCCACGAACATGAGGTAAAGCGGTGATTGAAATTCCATCGACTGCTCGAGGACGATACGCAGGGTGTTGATATGGTCGACACACGATCGACCACTGCGGAAGCCAGCTTGATGCCTCTTGAGTGTAGACTCGATTCTATCCTTTATTCGCTCGAGAATGATGGTTGCCATTAGTTTTGGGAAAACGGACAAAACGGTGATACCACGCCAATTGTTGCAATTCTTTAAGTCACCTTTCTTTGGCAACTTAACAATCACACCATCCTTCCAATCCCTGGGATAGCTTTCGTTTTCCCAAATGTTTTTTATCAACGGATGTAAAATACTAGCCGCTGTTACGGGATCGGCTTTCAGGAATTCAGCTGGAATTCCGTCCAGTCCAGCTGCCTTGTTGTTTTTGAGGAGATTTATTGATGCCTGGATTTCCGATTCTGACGGGGGTTCGATGTCAATACCCCTATAGGACCTGCGCATCTCGTTTAGTTGGGGCACTTCAGCACTCTGCTCAACTGAATCCTCATTTAGCAGGGCACAAAAATGGTCCTTCCATCTACGAAGCTGATCCTCAATTGATACCAAAAGTGTGCCATCCACATCCATTACAGGATGATTGGTGTTGCTTTTTTTCCCGATAACATCTTTGGCTATTTGGTACAATTCCCGGATATCTCCTCTTCTGGCAGCGATTTCCGCATTATCTGCGAGTCCATCTACCTTCACCCTCTTGTCACGTCTCACACAGCGATAGACCATCTTATGTGCAATGCGGTACTCTCTTCGCAAGTCAGCCTTTCGTTGAACATCTGCTTCAGCATTTATTTGGATTTTCAACGATTTGCGAAGTTCGATCTTATCCCAGGTGTCTTGGGATATCCAAGAGTCTCTACGTCTCGTTCGCTTGGGTACAGTTTCGAATCCAGCCTCCATAAAAACACTTTTAATTTCACCCCACATCTCATCAATTGTTGAATTCTGGATTCCGTTTAATGACGAGGCTCTGTCGTTAAGGGTGGTGACATAGTTTCGACATATGTTGGGGTCATTTAAAGCATTCGTAATGAATTTTGAGCTCCTTGCTGCATCCTGCGCTGGTTTTTGTACGGCAGCGGTTCGTAGTTTGAGACTCATCAGAACCAAATGGTGGTCGCTTCCCACATCGGCATTTCTTATACTCCGGACATCACACATAGACTTCCTCCATCGCTGCTGAATCATGATATGATCAATTTGGTTTTCGGTTTGACCATCCGGATGCACCCAGGTAATTTTGTTGCACGTCTTATGCTTAAATACAGTCCCACCTATCACAAGACGATTCGCGTTACAAAAGTCGACAAGCAAGTCACCATTTTCATTCCGTGACCCCAAGCCATTTCTTCCCATCACGCGTTCCAGTCCGTAATTGTCTGAACCGACTTGGGCATTGAGGTCTCCCATAACGACTATGATGTCGGCTCTCGGAACACTACTGTAAACCGAGTTAAGATGAGTGTAGAACGCGGTTTTGTCTTCCTCGGTCGCTTCATTTGTGGGGGCGTAGCACTGAATAATTGTGACGTTACGAATTTTTGAACGAAACCTTGCTGTCATTAATCTCGCAGAAATGGGTGCCCAGGAGATCAAACTACGCCTCGCTTCTTCGTTCAACATAATTCCGACACCATGCAGTCTTTGGCCACCCTCTCTTTCATCTTCCCCGGAATACAGCATTCTCGTCTGTCCAGTGTCTGATCTGTATTCAGCTCTTCCTCTCCACTTAGTTTCGCTTATGCCCAGGATACTGATGTTTAGACGAAGCATTTCACGCTCAACCTGCTCGTATCTACCATCGCTGTACAAGGATCGAACGTTCCATGCTCCGATTTTCGTACGTATGCGGTAGCCAAAAGTAACATTTGCGCTTCTTGAAAGACTTCTTCTATTTGTCAACGATTCACTTATTATTATGGCGTCTTGATTGACGCTCGTACATGAAAGATGCCGCACCCCCAAATCCGATGTGCGGTTTACTGCAACCGAAGCTACAGAAGGATTTTCTATAAAAAGATTACCTCTTGGGGACTCATTTCCATTTGTTGTCATAATTCATGTATTTGCTTATATCCTTCCACCATGGTGTTTTCCGAGATATGATTAATAACATACATAAGCTCAGATTTGACAGGCACACCCGCCTTTTGTATGGTCAAACACATAACTGCTCGAGGCCGCCCACTATGGGAAAACAGACGCCTTTTGTAGCCGCCCAATATGGGTTACAGACGCTACCTGCTGCTGCCGTTGGCCTTTTACCAAAAAAGCTCCTCCGCCACCAGACTATCATGCCGTTGACCGCTACCTGCAGTTCATCCGTCTTAAGGGGGCTTTTAACCATCCCAAGGACAAGTTTGTGCCCTGACCAGCAACGCTGGGTTGTCTGCTTATCCCGGCATCCATTCGGTCCCCCTGCACGTTAGCGTTACCCGCCCTCTACCACGCGGAGGTGTGCATAGGGATTTTCCTATCATTGAGCCTAGGGCCATATGGCGTCCTAGCACTCTCAAGTACTTTTAGAGGGCAAATATAAAGTATAAATGCTTATAATTCAAGTGAGCTCAACTCCAGAATTGCGTTTCGCCCAGGTACGAAAGTTGGGCTCACTTGAACTTTTAACTTGAGATAAATATTCAGTCACTCCACTTAATCAAAAGAATATCTTTTCAAATTTTCTTCATATTTTATTATTTTAAAGTATAGATGTATATATTTGGCTGTCTGTTATTTTCCAAACTCATTTTTTAATATCAGACACCCCTAAAATCAAAACTGTATGCCCTAAAATAAAGTTTTTAACCAGAAAAGTTTTGTCTAAGGTGTAAATCGGTGTCTCTTAGGCCATTTCCTTTTCCATACAAAGGAGAATTCGGACATATACCAATTTCAAAGATCAATAATGACGAGACATATATTGTTGGAAAGGTATTTTTATGAACTACAATAGTTTTTACCCATATGGAGCAACCAAAAAGTATACATTTTTGAAGGCCTGTAACTTATTATATGTCAATATGACTTATACAAGGAGTACACTTTCGGAAGAGGACATATTAGACCATTCAGAAAATAGACAATTTATGTAAATTAGTTAAGCAGTTAGCAGATTTATGCTAGTATCTGAAAAAATATCTGCGAAAATAATTTTTGCGCATATCTCAAAAACGCTTATTTGGAAAAAAATATTATTTTCATTTTCGTGTTCAGCGACCCAAAATAAGTCTCGAAAATATGTTTATTCTGAGGACCCTACCATGACCTAAAATTTTGTTAACTCGTGTTATCGGTTCGTCCCGGAATGGCATGGCACGGCCGCCGGCACGGCGATCTCACTTGAACTCATCAGTGACTAGTTAGGGGATTGTCATCTGCAATTCGTTCTTTAAGTTCAGTTCGTCTTACATGGATTTTTTGACAAGTAAAATATTTAGCACTCTTAAAATCAATTTTTTGAATCATTGATTCAAAATAACTTTAAACGGTCCTTAGTCCCTATAATAAACTGGTGTTAAGTTTCCTTAAAATAATGATACTAAACGTTTTCCAAATGTTATGAATTTTGGTTTACATGTCGATCTCTTATAATTTTAAGCCTTATAGTTTTGATTCCCACCTGGAAAAACAATCTAGTTTTTAACGAGGCACTAGAAAGTTTAACATTGACCCTAACATGGCTCTAGCAAGGGTAACTATCGATTTTCTCTAGGGCCTCACCAGTTAAGCAACCTTTTACCTCGAGAGACAAAAAAAAAGTTGTCTTTACTGATTACCAGTCAAATACGCTAACTACTTAGCTATTTCTCAATACAGTTGCGTAATATTGAAAATGAAAAAATATTTCCCCCTCCAAAGCCTTTCCAGGGCATTGACTAAACTTGACTAAATCTTGCCATTTTTCCAGGTGCGTTATAATGACAAATTTGTATGACCATAAGTCCAATATTTTATTTGAATATTACTTTATTCCGTTCTGTACTGTACCATGATCGCTTTGAATGAATGTGTTATAAAATATTTTAAAATTACAGTTTTAAGATTTTTAAATGATAGTTCAATACTGAGAAAATGCCCTGTACTACTACTCTATCTATAAGACTACAAAAGTCACGAAGTGGGTAAATAAATACTAGTTAATAGCGGTTATCCTGATAAGAAAGAAATTGCCTACAACATGTTTATGTCCCTTTATTATTGTGTTTATGTAGTAAGAATCTATTTTTGAACTTAGCTGATAACTTATCTTGGTCTAGTTTTGGTGGCAAAAAGTCTGGGGTAGAAAGAGCGTCAGCGAGCGATAAGGATTTAGCAAAACAAAACAAAAATGTTTTTGATTTTTGTATGCGTTCAATAGTATGAATTTGAAAGTGTTTTACGAAGCGCAATCATTTTCTCTCTACACCAACACACCAATATAATGGATACGTCTTTTCGATCGACTTATGAACTATTCGATTACGAAAAAGACATATTGCCCTAGAACTGCTCCATCGATCATTCAGATTAAAAACAAACCTATTAAGTCATTTGAAATGTAAAATTAAAGAATTGGGACCTATAATCCTCTTGTTGCATGAAATTTAAGAGAGTCTTATATTTGACTATGATGAAATTGCCTAGCTTGGCATAGTGTTTGTCCACAATTTTCGTGGGCGATCATCCGCTATTGGATGCCCTCTTTTCCTCTCTTAATATTTATAAACTCTTGGTTCTTCATTTTCATGATAAATATTTGGGAGATTTGTTTTTAATGCCATCCATATGTGTGGTCTTATTTTTATGTTTTTTGAAAACATCAGCAACGTTTTTTCTGAATTTTTTTTCAAGCTCTTAAATGATTTTCGGGATTTTAATATGTGTTTAAGAGATTTTAGAAATTTTCCAATACAGAAGAGGTTAAAAATTTTGTTGTTTAAGAGCTCTACAACAACAGATTGTGCTTCCTAAAAGACAAACAAATAAAAACAAAGCAATTGTGTATTTTTAAGCCAGCAATACTGCTTAAAAAATAAATAAATTGGGTGGCGCAACAGCTCATGGAGAACCAGGGCCTAGTGACTTACAACTCACAACCATTCCTGTGTGCGTGTTTGTTGGCAGGAATGGAGGGGACCTACAGTTTTTTGCCGAGTCCGAACGGCTAAATGAGAAGCACTTTTTCATGACAAGTATACTCTTGGAGGATTTGTCAGTTCTCGCAAGAGGCAGTACCTCGAATAAAACATTTCTGTTTTTAGGTGGGTTTAAGCAACACTGCTTAAGTAACTGTTATTTTTGTATTAAAAATACTTTTTCCAATACTTGTCTGAATATGAATCGGGATAGAAACAGCTACATATTCTAAGAGATCTATCAATTTTGAACAAACCTTTCGGTAGCACAAAATACAATTTCTATAATAAGTAAACAGAAGGTGTTACTTTTCACAGGCGACTTATCTCGTTAAATGCAAAGAAACTGCTTTCGAACAAACATCAAACGATAAGAACTTTCACAGTATTTAGCCGCCCTCTATGAACCCTCGATATAATTTTTTTTCTGTACAGTAGAAAAATAAACTCAAACCGCAACTTGAAACTATGTACAACGTGTTTCAGCTGACAAGATTTTCATTAAACTGCCCACAGATAAGGTTATCTGGGCGTAATAATAATAAATCTCTTGACACTATTTTTGTTTATTTTACAACTTAAATCAATAAAATAACAAAAACAAGAAAAAATATCCCAACCCTCATAGAGCTACAGTGTTGGACGGTTGGTTGGGAGGTAGATGGGGGAGGGGGAGGAGCACTCTAGAGTCACAGAGCCAGCGCCAACATTTTTTTTTTTTATTTTTACCTTGTACAATCGACTGACATCAGAGGCAGTGCATTGCACTTTGTCTATTTCAGATACTTATTCAACATTAGATGCACGTTTGCCATTTTAAAGGAGGCGGCACAGCAGTGTGGTATATACATTTGGATCTATATAAATATGTTATGTATATGAATGTATAAGTTGGACTTATACATTCTGGTGAACGCTGATAGCTGTGCAACTTGCAATCTCATTCCCTGCACCTTGTCTCTATCCTATGAAGACAGGGCGGGATTTATAGATAAGTAATTCAAGCAACTGCCAGGGGGACACGAAATGTGTATTAAAATGTAAAATGTTATTGTACTGTTTCTGCAACTTTTTTTACATGTTCAAAAAGTTATTCTTAAATAAGTTAAGCTTATGTAATATTTTTACAATGTCAATGAAATATTTCTGAATTTTTATGAAATATTATTGAAATGTTTCTGAAACATTTCTTAAAAAATCATTTTGAAATCATTCTAAAATGTTTCTAAATGTCATTGAAATCTTTTGATAAAAGTTTGTGTAGTCTGAAACTAAAAGAAATAGTTCTGAAACGTTTCTTAAATCTTCCCTCTGTCTAACCCCTCTTCTAAAATTTTAGTAAAATGTTTCCTTTTTGACGTGTTCTTAAATTAATTGAAATGTTTCTGAAACCTTTCTTAAGCTACAGAAGATTGTCTAAAATTTATTGAAATCTTTGTGAAGAGGTTTTTCAATGTTTTAGAAAATTTTCCTAGATCGAATGTTTCTTAAACAATTTTGACTATTTTTTTTTTTTAACTTTTTCTTATAAACATGTTGAAACATTTCTGAAATGTTTCTAGAATTTTTGAAACCAACTTGAATTTGATCATCTATGCGGACCAAACTTTATATCAGATACACATTGTTGAATATAATAGGGCGGCATTTTGGGACCCTAATCCACCACCGTTCGTACCTCGATGTTTGTAGATAGATACGTTGAATACATGTACGAAAAAGCCACACTATCTGCGCTGTTAGCAACAAATATCAATCTTATTTGTTATTTATTCGTATTTTGTGCAGTTTTCAAACATTTTCGCTGTAGGTACCAACATTATTTGTGTATATCTATAGTTTCGGAGGAGGAGGTGCTCGTTGCGCCCGACTACCATTCGTCCGTCGTCATTAGAGTTGCATTTGGTTAAAAAGTATAGAAAATGTGCAACAACATTTGTTTTCGTATCTCTATGACAAGTTTATTGACCCAAGCAACTGCTTAAGCAAGTACTTACCTATCTACTGATAGTTGTTGCGGCAGTCTAACCAATGTGGCCATTATAAAGTTTACAAAAATTTCAAAAATGTTTTGATTTTTCAGAGAAAAATATTTTAATTTCGAAATCTAGGTTTTGAATAAGAATTTCAATCTTTTAACATTAGTGGAAGTGCCTTAAACGAAGATGGAAGAATCTGAGCAAAGGCTGGAAGAAAATAACTCAATTTGTTTTTGGAAATGCTAACAGCTTGCATGCCTCTACAATTTCCAAATCAATTTTATCGTTTCTTAATGAAGTATGTCCATAGTAAAGGCCGAACACCTTTAGGAGTTAAACTGCTTAAACATATTTCTTGTACCATATTACAAAATTCTTCATCGCTTTTGCGAAGGTTTCGTAGGAAAATTATGATTGCCAAGATTTAATCAATATCGGTTCAATTCTTCCTTAACCCTTAACCACCTACCACCGGTCTCAGAGACCGCAACGACTTTTTAAATGCAAATATTTCAATTTTTGTGTGTCGTATTACCTAGAGCATCCATGTACCTTTTTTAGAGACCAACTTGTATCGCCTATGAGCTAGGAGAGTGAACAGGTGCACGCTTTTGGCCTAGGTTAGTAAAAATATTTCGTCAACGGTCTCCAGGACCGCACGTAGGTGGTTATGTGATTTTATTGTATTTATTTAGTACTGTTATTCTATTGTCAAAATGAATAAAAGTGACGAGAATATTAAAATATTGCTGCAGCAAGATATGTCTGATAGCGATGATATGCCAGAACGAGGTTTGCAGTGACATGGAACCTGCTACGACCGAGGATTTCGCGATATTTCGAAAAAAATGTGGGGAAACTACTGCGAAAAATTGTGAATGTTGGGTGGCTGCAATTTTGTCGAAGTTTTTATTTTAAGTTTGGTTTCTTATTTTTTTTTTATTGCTTGCTTCCTAAATTTTTTAGAATTAATACCAAGAAGTTGAAATTTTAAGTTCCTACTGCTACAGAAATTATTGTATGAGCATAGCTATTTTTTGTGGTAAAAGAGTCTTTTTTTGAGGATTTCAAGAATTTTAAGAAATTTTACTTTAGTTAATGTTATTTCAGTCTTTTGAGTAAAGCCTAAGAGTATTAACAAGAATTTTATTAGTTTTTTATTTAGTTTATACCGGAAATTCTGAATTCAGGGTAAAAATCCGTGAGCGGTCTCCAGGACCGCACGTAGGTGGTTAGGGGACTGAAATAGGTGGTAGGTGGTTAAGGGTTAAGCCTTGAAAAACGGACTGATTTTTTTTGCACATTTGTATTATTAGCCCCGACACAGAAGTGAAGAGAAGGATAAATCAAGTTGAGATTCAATGTTTTGATTTTAAAATTTCATCAAAATCGTAGTTGAGGTTCTTGCACTGATAAAGCTTTTAAAAAATTAATTTAAGATGGCCACACTGCTTTTATTATGCCTAAACGTTTGCTTGCCTTGAGTTTTATTTTATTGTTTATTTTTTTTAATTTTTCTGATTTTCAAAGGCTTTTGAAGTATGCATTCTATATATAGGCAAGAAAAATGCATTTTTATTTTGTTCGTTTCATTCAAAGGAACAACAAACATTTTAGATGCAATAATTTTGCATAATTGCTCGACGGCGACTACGACAAATGTTTTTATTTATTTTGTATTTGTTGTTGTTTAAAGTTGAACCGCCTTAGGCATGATTTCTATACCTATACAATACTATACTAGAAGATTGTTGATTGTAGTTGGTGGAAAAGTGCAATGGCCAGAAATAATGCCAAGGGGCATTATAGGCTGGGGGTTTCGCTATACAAGAAATAAAAGCAAAAATGAAAACAACAAACGATAGCAACACTTCTTTAATGGGTGGCTTGATCTGCCGGAAGGTTGGTTAAAGCCTAGTTGTAGTTCACATTTAACCTTTTTTTTCAAATGGATTGTTTACACGAATTTAGTTTTTTTTTTCTTTTATTTCTTGCTCCTAACAAAAACCTTTGCATATTAAACTTTTAATTATATTTTTTAAACTTTGAAGGAACATTTTATAAGACTTGACGTAAGGGTGGGCATAGAATTTTAAGATAAGGAAATTTAGCTTTTTGTTGCATGATAAATTTCATGTTTCGTGTGCAATTTTAATTTATTTGAATTTTATGAAAGAATACTGAAAATTGTTGGGAGCTGACAGGTGAAAATGTAGGAACTTGGAATACAAGTAGGTACACATAAGCATTTAGTTTAACATATTTTTTGTTTTATAAATAACAGGTATTGAGGGCATGTTAAAGTTTATATTTTGCATTTCGTGTGAATCATGAGAATCGAAATAAAGCAATATGCAAAGAAAAAAATCGTTTTAATTGAATTGAATAAGATAGTCCTGTTCACGTGTTTTGGAACGTGTGCAGTTTTGAAATCTTCATATTTTTGTCGTGAAAACTGGGTTTCCCAAGGTTTCATTACCAGAAATTTTAGTTTGCCCAAGCTCAGGTCAAAACTCAGAAAAAGTGACATTTTGTCAATTCAGTATTTCCGTGCGATTTATCATAATTTGCAAAACGTCATTGTATTGGCAAAAATTGAACTACAGAAGCGAAATATAAATGACGAAAAGCCATTGGCAACTTGTTGAGAATAAAACTTCGTTAACATATGATTTTAAAATTATTTTTGTACAGCCAATACAAACAACTTAGCGTTATGGAGCTTCCAAAAAAAGCTAAAATTTCTTTTTTTTTTTGCAAAATTTACAGTTTCTGCCCACTTCACAGCGCAGTACTCAATAGTCGATTTTAGAGCAAAAGTCCTTATAATCAATTTAGTAGATTATTAAATTACCTTAAAATTGCATACACCACTTTTTATTTTACGACCAACAATCGGGTCAGGATTCAGTGAGTTTTTTTAATTAAAATGTTGTTACAACTTGCTTTGTTTTCTGTTTGTCTAATTTTTGTATCGATTCAAATATGTACATGGGAGGGTTAGATAAACTTGAGTAGGCATCACCATGTTCTGGATCGGGTCTTTTGAGCGCCATTTTTCAAAATTTCGGACACAGTGGGGCACTTCGTTTGGGAGAGAGCAAAAAACTCCGTAAAAAGTAAACCATTTAGCCGATTTTGATACATATTTGATTAATGAGATGAAAAAACAACACATGCCACACCCCCATTTAAAACAAAATATTTTTCATTTTTATCAGAATTGATATTTTACCTCGTATTTAAACATTTATGCATCTAAAGTTATCTTAGTCAAAATTTTTAGGTCTTAACTATCTAAGCTTTTACAAGCCATTTTCCAAAATTTCGGACACAGTGACCCACAGTGTTCGTTTGGGAGAGAGCAAATAAATGCGTAAAAAGTAAACCAGTTAACCTATTTTGATAAAATTTTAATTAAGTAGCTGAAAAACCAGCACAAGTAATTACCACCCACTGCCACGCCCCCATTAAATTTTTTTTTCCATTTTTGGCAAAATTGATACTTTACCTCGTATTTTAACATTTATGCATCTTAAGTCATCTTAGTCAAAATTCTAAGGTATTAACTATCTAAGCTTTCCAAAATGTGACATATCCTCCTTGAATCTCAAATTAAATAGTAGTTAAGATCGATCTTAGATAAAAAATATGCTCAAAATAAAAAAAGTGGGTTACACACCACTTGTGCACTCACGGCCTTAAATATAATAATTTTTGTTTTTATTGAAAATTTCGGTTCCTAGAAATTAAATTTTAAAAATCCTTAAAGGGCGATTTTTTTCAGTCAAAGTTGAACATAACTTGAGGATTTTTATGTTCAACTTGTGAATTTGTTTATATTCACTCAAAGTTGACGTTTTAAACTTCCGATTTTCAACTCTAGAGTTGATCAACTTTAGATTTTCTCAGCTCCCGAAAATAGTAGAAGTTGGTATATTAAACTTGAGAGTTGACATAGAAATATTGATTTTTTTTTTCTTTTGCAAATGCATGCAATTATCAAAATATAAAAAACTATAATATTCCGAAGCAATTATTTCTATTATTGTAGGAAAATTGGCCATCATCTTCTTCGGCCAGTGAAAGTAAAGATTACGGAATTGACGAGCAATTGAACATTGAAAGAAGACAGTACAAGATGTCACCGTGCGTTGGAATTAAAAAGTAGGACGACCGGGACCATAGGCACCCAGAGGGGAGGATAAGGGGGCATTTCCTCTTGACTCTGGAAAATACCACGCCACCAACATATTTTTAAATCTTTTCTAT
This sequence comes from Dasysyrphus tricinctus, assembly GCA_963921185.1. Lineage (NCBI taxonomy): Eukaryota > Metazoa > Arthropoda > Insecta > Diptera > Syrphidae > Dasysyrphus > Dasysyrphus tricinctus. The sequence goes on from OY992533.1 coordinate 8,068,148, forward strand.
GGACATATGGCCTTTCGGCAAATACTTGTATTTTTTTCTACCTGAATCCACGATATGCTTACACAAACAAATTTCACACCAAATGACACAAAACCTGATAAAAATCAGTTTGATTGACCGAATGGCTTTTAACGAACCAATTTCACACAAAATAACACACGAAACTTAAAAAAAATCTGTTTTTATTTACCAAATTGCTTCAAATTAAAATATTAAAATGACAGTTCTTGAATTATTTTTACAAATTTTTTTCAAATCGAAAGTTGGCCAACTTTAGATTTTCAACCCGGGAGTTGAGAAAAAAATTAGTGAATAAAAAAGAATTTCAACTTGCGTTTCAACTCTCGAGTTGAAGTCAATTCTCAAGTTAGTCAACTTGAGAGTTTCCCTCAAGTTGAGCAATAGTGAAAAAAATGGCTCTTAATCTTTTAAGAATATTTCCTTTAAAAAATGGTATCAACTGCTTTGAACAGACAAAAAAATATAGTTGGAGTTGGATCAGTACCCAATTTTTGCCACGACCCAAAATACTTAAACGCTGACCATCACAAACGTCATTTATTTTTCTAATGCTTTTCTCTTCGATTTTTCATTTTTTTTTTGAGAACAAAATTGGTCCACGTGCATTGAATTCATTTTTAGAACCACAAAATAGAAGATTTTTCATTCCATGACCTAAAACTTCCTTTTTTCTTTGTATCCTCCTAAGTGGTTGGTTTCAAAAAAAAAAATCCATCGCACGGGTATAAAACACGAGTCATCTAATTGAATTAAAAATAAAGTCCATTCACTCTTCTTGGCAAAAACAAAAATGTGAAAAAAAACAACCAACAGAAAGACTGAAATTTATTTTATTTCTATAAAATGTGTTTGAAAAATCTAACCTCCCAGAGCTAAGCTAATATTACCACCCAGTTTTTCTTTATAAAAAAAAATACAGATAAAAACAGAGATTCTTCTTCTTGTGCGCTTTTCTTCCCAGAGAAAAAAAGCACTTTGCTTCCCACTTTCTCTGTAGGGATTCATATTTTCTTGACTTAATATTTGTATATAAATATAATATTCAAATGTGACTCGAGTGTACTGCAACGTGCCACCACACGAGCTGCCTATTTCAAATAGAACGACCTCCCAGCATCACCATCACCATCATCATCGTCTCCTATTCAGGATAATAAAATTGGAGATCTTAAGGAGGAGCAGAATACCATCAGAAGATAATTCGGAGACGAATAATGACGACGACGTAGAAGATGTATGCACATAAAACTCTTGAGAATTAAAGCCGCGTGTGTCCCCCGGGTTAGGATGATGAATATTATGTGAAAAATATATTCCAAACCAAACCAGCTACTTTGCCATCGCACCATCCTTATATGATATCGGGCTTATTCGTTGGAAAATATTTCTCAGTGTGAGATGCAAATCTCGTGCTCCAGGAGATGACACATTTCAGGAACCACTACCATCACCATCGTCATCATCACGAGAAAGCTACTGCTGCTACTGAGTTCCATCATCAACATCACCATTACTATCACCATCATCTTAAAAGAAGAAGGAGGAATTTTCTAAAGAAATTTACATTCACTTAGCCTCGTGCTGGTACTGATGCTGGTGCTGGAAGACTGTTTGGTTATCCAACTTGAATGTAAAATTATATTAATTGCCCCAAAGGTGGGAAGGGGGTTGCATGTTCCAAGAGGAGGGATTGGCACGGCAGGCGAATTGAAGAGAGTGTGAAAATAAGTGAATTGCTGAATGTTGTACAAATGCGTGTTATAATCTTGTTGTGGTGTCGAAGAAAAAGAAGTTCTAAAGTGACTGAGCTAAAAGAGTTCTTTAGAAAATTTTGTACAAAAATGTAAAAGGTTTAAGTGGAAATTTGTAGCTATGCGTTTTCTTATGTATGATTGAGCCTATTATAACAAATATCTTTTATAGTTGGTTGTTGCTTTTTTTCTCTATATGGGATACTAATTTGCATCAAAATAAAAATATTGAAATATTGTCCTGAGGCTTTTTTTAAAAAAGAATAGTAATACTTCGAACATCTATCCTAAGTCGCTTTTACAAGATGTCTAGTTGATCTAATAGCACTTTTAATTATTATTTGTCAAGTTTTCTGGAAATATCTTTCCAGTAACCTCTCAGAGATAGAAACTTCTCTATTTAATAGCATGAACAAGAAAAATGTGTCAGAAAGAAACGAATTCATTCTTCCCTCAAAAAAAACGTTCAATTCGGATATTTTCGAGGCAAAAGACTGACTTTGTCTATACATGTGGGCCACTATTACTTTGTACGTACTTTCATAACTTTTTTTATTTATTTATTTAATTAAATTTATTTTTTTTACTCGTAGTACAACGTCCCTAGTAAGATGAGAACGAATTTTAGTTCTGAACATATCAATATAACTAGGACTTAAAATACCAAAAGCTGACAATAATTAATATCAAGCTCTCATTAATAAACATAATGTAAAGCATGGAAGTGACGGTTTCCCGCCTAATTATACCTCCATTTTTTGGAAGGGAAAAACAATACTGCCATGCCGCAGGTTTGAAAGAGTTTTATTACAAAACATCATACATATTTCTCGGGACGTTGAATAGATTAAACTACAATATAAGAAAAAATAGGCGTGGCAGTAGGCCGTTTGCATTTAAAACAAGTATTACAGGTGACTGCTTCTGTGAAAATTCGGTTCAACAATAATTTTTGAATGAGCTAAATTTCTAATTAAACGAGAGTGAAAAAATCAATAATATACGAACATTTGTCACGACCAAAACTGTAAATCAATAACTTTTCAAATGCGAATTTTTAGTCTTAGTTGAAAATGAGGGACTTACATATTAAATATAAAACAATTTGCCTAAAATTTAAAATGGCGCCCAACGAATATAACTGGGCTAGAATTCCGAAAAATTTAATTTTTACTTCTTATCACACGACGTGGACTTTTTGGACTACATCAACATCTTGGTTAAGCTCATATAGTGGTTTTATGATCCTCTATTCGCCTTCCTCACACCCTCAGACGAATTTTTCTTTTTCCCCACTCTCAGTTTTCCGCTTATCATTTAGCACTCGTCACCGTTAAGCAGGTCTGACAATATAAGTGTTTAGTACAACATGCACAATTTGAACCCATTTTTGTTGTCCAAACCTAAGTAGCAGGGGTTTCTTGAAGTAATTATTTGTCGGATCTCCATTGAGGTATCATTCGTGAAGTTAATCTATTCTCCGAAGTAGATGCACTCCTTAACTAACTATAAGTTGCTACTGTCGTTTGTCCTTTCTATAGTATCAGAGTAAAATTAAGTGGGTAAAGACCATGGTTTCAATTCTGGATTTTGAACAAAAAATAATGAAATAACACACTATTTCGAATATTTCGCACAACATCATTCAAATATATTAAAAAAAACTAAATGATGTCAGAAAATGGAAGGAATTTTTCATTTAGTACTTTTTAGTACACACTTTGGCAGATATTAATCGAGAGTGTGTTTGTGAAAATGAAAAATTATTTTGAAAACTGAAATGATATTTGTTTTATCACTTCACAGATAGAGAATTGACCCCAGGGCTTTATGTGTAAAATATCAATTTGCCGACATTGCCATATTTGATTAAAACCTCGAACTTGTTTTTTTTTCTTATATAAATCTGAACCATACCCTTAAAGTTCCTATATTGAACCATTTAAAGAAATAAGAACATATTTTGTATTTTTTCTATAGAGGTATTCAAACTTCTATCTGAACTATTTTTCTATATCGTATACATCTACTCCATACAACATTGTACCGCCATAGATACATTTAAATTAAAGAAAAAAAACAAAAGCAAATAAAAACTCGGAGGTTATAGTGTTGGGAAGTCTTTGTTTCGGTGGTTTTTTTTTGTCGTGTTGTGTTGGCGCGATATCGGATCGGTTCACTGAATTTGGGTCAATAGAAAACACCACTGAATACATGCATTTTTGCTTTGCTTAAACTTATACTCCAGGCTTTCACTAAATGAATTTAAATTAAAAAAAATAGTTAAACCTCAGAAAATATGCAAAATGTGTTGTTTTTTGCGAAAAATCTTTTTTGTCATTGTACAGATACCAGATATAAAAAAAAATAAAAAAATAAAAATTTGGATGGGAAAAACTGCTTAAAAAAATGTGTGTGTGTATTTTGTTTACATATATTTATTGTGAATTGAGATAACAAATACTTAGTTCAAATAGTAACACAACACACAAAGCTGCAGTTCATGCCCCAGGAATTATAAATGTGAAGAAGAGACAATTGTTTTGCAATAGTTTCTATTATTTAGCTTTGAAACAATAAAACAGAATGAAAATCGAACAAAGCATTGTGGGTTGCATCGTGCGTCGGTCGTCGTGGAACTTTGCGATTTCAAATTAAAACCATTAGAGCTCATACTATTTCAAAAGTGGTAATGGCAACTATGTATATGATTTAAATGCTATCTCGTCCTATACAAGTAAAAACAGACATGCAGCAGAAGAAATGGTGGCCTTTATGTGGATTTAATCAGTTTTGAAAAGATTTATTACTTGCCAAAAAATACTTCAACGACACCTGCTTCACAATCGTTAGGGGGAAGGTAGTAAGAAGTTTAGATTATACTTTCGGAATTTTTACACATTCGTTGGGCGCTATATTCTATATATTCTTCTTTTTTTTAAATAACGCGCTCATTTTCAACTTGAGTCTAAAAATGCTGTAAGCAAATGTTGTAGAAAATTTTATTTTTTTTTATAATTTTGGTCATAACAAATGTTTGCATTTAAAGAATTGATATTGTGCCACTTAATTGACAAAAATAAAACTTTTTGCTCTAAACTGAGTGGAAAAAACCATGCCATGTCTGAGGTTTAAAAGGGCTTAGTTACAAAATGTCAGTAAAAAAAAATGGGCGTGGCAGTGGGTTTGTACTAAAATCACTTTTCAGTACGATTTTTTCAGCAGCAATGAAAAAATTTTACTGAAAATTTCAGTGACATCGGTTTAGTAGCTTTTGTAATGAGCTCAACTTAAAAAAATAATATTCATGAAACTACATCCAACACTTTTTGAACTTTAATCCAACTTTTTAAAACCCTTTTTAACTTATGTCCAAATTGTTGTACCAAAACCACTTTAGCAATTGGACTTCTAAAATTTTATGGCATATTGATTTTATTTCGAGGTTCACAAATGTACTGACATTTTATGAAAAATGTTATTGTTGAACCGAATTTTGTATGTATGTACATTAGGGGTGTCGGATTTTTTTTTTTTTTTTTTTTTTAATTCAAAATGGGTATGGTGGCTTGGAAAGGGTTTAGAAAGATGAAATTTTTGTTCTCGGACATTTTCCAAAATGGAGTTTTAAGACCCCGCGGCCGTTTTTAGGTAAAAAAACAGCACAATTCGAAAAAGTGGTGAGGAAACCCCATTAAATTTGTGTCAATATGTATTCAAGATTACTTATAATGTTATATGTTGGCTTTCTTTTCTCATTTGTATTGGTCAAAAATCAATTTAAAAATGCTGTATAGTGTTAAGAAAGCAAGTTTCAACCAATTCGAGCATTCCATTTAGAAAAAATAATCGAAAACATCTAGAAAATCGATCTATTTTTGGGGGGAAAAAGTCATGATATTTTGACAAGCTGATTTTAATGCTATTTTATTTAGTTCCAAAGGAAAAACAAATCTATAAGCTACCGTGACATCATATAATATTGGTTTTTCAGACCGCTTTTTAAAATTGAGGTTTTTTAACCTAAAAACGAACGCGGGGTCTCAAAATTCAATTTTGCCAAATGTCCCAGAACCAAAATTACCTCTTTCTAAAACCTTTACAAGATCCACATAACCATTTTGAATATAAAAAAATAAAAACAAAATTCCGACACCCCTAATGTAGGTACATATCGATAAAACTATGACTTGAAATACCAAAATCCTTTTCAATTCTGTTTCATGCTTAGACAAAATGCATCTATGCAAACTATTGGTCTCCCACTCACATTCTCCACACTTTTCTGCACCCAGAAAGATATACTCGTATACCTACATAAAACCAAAACTTATATATAAGATGCCTTATACGAAACAACTTTCGAAATAGCCACAGGCAAAAATTATATGTTTATATTTTTATTTTTGCGTGTAATCTCGTCTTTCTTTCAAATATCGAGTCGTTAATTAATTTCTTCGTCTTATATGTAGATATGGATAAATCTTTCTCAAGACATCATCAGCTTCATATATCTATACACTATAGTGACACCGCACCAAAAACAACAGCAACACCGCGCATAAAATATAAAAAATAAAAAAAAAGTCTCTGACTTAGTAAAAGGTTTTCTTGTTGTTCTCGCCTCATTTCGCTATTAATTTCCATCTACATTCTCATCCGTCCATCCATTCGACTAACCGATGTATCTCTTAATCTCCAAGGCATCACGCATCTCGATAACTCATCTCATGATGGAGGCAGCAGCTAGCTACTTATGTGATAGATGCGTTTAGCTTGAAGCATGTTTTTCTAGTTTTTTACCCAACAACACTGAAGTGGTTTGTGTTGATTGCACGGCATAGTTTCCTTCTTTGAAATCTTTAGGTTTGAAAAAAAATAAAAAAAAAATAAAACTAAAAAACACAAAATAACTATCGAAGTACAGTCAAAGCTCTGTGTAAGTTGTGCCAACGCGGTTCAAAATTTTGATCCTCCTTGGTTCAGCCGATTAGAGTTAAACGATGGTTCTCTGTAAAGTAGGTACTAAAGTATTTCAGGAACTTCAGATCCCTGGGACTGGTAGGTACTGGTACCTGAAAAAAACGAAGGTACCTGTATTTCCCAAGTAGTACGAAGACTTTAGCAAGTTCTTGCCAGTACTTAGTACTTTCTGGCTTATTGAGTAACGTTTGCTTCGACTTGATGTTTATTAACAAATTTAACTATGTATTTCATCAAAAGAAAATGTTTTTTGATCAGAAAACCACACATTTTAAAATCATTGAGCGCCAGCACGCGTAGTGGAGGGTGGAGCCTACCCGCATTTTCTGATCCAAATCATTTTTTTTTTTTTTTTTTTGTGATCCATCAAAAAAGTAACTGATCAAGTACTTGTAATGCTTGAAAGTTATGGTCAAATATGTACTTAAAAGCGCATTACTTCGTACTGCATGCGACGAAGTACCTACTTGAAAAAATACAGGTGCTTGGCAATTACCAGTACCAAGTACTGAAGTATAAGTCCCGGTACTGGTACTGGTATTTTTCTTATTAAAACTACCGACAGAAATGAGTACCTAATTATAATTTTTATTACAAAAGGAGTAAAGTAGTTAATTTTTATTTATTAAAGTAACAACTAAAATTGAAATGTGTAATTTACGAGTCATAAGTTACAAACGTTATGAACTATTGTGAACTCTGGTTAAAAGCTATACGACGCTTGCAGTTTTAAAGAACTAAATTAAAGTTGTACCTCTCTAGAAAACATAGTTTCGAATTAAACTATGCCCTTGTAAACAAATTTCAAGAAATAAAAAAAATATGTAAAAACGCAAGATATTTTAATAATTTAAGACCCTTCGACTAAGAGGACTTAGACTGTATCTGAGTGCGTAAGTATATCTAACTTAACCTCCTACTTAACGCGTTGTAGTTAGTACAGTTTTTTTGTCTCTTTGTCCCCGCTACTACCTATATATATTTGGATTTCAGTGTATCTTGTTAATGACTGTGTCGATTAGTACGCTGCTGCTGCGGTTAAATTACAACTTACATATACTATGTGGGTTTCTGTCGTGAGCATAAGAGTCATAGATACTTTTACCCAGTTGAGGTCTAATTTTTTTTATTTTTTTTTTGTATCTTGCCTCGTCTTATAATTACTTAAAATTAACATCTTTCTTTAGCAGTACAAAAAAATATACTACACACGCACAAACATCTGGAGAGAAAGAGAGAGAGAAATGAAAAATTTTGTATCGTATTTGCTTTGGGATGATGATGGAAGCATATCTTTTGAGGTTACACTGCATGCAGACCTATACACCGAACAGACACCAAAGATACTTTATCTGTTTTCCATGATTGGCATGTCCAACAATGTGGCTACACCAGTTGGTTTGGTATAAGATAAAAGCCTTTTCAGCAACATATGGTTTCCTATACATACACTACAGTATATATAGATTGGTGATGTCTTGTTAACAATTTCAATATTGAGTTCAAAAGAAATTGTTTAAAATTGTGTGCGCTACTTTATTGAAACCTAAGAAGCTTTCAAGTCAAGAGAGGATAAGTGCAGCAGATGATTTAGCTTTAAGACACTGACACTTGACTTGGGTTTTACTGACAAAATTCTTAACTGATGGGCAGTGTATTTTATATTAAAATAAAAACATTGTATGGCTTGGTTTTGTTGTAATTTTAAACAATGCTCAACATAATATGTTGAATATTATTATTTTCAGTTAACCCTTAAAATGTTAATTCTAATCCTACTGACTGAAATACAATATCAAAGATAGAACTATAACTAGCTTTGTTTTGGGCTAAAAAAAAAACAGCCTGTCTAGTGCGTTGAAGTGCCCCACTGAAAATCTGGTGGTCGAATGCCAGCCCACTTGGAAAAAGTCAAGTTTTTGCCAGGTTTAGTCAATGCCCTGGAAAGGTTTCCGTTGGATAAATCTTATTGAGGAAAACTTGTCAAATACTCGTGAGGCCCTTACTACCCAAACCTTGTTGGGTGAGTTTTGCTATCCTATCAGATATACCCCCGTATATAACAAAAAAAATGTATTCCCATCTTACGATTATATGAAAAATTAAGGTAAACTATTATTTTCAGCATTGCATAACTGATTTGGGATAGAAATAGTACTTCTTTTTTGTTTTGCCTTTCCAGACAAAAGGTTAACTGGCGAGGCCCTAGAGAATTTCCATAGTCTCTTTTGCTAGGCCCTTCAAAGCATCAATGTAAAACGGTTAAAACTAGATTGTTTGTCCAGGCAGGAGCCCGTGTCAACTAAAAACAGAAATGTTTGAGTGTTTCGATGGCAGATACCATCCGAGACCCGGATTCAATTTGCAGCTTCCACTGTTGTTGCCAAATCACTTATTCCGATCCCAACTTCAATTTTAATTCTTTTTCATCCTCCTGCAAAATGTTACCAACATGTTTGATAAGACAGTTGATTAGTTCGTCAATGTCTTTTGCTTCTAATACAATGATAAGCTTAGGTAACAGCAGACTGAGATTGAAACTTGTCAGGACTTCTTGGGAATACCTTGTCTTCAAATCTTGATGGCTGATTGTTTCGACGACTTTGGCGACCGCAAGTTCTGGTTTTTTTGACTTCAACGTCTAATTTTTCAGCTAACTTTGTGGCATACAAGAAAATTCCATGGGTTTTTCGATTGCTAAGTGCTGCAATCAATATTTAAACAAGGTCTGATACCTTTGGACGGTCGATTGACATTGTTTCTTTCTGCAAAATCAAACTTACTGGCTGAACAGAATGGAGACGGAGCTTCAACTGGAATAGCTGTCAAAATGTTGAATACACACAAATTCAATAATGCGAACATTTTTATTTTTATTTTCGATACTGAAATGACAGAAAGCTGTACAGCTGCATTGTGGGCATGTAAAAAAAAAATCACGTACTACACTTTTTGACAGCTTTCCAGTTGCAGCACTCTATTCTATTGAAGCAGTTAGGGGCTGGGTTAATGATAGAACTGAACACCTTGTGGTAAAAAATGAGGGCGTACTGGAATCTGATTGGTTTCAGTTGATGATTGTCATGTTCTTTTATAGAATTGAAATCTGCGGGTACTAGGATGGTGACAACGAAACAAATGATACAAAATAGACCGAGAGCCCACAGCAGATTTTGGGTGTGAACGATAGCAAAAAAAGGAGTATAAGCGTCGAAAGCTTCATTAAAAGCTATTCAAAAAATCAAAGTCTTGCAGTCCACAACTGGGGCCTTTGCGAGAAACAGTGCATCGAAAAAAAAATATGAATGCAACTTCGAGGATAATCGTGTTAGCCGAAATTGGTTTTCACTCCTCCCTTGAGAAGCTCTTCGGATCACATATCATGGAATCTGAGACCATTTGAGTGTAAGTTCGCTCTACCGGACCGTTTAAAAAAATCAGAATTCTAAGTGAAAAACGGTTTTTTTAAACAGTCTGGCAGGGCGAATTAAACACTCAAATGATCTCAGATTCCGTGATATGGGATCCGCGGAGCTTATCTAGGGAGGGGTGAAAACCAATTTCGGCTAACACGATAATCCTCGAAGTTGCATTCATATTTTTTTTTTCGATGTAATATTTCTCGCAAAGGCCCCAGTTGTGGACTGCAAGACTTTGATTTTTTAAATAGCCTTTAATGAAGCTTTCGACGCCTATACTTCTTTTTTTGCTATCGTTCACACCCAAAATCTGCTGTGGGCTCTTAGTCTAAAAGGCTCGAAGAAAAATATAGCGATCGAATAATAATTTTTTACTGGCACAGGGTTTAAAATTTTGAATTCTTGGAATGAGGCCAAAAACTTGTAGAAAACTAGGAACGAAGCACAATCGAAAGCTGCAGCAGTCATAATACAAAAGGTCTTATTCTATCTAATGACACCTTGGTATTGGAGGAGATAAGGTATAGATTGGATATTAAATATAGATAGCTATTGCAAGATCCTTAGATGCCTGCACAGTAGAACTCTTAAAACGGAATCACTAGAGCCGTATTTCATACTTAAGCATATAAAATGAAGCGTTTTTTAGGTAATTTTAAAAAGTACCAATTTTTTGCGCCAAATAACTTTTAAACTATAAAAGATATGAAAAATTTCATCATAATTAATATTGTAGAGAATTTCATAAACTATCTTTTGGTGTAAGAAATTTTTTGATAAGACAAATAATTTCTAAGATAAACACGAAAAAAAAAAATGTTGCACGTTCCTATCGCTAGAGCTCGCCATGGATTCATGAGGACTTTTTTACACTTCATCATTAGACCATTCTTAAAACTGTTTCAAAACAGTTCTGGCTGAAATATTTCCGCCTTGGAAAGCGTTTTTTATTAAATTTTACTTTTTCTTTAAATTTAAAACTATATTTTATGTATTAGTTTTACAGATTAACCCATAATGGATAGAGGAATTTTGAGGTTATTTTGCCAAAATTTCTTTATTTATTGGTTGAATCAATAAATCCCATTAACCGATTTTGGTGATGTTTTTACAAAAAAAAAATATTCTTTTTATAAACAAATCCTCAAAAAGGAAATAAGTTGTTTTTGATGTTATGGCCGCTTTAAACACTTTTTCAAACTTTTCTCTAACGACTTTGATTAAACTTCGTTGCTGTAATGTTCAAAGTAGTTTTAGTAAAATTTTGGCTTCTGACTAAAAAATCAGATGTCACATCAGGAAAATGTGGTGTTTAGCAAAAGAATCATATCAATTATTCCAGACCAAATATTTCGAAATTAAATGTTTTTGAAACTTTCGATGTCTGAGTGTATTTGACATAAAAGGATTCAAAAAACCTTAACAAGAAGTAAATATAATTTTTTAAAAATTTTGGATTGTAACTTACGTCACCTAATAACACCTAAAGCAAAACTTTTCAATTTTATTTATTTGAGCAACAATAATATCAAGTACCTATTGTACCTATTGAAAATATTTATAACCTAAGATACCTCTTGGGTATTAAATTTTTTAACCCCCGTATCATCATTATGTCATAATAATACCTAGGAAGGTATGTCAGTACATAAAAATGACAAGAAAAAAAAAAGAATATATTTTCTGAATAAACATTTCATTCAAGTCAAAGTGAAACCTTTCTGAAAACTTTCTCACATTGAAGGAACAGAAAACCCACATCATCCAAGATCCAAACATCAAGGAAAAGAAACCAACACACAAGAGTTTTTTTTTCAAGAAAATAAATTCACAAATTGGACTGCGTGCTGTTCTTGGATAATTTTTTTTGTATTCCTTGGTTTAAGTTACTTGGAATATAAATGGGTTTATACATAGTTGTTGCAAAAAAAGATAAGGGAATACAAAGTTTCCCATACGCAAATGGGAATTATTTTCTTTTTGTATTTTTTTTTTTTTTTGAAAAGACGTCAGCTTACGTGTGACTTTGCCAAAGGACATTATTGTGAAACGTGGAACAAAAGCCAACTGCTTATGAAAAAGGGGGAAAAAGGAAACTATTAGCTCGGAATGAGTGAACCCTTGAACAAACAAAAAAAGTAGAAAAAAAATTGTAGCTAGTTCTTGAAGGGACATAAGTTTTAGTCAAAGACATTGTGTAACAAAAAGTTATGAGGGTTTCAAAGAAAGGTCATATAATGACAGTTTTTTTGTGTATTTTTTGTTGGTGTCGTAACGAAAAGTAATGTAGAACGTATATAATAAATTAATGGTTGTTTATAATGTGTGGCTTTTCAAGAGGATGACTTGGGAACTCCGTCATCATGTAAATACAAGTAAATTAAACTTGCTTGGTTGCGTAATTAAACTTAGGAAGCATTAAAGCAATTACATTTTGTTTCTAATTCTTTTCAGTAAAAAAGGGACAATAGATTTAAGACGAATAAAGATTGAGTTAATAATAAGTCTCGGAGGTCTCACTAGGTAGAACGAGTGTTTTGATGATACATGTTTTTTTTTTGACACGTAGAGAAAGATTTCATGGTTTGAGCTTAAGGTAAAGAGGCTCTAATAATATGGGAATTACTCTTCAAAACCAGTCTGGTTTAGTAATTTTAGTGTGAAATATCAATTATTATGTAAAATCTCTTCTAATGAGCCTGCTACTTAAAGGTGTTTATAAACAAAATATATAAACTTCAAGCTCTTTTGGTTTTCATCAGATCCAGTCTTCATCTGAGATTTTCAGATAATGCAAGTTTCTTACCTCTAATAAGACTGCCCAGCCATCTCCAAATAAAGCCAATTTTTCCATTCCTTGAAGTCCATTTCGTTCTTTCAAGCCATCCAATCTTTTTCACTCCATGTTTCTAATATTGCCACAATGAAAATTAAATAAAATGGGAAATTTACATTTTTCCAGAAAATCAAAATGTTTCTCCATTAAGCCTAGTGTAGGTACGCTGCTGATGCGAAAAGAAAAATCCAATACAAAATGACTACGCAATCATATAAAATCGAAATATGTTGTTGCTTGGTGAGCGCAATTGATATCGTTACAGATTATTTGGGGAAGCCAACTCTGCGGAGACTTATTATTTCAGGAAATGTAACATTCTCAAAATTCTTCAGCTTAAGGTTCTAGGATAATTTCTTCAGATATGGTAAAGCTCTTTTATAATCCCAACAATATACATAAAATTTACCCGATTTGCCATTCTAGCATAGTTGAGGTACATTAGAAATAAAGAAATCATTTATGTATTTTAAAACTTTCACTAAAGCCAATTTTATTGTTTTGGTAGGTATGCATAGTAAATATAAATATTACCAATCGGTATCAATTTGTTTTCTTTTTATTTTTTTGCTTTAGGTACCTACATCTTCATTTTCTCCAAAATTTTGAACCTAAGCTTTTTTGTTTATTCAATAGAGACGAAATTAATATTTGTAGCTCCAAAATAAAACGGCACCTGGCATTTCCATTTCGAAAAAGGCTATTTTTCCCTAAATATTAGTAGGTAGATATACAAATATTTGTGTGTATACCTAGTCTGCATTTCGATTTAAAAAAAAATAATAAAAACTATAGTTAACTGTACTTAACTATTTTCGACTTACTCATTAAGAACATTTTGATGAAATTCGGTGAGTGGAAATTATCATTTTATCTAGCTTATTATTACTCATCCTTCATAACCACTACAGCAAGTTTGAGCGATTTAATCGTCCCTTTTATTTCTTGTTACATGTATTATTTTTAAATAGCTATTTATTCACTATGGGGGTTCACATGAACCAACATGTTGTCCAACATTGCTTGACAACCATCGATGTTTGATCATTTAAACGCATAACCAACCATGTTGTCCAACTTTGTTTACTTTGTTGCATGACTTTCAAAATATTTTGAAAACTGTTCCGATTCCATCAAGCAATGTTGTCCAACATTGTTGTTCCATGTGAACCCCCCTATTAAACACATTCAACAAACAATGCGCCAGCCAACAGACTAAAGGCAGACAGTAATAATTAACCACAAAAGCAAATGTGAAATTGAACCCAATATTATCTATCCCCTCACTTTCCCTGTGTGGTACTTTTTGCCTTTTTTTTCCTAAATCGTTATGCCTACATAATATATTCCATATTCGGTATTCTTTTTTATATTTTCTTTTCTCCACATGCAAATCTGGGTAGTCTGCGAACACTTCTCCTTTTTTTGGTGTCTGTTTTATCATCTTCTTCGTATTTTGTTTCGGCAGAGCAGCATGAACAAAGTGAAGCTTGAACACAATAATTTTGTCTATACCCCTGACGTTTCGCCCTCTTTGTCTACTCGGGGTTTCACATTTTTGGAATTCTGTTGATTTTTTCACATTGTTAGTAGGTATGCCTCCGTTTAAACATTTCTAATGTTAAAAAGGGTCCAAAGCGTTGCCAAGCGTCCACATATACCCAAGCTCTTTGAAAGAGATTACTAGATCGGTTAATAGGGGTCGATAGTCTCAAAAATGTGTTTTTGCCAAATTTCTAGAAAACGGTATGTTTCAGAAAAAACTGTTCTGTTAACAACTGAGGTATATTTCTTGGAATTTTGTTCGTAACATTGGCCGTTAAGAAGTTATAGCACTTCAAACCACAATAAAAAAAATCCTGGCACTCAACCTCTTAGTAAGGGTGGAAGAGAGTGCATACTTTTAGAGAATACTTTGGAAACTTTGAAGTGCTATATCTTCTTAAAGGTTAATGCTACGAGCAAAATTCCAGAAAATTTGTGTGTTGAAAAATTACGTCAGCTACCTGTCTGTGGAATAATTTTCTTCTCTTAAACTTTGTTTTTGATATATTTTGCAAACACCCATTTTGGTCACCTTAGACCCCTCATAACGGACCTAGCGGTCATCGGATAGTTAAGGAATTTTATCAGATTATAGATAACCTCAATACCAACGTGTATACCAAAAATAAGCCTTTTACAAATTTCTCCTCTCTTTGGCATTTGTATGTCTATTTTTACTGAAGAATAGAGATAGGCTGTGAAGTCAATATTACTTCAACCGATTTAAATTAAGCTTCTGGACAAAATTTCCCATAAACTGATACCTTTTCTATTGCTTTAACTCGGCTTTGAACCCATTTTGTTAAGTTTGATTTTTTCGTATCTGAAGTCGTTAGAGCTGCCTCATCTAGCCCTTTTTTAGCTACCTCCGGTCGGTGTCTCTCATGGCATCCACTAAGGTCCACTTCTCTTTATTCTTACTATTAACGATGTTAAAATGGTTATCAAACGTACCTCACTGTACTGCCTCTCTAGCCATATTTCTAGGCTAACTCCGTGTGCCCCTAGGCAATCACTTAGTTCCACTTATCTTCATTCTTGCTCTTACCGATGGCTATCAAACATACCTCACTGTACGTGGGACATCAAAGTTTTTCAAGACCATTAACTCGACACATGACTCTCCCAGAAAAATATCCTTCCATTTTATTACATATTTAATCGAGATTTATTCACGTGCGTAATGGTTGAGAGTTTAAGTCACTTCGCCGCGGTTCTCACGAGCTGTCTCGCCACCAATTTTTTGTACGCATAGACATACATATTGTTAATTATTATTTAAATAAAGAATTTTGATTTTTAAGATTTTTTATGGGTCTTTGCTTTCTCATAAAAGGTTATATCACAGATACTAGAGTTACATAGATATCGCATCCAGTACAAATAAAAATGACCATTTTTTCAATATTTTGTGATTGCAAGCTCTTTTGTTTCGTCCTCAAAAATCGAATCGGTTGATCAAACTACTGATGACTTGTTGTTGACGTTTTGCATTTATGTCTATGTGTGTAAATTTATTTTTTTTAACATCATATGTGGTCCATAACTCACACAATATTGATATAACTGGGATGTAGCTCTACGTCCCACGATAAAAAAGTAGTCATTTTTATTTGCTCTGCGTGCGATATCTATGCAACTATAGTATCTGTGGTTATATCTTTCGTTATATATTTTTGTTTTTAAAAAGTCGTAGCAATAGTTTCTGCGTTTTCCTATATTTTTCCCTTTTCTCAACCCCAGTTATTCATTTTGACTCATGAAGAAATCCCCCACATATACAATTTCCCGCTTCTTAAACATGAACTCGTAATAAATCTTTATCTTAAATGCTCGACTTAACATCAAACAGTATAAGTAGGAAATGATAAAAGTAATTTTCATTGCATAATTACTTGAAAACCTACTATACTTCATGTACCATCTCGTTCATTTGAAAATTTGTTTGTTAAACATCGTCGGGTTACAGAATTTACATTTTTATTTATGTAAACAGAAAACACAAAAATTTCCATTTCATTTTTCCTTATCTTAATTGCTACATCTCATTTGTACCACAGTAACTTTTATATCAGAGCAACATGAATTAAACCTTCCATGAAAAAAAAACCCATTTAGATTCAATCTTTCAGAACAGAAAAAATAAATTAAAAAAAAAATAAACAAAGAATTTCACACATATGGAGGTCGACCTTGACATCTCCGAGTGAAAATTCTTTTCGTGAATTGATTTAAGTATATAAATAGTGAGAGAAGACGTTCCATCTGACCTTGTTGTCACAATGAATTACCCCCCACCCACCTCAAATGCTTACCTCTATGCATAATGTATTTATTTTAATAGTTTAAAATTATTTCAGCATCGAAATGGCGTCAATACGAATTTTCGACCCATTTCTTTATTTTTACGATCTAATAAAATTTTTAAAAAAAAACTTAATTTCGTAAAACTCAAATATAGAAACAGAATTTTGACACACATGCAGTTATTATGACTTCAATCTAGAAGATAATTGCTATATTTTTTTTTTGTATAGAAGATATAAATTTCAGCTTCGAATTGAAATATTTCAAAAATAATATGTCGCCAAAAATGTTGTCAATTAGTTGCGTATTTTAAAATTTTTCAACTCGTTTTGGATTTTTAAAAAATATAAGTCTATCGGGGGATGTCAGTAGTTTCCACAGATACACGCTGCATTGAAAAAAAAATAGAGCGTTAGAAAAATACTTTGAACAAATCGTTCACCAGATCCCAAGTCAACAAGTTAGTTCTTTCCTCTGGAAAGCTTTTTTTAAAAGTACATCCAATTCCAGGAAGTTTCTTTTCATCAAGTAAATTTTACTTTTTTATAAAAAATTTTAGATTATTATAATTTTTTTTTAATTTTACTAAATTTTCCATTGAACAATGATGCAAGAGTTTTTACTTGGTCTAACTTTTCCCGCTGCAGTAATATCGATCTAACTTTATCTATTTACTTTTGGAGAATGAAAAGTTTTTTTTCCATTCCCACATTCTATCCCTATGTATGGTATATCCTTAAACTCGGATATTACTTCACTAAGAGGGCAGTGTCGTATTATTTCTTAGGCAAAACCGATTGTGGTTGGGAGGCGCATTTGTTTCAAAAATTGTAATCTATTTTATTTTGTCTTGGCTTGCAGAAAATTATATCTCATTGTTCAGGGTCATGTATTATAGACCAGGAAAAATAGCACAAATCGTATGGGGAACCTTGAAAAAATTAATTCATGAAACATTAAAATTGTAATCGACGCAGAATTGCAACCTCTATAACATATCCAAAGTCCCCCAAAATCCCCGCATTGGCTTTTTGTGTAGATGCATTTGAAGAGGTGCAGACGGGGAGAATTTGGAGGTCTATCAAACTAAAATATTTGTTTGGGTAAAACCTAATCATATGATACATGCTTTAAGGGTAGTTTTTAACGCTGAATCTAATGAAACCAAATTCAAAATCATACAACCACCCAAAAAGAAACTATAGTCCTTTTTATGTAATGATGACTTTTTTTCAGGTACAACAGGTAAAATATTACCGAAAACCCTTTGAAAATAACGGTATGTTAATGAAACTTGGAATGAATGTTTCATTTGTCATAGGAACTAAGACTCAAGAGAGTCTCTAAAAATATCCATGGTTAAAGGGTGTTTTTTTAAGGGGGTGGGGCAGGTGTAGAATGTTAACCATAACACCCTCGAAAAAACTCTTACACTCATGAAATTCGCCAAAAATATATAATTTGTCATGGCAACCAAGAATCAAAATAGTCCTCATAAATATATTTGTTCTGGGGTTTTTTTTATTAAAGAGAGGGAAAATCTGGGAAGAAGTTGGAAGATTTGAGCCAAAATTCCGATTTGGTGTAATTGAGGTATATACACAAAGTATGGTATATGATTTAAGGGTATTTTTTAACGCTGAATCTAATAAAAGCAAAACTAAAATGATACAAGCACCTTTAACAAAGTTATGGGCCTCTTCAAGCAAAAATTAATTTTTGAAATCGTATTTTCCGTAGAACAAGTCAAAAGTTAACAGTCACCAAAAACACTATTAGAACAAAGATATTTGTATGGACTATTTTGATTCTTGGTTGCCATGAAGAGTTTAATATTTTTGCCGAGTTTCATGAGTGTAAGAGTTTTTACGTGGGTGTTATGGTTAACATTCTTTGTTGTCCCTACCCCTTAAAAAAAACACCCTTTCACCATGGATATTTTTAGGGACTCTCTTGAGTCTTAGTTCCTATGACAAATGAAACATTCATTCCAAGTTTCATTAACATACCGTTATTTTCAAAGGGTTTTCGGTAATATTTTACCTGTTGTACCTGAAAAAAAAGTCATCATTACATAAAAAGGACTATAACTTCTTTTTGGGTGGTTTTATCATTTTGAATTTGGTTTCATTAGATTCAGCGTTAAAAACTACCCTTAAAGCATGTATCATATGATTAGGTTTTACCCAAACAAATATTTTAGTTTGATAGACCTCCAAATTCTCCCCGTCTGCACCTCTTCAAATGCATCTACACAAAAAGCCAATGCGGGGATTTTGGGGGACTTTGGATATGTTATAGAAGTTGCAATTCTGCGTCGATTCCAATTTTAATATTTCATGAATTAATTTTTTCAACCTCGGAACCCATTTTTCCTGGCCTATTAGTACGGTTTTCATGATTCCCTAGTTTCGCCCTTTAGTTATTTTAAGTATCCCAAAGAACAAAAATTCCAAAAAGTATAAGTCCAATTGTGAATCCGTCTGGATGGAAGCTCAGTTTCTGCAAGTGGCTGCTGAGCGACTTCTCCCTACGCGGGTCTCCTGAAGCAGGCAAGCTCCAATTTTGTTGAGTTGATTTTGATGCCTCTACGTTGCGGACTGCGACTAGCGGTGACATTGAGGTTGCGTACGTAATCGAGTCATCAGCAGGTTTTCACAGCTAGTTGGGATGGGTTGGTCTGATGTCATCAGGCTGTAGAGAGAGAGGCTAGGTTTCGAACCTTGAGTGACTCCGGCTTCGATGTTCTTCACAGTTGATGAGCAGTTTCCCATTTGCACAAAGAAGTTCCTAGAAGAAAGAAAATAAAAAATAATTTTTATTAGTGGCGGGGGTAAACGTAACAGATGTAGTTTGTGTATAAAGTCATCTATCCAGAAGTCTGATCCGATTGACTTCTTCGGCCTGTAGAATCCTTCACTATATAAAAGAAGACTGGATCTGCAGATGGGGTGCTGTATGAAGTTTCCTTCAAAGTGCTCTGCAAATTCTTCAACTTTGTCCTGTATCGTTGTGCGTTCTCCATTGTTGGTGATAATGGTTACCGGCATTGGTGGTGTTTCCCCAATCAATTTGTTGATATTCTTGAAGGCGTCATGTCCAGGTTTGATTGATTGCAGTCTCTTGTTGAATTGGTTATTGTTATGGTGTTGGATAGAGTTCCGCAAAATAATGTTGACACACTTTAGCTCACTCCATACTGTCTGATAGTTGCTGTCCGTCACAGTACACATATCTAAGGTATTATCTTGCGCATGTTGTCCGAAATGAGAACTGTCAAAGAAAGAAAAGATGGCAGCCTTACGTGACCCCGTCCGCTGTATTACAACAACAACGTAGAAAACAAACACAAAATGATAATTTAAATAACACTAAAAACTAGGAAGGAATGTTGTTTGCATGACAAAATAATGTTAATAAACACTAAAAAGCTTGAAACAATTGTATTTGCTTATAAATAAGTAACAAATGAACACATAACAAACAACAAATTTTGATGTTTAACGAGTGGGGGTCACGGGATTCGCCATTTTCCACTGATTTTGATGGATGCGCAGAACTGAACAAAAATGAAAACGCTAATGATATTACCTTTAATATGTGTACTGTGGCTGTCCGTCATGTTCAGTTCGCGCTCGTGGATCCTTTGAAAACGTTTGGAGATTCTGGATATACTCAGGAAGGTGCTGGTATTTGTCCTTTGATGTCGTGGGCTTTTTTTTGGATATCCAGTAAACTAGAAACAGCAGTTTCCAGACAGTTGGTGGCTGCGGGAATTTCTGTGTTCTGCAGATTCCGACTTTGGGGTGGCAGTAGGGTGGTAGCTTCTATGTTTCGTTGCAATCTATCCACATCCAGTCTCCTATAGTTGATGATGTTTTCAATTGGTTCTGTCGTCCGGAAGATGGGTTTTTGGGGTTTGGTGTTTAGCGGAACAGCATCTTGGTCCGAGTCCCTGGGTATTGTATAACAGGTGTAGTTCCTGTGTTCTGGAAGTGTACAAGAAAAACTAATGGCAGAAATAAAAAAATCAAGTGTCGATGGTGTTTTGGGATAGGTTGGTTTTTGTTGTGAAACGACCACCAAGGAGTGTTGGTCGTTGAACGGGACAGTTTACTAACGTTTTAATTTATTAATTTGGAATAGTATGTGAATAATGAATAAAATAAAGAGTCTCACTGTCACACCCGTAACAATGAATAAAATCGACACAAAATGGAATATAGAAGTCAATCGAGCTTACTCAAAGAGCCAATGCAACATGAAATTGATAAAACCATTCGATATATTTTGTGCCGTGTAGATAAAAATCGCCCTATATTGCCACTGCACAGAAAAAAAATATGAAACTTAGTGGCCCCATAGAATGTTTTGAATTAGTCCGTGCCTGAGTTTGGTTGCAAAATTATAGATAAGACCCAAAAAGAAGGACTTATTAATTTGCACTTAGTTGGCGGAAATAAGAACAAAAATAAAAGTCAGTTTGAAAAAGTTTTTATTTTTTTCTCTTCTTTCGTATCCCCAAAACAGTTTGTGTGGGAAAACATATTGAAAAGCCCTTAACTCATCGTTCTTTTCTTAATTTAAAACTCCGACTGTGTGTCTGTTTAGATTTTACTTGTATTTTTGTTTTTGTTCATATATTTTTGTTTGGAAACAACTTTTGATTTATGCCAAAAAAATATCTAGGATACGAAAAAAAAGAACAAAGATAAATCTTTTTATTTTTCGTTCACTCCAAATATGAAGGATATTTTTTTTTTTCATTTATGTATTTGTTCATTTAAAACTTTTCTCATTCTTCTATTTTTGTATGTGTTTCAAAAAAATGAAAAATTAAATTTAAAATGTGTTTCTTTTTTTTTTAGGTGGAGGCGCCATTGAAATGGAATTGTCAAAAATGTTGCGTGATTACTCGCGTACAATTGCTGGCAAGGAACAATTGCTGATTTCAGCTATTGCCAAAGCATTGGAAATTATTCCACGTCAATTGTGTGACAATGCTGGATTTGATGCAACAAATATTTTGAATAAATTGCGTCAGAAACATGCACAAGGTAAGTTTTTTTCTAAATGTATAAAAATACATTTATCATTTTTATTAAAATTATCAAAATTAATTATTATCATTACGAAAGTGGAAAAGATTTTTAAATGAGATCTACATGGAAAGAATTCTTAGATCATATCACGAAAAATGAGCTGCAAATTACGAAAAATGAAACCCGATTTATACCTTGGCTCGGGATTTCATAATTTACGACTATTTGTTTGCAATTTGCAAAACTGAGCAAAATGAAGATATTGATAATCAAAAATCGTAAATCAACACTCTTGAAGGTCCATTTGCTGATACGAAACTTAAATATTTAAGTAGAACATAGGGGCTAATGTGACAGTTTACGCAGAGGAAAAAGTAGAACATAAGATTTTTAAGTAGAACATAAATGCTTAAGTACCGTATGAGCAAACGGCTCTAAGTATCAATTCTTCTATCGAGAGAAAACAAAAATTGCGAACAACAAATCCCAATTATTCTTCAATTGCACAAATTGTAAATTTACAAAAAAGATTTGTGATCACCACTTTTATTTCGTGATATTGCCACTCTTGCTTAAACCTTCATTTTGCAGGTATATGCATTTAATATATTTTATTTTATTTTGAAATAAGTACTTTACGTTGACTCTACGTTTACGTTTGAACTCGCAACCCTTCAGTTGCGGAGCGAACATTCAACCACTAGGCCAATTTGCTTTACGGATCGTTGGTGCCACACATTAATGATTAGATACATGCCATGTTGTGGTGCCTTATGTCTTCGAGAAGTTGCGACAAGGAAGTCTTGACTTAGGAATTTTTTGTTGGTGATTTGCAACTATTCATGGAGTTGAAAATTGCGACAGAAAAAACGTAAATCAGTGATTGTGCAATGTAAATTACTAAATATTAATCGCAAATCAATATTTTTAAATGCTGTTTGTGAAATTATTCTTTTAGAGAGTAAATTTACGTCAAAAGTTGTATTTTGCTAAGAAAAGTACAAGCTTGAATCATGGAATTTAATTGCAAATCACGAAGAAACAAATTTTGTAAACTGCTACGTTTTGAATGTTAAACTACCAGTTTTTGTATTGATCTGGGATCAAAATGCCTTGATTTACGAATAAAACATGACTCGTAAATTGCAACTGCAAATTTTTCAATTGGTGATTTTTCAATTCTTTCCGTGTAATAATTCTTAAAAATTAAAAACTAAAAAAAAGTGTTATGAATGATGGCAACGCTCCTGGCAACTGCAAATTTCTTAATCTATCTTGGGTTACAAAAAAAAATTAGCCTGACAACCCGTTGCAAATCAGGGGTAAGAGAATGACACGCCATGTCTACCGAATCCAAATGTCTAATTTAGAAAATAGAATTGGTTCCATTTTATAAATCGATGCGATTTTATAGTCGCATATGTGTGCACTCACATCTTAAACCATGTGTCTTATTTCTTGCGGCTAAATAATCGTGCGATAGAAAATCACAATCTAGTTGCGACTAAGGGTTTTAGTCACACTATTTGAAATCGCAAGTGTGAATACAAAGGTGTATGCAAGTGCATTTGATTAGTTTAAACTTTCGACAATGGCATGGCATGAAACAAATGTTTGACCTTTAGGCTAGCAATGCACCTGCGATTTTCTGCCGCACGATTATTCAGAAAAATAGAACACAGGAGTTTAATTGTGAATAAAAGCTGCGATCACTTTTTTTTTAGTCACTACGACAAAATATCGCATTGCGTTCCTAGCATTAATCGTCGCGATTTCTCGGTAGCATGTGCGTTTATTCACATTTAAACTCGTGTGTTCTATTTTTTGCGACCGAAAATTAGCGTGATTTCTGGTGTCTATCTATCTAGTCGCGCGATCGAAATCGCAGGTACGGTCCTAACCTAAGAATTCGTTATATGTACTTATTTACGTTCCGAAAGGGCTATAGATAACTTCTTGAATATAAAAATAGAAAGTTCTTCCAAGATAAGAAATTTATAACGCTGTAGGTATCTATTCCCATCATAAAACTATGGTACTCTGCTGCTCAATGTTTAAACAATAATTCACAACAATAGCTTCAACCTCAATATATCTCAAGTATTGTCTTTCAAATTATAGGTATAATCCTCCTCATATCATTGTTAAGCTCTGCAGTAAAAAAAAATAACAAAAAATAAACGAAGGCATAATAAAATATAATTGGCTCTTAAGATAATCATATACCGCAAAAGAAAAACAATGGCCTCTGAAATACAATAAATTTGTAAACAGAATCATCCAATTCATAGCTACATAGCTAGTTTGTTGCTGTTTCTGCTGTGTTGTCGCAAATTGCAATTATATATTATTATTATTTTTGCTATCACAATCAAAACCTCGAGTTAAATTATTGCGACTTGGTCTTTTCTCTTTTTGTTTTGTTGAAAAATCTCCAACGAAGCAGAAAAAATAAATCCTTTACCATACAACAAATGATTTTCCCTCTTCTCATTAAATTAAGAGAGGCAACGAACAAAAAAATACACAAAATAATACAAAACTATATTCCGCATAGTAAATATGTAAATTTTGGTTCCACTGGGACAAAAACTTATACCTCAACATAAATCAATCGAAAGTGTTTAATCTCGAAATTTATTGCCAAAGCCTTGACTTTGCTTAGCTTGAACAAAAATTAAACCTAAAATTTCCCTGTAAATGCGGGAACTATTGGAAAAAGGGGAAGTCGTAAATTAAACACTTTCCTCAATTTTATGTACCCAAAAGTTTGGTTAGGATTGGGACTTTAGGGATTGGTTCCGGGGAAACAATAATTCAGTTGACCGGAAAACCGATCACCCACTTTGTCTAATTGCTTAACGAACGAAACGCTTTGTCCGCCAGGACCTGCACTAAATTACTCGAATATCATTCAAGTCCTTGAGCCAAAAAAAAGGTTGAAATGATGATTTTTGCATGTAATAAATGGTTTTAATGATCTAACACTTGTAGAACCGTGCTTGCGTTGCTTCGGTCAATTTTCCCTTTGTAAACAAATACTTAAAGTGATTCAGGCTTGTTTGATCAAACAAGGGCGGACTTAAGCTCTGTTTTTCAGATCGAATTCATCTGTATTCTGCGTTTAAAATAGAGTTAACTCTGAAATATGTTTTTGAGTCAACTTAAATCTCGATTTAATTTGAAGTTAATTTACAAATTTTAATGTACTACAGTTACAGTTCCCCCTTTAGATTTGTTGTTATTTTTTTAAACAAAGTAGCCTATAACCCTTTGGGGAAGAAAAAGAATATAATATATTTTTTTTAAATTTAGATCAGATCAGAATTTACTGAGATTATTGCGGACAAACATTTTAAAATTTAAATGATTTTCATATAAAATTGAGAATCCAAAATTGTAAGCCTAAGAACTTGTAGACGGTTGTAAAGTTGGAGTTACCGGGCCGTTCACAAAAATTTTTCGTATGCAATTCTCAATAAAAAAAGAACGGACAAAAATATATATTTCATGCATGCATACATTGCTCATAGATGGCACATTTCTGGAATAAATTTCAAGATTGTACTGCATCTTCCTAGTAGAAGAATTATCATCGTCATCATAGATTCAATTCACGTTGCACTCTGGCAGAGAAGAACGTTGTTGTCTTTCTTCGTCGTCGTCATTTTGATGGGAATAAAAAATATAAAAAAAAACTTGATAGACCGACCAACACTTCTCTTGCTCCTTCTTGATGAGGGAAACGATTTTATATACGAGTACGAGTTGCTCCAGATGCAGTTAAAATAATTCTTTTTTTTTAATTTTTTTTTTCTATTTCAATTCTTAAAGCGAAAGACGTGCATGACGAATTGAAAAAACATATCTTCATACAATTCTATTTGAATGTTTGTGTGAGTGAGTAGGGGGTTTGTGATTAACTTTAACCCCCGTAATCATTCAATTTGCTTGAAATTGGTTTCTATTTGGATTTCTCTAGATGAATCTACACTGAACTGTGCCATAGAATAAAAAAATATAAATCAAATGATAGGGGTGATAAATAAATTTAAAAACAAAAATGCTGATTAGATAATTTTGCATCTTTAATGCATTTGAATTGTTTTGAAACTGTATGCGATTTAAAGATGATGACAATGAAAAGATACTTGCAGCAAAGGAAACTTAATTATAAGTGGGCTTTGATTTTCGAAAGGGTTAATGGTGAATGTAGTCTGGAAGGCTGTGCTTTTTTGCTTTGAGTGGTAACTTTACGTTTTTTTTATTTCTACTCTGTCTATTTGCTCAGATAAGTATTGAAAAGTTATTAGACACATGATACTGTTATTGGCACCATTTAAGATACGCGGCTTATGAAGGCAGGTATTCAAAATGAATGCCACATGGTAGCGTTGGGCGCCATTTCGAACACTCATTTTCTAAGGATAGTTTTTCCAAAGTAAGAAAATAAGAAGGATTTTCTAAGTACCTATGGAAGCTTTGAATGTCATTTTGGGTACACGTTTCTTTATTGAGGTATTCAAAAAAAAGAAAATAAGAGGAATTCTGTATTAAAATAAAAGGTATAGTATTGGGCGCCATTTCGGATGGTGATTCTTTAATAAAATGTTTTCATCAGGTATGGCAAAGAACGAAAAAAGAGGGATTCGTTTAGTACACATGGAAGTGTTGGGCGCCATTTCGGATGCTCAGTTTATTAGACAGTTTTTCAAAAGAAAAAAACTATGAATGATTTTCTTAGTACCTTGAGGTAGCATTGAATGTCATTTTGGGTGCACGTTTCTTTATATAAAGGTATTACAAAAAAAAAAAAACGAAAATAAGAGGAATTCGGTAGTAACATGAAAGGTAGCGTTGGGCGCCATTTTTGACTAGAGAATTATGTTAGTATCCATGGTAGTGTTTGCTGGTACCTACCAGTTTTTTTTTTTTTTTAAGACAAAGTAGGATTCCCGGTCGGATTCGGAAACAAGATGGTAGTGTTGGGTGCCATTAATACAGTGTTGGGTGACGTTTCGGATATGCATTTTTAAAAGACAGGAATTCAAACGAAGAAAAACAGCAAAGACTCGTTTAGTAGGCTGGTACTGTTGGGCGCCATTTTGTACACATATTTGTATTATGTACCTATATAATTTAGTACTCCAACAAAAAAATTTTGGGGGTGCTGCCGTTGGCGAGGATATCACAAATCCTTCACAAGTATTTCTTGTGTTAATTAATAACTTGTGATCTCAGCCACATTCCACAGAATATTGTAGGTCCCCTCCATGCCTGCCAACCAAAGCTGGGTAGAAATCATTACAAAAAAGTCAATTACGATTACATGTTATTTGTAATTGAAAAAGTTCAATTACTGATTACACGTAATTTCGATTAAAAATTTCAATTACAAATTACATGGAATTGAAAAAAAAAAAACATTACTTGATTTAGCTACATGTAACTGAAAAAAAGTAATTGATAAAAAAGAGTAATAGAAAAAACCTGTAATGATTACTTTTTTTTTGTAATCGAACACAATTGTAATTTACACATAATATCAATTATATTTAACACAATATGAGGGAAAAATCCTTGCGTACCATCTATAAGGCTCATATTAGGTGAATAGGCTTAGATTTATACAAGGTAGCTTATCGCTAAGCTGCTGACGTATTATGTTTTATGACGTGAATTGTGTTTTGTAAATTGCGCACTTATTTTAATGGCGCTTCAGTTGGAAATAAATCGGGACCTTTCTCATGAGCCGGCTTCTTTACCAACTACGTCCAGTTACGCCCTTGAAACGTTTGCGGTAGGTACATGTGTGTGGTTAAGTGCTGCAAACGAGATCTTTTAGTATACTGCGTTGTCCCTCCGGGTAAGACTAGGGTTTTTCGGGTAAAAGCATTTGTGTACTTTCGCTCTATACCTACATGGCAGAACCGAAAAATCAGTATCTTCAGTTGTGCGATTCAGCTCTTCAACTCATAAAACTGACCATAATGCTCTCAAGAGCTAATTAGCACAAACGGGACCGAATTTGCGTTTTGTGCAGAGTTTTTCTTTGGAAACGGGCACGGATATCTTCCGCCCTTGATAAAAGTTGCCTCATCGCTGTAACGAGTGTTTTGGCCATAGCTTTTTCAGAAAAATCCTGAATTTGTTTTGCAAACTCCTGTTTCCATGTACTTGCAAGGCCACTTGTACCAATTCCCTGAGTTTTTCCAATATTGTATACAAGACCTGGTGAAGATTGTGCCGCTGGTGTTAAGAAGTGTAGTTATACAAATTCTAGACCCTCCCGTCAAATACCGTTCCGGTTGGGAGTATCCGTAACTCTCAAAAACACTGCATTTTGATTTTTATTTAATTCGTTCGAAAATTATATTAAAATCAAAATAAATTCAAATCTGTCATTTTAAAAGTTCTTGCACTTTATTTATGTCTTATTGACTTAAAAAAAACATTTTACTTTTGTTTATAAAATACAATAAATCCATGAAAAACAACAAATTCATATACAAAAACATGTACATACATCGCAAATCTTTCCCAAACTAATTCCCACCTACTTCGTGAATTTTTGGCACTTTTTCATATTTAAAATTTTTAAATAAAAAAAAAACAATTTTATTATATCTTAAAGTTCTTGCCAGACAGACGAGCCCCGCCAGATTTTAAGCAAAAACCAAGATATTTACATTTCCATCCTTAAATAAACATTTAGTTGGCAATAGAAAAAAATATTAAAAATCCAAAAATAATATTTCATTACTTCTATGGTTTTTTTTTCTCTGTTTTTAAAATATCTATAAGAACTTTCTTCTTGTCTATAAATAAATTAAAAACAAAATTTGAATACAAGAAAAAAAAAACTAAACAAAAACCACTCTAATTGAATTAGTCCATTTTTGAAATTGCTATAAATTCTTAGCATCCGTATTAAAAAATGCCTTCAACTTGAATAAAAATAGATTTTTAGATGAAAACAAAAAATATTTAAAAATGTTTAACTTAAAAAATAACGCGATAGGAACTGAAATTATTAATAATTTGTCAATAAAAGGAAAATAACAGGTACTAAAAATGGTTCTCATATCGTGACTTGAATTAAATAGATTTTTTAACGAACAAATTTCTAATTTTAAGTTGGGTCTTGTGTGTAAATGAAAATTCACACACAAGTGCAGTGCATGCTGCGCATTATACATCAATTTATATTGAATAATTTTGAATGAACAACAACAACTTGTGTGTGTTACCACCAAGTTTTTATAGGCTGGAGTAGTTCATGTTCATAGTAGTTCATGGTTCGCTCCCATATGACGGCAAAGAGTTTTTCTATTAATACGTGCATAACCAGACTAAGCACCACTAAAGGAGTCTGATGATCGAGGTGGCTCTCGTGAAACAGCTATAACTCCAGCCTATAAAAACTTGGTGGTAACACACACAAGTTGTTGTTGTTCATTCAAAATTATTCGACAAAATTTCTAATTCAATTATTGACTTCTTTTAAGTTTTTCATACTTATCTTCTTTGCTAAGAATTGTACTAAAATTATTATCAATATGTAAATTTAAGAGCTCAAAATTTTCAACATTTTGACACACATATTTTCAAAAATGATGCAATATTGTTTTGTCGCACTATAGCTTTCTTGCATGATATATTTCTCGCATGATAGCTTTCTCTCATATTAGTTTCCTTGCATTTATTACATGACAGTTTCCTCACGTGATAATATAATTCTCTCATAAAAGTTTCATCGCATGATATTTTTATGCTGGTTAGTTTTCTCGCATAATATTTTTTTTGTGATGATTTTCTCACATGATAAATCTCTTATGATAGTTGTCTCGCTTTTATAGTTTTCTCTCATGACAGTTTTCTCGCGTGATAAGAAGAGGCAGAGGATAAAACATTTCTGTTTTTAGGTGGCACGGCTGGGAATCAAACCCAGACCTTGGCATGACAGTCCAACGCACTAACCATTATGCCACGATGTACTACATTCTTGCGTGATAGCTTTCTCGCGTACAAGTTTTCTTATATGATATATATCTCAAACGATACATTTCTCGCATTTGGCGTGATTGCTTTCTCGCATTATCTATTGCGAACCTACATAATTTTGGGTAACAGCTTATGGTTTCTTGGTTTACAGATGCCTTAACGTCACTTGAGAAGAGTAAATGGTCCAATCAAAAAACTTCTCGATGAGAACTTCCATGACTTGGGTAAAAGAACTCTCATTGTTTTTTGGGTGATTGGTGTAATGTAGACCGGACGAAACACGATTAATATTTATACGAAGGGAATCTCGTTTTGGAACAATCTACATATATTTTTGCTCATTTTACTATTATTAATTTAATTATTTTCAAAAGGAAATTATTTAAAAGGCAACAGTTAATTAAAAACCTTATGAAAGTGAATAAAATATATGTTAATTAGCTTAAAACAACACACGTAAAGATATTTAACACTACAGGGAATCATTTGTGCAATATCACGAAAATGTAATTAACAAAAACAATAAATGAATTACATTTTGTGTAATGATTACTGAAAAAAGTAATCATTACATATTTTTGATGATTGCTTTTGTTTTCAATTACATAACATTGTAATTGAATTACAAGTAATTGACACTTTTCAATTACATGTAATTAGTAATTGAATTTTTTTAAATACATTTAAAAGTAATTGAAATAGTTGAACTTTTTTATCAATATTTCCCAATTCTGTTTAATACTTCGATTATACAGGGTGTCCCGTACCTGAGTGGAAGTATTTAAGGATGTGACTTTTGGGGTTATTCTAAGAAAACAATTGTATGGGGGGAAAGTTGTATCTCCCCTCCCTCAGGCAGGGGGGAGCAGTTTCTGAAACATTGACTTTAAATGCAAAAAAACATTAAAAATCAACGAAAACACATCTAATAATGTGCTATAGTTTTTTTGAAAATACTTCATTCTTGGTTCTTAAATCAAGTTGTTAAAGCGAACAGTTTTTGAGAAATTAAATTTCAAAATCAAGATTTTAAAAAAATATGTGATTTTTTTCTAAGTCGATATTTTTCAAAATTTTACGCCATTAATTGCTTTTTTTGTGTTCAATATTCAATGCCCTCATTATTTTTTAGTCCATTACCGAAAACCAAATGTAAAAGTCTTTCTTAGTTTTTGAGAAATTAAGTAAAAACAAAAAGTACTTTTACCAAATTAGGCCGAAAAAATTAATTTATTCATGAATTACATATCCATAATTTAACCCTTTTTTCGGGCTTTTGTTGGTAAAAGTACCTTTTGTTTTTTTCTTAATTTCTCAAAACTAAGAAAGATTTTTAGAGTTGGTTTTCGGTAATGGACTAAAAAATAATGAGGGCATTGAATATTGAACACAAAAAAAGGACATAGTTAAGTAAAATTTTGAAAAATAACGACTTGAGAAAAAAAATCACGATTTTTTTTTTTTTACTTTAAAATTTAATTTTAAAAAACTAAAACTATTCACTTAAACAACTTGATTTAAAATCCAAAGCAAGAATGAAGTATTAGCTTTCAAAAAAACTATAGCACATTATTAGATGTGTTTTCGTTGATTTTAAATGTTTTTTTTTGCATTTAAAGTCAATGTTTCAGAAACTGCCCCCCCCCCCTGCCTCAGGGAGGGGAGATTCAACTTTCCCCCCATACAATTTTTTTCTTAGAATAAACCCAAGAATCACACCCTAAAATACTTCCACTCAGGTACGGGACACCCTGTATAGCAAGTAAAAGTATCTATATTGTTAACATGGCTGTAAAATGTGCTGTACTATTGCTACTTTGAGAAGTTGGTTGATTTTTAGCTCTTCCAGATTCTCAATTTAAGCCAAAACTCTTGAAAGTTCCTTAGGTTCTCTTTTACCATACAAAATTGTAGCCTTTGGTTTAGAATATTAAACCTACGCACTTTTTAACTGTCAATTTGAATGCGCACATATAAACTTTAATCTACACGGTGCGTGGTTTTTGAATTTGATTTGATTATTTATCGCCCAAAGTATACTCGTAAATATCCTAATGTCGAGATAGGAAATGACTGACCGCTCTAAAGGTACCTATGTTATCGTCGAGAACATATTTCCCAGCCACGCCCGAAAATTGGTAAACACTTATAACCAAATTCTCAAATCCTATACTTCTCGTATATAATCGAACCGAAATTCTCCCAAAAATGTTCCGGCCAATTTTCTCCATTCAACTGCTGATGCTAGCCGAAAATATAACATTAATATTCATTGGATGTCAGCGCTGCTAGCCACTTGTATTCGGGGAGGGGTCCGTTAAGTGAGTGTGTTGTTATACTTAACCCAAAAACAATTTAAGCTCTGTTCTGGACATTTGAACGATGACGATGAGGAAGGGCAGGAGGCTTCTTTGTAGATAGATACGAAGAGTATACCTATTGCTCGCATCAGAGAACCAGATACAAATATCGACCTCCCTGATAATATGCATGGTCAGTTACGTCTTTTGGTCGTTGTTGTTGTTGCTATAACATTCATCTCGGTGGTATTATGTATACCTTTGGAATTATTTCCATTTTGCACAAGCATACAGCGCAGGAGAACATAGAAGCATCTCATCTGCAAAGTAACCCTCATTATGGACAAATTACATACATAACGCTCTGGAAATAATGTCTGGCACTGAATGTGAATGCTAAAAGACCGCCCTCATTCACCCTCATCCATGTCGTCACCATCACCGTCGTCGTTCATCTGTTTTTTGAAGTAGGAACACATTTCGAAGCTTCTCCCGCTTACATAAAATGACAACAAAGTAAATGAAATCCAAGTAACTACTCGAAGAGTTGTATAGTGAACTTCCATCCATAGTTTTTGGTTGCAGTGCTAAAATCTCTGTGTGTTACATCGTACTCTCTATCTAGCTAATAACTTTAAGTATCTCAAAATGTATGTACCTACTCACGGGATAGATACATTTTCCCTGTCGGGAGCTATTATAGAAGTTATTTTTGTTTGCGTTCCTTTTTTTTTTGTGTGGAGGTGTGATTGCGTAAAACACAACTTCCACGCAATCTAAACGAGAAGGAAGACAAAAAAAACTTGAAATCCTACCCCCCAGCCCCGAATTCCAAAAAAGCTGAAACACACAACTTGGTAGCTATATCGATCGGATGGGTGGTGGTGCTGATAGGGTCATTCACACTACGAAAAAAAGCTTAAAAACAATCTCGAGAAATACAAGAGAAACAAAAAAAAAAAAAAACAACAACAACACGAAAGATACTTCGTGGTTGACTAAAAGTTCATTTTTGTATCTCTTTGAGGTTTGGTGGTATAGTCGTTAGTAACCTGGTTGAATGGATAAAGTTTTTTTTTTGTTTTTATATTCTTTTTGGATAGGAACTGTAGAAAATCGTTTGGCCATGCGACCTTTTTTCAAAAAAATAAAGTTAAGAGATCTGCAACCGGATATAATACACATTTTGTTTTCCACTCCAGGCTATGAGACAAAAGACAAACAAAGTTGTAACAAAAAAAGAAGAAAAGGAAATTTTATATGTGAATTTATCTTTGGTTAAACGTGGGTGCATTTTGTTTCCAATTTTTTTTTTTATCAGTTTGAAGTAGTTTTGTATTTGCATTTTATGCTTGGGTTGTTCGTTTTAACTTGGTAGCACCATGTGAGTAATGTATTATGGGTTGAAGACAAAAATTGGGTTCCTACTAGGTACTTTTATTTAAAAAAAACGCCATTTGTTTGTACTTTTTTCAATTGGTTCTCGGGAATTACTTTGTACTTTGTACATTTTATGAAATTTTGCTTGTACGTGTGAGAGCTCTTGCAGTTATTTAATAAAACACACCTCTGTCATAAAATGTCAAGAATAGTATATCTGGATGTTCTCAAGGTGCAATTCTGCATGCATTTTGCATGCTCATCGGTTTCAAGTTAATCTTTTGTTGGTTGAAAACGCTTGAGGTGCACCTTTTTTGGGTGACTTCGGACATCATTGAAACTTCAGATTTGAAGACTTTGCTTGCGTGACTGCCTAATTTAGTTTAAATTAATGACCTTGCATTAAAAAATAAAGTCAAACTGAGCGAACAGACATAATTGGCCATGTTGAATCGCGGGAACTTAGTACTTTCTTGAAATTGAAAATTTAAGATCAAGGCGACGAATGCCAGTATGCCGCTGTCAGACAGAATTAAACACCCAACCTACTGATGATAGCGAACATTTTTGTTCACACTACGTCAGATTGTGGAGAAAATCCGAGATATGCAAATCGGCTGTGTATTATCCATAAACTTAGCGAAACCTTTTTGGGATTCCAGATTTAAAAAAATATTTAAAATTAAGTTGCTCATTAATTTTGTTTAAAGTTACGCATGAGAATAATAATTTTATCTTCTTTTTGCAAAAAGTGTGCTTCGCAAATTGAAGTAATTTAAGCGAAATAGCTCACTAATAAATATTGAAAACTAAAAAAAAAAGTTATTAAATATTTATTTCAGTGTTATTTTTTTTTTTACAAAAATGACCGTTTGGCTAAGTTGAAATCAACTCGGCGAAAATCCTTTTTTTTCGTGAAATTGAGTAATTGTTAAAGTAACTTACTTGCAATTTAATAACATCGAGCTTCTATGCACTTGCCAAAGCTTCTTGCTTGCCAAAATTTCTTCTAAAGTTATTTTGCTAAGCTAATATCAAATTAGAAAAACCAATTATTTTTTGTGATCGTTTGATCGATAAACTAGTATAAATATTTTAGTGATATTTGCTGCTTACTAAATACGCCAAAAATTATTCAACTGACCTTTTCCGATAATACTTATGTGGCTAATAAGTAATGAGCTACGCCGCAAAAAAAAGCTGTTCTGTTAAGTAGTCATTAACTAAGCGAAAAACTCATTAAATCTGAAAAAATAAGGCAGTTAAACAACTATCGAAGTAATTTATTAGTAAGAAATAACAACATTTTGTAAGCCCTAACCAAAATTGTTTCTGAAAGTTATTTAGCTAAGTTGACGCCATATCAGAAAAAACCATCGCTTGTGAACCCTTGATCGTTTGCCTTTAAACATAAGTGACATTTATTGCTGAAAATTATTGAACTGTTTTGTTTCGCTTAGTTGAAGTCAAATTAGAAAATCACCAATATTTGATTGTATTGGTGCGTGTGGTATCTATGTTACCTAGACGCATTTGTTCCTAATGAATAATTCCAACAATATTTCATTTGCCCTTTTACGCCAAAAATTGTTGTTATTGCTAAATTCACATCAACTCTGCGAAAATCTTACTTTAGATACGTGAAAAATAGAATCAATAAAAACTATGAAATAACTTTTAGCAAAACAACAACATTTCTATGCCCTTACCAAAAATTTGTCTACTTTTCTCAGAAGGTTATTTCGCTAAGTGGACGTCAAACTAAAATCACATATTTTGTGTGACCTGTTAACGTTTACCTTCGGCTGAAAACACACAGAATTAGTCATGAAAACAATACACTTATTCTTGTGAGCCAACACACACCAAATTGGAAAAACAAAAACAATTTTCCTACACGTGTTCTGGCCTTATGAATCGAAAATGCTTTGACCGATCCAGTGTGTTTTCACCATTCATTGATCCATTTTGCAAAAAAAAACATTTCATGATTCTTGTACCTTACTAATATTAGCAACTAATTATTGTGTTATTTATTTCAATCGAAATGCTCAAAACTTGAAAGCGTTTCGCTAAGTTGATATAGGTACCTACATTCAAATAGATAAACACCATCCTGTTTTCGATCTTGATAACATTAATAGATACGACTTATACGGACCCATATCTATTATTCAAAACTTTACCAAACTCATAAGTCTGTCTGTGCAAGGCATGTCAATTCTGAATATCTATACATTCAAGTTTTTGTTAAATTGTTCGTTATTTTTTTTTTTTACTAAAGAGCTTGTGTGTTCAACAAAACAACAAGCCAACTCGACGTGAATTACTTTCTCAGACTTAAACTATACATCAAATGCACGTTTGTATACATTGTTTACCATAAAGACACCAACTCGTATGTCATCTACAAATAAAAAAGAAAAAATAGATAAACAGCCACCAAATTAATGAATTGAATTTTACAACCAAAATTGATGACATTATTCGTCGCCTTGTCTTACAATCTCTTATTTCAAAACGTTTTCTTATTCATAAATGTATTTCGTCTTTATTATTTTTATTTTTTTTATGTATCCCACGTTTCGAAAGTCACGTAGGCTCTTTATTTACTTGGTATCATCATTTCCGATAAATAAAAATTACAAAAAAAAATAAAACAAAAACAAAATAAAGATAAAAAAGAATTTTTGCCAAATTAAATAAAACAAAAAAAGAACAAAACAAGAAAGTATTTAATTTTATTAACTAACTTATCAAATTAAATAAAAAGAATAACAAAAATAATTTATTTTGGAGGAATTGTTGTAAATTGTATAATAATATCCTTGCCTTCAACATAAACATTTATTTTTGTTGAGATATCGTTTATTAGTTATCATTTTTAATTATTTTGTTTTTAATTGCATTCTGCAGCGCTGTTTTTAATTGATTATAATATATTTTGTTTCCATCTGGACGGAGGCGTAGAGATTAAGTTCATATTGTGTTTAACAAGGCATCTTTATCATGTTTTTTTTTTGTAGGTTTAAATATAATCGAAACAAAAGCTTTAATTATAAAATATGTTTTACTAGAAACTTGATATAGAAATACCCAACGACGTTCGGGCCCCCTCTCTTATCTTGCTTATTTTTTTTGTTGATAATTATTTTGTAGCCTTGTTTTGTTTCTCAATATGTGAATTATATTTTGTGATATTTTTTTATTACAATTTTTGTTTTGATAAGAAAATTGGAGGCACGTGTAGAAAAAAGCTAAATTTTGGCTATGAATTATAAATACCCATTAATAATTATGATTTTTAAATAAAAATATATGAAAATAATTATAGAGCATCAATACATACGAGAAGGAATGTATGTATGGGCAAAGAGTCGATAAAAAAAAAAAACATGTATAGGTATGGGTTGAAAGGGCATAAATTGTTATCTAAAAAAATGAAATTACTCTTTTAAGAGTTATGGACTGCCAGTGAAACATTATTTCATCACTGAAATAAATTTTATTCGAACAAAACATCGTTTGAAATGACACTTTTAATAATTCAGATTGATGTTAATATTCTAAAAGTAAGTCGCTTATTAATTGCTTGATATTAACGCTTAGGATAATAAATTGATATTCACCCCAACTACAGAATCCGACGAATGGGCTGCGAAGGGAATCAGACTCAATGCTCACATTTTTACTATTTGCCAAATGTCAAAATTAGGTCGTCGGATTCTGTAATCGGGGTGATTATTTACTTTTTGCAAAAATGAGTGTTTCGCAGAGCTGACGTCCATTTAGCCAAATAGCTCACAAGAAAATATAGAAAAACCGATAAGAAAAATGCAAAGATTTGTTGCTAATAAATTTTTATTTCACTGCCATTCTTCGCACAAAAATTAGTACATTGCTAAGTTCACAACAACTCAGCGAAATTCTCATTTTAAAAGAACTATTAGCAATTATTGTAAACAACAAATTTTCTAGGCAGAACTAAAACTCAACTTAAACTTTTCTGAAAAATATTTCGCTAAGTTGACCTCAAATAAGGAAAACATCTTTTACTTGATTGATCATTTATGTATATATTTTAGTGAAAGTTGTGCCTTCTTCTGCAGGAAATAGCCTTTTCGCTAAGTTGACATCAACTACGCAAAATTGAATTTTATGTGCAAATAGAGCAATTAAATAAGTATCAAACAATTCTATGCCCTTATGTATTTACAACTTTTCTACCTTTTTGTTGAACTTATTTCGCTAAGTTAACAACAAATTAGGAAATCACCTATTTATATGTGATCTTTGACTAATTTATTTTAGCGACATTTGTTGGTATTGAAATAATTAACAAAAATTATTTCATTTATATTTCTTATTATAATACACATTTTCTGTGTATACTTTCCAAAATGTGTCTACCTTTTTTTTCGTTGACGATTAGCAATGCTAGGGTGACCAGATCCAAACACACGAAAAAGTGGACACCTTCAAAAATTTCAAATGAAAAACTGAAAAAAAATATTATAATTGTCGTTCATTGAAATTTTTTTTTTTCTAAATGCTGGATACATATATTCAGCAGTTCTTCGTTTAACGAAACCCTTCATCATCATCATCAAGTCCTGTAACCCCGGTTGGGGCATAGGGCGCCAACAAATCGTTTCCATCCTTCTCGGTCTGCAGATAGATATTTTAACTGTGGCCACGTCTTTCTCTGGGAGTCTGCTTCTGCTAGAACTGTTGATTTCCATGTTGTTCTTGGTCTTCCAACCCGCCGTGCACCCTGAGGATTCCATTCAAATGACTGCTTTGCAATTTCATCGTTTGGTTTCCTCAGTGTGTGACCAATCCATTGCCATTTACGCTTTCTTATGTCAACGTCCAGCCGCTCCTGGCTTGTCCTGCGCCACAATTCCTCGTTTGATATAATTTGTGGCCAGCGAATTTTTAGAATATGGCGTAGACAACGGTTCACAAAAGCCTGCAATTTCTTTGAGATGGTAGTCGTGACTTTCCAGGTTTCGCAAGCATATAACAGCACGGATTTGACATTGGATTCGAAGAATCTCAACTTTGTGCGCAAGGAGATTTGACATGATTTCCAAATTTGGGAGAGAGAACCGAAGGCTGCGCGAGCTTTATTTATTCTACTTTGAACGTCCAGATCAGTACCACCATTTGCTGAAACAATACTTCCAAGGTAGTTAAATTGTTCAACCTCTTCAACTGGCGTCTCCTGTATTAAAATACGCTGATGTGTGGAGCGGCCTGTGAGCATTATTTTTGTCTTTTTGCTATTTATTTTAAGACCACTCGCCTCTCCTTTTAACTTCAGAGCTTGACACATCCCGTTCAGCCCGCTGATGTTATTTGCCAAGAGACATATATCATCGGCATAGTCTAAGTGGCTAAGCCTTTCAAACGGTCTCCATTGAATGCCCTGCCTCTCTGATGTTCCAACGCTGGCCGTCAAGACATCGTCAATCGCCAGTAGAAAGAGAATTGGCGATAGAACATCTCCCTGTCTCACACCCTGCCGCACTTCGAAAGAGTCGGATAGCTGCCCATTGTGTAAAACAAAGCATCTTGCGTTGTTATAGGACTCTCTTATAATGGCAACAATTTTTGGGGGAATTCCTCTACCAAGAAGTGATCTCCATATACATTCACGGTTGACTCGGTCAAAGGCCTTCTCAAAATCCACGAACATGAGGTAAAGCGGTGATTGAAACTCCGCAGACTGCTCAAGAACGATACGCAGAGTGTTGATATGGTCGACACAAGACCGCCCACTGCGGAAACCAGCTTGATGCCTCTTGAGTGTAGACTCGATTCTAACCTTTATCCGCTCCAGAATGATGGTTGCCATTAATTTTGGAAAAACGGACAAAACTGTAATACCTCGCCAATTGTTGCAATTCTTAAGATCACCTTTCTTTGGCAACTTAACAATTACACCATCCTTCCAGTCGCTGGGATAGATTTCATTTTCCCACACAGCTTGTATCAACGGGTGTAGAATACTAGCCGTTCTGACAGGGTCAGCTTTCAGGAACTCGGCTGGTATACCATCAAGTCCAGCTGCTTTGTTGTTTTTGAGAAGATTTATCGAAGATTGAATTTCCAGTACTGTAGGGGGCTCGATGTCAATACCCCAATATGATCTACGCATCTCGTTAAGCTGGGGCACTTCAGCACTCTGCTCGACAGAATCCTCATTAAGCAGGGCACAAAAGTGCTCCTTCCACCTGCGCAGCTGATCCTCGATTGATACCAAAAGTGTACCATCCAAATCCATTACAGGATGATTGGTGTTGGTTTTCTTCCCGACAACTTCCTTGGATATTTGGTACAATTCCCTCATGTCTCCTCTTCTTGCAGCGTTTTCCGCATTTTCTGCGAGACCGTCTAACCTCACCCTCTTGTCTCGTCTCACACAGCGATAGACCATCTTATGTGCTAAGCGATACTCTCTTCGCAATTCAGCCTTTCGTTGAGCATCTGCTTCGGCATTTATTTGCATCTTCAACGATTTGCGAAGCTCGATTTTATCCCAGGTGTCTTGGGATATCCAAGAGTCTCTAACTCTCGACTGCTTGGGTACAGTTTCGGATCCAGCATCCATAAAAACACTTTTTATATCACCCCACATCTCATCAATTGTTGAATGTTGTATTCCATTTAATGACGAAGCTCTGTCGTTAAGGTTGGTGACATAGTTACGACATATGTTGGGATCACTTAAAGCATTTGTATTGAACTTCGAATTCCTTGCTGCACCCTGTGATTGACGTTGTACAGCTGCCGTTCGTAGCTTGAGACTCATGAGAACCAAATGATGGTCGCTTCCAATGTCGGCTTTTCTTATGCTCCGAACATCGCACATTGACTTCCTCCATCGCTGCTGAATCATGATGTGGTCAATTTGGTTTTCAGTTTGACCATCCGGATGTACCCAGGTGATTTTGTTGCAAGTCTTATGTTTAAACACAGTTCCACCCAGTACAAGACGATTAGCGTTACAAAAATCGACCAGCAAATCGCCATTTTCATTTCGTGACCCCAAGCCATTTTTCCCCATGACGCGTTCCAGACCGTAGTTGTCTGATCCGACTTGGGCATTGAGATCTCCCATGACAATTATGATGTCGGCTCTTGGAACACCACTGTAAACTGAGTTAAGATGAGTGTAGAAAGCGGTTTTGTCTTCCTCGGTCGCTTCATTTGTGGGGGCGTAGCACTGAATTATTGTGACGTTGCGAATTTTTGAACGGAACCTTGCTGTCATTATTCTTGCAGAAATGGGCGCCCAGGATATAAGACTACGCCTTGCTTCTTCGTTCAACATAATTCCAACACCATGCAGCCTTTGGCCACCCTCTCTTTCATCCTCCCCGGAATACAGCATTCTCGTTTGCCCAGAGTCAGCTCTGTATTCGGCTCTTCCTCTCCACCTAGTTTCACTGATGCCCAGGATACTGATCTTAAGGTGAAGCATTTCACGCTCAACCTGCTCGTATCTACTTTCGCCGTACAAGGATCTTACGTTCCATGCTCCGATTTTCGTACGTATGCGGTAGCCAAAAGTATCATTTGCTCTTCTTAAAAGACTTCTTCTATTTGTTAACGATTCATTTATTGTTATGGCGTCTTGATTGACGCTGGTACACGAAAGATGCCGCACCCCCAAATCCGATGTGCGGTTTACAGCAGCCGAAGCTGCAGAAGGATTTTCCATAAAATGGTTACCTCTTGGGGACTCATTTCCAATTGTTGTCATATTTCATGTAATAGCATATATCCTTCCACCATGGTGTTTTCCGAGATACGATTAATAACATACATAAGCTCAGATTTGACAGGCACACCCGCCTTTTGTATGGTCAAACACATAACTGCTCGAGGCCGCCCACTATGGGAAAACAGACGCCTTTTGTAGCCGCCCAATATGGGTTACAGACGCTACCTGCTGCTGCCGTTGGCCTTTTAACAAAAAAAAAAAAAAAAAAAAAAAAAAAAAAAAACCCTTGCGTTGTATTAAATTTAAACAGAAAAAAGGGAGTTATGGACTGAACTGTCAAATGAGAGAGAAAATCGATGGCGTTGTTTTCAGAAGTGAATGAATTCACGTACAAATATATTCTAGGTCGTGTTCACACTAGAAACATGAAGAACATTTTTGATTTAGTGTTGACTTAAGTTTTTTGACGTAATTTTGTGTTGTCGAACAATTTAGTTAACTGAAAACACCAAAAAAGTGGACAAATTGCATGTTTTTTTTTTCAAAAAGATACCGTACTATTTCTTTTAAAGCAAAAATGTCATCTTAAAAGAGGGCGTCTGGTCAGCCTAAGCAATACACATGTTTTTGATCGTGTACCTACATAGTGTCTATTTTTCATTAATTTCCTTTTTCAGTTTTTCTTATCGACACATTTTATGTAGTTAAAGCATTTTTTGATCATTAATTCAGAAACGTTTCCCTGCATGAATGTATTTACCATCACTGGAGATAAGGGTGATTTGATTTTTGTAAGATTTGAAATAATACTTTTCTCGGGTGATTTGAAAAAGTGTGCTCTTTCTTAATCGAAACAATTTTTTTTTCTAAGCATTTGCAAAATTTTGAAACAAACATTTGAAAACTGACTTAAAACATTTAGAATTATGAACTCAAACCGAAAATAATTTTGAAATTTTTTATAGGTAGGATATCAGAGGAAAGATATGAAAAGATATGAATTATTATATCGTGAACCTGCCTCGGAATTAATTCCCCTCGGAAACAAAAAATTAGTTTAAATGACAGCCTAGTTCCGCTGCAAAAAAAAGTACTTCCAATGTCACTAAATTTCGATTTTTGCGAAAATTCAGAGGAAATCTTTCTAGCATCATTTACGTTTTCAACTTTCGAATCATTTGATAAATAATGAGAGAAAAAGATGAGAACAAATGAGGACCGTTTTTTCAAAACTCAACAAACGCCAAAAATCCGAAAATGAGTTATGGATATCAAAATTTTTGGCTTCAAGAGGCGCACAAGATGGTGAAATAAAAAAATAAGAAAACGGTACAGATTTAATTCCAAAAAATTTTGAAAGCTGAGCGTTTTCGCAAAACTCAACAAACGCCAGTGAGTTTTTGCAAAACTAAACAAAAGCATTTTGTCTTAAACGAACGGTTTGTGACTTTTAGTTCAGTTAAGAGTAGAATGCATTGATGAGATATTGAAGAACCATATTTAGGTAGTTGTTATTTTCATCGTTTAAACATACATAAGTTGATCCGGTGCGTTACGGAACTTATAAACCCTTTTTATGTATCTATATATGTATATGACTGCGCCTATTTTTTTAAAATATTTTAATTTCTTTTGCTCTTGTCCCTTTAAGTTAAAGGTAATACAAAGAATCTATCTAAAATTTCATCATTCGGATAACGTTAACATGTGTTGGACAACACTTCACATTTACCATACAAAATACATTGAGTTTTGAGTCGTTATTAAAAATGTCGGCAATAGTGTAAAAAATTATGGAAAATCTTTAAACCTCACTGTTTTGCTTCTTTTTTCTTCTTTCATCATACCTGTTGCGTAGTTTATGAATATCGCTCATTAAAAAGAACACCGTCATAACTCAAAAATTGACAGTTTTGAACTGAGTATAACATTGTAAGCTTAATCTTTTTATCTTTACTTTTGTGAAAAAATTACATCGATATCTCATCTCCATTTGCCATACGAACGTTTTGTTTGTTGCACTACAGTCGTTTTTTCATATATTTTTCACTAAAACGAAACTTTCAATCGCATTTATCTCAAAACAGCAATTTTTTAGATATGACGGTGTTCTTTTTAATGAGCGATATCTGTTCCAAAAGAACGTCCAACTTTCAACACATGACAGACAATCCTAGGACTAAACGTAGTGTTGTTATTTTCGTTAAGGGCACTTAGCCAAACTTGGAAACAAAATTTCATCCGACTCCGAAGGTATTCCGACAAAACTTTGTCTTTTTTGGACTCGGGTGCTTTTCTGAACAAAATCACAATCACTATGATTGTCTTGTATTTTTGAAAAAGTAAATTTTTTTACATAAATAAGCAATCAATCAAGTTGAAGTTAAAGATAAGTACGAAGAGATACATATATTCGACAATCAGGAAAGGTAAGTTACCTTAAGTTTGAGTAATACATTTACCGGGTTTTCTATTGAGCCATAGGTGCCAGGAGGGGGGGGGCAAGGGAGGAAATTTGCCTCCTGGCTCTGGAATATACCACGCAAGCTAATTTTTTTAAATTTTTGCTATGGACTTTTCGCAAGAACTCGTCTGTTTTCTATTGGTTTTCATGATTTGGCCACCCGCTTTCTGGGAAAATATGCTCCCCCCGGAAGACTCCCACCCCCCCCCCCCCCCCCGGAAAAAATTGTATGAGTGCATATGCATCGGGGTACAACCAAAGACAGTTTTCAAGCGCTTTCGATATCTGTAAGTTCGAAGAAATCCCGAAAAAATAAAACCCCCACCTAATAAATGGATGATGTCGAGAAACTGATAAATTGTTCGGTTATTTTAGATAATCCTTACAAGTTCTACAAAAAATATAATCAGCCAACGCAAACGAGTCTTCTGAAAATATCGAAAAACACTTTGACATTTCAAAAACTTTTTGTATTTAAGTTACCTATTATTTTAAAAGGGCTTTTCACTTTTATATAATTTATTTATTTTTCTTATATTTATTTTAACGTTAATATAAATTTATTTTATTTTTTTTTTGTTTAATTTATAGATTTTATATCAATTTTTGTATTTATTTATTTCATATGAAAACTAAACGTTTTTGCAAAACTCAACAAAAATACGACTTTGTTTCGTTTTGAAAAAAC
The DNA here is from genome assembly GCA_963921185.1 of Dasysyrphus tricinctus. Classification (NCBI taxonomy): domain Eukaryota; kingdom Metazoa; phylum Arthropoda; class Insecta; order Diptera; family Syrphidae; genus Dasysyrphus; species Dasysyrphus tricinctus. The sequence goes on from OY992533.1 coordinate 8,112,620, forward strand.
GCAAGATTTTTGGGGTCAAAATTTAGGTGAATGTTTTGAACAAATTCCGACGGAAATGAACCTGCCGATGAGATATGCAGCGAAGAAGAGATCTGCATTAATACTTTTCTAGTATTGTTATTTTTATTCAAATAGGAAAGAAAAAACCTTCTCCTGAAAAATTAGCAAAATGGATTTGTTGAGTTTTGCAAAAACGGTCCTCAAATTTACATCTACATTCACCTAAAACTTCAACATACATAACTAAGAGCATCAGCCTTATTGAACAATAAATTCTTAAAGCTACCCTTCAAATCAGTTGCTTTACAGATTTTAATGAAATACAAATTTTTAAAACATTTTTTCTTAACAACCCTTTTATCGAAGAAATGTTTTTTAATGATTTGAGCTATATTTACTTTTACATCTCATTTCATTTAAACTCTAATCGGCCTCCATTCAGATATAATTCCCTTCATGGATCATCTGCGCGTTAACAAAACACTCATTAACATGAACATTTTCATATATGCGATGCACCAACTATATGAGACTCACAAAGTGCACCCTAGAGCGTTGAACCCTTAAGCGCATCCAAAAAAAAAGTAAAAAAAACTTGTATGCAACCAAGGTGATTTTCTTGCCACACTACCCTTAGTTCTGTACCCCTTTCTTCCGTATTATTATTATGGTCCGGCCATAAACCCATCCAGATGGAAGCTTTTTCTCTGGGCGCTAATGTGCGGCCATATAAAACATTTCAGTTCTACATCACCCAAACCTAAATCAAGCCTTCGTCAGGTAGGTAGAGCAAGCCTCCGTAATCCTTTATACCTAGCACTAACTAAAGGCAGTGCAATTTTACTGTTCATAATCTCTCCTTGGTTAAATTTGCGAATTTGCCACGGTTATGTAAAAAGCCTGTTGGTGGCGCATTGCAAGCAATCGGAGAGATACAGTAAGAGAGAGAGAAGAGGGAGCTTTTACCCAACCCACCCATCGTCAACGAACTTTGAATACCAGACACCGGAAAATCGATGAAGCTATTCGCAAAACAAAATAAAAAGCACAGTTCATGTTAAAGGTTTCTTCTTTTTATATGTTTTTTTGCAAGCCTTTAAGAATTCGAAAAAGCAACAGTGTTTTATTCAAAACCATATGCAACCGCTAGATGTCGCTATGGTTACTGAAAAATAAATTCGAAAAATAGTGTTTTTCATTTTTCGAGTACCCGGATATGAGGACTAGAAGGGTTTACTATACGTCAGAGAATAGTCTTCTGAACTTAGCATGAAGAGGGCCACATGCAGACCCTGGACATAAAGTGGATCTCACCACTTACTGCATGTACCTACATGTCTGTATGAAGGTATATGCCGGGAGACGCAATAAGAATATTTATATGAGGTTCTTTGCTCTGCATATCGACTGCAACAATCTCCTCCCGAGCATGGTGGCATAGAATCTCAGATTCTGTTTTCTGCTATGCAGGTTTTACCACCAAAAGACCCCTCCTATTTTGGTCGGCCATCAGATCCCCAGGAACAAAAACAAAACATCCAAGCACAAAATGTAGGTACACAGCACGCAATGGAGAGAAAATTATTTTCCTGATGCGCAAAAACCACTCATACCAACATAAAATCTCGTCCCAACACAATCTCATGAATTCGCTTGCTGACGGTTCTATAGATATACGTACATGGCTTGGGATATGGATATGGATATGGAATAATGCTTGCCGGCTATAGCAGCATATAGCTTGTTTTTGTTTATTAGTTAGTTCTAGATACGTCGATACACGCTCTCAAAGTCACATATTCTGATATTTATGGGCACTTTGGCTTGAAAAAGTGTCCCGAGAATGAAAAGAGAAGACGGAGAAGAAAGAGAGAAGGACAACGATGCAGAATATCCGAGTTGAAATTTTATATATAGGAAAGGTCTCCTCCTGAAGCCCGCTCAAGCCTCTCTAAACCTACAAGCGAAATGTATGTTATTTGTTCATTTCTTGTGTGCTAGGTATGTGAGTATTTTTATCTGGGATTTCCAGAAAAATACAAAAATATATCTATACTCTTAATATATAGATGCGGAGTGTTTTTATTTTGTGTTTGCAAACAAACACGTTTTTGACAGAATGAAATATTTGTAAAACGCAGTCTGTAGCTGCATATACTAACCCCACACAGATTTAGGTGAAAATCTTACTGAACTGTCTGCTGGAGTTTAAATTATAGTCAGGGAAGTGAATAGGGTAAGTGTACCAGTAACCGGCCACCTAACACATTTTTCTACTTTGAAGCTTCATAACTAATTCAGCTGATTACATACGCTAATGTAATTTGTTCTGAGCAGTTATGGATCATGTTTAGTATTGAATAAAAAATTTTAATTTACAGTTCCTACAATATATTTTTTAATAGCGAATTATTCTTCGAAAAAGTGAATTTTCACCAGTACCCCGGCCACCAAATTTCAGTACCCGGCCACTTTGATCTAATACCCGGCCATGTCCTTTTTACCCTGCGATTAGGTACTAAATATGGCAAGTTTTGCATTCGTAAAAAAATCGAACTCGAGATTTTGATAAAATTTTGTTATTACGATGGTAGGGAAAAAGAGAAAAGATGGTCTAATAATTCTACTTTTCACGTTTTTCGATCATTCCACCTACTTTTTTTTCTTAGAACCAAAAATTACAGTAGGGTAGAGCGGGGCTAGTTGGACCACGGGGCAAGTTGGACCACGCCAATAACTCGGAAACTGCAAGTGCTAAATGAAGACGATCATACACGAATAAGGCATAGTTACTTAATCACACGTGCTAAACTGGTTTTAGGTGGATTTATTCTGCCAAAGGAAAACCACGCGCTTATTTGTGTTTTTTGGGTACAAAAGTAAAAAAAACGAGTTTGTTTCTTTTTGTGTTATCGTGATGAAAACGTGTGAATTTTTCAACGAAGTATAGCAATTTTGGGAGTTCTGTTACTGACTTTTTATATTCCATTTTTGAAATTGTGAAATTCAAAGTGTTTAATTTCAAAGTGATGGAATATATTCATCAAGGTAGGTGTGGGGTTAGTTGGACCAACTTGCCCGCTGTTTATTTTATATTGGAAAATAGTTGAAAAACTTTGGACACATAAAGTTTCAAAGAGGAAGGAGAATATTATTGCTGTATGGTGTTATCATGCGTATGGAAGCAAATTCTGAGACTTTATCCGGCGAGGAGTGGGTACAATGCCATTCTTGCTGAAATCCAGGCCCATGCAAAATTCCCTATTAGTGACTATGGCACCATGGGATCATTAACGTTATCAAAAGATGTGATTCGAATTAAGTTTTAGTTTGTGATCAAATTTAGTTCAAACTAACGGCGGTTATGTCCTTAATATAGCTTCTTTTTCAACTTTTTACGCATTGGTCCAACTTACCCCATCTACTGGTCCAACTAGCCCCGCTAGTGGGGCAAGTTGGACCACTTGGACTTGGTGCATTTAAAGTAATCTTATTCTTCTGCTATAACATATTTTTAATTTTTTTAAATTTATTAAAGAAGCCGAAGTTACATTCTTTCTATAGATTCCAGTTTCATTGTTATGTTATGAATAGGTGAAAAGTTATAAGACTTCAAGTAAAAAGTGGTCCAACTAGCCCCGCTCTACCCTACCTGCCAGCAGTTTGACATGTTTTTTTTTTCTCAAAAACGTCACCACAACTTATTTTGAAAATATCAATAAATTAATCTTAGTAAAGGCTACATTGGACTGGGAAACCATTCTTTTTAAAAATGGTTATTAAGAACCTTTTTCTTTATCATGGATTTTCTCCAAAAGGGTATAACTGATTTCAATTATTTCTTTATACAATAATAAATATATCAACATTTTCATAAAAAATGTTTTTGGGTTCACAAAAAACTACACAAGATTTTTTGAAAATCAATTACATATTTCGAAAACTAAGTATTTAAGGGTTTATTTAACACTTTAAAGAATATTTAAGGAAGGAATTTTACTTTTAAGAAAAAATAACGGTAACTTCGACAAAATTGTCAAAAAAACCGTTTAAGAAAATATTTTTTTCCCAAAAAGGGTTCCTACGATTTTTATAAAATTTTTCGGTTTTTTTTTAATTTTGATTTTTCTTACTATCCTGAAATTAAAGGATTCAGGTTAATTTTTTTATATAGAAATTTCAAATAAGATCTAATAATATTGCATATCAAAATTTTCAAAAAGAAGTTTTTGAAGTTATAATAAAACCTAAAATCCTTTTTTGTAAACATTTTTCAATTAGTTTAAAATGTAACTGCAGAAATTCAATTACTAATTACATGTAATTGAAAACCAAAGTAATTATCAAAAAGCAGTAATGATTAATTTTTGCATTAATCATTACAGACAAATGTTATTCGTTTGTCAATTACATTTTACGAGATTTTTAATTTATAAAAACGTACGTAATGAATCACAATCCAAGAAATCAATTACATTTTATGAGATTTTTAATTTACAAGAACATGTACAGTAGGGAGCACAAATGAGTACATGTTTGTAGTTCGCGCACTTATTGATGCATAAGAACAGAAATAATAAAGCAAATTGAAAAATTTTTTTTGCTCTGTATTTTATGTTCAATTCTCAAGAAAACGGTATATAATATATAACGGAAAGGAGCAAGTTCTAAGAAAAAAACAAATAAAACAAAAATAAGTCGCATGTACTCAATTTTGCACCAAGCGTTAATCAGCAAAAATATCGAAATTTGCTGTTAGATTTGCAAGTTTTTGGTTTGTTTATGACTTCCTTTATCTTTTGTAGTTTGAGATAATGTTTAATTGCGTATGGTTAGAACTTTCACCAGCGTATTTTAATTAATGAAATATATAATTATAAAAATTTCATTGCTCTTTAAGATTATGAGGAAACTATCACGACAGTTTGAGGACAGTATTGTAGTCATGACAATGAGTGGCTTCTCGACACAAATGATAATTAATAAGCTTAAAAGAAGGCAATCGGTGGTCATAAAAGACCAGAAAATGCGAGTTATTGTTCCAAAAGAACATGTCAAAGGCCGCACAAAAATTTTGACGGATGCGGACGCACCTCGCAGGATATTAGAAATGAAAGGGAACAAGTGTTTAACACCAAATCATGCTTCTTTAGCAATAAATAAGCCCGTTAGCTGAGAAACTGCAAGAAGAACCCTCAAAGACATTGGTTATATCTCAGCGGTTAAAAGAACAAAAGCCTGCATTGTCGGAAAAAATGCTAAGGTGTGGTTAAAGTTCGACAGGGAACACAGAAATTGGACATCTGACCACACTACACGTTTCCAATTACCTACTGTCCAATTTCTGTGTTTTCTGACGAACTTTAACCACACCTTAGCATTTTTTCCGACAATGCAGGCTTTTGTTCTTTTAACCGCTGAGATATAACCAATGTCGTTGAAGGTTCTTCTTGCAGTTCATTGGCTAACGGGCTTATTTATTGCTAAGGAAGCATGATTTGGTGTTAAACACTTGTTCCCTTTCATTTCTAATATCCTGCGGGGTGCGTCCGCATTCGTCAAAATTTGTATGAGGCCTCTGACTTGTGCTCTAGGAACAATGGCTCGCTTTTTCTGGACTTTTATGACCACCGATTGGCTTATTTTAAGCTTCTAAGCTATCATTTGCGTCGAGAAGCCACTCTTTGTCATGACTACAATACTGTCCTCAATCTGTCGTAATAGTCAACTCATTATTTTAAAGAGCAATGAAATTATTATAATTATTTATTTCATTTATTAAAATATGCTGGTGAAAGTTCTAACCATTCGCAATTAAACATATCTCAAACTAAAAAAGATATAGGAAGTTATAAACAAACCAAAAACTTGCAAATCTAACAGCAAATTTCGATATTTTTGCTGATTAACGCTTGGTGCAAAATTGAGTACATGCGACTTATTTTTGTTTTATTTGTTTTTTTCTTAGAACTTGCTCCTTTCCGTTATGTATTATATACCGTTTTCTTGAGAATTGAACATAAAATACAGAACAAAAAAAAATTTTCAATTTGCTTTATTATTTCTGTTCTTATGCATCAATAAGTGCGCGAATTACAAACATGTACTCATTTGTGCTCCCTACTGTACGTAATGAATCACAATCCAAAAAATCAATCACCTTGATTGCAATTACATAGAACAGTGATATTCTTTCAATTACTTGCAAAAACCCATTACTTTTTTCAATTACAACTAATTTGGAAACTAATTTTTTTTAATTATTAATTTGTTAGTGAATATATATTCAGTTACATTTACAAGTAATGGAAATGTATCATTTTTTTTTTCAATTTCAATTATGTGTAATTGTAATTGAAAAGAAGGTAGAAATAAATTACAAAAAGTAACTAGATACTATCAAATCAACCATTCTTTCCCAACTCTAGTGTTTATATACAATTTTTTAAACGCTCAGCCTCTTGATTATAATAGCATGTTCGTGCGACCCAGTCGTGCCTTTCATCCTTTAGGAAATCTGAAACCAGTTCGCGAAAGATCTTTTGGTTCTTGTGGAGCAGTTTTTTGACTCATTTTATACCAAAAAGTATGTATTTACATACAATAAGTTATATGGCCGTATACTGGTACCGTTTGTTCTAGAAACCGGCCATAGTAATCTTTTGAACAAAAACAGTGGCCGGATACTGAAACTTTACATGTAAAATACATTTTAATTGATAGTAGAGGATGTCAGAAGTATTTTGCTTCACTTAGGCGTAAAAGAGATACAAAAGTTGATTTCAAGCAAAAATCTAGTATCCGGCCACCCTGGCCGGTTACTAGAACATCTTATAAAAATAGTGTTCCAGTAACCGGCCACCGTATTTTTACTTATTGAAAACATGAAATTCATATTTTTTTTACATTTTATGATGACTAACTATATTATTGATACAAAAAAACAAAAAGCAAGTTAGTATACTCACGGAGAACCCTGAAACTGGCTTCTTTTTCTTATTGGGTTTCCTAACTCTCGCGAACTGTAAAACGCAATTTTTGCACTTTCCGTGAACTTCGTAGCTTAAACATTTTTTTAGACATGGATCAGTCCTTAACAGATCTGTCAAACTTTACCGAAACATTAAATGTGCCTGGAGTTTTCGTCACAACATATTTGCCCATGTAAACAATGTTATCTTTTCTTATTATTAACTATTTAATAGAAAGTGGCCGGATACTAGTGACTGGCCGGGTACTGGTACACTTACCCTAGGTACTTAAGTGTAGTTTTCATAGATATCGATTAAATATCGGGTTTTTCAACAAGAGCGCTACAAAAGTTTTTTTTAAATAAAACAAAAACGGTTTTGGATATCAATGAAATTCTTTATTCCTGTGAAAGTACTTTCGATGCCATTATGTATGGAACTCGATTTCTTTTGCATGGCCACTACGGGCACAGTTTCGACGGTTTTCAAGCATAAATCGCCCGATACTGCTGCAATTTCACGTTCGATACTCGTACGAAGTTCATCAATCGTCGCTGGCTTGTTGGCATAGACCATAGACTTGACGTAGCCCCACAGGAAATAGTCTAACGGCGTCAAATCGCACGACCGAGGCGGCCAAGCGACTGGACCATTTCGTGAGATAACACGTTCTCCAAACTTGGTTTCCAATAAATTGATTGTGACATTCGCTGTGTGGTTTGTGGCGCCGTCCTTTTGGAACCACATGTCCTCCAAGTCCATATCATCCAATTGGGGCCAAAAATATTCGGTCATCATTGAACGGTAGCGATCCCCATTCACAGTAACGTGCCGGTCTTGATCATCACTGAAGAAGTACGGCCCAATGACGCCGCCGGCCCATAAACCACACCAAACCGTAATTTTTTTCGGGATGCAATGATGACTCATGGAGTACGTGTAGATTGCTGCTGGCCCAATACGAAGCCATTCAGCCAGAAATGAGCCTCATCGCTGAAGATGATTTTTCGATGAAAATCCGAATCATTTTCAAGTTGTTGCTCAGCCCAATTCACGAACATACGACGCTTCTGGTGGTCAAGCGGCTTCAGTTCTGGCGTCAATTTAATCTTGTAAGGATGGAGGCCAAGATCTTTTCGCAAAATTCGCCACAACGACGTCACAGAGATGCCCAACGCTTGAGAACGACGTGTGATAGACACATTTGGGCTTTCTGCAACTGAAGCCTCAGCGACAGCAATATTCTCGACACTACGGGCACTTCTTTGTCTCACTGGCACGGGAACATTTTGTACTATGCCTGTGGACTCAAATTTTTCCACTAGACGCTCAATTGTTGATCTAAACTAGGACGATTATGACGACCATAAATTGGACGTAGCGCTCTTAACGTTGAGGCCACTGACTCCGAATTTCGGTAGTAAATTTTAATAATTTCGACTCGTTGTTGGCTCGTATATCTTTCCATCATAAAATGACAAACCTTACTGAAGAGAAATGTCAAAAGAGCGGCAAGAAATATGGCGTCGTTTGCTGTCCCTGTCGCTCTACTTTTGTAGCGTCCCTGTTGAAAAACCCTATATTTGAATAATTTTTTTCATAATTTTATTAAAAAAACGTTTTTCTATTTTGTTGCCATTTTGAGAACTGTTTGGGTAAATCCAATAATCTCAAAAACTATAGGTCTGACAATAAAATTTTTTTAGACCCATTTTGTAGGAAATTAAGTTTTCTATAATTTAAATAATAACTGTTTTATTGTGGCTGATCTAGGTACTACTTAAAATCATTTCTTCTTCCTTCTTCAACCCGGCTATGTATTAAGTCCTATGTTTTCGGATATACCTATAATTATGTCTTGTTTGGCAGTATTTTTATGTGAATTGAGCTCTGATATACATACCAGGCTTTCAAAAGAATGCAATCTTTTGTGGATGCAATCATTTAATCATTATTTATTGAATTCAATCAAAATATTGCATTCATTGACTTAACTTAGAGACTGCGACTTTAAATTCTGCAATAACCATTCATTTGACATTGAAATGATTGAAATCATTTTTCCTTTATTAATTTTATAGCAATCAATTGAATGCAATCTTTTGGGAATATAATCTTTAGCATTCAATGTTTTTAATTCGCGTAGAAAATAACCTTGATTATTTACGTCTAGCAGGCATTTCACACCCTAAAATCGGGACTCAAAAAAAGGAATTTTTGATTTCTAAATTGAGGAAACATCTGCCCAATCTCATATGATGAGTTTTGAGAGCGTCTAACAGAATTTGGTCCCTTTTCTTACAAACCTTTGTTTTTCGGGTCAGGAAGTAACCATCTCTCTAATTCCGTAAACAAATTCTTATAAATATTAAAATTTGTATCAATTCGAGAAAGTCGCGGTGACACTTTTGAGATTGTCTGGCAGAATCTTTTCCCTTTTCACATCGGACCTTAAACCTTCTTTTTTTTATCAGGAAAAAGACGTCATTCTGATTCCGTAAACAAACTCGTAGAAATATTAAAGTTTTCACTTAATTCCTCAAGGGCCAGTTTCGTTAGCGTCTGGCAGGCTTTCATCCCTTCGACATCGGAACTGACACTTGTGCTGTTTGAAATCAGGAAGTAAACGCTTTTCTGATTCCGTACACAAAATCCCCGATGACAGTTCTGGGACCGTCTGGCAGGCTTTTTTCTCTTTCGAGATCGGATTTGAGACTTTTTTTTTTCAAAAAATAGGAAGTAGAATTCCTTTTGACTATCAAACGATACCTTAGAAACAATCAAATTATTCCAATTAAATCCCATCTGACATGCAATAGATGAATTCTTGAAACACAAGTGACTTTAAAGCTTAAAGGGCATCCATACATGGTTCAAAAAATTATGTTAAATTGAAATAAAAATTGAAAATTCAGTTTGTTCCCCATGTCGAGCAGGTATCTTGCGAGAAAGACTGCGTGTGCTTGTGTGCTGGATGAAAAGACTTTTTTTCGATCCCAAAAGATCAACTGAAAAAAAATAATATATTTTTAAGACTCATTTAAGCAATCAAAACAATTTACTTTATTTTAATCACCCATTAAATTAATCTTCTTTATGGCCAAGTCATGAGTGGAATGATTCACCTCTCATCTTTCTAAGAGGACTTCTCAAACATGCGCAGTGTTTTTTTAATATCTGCAAAAAGATTAAAAAACAAAAAAAAAAACTCCCATTACATCCCACTAAACCAAATTATACCAAGTTAAATGTTTTGCTTGTTTTGTATTGTTTTTATAATTCGACTAAAAGCCAAATATAGACATACAACTTTATGTTGTTATATTATTTTGAGATGATACGGACGAGACGAACCTTATAATGACGACAAGATTCATACATACGAGTTCATTTATGGCTATCTTTTATAACCATCTTACGTTTATACAAAACATGACGATTTCTGGTTTCTGTTTATATCTACCACCAAATCCAGGAGAGGGAAGCAGCGAAGACCAAAATAAAAACATTGCCCAACGCAACAGTCAATACAAAAAAAATGTTTTTATTTATTTTTGTTTTTGTTTTATTTTTTTATTTTATTTTGATACTCAACCATCCATTTACTTTGAGCTGAAAGTATCTGCTTATCTGTATACATAGTACATAGACATAGCTTATATCTACAAATTGTTTTTATTTAGGGCCGGACTTTGGCTTATAAAAACCCTTAAAGAATATTAAATAATCGATCTTTTTTAGGAGCACATACACATAGCTCCAAACAGGTAGTGAGATCAAGAATTTAATGCCAAACACGGTGAGATACTTAATTTCCCGTGTTTTTGTATAAATATTTTGCTTTGTTTTCAATACATCCGAAGTTACAAAACATAAAAGTTTAAGGAGGGCTTGAGTACTAAATCTCGCAAATTAAAATCGCAATTACAAAATCTCAGTTTTCATAATATCGCAATTATAAAATCCCGCTTCGAACAATCTCGCGATTACAAAACCCTGCAAACTAAAAACTCGCAATCTCACTTTTCATAATCTCGCATTTTAAAAATTCTGCTTTCAACGATTTCGCAATTATTAAATCCCGCAAATTTAAATCTCGCAAAATTGAATTGCATTGCAACAAACATTTTTAAATAAATAATAAAAATTAATTTGGAGACTTTGGTGATATCTGCGAACTATTTTGGAGCTAGACTATAAAAAGCGAGATTTTGCTATATTACGAAGAGCAGGATTATTAATAAGCTAGATTTCTTTTTCGAGATTTAAAAAAAAAACAGGTTTGTGAGATATCGTACCGCTTCCGTCAAGAAGATACAGCTTTTCAAAAAACTACAAGCCAATGTTCGAGACTTGGCCTTTAACTGAAACTATTAAAAAAGAATTTCGATGAGAAAAAGGGGACTGACACCAATGATACAACCCAAAATATTTTTAAATAAACCTGAGGTGCGGTGCCGGCAAGGACTAGTTGAGGTAATCCGTGCTCGTGGCTGAGTGAATGGAGCAATCAACCAACTAAGCATACAAAAAACTGGAAGCATTTAGTTTAAGACCGAGCTGACCGAAGAAGCTTGTTGGTTGTTGATACTCAGTTCCACCCCCACCCCGGACTGCCACTATTATAGTAATTTAAATTCCATCTTCTTTCTAGTGCCACTACTTCCAAAGGGCCCTTAGGCACAATCCTATTTGTCTTCGACGATAATCTGGCCATGTGTACATTTTTCATCATTCGCTTTTTATAATTTCTTTTTGGCTTTGGCTTTTGGCGCTGTTATATATACTTTCTGCTGTTTTTTGTTTTGTATATGAAGTGTTCGTATGCATTTATACATATAGCGATATATTTTTTTTTTTTTGCTGAAATATACAAAATATGAGTTGAGGAAAGCAAAAAAATGTAAACTTTCGAGCAGCTGTCGATGTTTATTCGGTTATCTAAAACGGCGCAAAAAATAGTATACTTTTCTTTTTTTTGTATTTTGGCAATCTCACCGTCTTACGTAGTTAGGTAAACATTTAAAAGAAATTAAAATTTACGACTTGAAGAAAAAAAATACTAAATTGTATTTAAGTCGTTAAAAATAAATGCCGGGGCAAAAATGACTTATGACACCAAAGGGAAGAAGCCAACCCATGTTTGGCTTGGATAACCAGAAATAAAAAAAAGAAAACTATTGGCTGACTGCAGCTATTTAGACGTGGTGTTTTCTTAATTATTGTCAAGCGACAGTGAAACCCATATAATTTGATTAATCACATCGCTTGGTAATTTATGAACAAATTGTCAATAATTCACTTGTTTAATTGCAATTTGACAAATGTGGATTTTTTAAAGCGGTTTTGGTGTCTCAAGCAGAGTTGGGAAATAATGATTAGGTAGGTACTTTTTGTAACTTATTTCAACTTTCATTTCAATTACCTACAACTTTTTCACACATTAATTGAATTAAAAAAGAGATACATTTTCATTACTTGGAATTGTAATTAGAATGGTAGGTAATTGAAAATAGTAGATAATTGGTTTTTGCTAGTACTTGAAGGAATAACACTGTGTGTAATTACATCCAAGGTAATTGTTTTCAATTACATTAACCTATTTTAATTGAAATAAATTGAACTTTTTAATTGAATTTAATAAGTAATTGAGTTCTTCAATTACATTTAAAAATAATTGAAAAGTGTTTGGAAACTTTAATTCCAAATTCTGGCCCAAGCAAATCCTAAAATATCGAAACCCGTAATCTAGAATACATCGACTATAAGTTTGTTTTCGCCAAGAACGCCGAAGCGTCACAATTTTGATAATAATAAAACAAATACTGACTTATAACCCACGATAGGTATTAATGTTAATAAAAATGTGAGATTTAAATTCTAGCTTATGAAATTATGGAAAACAAACTTTATTTCTTCGTAAGTGCAATAGATTTTGGGGAAAACTTGTTCAGAATTATAAGCTACAATTTTTGCCATACGCAAATCTCTGTACCAAAATTCAGCTTTGTTGACTGAACAAATCTTGGATGACATTGAGGATATTTGAGATTCTTTCCATACCATCGATTGACCGGAAACAGGTGTTTGATATTAAGACATTTCGACCGAATTGACTGTGTCGGTTTGTGTGTAGAAAAAGAGAATTAATCTCTTTCTTTTTTTTTTATTTATAAAGAACATTTTGTTCCATAAATTTTGGAATGTTATTTTAGTTGTGCTTATGTTAGACAAAATAAGACATTTTTTTTCATACAATCAAGATCCAGCTTATGCATTTTTCACCAAAAAAAACCGTGTACGAAGTTTTAATCAAAATCGTTTGAGATTATTATGACAAAATTGAAATAGTCTAAATTTGTAATAGGTAGGTATGGCAGACAATTTTGAGATGAGCTTAAACAAAAATTCATCAATCCCATACAAATTTCTTTACCTAATTTAATGGACTGATACCCCGGAACCCGTCTAAGCTCTGAACGACTAAATTCTAAATGACAAAGTTCAGAAAAAAACATCTAAGTTTTGATGGACCGTTATGAAATGGGGGGACGCTATTATTTTAGCACGGGGTCAAAGTTCATTGTAGGTTTTTGGCCCGAGGACCTATGGCGTCAATAGGGAATTTTTGTTTCTTCATTTGGAGCTGATTAAGGCTTATCCAAATATAAAAACTAAAGAAAAACATATAACGACCACCCTAATGTTCATATGCCATTTAAAGGAAGAGTGACGTTATGTTATGTTAAACAAAATTCAACTATTTATAGTTGGCATGCAAATTCATTGTCATTCATTGGTAAACGTTGTTTGTCAGTTCAGTGACAGCCAATCTCCGAATATTTTCACTGTCATTTTGTGAATGAAAAAAGTCACCATTTGCCAATTTATTTCAAAGCAAATAGTGGAAATCTCCAATTTTGTTTTATTTAAATAAGTTTGACTAAATAAATATAAATAAAATGGGTGGCGCAACAGCTCATGAAGAACCAGGGCCTAGTGACTTACAACTCACAACCATTCCTGTGTGCGTGTTTGTTGGCAGGAATGGAGGGGACCTACAGTTTTTTGCCGAGTCCGAACGGCTAAATGAGAAGCACTTTTTCATGACAAGTATACTCTTGGAGGATTTGTCAGTTCCTCGCAAGAGGCAGTACCTCGAATAAAACATTTCTGTTTTTAGGTGGCACGGCTGGGAATCGAACCCACACCTTCGGCATGACAGTCCTACGCACTAACCATCAAGCCACGAGGTACTACTAAGTTTGACTAAGGGTGTACTCGTATTATTAATTGTCTGATTAACCGATTTCCGCAATCAAAAAAAATAGTAAGATACCTAATCGGTAAAGTTATACATTTCGTTGCTTTTGATTTTAATAAATATTTCAAAATATGTAATTTTGTTATTTTGAAAATCAGTAAGTTGGCCTGGAGAATGGTCTAGCTCCTTCTTTATGGCCTTACTAGGCAATTATAGTTTTTGAACACCAAGACCTAAAACATCATGCAAAGCTTATTGTATTTCCTCCACAGATGTCACTTTATCTGGGTGCGACTGTATCCTCTTCAAAGTTCCAGAATAAATATAAATAAATACATATTTATTTGTCTTCTTATTTGTATCTCATGATAATAAACAAAACTGGGATAGAAGCTGTAGAAAGAACAACAAAAAGTCCATAATGTCCTTATGAATAAGCTTTTCCTCGTATTTATCGATTCTTGTTTTTCTTTTTAAAGAGAATTGGAAACATTTCAAAAAGTTTGATTGCGCAATTTGCATAAATAAATAAGCACCATAGACTTTGGAAACAAAAATAATTGGCCTTATATGGGGAAATTCAAACAAAACAAAAATAAGAGTAATTGGTCAATGTCAAGAGAATATTATAACATTGTTTGTTTTTATTTTAAAAAGAATTTCTCGATTAATATTTCATAGGGATGAAATAATAATGGCAGTTTTAATTAATTTTAAGTAAACAGGGTGGCTTTAAAAATGTGTGTCAAAAAAGAGGGCATAGGTTTGGTCAGAACAAGAAACCAAATGCAATTTTCCAAAAAAAAAAATACTTAAAATCAACGAAAACACTTATTAATTGCTTTTATCTAAGACAAAAATCCATTTTTTGATTTAATTCTTAAATTTAGTTTTTCTAATAAATAATTTTCAAACTCAAAACTTTGCTAAGAAATGTAAAGCTGATGTTTTTTTTCAAAACTGTATACTTACGTTATTAAGTACTATAATCTTATTGATTTTGAGTCAGGGCAATTCCATGGTGACTCACGTTACATTTGGGAGAGTTTCACGTTCTCTTTCATTAAAATGTGCATACTAATATATATATATATATAAATAAAACAAAATAAAAACTCTATACATGGTAATGATTTCGACTTCTAGGAATAAATAAAATTTTTGGGAAAAATAAATTCTTTCTTAGTAAAAAATACTAAAACATGTTGGTAACTCACGTTACCATATTCGGACACGGGTTTTGTTGTACTAAAATTTACAAAATAAAAGTATACGATTTAATAAAATATGGGCGATTCTCAGCAAACTGATACTTTTGTAAGTGCAAAATTTACAAAACAATACTAGATTTCTTAAACTTTTTTGATGCCATAATGATTGTTAAAATAACTAAAGTTAATGCTGATAGTGGTCGCCCTGCAAGTGTAAATTTTTTGTACACCTGATTTTACATGTAAAAATGATGAAATGCCACGGTATTGACACGTCTTTGCTTGCCATAGTAGTGACATTTTCATACTTTAATCCATTTTGCAAAAAAAACTGTTATAGTCAAAATATTTTCCGAACAGATTTAAGATAAGTTTAGCAAACTCTATTCAAAAATGTTTCGATCCATGAATAAAAGTATATGGTGTTCGAAATAAGGCATACCACGGTAGTGACCATTTTTTCGCGCTGTACGCGAAACGAACACGAACAGTTGTTCGAACACGAAAATAAAAATTAATTATTTGATTTTATTTTCTTCAAAACTCTGGGACAGATTTTGAACTCAAACTGCAATGAGTTATAACTAGGGCTAAGATTTCCATGCAAATGCATATATTTTTTGGTAAACTTTAGAAGCAAGAGACCAAATTATCTTTACGAATCATGAATTTTCCTTCAAAATGGCATTCAATCGTTAGTCCATATTTTATTTTACTGTAAATGCATATTTTGCATATTTTTGCATATTTCCACAGTAAATGCATATTTTTGGGGCACATTTTCAATAAAATTAACATGAAGCTAAAAAACATCGGTTTCGAAGCATTGCAACTCATAATATTTGGCAGTTCAGCTTATGAGCAGGGCGAACGAATTTCTTTCACTCTCATTTGATGGTGTTTTTGGTTTTGTTTTCAATCTATTTTGAAGTTTCTGGGTTTAAAGTTAAACTAAAGAGCTTTATTTTCTTCAAATCGTGGATTTATTCATGGATGTGTTGATTTTAATTGAAATATCCCGTTTAGCAACCGACAAAATTTTAGAATTCCTCTTAAGATTAAAAAGACTTTTTTGCTATAAAGACTATATGGTAAGATTTTTTTTATTTATTGAAACGAAATAAAGATATGTGGTTAAAAGTTTGGATTGAAATGCATATTTCCCATTTTTAAGAGCATATTATAAGCGCATATTTTCCGTTTTTAAGTGCATGAAAATCCTAGCCCTAGTTATAACATATAAAAATATAGAATTTTAAAGCTACAATTTTATGTAAATTTAGCTCAAATCAATTTTTGTATATTAATTAAAGTCGAGTTTTATCAAAATAGTTGGTAACCTCAGTGTTGGGACATGCCACGGTAGTGACATTTGGGGTATAAAATATTTTTTTTTTAAATATACACTTACGATTTTTCGGAATTGCACTTACCATATACCGAACATATGATCTACTAGCTAATACAGTTGTAAAAAGTGGAAAAAATACTTAGTAAATACCTTAAATCGCCGAGAGACACAAAAGTATCAGTTTGCTGAGAATTACTCATGTCTGATTTTAGTTATTGATTTCAATCATATTGCTCTCAAAAAGCTAAGAGAGTATTGTGTACCAAAATTTACAAAAAAAGTATACGATTTAATAAATAAATAACTTTTTTTTTGAAAACTCAATACATAATATATGATGAACATAGTAGTTGCATACTTCAAAACCTAATCAGTAGATTAAAACTTTGTACTATCTACTGCTACTTCATATAAAGCAATTTTACCTCAGACATTTTTTTAACAGTTGGTGTCTCATAGAAAGAGTTTTTGGATTTTGGATTTTGAATTTTCTTATTAGGATTTAAATTAAAACTTCCATAATAAATACTGCATATCAAAATTAAAAAAAAAAATGTTTTTGAGTAAAAAATAAAAATTTCAAAATATTTTTTTTTTTTTTTTTTGAAAATTCGATAAAATTGGGTTCGTAATTTTTTTTGTAAATACGAATAAATACTTGATAGACTAAGAGCCCACAGCAGATTTTGGGTGTGAACGATAGCAAAAAAAGAAGTATAAGCATCGAAAGCTCCATTAAAGACTATTAAAAAAATCAAAGTCTTGCAGTCCACAACTTGGGCCTTTGCGAGAAACAGTGCATCAAAAAAAAAATATGAATGCAACTTCGAGGATAATCGTGTTAGCCGAAATTGGTTTTCACTCCTCCCTTGAGAAGCTCTTCGGATCACATATCATGGAATCTGAGACCATTTGAGTGTAAGTTCGCTCTACCGGACCGTTTAAAAAATTCAAAATTCTAAGTGAAAAACGGTTTTTTTAAACAGTCTGGCAGGGCGAATTAAACACTCAAATGATCTCAAATTCCGTGATATGCGATCCGCGGAGCTTATCTAGGGAGGGGTGAAAACCAATTTCGGCTAACACGATTTTCCTCGAAGTTGCATTCATATTTTTTTTTCGATGCACTGTTTCTCGCAAAGGTCCCAGTTGTGGACTGCAAGACTTTGATTTTTTTAATAGTTTTTAATAAAGCTTTCGACGCCTATACTTCTTTTTTTGCTATCGTTCACACCTAAAATCTGCTGTGGGCTCTCGGTCTATGAGACTTGATTACTAAAATTTATTTTCAAAAATATTGTAAATAATTTTACGATTTTCATTTCATTTATTTTTTCATATTTGTAGCAATATTTTAAGTTGAAAAATATTAAATTTGGCCACCTGTTTTGTAAATAAATTCCAAAATAATTATATGCTACAAATATTTATAAGTAGATGCAGAAATGTGTCATTATTTTATTAAAAGAATTTGCTTTTTATGTCCCCACACTTGTTGTGTCATTAATTTTCTTCTTTTTTTTTGTCGAAAGAATTTATTTTGTTTACCTTTAAGAATATGTACATATATTTCCTTTAATTTTTAAGCTGTATTCAATTTCAAGAATTACAGACACACACTTATTAGGGTGGCGCTTATTTTTGAAATGTTTAAGTTTCTTTCGTCCCCGCCCATAAAAGTGATCAAGGTCATTAAAAAAATTCTTTGTAAAATTTTAATTGAAATTGGTTAACGTTCACTTGTGCCGACGAGTACTTGATTTCTCATACAAAATATACGGAGTTTTCACTCAATTTTGGCAAAAGTGTAAAAATTGATGATTGGTCAGGAGTAGGTAGATATACAAACAAATTATTTTCATTTTTACTTGCGATATAGGTACTATAGGGCAAGTTTTGGATTTGTGCAAAAAAAAATTTCGAGATAACAATCAAACATGACATTACGATGATAGAGAACACGAAAAAAGTGGGTGGCAAAATTCTGTCTGTCTGTCTGTCTGTCTGCCTGTCTGTCTGTCCGTACCTCAACCTACAGCCTAAACCACCGGAGCGATTTTCTTCAAATTTTGAACTTTAGGTTTTTTTGTAACTCTCCAGAGGGGAAATTGAAATTTTTTTCTTAGCTCAAAAAATAACGGTACTTGCCATACAACCGTTAAGGAAAAGCTTATTTATCTCAAAAACGGCTCCAACGATTTTGATACAAAAAAATCAGTGTATTATTGTAGACATAGTGTACCTACTTTTTGGTAAGAAAAAAAATCACCAAAAACATTTATTAACACTACCTGCCATATAACGGTTTTTTTGATTTTCAGTTTTCTCATTAACCGCTAATTCGATTAAAAAAAATTTTTTTGTACAAAAGCTTTCTTAAAATATAAATGATACTGTATACCAAAATTTTAGAAAAAATTAATTTTGGATTTTTAAAAAAAGATTCAAAATTTTTTTTTGAAAATTCAATATTTCAAAAACGGGTTGATGAATTGTTTCAAAATTTCAGTTTTAAATGTATATTAATATATACTCAAAATTGGCATACCAAAATTTTTTTTGAAAAATGTTACAAAAATTTTATATATAAAAAATTAATTTTTAAGAAAACGGCTCCAACGATTTTAAATTTTTTTTTTTGTATATGGGTGATTCCATAGAAATCGACCCTTTACGAAAAATCACAAAATATGACTTAGAATTGAAAAAACGACCGAAAGACGGTTTTAAAAGATTGCATGTTTCATTTTAAAAGTTAAATTATCAATAATTTTTTTTATCGCCGCTTATTTCGAAGCTCGAACCACTTTGCAGAATAGGTCTCCAAAAGTCACTTTTTGTTATCAGAAGCTCAAAACCCTATTTTCAATAATTAATTGTTTCACAATTTGAGAACCGGTGGTTATTTGCCCTTATCAAAACTCTAAGCACGTTTTCGTGTCATTTAATTATTTAATAGTAAATACAATTTTTGTTTTTAGGCAGTTGATTCATAAAGTGGTTAGTGTCACGCCCGTAACAAAAAAAAATATGTTTCATTACTAGAAGAAAAAAATTTGGTTCAATGTGATAATTTGGGGAAAAACGGAGAATACTATGATCTACTGTCAGACAAAATTTCAAGACGTTGAAATTAATACTGACCCCGTATTTAAAATTTTAAGTCTATGTCACACCCGTAACAGGTTGGCATTTCCAATCAAAATCTTTCTGTTTTTCGACTCAATTTTAGTTTTGTTGCTTTTAGATATGAAATTCATGACGTAGGGATATAATTCTAAGAAAATCTACTTTATGTATAATTTAAATCGGCTTTAAGTGAAAGTTTTCCCTATTTTAAAAGAAAATGAAAAAAATCTCATTGAAGTGAGAAATCTATTCACTTTTCAGTGAGAAAAACTTAATTTTTCTAGAAAAAGTGTTTCTGACATTATGTGAGAAATGATTATACATCGATGACAACAATTTACCGTTCAAATATAGTATATTATATTGTTTGTAGGCATACAAATCATACTCGATCACACCCGTAACGATGACCTGTCACACCCGTAACGTTTTCAAATAGAAATTTTGTATAGTTTTTCGTAGTTTTGGTTCTCATTTCTTAACTGAAACTGAAGATCAACTATCTGGGTTAATATTTGCAAAAGAATGATACAAACTTTTCATGCAATATTTTACGCCACATGAAAATTAGATATCTTAATCGCAAATCACCAGTTTTCTAAGGTCACACCCGTAACGCAACCAAATTGCATCCTATAACTGAACCACTAATTTTTCATACTTTAATATACTATTTTTTTTAAAAAGGCTTCAGGTGTCCTACAGAATAGTAAAGTTATTATTTAAAAATTGGGAATAGTATGTGAATAATTAATAAAATATGGAGTCTCACTGTCACACCCGTAACGATGGAAACACCCATATACATATTCATATTCTTCAAGTAATCAGATGGCATACTTTTTTTGAGCTCTGGGTTATTTATCAGACTGTTTATACAATTAAAAGAACGATTTAAATGCTTTTTATACTTTTTCTATAATAACTTGAATATTTTTTAAAGTTCGTAAGTCCCACACAACTTGAACATAAGAGCAAGTACGTGCGATCCAGTCGTGCATTTTATTTTTTATCTGGTGGGTTCGGTTCCCAGCCGCTGGCACCTAAAAACAGAAATGCTTTTTCCGAGGTACTGCCTCTTGCGAGGAACTGACAAATCCTCCAAGAGTATACTTGTCATGGATAAGTGCTTCTCATCTAGCCGTTCGAACTCGGCAAAAAATTGTAAGTCCCCTCCATTCCTGCAAACACCACGCACACAGGAATGGTTGAGAGTTGTTAGTCACTAGACCCTGGTTCTCCATGAGTTATTTATTTTTATATGATGGAAAATCTTTGAATTTGGTGCTTACACCAGGCACCAAATTCAAAGATTTTCCATCAACTTTCACACTTTAGTGGAAATTTTGAATACCTAAAAGCTATTGAAAACTCCATACATTTTGTAATGGCAAAGAAATTCAAATATTTCGAAAATTTGGACCACGCTTATACCCGCCATTACATATTATAATTGAATTGTTTATTTTTATCAAAACGTGTGTTCCCATCTAGCCTTGAGCTGGCACTTTATCCTTAGATATGTTTGTATTCATTTGATCCTTCTTTTATTTTTTGTTTTTTGATAGAACGTCGACACGTGTTGCCTTTCTTTTTATTAAATTTATATTGATTTTCCTCTTAATTTCACTTAATTGCTGTTTTTTGTGGTATTTTTATGTCATACTTGGATAACAAACATATGTACATACTTCATATGTATATCCAAAGGCTGATCTGTTGACAAATTAAGTCAAAAACCGATATATCGTCCCCCTTATGCCAGAAGCATGAATGTGCTTATTAAATTTTTTCAAAGTGGTTAGCTAATTTTGAAAATTTATCGGTATTTCATAACATTACAGTATTGTTAATGTTCGTAAATCCAAAAAAAATATAATATTTCAAAATATCAGTTAAACCTTTAGTTGATTTAACACCCTATTTTCATCTAATAAAACTTTCAAAAACTGTGTTGCAATATTTTCATTTTTACGCATTCATAAGGGGGACGATATGTAAGAGTATTCTTTATTTGTTTGAGCCTAGTATAAGCTCAGAACTCTAGATGGCTTAAGTCCAATGCCGAAAATTTAAATTCGATTTTAATTTGATAATTTTATTTGTAAGTTTTATGGCCAATTTCACGAAAGGCTTTTAGCCTTTAAATGATGTTTTTTTGGTTTCATCAAATGCTTTTATATTTAAGAAGATTTTAAATGCCTCGTTTTTGTCTTATTAAATTTTAAAAGTCTTTTTTGTTAAGCCATTTCAGTCAACAACAGCTGATATTTTGCTGTCAGAATAATTGTCCCTCATCCATTATGCTTTTTCACTTTTGCTCATACCCTTCGCATGTGCGAGGGAAACAACCTCTTTTTTTGTATCCAGGGATGTGAGCAAAATCAGTTAAATTAAAATATCCCTTTAATATCCCTTTTCTACAGAATATAATACAAAAAATTTAATTAGAAATTATTATCATAACAAATTAATGTCTAAAAGGTGACGAAATATATACAAGTATAATAAAATACTTACCTGTTCAAAAAACTTTATTTATTATAAGTATATTCTTATTTTAAATAGCAGGCATCACCAAAATCAAAAGTTTATGCCCAAAAAAAAAATGACAAAAAAATTTTGTCCGAGGCCATTTACACTTGGCTCTAATCCCATACTTTTCCCATAGAAATTTGTGTGGGATTTTCGCTCTTTTCACGTTTTATTTTTTTTCTTCTCGAATTACTGCAGCTGTTCTAAATTTATTTGTTGATTTTTGTTTTGTAATCATCCCTTTGGGAAATAACGGACAACCTACTGAGTATACATTTCAAACCCAATTAAATTTTGTCTAGCCGTAGATTATAAAATTCTTCTTACCTAATTCCTCAAATTATGAGTTTCATAAATATTCTGGTTTTTTAGTAGTGAAACATAAAACCACTTTTGTTACGTGTGTGACACTTACGATAAATAAATTTCTTTAGTTTTTTAAATGCTAGGAACTGTCGAAGTATCAGTCAAAGATCATCTAGTCTAGTAGCTATTCTATACACTTTCGCTGCCGTGTTAAGAAGAAAAAACATATCTGTATTTTGGGCATTTCGAGTTAATTACGTTTTTCTGTTTATGTACGTAACTTTTTTATTTTTGGATGAATTTGTTTCACACTTTCAGGAAATAATAAGTAATCAAATTATTAGTTTTTAATCAAAACCTCATTTAATTATATTTAATAGAAGTCTTGTTAAATAACTTTCATCTTAAGACTATCTGCCGTATCTCCAAGTAAATAATTTTTCTTTCCGGATCTACGAATATTTGTTTGGTAGTTACGTTTATTTTGCTTATGAAAAATGCACATTCGTCAATTTATCTTAAAAAAGCATGCAGATACGTCAATTTATCTTAAAAAAGCATGGTTTTTTGTACATACGTCATATTTCGTAAGCGTTTTTAACCACTAAAAAGGCAAGATAGTGATTTTATTACTAAAAAATAAAATAATAACTTTACCAAGGATGTCAAAACTGGCTTGAACTCAAAATAGCCAAAATGTCAGTTACGTTTTTTCTTCTTAACACGGCATGCAGTGCGGTCCTTCAACGGCAACTCATGTTCATCTCAAAATTGTTTTTCATTTCTGTTTACAAGCTTGAAAGCCTTGAATTAACTGCAAATCGACCTTTGACTGTTACATTCCTTGTTATGTTCCTTGTGTTTACGACTAATGATAAATATATATTTTTTTGGAAATCATTGATTGTGATGAAGAAAAATACGACGCAAAATAAATGAAATTGCCAGAAAAAAAATAAAGCAAGTCACTTAGAATTCATTTGGTTTTTTTTTTGAGAATGAGAGTGAGTACTGATTGTAAAGGAAGACGGGACGTAGGCGTGGAATTTTTTGTTTACTTTATAATTATTTTTTCATAGTTAATAATAATGTAAATCGATAGGAATGAAGCAAGGAAATTTGCCTGATAGATTCCATTAAACCGATATGTGTGTTATGTATTGTACGTAAACGTTGGAGGATAATAAGAACGAATTAAAGTAATGATTTAAAGAAACGAATAGGAGAAAAAAATAAAAATACAAAATGAAAGAGAAACTGAAATAGAAACAGAGGTGGAAAATAGAGCTCTTGAAACCCGGGTACCCAGGTAGTACCCCAAATACCCGAGTATCCTAAATACCCGAGTACCCGGGTAACCGAGTACGGGAAAATTAAACAATACACATATGTAGATATGTATGTACTATTATTGCACAAATGCCTTTGATCTTAAGGTTAATTTTATTTTATTTAACTACCATCGAATCATATTTTGAATGCAAATTATCAGGTCTAATACTCCAGTTCTGGTGGTCATCGGGCACCCAAGACAAAGGGGTAGGTACTCGGGTGCCCGAGATACACGGGTATCCGAAGCACACGATTACCCGGGTATCCGTACAATCGTTCAAGTATACCTACTCAGATATCCGGTTACCCGCGTATTTTTCTGCCCGGGGACCCAAGAATTTGTGAAATCTGGTATAACCCGGGTTAAATCAAGAGCCCTATAGTGGACAAATCGATAGAAGTAGAAGAACAAGTTCAAGTACAAGCATAAGTTCAAGGATAGGTAGAAGTAGTAGTTCTGAGGTACGCAAATCGGTATCTCCCATTTATTCACACTTGTGTGTAAGAAGAAAAGAAAGATACATATTTGGATACCAACTTTGGGACTATACCTAGTACCGGTACCAACTTAGGCTCCGGCCACGCAATGAGCGACGAGCGACTGAGCGACGCAAAAAAATTAAAACACATGAAATCGTATGGAGGTGGCCACATAAACTCTAAGCGACTGAGCGATTTTTTAAGCGACAGAGCGACGTCGCTCAGCAATCAAATCTGTTTTAATTTTTAAGTCGATCGCTGAGTGACGAAGTAATAAGATGGACAAAATAAACACAGAAAATTTAATTTCAGCTGTCCAAAGCCGTCCAGTGCAAAACTTAAGAATAAAATTAAAGATTAAAAATAAATAAAAAAAAATAACCTTAAACATAAAACCAGCCGTTGTTCTGGACTAACTGCTTTCTTTTGTTTTGTTAATTTTGGTCGAACTTTTTCCAGCAGCAAATCAAAAGATGGTACCAATATACTACAAAATTCCCAAAATCGATCTGGAGATCTGCGAAGATTTTGATATAAATGGTGAAATTCACCATAATTTTCGCTTTCACGATTTATGGGGAGAACACCAAATCTACGTATTCTCGATCTTATTATAAATCAATAGATATGAACGTGACTTTCAACTAATAAGCTATGACGAATCGCACTTGACGATGGCATTTTCCCAACTAATCGCTCAGCGACGTGTCGTTCAGTAAATGGCCACCCATCGCTCAGATTCGTCGCTCAGCGACTCGTCGCTCAGTCGCTCATTGCGTGGCCGGAGCCTTAGGGACTCTGTGGTAGAACTTCTTACTTTACAAAATCAAAGGATATCTTTTAGTTCACTTAATTTTTGCGACAGAATTGAAGACTTAAAGTTTGACTGAAACTAAATATTCTGTAGGTATGTGGGACCACCAAGACTATAGTTTGGAGTTAAAGTTATATTTCACCGGAACTAGCCAGATGATCAGACCCTACTTGCCATTTCAGTCTACTTTGTTTTTTTTTTTTCAATAATCAACTGGGATCAAATCTGCAACTAGGGTTACCAGACGTCCCCCTTTAGGGGGGACAGTCCCCCTTTTTCATACCAAAATGCTGTTTATCCCCTCTATACAAACCTCTGTCCCCCTTATTAAGTACAAACTCAAAAACAGAAAATATTCAATTGTAAACAGTAAAAATATTTTCATTTAATATTTTTAAAAAGCTTTTCTTTGAATATACTAATTTGAAGTAAGAAATCCTTTCAAAGCTAAACGCGTCCACTCAATAGCTACATCTCACTTCAGACGCAAAAGTTTTCCTTCATCTGTCAGTTTGATTGGCCTTTTTGATTGTTTTTATAATAAAATGAATCAAATGAAACTTTCTTACCTCACCTTTTTTTACTCTAGTGTTATATTTTTCAAAAACATATTAGGTCTGATCCTTTACTATGGGTTTCTGTGATTTTAGCCCAAGCTTGTGTCAAAATTTTTTGTTGTAGTACCTCGTAGCTCGATGGTTAATGCGTAGGACTGTCATGCCGAAGGTGTGGGTTCGATTCCCAGCCGTGGCATCTAAAACTGACATGTTTTATTCGAGGTACTGCCTCTAGCGAGGAACTGACAAATCCTCCAAGAGTATACTTGTCATGAAAAAGTGCTTCTCATTTAGCCGTTCGGACTCGGCAAAAAACTGTAGGTCCCCTCCATTCCTGCCAACAAACACGCACACAGGAATGGTTGTGAGTTGTAAGTCACTAGGCCCTGGTTCTCCATGAGCTGTTTTGCCACCCAATTTATTTATTTATTGTGTCAAAATTTTGTTTTTATATGAACTTTGACACAACTTTGGACTTAAATGAGCAGAAATGCACTGAAAATCAAAGAAATTCAGAGTAAAGGAACAGACCTATTCTATCCCCATTTTTTGAACACTTGTTCCCCCTAGAAAACTCCCGATGTCCCCCTTTTCGTCATTTTGAATCTGGTAACCCTATCTGCAACCAAGCTCTCAAAAGCCCATGCCCTACGCATCACTTAATATTTAATTTTCTACGTTTCGTCAGAAATGTCAATTTCAATTAAAGCCTATATTTATCTGCGCAGTAAAATTCCTATACTTATATCTATATAATCAGATGAAGTAAAAATAAAATTAAACGAACCATCGACGGTCGCGTCGTCTTCGTCGTCTGCTGATGGGGACTTAATTATATAACTTCACTATACCCTTCGCTTACAGTTAACACAAAAATATAACCCTTGTCTGTGTGGTGGTGGTGGTTGGGTGGGTGGTTGATACCATCATCATCATTCCGCCGCCATCCACCCGTTTTCCTATCAAATTTGTCTGCATTTTTTCCATTACCATCCGCCAGTCGGTCGTTCCGCCTGAAGTTAGGGGAATATGAACAATTAAATTGGAAATCACGATGAAGGCAAACATAACACACAGCAAAAAAAAAAAAATAGAATCGCGGCTGGTGAAAATTTGAGCCCCGGGAAATTCCTATTCCAACCCAAACCCATTTTGCCGGGCTTCGAAAAATAGAAGCACCAGAGGAAGGACATAGCACATCGGTGAGTGTATAGCTCTAGGTACAGTTGTTTGGTTTTGGCAGGATTCTGATGCGCATGATCCCTAAAACTCACATCCTTCGTGCTACATAAATAGAATCCCAGCTATGGTCGGTGCTCTTCCCCATCCTTACCCTGGTGCGTCGCTCAACTCCGTTGTATTCCTTGTACGCAGGATATTTACCCGAGCTATGTTTTCAATTCATGTTTCTGTGTATGTCTACAGGATGTGCGGTATAATGAATGAAAAAGGGTGCCTTTTGCCTCGTGTCGTCCTCTTGCCTCCGACATTATCGTCATGTGTCTGTGATGGGGTGTTTTTTTTTCTCAAATAGATTGGGTTTGCGTCCGGGATCAGGTGGAGCAGGGGTGGTGATGGAAAAATGCTAAAATTGCTGAGTTTGTTTGAACTAGCGGTGATGTTGTTGTTGTTGGAATTAAAGTCCTTCGGGGCTGAGGATATTGCGTTTCAAGTTTTATTTTTGTGTGAAACACATTTTTGCTTTTTTTTCAAGGGCATGACCTTGATCGTCAGTAAACATTGGCAAAGCACTAACACTATATTTCTGCCTTTGTTGGGTATTTTTTTTTTTGTTAGAGTCTCTAGGGAATTATAACTTTCATTTAGCAAAAAAAGGCTCATGTATTTGTGAGGATAAAAATACTTATATATGCGTAGACATATAAAAATGTTTGTAGGTATTGAGAAGTTAGATTTGATTTTTAATTGAAAGTTTTAACAGAAGCAAACTGTTACAAATATAATGTGGATGCGTAGTATCGGAGCCTACGCAGTTTTATTTTTTTTTTTTAGGGGAAACTTGTTTTGAATGAAAAATAAATAATTGTGCCACTGGAGTTGTAAAAGTTTTTTTTTTTCGTGTGTGGGAAGGACATATAAAGAATTTGGTCATTGGGATATAGTGCGTGTGCGTTGGAGTTTTTTTTAAAGTCTTGAAAATGGAAATCAATTTTTAAATTTAAAGAAATACTTTTTTTATAGGAATAGCAGGATTCCTTCCGGCTATTTATTTTTTTTTTTTAATTTTATCATTTGGGATTACTGTGGTTTGGGCAGTTTTATAGGTCCTATTTTCGACCGGAGTAAGTGGGTAGTCTTACTTCAAATTTTCATATTGTTGCCATCATCTTAAATCCGGTGACGTGAAATAACACCAAACGAAATATAGCCAAATTTTGAATTTGGCCTTATTTCAATCTCGAAAACGAAATAACGCCAAATTGGTGTTATTTCTTATGCCCGATGGAAATAACACCAAAAAAATAATCGAAATAAAACCAAATCTATCGCAAGCAGTTTTTTGGCTTTATTGCAATGCGAAAACAGAATTAAGGCCAAATATTTCTTGAGAATCGTTATTTCGGCTATATTATCCAAAGTTTCATAAAAAACAGATTCTTTAAATGCAAAAGAAATTTTGCATTCACCCAACCTCGCACCCACTCCAAATCCTATATCGAGCCCAAGCAGGGGGGTTGCAGGGGGGCAGCATGCCCCCCCATACATACCTCACTGTTTATTCGTGAATTTTAAAATTTCACAAACCAAATAAAGGAGAGGATTTATTAGGTTTGTGAAACTTAAAAATACGCGAATAAACAGTGAGGTATGTATGGGGGGGCATGCTACCCCCCTGCAACCCCCCTGCTTGGGCTCACTATAGGATTTGGGGTGGGTGCGAGGTGAGTGTATGCAAAGTTTCTTTTGCATTGTAATAATCTGGAAACTTCGCATTTATTCTACCAATACACTTCTTTTCAATACTCTCCTTATGTCAGGAAACAAAATTTCAGTTTCGGCAGAATTGTTTGAAAATATGAAATAAGTTGAAAACGAAATAAAGCCAAATTGGTCTTATTTCGGTTTCATTAATGAAATAAAACCAAATTTAAAATTTGGTCTTATTTCCTTTTTGAAAACGTAATAAGACCAAATTTTTTAATTTCGGCTTTATTTCGTTTGGCGTTATTTCACGTCACCCTTAAATCCTAGTTTTAATTATCTTTTGGGTGAAAATGGTAATGAAACAAATTGTAGAACATTTAATTCCCTAAAATCTATGTTTTTCGACTTATTTTGCTGATACAAAACTTAAATAATTAAGTTCAACACAAGTGCTTATGTGACCAGTTTACGCTGAGGAAAGAGTAGAACATAAGCGTTTAAGTTGAACACTCATAGGTACCTATTTAAGTTTCGTGTCAGCAAATGGCTTTTAGAGACTTAGAAAATGTTGTAGATACCTACGAACAAAAACTAGATGATTATGACAACTGCTAAAAGACTCTGGTGTACGGTAAGCCGTCCTCGAAATATTGGTAAAATTATTTGTTTTTTAAGTGACATCAAGAAAGTTTCATCAATATATTTTTGTAGGTACATATTATGAAACTCTTTTTATCTCTGTCGGCTGGCCTAGGTGTTCTCCAAAGATTATTGCAATTAATCTTTTTTATATCTTTTTGTTTTAACCTTCTGGGTTGATAGTTCATACAATTTTATTTTTATTATTTTTTCACAATTTTTTCATTTGCCTTTTAAATTAATAATTTTTTGTTTTATATATTTTCAGGTGAGTTCTACAAATTGTTTTCTGTCGTTAGAGTAAGAGAATTATCATATTTATTAATTTTTAAATTTATAAAATATATACCTACAGCCTTGGCCAAAAGTACTAGGCACCCCTTTAAAGTTGCCATAGTTAAAACAGGAAGTAAATATAAAAGATAAGAAGTATGCAGTAACGCTAGAAATATATTTTAAACAAATAAATTAGTATTTAGTGTTGCTACCTTTGGCTTTTAAAGACTGCTGCTTTAAGCATAAATCGTATCAGCTTAGAGCACTCAACTGAACTTATTTCGTTTCTATTCTTGATTTAGAATATTTTTGAGCATTTCTTTTAGTGTTGTGGGATGCTTTTAGATGTTCCGTTTTAATATTCCTCAAAGGTGCCCAATTTAGTTCAGATTTGGAGACTGCAGAAGCTATGGAAGCAGGTCAATAACGTTTTTAAGAAATCAGTATGTTAGAGGCACCTAAAATATGCCTAAAAGATGACATCACCATAGCTATGCAGGCTTAGACCACAACCTTGCTCCACCGTGTTTAGCAGTTGGTACCATCCATTCTAGGATGAATTCTTCACCAACTTCTCGCCACACAAGGAACTACAACAGCTGTTTATAAAACCAACAAAAAAAAAAAGGGGGGATTGGCCAATTGACCAACTGTTAATTTTTACAAGCATGGGGCTTCAGTTTAATGCGTACTCCAAAGTTTGATTCATCTAACCACAAGACGTAAGACCAATCCTTGTCGGATGATTTTGCTTATTCCAGGCGAAACTTTATGTTTTTTTCTGAGAGACATGGTTTTTTCCGCGCCTTGCAACCTCTTGGAGCACCTCCTGTGAGTTCTCTTCTATGGTTTCTAGCGAAAATTGCTTTTTTTAATTGTTCCCTTACTTCAGAAACTGTTCCCTTACTTTTTTGACGATTTGTGTTCGTATTTAAAACCGACCCTCTCTATGAGTGGTTTTTTTTTCCCACCGTTTCTTTTGTCATAAAGTGGTGTTCTAGTCTCCCGAAATCGATCTAAAGTCTTTTGTACGGCACAGCGTGAACATTTCACTTTTCTTGATCGAAAA
The DNA here is from genome assembly GCA_963921185.1 of Dasysyrphus tricinctus. Taxonomy (NCBI): domain Eukaryota; kingdom Metazoa; phylum Arthropoda; class Insecta; order Diptera; family Syrphidae; genus Dasysyrphus; species Dasysyrphus tricinctus. Next base: position 8,143,440 of record OY992533.1, read on the forward strand.
AGACTCAGAGAAAGACGTGGCCACAGTTAAAATATCTAGCTGCAGACCGTGAAGGATGGAAAAAATTTGCCGGAGCCCTATAAACTAAATCGGAGTTACAGGACTTGATGATGAAGATGATGAGATCGAAAAATTAAGGGTGCCTAATACTTTTAGTCAAGGCTGTATGTATGTATTCTGCATAGAATAGGTATTGTATAGCGATTTGAAGCCAGAGAAAACTAAATCTGTGGTGTTTTGTTGAAACATCATAGCTACATAAAATAATTTGTGCCTTTACGTCAACTTTACATCGATATAGGTAGGGCCTAAACGGATTGACCGATTAACAAGTTTTCTATGAATTTCTATAAATTTCCTATTTTTTAATGTTGGCTTTAAGTTAAATGGAGACTGTATAAATTGACGCATAAGGCCTAGTCTGTGAACGTTATTTAATGGGCACTGCGACCTTAAGAACCATTCGAAACTACATAACTGAGATTACTCACCCTATAGCTCAGACACTTTCGTTGCTTCTATTCTTGCCAAGGAGTCTGCCTCTTCATTTCCCTGGGCACCCAGATGGAGTCTGATATTATATTATTCCTGGATAGACGTCAATCTAGCCAAAAAAAAACAATTTCTCTGTACTTCTCTATTTGAAATCGTTGAGTGGCAGAACAGTATATACACGCCATTGCATTAAAGTATTGTGTTTTTTTTCCCTTTAAATATATTTTTAAGTAAAGAAGTTTTTGAACTTTTCAATTTTGAGGAAACCATTTTTGAAATGATCATTCAGAAAAAATATATTTTCTTGTCTGCGCAATAAGTAATAATGTGTTTTTCTTAAAAGTATAATTTGCCGCTTGTACTTACTGCTCTTCTACTCACAGATTCAATTATAATCCAAATTTTCATTGACGATGCCGAGTTCGTTAAGATTGCCAACATACTCCCATTTGATTTAAGAACTGGGGTCGAATTACCGCATCAGCTTTCGAGTATTGTTTCTAGCACCAAAATTTGAAGTGGTTACCCCTTCATTCAATCACTGATGGCACTCGGTCACTGAAATGGTAATTCGGCAGCTTAGCCCGATAAATCTAGGAATTCAATCAAAGTTAAATGAAGTACAAAATGTTTTGATGCAGTTTTGTTCCAATGATAGATAAGAATATAAAACCACAGTTTTACACCAAAATTTGTAATGGTGTCTAGGGTAAAATGGGGTAAAACTGAAAAAGGGCCAATTCTAAACGGGAGTTTCTAGAATTTTGTTTTGTTTTTTTGTCGATAGATGTTAAAAATATAAGAAAGTCATGCATATATTTTAAAATTCTAAAAAAATGTTTGAAGGAGTTATGATTGTTTAAAAGTTGAAAGCAAGAAAATAGTTATTTATAAAATAATTCACCAAAAATCAGAAGTTCAACCGATTTTGATTAAATTTCTATTTTTTGAAAGATAATAAGAAAAAAAATTAACCATATTTAAGATTATTTTGATGCTCCTTTTATACAATTTTTTTTTGATTTTTTTAAAAAAACATCCTTTTTTTGTGTCAATTTTTGACACATTTTTGCCTATATCTTTCTAAGGGGGCGGTCTAAAAACTTCAAATTTTCACAGCACATACATAATGTTGATTTAAATTTTTGAGCAAAATTTTGATTTTTCAAAATACCGTTAAACAGATATATTTACATTTTACAGTTAGTTTAAAAAACACATCATATGTCTGGAGTTTATGAATATATAACTTTTGTTTTTTTTTTAGTTAAAAAGTTTAATATCTTTTTGTTATTCAAATATAAAATACATAACTGTACATGCTATACAAGCTTCACAAATCGAGTCGAAAATCGAAAAAAATATCACCTATTTTACTGTCTTTTAAGAGTAATAACCAAAAATAATAATAATAAAAGATTATAACGGTTGATTTTTCGTGAAAATTTTGTCTTTCCAAAACTTAGGTATTTGCATTCAACAGTTAGTTTGAAGACAACTCATAACTGCCATCATGGCTTGGCTACCCATGATGGCAATGTTTTGGTAACGGTAACTTCGTCCGGCAAATTTTCTTATGGATTTTCCCTTGGTTTGGGAAATAAAAGTGGTCTTCCCTTTTGGTAGAGAATGTTTAGTTCTAGGCCCTTCCTCTTGAGTTGTTATCGGACCATAGGACCATAAGCGTACCACTTGTAGATCTTGTGTTTATCCAGATTAATTCAATGTTGTTTCGCCTACCCATAATCTTTCTTGAAACATAACTCCGTACGACATCTCTTGAGATGTCAAGCCGGCTTGATACTGTAATACTTCTCTGTATAGCCCTTACATGTTAAGTACATTTATGATCGGTTGGGTGACACCGACACGTAGTGCCGTCTTATTAGAATTACACGTCCTTCACATCCATTTAATGCAGTTTGGGTCAAATGAAAAAATTGTTTATCCTCGATGGATATCGAGGTGACCGTTGGATGATTTTACTGCCACAATTTGAGTATCATGTAGACGTGTTGTTCAATCGTTTAACTTGATTTGATTTTGCATTGTTGATTTTGCATTGTTGATAGATGCCGCCAAAACAACTTGGCCGCCACAGGTTGCCCGTTGCCAACATTCCCCATATTGGAAAGCCCTTTAAAATGAGTTTCTGAACAGTTCATCTATTTTCATCCGAAACTTATAACTCGAATGCGATCTGAATTCCAGGGACCGAATTACCGCGTCAGTGACCGAATGAGTGAGTGCCATCTGTGATCGATTGACTTCAATTCTAATATACTACATTCCTCGAATCGTGAGCGGTAAGGTAATGTCGTATTTACATAACTCGAGTCACGTACTGCTCGATAACTGATTCGGTCCCAGATTTGGCTATCGTTTCGGAATTTCTTCTGAACGGATATCTTGGTTGAATTGATTTGATTATTATCAATCATCAATCTTCTTGTCTTCATATATTTTATTTTTTTTTGCAATTTTCCTATTAATTTTAAGCATCATACAGAAAATTGTTAAAATTACTGACTTATCCCTATATCTACATCGTCTATTTATCATGATCACTCATTAAGTGCAGGCAATCATGTATAACGTATATAATTTTATAACGTTTTTCTCTATTTTTATTAAAAACAACATCAAGCAATTTCCATACAATTTTCTACATCGAATCCAATTAGAAATGTGCGCATCTAAAATGAATTATACACACTGACTGGTACCGTATTTATGTAGGATATTGTATGTAGTATAATCGTACTTATTCTGGCTACCTATACGAGTTACTTATACTTTGAACATTTTTAAACATTTACCAACTTTTCAAACTTACTTTTTCTTTGGATACTTACTTTACTGTAAAGTGAACAAAAAACGAAGAATTGACTTTACGTTGGCAACTTCTAATTGCTTTTAATAATATACCTACTCATACATAATACAACCTGAATTAGCATTACGAACTGATTGGATGCGTGCTTGTCACTCAATGTCAACGATTTGCTCTAAATAATTATAGTGTACGAAACAAACTACTTTCGTGAAGCTGTTATAGTTGGATGTAAGAAAACGCGATAAACCAGTAGAAATTTAAATAGTAGTTTGGGAGATAGTGTTGTAATTTTTGTATCTTTTGATGGCAGCTGAATGGGATAAACGCTATCCCCACAGAACTATTATTTTCGATGAGAATAAGAGATACTGATTGCTCCTGCTCCTGTATGAAGTTAAGTTTTGAATGCGCAAAATATTTTGAAATTAAATTAATGCTATGTTTTTTTCATAACTTCAATTCCAACGTAAATAGGCCTGAATGGTATAAAAAAGCTTTCTGTGCTGTACACCTTAAGTTTTGACAAAAATAACTTTAAACATACATTAATTGTTTTTACGTGTCAATTTTGTTCAACTTGATGGAATAGTCATTTACATATGTGCATTGTACAAGTTTATTATGGCAGTCAGCGAATAAAAATACAAAATATGTGTTCAATATTTGGTCTTATTCTCGCCAGGCTGAGGCGAAAAATTAAACATTTTTCTATTTATTTACATTATGATTGGTATAAACTGGGCCCTGTTTCCTAAAAATTGAAAATTGCGACAGGTGACAATTTGTGAATTAACAACTTGACAATTGTCAAATTTCTGTCCCAAAAACAATTTGACAATTTTTTATAATTGTCAGAATATATGCGACAATTGTCAAGTTTTCGGTTCATAAAAAACTTGTCATGACAATGGATTGTCACGAGTTAGTCCAAGAATTGTCATGAATTGTCTGACAAGTTTGTAGTGACAATTTTTTTATGAGACATAAAAAATATACCTACAATTTACATATTTGTCAATATTTGGTTGACAATATTGTGAGAGGCAATTTAGTCTCGGTCAAGTGTTGATAATGAAGTGAAAGGTACGAGTTTAATAATAATAATTTAGAGTAAAAATGATGAATTGGCTCAAAAAGAATTTCATGTAGATAATAAGCTAGAAAAAGTTGAAACTTAAAAGAAAATTTTGAAAAAAATTATTTATTATTTTTTAAATAAAAATGTTACAATACTGTTTTATATATATGCATGTACGTATATTGTTCGTTATATGGACTAGAGCTTTACCAACTAGATTTATCATCAATACAACTGTCACAAGATCTCTGACGTTAAAATTCATATTACCCAGCTACATAGTTTTGTGAAAGCAATGACAAGTTTGTCATAATCTTGCAATGACAAAATTGTCACATCAAATTTTTCACCAACTACAGTAACACTTTTTTTATAATCTGACAATGACAAAATTGTCATGACAAATTTGTCGTTGTATTTAAATGACAATTATGTCACATGTCAATATTTTATGAATCAACAAAGTGTCAGACAAGTGCTACAAATTTGTAGAATTGTCACCTGTCAATTTGTATGAAATAGGGCCCTGGTCTGATGCAGATGCAATTATTAAGCATCTAGATATTTCTATAAATATTTTGTACGATATTTTCAGTTGGAGCAAGTTTTATGTTAAATAATTTAACCAATATTTTTATTCAAGACTTGCAGCGTTAAAAGTCAGATGTATATCTTATACCAGTCAAGCATTTTTTTGGTAAAATTGTATATTAAAAAAAAAAAACTGCTAATATTTTTTTGTTACTATTTTATTTTTGGCAACCTCTTAATGAACTCGAGAAACTTTAGACAGTGGCAACCAATATCTCCTATTAGCATTTTTTTCTCATTCAAAATAATAAATAAACAACTTTAGACCATTAAATCAACCACCGTTGAGGAATAGATAATAAATATTTTTTTATTTTACAAAGCTTTAAGCTAAAACTTCTTTAAAAAAATGAACTGACAACACTGAAAAGGGCGAATTAAAAAAAAATACTCTGACGATGCAACATTACCACTCAAACTATAAATTACTATAATCTGCCTATCACCGGTTGTAAATGAAAATGTGGCGTATACTTCTTGATTTGGATTCACCTTTCACAATACGATATAATAAAAAAAAATTAACAAAGTGAGGAAAATAGTTCGTTTCAAGTGAAAAAAAAAGTGACAAAATATGTGTTTCTTCTGTGCTGCTGTGCTGGTGCTTCTGTTGTATCTTGTAACGATTGAAAGAAAGCTTATGTTTTGCCTTATTTGTTGCAAAAGGTTTTTCCTGATGTAAACTTTTTCTTCTTTTTTCAGTGGTTTGTTTGCTATACAACGACAAGTATGAGTCTGGGGTAATTGAAAAGAAATTGAATGGAGAAAACTTTGTGCAATAATTTACATATTCAGAAATAATTAATAGGTTTGCGATTGGAGAAGGTCTGGCGGTAGGGAAAGCGTAAACGACTTTGACCCGTAAATTTGAAATAAATAAAAAAAAAATAATAATTTATAATAAATAATGAGCCCATTCTCGCTGAAGGGTGAGTGTTATCTTCCCAAAGTCGTCATTTAATGTCCCAGAATTACTCAACAGGGCTAAAATCGTGTGATTGAGATAGTTAGCCGAACACAAACACTTTGACGATAGATCAAAAAACGGTTAAGCATTACGTCCTGATGTTGTTTAATTATGAAATTAAACTACTTTGAGGTCGTATCGATTCAGTTTTAGTCCAGTCAAAACAGAAAGCAAAATGGGCCAACCTAACCAAAAATCCGATAAGGCTGAAAATTGAGACTTTCCTTTCGGTATTACTGTGAAAAGTCTTTGTCGATCCCACACGACCATATAAAACTACTAAGGTCAAGTAGTAAAAGTAGTATGAAAAAATTGTGTAGGTACAACAAAAAATTTAGACACTTATTTTTCGTAAGACCGATGGTTTAAGAAATATAGCTACGTATTTAAAAAAGGCAAATTGACTAAAATATCGTTTATGTTTAAGTGTGACTCTTTAACGGTAAACTTTGTCTGAAAGTGTTTTAAGTAATATTGGTGCACCATTTAACTTTTTATAATAAAATATAATTTGTTTCAAAACTTACCTTTAAAAAGTTGTAACTATTTTGAGAACTGTTCAAAAGCCAAAAAACGGTTTCTAATTTTTACTCCTAGATGAAGCTTTTCAAAATAAATTTTTGCTCAGTTTTAAGACGTCTAAATATTCTACGTAAAAGGTCATGATAGTCTCCCGACGAGTGGTCGGTTACAAGATATTGCGATTTCAAAATGGCCAAATGTCGAAAATATACGTATTACGTAGATGGTATAAACAAAAGATAAAGATAAAATAGATTTTTTTCGCAGACTGTACCATTCAAAAGATAATGGTAGGTATTTTTGGAATTTTTTCAAAATCGAAAATAACGTTTTTTTAATTTATACTCAGTTGGCAGAGGGTGAAATGCACTACCTAATAGTACCTTATGATAACGTTAAACGTTATCTTAGTTACTACAGAAGAAACAAAAGAAGAATATTTTATTTTAATACATATTCCCAGATTAACATTCCTAGCTGTATCCCAAGCCTTTCAAATTTTCAATTATAAGGCACCTATAATTTCCTTGAAGGAAGGAAAAGTATGGAGCGTTGATGGTAGCTTCAAATTAGTACATACCATTGACATAGCGGAATTCCAAAATCTTGTGGACGGAGTGAGCAAAGTCATTAAAGATAACATTAAGGGTGGAATAGAGAACATTAGATTTTCATTTGCGGCAGATAAAAGAACGCCTCAACTTACTTAAGGGTAAATCTCAGAGAAAAACAAGGTCCATTGTCTCATATCTTCCAATCACTAAGTTGATCTTTTGCGTGATGTCTTTCGTGATCCCAAAAAGTTTCTCATTAATTCTGTATTGGTGACACTATTGGTGGAAAATTCAAACAAGATGATTTAGATGAAATCATAGCTGTTAAAGGCGAGATAAATGAGATTGTTCGAGCCTGCCAAATGGCTAAAAGTGGCTTGATCAATACTAATCTTCTCGACACCGAAGAAATCAATTCGATCATCAATGAATTAGAAACATTCACATAACATATCGCCAATCAGGGATTGCAAGAACTAGGTCACTCAATTTTCTATTTTTATAATATACCGTCAAAAACGTTAGTATATTTTACAATTTTAAAGACTTTTATAGTACAATCCAGAGCTGTAAAGTAATTAAGTATATTGGTACTTAAGTACAATTTAAGTACAAATACTAGTACTTAAAATTTTTAAGTACCAGTACAATTCCTTGGTACTTGTACTTAAAAATTTCAAGTACCAGTACCGGTACTTGTACTGGTACTTTAATTCCACAAAAGTACTTGAAATTTTTGTATTGATTACATTTGTACTTTTGAGATGTACTTAAATACTTTTCAATTCCTTTTTAATTCCAAAAGTACTTTAATTCCTTTTAATTACTTTTAATTCCTTTTCGAAAATAAATACTAGAACTAATATATGTCTAAATAGTACAGGAAAAATAGGATAAATTAAACAAAAAAATTAGTACCATCATGAAACTTGGTGAAAACGTTTCATGTACTATGAGAATGAAAAATCAAAAGAGTCTATAAAATATTTCACATGGAAGGGTGTTTTTTTAGGGGGAGAGGGGGGAAGTTGTGGTGTATCAAACAGAAAAATTAACTTTGATACAACATATTCATATGACACATGTTTTTAAGGTAGTTTAAAATGCTGAATCAAATGAAACCAAAATCAAGTCGATACGGCCTCCGTGAAAAAAGTTATTGTCATTTTTATGTAAGGATGACTATATATTCAGTATAAAAGGCTTGTTCTCGCCAGCTATCATCAGCTCTCTCGTTTCCCTGTACATCACTGACCGGGAACCCAGCAGAGTCTAATATTATGCTGCATGCCAAGAACCCTAAGCTCTTCGCGACAGCAAGCCACAAGCTTCGAATATCAGTTGCAGAAATTGCTTTTATTGCTGCTTGGCTATCAATAAAGAGGGTGATATCAGCTCGTGGTATCGACATCATTGATATTTGCGTAGCTTCTTTCATCACTGCCAAAACCTCGGCTTGGAAGACACTGCAAAAGTCCGGAAGTCTGAAGGAGCTAGCTAGTCCCAGATTTTCCGAGAAAATTCCTGCACCAACTCCAGTGCCCATCTTCGAACCATCAGTGAAGATAGTTATCGTAGATTCATTACTGAAAGGTTGGTTGTTTTCCCACTCCTCTCTATTAGGAAAAGAGGTATGGAAGGGTCTCCTGAAGTTTAAATGGGGTGTTGTGTAGTCTGTGCAAACATTATTTCCCACATATCTCTGCAGAATCTTAGTATGACCCGATGTGCTTTGCTTCCAGCATTCAGTCTGACTTAGCCGCAGGGCACTGTATGCTGCAGATTCTTGCACGAATAGATCTAGGGGTCTCAAGTTGAGTATCGCTTCCAGTCCCGCTGTGGGAGTGGTTTTCAACGCCCCCGTAATACTTACGAATGCTAATCTTTGAACTTTCGTCAAGGTTTTCAGGTTTGTTGCTTTCTCAGTTGCGTTCCACCAAACTTAATTACCGTAGGTAAGTATCGGTCTAACTACTGCCGTGTACATCCACCTGATAATTTTGGGATTGAGTCCCCAGGATTTTCCAAAGATCTTGTTGCAGGAATAGAACGCAACGATAGCTTTCTTTGCTCTTTCTTTAAGCCTAGTACGCTGCTGATGCGAAACGAAATTTTTAGTTGGTCTCCAACAAGACAACGAAATGCTTACGAAAACGAAGTGGAAAAATATTCATTGACAGTTGCACAAATTCAAAAAATTAAAACAAATGCAAATGCAAAAAAATCACAAGCTACCATGCGGTAATGAAAGAAACAACAAAAATAAACACGAAAAAACACAAATGTCATTTTTTCGCACACAATAAATGGTCTGGGTATTGATTGAATGCGAAAAAAGAGTGTAGACATCTCCAAAGAATCTGCTACAATTATCAATTTCGCTCATCGAACAGCGTACTGCAGAACGAAAAGTAAAACTAAACTTTTAGTTTATGATTTCGTTGTGTCATTTTTGTATGGGATTTTTCGTTTCGCATCAGCAGCGTACTAGGCTTTAGTGTTGAGACTCCAGTTCAGTTTCTTATCAATGATCATACGCAAGTATTTGGCCTGATCCGAGATGAGGGTACCATTTTAGCCACAGGTTTTATGGTACTAATCGCAGCTTAACCCCAACCCTCAAAAAAACACCGCTTAACCACAGATATTTTTATAGACTCTTCTTATCATTGATGTTCATGACAAATGAACCATTGTTGACAAATTTCATCGACGGACCATTATTTTCAACTGGTTTTCGGTAATATTTGACTTTTATACTGAATATATAGTCATCCTTACATAAAAATGACAATAACTTTTTTCACGGAGGCCGTATCGACTTGATTTTGGTTTCATTTGATTCAGCATTTTAAACTACCTTAAAAACATGTGTCATATGAATATGTTGTATCAAAGTTAATTTTTCTGTTTGATACACCACAACTTCCCCCCTCTCCCCCTAAAAAAACACCCTTCCATGTGAAATATTTTATAGACTCTTTTGATTTTTCATTCTCATAGTACATGAAACGTTTTCACCAAGTTTCATGATGGTACTAATTTTTTTGTTTAATTTATCCTATTTTTCCTGTACTATTTAGACATATATTAGTTCTAGTATTTATTTTCGAAAAGGAATTAAAAGTAATTAAAAGGAATTAAAGTACTTTTGGAATTAAAAAGGAATTGAAAAGTATTTAAGTACATCTCAAAAGTACAAATGTAATCAATACAAAAATTTCAAGTACTTTTGTGGAATTAAAGTACCAGTACAAGTACCGGTACTGGTACTTGAAATTTTTAAGTACAAGTACCAAGGAATTGTACTGGTACTTAAAAAATTTCAAGTACAAGGTAATTGTACTGGTACTTGTACTTATGCTTTAAGTACACAGGTCTGGTCCAATCTTTTTCTTCCATAGACAAATGTAGGATACTTGTGAAGTTTAAAGAACATAAAAATTAAACTTTTCATCGTGCTCCAGTAGCTAGGTTTCTATAAAGGCTGCTGTCTCAAAAATTTATGAAATTGAGTTACCTAGTTCTTGCAATCATAGGTGACGATATGCTAACGAGATAGAAGCCATTGAGTATGGCACGCCATTGAGTATGGCACGCCATCGATTTTCACCAATGGATCAATGCTGCTCTATATCATTTCAATACCAAAAGTGGGAAAAGAAGAATACAACCTGCTTATAACAAGACCATCAGTTATCGAAGGGAAGTAGATAGAGACTCACTCAGAGAAAAAAAGCAGGTGTAACTAACCAATTTCTGGTCAATTTTACCTGATGTTCTGGTTGTTATTTCTTAACTCGGTAGATCAGGCTAACTGCTCAAGCTGATTTTAATGTCGTGTTCAATCAACGTAGGTTGCAGATTAAATCTGCATGACATCTTGTAAATTTAACACTGGCTTAAAATAGTAATCCTATAAATTTTTCTTGACAATCTGGCTAAATTTGATGAAATGAAATGAAAATCTAGTTTATTTCTCATGACACAATGTTCAATGTCCTATAAGTTTAACATGAAAATCTGGTAACTTTACATGAAATCTAGTTTATATAACATGATTCAATGTTGAATCAAGCTTGTATCATGTATTTATGTCAGGAATGTAAGGTTGAATCAATCTTGTATCATGTTTATATGTCATGAATCCATTGGTCTCAGCCTCAGCTGTCTCTAATGGTGCTTATCGCTCAATTCGTTTTGCATTATTCTGAAAGCGTAGAAATCCATTATATGTATATATATTAGACTGATTCAAAAAAATGAAAATGTCTTCGATTTTCAATGCCACAAGCTTTTTAGTTAGAGTTTAATGAAATAATAATCCTGGCAAAATTTCAGCCCTTAAGGTCAATATTTAGAGGTCGCTCATCGTTACTTTCTGTTTTCCATACAAATCGTATGGGAACTTTTTTTTGATTCCTTCTTTATTTTATAACTTTAGAAACGGTTATCATACAGAAATGATCAAGGTAGAATCTGAAAGAAGATTTTATGTTCTTTAAAAAAGGTCTTTACATCTTATCTAATTAATGTACTCCTTCCAAAGTTATTCAAGGTCAGAGTGGTATTTGTGGTGAATTTAAAAGTTTTTTGGATTCCGTGTTGAAAAATTCTGCTATAATTCAAGGTGTTTTGCAAAAGTTGTAACAAAAGGCAAGTGCATGTAAGTTGAACTCAGACAAGAAAAAAATCGTTTAGAGTGGGGGTCTATTTCCCCCTATTTAGGCGGGAGGGGCAATTTCCTAAAAAAATTGGTTTAAAAAAGAAAAAAATATGAAAAATCAACGGCAATACTTATAGTGTCATGCTATTACTTTTTTAAAGCCAACAATCCATAATTTAATTAACTTTTTAAAAAAAGTTGTTTTTGTAAATATATAAAAAAAAAATTAATTTTAAACTTAGATTTAAAAAATTAAAAAGTGATTTTATTTTTTAAATATCTTTTTGAAAAATTTTTCCTTATCAAGTACAATTTTTGTTCATGGATTTCAATACCTTCCTTAATTTTGAATCAGATGCTGAAAACCGCAGGCTAAAATGTTTTGTAGTTTCTGAGAAAATTGAAAATTAAAATACCTACTACTACTACTGGAAATTGGGTGTTTGTAGGAAGGAACAATTTAAATTCCAGGGCGTCAAATAACAAGAAACTTGGTTTTAATATTTTCAATTTGCTCAGAAACTACAAAACATTTTAGCCTGCGGTTTTCAGCATCTGATTCAAAATTAAGGAAGGTATTGAAATCCATGAACAAAAATTGTACTTGATACCGAAAAATTTTTCAAAAAGATATTTAAAAAATAAAATCACTTTTTAATTTTTTAAATCTAAGTTTGAAATTAATTTTTTTTTTAAATATTTACAAAAACAACTTTTTTTAAAAAGTTAATTAAATTATGGATTGTTGGCTTTAAAAAAGTAATAGCATGACACTATAAGTATTGCCGTTGATTTTTCATATTTTTTTCTTTTTTAAACCAATTTTTTTAGGAAATTGCCCCTGTCTAAATAAGGGGAAATAGACCCCCACTCTAAACGGTTTTTTTCTTGTCTGAGTTCAACTTACATGCACTTGCCTTTTGTTACAACTTTTGCAAAACACCTTGTATTATAGCAGATTTTTTCAACACGGAATCCAAAAAACTTTTAAATTCACCACAAATACCACTCTGACCTTGAATAACTTTGGAAGGAGTACATTAATTAGATAAGATGTAGAGACCTTTTTTAAAGAACATAAAATCTTCTTTCAGATTCTACCTTGATCATTTCTGTATGATAACCGTTTCTAAAGTTATAAAATAAAGAAGGAATCAAAAAAAAGTTCCCATACGATTTGTATGGAAAACAGAAAGTAACGATGAGCGACCTCTAAATATTGACCTAAAGGGCTGAAATTTTGCCAGGATTATTATTTCATTAAACTCTAACTAAAAAGCTAGTGGCATTGAAAATCGAAGACATTTTCATTTTTTTGAATCAGTCTAATATATATATTTATTTTATTTTAAAAATACTTTGTGATACTTACTTAGCTTTGAACTTGGAACCTTGACACACGGAGATAGCACTCATCTACTGGGCCAATCAACTACCCAAAAAACTACCCAAAAAACTGGTGCCAAAAATCAGTAAGTTCAAACTCATTGGATGACTTGTGTGTATGTGTTAACATTGATGTCACGTTGAAATGAACTGGCAGAGTGCTTCTTTAACAGGAGGTCAGGTTAAATTAAAATCTTTTTACTTGGATGGCCTGTGCGTTTGTTTTAACACTGGTGTTACGTTAAAATGAACTGGCAGCATGCTTCTTTAACAGGAGGCCAGGTTAAATTCAAGTTTAAATCATAATATTTGGTGAATGGCCTGTATGTATGCTTTAACACTGGTGTCATGTTTAAGTGAACTGGCAGAGGGCTATGCTAACAGAAGGCCAGGTTAAATTAAAAAGGTACAAATTGTAAGAGTAACCATAAAAAAAGTTAATGAAACCTGGTAAAAAATTGATAACATACAGTGTTAAAAAAACATGACCTCGGTTAAATCTAACACTGTGCTTTTTTCAAATGTTTTATTTACACAAATTTAGGGTTTAAATAACAGGACATCTTCTAAAATCAACTTGAATATATTTGAAAGGCCAGAAGGTTGATTTTAAGCTGAATATATGGTTATTTAAACCAGGTACATTTCTGAAAATTCTGTTATGGATAGTGCAAATTGTTAATTTAACACGAACCGTGTTAATACTTTACCTACTTTTTTCTCTGAGTGTGTACCTAAAAATTCTATATTTTTAACATTTGGCCATTTGAAATCGCAATATCTTGTAACTGGCCACTCGTAGGGGAAAACTGTAGTTACTTTTTAATTAGAACATTTTGACGTCTATAAACTGAGTATACATTTTTTTCGAACAGCCTCATCATTAACCAGTTTTTGGCTTTTGACCAAATTCTTAAATTAAACCGGTAAATTATAAAACAAAAATGTTTATATTTTTTTAGGGTTAAATGGTATATAAACATAGCCTGAAACACTTTCCGACAACATTTGCCGTTTAAGAGTTACACCCGAAACACCGATATATTCATGAAAAAAGTGTATTAATTTTGTTTGTAGAAAAGTGCCTGAATTACAAAATTTAGTTATACATACTTCTTTCTTTCTTTTTATGCTCGTGTGGGATTGACAAGAACTTTTCGGATTTGATTTGTTATGAAGAAAGGAAGTTATATGCCAATTTTCAGTCCTATCGGAATTTTGGCTAGGTCAAATGTCTATTATAACTGAACTATTTATCGAAAAGTTAAAACAAAACTAAGTTGATATTTTCATAAAACATATATTCGCAGTCTGGTTAGAGCTCATGTCAAATGCTCTTTAGGGGAAAATTTCACGTACCTAGCTTGAAAAGTTGTAGATGTTCTTTACTTCCTTGAGGATTTTGTATGAAAATTGTTTCTCTCGGACTGTACTAGCTTCACGAAGGGTATAACATTAACTTTATATGTACTATATATCTTACATAAACAAAAAAAATAAATATGAACACTCTCTTGTATTTTAAACTTTTGAAAGATACCGTCGACTCTTAGCTATACCTAATTAATTCCTTGTTAACTAATCAAAATGCACTTTTAGCCCCAACTGATGGTTATATTATAAACCTCAGTCCATAGGTATTATTTGTTTGTCTTACGACCAAATTGGCCGCCAAACGTTATCAATATAAAATAATCAGAAAATCAGTTAGGTACTTATTTAATATTCCATTAAACACATTCAAATGGTATAAATTTAAATAATTTCCAATTCCATTTTATCGATAAAGAAATTATCTTCTTCTTTAAAACCTAAAGTCATTTCCAGAAACCCATGAGCTTCTTTCAGCTATAACGCACAACCCAACCGACTACTACTGACAGTATATAGATGTTGTTAATAAATTTCGACGTGACTGACACGTTTTATGTGGGCGAGATGATGATAAGACTTTATGTCATGGCCTGAGTTTTCGTTTTTGGTGTATACTTGCCGAAGCTGAAAATTCTAATAAAAAACAATTGTTATCCCAGAAAATTTTATCAAGGAATATTTTATATTATTTTTTTTCTTTTTCTGTTCCTTAATTTGATTCCTGTGTGCGTCGTAGAGACTTCAAAATAAAAATGTGTTTTCGTCGGTTGTCAGGGATGTTTTATTATAAAAGCCTGACAACACGATTTCATTGTTTTTCGTTGGTGTTTTTTTTTTTTTGTTATTTTTTGGACATGTATTGTCGCCGTCCTATGGGAGATGGTTTTCTTTGACATGAATTTATACAAGTTTTTAAAGAGACTGAAACTTAATTAAAACTCATACCTACGTGTTATTGTTTTTTTTGTCATCACGGAAAAGTAAACTTTAACCACTCATCTTCTTGTTAACATGGTTGTTCAAACCACAAGATTAAAACTCCCAACGGGAATATGGTTTGGGTTTTTTCGGTTTTGCCTTTACCGTGTTTTCATATCGGCTGAGTGAATTCTATCAGAGAATTTTTACCCAGACAGAACAGTATCGAATAATGTTTGTAGTTACTGTCTGTCTGTGTCGAAAAAGGGAAAAGGAGATTTCAAAAATAAAAGAACTATAACCAAAGAGGCTTCAATTACACTTGTTATATATGTTTGTATGTGGCTTCCATGACAAAAAAATATCTTCCCAAAAAGATCAGAAACAAAAAAAAAAAACGAAAAATCCAACAAGGAATAACGCTTGAAGAAGCATTGCAGAACACAGTGGGGTAAAATGAATTTGAAGTTGACGAAAATAATCCCACACATCAAGTCAGTATAGAATACCACTAGTTCCAGTCTTTTTCATACCATAATGCAAAAGGTTACATAACGGGTAATGCCATAAAGAAAATCGATAGTTAGTCTTGCTAGACCCTTGCTAGTTAGAATCAATGTAAAACTTTCTAGGGCCTCGTTAAAAACTACTTTTTTTTCAGGTGGTTTACATTATGTTAAAAAAAAAATAATTTTATTACATGTGTCAAACTTGTCCATATCCCCTTAGCATTCTCCCAAGTGATCACATTGGAACCTTTTGGGAGCTTCGGGGAGAGCTTTGTTTTTCTACCCGCCTAGAAAAACAATCTAGTTTTTAACGAGTCCTTAGAAAGTTCTTCATTGATGTTAACAACTGCACCTAGTTAGGGTGACTATGGACATTTTCAAGGCCCCCATCCGTAATGTAACATTTTAACTCGAGAACAAAAAAAAATGTCTTATGTGGAGATTCGCTCCCAGGACCTTTAATTTACCAGTTCAATACGATAACTACTGTCCTAATTCACAATAACGCTATGATGCAATATATTCAAAATAAATTAGTTTATACTTTAAGTTTGTACACCATTGTATCATACTTATAAGGTTTTTGTTGTGTACGAGGTTTTAACAAAGTTTTTACCATCAAGGACCTTACGTTCACGAGTATTTGACAAGTTTTCCTCGTCTAGATTTTCCATACGGAAAACTCTCCAGAGCTTCGACAAAACTACTGGTGATATTAAATAACCAACATTTTTTTTTTACTATTGTATGATAGGAATAAAATTTTTGTTATTGTTACATTTGGGGTATTTGTGATGAGATAGCTAAATTTACCCAACAAGTTTTAACTTGCAAGGGAATCAAGAGCTTTTGACAAGTTTTTCTCAACTAGATTTTCTCTTCCAAAAAATTTCGCGGGCCTTGGCTAAGCTTGATCTTTTCTCTGGCCACTCATATTTCTGACTTTCCAACACTCAGCTAATTCTTCTTTCATAATATTAAACGGAATTAATTCTTTGTTAACTTTGAAGATTCCCGTTTTCTACTGTCGGTACAATAATTCGTGACGCATGCATGAAAACACATGTTAAAATTTACATTACAAGTAGTAGACTCCCACTGCATTGAGCGTTTTCAACTGAAAATTTTTCGAAGAAGATCTAAACGATTATTATTGAGGCCGCCATAATCATGTTTCCATCCATCACCAAGCACCGGCTTCTATACTTTGTATATGGGTATTCCATCATGGAACTAGAAACAAACATTGCCCTAAATCAGAAGGAAGAACGCATAAATCCCTTAGATTCATTTTATGCTGCGTAGTTTATACACTTCAAAGGATCCATTGTAAATACATTTGTGTACTAACTTGCTTTGTATACATTTTTTTCCTCTTTTGCGCTACTCCTGCTGGTTTGAAACATTTACACTCAGCGTGCGTGGATTGGTTTCATGTCAAATTGCTTAGAATATTCTTTAAGGTTTTCTTGATTTCAGCAGAAACACTTAGGACCAATTTGTTCACATTGGGTTAAATCTGTAATAAGTTTTTCACAGGCTCTGGTTAAATGGAGCTAATCATCCAATATTGGCTGATTAGAGATTTCGATAATACACAACTCAAACTACGGATTCATTGAGTTAAATTGTGGTCAACACATACATTGGCGGATTTACCAGTCACCATAATCATTGATTAAAGATGATAAGCTGTGAACAAACTGGCCCTTAAAGTTTCGGTACGACCTCTGGCTCAAATTTGACATCCTTCACTGGGGTAACTCACAATCCGAGTGCATCAAGCTTAAAAGTGAAACGCACACAGGACAAGTCGAAACGCCTTTGATTCATAAAGCAAGAAAACGTGAGTGAAACGTGTTTCTTTCGCCTGTTTGTTATATCATAAAACAGAAATATTTTGATTGATTTTCAGCCTTACACTTCCCCAATGAGGCTGATTTTCAAAGTTGTCACAAAGAAAATATAATTTTTGCATCAATCCATTGACATGGAGTGTATGTAAGTAATATTGATGATTGGCGGATGTTGTTTTGTTACTTCGAGAATATTTATTCTTTTTAGCCATTGCTTTCCATGACATATGGAATCGCCCTCATATCTAGTGGAAATAATTGAAAATTTATTAACAGGGGGCCAGCTTGCTCGCCATGCTATGAAATCATGATTGTGTTTATTACGAGTACCTATACCCATTTGGTATTATACATGAACATGGAGGATAATATTGATCCTTTTACAAAGTTGCGCACATTAGCAAAGAGTGTGTAGGTGGAATGGATTCAGAGTTTGGTGTAAATGTATCCACATCCACACTCACTCACACTCTGGCTATCTGATCCTTGATTGAGAATTTGTAGCTTGGAAGAGTTTACAAAACTGATACCTGCTGTTCAATCTGCCTGCGTGTGTGGATTTTTATTGTATTTTGCTTTTATTTTTGAGATTCTTGGAAATGATTAAATTTCATTGTGTGATGCTGTTACAATGGATTTTAGGGTAGTGAGTGACGTTGAAAGGCTCATCATGATTGATAAGCAATTATAAATGATCAATGGAATACCTGTTTTCTTTAAGCATCTGTCATCGTGCCCTGTTTTCTTGGTTTATAGCTTCTTTATCGCCCGTTTAGGTGCAAAAAAAAAATTTAGTAATTTTTGCGAAGAGAACTTTCCATAACATTCAAAAATATTTTCCCAAATATGAAAAATAAAATCCATGCAAATTAAGCACATCTAGCAGAAAATGACAAAAATTTGTGTTTGAGGGTGGGTGCAGTTCTGCATGCAATATGGTATGCATATATAAAATTAGTGGGGTAGCATGTTTTTAGCCTATACTTAACATACAAAATGTCAAAAGGCCCAGTTCCCTTCAAAAACGGGTAATCCAATTGTTCGTGGTGTTTGGAATTTGGTGCAGAACACGATATAGCAGCTTTACCGAAGTTCATCTTTCCGCCATTTTGTCGTGCCTAGAAAGGGGATCAAGTCTTTGATCGTAAAATTCGTTAAGGTTGTAAACAAATTACTCTCCAAATGATTGTGTGTTCACTCTGGGTTTTTTCTGCTGGTCTCCACAACTACGGCACTGAGTTTGTACTCCAAGGAGAATGTTGACGCTTTAGCTGCAAGTGAGCAAATTTGTCCGCCTATTTATATCGCTCATTGTCACTGTGACCTGGCACCCAGATGAAAGTCACCTTACGGTTCATATTCAGACTTGAGAGCCAAGAGCGCACCAGTGATCTAATTTGGGAGGAGGAATGGAGGGGAGGGGCAGCTGTTCTCTATGTTATTCTAGAAATGAGGAAATATTTTTAATTGTAGTTTTGTAGTCCTGTTGTATGACGCATAACAAACATATTTTTTAAGGCCCATGTTGCGAGCTGATCACGGAATAGATGAACCAATTTAGAGAATGATATAGCCGAATCAATCAATCAACGGACATAAGAGCGTCCTGACTGTGCAAAGATAACTATTTTTCGGTCCCTCATTGTTTGTAATTCAGCTTGAAAGGCACTAGCAAAACTTCGTTAGTTTAAAAATTGTGTTAAATGATAAGTTTACGCAAAAGTTTGCATAAACGAACTTTTTATTCATTTGGTTACATGTGTAATTGAATTGGTTAAACGTCAAAAAGAAATTTGACAGATTAGGTGTGTGACATATTAGACGTGTTCAGATTTCGAAGTTATTTTTAGCTGAAGAACCTCTCCCGAACCAACGCGAAATCGGGATCTCGAAAAGATAGAAAAAATGTAAAGGTTGAACTATAATAGTCAGAAGGTGTCGGAAGCTAATGTCAAAAACCAACGAAAAGTAGCTTCCAAAAGAGAACGGCTCTATATTCAACTAAAGTAAAATGCATCATCGCTCTCTTATTTTTGTTTTTTTTTTTTCTACTTCACTAAATGTCAGTTTCACTTCTGTGGGATGCGTTCGGGTTTGAGAAGGTTAATGAAACCTGACGAAAATTAACAAAACGAATTACGGGCTTGCCATATGGTTTTCATGTATGTATTCGCTCATTTTCATCCGACCACTTCAATGAGCTATGGACTATTTTAAAGTTCTACTTTTAAATTAAAATACACGACCGTTTTAATCGTAAGTCGCGTTTTAAGGTAGAACTTTAAAAGTCGCAAGCTGACGGCAGTGGTGAAAAAAAATGAGCAAATACAAAAAAATCGTGTGGCGAGCACATAATGTCGGTTTCTTCATTTTTATTAACTATTGCTTTCAGAAATGAGGAGCGCCCCAGGTGAACCTCGCAGAAGTGGAACTAAAATTCGTTGAGGTAAGAAAGAAAATAGAGAAAGAGTGAATAATCTCAATTCTGATTTTGACTGTTCAGAAAGCTACTTTTCAATGGCTTATGACATCTGCATCTGACAGTTTTCAACTACAAGTATTAATGATCTCCAAAATTAATGTGCATCATTCTTTGACGATGACGAAAACAACAATAACAACACGTTGTTGTTAATGAAAACGACCCGTTGTTAATGCATGTAGTTTCGTTGACGTCAACGAATGATTCGCATTGGTTTAGGATGGCCTTTATAATTCTACCTTTATAATTTACGAAAAGAAGCTTTCCTATAATGGAAGAGTAAATGTAGACTTCCTAATTTTTTTTTTTGTATAAACTGCGTTTTAATTCACAACTTTCATCGCCAAAAATCATGATGTGATTCTTACATAACACAAACAAATAAATTTACCGCCCGACAGCACCCGGCAATATAACAAAAATGCTAAACTGTAAAAAAAAAAATAAACTTCCCGACTTTTTAATGAACCAATGTTGGCCCAAGGACATAGAAATTAGTCGATGAAATAAAATAAATCAAACGTTGAAGTTAAGTATACACCATGGTCTCTGTTATTCATTGAAAATATTTATTACAACTCTCTTCAAAAAACATGAAACACCAACTTCAAATTGGAGCGCATTGCGAATGATAACGTGTCTTCTAAATTGGTCTAGATTCTGACTAGCTGCCCGAAAAGGTGGCGTGGTGGGGGTCACCTTTGAGACTGGTTTATGATAGTACGTTAAATCAGCTACAAGCAAAACCAAATTGGGGGGCATTCGCAATAGTTAGATTTTTTCAGTTTTGTCCGGTTTTTTGAGGTAAAATGCTCCTTAGTGCGTTGCATGAATACTTTTAATATTTTTTTTTTAATTCTTCTATTTTCCAGTTTAAAGTTGCAACAAAATGTTTCATCCTTATTAATTTCAAGTAAAAAGTTGAAAATAACCGTTAGCTAAAATCTTCTAGGTGGCGCAATAAAAACCTTTCTAATTTTTCGCATTTCAAATGTACTGTAGTAATAATTGACTACCCACCGTAATAGGACTCGATAACTACCGAACACCTTTAACATTAAACATCTAATTTAGATTTAGTCGTTGGTTTCATCGTTGTCTTTTTTGACTTTTGATCGTGTCTGCAACATATTTGAATGACTTAGTTTGTAATTTTATTCTTCTTAAATCACAAACTTTCTTTGAGGATTTTAAGATTCAAAACCATTTTAAGATGAATTTCCCTATAATCTCACATTGAAAATATTACAAAACAAATCTTCAAAAAGAAACAAAAAAACTGGCTCAAGACCAAAACATTAAATTCATCCATTAACAAAAAAAAAAAAAAACAATATTTTCAAGTGCAAAAACAATAACCACAAAAGTAGGTACATACTTAGCTACTTAAAAAACCATTAAAATAAATTATTCACAATATTTATTCGAGTGTCTCGCCGCTGCCGCTGTTTGTGCAGTTAAGAAAAAAGTGAATTAAAAAAATAATTACATACGTCTGAGAGTTTAATATGTGTGACATTCTTTTAAAGATTCAACAAAAAAAACGTCCTTTTGTTTGCACATTGACAAAAAAAAAACAAGAAAACCGCATCACCAAACCTCTATTTTGACATTTACGTGCAATGCATAGATAAATATATTTTCTTTCGCGTTTCTGCTTAACTTATCACTGTCAATCCTCATCGCACTCCGTGATTCCGTGTCATTTAGACTTATTTCTGTGAGATTCTTTTTTCGTCTTTTAAAACGCCTTAACACACCTTCAATAATAAACACGCAACATTTTGTCAGCTAGCCAGCCAACCAGCTAGCTGTACCTGCCAAAAACATAACAAAAAAAAACACAAAACGAACTTCTTTCCTTGCATCAAAAGCAATTAAATAGATTATGTAGGTACGAGTATCTTCAATTTTGTTTTTATTGTCGAATTTTATTTGACAAAAATAGCTGCTTTCATAATAAATTTGATAACATAGAATAAAAATGAAGGCACGCGAATTCCCAAACGCCAACAACCATCACCGCATCAATGATCAAAATATGACATTTCTGTGAGCTGTCACTGTCACAAAATCCAGTAGTTCTTTGGATTATTTTCTTTTTCACTGAATTGCGCTAGTAATTGTGTGCCTTGTCACTTAACAGTTTTCAGAGAGTAAAAGTGTCAGATATGTCAAATAGAATATGTCTGCAATTTAATTGACATGTTACATGGGTAGTGGTGCTACTTTTATTCACTTCATGTTGAGAGGAAAAATAAAAAAAAACTCTTCAGTAGTTTGCTCCATCAATGCATTTTGATAATTCGACATTTGTCAATGGGAAAAATGAGATATTTCTATCACTCCGCGTCTGCATAGACTGACATCCAATGGTTTTGAAAAAATCCATTTACATTTTAAAATATCAAATGAAAAGTCTGTTTCAGGGCAGGGTAGATATGTACGCAGTTAAAAACTAAGCCAGAATCGACACGAAAGTTTTCGAAATGTAAATCTAACCAATTAGCATCTTTTGGCTAATTATTCCCTCTGGACTGAATCAAGCACAAAATCACTCTTACTTGTACTTCTGTACCTATACACAGTTAGGTTATAGGTATACCTAATTTGAAAAACTTGAGAGAAACATCACTCAACTTGTGTGTTGGGCTTAATTGAAACGAAACTAATTGATTCTCCCTAATTTGGTTCCCAATTTCCCTTGTCAAATATCAAAAACTCTACCAAAACTACTAGTAGATACTGTAAAAGTGTAGACTATATGGAAGGGGGTGTAAGTATACTGCAACAACTCTCTATAGTGGGCAGGTTTATGTATACGGAATTGCAATTAGAGGAAAATGTCTGCCTTTATAATAGTCGAAGAGCGACGTGGGAGTTAGTGATGCTGTAAGTACCATCAGCCATCATTTGGTATCCGCTATAAAACAACTACACGCCGTAACTGATTCTATAGAGCTGGAGTAATTGCCGTAAACATTTTCCCTCAATTAATTCAAATGCGCCGTTGTCGCCTGTATTTTCTTCGTCGTGTCCCTTCATATGGAATTCAGCCAGACAAAACGAACGACAACAGCAAAAAAAAAAGTATCCCACAGAACAACAGAACCAGTATCACCAACAACTAGTCGCTTGCAATACGGATCAACATTTACTTGGTTCGGCCCAGATAAAAAAAGAACACAAACGCTTGAAACTTTAAATACAAACAAAAAGTAGAAAACTATCGAACAGAATCTCCAACTTTAGTACGATTTTCTGGTGCTGCTTGTTTGTATAGTTCTGTTTCGAACGCCACCAGCCACCTCCTTTTCATTTCCAACTCTCATGCACTGCAAATTATAGAGTGACCAACTGTTTTTGAAATAACAGGCATCACATTAGAAAATTATTGGAAACAAAATCACAGAAATAAGAGAACTGCTGCTGTAAGATAAAAGAAGAAGCTTAATAGTCCAGTCATCACGTCGTGAAAAAGGGCCTGACCTTGCGCGCAGAGGCACTGTCTGATTTTTTTTTCATGGATCGATAGAGGCTCATTTAAAAAGCTTAAATCCAAATTTGCACCACCTGACAACTTTTTTTACCAAAGTTATTGGTAAAAATGTTGCCATTTTTTCGTCTTTTGTAAATATCTCGGCTGCAGTATGTTGCACAGAAAAAAATGAAACATGGATTTATTTATAATAAGATTAGCTATAAGATTATAAAAAAATTAATTTGTTTAAACAAATACAAAAAAAGTTATAGTTAGTTAAAGTAAGTTTTCATTGTTTGAAAATCACTCTTTCGTGATTATTAAGAAAAAAGCTCATTTAACGATGAGGTTTTTATTTACTTTTAAAGTCTTTGTAATTACCTACAATTTAAAAAAAAAATTCAGCCCTTAACTACTAACACAAGCCGAGAAATAAATTTATGAACATAGGTAAGTCAGCGCACCCACGCAATTTTATTTTTTAGGTTTTATTTTATATCTCAGCCCCAGTACGTCAAAAATAAAAATAAATTGGGTGGCGCAACAGCTCGAGGAGAACCAGGGCCTAGTGACTTACAACTCACAACCATTCCTGTGTGCGTGTTTGTTGGGCAGGAATGGAGGGGACCTACAGTTTTTTGCCGAGTCCGAACGGCTAAATGAGAAGCACTTTTTCATGACAAGTATACTCTTGGAGGATTTGTCAGTTCCTCGCAAGAGGCAGTACCTCGAATAAAACATTTCTGTTTTTAGGTGGCACGGCTGGGAATCGAACCCACACCTTCGGCATGAAAGTCCTACGCACTAACCATCAAGCCACGAGGTACTACGCCCCAGTACGTCGCAAAGTTAAAATTAAAAAAAAAAATGTTATTGTTTATGATAATTCTTTCTATCAACTTGCGTTAGATTAAATTTGTTTAAACAAATAGAAAAAAAGTTGCAGTTCATTAAAAGGTTTTTTTGTCTTGATTTTATACCTATTTCATAACTATTGAGAAAAAACTGTATTTAACGGTACTTTTTTTCATGTTTTACTTTTTTTTGTAGTCCTATAAATTTTCTATGAATTAAAAAAAAAATTAGTCCATTACGACAAACAGGAGCCAAGTTATTCATGAATTAAAAATGACGCGTCAGTTTACTAACGCATAGCAATATTCTTTCTTTTTTTTTGTGAATATCTCGACCTCTGTGTATGCATGGTATGGAATGAAACTGTATTATTTTTAATAATATTCATTATGGACTTAAAGGAATTTTATTTTCTCTAAGCAGATATCTACATACCTACAAAAGTTAAAGTTAGTAGTAACTAAGTTAATTTTTTCTTATTCCGCCCACGCTAACTCTTTTCCGCACCACCCAGGGGGGAGGAGAATGAGGCACGTTTTGTTTAATCTTGTGGTATCCCTGGCCTAATCCACTGCAAATTTTATTAATTAAATTGGTCTTATTCTCAACCGTTTTGGGCGTGAGAGCATTTTGTATTATAAGGATGTCTGCATCTTCTAAGGCCTGGGAGACTAAAAAGCCACGATTTTGAAGATATTTTTTAAGAAGAACGATAAAGGTATACAGTATTCCCCGTTAAATTGCACCTCGCTTATTTGATTTTCCCACGTAATTGATCTCAAAAAAACCATAGCTAAGAAACTAAAAACATGTTAATGTTTCGGTCAATTGAACTGCCCGGTTAATTGATCAAAAAATTAGATAAAATGGTCCGTGCAATCAAGCGGGGAGTACTCTATCTTCTATCTACAAAAAATTGAGCCTTGTATGATTCATGAGAGTCAAGCAATCCATAATAGAACATACATACATACATAGGTGAATCAGTGCACATACACAAACACTTTTCCTCAGCCTACAGCATTTGTACATGTCGCTGCTTTTCATAATAAGCTTTGATTACAGAGATTTCGTTTCATAAACTGCATAGACATGTCAGCATGTCAAAATTTGCTGAAAGAAGCCGACGATCTGCAGTTCAACAAGTAGCTGATTTCATCTTTGACGAAAATACAATTTTTCGAGCATTGAAGAAAGAGACGTTTTTGGCCAACGAAAAAAATAAAAACGATTAATCGTTCTGCTTAAAAAATATCTTCAAAATCCTGGTTTTTCAGTTTCCCAGGCCTCAGAAGATATAGAGATCCTTATTGTACAAACAGCCATTTCTATGTGTTCTGAATTTGACTCGGTATTTATTGAGGGAGAAGATATTGATTTACTGGTGATTTTGTCGGGATACGGGGAAAATGATACAAACGTTTTCTTCAAAAAACCTGGTCGAGGATCTACGAAAACAGTCTTGTATTCGTCAAAAAGTTTCCTGCACAAAACTTTTTCTGAACATATTCTTTTTCTCCATGCCTTCACAGGCTGTGACACAACCTCTGCCATTTTCAAATTTGGAAAAAGTAAGCTAATCTCCTCGCTAAAGAAAGTTCCAAACCTTTCGAAAATAGTGAAGATTTTTAAATCCGAAGAAGCCAGTCAAAGAGATATCGCGTCTATGGAGAAAAATGTATTCACTGCACTATGTCTCCTCCATGGCAGTAAGGAAACATCGCTGGACCACTTGAGATTCAATCTTTTCTCACGCGCGAGTGTTAAAATCAAGTCCGATCCTGCTTCTTTGCCACCTACAGAATCAGCAGCAAAACAACACTCATTCCGGACATTCCATCAAGTAGGTACAAGCTTGGTTGGGAAATAACTTAAGACCCAGAGGGGTGGGGCTGGAAACGAAGTTCAAGAGGATGGGAGCAGGTGTTGGCTTCAGGGCCAACGATCCCACCCACACTCATCGACATGATTTCCTGCACGTGTACGAAACAATGAGGTACAGCCTGCGGGTGTCGAAAAGTCGGACTGAAGTGTTCAGCCGCCTGCAAGATCTGCTGCGGAAAAAGCTACTACAAAGTATTGCCGATGACTCCGAAGACGAGGAAAACTACGACCTTGAGCTCACGACAACAGCTTTTTCTAACGAAAATGAAACAGAGTAGAGACCAAACCTTGAATGTCATAACACTAATGAAGAGAGTGAAAACGAAATCCCCTCACGCCCAAAACGGTTGAGAATAAGACCAATTTAATTAATAAAATTTGCAGTGGATTAGGCCAGGGATACCACAAGATTAAACAAAACGTGCCTCATTCTCCTCCCCCCTGGGTGGTGCGGAAAAGAGTTAGCGTGGGCGGAATAAGAAAAAATTAACTTAGTTACTACTAACTTTAACTTTTGTAGGTATGTAGATATCTGCTTAGAGAAAATAAAATTCCTTTAAGTCCATAATGAATATTATTAAAAATAATACAGTTTCATTCCATACCATGCATACACAGAGGTCGAGATATTCACAAAAAAAAAGAAAGAATATTGCTATGCGTTAGTAAACTGACGCGTCATTTTTAATTCATGAATAACTTGGCTCCTGTTTGTCGTAATGGACTAATTTTTTTTTTAATTCATAGAAAATTTATAGGACTACAAAAAAAAGTAAAACATGAAAAAAAGTACCGTTAAATACAGTTTTTTCTCAATAGTTATGAAATAGGTATAAAATCAAGACAAAAAAACCTTTTAATGAACTGCAACTTTTTTTCTATTTGTTTAAACAAATTTAATCTAACGCAAGTTGATAGAAAGAATTATCATAAACAATAACATTTTTTAATTTTAACTTTGCGACGTACTGGGGCTGAGATATAAAATAAAACCTAAAAAATAAAATTGCGTGGGTGCGCTGACTTACCTATGTTCATAAATTTATTTCTCGGCTTGTGTTAGTAGTTAAGGGCTGAATTTTTTTTTTAATTGTAGGTAATTACAAAGACTTTAAAAGTAAAAAATAAAAACCTCATCGTTAAATGAGCTTTTTTCTTAATAATCACGAAAGAGTGATTTTCAAACAATGAAAACTTACTTTAACTAACTATAACTTTTTTTGTATTTGTTTAAACAAATTAATTTTTTTATAATCTTATAGCTAATCTTATTATAAATAAATCCATGTTTCATTTTTTTCTGTGCAACATACTGCAGCCGAGATATTTACAAAAGACGAAAAAATGGCAAAAAACACATTTTTACCAATAACTTTGGTAAAAAAAGTTGTCAGGTGGTGCAAATTTGGATTTAAGCTTTTTAAATGAGCCTCTATCGATCCATGAAAAAAAATCAGACAGTGCCTCTGCGCGCAAGGTCAAATGACCTAATGACTGGACTATAAATGATGGTTACAATCTTCTTACCAGACTAATATTAAATCATCTCTTCGATGATTTGAAGAATCCAATCGAATATTTAAAAGTCTGTCGAAGTAAGAATACTTACCTCCTGCCTTACTATAGATAAAAGCATAAATCCCCAAATACATTAACCCTCCGGTACCGTCAATAGTTGATGAGATTTGAAGACTGGAATGAAGCAGATTCATTTGCCAAATATCAAATAATTTTCCGACGGCTTCATGCCAACTTCACTGAGTAAAACCGGAACAAGTTCAAGCAAACAAGAAAGACCTGTATGTAATGTTCATATTAAAATACCCAAATTTTAACTGGCGCGGTACGAGATCCCGCAAAGCAGAATCTCTAATAACGAAATCTCGTTTTTTTTTATCTAGAAAAATGAAATCTCGTAAATTAATAATCCTGTTTTCCATAATCTCGCTTTTCACAATCACATTTACATCTCGCAGCAATAAATCTCGCAAATATCAACCGAAATCTCGCGAAACAAAAAAATGGAACTGTTTCCTGTTCCCTGACACATATTTTAAAGAATTTAAAAAACATTACCCGACATTGGATAAACAATTTCTTTATTCTCTTAATAACAAGAAAGTATAAACAATAATAATGATTAAAAATAACTATAAGGTCTTAAAGTAGGGAGGCACTCGATTCATTTTGCAGAAGTTAAGAAATCTTACAAAATTGAATTCCATTGCAACGAATACATTTTTTTTAATAGAATCGTGCATGATTTGAATTTCCTATATTTCGATAAAAAAAATTTATTTATTACAATGCAATTAAAAGGATATCTGAAACAAAGCCGGACCCAGAATAGTAATCGATATCAAAACTATCCAGAAGGTAACGGATAATTAAATGAGACTGTTGAAATCCGAATAGAGTCGGATACCAAGATCCAGATTCAGGTCGGATTAACAGATATCCCAATAGTTAAATGAGACTCTTGAGATCCGGATAGCGTCGGATACATAGATCTAAATTCAAACTATCCGGATAGTAATCGATATCCGGATAGTTAAATGAAACTGTAGAGATCCGCATAGAGTTGGATACCAAGATCTAGATTCAAGTCGGATAGTAACGGATATTCAGAAAGTTAAATGAGACTGTTAAGAACCGGATAGTGTCGGATACCTAGATCCAGATTCAGGTCGGATATCCGGATAGTTAAATGAGACTGTTGAGATCCGGATAGTGTCGGATACCTATGAAGGTCCAGATTCAGGTCCACGTCCAGTTCGATGGATCATGTGTATACTATACTGATACTATCCAGATAGTGTTGACCTCGTTTATTTGTATCTTGATATTCGAATACTTTCCAGATTTGGATATTGTTTAAAGCACTTATTTTCCGATTTGATGGATAAACAGCTTTTGTTTAGGCGAATCTTCTTCCTCGTCTAACTATCAGCTCATCAATTTCTGAACTCGATAGCACTGTCCAGTGAAGAATTAAAAATCGTGTAGAATTGAATGCTTCTAAAACTAACTGCTGTTTCCTGTCTTTAAAGCGAATTAGATCGACTATGCTGCTATCCATGGAAAGCACTTGCATGGAGGAAACCGGGGGGCTTTTCAGTCCTCTGCATCTGTATCAAAGGCCACCTTCTGTGGAATGATTACATTATTCGACTTCGTCAAAAAAAGCTGCTATAAGTGTTAAGATTTTCCTCGTGGGTGGAAGGACTTTGTTACCCCTTCTGAACTGACTGTTATCTATAAAGCCTTCATTCGAAGCCTCTCATATTTAACCAGGTGCTTGCATTACTCATTTCTTGTATAGAATCAAAACAAAGCTTGCTCCCTCATTAACCCTTGAACCCTATTTCGGACCTACTATCAAGTACAGAGATTCTTTTTTTTTAGCAGCACAATGTACCCGAATGTTGAATGCTTTACCTGACTCTATTTTTCATTTTTATTTTACCAAACCAATATGTGTCGGTATCTTTCTTCTCTCTAGAATTCTTCCCTATTTCAATGATTGGCGATAAGGTTTTATCCATGAAATTAGAAATGTAAGGGAGACCGAGGTATAGGTGGCTTCTTTAGATTTTCTGTTAACCCACAGAAATGTGTTAAAAACTGTGAAAACGTTTGTATTGCTACGAAACATTTATTAAGGATTTTATTAAGAAAAGATAGATATTTATACATAATATAAAAATATGTACTTGAATATATTTTGTTAAAATAAAAAATAATTATCCGCAATGATGATTCCTTTCTCTTATTTTATTTTTGCGGTGCCTTTTCCATTTACTGCTTCTGGAGTTTTCAACAAATTTTTAAGAAGTTGTTTGCTCAGGAATCTGCAGCCATGTGTGCTTCATTGTCAAAGTTGTTGGCCAAGAAGTTCATAAACCAAATAACGAAATTCTTCCATCGGAGAACCCAACAAGCCTTGTTCCAAGTTGTTTAGAAATTTTATCTATTCCCTTTATATATGAAACCCTGAAAAAGAATACAAAATTCTGTTAGAGTTATAAATTTAAAAATAAAAATAAATAAGTGTAAAACTAGTAGGTTTTTCATGGACAACGATACAAATTGCATCTAAACTCTATTCTCGAGACACATTATTATAATAAGGATAATGGAAATCCAAATAATTTGCCAAATTTCCCAAAAAACTTCAAAATAATAAGAATGTATTGGTAAACGTGTCTCTTACTGCAAATCAAAAATGCATTTTTCTCCAAAAAAAAAAGGGATTCTCTCCAAAAACTGAGTAAAAGTTGAAAGTAAATAGATTGTATTTCAGAGTTGAATCTAGCCAACGGATAATAAAACAAAGAGACCGCTTGACGTCCAAGGTGTCCACTGTGTCCCGGCTTCCCTTACGTCCGATCACAACTAACCTTTGAGTGAGTTTGAAATAGCGTCATTTGATAGACTGTCTGTTGTAATGCCATTTTCCCTCGCCAACGCCACCTGTCTTTAAGCGTTTGCACTTATAATGTTCTCGTTAATCTCTGATTTCCAGATTTTCGGGCGCAAAGCACATATTAGGTTCTTTGTCAAGAAATTAATATGTGGTGAGGCCCAATGCGCCGCGCGCCGCCGCCGTATGCATGTTGACATTTTATGTATTTTCAAAGAGGTTCGCTCAAAGAAGTCATTCTCCTAAAAAGATTGGGAAACACTTCGTATAGCAATTGTTGAAACAGAATAAATAACATTTGATACCTTAATTGCATTATGTTTTTAACTGGCCTACACAGCCATTGTACTATACAAAATATTTCAACGAAACAAATCTTTATTCGCTGACTTTTACAACGCACAAATTTATTTGTATTTTGTCAAACTAAAACAAAAGATAGGCTGGTCATACTATTAATTATTGTTTTCTTGTAAAACAGCCGCCACGCCAACCGTTGTCATCATTGTCCCACTTGGCGATGCCATTGGATGTTTTTTGCAATGGCAGCAGCAGTACCAGCACCAGTACCAGAACCAAAAGCAGAAAAAGATACTCAGTCAGATACCACGAGAAGATAGCAGTTTAACAGAAAACCGCTCTCTTCCAGCGAAGCACTGTGCTGTGCTGTGATGTGCTGCGGCAACACAACAGAACACGTAAAGTATTTTGCTCGAGTTGCAATTGCAAAAGTTCATTGTACTCGAGTAACCAAGTTTTGCGCAATTCTATATCTCAACGATTATGGTTGTTGTTACTATCGTTGGTGTTGTTTCGAACACCAAGTTGTTGTTCCAACACATCACATCACATCCCATTCTTGAAATGAGAAAAAAAATCGAACAAAAATCTATACCAAATGATTTAGCTGAAACAACAGACGGGGGACGACTACGAAGACCAAGGCGAAGATGACGGGACAGATAGATGGATAGCTCTTGTTTTAGATACTTTATGAAAACTAGAGCTTCGTGTTGTACAGAAGAAGAAGTATCTATCTTTTTTTTTATTTTCAATACAAATAGTGTTAGCCAAGACAGCAAATCGTGATCGTCGTCGTTGTTGTGAATGCAAACAAAAACAATATAGAATTTTCCATAAATTTAATTATTTCGCCTTTCAAAGAGACTGGAGGCTCTTCTCGATGGGCCAAAGCAAACAACAACAAAAAAGAAAAAGATTGTAACTATATCTTTTTAGAAACGTACGTGAAAGGGAACAATTTACCGAATTGAGATGATTTGGAACGTGATTGGCGTCACACAAAAAAAAAACTTATTTCGCAAGTTATTAGTCATTTTTGGAGTTAATTAACACAGTTTTGGTCTTAACAACTTCGAGATGATGGTTTACATTCGTTGTTTTTGTAACTTGATTTTAAGAAGGCTTGATTGACGAAATATTTGTATTCATGTAAGCCATCCAAATAGTTATACCTACGAGTAAAACCTTGTTTAAGAAATTTAGTATTGCCTCGAAAATCAGTAGGGGATTTGAAGAGACTAAGCGCCACCCTCTGACCTGCCCAATGATTTTTTTTAATGGCCGCAGTATTTTAACTGTGCAAAGGTAGCATAATCATTAGTCTTTTAATTGAAGGCAACCACCCAAGGACACATGATGGGTATTCATGCAACAGCGTAAAGTCATCGTAAACGTTGCGTTGTAAAGTTTAAAACTTGGTAATTCTGTCCCAATTTGTATGGAAAATTTTACAGATTTACGAAGTTTAAAACTTTACCACGTTTACGACGACTTTACTCTGTTGCATGAATACCCTTATTATATTAATTTTTTTATTTTCCTTCAAAACTTTTCAACTTCGTTATAAAATGAAATGGCCAATTTTTTAGAGCACATCCAAGAGTGGCATCGATTAAAGCCGAAGTAGCTTTGGGGCCATATACAGGACCAAAAATCTGTGAAGCGCGTGAGCTTGTGTATTTCCTGTGCTTAGCCTTCTCCCTTTGAATTTTAATCGTTATAGAAAATTTGTTTTCTCTCAAAAATAGAGTATTTTGTAAATCTTGTATTTCTACATCCAGAAAAATTGTAAAAGACTCAACGTTCAGTTTCTTAAAGTGAAAATCTTATTTAAAAAAATACTGCCTTGGTATGCACCAATTTACAGTTTGAGGAACGGAAAGTCCGGTCTGCTAAAATTGTTATTGATGTTAAAAACTATTTGAGTGAAAACAAAATTTATAATGAATAAAAACTTAAAGTTGCAAGTCTAAGCACAAGAATACGCAAGCTCGCGGACCACAGCTCCTTCGGCGTAAATCACTTTTTACAGTAATTTCCAATTTCCTGAAGTTATTTGCAAGGACCCTGGTCTGTAAAATCGACCAGAGTACAATTAGTATTTCAAAATAGAGCTCCCTATTAAACTGATACACGTGCACTTAATTATAAGAACACGTATAACCGTGTACCCGTCTATCCGTGCATTTTAAATATCCGTGTTCCTATTTAATTTAAAAAAAAAGAAAATGCAGTGATGGTGAGAAAATGGATATTTTAATGGAAGTATGATGATGCTGGCGATATTTAGATATGAATGCAGTAGTACCAACTGAAAAACTCATTTTCTGTGTGCTCCCCATCACCATAACGTTACAGACCCCAATATCGGCTTCCTTAACTATCCAGATAGTGTCGGATATCCAGATACCCGGATATTTAAATAAAAAAATTGAAATATGACCCTATCCAGATACCCGGATCCAGATTTAAATATATACGGATCCCATTTGATGAAATTTGTGTATAGTAGATAAATCAGGGTTGTTTTTGAAATGTTTTGTTTTTCGCTAAGTTTCATAAGCGAAAGATTTTTTTAAATTTATATCTAATATTTTTTCCGTTTTTTTTTCGGATCTCAACTGTCTCATTTAAGTCTCTGAATAAACTATACTATCCGAAATTATTCGCATAGTGCCGGATCTCAGTTATCTCATTCATGTATTTATATCCAGTTATAAGAATGTATCCGAATAATGTCTGATCTTAATTGTCTTATTCATAAGTATACTAATTTTAGGATTTGTATCTACGGATATTGTTCGATTTCAATTGTCTCGTTCAGAAGTATAATAGTTTGAAGATTCGGATATCCGGGTATCCGGCACTTTTCGGATAGTGTCGAATCTGAACTGTCTTATTTAACTATCCAGATAGTTCAGATATCCAATCCTGTATCCGAATTTATTTCGGATTTCTATATAAACAAAATATCTGGATAATTTAAAGCATAAATACAGATCCGGCACTTTCCGGATAGTGTCGGATCTCAACTGTCTAATTTGACTATCCAGATAGTTCAGATATCCAGATATGGAAAGTTTAATATTTATGTTCCTGAAACTTTACAAATATCCTAAATTTGTCTATGATAGAAAAAGATGGGACAAAAAGTTTTTAAAACTGTACAAAATAACACCTTTTGTCGATATATCATAAAAAAAGAAAATTGAGTTACCTAGTTCTTGCAATCAGGAGACGATATATATCAGAATTTTCAAATATTTGCATAGTTTGTAGATTCGAATATTTTATGTAGGACTAATCTCAATCTTTTCGGCTACAACAAATCTGCTTCGGATTTTCGAAATATCCTGATATTTTGTATCACAACAAAAACATAAATGTTAAAAATGGAGCCAAGTTCTTATGTGTACAAGAAACCTGTGCGTAAAAAGTCAGCCAAAAAAGTAATGAGATCTAAAATATATGCCAAGTTTTAAGTTCATGAAGTTTAATATCAAATATCTTAAGTAGAGTAATATCGAAACAATTCCAAATCATGACAGAAATTTGGTAATTAATGATTACTGATTAAAATTTGGTGGGTTCACTGGTCAAGTTTTCATACATTTTAAATTTGTGATTAAGTAAGTATTTAAGAGAAAACTTGCCAAGTAAATCCACCAAATTTTAATCAGTAATCATTAATTACCTACCAAATTTCTGTCATGATTTGGAATTGTTTCGATATTACTCTACTTAAGATATTTGATATTAAACTTCATGAACTTAAAACTTGGCATATATTTTAGATCTCATTACTTTTTTGGCTGACTTTTTACGCACAGGTTTCTTGTACACATAAGAACTTGGCTCCATTTTTAACATTTATGTTTTTGTTGTGATTTCACTTCTTTTTGCAAAGATTTATTTTGCCAGGTGAAATTCAAGCCCTACCGCTCTACAAAGTTTCATAATTCTACGACAACCGAAAGTGCTCCATACAAATAATAGCAATTCTGATAAAGTGGGTGGATGGCAACACCCCCCCCCCCCTGCAAATGGACAATTCCAAATTTTCGATTTTTTTTCTTTCTAAGTACTTCAAGTCCTACCGACCTACCAATTTTCATCGTTCTATAACAATCGGAAGTGCTTCATATAGTTTATAAGAATTTTTAAGAATTTGGGTCGATGTCACGCCCCCTGAACTGAAACTCCCAATTTTTCGATTTTTTTTCTTCTAAGTACTTCAAGGCATACCGACCTACCAATTTTCATCGTTCTACAACAATCGGAAGTGCTTCATATAATTTATAAGAATTTTTGAGAATGTGGGTGGATGCCACGCCCCCTGAACTGAAACTTCCAATTTTTGATTTTTTTTCTTCAAGTACTGCAAGGCCTACCGACCTACCAATTTTCATCGTTCTGCAACAATCGGAAGTGCTCCATATAATTTATAAGAATTTTTAAGAATGTGGGTGGATACCACGCCCCCTGAATGCAAAATTCCAATTTTTCAATTTTTTTCTTTCTAAGTACCTTTAGCCCTACCGACCTACCAATTTTCATCGTTCTACAACAATCGGAAGTGCTCCATATAATTTATAAGAATTTTTAAGAATGTGGGTGGATGCCACGCCCCCTGTGTGGAAAATTCCAATTTTTCACTTTTTTCTTTCTAAGTACCTCAAACCCTACCAACTTACCAATTTTCATTATTCTACAACAATCGAAAAGGCTCCATATAATTTATAGAATATTTAAGAAAGTGGGTGGATGCCACGCCCCCTGAATAGAAAATTGCAGATTTTCGATTTTTTCCTTTGTATGTACCACAAGGCCTACCGTTGTGCGAAATTTCAAGTTTCTACGATGTCGGGAAGTGCTCCATAATTTTGATGATCTGTCAGTGAGTCAGTGAGTCAGTGAGTCAGTGAGTCAGTCAGTTACGGTTTTTGCGATTTTTGAAGTCCTATATCTTGGGAACTACTATTGCTAAAGAGTTGAAATTTGGTGAGCCACCTGTGTTTGATCAGTCCAGCAAATACTCCGAATTTGAAGTTTCTGACTTTATTGGTACTGAAGTTAGAGGGGGGTTGAAAATCGCCTGAGTTTGTTCCTGTAAAAAGGGTGTAGTGCCGCGAACTTGGCTGGGCACTACCGTGCCCTTTGATCACTAATTGAGATTAGGGCTTCAAAAACTATCCGAATCTTCAAGCTTTTTAAATATCCAGATATATATGAACGGGACAATTGAGATCGGATAGTGTCGGATCTCAGCTGTCTTATTTTTTATCCGGGTATACGACACAGTCACGATAGTTAGGAGATTCTAACCCGGATATGGATCTGTTTGGCATATGAGAAATATCCGAATACTTTGAATCACCAATTGAGATTCGGACAGTGTCAGGTCTCAATTTTCTCATTCATATGTATCTGGATATCAGAATCTTCAAATATCTGAATAGTTGGTAGATTCGAATATTGTTTGAAGCAATTATCTCAATCCTTTCGACTACAACGTTGTAATCGAAAGGATTGAAGCTTTTCGAATATCCAGATATATATGAATGGGGTATTTGAGATCAGATATTATCCACAGTGTCGGATCTCAGCTGTCTTATATTTTTATCCGGTTATACGACACAGTCACGATAGTTCGCATATTCTATCCACTATCTGGATCTGTTTCGGATATCCGAAATATCCGGATAGTTTGAAGCAGTTATTGAGATTCGGATAGGGTCGTATCTCAGTTTTCTCATTCATATAAATGTGTATCCGAATCTTCAAATATCCAAAAAGCTTGAAGATTCGGATATTTTTTATAGCACTAACCTCAATCCCTTCGATTACAACGTAGCTATTTCGGATAACCAAAATATACGATTAATTTGAAGCACTAATTGAGATGAGTGCTGTATACAATATCGGAATCATCAAACTATTCGAATATCCGAATCTGTTATCCAGATAGTGTCGATCTCAGCTGTCTTATTTAATTATCCGACATATTCAGGATAGTTCGGATATTCTATTCTGGGTCTGTTTCGGATATCCGAATACTTGTCCTTCTCGACATTGGTAAAAGCCAAGGAGGCTTCAAAATGTCACTCCTTTAACCATCTTTGCGGATTTTCCTCGTAGTTGCACAGAATTCCAAAGATTTGTTTGTATCTATGAAGATGCCCAAATACATTCGTATCAAAAAGTAAGTTTTGTTGTTATCCCTGCATATCAATGAAGGTAGCCCATTTCTCCCTCTGTTTACTCTTTTCTGTTTTTGCTTTCTTCACTTAAATGTAAGTTGGCGTCAAGAATTCTTAGAAATTTGTGATAAAATTGAATATGTCATTGAGGGTCTTGTTGAATTGTTTGCCCCCATGTTCATCTTCTATACTACAAGTACTTGGTGTATGAATTTATTTATTTTGGCTCTAGACCAATTTTATATTTTCTTTTTTTTTTTCTTTTGCACATGTACATAACCTTCAAGTTGCTGGGTTGACATAAAGTTTAGTCATGCGGGCAATAACTCTTTGTTTTCGGGAATTGTAAGTGACGCTAATAGTTTTGTGGTCTTCTCTCCTTTTTTTTTATTTTGGTTGTGAGGAATTTACTATTTCAATTGGCAAATAATTTTGACAAAAAAAGATTTATTGCTTGTAAACAAATAATACATCATAGTTTTTGTGCTAGGAAACTTTGCTGCGAGGATTTATTGTTTTTTAAAAGTTTGACGGGTTGGAATAGCAAATTCCAAAATCCAAATGTAATATTCTTATGAAATTCTGCTTGATAATTCAGTCTTTAAATTCTTGATTTATGATTCCAAATCTACCCCAGCTGATAGAGGGTTCAATTATATAAATTAAAATATAACCATTATTGCATCTCATATATGTATTTTCATATCTATATCAATCAAAACCACTTCAATCCATATTAATTATTTTTCTTCTATTTTTATCTATTTCCAGGCAGCTGCTGGTACGGTGTCGACATCATGAAGGAACACATTGCCGACAATTTCGAAGCATGCGTCTGGGAACCATCCATAATTAAAATTAACGCTCTAACTGCTGCCTGCGAAGCTGCTTGCATGATACTCTCCGTCGACGAGACAATCAAGAGTCCCAAGTCTGGAGATGGCAAACCGCCAGGCCGGGGCATGGGTAGACCCATGTAAACAGAATATTCAACAACAACAAAAAACATCTTTTTACTTTTTCTTCATCCGTTGTCATCTTCGTCGGAGGCAGCAGCATCAGAATCCTCTCACCATAAGTTGCGATGCTGCCCGAGAGGCGGAAGTATTGAACAGCGATGTATCGTGTTAATTATTTTAATTTGTATTAATTAATTTAACATTAATTTCTATCTTTTATGATTAACTTTATTACATAAAATCACACATACACACTTGCTTGCTGGCATTCAGCATTAATTCAAACCAACACAAACAAAAAGAAGTTATTTCTGAAAATGCATTTCTATAATCTTTTGTTATGTTTTTCTTAGCTTTTGTAAAAGAAGAACTTTCAAAATGAGAAAAAAAAACAATAAATCATTCAAAAATAAATATTAATCATTCACAAAACTAAAAAACTGGCCTTTTTATTTAAAATTTTGGAAAATTTCATATTTCAAAAAATAAGGAAACGAAGGACGGTTTTAGTGCATACGTCACTTCAAAGGTCAAAAAATGCAAATAAACTACTTTTCTAGGGTTAACATAACGTCAACCCCAAATTTTCGCAAAAAAAAAAATTTTTTCAACCACGAATTTTTAACGACCAGTAGGCTGGAATTTTTCAATTTTTTTCGTTCAAAAATGTTTAAACGTCTTTTTTGAAGCTTGTGGGTGACGTACGCAATTTTTGTATACACCAAAATTACCGTTAGTTGTCCAGGATTATAATGATATATAAATTTTGGAAATCGGTTGGAAAATAACGGCACAATTCACCGTTATGTAAAAAACATGCTTTTTAAGCTTTCCAAGCCCATAAGTTGCTTAAATTGTACTAGTACCCCCTAATAATGTATATTACTTGGACTCGCGAGGGACACAGCTTTCCATAGACACCTCAACTTTTAAGATCAAACGTGTAGTTCTCGAGATATAACCGATTTTGTGCAGCCGAAACGAAAATTTTTCGATTTTCCTTACATCTACCTTGAAAAAAATTCAGCTTGCTATGATTTTTTATTTGTATTAAGTTTTGTGAAACTTTTAACTTAAATTGTGGTTGGATTGATCTAGAATAAATATTTACGATTGATAACCGCACACACCCCCTCCCTTCCCCCTCCCCCTGTTCTTAAGCGAATGTACAAAAAGCCAATGCGGGGGTTACGGAGGGTTTTGAAATTGCCGCCAGGGGTGGAATTCTGCGTCGATACAAATTTTGAAATTGTATAAATAAATTTCCTACAACTTGACAGTTGAATTCCAATATAAAACTCTCAAAATAACACGCATAATTAAAGTCGTATTTTTTTCAAGGTAGATGTAAGGAAAATTGAAAAAAATTCGCTTCGGCTGCACAAAATCGGCTATAACTCGAGAACTACTGCTTCGATAATTAAAATTGAGATGTCAATAGAAAGGTTACTTGCTGGCAAGTTTAAATAATATAACTTATTGGGGGTACTAGCGCAATTTAAGCCGCTATAGGCTTAGGAAGCTTAAAAAGTATGTTTTGTACATAAGGGTCAATTGTGCCGTTATTTCCCAACCAATTTTCAAAATTTGTACATCAATTTAATCTTGAACAACTAACGGTCATTTTGGTATACAAAAAAATTGCGTACCTTACCCACAGGCTGCAGAAAATGCGGTTAAACATTTTTGAACGAAAATTTTTGAAAAATTCCAGCCTATTGGTCGTTAAAATTCGTGGTTTGAAAATTGTGAAAAAGCTGTCCGAAATTGGCGTAATAACTTCGGAAATGCTATCTGACTTTCAAAAATGAGGTTTCACATGAAAGATCATATAACGGGGGTGGTATTGCGAATTTTTCCAGCAAAGAAGCTGAATAACTGATTGACCCTCATTTTGCGTTCAAGGATATTTAAAAGCCGGGTTTTGAGCTTGTGGGTAACGTACAAAAGATTTTTATATACCAAAATTACCGTTGAATGGTCAAGATTATAAAGAAGGGCAAATTTTAAAAATCGGTAGGAAAATAACGACACAATTGATCTTAATGCAAAAACTATGCTTTTTAAGTTTTCCAAGGCTCTAAGACGCTTGAATCGTAAGAACACTTGATAATACTATGTAGTATTAGGACTTGTAATACATTAACCATTCTATAGACACCTGAATTTCAAAGATCGGAGCAGTATTTCCCGATTTATAGCCGGTTTTGTGCTAACTGAAACGAAAAAATTAAAATGCACTTAATCGGCTATAATTCGGAGAATACTGCTTCGATCCTTGAAATTAAAGTGTCCAAAGACTGGAAAATGTATTGCAAGTGTTGCCAACATAAAATATTAAGGATATTTATAATTTTTAAATAGCCTTGAGGCTTGAAAAGATATACAAGCATGTTTTTGACAAAATACGCAATTTTCTTTCTATTTTTTAAATTTGTATCTCATCATAATCTTGATCCATCAGCGATCGTTTTGGTATGTTGAACATTTCATCCACAAGGTTAAATATGACATTTAAAACGTTCTTTGACAACAAATTCCAACAAAATTGCAGTCGACTGCCTTGAATAGTGTTTGAGAGCTATACTTCGTGCATTCTCCGCCTGGAAAAAATGGCTTTTGTCAAGTTTAATCAAGACCCTGGAAAGGCTTTGGTATGGAAAATCTAGACAAGAAAAACTTTCGTGCATTACCCGCATAGAAAAATGGCTTTTGTCTAGTTTAATCAAGGCCCTGGAAAGGCCTTGGTATGGAAAATCTAGACAAGAAAAACTTGTCAAATACTCGTGAGGCTTTGGTAGGGGAAATCTAGACAGGGAAAACTTGTCAAATACTCGTGAGGCCCTCGCTAGTAAAAACTTGTCGGATAATTATTGTTATCCCACCACAAATACTCAATTCAAGAGAGTTAAAGAGTCGTTTTTAAAGCTTGCGGTTGATGTACATAAATGTTTTATGTACCAAAATAACCTTTAATTGGTCAAGATTATAATAAAGTACAAATTTTAAAAATTGGTTGGGAAATAGCAACTAAAATTGCCTTTGATGTCAAAAACTTTCTTTTTTATTTTTCAAGTCTCTAGGTATTTAAGGCCCATTTGCTGACACGAAACTTAAATATTTAAGTAGAACATAAGGGCTTATGTGACAGTTTACGCAGAGGAAAAAGTAGAACATAAGCTTTTAAAGTTGAACATAAACGCTTAAGTATCGTATGAGCAAACGGCTCTAAAGCTTACAATAGTATTTTGTATTACTAAGGGCCAGTTTTTCAGTGCGAGATCATCCCATTCTCGGGGTTAAACCTGAGTTAACTCCATAAACGTGTGTTTCAGCCAATTGAAATCGAAAGTTAACTCAACTCGTCTAATTTGGTGAGGGACCAAATTGAGGGCCTTTCCAGCTGTGGCACCATCTCGATTTCGATAAGGAAAGTTATTGTCAGTGCAATTTCGTTGTGGCGCCATCTCTATTCCGATGCGTGAAAGACGTATAAGCGTGATACCCATAGTGTCGCACATCGTTATTGGCCCTAGATTTTTGACAGGTGAAAGATAAAGTTAATCCTATACTGAAAAACCGTTCCTGAGTTAGCTCGGGGTTAATTTATTTTCAGGATTAGCTAACTCTGATTTAACTCAGAGCTAACCCTGAACTGAAAAACTGGCCCTAAACTCGTACCTAAGACATTGCACATTCTATAGACACCTTAACCGAAGCAGTTTTATAAAAGACTAGCATCACTAAATCGGCTATAAATCGATTTGAAGTTGAGGTGTTTATAAAATTTTAAAATACGAAATATTAGGAATACGATTTAAATATAGTAGAGGCTTGGAAATATAAAAAATTACTTTTTTATAAAATTGGCAGTTTCTTTGTCATTTAAATGATGTTTTAAAATCTGTTTAACATCATAATTTTGGCCATTCAGTAGTTCTTTTGGCGTGTAAAATATACTTAGCATACTAATAAGTTACACTGCGGCTTTTAAAACATGTTTGAACGCAAAATTCAGCAAAATCGCATTATTAATTGGTCGTACAGATTCCTTGTTGGGAAAATTGTAACTGTCCTGTAACAACGTTCTGTAATTATCGCATCGATAAAAATCAGTCGAGAAACGTTGAAAAATGGAACAAAACTCATGTATTTTGTTTCAAATTTTATCGTTTCTCGACCAAAGGCCAAATTACCGCATCAGTTATCGTGAGTAATACGTGACTCAATTATGTGAGTTTGGCATTACCGCTCACGTTTCGAGCAATCTAGTATACCAAAATTTGATGTGGTTACTCGTTCATTCGATCACTGATGGCACTCACTCACTCGATCACGGAAGCGGTAATTCGGCCCCAGTTCTATCAATGCGAGAGTTACAGAACGCGAACACTGAACATTTGTGATTGTGAACTAATCGAAAATGAGGTATGGAATTGAAAACTGTAAATTGAAACGATGGTTGCGAAATCGCTCTTTTAAAAGATACTAACCCCGATTACAGAATGCGTAAAATGAGCTGCAGTGAGAATCAGACTCAATTTCAAAATTCATAGTAAAAACGTCAATAGGTATTCAGCCTTATTATGAGTTTCGCCCGGAAAATATTTCACCCGAAAAATTTTTGTTCCCCCGGAATTTTTAAAGCTATTATGAGTTTCGCCCGAACTGCTCTAGGCCTAAAACAGACAAAAAACATGCACAAAGAGCACCAGTACCACCTGTTT
This sequence comes from Dasysyrphus tricinctus, assembly GCA_963921185.1. NCBI lineage: Eukaryota > Metazoa > Arthropoda > Insecta > Diptera > Syrphidae > Dasysyrphus > Dasysyrphus tricinctus. Next base: position 8,186,506 of record OY992533.1, read on the forward strand.
ATCTTTGGTTCGCCTTCAAAAAATAAGTGATGATTTAAGATCTCAATTACAATACATTCCGCCCGAAACGAGTACTCTCAAAAAAGGGATATTTTCATTTTTCGGGTGAAACTCACAATAGGCGAAAAGCGAAATTTCAATTTCTCCGGGCGGAATGTTGTTCACGTGAAACTCATAATAAGGCTGATTGAGATTGATTCCCTCCGCAGCTCATTCATCAAATTCTGTAATTGTTGGTGATTGTTCTGGTGTTGGCTTATTCCAAAAAGCGTTGCGGATCACTTTTAATCGCGGAATTGTATTTTCTTATTCTCAAAAGCGAGTCTGCAAGTGAAATAGGAATTCATTGGTTGTAATTTACTTTTAACTGGAGTTAAATTAAATTATTAGATTTTACCCCCATTACGGATGTTGTTTTACTAAGACGACACGGCTTAATTGTATTCAAATAAAACTAAAACTTCAGCGTTTTGTCGGCTCTTCACCCTTCTCTCCATTATAACGATATTTGTTGCACTGAGACACCAATTATCGCTTTTAGAGACCTGTGGTTTTTCTAAACGACAGCCGTAATAAAGGTGATTATTTTCGCTTTCCAGAATGATTCAACTTGAAATTGAAGATGGTTAAAATTTAGAGATATTGCTTTCAATCCGATTGATACATCACGCTTTCTGGAATAAGCATACCTACTGTTCACTAGAATAAATCTAAATCTTAAAAGGAGTTGACATACTTACATACCATACACCAGAAGCATAATTCTACTTTTCACAAACTTACCTCAAAACTACAAACCTTCGCAGACACTACAAATCTGCAGACATTTCTTCTAAAAAATCCAAAATGGTTGCAACCTCAGCAAAAAAAAAGAGAATTTTCATAAACGTTTTTTTTTTTAATAAACAAAATAAAATCTACGAATAATGTACAGAAACTTTAAAAACTAAATTAAAATAATTTACATGAGTAGGTAAAATACCTTTATTCTTTTAATAGTTAGCTAGTTTTATAATTTTCGAAGGTGGCATTGTATGTGATGTGCTATTTTCGTCATCTTCCTCACCTTCAATTTCCTGCTTCAGTGACTTCAAATAGTTTTCGAAATAATCGACTGATCCTTCTTCGCAATTATTGTCTTCAGCTTCAATTTTTACCTTTAATACTCGATCTCCTTTTACGAATAACTTCAAATCTTCTTCAGTCTCTATTTCGGCCATTTTCTTCTTTGGTACGTCATCAGAACTAAGACCAATTTTACATTGCGAACCGAACATGGCTTCGAATGGAGTGCAATCAATTGCATTGTGACGACATTTGTTTTTCATGAGTTGAACAAATTGCAGACATTTCCACCATTTGCTCATTCGATTCTTTTCCATCCACATCTCAATCAATTCCAGGATGTCTTTGCTGAGGGAACTTGTTTGAGATTCTCCGTGGACCATTTTGATTTGATTCCATTGGATGGCGAGTTCTTGGATGATTGTGCTAGCGAATTCTCGGCCATTTTCGCTTTGCATTATTGTAGGTGCCCCGAATATGGTGAATATCTTCAAGAGGATTCCAGCAATCTCTTTGGCGCTGCAAGTTTTCAATGGACGCAGTTGAACGAATTTCGTCATATGATCCTCATAGACGAGAATATACTTGTAGGGTCCATCTTGATTGCTTTCCATTTCCAGGACATTGACTTGACATCTCGGGAACCTCGTTTCAAAATGGCTACGTTTAGGCTTTACCTGTTCTGTTTTCGGGGCGATAGGCCTCTTCTGTTCGCAGATGAAACAAATGCTTAGAAAAAGCCTCAACATCTCGCGGGTGATATTCTTATATTTACTGTTGATTTCTTTCTCCATGCGATTCCGGCCACAATGACCATGCAGCAAATGCGTATCGTAGATAATCTGGAACATTTCTTCCATGTGAACATAAAGCTTGGGGTTGTCCTGTGACTTACAAACAATCAGCCTGTCGACTCCTTCCAGGCTCATGACGTCAAACCCTAATGCAGGTGGAGAGCGCTCGCATGCTTTGATTTGTGCAACAGCTTGAAGGTAGAACTCTTTGGTAAGCATTTTTGTGTTTATATTTGTCCTTCGATTTATTTCCTGGATACCGGCATCGAATCTCTTCTTCATGTCCTTTAATATAGCTTCTGTTACTTCCATGATTTTTTGTTGTTGTTTTTATTTGATATTTTAAAATTCAACAAGACCAACCTATCTGACTAACTCACGATTCGTTACTGAGGCGAGGCTGACAATGAGATATTCCTTCTTCTTCTTGAAGGATTTACCCGCACAACAAAAATTAATAAATCCGGATAAGGGATCGGGCAGTGTAGTTTGGGTTTCCCTCTTTTTTGATATTGTGTCTGGTTTATGCCGAACGAATATTGCGATGAAAGAGAATTTAAACAAAGGAAAACTGGTTTCGGTTGTGTTCCGTTACTATACCATTTGCTCAGATCTGTCAATTTTCAAGTGAAATACAAACTGCACGGGCAATATGCGAAGATGTTTTGCCTGAAAACTCACCCTTGATCACTTTTGCATTGATATTGATGTCCCTCTTTATGTATGTGCAAGTGAGTATGCTGGGGTTCTTGGAATAGGGATAATTATAATTTTACAGGATGTTCCTGAAAACTTATGCTTTTTATTTTTCAAAATTTTAGGAATGTACATGATGAAGCGACTTAAATCGTAGGACCTGTAAATTCCTGTAGAGCGCACAGTGGGCAGAAATCGTTTATTGGGTGGCCAAGAATCTATAACTTTTGAACCAATTGATATTTTTTTTATGATTTTTTATTGTATTAATAACTTCATTTAAGTGCCAATTGATTAGCATTACCTTGTTTTAAAAATGGTTGTTACTTTCATTTTAAAATTTCAAAATAAAAAAAATAATTCTAAGTTAAATTTCGATACATACTTCGAAAAACTATTTTTGAACATATTTTAAGAAAACAATCATGTGGAGTAGTGGTCTTTATACTCCGGTTTATGTGTAAGGTAATTTAAAAAAATTACTTTAAATGTGTGAACATTATTTAAAAAAACAACAACAACACTTTACACTTACAATAGTGGAATGTAATGCCAAAAACTCATTGTTCTTTTTTTAAAACCTTGTGGTTTCGGCTTCTAGTGAAAATATAACGCTACGCATTCTATCCATATACAGCCTTATTTATTAGATTTATTAGACGGTTGACTAGTTAGACAGTTTTGTAAAAGTTGGAAATATGCTTTATTTAATTAAATAAAATATCAACTAAGAAAACCAATGCCGTTGCCCAAGTTAGACAACTATAGGACTTTTTTGAGTTGAACGGAAATCTAAAGTTAGACAAAGTTTATAAATACAACTGATATTCTTTAGTTGCTCTTTCTACAGCATATAAAATGTTTGCCTTTTTAGGTTTGTGATTTTTTTAATGCGTTTATTTTTCTTAACATCAGAAATTGGACAATTAGCTTAAAATTAATTTCTTTTTAGTCTTTTTGATCTATCAGTATAGTATTTTTGGTCTTCCTCTTGTGGACATTTTTGTTCTTCTGACTCCAATTTGCTTTTTAGTCCAAAAGAATTTTGAAGCCACTTTGGAAAGCTATTTAATTTTTTTTTAAGCTGAGCACAGTTGGTATTTTGTCTTTATTTGGTTGAATGTTCCAAATGAGCTTATATTTAAGGCACCTACTAACTTTAAGGTCAAACTTACTGGTCACATTTTTTAAGTCTGGTATTCACCTTCGGGTCTTCACGAAAACAATCGAAAAGAAGTTTGTAAGTCCACATTATAATTACGATGCTTATAAGCATAGAAGAAGAAATAAAGGAAGTGGTGTATATCACATATACAGTGTACGTGAGTGAAGCAGCAAGAATTGAAAAAAAAAAAAAAAATTGAGATTCATCTGTCATTTTGCCAAACTGAAGGGAAGTGTTTTGAGATTTGAATTTGTTAAACAAGTGAAAAAGTTTATTAAACTAAATAAAAGAAGTGAAATAAAAGTAAGAATAGTGAATACTGTCAATAATTTATTAAAAAAAAAAAATAAAACAGCATGTGGTGGCTACGTTAAATCCTCTAAGAACGCCTATACTAAGGAGTATACAAATACTTTATTTTACAAGTTAGTTTTGTCTTATATTTCCATATAAAGTAACGTGAAGTGATGTTATTAAAGCTATGATTAGAGGGTCAACGCAAATGGTCAAGCGTTGACTCTCTGACGTCAAAATGACTTAAAATTCTGTCCCAAAGTTGTCTTGTCGTGTGATCGTCAACGCAGAATACTGTCCATGCGTTGACGACTGCGTTGACGATCCCGCAGACACGAATTTAAGGGTCTATGCGTTGACTATTTTCGTTGGCCGTGTAATCACCCTGTCAACGCAGTTAGGACACTATGACAGACTACTCAACAACGCGTTGACTATATCTTTACGTTGACACAGCAGCTTTTTCTGCCATGTCAAAGTACTCTGCGTTGACCTTCATCTCAATCTCAAAATTTTTGCAATTTTTGAGTATTCTCAATACATCGACAGTTGATGGCTTCACAGATGAGGGGGACGAACTATACTTTGACCGCAAAAGTATATTTCAAGACAAATGTCACCGAATCGCCCTAATATCACTTTTTTCCGGAATATAGTACAAACATTTCTAAAATTTCTGATTTTTAATTGTTTTTTTAATCCATCGACATCGTAGCCATCCTTCAATGGAACTTGACAGTTGATGGCTTGAAAGATGGAAGACAAACTTTATTTTGGCAGCAAAAGTATATTTCGATGCAAATGTCACCCAATATCCCTAAAATAACCTTTTTCCTGAGCAGTAAAAAAACTTCAAAAATGTTAGATTTTTAGAGGTTTGTTAATTCATCCACAATGTATTGTTCGATAACACCGCCGTCAATGTCGTGTGATTGTCAACGTACAAAATTATTCAAACTTTGCTCTTGTCAACTTCGTGTCAACGCTCATATGTTTAGATGTGGTTAAGTAGTGTAATCGTCAACATTTACGTGTCAATATGTTGACACCAGAGGGCACCAATTGCGTTGACAGTTGACACAGATAACATGTCAACGCATTTTGGCACAACATTGACCGAGTCCCGTCATTCTCGTGATCGTCAACGTTTCATGCGTTGACACAGTCTACGCTGACAGTATATTGACGATGTTTCTGATGACGTAAGGGAGTCAATGCGTTGACCACTTACGTTGACCGTCTAACCTTAGCTTTAGGTAAATAAAGTATCTTAGAATACTTTAAAATTAATATTTTATCGCAATTTGCTATAAAAATAGCAAATTTGTTGAAAACAAAAATATACTATAATCCAGTGATTTCGTTGAGACTCATCTTCTGCTGCTGTCCCTATTTATCTTGTTGGAATTGCAACTTTGTCAAGAAGTGTTTATTTCGGTTTAAAAGTACGCTACGATTAAAAGCATCACTTTATTAAGTAGAATATGAGAGAAAACTTACCTGTGAAAAGAAAAATTTGTGCACCATATTATAGGCGTTTTATATAATTTAATGCAACACCACATGCTTTTTATATATTTCTTACTAATAAAGTTTTTCAAAGTATTCACTATATTAACTTTTATTTCACTTTTTTATTCAGTTCAATAGGCTTTTTCAGTATTTTTATGATGAAAAATCTCTTTACACTTTTCTACAGATTGGCAAAATGACGGAAGCATCTCAATGGTTTTTTTCTTTTTTTTCAATCTGGCTTCCTTTGGGCGCCCCAGCCTTCAGCCGTGTAACTGCACTGCGATCCTGGGGCAATGCATTTGTGTTTGGGTAACTCACACTATTTTGAAAAATGCTTCACTGTTTCCACGATATGCCAGTTCCTTTACTTCTTCTTCTTTGCTTATAAGCCACCACTTTGCTTACCAAAAGTTAAGTTGCAAATAGTTTCAAATCAGTCTTGCAACAATCTATTACCAGGCAAGAGTAACGGAACAAAATAACGAAATGAAGAGAGCAGGAACACAGTTTTGGTAGGTTTAATGTTTCTATATTAACTTATTTATTCCACTGTCTGTTTTTTTATCAATTTATTTATTTATCAATAACATTTATTTTTTGTGTTTATTTATTCATTTATTTATGTTATTGTTAATTTTTGGGTTTATTTATTTTTTCGTAAATTTATTTACTTAAAAAGAACTTTTAACATTACTTAAAGCAAAAATTAGTCCTTGAAAATCTTAAAAACCTTTTTTGTCATTTTTTAACGGGAATATCTTGAAAACCTGAGCCAAAAACGAATGACGGATTTGTGTTCGGCATCCAAAAGAAACAACCAATATTGTTGAGGTTTTTTTTAATTTTGTCAAAATTCTTTTCTCCCCTTACATTTTTTAAATACAATTTTTAATTTCAAACATACAATAGATTTATAATCTATCTTCCGTATTTTTTTTTATTGAAAGCTCATTTTGAAACCATTATACAACATGAAACAAGAATTTTATATATAAAAAATTAATTTTTAAGAAAACGGCTCCAACGATTAACATTTTTTTTGCATATATTCACATCTTTTCAAGTAATCAAATGGCATACTTTTTTTTTGAGCTCTAAGTTACTTATCAGACTGTTTATACAATTAAAATAACGATTTAAATGCTTTTTATACTTTTTCTATAATTACTTGAATATTTTTTAAAGTTCTTATGTCCCACACAACTTGAACATAAGAGCAAGTACGTGCGATCCAGTCGTGCATTTTTTTTTTTTTTTTTGAAAGCTCATTTTGAAACCATTACACAGGGTGTCCCGCACCTGAGTGGAAGTATCTTAGGGTGTGGTTCCTGGGTATATTCTAAGAAAAAAATTGTATGGGGGGAAAGTTGCATCTCCCCTCCCTGAGGCAGGGGGGGCAGTTTCTGAAAAATTGACTTGAAATACAAAAAAAAAACATTAAAAATCAACGAAAACACCTCTAATAATGTGCTATATTATAGCAAATGAATTTTGAACACAAAAATAACACCTAATTACATAAAATTTTGAAAAATATTGACTTAAGAAAGAAAATCACAATTTTCTTAAACAAATTTGACTTTGAAATTTAATTTCTCAAAAACTATTCGCTTAAACAACTTGACTCAAAAATCAAATGCAAGAATAGAGTATTAGCTTTCAAAAAAACTATAGCACATTACTAGAGGTGTTTTCGTTGATTTTTAATGTTTTTTTTTGGTATTTCAAGTCAATTTTTCAGAAACTGCCCCCCCCCCCCTGCCTCACGGAGGGGAGATACAACTTTCCCCCCATACAATTTTTTTCTTAGAATATACCCAGGAACCACACCCTAAGATACTTCCACTCAGGTGCGGGACACCCTGTATAACTATGTAGGTATAGTCCCCTTTTACACGAAGAAACAAGTTGCTGGAGATTTTTTTGACGTTTTCTTTTAATCTCCTTAAAAATCTCTTGTACCTTTCACACAAGGAAACAAATCTCCAGGCAATTTTTGAAATTTCCTTTGAAAGTCTCTTGGTTGAACACACCTAAACCTAGATGTGAAAGGAAATGTCAAAAAATCTCCTCAAATTCTCGACCGGGGAGATTCTGTTCGCCCCTCTTTCCTCCTGCCCTTCTCACCCAGGAACTAAAAGTTGCTGGCAACTTAGTTTCCTCGTGTGAGAGCACATACCTAAGGTATTTCTTTAAAGATTTTTTCTATCAATAAAAAGGAAAATGTTAAAATATGTTAAATTATTATTACATATTGTTGTCAGCATGTAACTGCACATTTCGGAATACCCTGTAAAAGAGCAGCTGCAAAAGGGAGACCCAAAGATACTCCTTTAAACAGAACTGGGTGTAGATGTAGACCGAGCAAAGTACGTATGTACGTACGTTAGTGTGTCTTGCTGAAAAATGAAGATTAGGGGTGAATCCACTGCGCAGTGCGCACACAATGATGATAATATAATGTCTCACATGTTGGCTTCAAATTAAAATACAACGCCAGAAACCAGACATGCCCTAGAAATACGAGTTCGCATAAATGTTAAGTTCCTGATGTATCACTACATGCAATACGTAAATAAGCCTGTTTTTGAAAACGTCATGTCAAAATCAAAACTTGATCGGCAATAGATCGTCAACATGTTATGACGCAGAAGTTAATGCTGGAGGTGACAAATTTCCATTATTCTTATTTATGTCGCATTCACACAAGTGACACATTGTCATTATTTCTGCCGGGGAGAGTACGATAACCAGGGCGACAAAGTTTAGTGACAGATTTGTATAGAACAATTATTTACAAGCATTTTCTACTACTATATACAACATACCTTGTATTTGTATACCATGTTTTTAAACCAAGTAATTTCCATGAATATGGATTTGACAAAAACTAATTTCAAACTCAAAATTTTAGAAAAAAAAATAAAAAAAAAGGTTTATTTTGTATTTATTCCAAATTTCAAAATACCTACCTATATTAAGCACACTATAATTTTATTATCGCTCATAGGTCATAATCCATATGGTTCACCCCGTGAAAATAAAACGATGTGTTATGTTTATTTGTTTTTCACGTAAAGCCTGTCTCTTTTGCTCTCTATTCCTAACACTGCTGACAAATCGCTGACATCATACACAATGGTAAATAGCCCTCTGCCGGTCAAAATGAAAACCTGTGCCTGGGTTATTGAAATTAACCTCGACAGAAACCTGGATCCCATCTTGTTTTTGTAATACATGTTAAAAGATAACCTCGACCCAGACCCAGAGATAATAAAAAGCAGCTAATAATTACCCAAGTTATAAAAATCCAAAGTTTGATTGAACATATTACATGGGTTTCCCATATAAAATTTATATCGTCTTGGAGGCCCGGCTAACAGTAAAATAATGAGCTTAAATTTGACAGGATTTTTTTTTATTTGTTTTGGAAGAACTTAAGGGGGCGCACCAACTTAAATTAAGCAATGACCCTTAAAAGGACCAACCTAACCTTCATAAATAATTGTAAATAATTGAGTCTTAAGATTTAAGTTTACAGAGATTGTAAATTGAAAAGTGTATTTTTGAAATAGGTAACTGAGGTATGTTGTCCAGATGTTTTCAACGAATATATGCTGCGTTCTTTCGATCTGACTTCTTCTGAACAAAGTTATCATGTCAAAAAATTTGAATTGTTTCCAAAACACGTGTGCTCGTAAAAATATCCAGCAAAATATATATAAAAAACAATCTTTAGTAAATTATTATTATCACATCAAATAAAGATTTTTTTTTTTAAGTTCAATGTTATTTCAAAGTGATACTGCAGAATTTTTTGGTAAACAACCAAAATCAACAAAAAAATAATAAAAACAAAAAATTAGTATGCACATTCGAATTTATGATAAAAGGTATCTTGAAAGTTGGAAATTAAATAAACAATAAATTGTGTGTTATTTTTGTTTTTTTTTCCGGTTCTTTTTTTGCCATTAATTGACGCCAATCATTTTATAAATATTTGTGGTTTTTTTTGCTAAAATCAAAAAAAAAACAGAACAACTTTAAAAAAAAATACATATTTGGCTTCTGATTTCAGTTTTCGAATAGGATGTTAAGAATATCAATTACCTTTGGTAAGGAAAAGTCTTACAATGTAACCTGAGCAGGATTAAGGATAATGGAAAAAAAATCTGGTAAAATACCTATATCTTCCTACCTACTTTCTGGTTCATACAGCAAATCCATCATTTTAGAAAGGATCAAGTAACACTATTTGAAAAAAGGAAGACGGGTATGTCAGGTGCCTACTTTCATCTCGAAAACTATTTTGTATAGAGAAAAAATCGATACCTGAAAGAATCAATTATACCCACGTTGTGAACCTATCGGATTTCATCACCGCATCGAGACGATATTTTACTTATGAGTTAATTAGCTTGTTGTTGGTAGGAGTTATTGGGTTTTTGCAGGTGGTCTGCATAGAAAATCAAATCAATGGACATATAGTTCATTAAACCTCAAGGATGTTGATACTTAACATTAATTTTGGAACAATGGAGGCAGGACTCTGGATGGAATATCCTTTGCGTTGCTACGAATTGTATCAAATATTTTGGTGGTATTTTTCTTCAAACCACAGAAAAGGTTTGTTAAATAATGTTAGATTCATGCGGCAGATGCTTAGTAAATAGATTTCAGGTAAAGAAGAATCTTTGATATTGATGCGGAGCGAAGTTAAACTAAATAGCATCATCTGGTGATTACTTCAAAGCAACAACAGTAAGTTATTCAACTGGAACAGATTGCCAAACACAATGTTTGTTAAAAAGGTGTTTGAAGACATGCATTTGAATCCAACATAAGAAGCCAGTTATGGGCAACGTTTCAAAAGGCATCATTGAACATTTTGTTTTTAATTGCGAGACGTTTAAAAGCAAAATCAGTGTTAATTTTGATACCAAAACATAGCTTATGACATAGCTAATTATTATTTCTAGCAAACAACAAAATAATTTTGACCCAACCTTCCACATAAAACGATTTTTAATATTTCAATGGTCATTGGTAAAGTAGTTCAATCATAAAAAAAAAATAAAAGTAATTTTATGTGGAAGGTTAGGATAAAATTATTTTTTTTTGTTGGTGGGATAAACAATAATTAGAAGCAAAACCAAATTAAGTATACAATAACTAAGTCATAAACTTTATTTTGGGATCAAAATAACAATTATAGGTTCAATTTTTAAATGTCTGAAAATAAAAAGGCAATAAACGAACTTGCATTTAGGTAATATTTAACAGTACCGAAAATTCAAGCTTTTTAAGAACTTCTAATTCCAAAAGTAGGTACTTCTTATTTCAAAAGCAGGTACTTCTTATTCCTTTTGGAATTAAAAATTAATTAAAAAGTATTTAAGTACACTCATAAGTACTAAATGTAATCAATACAAGTATAATTTTGTTTAATTATAAGTAAAAGGTGTTTTTTTTAGAGATATGGAACTTTGAAATGGAATAAAGCAAAGATGATTTTTTTAAATTGACATGAAATTTACTTTAGTCGAAAGATAACCTTCTGGCATAATAATTTAAATATGATTGCTGGCATATGACCGCCACGGTTGGCGCGGACGTAGTCTAATCTGGAGGTTCAATTTTCGATGACTTTTTCCAACATTTGTGACCGTATACCTATCGGCAATACCGCGGTGAGTATTCACATATCCCCAAAGAAAATAGTCAAGCGGTGTTAAATCTCACGATGTTGGAGGCCAATTCACGGGTCCGTAACGTGAAACAATGCGGTTACCAAACGTTTCCTTCAATAAACCAATTGTGGCACGAGCTGTGTGACATGCTTCGCCGTCTTGTTGAAACCCCAGCTCCTGAACATCATGGTTCTTCAATTGATGAACGAAAAAGTCAGTAATCATGGGTCTATAGCGTTCATCATTGACTTTAACGTTCTGGCCAGCATTGTTTTTAGAGAAGTACGGACCCATTATTCCACCAACCTATAAAGCGCACCAAACAGTCAGTTTTTGTTGATGTAACGTTGTCTCAATATACACTTGACGATTATAATCACTCCAAATGTGGCATTTTTGTTTATTGACGTATTCATTCAACCAAAAGTGAGCTTCATCGCTAAACAAAATTCGCTTATGAAAATTGGGATCAACGGCAATGATTTTCAAAATAAATTTGCACAATTTGGAAGCGTTGTTCAGGAGTAGGTCTATTCGTGTTGTAATGCCAAACTAAACCAAAAATAAATCACTTGACACTGACAAAATGGCTGCCAGTTAAAAAAGTGTTGCCAAACTTAAAGTTCTATGCCTCTAAAAAACACCCTTTACAATTTGTTTCTAAGTTTAGGCCTATTAGACAAACAAAAATTGGAGAGAGTACCAGTTTTTTTTTCAAAGGAAAAACAATTTTTTTCAGGCATTTTCATTGCTAAAGAACTGTTGAGTAAAGGCCACAAATATAATATTAGTTGTTTACATTCCACTAACATTTTCTTACCACCAATGTTGTGCTTTTCTAAAAACAGTGCATGCTTAGCCTAAGAATTTATATGCCTAAGGAACAACTCCAAACTATGACAGAAATTTGGTATTCAATGATTACTGATTGAAATTTGGTGGGTAAACTGGTCAAGTTTTCATACATTTTAAATTGTGAGTATCTTAGTAATTATAAAACTTGCCAAGTAAATCCACCAAATTTCAATCAGTATGTAATCATTAAGGAGGAAACCAAACGATGAAATTGCACAGCACGGCAGGTTGAAAGACCAAGAACAACATGGACATCAACAGTTCTAGTAGAAACAGACTCCCAGAGAAAGACGTCGCCACAGTTAAATATCTAGCTGCAGACCGTGAAGGATGGAAACGATCTGTTGGCACCCTATTCCTTAATCAGGGTTACAGGACTTCATGATGCTGAATCATAAGATACCAAAATTCTGTCATAATTTGAAGTTGTTTCGATATTACTCTACTTAAGATATTTGATATTATGAACTTCATGAACTTAGAACTTGGCATATATTTTAGATCCCATTACATTTTATGGCTTACTTCTTACGCATAGGTTTTTTGTAAATATAAAAACTTGGCTCCTTTTTAACATTTTTGTTTTTATTGTTATTTCACTCTTTTTTGCAACGATTATATTTTTGTAGGTGAAGCCCTGATGGCGCTCTAACAAATTTCATCAATCTTCAACAACCAAAATTGCTCTATATAAATACTAGCAATTTCGAGAAAGTGGATGGATGCCACGCCCCTGGATTGGAAAATCTCAACTTTTTATTTTTCTCTTTTTATGCTCTTCAAGCTTTATCGTTCAACCAATTTAAAGGGCTCTACAAAAATTCGAAGTGCACTATAATTGATAACAATATAAAAAATATGGGCACGCTCACTGAACAGAAGTTCCTAAATTATTTGATTTTTCTTTTAATATGCACCGCAAGCCCTTCCTCTCTACCAATTCTAACCATTCTATGTTCAAAAGTGCTCTATATAATTAATAAGAATTTTTGAGAAATGGATGCCACGTCCGCCTCCGAACAGAAAATTTCAAGTTTTTGATTTCTTTCCTTGTATGTATTTCTAGGCCTACCGCTATACCAAGTCTTCCCGCTCTACAGCAGTTGAAAGGGCTCCATGTAATTTATAAGAATTTTCGAGAGAACGGGTGGATGCCACGCCCCTGAATGAAAAATCTCAAGTGTTCTGTTTTTTTCATTGTAAGCACTTGAAGCCCTACCGCTCTACCAATTTTCATCGTTCTACAACAATCGGAAGTGCTTCATATAATTTATATGAATTTGTATGCACCACAAGACCTACCGTTGTGCGAAGTTACAAGGTTCTACGGTGTCGGGAAGTGCTCGATAATTTTGATGATCTGTCAGTGAGTCAGTCAGTTACGGTTTTACCGATTTTTGAAGTCCTATGGCTCAAGATTTGTTGATTTGTTGATATGCCGCCTGTGTTTGATCATCTCAGCAAATACTGCTAATTTGAAGTTTCTGACTTTATTGGTGTTAAAGTTAGAGGGGGGTCGAAATCGGCTGAGGTTGTTGCTGTAAAAAGAGTGAAGTGCCGCAAACTTGGCTGGACACTACCGTGCCCTTTGATACTTATGCCCAGGGAAAGGATTTTGTTGACTTCAAAAATTTAAAAAATTGAGGTTTTTTATCGTTGTTTCCTCAAAAATACGTTCATATTTAAAATCCACTTATTTAATAACTTATATATATAATATTTGTTACAGTAGAAAGATATACCTTTGTAAAATCATATCTCTGTACTTTGAAATTTGTAAATTGTGCGATAACATACTGAGTTTTTGAACGAAATAAAGAAATATCTTTGAAAAATTTAAAAAAGGCAAAATAAGATCATGAAAAAGGCAAACAAAAAAGGAATTTATTCATCATCATTACATATATCTACATAACTTAACGTTCAATTATAGAAGCATTAAACTACGAACAGCTTTTTAAAGTTCACATATAACAGCTTCTACGATTGTTTCTTAAAAACGCCTTGATGGAGCTCAAGGGCGTCTTCAACGTTTTCGGAAAGTTTGGAATTGACGTCGCTATTCATTATACAGGTTTATTTCGCACAACAGTTTTAAGTGCCGTATTTGCGTTAAAAACGTTTCTTCAAAACTTCGTTTGACAGACCTAAAAATTTCTACCCAAGAAAATTTCTTGGACAGAATCTGTCAGGAGGGGGAAATATTTTACTCTCTGGTGAGCATCTTCTTCGGCCCAAAACAACCCAATTTTAGAAGTGTGGAACAGGAGTTGGAAAAAAAAATTGGTGACAAATAGTAACATTGGCTGCTTTTGTTAATCTTTGCAACAAAGCAAATGTTTGTTAATAAAAAAAGGAGGAAGGTACACAGATACTTAAAACAACTTTTTTCTATTTTATATTTTTATCTTAAAAAACAATGACCCTGAGTAATAGATCTGAATCTGGCCTGAAGTCAACTTTAACAAAGACATCCGTAGAAATAAAACATACAATTGACCACTAAATGCTTAGAAGCACCTGAAACTTAGTTTAAAATGATCTCATCTAAGCATTTAGAAGTGAAATTTGTGTTTTATTGCTACGAATGATCTTGTTAAAGTCGACTTTAGCTTGATTCGGATCAATTACTCAAGGCCAATGAACTTAAAAGAAAAAAAGGTGAAAAAAGGCAATTAACGGGTAGTTAAAAAAGTCAAAATAAAATATAAACTTTTGGAATCAGGAGGACTTGAAACTTATTTGTATAAAGTCGATACTTTCATACGATAAACGCACAAAAAAGGCAAAGTTGGCATAATCCTATCCCTGTTTATGACTAACTTTATTTTTCAATTTAAGTTTTCTGAAACGGTTTTAGTTATGTCGGCTTTTCAATAGACGACTGTCTTTATGCAGCGTGAATCGACTTGTGAAATTGTAAATTTGGCAGACCCCAGTCGACTAAAGTTACAAGACGCAAATTAGGGTCGATGTTTGTGGTGCTGCGATTCAAATCACCTATCTACACACATATATACATGCTCATGTCATGCCTCAAAATGTATTCTAAAATCTATAAAATGCATGTAACAACAGTTTCTAAGTGCATTTCAAATATTTTTTCATAATGTCATTATTTGAAGTGTTAATTGACGGAATGGCAAAAATTGCACACCATCGCGACAAAAGTTTTGTACATAATAATTTTTTTTTTTGTAACCAAGCGAATATGGTTATGGAACTCGAATATCGGGGTTTCGATATTTCAAGATTTTACTGTAGGGATTCCTTACGTCTCCTTCAAAACTTGACACTTAACCGTGTAACATTTATATGCGTTGTTTGTTTTCTATGCTTACGTAGGTATACGAATCTGGTTTATTCACACGAATTCGATTAAGTAGGTTTACCCGTTTACCTGCCTACACTTTTGATTAACATAACGTATAGACGCCACTCTACCTATAGAAAAAAAAAACCTTAACAAAAATAAGCCCTGCTGTTTTAAGTTATGTCATATAGTAGCTATATACCTTATTCTTTGTCTCCAATATGAAACCATAATTAAAGAAACCAGTTCCACCAAATAGCTTATTAAATAAGTTGAATGAATAATGTATTACTATAGGTATAGCAGCAAGAGTTTTATATTTCTCTCGAAATGTGTCCGTTAATTTCCGTTACAAAAATATATGTACATATGTTAATTTAAAACAAAATTTCCCTCACTCTATATTTATCTGCTCATTATCTGTCAAACCAAAATGCGCACATTCATTTCTGATAGTAACATTTGATAGACAAAATAAAACTATATAAACGGGACATAAGATAAAAAGTTACCCTTATGATCCCTCATTTCGGAAACAACAAACGAAACAAAAAATACTTCATCCCAAAAGCTGAAGGAATATTACAACAATTACAATGCAACACTTAATACCCTCCCTTTTTTCTTCGAAATAAACTATAATACAAGACCGTTATTATTATAGCTTGAACAATTAATTGAAATGCTTTCCGCATCAATCAATCCAGGGCACCCCTATATATGTGCATAGGTCTTATCCCCTTTATGCTGCAACTGCTTTTGTGTCCCCTACATTTTTTTGGAAATTTCGTTGCTTTCCCTCAAGCAAATCGAAAAATGACATTTTCATTTCCAATCGAAAATCGATATTCATGGGAAGTTGAAAAGAAATTAAAGTTAAAGACTACGTTAAATATGGTTGCCCTGTTGGTTTTTTTTTTTTTTGTTAATGAGTATTTTATGGGAGATATCATTCTGATCAACCTGTTTCAAATGTTTATCAGTTTCATTATGGTATTATATTTCATGTAAGAAATTTAATCGAGATCGTGCAAGTCGTTTTCAGGAAATTTAGAAAAGATTTTCCTTTGCATTTGTGTAGGTAGTAAAGCGTGAGAGCGCATCAAAGAATTTGCAACGCACTAAGCTTACAAAAAAAATGTTTTCGTTGAAGATCTTATCCGTATGATCAAACTGAAGGCACTGGTAAAAATAGACAAAAAGTATCGTTGTGACGCAAAACCTACGAGTTTAAATGAGATTTTTATATTCATTCATCCAGAACGTCCCATCATCTTATATTTACACCTACACCTTTTAATACAAATTGAATATCTATAAAGAGTTAACAATAGTTTACTGAGAGCGCTAAAAGTTTTTATTGTTTTTTTTTTTAGTAGGAGATCAGTAAAATCGATTCAGAAAAGCAGATGTCTGGCACTCAACCAACTTGAATGACAAAAAAAAAAACCTTCATATTTTCAGATGAGGGTTTTAGGTATACAATAGGAATCGTTTATTGTCACTTTTTGTTTCTGGGTAATCCTTTGGCACAAATTACGACCCTGAATCATCAATGAAATACAAATTCGTATATCTGTAATGTGACATCGAAAGTAACATGGGGATTTAAGGGTAAATACCATCTTAAGTCTTCATATCCGTTCCCTAATTTAAGTGACTGTGGGCACTGCACATAAACAGGCACACGCAACATTGTTTTCTTTTGTAAAAGGTAAGTATTAACAGTGTGACCAGTTGCCATGGAGAAATATATCAGTATAATCATTTAAGAGATGGGCCATCTGTTGGTTACTTTTTGAATCAATGACGCCCTAAAAAATTGAGAAAAACTCAGAATTATACCGCAGGGTACGGTTTTATGGTTGACAAATTATGAGAAATTTTCTAAAATTACTTCCAAAGTACATGCAGTGATGCGAATTATTTATATAAATTTGGGTCGAAATAATATACATACAAACTTTTCGAACGTTTGTGAAGAAAGTTCGCGAGATTGATTTGCTGATTGAATTGATAACCGAACATATCCCATGGTATCACTGGTAGTGGAAAATACATCGCGTTATTGAAAGTTCGTTTCTTAGCTCGAGAACCTCAACGAAGCAACGATCTCAGCAACTGAATAAGTCCACTGGCCTGAGGAGAATTTAGTACACATGAACATTCCAGACTATTCGCATTTCAGAGTATACGTAAAAGAGTGAAATTGCCGTTTTTCTGGAGCTTGGTTAAACCTCACGCAGTCATACAGAAGCCAATACATTCTGACCGTGTGACTATTTTGTGTGGTTTTATAAGACGATTTTCCTTCCACCACGACCCACGTGTGGGCATGACAACAGATTGCGTATGGCTAGAAACTTATGATTTGGACTTGTAGGCCAGGAAAATTAAACTTTCGCTTCGAAAAAATTCCGACGAAGCTGAATTTTGGAGGTGGCCGATGTTTTGATGCTTTGAGCACTTCCTAAAATGTACCATAACTTTAGGCTGGGGAAAAAATTTTTAGGTGGGGGAGGAGGTAAAATTAAGTTTTCTGCTTATTTCTCCAAAGTTATCATTTTTTTTTTTTGAAAAAAATATGGAAGAACAAATGGTAGTTTATGTGTTTCTACACATAAACGATATTAAGTTCGATTAATAATCCAGTCATTTAAGCTTTTTGTTACGGAAAAAATGGAGGAGAGCAGAATTTTGGTATATAGCCTCCTCATGGCATTCTAAAGAAACTGATAAAATTTCCATTGATATGAACAACGCTAAGAAAGGTCCCCCTAAACGCTTTTCAGGAATATCTCCCGAACGGTAACTCTTACAGAAAAAATATTGAGGACTAGGATGTAGCTTAGAAAACTTCCTTAAAAAAAATTTCTGAAAAGAGCCTACTAGAAACAATCAATCATATAGTTTGGCAATAATTGGTCAAATATGTAATACAAAAAATGTTGTGGTCTTTCATAAGATTAACCGTTTTTGAGATATGTAATTCGATCGGCAGGGTTACGGATTTTATGTTTTGGTACAAAATGTACTCTTTTACATTACCTTTGAGGTTGAGTAAAAAATTAGAAAACAGTACTTAAAATAACTACAGGAACTTAACTAAAGGTTTTGGGAAAATTTCCCATCGATTCGGGCTTTACTGCATTAATCATATGGGGTAGAAGGTCACGAAACATGGTATTTCGTTTAAACAGGGTGGTTCACATAAAATATGACAAAAAGCTAGAGCGTGTAGGGTGGGTTAAGAAAAGAAAAGAATCGCATGGGAGGGGGGTTCAGTTCCCTTCTCGTTACTTAAAACCCCCTTGACTTAAAACAGAAACAAAATTATTAAAAAGCAATGGTAACACTTACAATGCCATGCTATGCCTTTTTGTTAAGTCAAAAATCCATTTTTTTTATTTTTATTTTAAATAAAGTTATTTGAGTGCATACTTTTTGAAGAATATATTTCAATCTCAAAATTTTGAAAAATACAACCTAGTCCTTGAATTTTTTTCTGTAAGAGTTACCGTTCGAGAGATATTCCCTAAAACCCTATGAGTCTGACTTTCTCCCCAGCTCATTCATCGGATTCTGTAAACGGGCTATTTTTTTTAACTAAATCAAAAAATACCACCCCTGCACGACGGCAACTTCGAGTGCAGGTCATATCGGAACTTATTAAAATTGTTTTATGATGAAAATAAAGAAAGCTATTAAGTTATGCTGATGCCAGAATAACACAACAACTTTCTTCCAAACGCGACACACACGAACATCAATGAGAGAAAAAAGGTTGGGTATGCTTAATTCAAGCAGTTGGAAAAAAGAAGAGTTCAAAAAAATAAAAAAGTAAAAATAGGAAATAATGAAAAACAAGATCAAGTTAAAGCAGATCTATAGTAAAAAAGTAAAAAAAAATAAAAAATAGTAAATTAATAAAATCAATTGTTCATACCAACCAATAGATTTAGAGAAAAATGTGCAAGAACTTAATGGTGAAGCAAAATTGATTCAAAACATTTATTAAAATTGCATGAAGCGATGGACAATATATATTTTTTACGATATGTGTTTGGATGAATCTCTTCATTATAAAACCAAATTTTTGGAGCGCCCGCGGTAGGGGAAAGGGGATGATTTTGTTTTCATTTGATAACTTCATTGACTTGAATTTTACAACAGAATGTTGAAAAAGCTACTTTTAGTCAATAAAATTATCTAAAAAATGAGCTGTAAACGATTTTTCTAAGTTTATTAATCCCTAAGTTACCGCGGGTTAAAGGTGGCTTTTTAATTTTGTACTTTAAAAGGAATAAAGCTCAGTTTTTTACCTTAATATCTCAAAAAACCTTTATTTTTTCCCAAAAATTAATGAATAAGTTTTATAGCTCATGAAGTTCTTTATAAAAATAAAGTTGTAACGCTATTTTCGAAAGAGGAACAAAATGTTGTGATAGACGTGCATAAACAATATACCTAATAAGAGTTTTTTTTCAATAACGAAGTCACGGTTCTTGAGATATTTACAAACAAAAATTAACTTCATCTCTTTAATAGTACATAACCAAGAAGCCCAATTTTGATCCACTTTTAGCTCAAGATTAAAAAACTAACATATGTATATCATTAATAGCTCATTCTTTTGATAACATTACTGTGTTATAATGTATATGCATGTAAGCCAGAGTGAAAAACTAGCTCTTCATTTAACAAACCTAGAAGTTTTTTTCTGGGTTTTAAGGAGTGTCCCACTTTTAAGGAATCTCCCTTACACACTTTGGGTAGCTAAATTAATCAAAAAAAATATGCGTTTTAAAAGCGTTGAAAAACATTAATTTACATCCAAGAAAATTATTAAAAAAAAAAATGTTTGCATTTTGTTTCTTATTTTTTTTAAAAGAAAATATTTTATTTTACCACGCTGGTCACACTGTTTATGATCTAGTGATCGGATTCCATGAAAGGCATTCAAAATGATCGGTTTTCATTTTAAATAAAAAAAAACTCACGATAGGGGAATACTGTTTTACTTTTTTTGTTGCTTTAGATTTAGAACCAGTTTGTGTTCAGTTACAGATGGATGATGGAAGAGCAGCTGATCGAGGTTTTGTTTTTGTTTAGGCCTTGAGGGTTCTATTTTTCTTTTCATAGTGGATCAACTAGTATGGCGAAGTAGGAATAAATTCAAAATTCAATTGAAACAAATAAAAATTATTAGATATTATCGTCGGTTCAAAGGTAAAACTCACTAACTAAAATATAACACTTTTGGAGGAAATTTAATTGAAACATACTTTTTTAAGCTGAAGAGTCACGTTCCGAAAATTTTTAAACAAAGTTCCCGGGCATACCTTTAAATGTCTTTATAATAACCGTGCAAAACTAGGCTTTTTGGATTAAAAAATGAATTTCATTCTCATTTTCTTGAGCATTTTTTGTCTGCACTTAGTGAGTTTTACCTTTGCACCGACGACGCACGTTATGTCTGTTCGTGCTCTTTTCAAAACTAGGAATTTCGGAGACTTTTAGAACAATTTTATTATATTACGATTGTTAATTATCAATTTGATAGTTGATAAACCTTAAAATTTGTGTGTAAGAACTCAATTTATTAAAAAACTGGTCAACCATTCTTTTATAATTGTTAATTTTTTGTGATTCGTAACTGTCTGCATCATTCACAATGATCAAAACTTTCAAGTTGATAGTAGACAAACGTAATAGGGTTGATTAATTTTGCTTATAGTATCATATTAGTTATAAGCCAGATTGTATGTATATATAATGTTCAATAAAAGAAATTGAATTGAAATTGATTAATTTTGCCAGAACTTTGGGCTGAATTCATAGAAGTTCGTAGTTTTGTACGCGAACAGATATATTGTGGGTTAGAATCTACACTTATTCGTTTTCATTTTCGGAAATTGAAAAATTTTTAAAATAAAGTTACAAACAAAATAGAAAGTTGACTATTCGTAGCTATTTTTTTTTTAACAGACGAAACATATTTCAGATTTTTTGAAAATGATTAGATATATTATATATCCACTAGAAGCTTATACGTATTTGCTAAGAAGTTTCTGTGTTGTTTCAAAATGTCTATTTTTTGAGTCTATAAAGTGATTTGATAATTAGGTATACATAGGTTTTGGTCTTTTCATTTTCAATTTGAAAATAAAATTTATATTTTTGGTCTTTAATTTTGTCTACTGTATTTCAAGTAGCATAGTGGAATAAATGGATTTAGATTGTTAATAGGGAAGTCTGTTCGAAAGGAAGGGAAGTCGATACTTGAAAACCAAGTTAACCGATTGGAATACCCTGAGTTAAGATGACATTCACTATCGAATAGGTAAATGTATAAAGTAAAGTGTTATTCTGAAGAGTTGGTTTTCTGCTTTTCTTGTCTTTATCTTCATGGTGTTAGCTCAAGAGCCTTATATTTTTATCGGAAATAGAAAATCTTTCAAAAAACTAGAAACGACACATCTAATTGACTTAGAGATTGTTTATTTTATTTTTTTTAACTTGAGGCGGTATATGTACATAGCTGTTGTTGGAAGATCAAATTAAATATACTTAAACCAGTTTAATATACATTTTTTTATTTAAATTTTGTATGTAGGTAGATGCCAAGAAGATGGTTGAAAAAAGTATTTTTTTTTTGTACAGAAAAAACAACACATACAAGTGTCTAATATTTAAGCCTAGAGGTGTGGGATGAAATCAGAAATTGCAGTTTATTTCTCCAGAACCTCACCTCCCCTTTTGATGGTTTGATTTTGTCTAGATACCCTCCTATTCCTAAAGGGGAGGACATCCTAGTGTTTTCAAATAATAATTTAGATTGAAAGAAAGAAAGTTAGGAAGTTAAAACAAAAGGTTTCAAAAAGAATTCAAATAATTCAAAGAATTTAATCAAAAATAGAACAATTTAATCTATTTTGTATAATTTTTTGTCAAAATGGTAAGCGGAATTAATTTACCATTCACATTTCATTATAGCTGTTCCTGGTTCTCAAGGCGCTAATTTTAAATCACAGTCACATATTTTATTGGAAAACATTATCTCCCAGGGATAATTATTGTTAAGCGGATTTTCTAAACGATAAAATGCGTCATTACATTCAACAATTATGCGCGACAGATTTATTTTCTATTTGTATTATTTTATAATTAGCTTAAGTTCAGGCACAGCATCAGATAGAGATCTGTTTCAATATTTTTTTTTTATTGGAAATACATTAGATAAATTATAGTCGATATCACAAAACACGACATAAAATGTAAAAATATGCTAAGTCAATTGGAAAAAACTTAACTGCAAAATATTATTTATGAGTAGGTATAAACATGACCTTGGTTCTGCGTACTCACGATTCTAGATGTCTTCAAAGGCATACCAACCTATTCCTATATTTTGAGGCTTTAATTATTTACATCAAACACGCTAAGTCGTTGCAATGTGCAACAAGTATCAGGGCGAACAAAAATATATCTAAGAATAAAATGACGTTGATATGTTGTCATGCATTTATTCATAGGGGACATTTTGTCAGTCTGTAATATATCAAAGCCATTACAATGACAGTTCTTTCATACATCGTCCACTCTGTGAGCTAGATAAGACATTCATTTTACTTGTTCTTTCTGTTATTTTTTTTTTGTTCGTACAGGCAATAATCTTGAAGTGCACCGTATAAAATCGTTTATGATTCAAGAGAAAAATTTCAATATAATTTCGTCATTCACAATAATTAATTATGTACTTGTACTTTATTTTAAATGCATGCGTGATAGGTATATTGAAAAATAATCATTCATGATAAAAAACACAAATACTTGACAGTTGTTATCAACATTTTACTGCAGGTAATAATTTAATATGTAAAGAGTTAACTTCCGTTCGAGTAATTATCAGCAACAGCAAGAAAAAGAAATAATCGATAGCAAAATTATGTATTGACTAGAGATTTTAATGAAATGCATAAAGCCATTGTGAATGAAAAGCAGACAGTCACGTTATTCATTTCGAAGTCATTATAAAGAAATCATTCGTTGACAATTCATTCGAGTCATCGGGTTGTGACTTTTGCATCGAAACGATGACTTAGCATAAACTATTTGAAATTGGTTTTACAAATTTCATCATAAATCCAAAATATTGTAATAAAATTATTAATCACTCAAGAGCTTAACGGGAAATAAATGTTAATCTAAGATATCTTCGTATTCTCATAACTTTTATTAACCTATACAGGAATTTAAGACTTAAAATATTTGTGATTTCACATAAATACAATCTAGAGAATTAATAAAATCGATGATGAAATTCAAACTACCTCTTTTATATGTAGGTAGGTGTTTAACTTAGATACGTTCCTATTAGCTGGAGAAAGGCTAAAGTTGTTTTTATTCCAAAAGCTCGAAAACGGACACACTCGACTGCAAAAGATTACAGACCGATAACTCTCTTTGATCTGCATGTTAGAGACCTTCTCAATCCAAACATTTTGGGCAACTACTAACACGCTTACCTTGAAAGCAAAGTAAATCAGTGGAGAAGAGTCTCGATTACAAAGAACGAGCTCCGTAAAAACGGAGTCCATTAAATCTGCTATAGAAGAGGTTGGAGTTGAGTCTGCCATTGTATGGACTGGATTTATACCATGCTCAATGGAAGAATCTTAAACTTGCGACTTGGAGATACGATTGTTGAGAAAACAAGGTACATCACAGGGTGGGGTAATTTCACCTCTTCTTTGGGTCCTCGTTGTTAACTAAATTCTTCCAAGATTTAGGAATCAGGGCATTAAAATTGTGGCCTATGGAGATGACATAGTAAGTGTCTTATCACAATCAAAAATGTTATGGAATCCGCGCTTAATAAACTATCTTCTTGGGCAGCACAAAACGGTCTCGGGTTAACCCTACAAAAACTGAACTAGTTCTGTTTACGAAGAAAAGAAATTTAGAGGACTTTACCTCTCCCAAGCTTAATGACATTTCTCTGAAACTTTCCAAAGAACCTAAATACCATTGAGTAATCCTAGATTCCAAGCTAACATGGAATTGGAACACAGAAGAAAGAATGAAAAGAGCACTTTGTGCTTTCTACACATGCAAAAGAACCTTCGGTACACGGTGGGGTATGCAACCACAGGTCATCCAGTGGATGTACACGGCGATTGTTCGTCCCTTACTTTCCTATGGTTCTGTCGTGTGATGGAAGGCTGTTGAAAAAGTAAGCTATCTTAAAAACTACTGAGACTAGCCTGTATATGAATAACGGGGGTACAAAGGTCTATTCTTAATCTTCCATTCCTGGACGAACACATAAGATACGCAGCAGCCAAAAGCGCAGTTGGGCTCAAATAACTTGGCTCTTGGAAGCACAGCACCTATGGTCATGGGTCTATCCTGCAAAGGTATGACACAGTGACCGGACTTGATACAACCGAAAATTGATTTAAAAAAATACTTCTCTATTTTAATACCCGACAGGAATGGACGGGAACCCAACTTACTAACCAGTGAACAGGGTATACCCTTCTACACCGAAGGGTCAAAAATGGAGAGGCTGGGGTGTTCTGTAAGGCTCTTAATATTAGAGAATCATATAAACTTCCAGATGAGTGTA
Source organism: Dasysyrphus tricinctus (assembly GCA_963921185.1). NCBI lineage: Eukaryota > Metazoa > Arthropoda > Insecta > Diptera > Syrphidae > Dasysyrphus > Dasysyrphus tricinctus. Next base: position 8,211,524 of record OY992533.1, read on the forward strand.
GTGTCTTTCTGGCTGAGATTTATGCTATTGAAAAAGCGGTAGAAATGGTACACATCATCACATTTTTCGTGGACAGCCAAGCAGCTATCAAAGCCATAGCCAGTGAGGCTATAAGATCCAAAGCAGTAGTAAAATACCAAAATACCGAGACATACTCAACAATATTTGTAACTCCAACCAAGTCAAACTATGCTGGGTTCCTGGACATAGCAATATAGAAGGGATGATATAGCAGATGAACTAGCAAGGAAATATGGGACCAGACATCCAGATCGGCGTGATTAAAAGGAAAATAGACCTAATAACGAAAGAACTAATCAATAACTCCTGGATGTCCAGGAACGACTGCGTTATCTCTAGAAGTTTATGGCCTAGAATTAATGAGAAGAAAACTCAGTATATTTTATCGTATAGAGTACAAATTGGCACAATGGCCACCAGAATGGGGGTGTTCGCACTCGATTTCTGTACGAGTCGCAAGATGTCAAAGAAATTGAAACCATTAAACACCTGCTCTGTGACTGTCCAAATCACCTCCGTTATCTTGGAAACAGGTTTGTTGGAGACCTGGACAATCTAGCGCAGGTCTCAATGGAAAACATGAGGAAATTCATAGAAAATACAGGCTGGTTCGCAAACGAACCATCAGTGTGAACCAGAAGTTAAGGAGCATTTCTAATTTATTTTGTAATGAGATCACAATGGACCATTAGGCAAAATATGGTGTTTGACAAATTCACATACCTATATCAGTTATTTTCTATTAATGAAGTAAACAATAAAAGTTATTTCTTCTGTGCAGGGCCGGACAAGCTATAAATGCAAGTGGTGCAGATGCGCAGGGCGCTGAACCCAATGGGCGCCTTAAGCAAGCATTGAAAAAGCCACTACTTCGTAACCACTATCTACCTACTTTTTTAATGTTAATTTCTTTTTAATAGCTCACATCAATATTGATATCCACTATAAAACTACCAACTTATTCTGAATTTAAGGACAATATAATGTAGGTATACATATCATAATAGTATATCTACTAATCCAAAAAAATGTCGATGCCTATACGGATAAGTTCCTATTCACTTCCACAGTAAAAGTACTACAACACAAAATCTTTGTAAAGTGCACGATTTGTTCGCCTCTCTGATACCTCGTTAACAAAATGCATTGTAGAGTCTATTAATAACCGCAATTGAGGGGTGCTAATGATGAAGCTTGCGCAGGGCGCTAATTTACCTCGGGCCAGCCCTGCTTCTGTGGAAACTAAAATACTTATAATTCAAGTTAAAAGAGCCCAAATATCGTACCTGGGCGAAACGCAATTATGGACTTGAGCTCACTTGAACTTTTAACTTGAATTATAAATATTCAGTCACTCCACTTAACCAGAAGAATTTCTTTTCAAATTTTCTTCATATTCTATTATTATGAAACTAAAATACCACAGTTATACAAATTTAGGGGCAATACAAGGTTAAACTTTAAAAATTAACAATGGTATTTATAAGCCCATTCCAAGCAATGTCTAACTTTAGACACCTGTCCAACTCCAAAATGTTATTTATAAATATTTAGCACCGATTGGCTAACTTAGCGACTGAAATTGGTTGTCCAAATCTTATTTCAAAGAAGACACGTTTAATGAAGAAGATAGGCAAATATTTCTGGTTTTCTAATTTTCTAGTTTTGAAATGAATGAAAAGCTAGTTGAACGTGTCCCAAAGCGTACTAAAATTCATTTATTCATTCAAAAATGAATAAATACAGGCATGTCACTGAATAAATGAGGTCACATTTGGGCAATCGTTGGAATGCATTTATAAATAACAAGTTGCCTTAGCTATTTGGGCATTGACTAGCTGGACAGCTGCCCAAGCGTGTTCTAAGAAAATCTAATAAATACAACTGTAAATGTATTTGAGTGATAACTTCAATAAAGCCAATATGTTTGGTGCACTTCTTTTTTTTTACTAAGCCGTTTTACATTTCAGAGATCTGAGAAGGCTCTGTATTCTCAAAAGCTTTTGCTATCAAAACTGAGACTGAAATTTTTTGGATTCGTTTGTTAAATAACACAACTCAACAAAATAAAAAATTATTTTTGTTTCTGGATTTATTTCATGATTTTTTTATTCGTCATGCTCCAAAATGATGGAAAAATACCTACACCCCCCCTAAAGTTTGCTTTTGTAGAGTTGGTAGTCAAAATACAGTTACCATAGTTTTCATAGAAATAATAAATGTTTGCTTTAATTTTTTTTTTTAAAGAGGAGAGGGGAGGGGAATTCCTACGCCAGTTTGGCATCTCTAGAGTATATTTGTGTCACAAACTACACACATTTTTATTTTGAAATTTAAGGACGTTAAAATGATATTAATAATATGCTAAGGCGATGCTAATGCATTTTGCTATAGATGTGGTTATTTTATCAAAATTCACGTTATTATCATTTTTGAAAATATGTTAAGAAACTTAGGAGACATGCAGGATGTCTCTAAGATTGAATATTCTGCACGGTCATTTAGTAAAAAATTAAAAACTTCATTGGGAGCATACTCAGAAGAAAAAGTAAAACGTTTTAACTTGGACTTTATGGACTTCAAGAGTAATCGTCTACAAATGTCAATAAAATTAAACAATGATGGGAAATTATTCTATAGGTTTAATTTTAGAATAGCACATTCCAGAATTAGTGTGTTTGTTGATAAAATTACCGTTTTAATGTTGGTACCAAACATTAAACAAAAAAATTGAAGAAAAAAGGAGTTTTTGTTATTTTCAATTTGATCAAAAATTTAAATACATATCGATACCTTCCCGTAAGAATGTATTAAGCGACATTTTAAAAATTTTAAATTAAATTTTTAAAATACCTCTTATTCAGTTATTTATTTGGGTATTTTGTTGCAGTAAACAGATTTTTCGAAGCATTTTGAGTTGAAAGTCCCGTTCCAAATCTTTTTATTTTTTTAAATACATAAATAAATAACTGGACCAGAGGTTTATTTCGATGCCTTTAAATTTTTTGAAATGTCGCTTAATACATTCTTACGGGAAGGTATCGATATAACCATCTGGTTTTTAAGCATTCACTTAAGATTGGTGAAAGCATTGAATATTGAAAACAAAAACTTACTTTTTCACGTAAAACTAAGAAAATTTTAATTAAAAAAAAAAATATTTTTTTTTGCAAAATTCTGAGTTTGAAAATTGATTAAGAAAAAACTATTCATGGAAATGACTTAATTTAAAAATTTAATCAAAGAATGGAGTCTTAACTTTAAAAAAAAATTTACCATAATCTTTTTGGCGTTGCCGTTGTTTTTTAACATTTTTTTTTTTAGTTCAAGTAACTTTTTAAAGAAAATTACCCCTCCTGCCTAAACAGGGGAACATAGGCACCCCTTATCATATGTTTTTTTTTGTTTTGAACCAGCTTACACACTCTAGCGTTTTGGTGGATCTTAGTCTTATATCTCGAAATATCAATTTAAATTGATTCTAAGATAGCACATTTTCATGAATTTTCAAATAATGTGCTCCTGGCTACAAAAGCAAACTTTTTCAAACATGACTATTTTTTATTTAATAAGTAATATGTAAGGAATAAGAAAATCATACGCAGAACCCAGAAACAAAATTTGTGTTGACCAGTGTAATTGTTCCTCAGTAAATTAAATACCAAGAAAAGAAATAGAAAGTTGTTTTAATTACTATTACTTTGTGAATGATCCTGTTTATAATCTCCTGCTCTGTCAAAGTGACGTAATGGAGGAAAATTACTGAGCGCTCTGATTACATAAACTGGCTTCACTAGCGAAATTTGTCATATCTTAATAATAGACTTAAGAGGAACTTATGGCCTTTTCGATTGGCAATCCGGAACAGCGATTCGATACGTGTGAACGCTTCTCATTTCGATTCTGAAATCAAATTCAGAACAATTTTTTGTTCTTTTCAGAACAAAAACTGTCATTCTGTTCCCAATCGAAAAGGCCATTAGAATCAAACTATAGTGCTCATCTAAGAACACTGCCTTAAAATCAAATTCAAAATGTTTAAAGAATATATTTGCACAAAGAATATTTGAATTATGCTGTTTAATGGAACTGTCAAACAAGAGAGAGAGAGAACATTACATTGACAGCTAAATTGTCTTTTTGTGATTATCAATGACGGTGTTCATACCAGCTTCACATGAGGTGACTTATTTTGACCTCTCTTTTTTATCTCATTCCTATTTACTGGAAGGAAAGAGATGGCGAGGTGAGGCAGAAATATTCAAAAAATTTAAAAACTTCAGCCTCACTTGGCCATCTCTTTCTTAGAGATGAGAGTGAGAAACAAATAAGAGACGTCAAAATGAGTCGCCTCACGAGAAGCTGGTATGAACACCGTCAAAAAAAAATAAATTTTTAAATAAGGCCGTTAAAGACGTAAAAACCCAATAAAAAGGCGAATACAAACTACAAAAGTATTAAGCAAGAAAACTGGGCCATATTATAGTAAATTATACTCTAAAAATTTTGTTGAGACGGTCGAACGGATGCTTGCAAGGTTTTTAATAGACCTCAGCTTACACGTGGCTCATTCGCAATAGAACCTGTTGATTTTCCATTGAAATTCTATACAAACCTTGTGGATTACTGACTCAACGTGAATGGTCCACTTTTATAATGTCTTTCAATCCTAAGCTATTTTTTACTGGGCATTTACGCTAGGACGGCCGTAAGGACTGTCGCAAGATTCGTTAAGATTTTTAATGGAAAAATTTTAGGTAATATCGTGAATGGTCCTTTTGTGATCCGTTGAAAATCTCTACGAAGTTTTGCGACCATCTTTGCAACCGTCTCACCGTGAATGATCCCATTTAGAGGACATGCGCGATAAAACCTGTCAATTTTCCATTAAAAATCTATACAAACCTTCCAACCGTCTTTATTACGCATATCTCTCACCGTTAAAGGCAGAGGGGCTATTTTGTAAAAAAAAAAAACACTTATTATATATAATGCATGTAGAAAAATTGTTTAAAAATAACGGAAAAACTTACAATAACGTAATCTGGCATGTTTGAAAGCCACAAATCTCTTCTTTTATTACATTTTTCATTCGAGTTATATTTTTCAATGGTAAAAAAAAAATAAAAATAAAATTTGTATGCATTATTTATTGGTGCTTTTTTACAAAACTACCCCTCCCGCAAATCTAGAAGTAAGAGACAACAAAATCACAAAAAAAACAGCTTCTTTTTTGACGCTAGATAGCATTGGTACTATTAAGACTGTGGCAAGATTAGATGAGATTTTCAAATGGAAATTGTGAGGTTCTATTGTGAATGAGCCTCGTCGTACGATCTGAGGTCCGTTGAAAATCTCTATGAACCTTGTGACCGAGACAATCTGACCGTGAATGGCCCTTTTTAAAAATGTATATGAGTGCTGCCACATACGAAACAATTTTCTACAGGTTTGTCAAATTTGCAGAAAAATTCTAAGGTACATCACATCAAATAATAAAAAAAAAAAACGAGAGACCTAGAAACTATAATCAAATTGGGTTTGAGGTTTGACATTTCAAAAGCCGATAGTAACACTTTTATACGCATTTAACAAAAACAAGACAACAAAATAAATGGTTTCATTCCATATAATTTCAGGTAAAAGCTTATTTCTGGAGCCTAGGGCTCCATTTGTATTCAAACTTAATTTTATTAATCTAAGTTGGGTATCAACAAGTATGAAGCAAAATACTTCCCCGCTTGAAAAGTCACTCTTCATTTGTCAATAAAAAAACTCGTGCACTTTGCTACATTGTGCACACATCGTTATTCGGAATTATTTGTTAAATAAATTAAAATTGCGTGATCTCTAATTTGTCGCAATTTTTCAAAGTTGAATAACATTTTTGTTCAAATATATGATATTTTATAAGATACAAAAGATCCATTAGCAGGAATAATGAAATTTTTTATAAGAAGCTTGCCCTTCAATCCCGCAATGGAAAAATGACTAAAAAAAAAAACAGTTCGTCAAACAGCCCATATATTGTACACTTTTTTTTGTAATAGGTAGTTATCTATTTATAAAGCTTGGCATACACTACAAACAAAAATATCTTTGCATCACAATATTAATGTCAATATAAATTAAATTTAATCAAACCAGACCAATGGAGCTCTTTGTTTTCGACTCAAAAGAGCCTTCTGTGAGATGAATAAGTTGCTGCGCTTTGGTCTAGAAATCTTATTCAACTCTCCACCAAAGGCATACGTGACGAAGCACATATGAAAAGTATCTAGAAACAACAACAACACAAAACAAGTATCTTTATCAAAAGTTGTATCTATGAATCAAAAACCCAAACAAAGAAATTACCACACAGGCAGGGCAACACAGAAACTACTAGAAGACAAAACAATCGCGTAGACAGAAAATAAAAACAAAAAAAAAAGAGCCAGTAGTACCACTGAAGATCAACTCATCTGTGAGTCATAATGAAATTATGGATTCATGGCCCTATATTAAGTACACTGAAAAAAGAACAAATTCTTGATACCTACCAAGAACTTTAATTATGTTTACTTGTAATGTAGTTTGTACATTAGGGTGCTCGCTATATGGGTTTTTTGAATATTTTTATTTGGGTGGCCCTTAATCGGCTCTAAAGCTTCTGGCTTTCCAAAAAGCTTCAAAACATTACCGCAAGTGTTGCCGTTGTTTTTTTAATTAATTTTTTTCTATTTTATGCAATAATTTTAATAAATTGCCCCTCCCATCCAAGCGGGGGAGATACTACCCCACTCCTATTGGAGTTTTTTCTTGTCTAACCCCACCTATGTACATTAGGGTGGTCGTAACTGTGGGTTTTTTTGAGTTTTAATATTTGGATGGGCTTAAATCAGCTCTAAATGAAGAAAATTCCCTAATTTTTTTAGATTTTTATTTTCATCCCCGATAGACGCTGTAGGGGTTAATTAAATCTTCCCTTTTTTTGTAAATTCACGTAAAATCTGCCGAAAAATTCAGAGCATGTAGGTGAGAAGTAGAAAAGAAAATAATCTAAGCGGAATGGGGTAATATCTCCCACCGCTTAGACGGGAGAGGCAATTTAATAAAATAATTGCATAAAATAGAAAAAAATTAATTTAAAAACAACGGCAACACTTGTAGTAATGTTTTGTAGCTTTTTGGAAAGCCCATTGAGAGTTGCAAGTCACTAGGCCCTGGTTTTCCACGAGCTGTTGTGCCACCCAATTTTTTTTTTTCAAGAATAGTTTTGTATGTACCTATAGGTAACTGGGCATTAAGTCCTCTTTCCGAACGTCAAATAATAATCTGGCAGAAATCTCAGAACTTGTTAAAACCTTGATGTTTGTGACACTAACTGCATTCTGTATTTTTTTCGTCAGAAGAATCACTAGTACGTCAAAATTGAACAGTCGATCAAATCAATTTGGTTTTGGTCAAGAATCAGAACTAATGGTGGAAAACGCAAAATGCATTAGTCGTACATTTCGAAGTTCAACCATTGCCACCATCACAAATTGGACAACTTGGTCATACCATCTGCTTACAACATAACACATCCACTGTACCTATACTTATACCTGCCTCCTATTTCATCAAAATGATTTTAGCCGATTTCAATGAACTTTTTTCTCGCAGTGTTTTTATTTAATTGTTTTTTTTTTTTCAGTTGAGGATAAATACAAAGCGATCTAGAAATACTACGACCTCTAGGTGATATTCGAGATTAAATAGGTAGGACACCTAGGTAAGTTTGATTCAATGGTCTTTGTCTTCGAAAGTAGAAAACCCAAAATGAATTCAGGTTTCTGTAAAAATAAATTAAATACAAAATAAAACAGAGAAAAGGCGGAGTACCTATACATACTGCGCACAAAATATATAAAATAATGATCATGAAATTTGAGAACCTACATAAATGAAAACTTCTCTCTCAATGAACAAGAAAATGAAAAAAAAAGTCCTTCAAAATGCGCCGCACCATCGATCGGGCATATGCGCAAGCAAAACATATTTCAATGATTGATGGCGCATACAGGGTTTAAGTGGTTTTCAAAGAAAACAGCTGTTTGGACCTTTTTCAATTTTTGGGTAAAATTATTCAAGGGCAAAAATTGTTGAAGGACCATTACCGACCGGAAATAAACAGGAGAACGGAAATGATCACAATCTATATGGAATTGAAGAGGTAACCAAATATATTAAATTATCAAGTACCTAACCTAACTAAGGTTTAAGTATAAAATACGATGTAGAATTTCGAAGGGAGAAAGTTAATGGAGTGAGAAAGTAAAACTGATAAAAGAAATTTTTTGAATTAACATAACTGATTTCAAGAGAGGAAAGCATTTTTCTAGCGAGTTCTAATCGAAAAAGGGTCGTTATACTTCAATTGAGCTAAGCTTAAAGGTGACCTATGATCGTCATAGGTTAAAGAGGGGTCAGTTTTCTACAACCGGAACTACAATGAAAATATAAATTAAAAAAACGCAAAAAAGAGGAAATCTAAAAAAGGTATTCGAGAAAAAAACTTGTTCTTTTCGTTTCCTTATACCTAATATGAGTGTGAAAGGTTGAAGGTAGGTACAAATATACGTAAAATGTAATGCTGCGTAGAACATTTAACACGCAACAACTACAGACACCACATCTCTTGGTTTATCCTGCTAGGTATGTTATCTTTTAAAGGTGCAGGGAACTAAGTCCCCGGGAACCAAGTCCACCGAGGGACTTAGTTCCCATTTAATGGGAACTAAGTCCACTTCAGCAAAGTGAACTTAGTTCTCATAGAAGGTGGGAACTAAATTCCTCAAAAACTGAGTGGTTTTACTTCCCTTTAAATGTGAATTAAGTTCCCACCTCCAAGTAAAAAAATCAATCTTATTAATAAAACAGAAATACTTTTCACAATATTGTTGGATATATATAGGATAAATTCAAAGTTTCTTTAAATCCAGATTCTCTAAATGCAAAAGAAACTTTGCATACACCCAGCCTCACACATACCCCAAATCCTATAGTGAGCCCAAGCAGGGGGGTTGCATACATACCTCACTGTTTATTCACCGTAATGCTTTGTCTTACCACAATACAGTGCTAGCACCCAGCATTACGGCGAATAAACAGTGAAGTATGTATGGGGGGGCATGCTGCCCCCCTGCAACCCCCCTGCTTGGGCTCATTATAGGATTTGGGGTAGGTGCGAGGCTGGGTGATGCAAAGGCTTTCACGCAATTTTGAATGTTTGTAATTTTTATCGTTGAAAGTTAGTTCCCTCTTCATATTTCAGAATGTGTACTTAGTTCTCATAAAGAAGTGGACTACTTTCTCACCTTACCTAGGAACTAGGTCCACTTCGTTAAAGTGGATTTAGTTCCCATTAAATGAGAACTAAGTCCCTCGGTGGACTTGGTTCCCGGGGACTTAGTTCCCTGCACCTCTTTTAAAGGTTTGCATGGAAACATTTTGCTTAACCGCAAAGTGAGTTATTTATTCTTTTTTCTAGATTGTCATCGCGCTACGCGTCATTAGTCAGATTTATTTTATTTTTATTGTTATCCAATTTTTTCCATATGTCATATCGTCCCTCATCTCACGAAGTGACGTAACTCGCAAATTGTCGTTTTTGAGATTTGGGCATATATGTGCTTGGTTAACTTGATTGCATATTTCTACATCATTAGATTCCCTGAAAAATGTCTGGAACATGGTTCAATGCGTTATGACATAGTTGGCATAACTACAAGTTTCGGTAAAAAGTTTCTCACGAACAGACTTAACTGCAATTATGTGGGTAGCAGTTTTCCGTTTTATTGCAAATTATTGTGTAAATAAAGTGGTTTCAGGTACTAGGTGCATTTATCGGTGAGTAGAAATAAAAACGCTTTAAGTTTATGCTAAGATGTTGCTACTGACCTATCACTAAATTAAATTTAAATTGCATTCGGTTCTTATTGTTTACAATACTCTGTCAAACAAAAATTGTCAATACAAGGCTTATGGGTGAGCATTTTTCAAAACAGTAATACCTGTGCATACTGTCATATCATAACACTAAAATGCCTCACTAATAAGCTTTTTTCAAAACAGTGGTGTCTGTGTATACTGCCACGACACTTAAGCTTGTCACTAAAATTTCTCACGAACTGACGTATCTGGTTGATCGATTATTTGTAACTGTTTTAAGTATTGCATTTACATTGAATCTCATATCATTTGAAACTTTAACATATTCTTGTAATTTTACAACAAAAAAATATACCAAAACCGTTATAAAACACAGAAGTAACGCTTATAGAAGGAGGACACAAAACTAAAAACTGCTCTCCTGTAAAATATTGAAAAAGCAGATACGTCAGTTCGTGAGAAGAGGGACGATATGTGCAATATGACAATTTTGAGTTTTACAATTTACTCCTGTCCCTGTAATGAAGTTCCGTAAAAATGTCCGTACTGATTTATCTAACCGCCAGAATCGATCAAAGTACATATAGGAGAGTCAGAAAAACTTGGGTAGACATCACCGTTTTCTGGACGGGGTTTTTTAGACGCCATTTTCCAAAATGGCCGACAGATAGTAGTATAATTTGTATGGGAGAATGGAAAAATCTCCATAAAAACTAAACCACTAAACCGATTTTGATGAAATGATCAGGCATGATAAAAAGCAAGATGAGAAGCCAACATCATTAATTTCCGCCCACTGCCACGCCCCCTTTTTTGAAAAAAGTAAGATATTCATCAAAATTAATAGTTAAACTTATAAAAATATTTTTGTATGGAATATAAGCTATAAAAAGTTCCTACCACGCCTATTTTGTGGGCGTTTATTATTTTATGACTTATATGGAGTTCGTTTTAGTAAGATAAAATCTGAACCAGTTCACCCAGTATAATAAAATTTTCACACATGATAGCGAACAGTATAGGGATTGTATACAATTTTCGCCCATTGACACGCCCACAAAAGCCCATCTTATCACTTTTCCTCATTAGCTGCTAAAAACTACGCTATAAAAATGCTAGGTTTTGAAAGGCATACAAAAATGAAGATTTTAAAACCAATTGGTAGCTCTCCATTTTTTCAAATAAATACACTTTAAGGAAATGTGATCGAACTGTTCAAAATATTTAATTAGTTAGTTCCTTAAACCTTAACCAGGCACCAAATCGCGTCCATCGTGTAGCAGTTGTTTTGGATCGTAAACAACGTGAACGCATGTTTGTAAACGTAATTTGGCATTACGTATGTCCTACGTGAAAGATTGCTCTACCGTCACTCGATTTGTCATTCCTCAAGTCTGGAACTATATTTTAGTTGCATTTAATTTGGAAAAATTTGCAAAAATTTTGATTTTGAATAAATTAATATATTTTAGCATTAAACTTATATCTAAATTAACATAATTACTGAACATTTTTGAATAAGCAATAACAACATGTGCCACCAAGTATATAAACTGGATTTAAAGCGATTACACGAGAACCAACTCTATCTTCAGACTCCTTCTACAGGTACTTACTCTGGTATTAGTCTAGTCAAATGGTGTTCAAAAGGGACTTGAAGTGGAAAGTTCTGGTGTAATTATTTTTAGTGGCCCCGTTTATGTTTTTGGGGTCGCTGAACACGAATCTGAAGTTGTCCAACAAAATTTTTCACGGCAAATATGAGAATTCATCAAAAAAACGTCGAAAATTTCGACATTTTTTGCCTTTTTTCCTTATTGCTCAAAAATTATTTTTCTTTTGCAAAAAGCGCTTATGCAAAAATAAAGACAATAAGATTCCCTACAATCTACGCTTATATCATTTTTTTGAACTTATGGTTTCTGCGGAAATAGTCGTTGAAAATAGCCAAAAATCCGTAATTTTTAAAAAATTGCATAAACGATTATTTTTTGTATTGTTTTCTTCATTACATGAAAAGTAGGCCATGAGTTATTATGTTATTTGCATTTTCTAATTGTATCTGTCTAAAAGTATTATATTGCAGTGGTTAAGTGTCTAAGTTTCAGTATTCCAAACAGTCAAAATGTCCATTCAAAAGTGTTTTATTTGTGACAAAGATTGGAGTATGGTGCAGTGAAGATGATCTTATGGACGTATACTGTAGTGGTAAGGCCGATCTAACATATGGTTCGATTGTCTGGTGGCCCGCACTTAAGGCAAATAACATCGACAAACTCAAAAAGGTTCAAAGAACAGCTAGTTTTGGTACCACAGGTCTTGCCCAACGGATGCCTTAAGCGCTTTCTGCACCTCCTACCACTTGATCTACACATAAAATATTTAGTATCTTGCAGTGCCTTAAGACTTAAAGAATCAAATTCTTGGTTGCTAAACCTTATGGTCACATCAATATCACAAATTTGATTCCCCTTGATATATTTTCGACTCCCCACTGACTACTGTGCTCCTACAATGAGCCTCAGTAAAGATTTTAAAGTCTTATTCCCATCCAGAGGGGACTGGGATGATGACGCCGTGATGAGAGACTTAGACACAACTATCTATACTGATGGCTCAAAGATGGAGTGCGGTGTTGGCTCAGGAGTCTTCTCTGAGTCTTTCCACATCTCTAAGTCATTTCGGCTACCGAATTTTGCTAGTGTATTTCATGCTGAAATACTGGCAATTAGGGAGGCATGCAAGATACCTAACCAAAATAGTAATACAACCATCCTTACAGACAGTCAGGCGTCTGTGAAAGCCATTGATTCGGCTACTGATGAGCTCGCAAGTCTAAATATTAACCTCAAGGTCACTCTTATCTGGGTTCCAGGTCGAAGTGGCATTGAGGGAAATGAACGGGCAGATGAGCTTGCCAGGCAAGGATCAGCCCTTCACAGCTCACTTGCGGAAAAAGTCAATATTCCCCTTGGAGTTGTGAAGGGCAATATATTCTCAATTTTCCTAAGTGAATCCAATCGTAGGTGGAACAGTTTAACCAACTGCAAAATATCCAGGAAAATCTGGCCCGCCTATAATAAATCCCGAACAACCGATCTGATTTGTAGACCTAGGCAAGACATAGCCAGGGTCGTTGCAACTTGTACTGGGCACTGGCCTGTAGGAGAACATGCAGCGAGACTGGGTATTCCGCACAATACTCACTGTCGTAGCTGTGGAGACCATCAAGAAAAGGAAACAGTTCTTCATTTCCTTTGTAAATGTCCTGCTCTGGCCAGAATGAGAGCACAATCGTTTGGTTTGGCTTTTCTTGACGACCTAAACGAACTTTCCGAGGTAAAGATCAGGGAATTGATCTATTACCTCAACGCGACTAAATGGATCTAAGACGAAATTGGTTGCTTCTGCATCATGCTCCCGTGCGGACTCCCAAGACCGTGCGCCATCGGAATTCGGGTGTCTGCAGGGTTACGTGGTGCTCAATGACCTTAGGATCACACAGTTGGTCCGTCTGCGCTTCGATGCCATTCTGCTACCTGCCTAGCTTTGGCATAATGTGGTTGGCCTCGGGGCAGGATGTGACCCAATTGCATGAGTGTCTTTTAACCCACCTCTTGTCGTTTTGTGCTCGCTCACAACACACCATATCCACACGTCATTCATCCGTTATAATTCAAACCAGGGAGTACATCTGGTTTCGTGAGTGGTTGGTGACATCCGCTGGAAACCTCACGTAATGCGGAGTGAGCAGACGGAGGCCCACGGTGATGTTGCACCCAATCATGCAACATGATGATCCCCTCGGGGACCGTTATTCGAGCTTTGAATAAAGCAACAAGCTAACTAGCCTGGTTTCTTTTTGTTGTAAAGCCCACAAACCCTTACTCTAATCCACCTTAATCAACAGGTCAAACGAGTTATGGTATCAAAACGGCGCACTCCAGCGCTAATTGGGTCACCGAGCGAGAGTATTGCTCGTGGCCGCCATTCCTACCTACCTACCTACCTATGCTTGTTGTTTTGTGGTACAGAATTCTCGTATATTTTCTTTAAGTTATTTAACAATCTTTAAAGGAAATTTAGTTTGTTAAATGTTAACGCATAGGTAAATCTTTATGGTACAGAAATTTATTTTCTTGTTAAATTTGTATGTTAAGAATTTACTTGTTACAAAGTTAGATTGTTGTTTTGTGGTACTGGTCCCTGGAGGAAATATCATCTTGGCTGAAGTATAGACCGTTAAAAGTTGGTTTTAATCAAATAATACAGAGTTAAGTCTTATACTTACTTGACTGATTTGTTTCAGTAATATTAGTCCAGTAAAATAAGGACTTTATATCTACAAAAAATACTATCGATTTTTTTTTTTTTTGCTTCGTAAATACGATTTTCGTAAGTAGCAGATAGAGAGTAGTAGTATTAGTCTTAATATATAAAGTTCGAACAAGAAAGTACATGCGTTTCCGCCATTTTGCAAGACGTTTAAAAACCTAAATGCGATTATCTCAGCTCCAATTGGACGTAGAGCAATATTTTTTTGTTTCACTTTGTGGGTAAAAATATCTTATGAAACTTTTGCTAACAAACATTTTTGAAATCTATTTTTCTACATTGCACTAAAAAGTTACTGCCAAAATTTTTCGTAAAAAAATTCTAGTAAAGAATTTTTTTATAATTTCTTGTCACTGTCAGTTACAATCTGACATTGCTTTTCATAATAGGTCCTGAGATGAGAATGTTGTACATACCACCACGTCCTGGCTTGAATCCTTCACGGTGCAAACAAAAAAATTAACTTTATTCGTACAATAATAATGATTGCAGATTGTAGTAATTTGCTACGCTATAGCCATGTACTGCCATTAAATTGCATTTTGACCGGTATGGTATGGTGTGGTGAAGCTGAAACGCAATAAAAATATCAACACGATCGTGAAGTCAAAAAAAAAAAAAAAAAAAAATAAAATCATGCCGGTTTTATTGATAAGGATTATTCTGGATTTTGTATCTTTCTGTTTTTTTTTTTGGTTTATTTTAGTTATTTTTTTTTTGCGATAATTTGCTTTACGCATAAACAATCTTGCTTACATATTGGAACAGGTTTTTAAGACAATCGATTTAATACTTTGTTTATTAACAGGGATGGATTAAGTTTTATACAATGTAGAGGCTCTCAGAACTCCCAGATATTTTTTATTTTATTTATAACACAAAAGCAAAATTGTGTTAAATCAAGACTCGGCCTAGATAGACAAACATTTCAGAAATTTTTTTAACTATTAATTTTAAGAGAAATACAAAAATCATCAACGTATTTTACTATGGCGGGAGATGCGAGACTTAGGTATGTATAGTTCTTTAAATTTCGGAATCTCAAATAATGTACAATTGTAGGTACGTAGTTTAGTTGGGAAATCTTTTTGTAATACATTTATGTGTACAATTGTACATAAATGTTAAAAATTTGTTTTATGTTTAAATCCAAACTCTACCCAAGTTTTATAAATAGGAATCTAATCGCAACCGTTCAATGGAAACTCGCAAAGTCCATTTTTGCCAAACTGATTATGTACCTACGAGTGTATGATTAAATATAAAGTCTTATGCTACTTTTTCCTTAAATAAAAACTCAAAAATTTTCAAATTCTTTTCAACAAAAAAAAATCATATTAAGTGCAAATGTCTCAAAATAAAAAAAGGATGGAATTTCCAATGAATTGTCAGGCCCCCTCTAAGAAACTAAGCGGCCTGTTTTTATAAGCAATTTACAATCGTAAACATTCCGACACTGTTGACAAGAATTTCAAACAGCTTTACGCATAAATAAAATTTTTTGTTTCTTTGAGTAAAAATATGCCAGTTGAAGCGGATCTTTATTTCAGTTCTAATATTTCAGTTCTAATTTGGATTTCTCAACTTAAAAACTGAATTAAAAAAATGCGTATAACCTAACAACCTATTGGTAGATAAGTTCGCACGTGTTGCCTATTTTTTGTTTCAAGATTAAAGTTGGTCTTAGGCAGGAGGTTTTATTTATTGGAAAGAACTGCCATTTGTATAGTTTCAAAGCATTGTTTTGGTTTTCTTTAATTGTCAACAATTAAACGCCTACTTTGTGAAATTGGAAGATTCAGATCTTTTTTCTAGAAGTGTTGTGCCGCCAAAAGAAAACTACGACTTCCAGGTATTGTATAAATATGTAGGTAAGGTCTTGATGGATTTTAAAACTCCGAAGTTGTTTGTTTCTTGTAATCCCTTCCAAAGCTGATCACAAAGGCTAGGGATATGTAGGTACCAACATAATGAGAGTTATGCATTCTGACAGGTAGGTACTTTGTATGTGATATCGATTTTAGCTCTTGCGAAATGGATTTGCTCGGAATGGAATGGTCCGCATTTATTCTTTGTGTTTTCCTGTCGGACCAGCTCCTACAGCAGGTTATACTGAAAGATAATCAACAGATTAGAAACAAATAAAATTTAATAAACTAAAAAAAACACCTTTTCTTGTCTTTCGCATTTTCATTGAGCTACAAAAAATTTCTTGGGCGGATCGAAAACCAAAAAATTCGAAAAGAATGGGAGACAGATCGAAAACGGATTGGAAATAGATTGAAGGCGGATCGAAAACGGATCAGAGATCGATTGATTAAACTAGATTTAAACTGCATTGAAACCAGATTTAAAGACGGATGCAAGATAAATGGGAAACAGATCGGAGACAGATTGGAAACGGATCAAAGACAATTCGAAAATGGATCGAAGACGGACCGGATATGGACCCAAGGCGGATATAAGGAGGATCGTAAACGGATTGAAGAAGGAACGCAGATGGATTGGAAACGGATCAGAGACGTTCCAATTCGTTCCTGTGAGAAGATAAACTTAATGATTTGTAATACACTAGTCAAAAGAATTACAGGAACAAGATTTTTTCAGTTTATTTTAGTGTATTGAATTGAAACAAAAAGCATTCCATAGCCTTATGTTTCCTATTTTGAAATTTGTTTGCAGATAATTTTTCCTTCAGTACCGTTATTTTTATTGCAAGAAATGACAAGAGATACTAATTTAGTATTTTTTTTTTTTTTTTGAAGATCGTCATTTGTATGGATATTTGTTTTGAATCAATCAAATGTAATGGTCAGATAGTTTGTTTATTCAGCTTTAATTCAATGTTTTGTTGTTGTACAATTTTTGCATGGTTTATCTCACATTTAATAAAAAAAGATACTTTTGGCTTTGATCACCAATATCTCAGAAAATAATGACGTTAAAAAAATGCAGGGACTGTTTTGGAAGTTTGAATAAGCTTTCTACGATGTTTTTTTTAAGATTTTGAAGAGATTTTTTTTACCCTTCACCGTTAGTTTAATAAAAATACTTAAACACGACTTTTTGTGTCTGTTTCTTTGCTAATTTTGATACATATGGGGAGCCAAGATTCCAAAGACAAGTCCTGGCACCCATTAGACAACTAAGTTGTGACAAACTCTGCATTAAGCAACTTTAAACCTGGGGAAACCCGAAACGATTTAAAGTATTGAGACCGTTTCTTAATAACTATCACCACCGCATTCCGCTTTGATTAGCCAGATGCAGTAATTGTTTGCACTTTGCCACCTACCAACTTGGCAGCAACTTTTGAAAATGGAAATTTGATTAATTTTTGAGTGCAATATACTTTATAGAATTTCTAAAACCAGATCCCCCCCTCCCTTGCACACAGCTGAATATTCCAATTTTTACAAAATTTCGCAATGACTTTTATTGAACTTCAACCCTTCCGTTAAATTCTTTTCCTGAGGAAGTCTTGTTTCACGAAAAGATTGTGAAACGGAAGGCAATTTTAATTTCGAGTCTTATAATACATTTTTACATGAGTATAATCTTGCAATCAATAAACAAATTAATAAACACTACCCGTTAAAATCAAAAAATTGCAACATTTTTCCCGACTCCAATACTGGTCCTTATTTGGAAGTTAATTTAATATTACGTCAAAGCTTACTATGCCGCGCCATGCCGGCTATATTCTAACTGCGTAGATTTTCAGTTTGTTTACGAATGAACGAAAGTAAAAAATAACACATTCTTATAAACATACAAATATGTAGGTAGGTATATGAGAAAAAAAAATGCGATAAAAAAGCGAACCATTAAAATGTCTAACTAAATATAAATGTACATAAATGTAGGTATACCTACTTAAGTTTTTGTATACAGGGTGTCCCTTAATTCGTCAATAATATTTCAGGTGATGATTCCTGAGCATATTATAAGAAACAAATTGTATAGGGGGGAGGTTCTATCTCCTCCCCCTGAGGCAGGAGGGGAAATTTCCGAAATATTGATTTTAAATAATAATAATAGGTACAAATAATAATAATTTTAGCTATTGCACAAAGTACCTTTCGTTTTTTCTTAACCCTTAAACCCTTCCCTGGGGTCCAGCGCGATGAAGAAATTTAATTTTATTAAATTTTTTTTAAACAAAGCAACTCACAATCGCCCTATTCATTGTATTCTTATAAAACATCATTGGGCGTCCTGTCATTAGCTTTTTTGTACAGTTTGTGCAGTAAAGTTGCTTATATAGCCACTTCGGGGTCTCAGACCCCAGGGTATGAATACTGTAACATTTTCGAAATCTTGTTTATTAATTTATTTTCATAACGTTTGATTGGTAAGTCGATAAAATAATTAGATATTGTTTATTAAATGCGTGTTTGAAGAAAATAAGTACAAAAAGTTAAACAAACAAAATATTTATTGTTTTGTTACCATGATTTATTCAACACGTCCCTTGTGTTTTAGTATAAAAAACTACTACTTTGCCCTACTTATCTCCAGGTACTGGTGGGAGATATTTTAAAAAAGAAACGGCCAATGGCTGAGCCAAATCCTGCTGAACATACAAAAAAAAAAGATAAGCAGTCTGCCCAAGTGATAAGGACCGCAAAACAAAAATCAGGCGTGGGAGGTATTGAAACCCCCTTTGCGGTGAACACAGCCGGGTTGTGCCCCAAGACTGGCTAGACTCTGAGGTTTAATTAATTTCATATATTCGACATTTATGTCTCATTTAAATAAAAATTAATTTAGGTATCTTTAAATATTTTATAGTTTTTGGAAAAACGACAAACATGTGTATGGGGTTTTCTTGATCCCAGGGTAGTAATAATGTTTCTCTATGGATGGGTAGGGTTTAAGGGTTAATTTCTCAAAAACTAAGAAAGATTTGTGCATTTGGTTTTCGATAACTGACTTAAAATTAATAATGGCATTGAATTTCGAACACAGCAATAGCACTTAATTACGTAAAATTTTGAAAAATATCAACTTTAGTTTCTCAAAGACAATTCGCTGCAACAACTTGATTTAAAATATTAATCAGTACCTATTAGCTATATCACATTATTGTATGAGCTTTCGCTAATTTTAATGCATGTTTTTGCATTTAAAGTCAACGTTTCAGAAACTGTCCCCCTGCCTCAGTGGGAGGAGATACAACTTTCCCCCATACAATTTGTTTCTTAGAATATGCCCAGGAATCACGTCCTTAAATTTTATTGACGAATTAAGGGACACCCTGTATAGAAAGAAACTTTCGGAATAATGTACTTTGATATAAAGACAAGAGACGGCAGGCTGGACACGAGAGGTTTTGGGTAAATGGTAAAGCATATATCTATCTACATATACTTGCTCACTTTTTATATGTCTTTCAAAAGTTGTTTACGAGTTTTGAACGTTAGAAGTTTAACTTTTAAATTAGATACATTCTATACTATACTATGACTGTAGGTATTTATAAATACTTTTGAGTTGAAATTCCATTTTTGTTCTTATTATGGTAATGAAACGCAATTTCGTAACAAATAATAGATCTGATAGACTTGTGAAACATGTGCTTTCACGATTGAGCATTTTTTTTTTATAATTTTTTGAGATAACAAATTGATATCTATAGTGCTAAACGAATGATGCAAATGAAAATATTGCTTGTACCTACATTGGTTTAGGTACATTCATGATAGGCGCCCGCAGGATTTTGGCAGGGAGGGGGGGGGGTTTTGGTGGCAGACACCAACACAATTCTGAGATATCGAATTTTCAAAAAAAAAAATGTACTTTTTTGAAAAAATTTTAATCCAATATTATTTGAACTTTTCGGAAGTTTTTTTATAAATAATTTCATATCAATTGGTTCAGCCAACTGTGAGAAAATTCAAAATAAGTTTCTATGGGATGTATAAATGATAAATTTTAAAGCGTAAAACTATTTTATCTTTAATAGTAGACCGTATGCGTATACTTATTTTAGCAGACAGAAATTTATGGTGTCAAAATGAGATTTTCCTCAGCGGTGGTTTACTTTTGTAGGAATCGTTATTTTTGCATAAAAATGAAACATTCTTTTTATTTATGTATTTTCAAGGGTATTAAAAAATCGTTACGTAACAAGTTACAAAGCAAGCTTAATAATAGAAGATTATAATGTTTTGAATTTTCGAAAACAAAAATTTATATTTTTTTAAAATCAGTAGGTACAATATTCAAACTTTTTGTAGGTACCTTAGCTTAGCTAACCGTTTTCGAGAAAATCGAAAGAAAAACAAAAAATTGTTCGATCACTCAAATGTCGGGGTCACTAAAAGTAATTTATTGATTTTATTTCTAATGGGCCATTTTTGAGAATATTTAGTTGGTGAAAAAATCATATTGCAAAATCCGTTAAATTTGTTCTAAGAAAATGAAAAAGAAAAGATATGTAGAACTACCAAAAAACGCTATGTACCTACCAAGTTTAAGGAAAATGGATCCAGCCGTTAAGGTTGTAGCCAAACAGACAGACAAACACACAGGCAGACAGGCATACAGGCAGACAGGCAGACAAACAGACAGACAGGCAGACAGACAGAATAAAAAAAAACACATTTTTCGTCTTCCGTATCTTCGGTCGTTTGATCAAATCTCGAATCAAATTCTTTTACGAATGCAAAATTTGTTACATAGTGCCTTTTTTAAAAAGTTAAAAAGTAAAAAGTTTAAAAATAAAATTTGTATGGGAACAGTATCCAGGTAATGAAAATAAGGAGTCAGAATTGAATTGGATTTCGAAAAAAAAAATTAAATAATTTGAAAATTCTAAACAAAAAATTCTTTATTCAAAAATAATCCAAACCCTGCTGAAACAAAAGCAACTCAAGATAACTGAATTTTTGTTAAAATAGCTAAGCTAGATAGCGTAGCGGATAGGTACTGGAAAGCAAGGAGAGGTTCTTGGTTTGATGTCAGAAACCAGAAAATCACTCACAAAAAAAGATTGCAAATAATTTTAGGCAAACAACAATTCGCAATTTAGCTGTCCATTTTTTGCGACGCAGTATCCTTCTCATGCATGTTTGCATGTGCCTCAACCATTTGATTCAATTACTTATAACTTCCTTTTCCTTCCAGGAGGGGACAAACCAAGAACATTGAAAAGAACCTGTCAAGAAAATAGCGATATTTTGAAAACTATATCGAAGATAAGGATATTTTCAGATATATTCGGCCTTTGCCATGTAGAGTATAAACGTAGACTACACGATTGTCTACGCGTAAACAATACACCGTAGACAATTTAAAATTGTCGACACGAGCATGTCAACAATGTAGACAGTGAAGAAAATTCATAAAACAAAAATATTTTTTAATTTTGCCTTCCTAAACTAACTCACAAAATCATTTAATTTAAATAAAAATAATTGAATTTTTATATAAAATTTTAAAATGAAGTGACTCGACTATGCACAGAAGCATACTTAAATCAAGGCTTAGTTCAATTTGAAGTCTTCTTATCCTGAAACGCTCTCCACAAATTTTGCAACGATATGGTCGATAGGATATAACAAACGTTTTGAATTGTGGAATACATACTGGCCTGCTAACTTCACTGTAAAGTAAGCAGGTCAGTATGAAATTTGTTTTCAAATTGAGGACCTCAAATTTCAAACCGTGTCTATCATCGAAATGCAAAAGAACTGAAAATTTGGAGCCTTACTACAAGTTCCTAGCACGCTTGGTTCCTGAGATACACCATGTGACCTGATAACTTCACTGTGAAGTTAGCAGGTCACTCAATTACACCCTTATTTGGCAAACTGCAAAATCGGGAATAGAAATGCAAAAAAAATACAAATTCCTGTCAAGGTCCCATTTCCGTGGGTGAAAGTTGCCCTGCTAACTTCATAGACGTGATTTAGAGCAAATATTTACTCACAAATTAGTGACGAAATTAAAGTTTTTTCCTCAACATTATTCTTAATTTTGCAATTTGGCGTTACAACTGGTTTCTTTTACAGAAACAGGTTTCAATTAAGCTTGACAAAACGATGGAGGAGGAGGAGAGGACATATTTATGAACGGCTTAGGCTTAATTTTGGAAAAGCAAAAAGCAATACATATGTAAGTACATACATACATACAAACGTACATACATATTTTGTATGCAATATGACGGTACTGGTATTAAGATTTCAAACTAATCCTGTCATGTCTAGAAGATCTTGACTTAATGAAATTTGTCTTCAGTCTTAATGCAATAAGGTTAGGGTTACTAAGCAAATTGCCATGCTTATCCTACACCGACAGGATTACCAAGATTTCATAAAATTCCAAGGTTAAGATTTAAAACCGGTATTTATAAACACAAATAAAACACAAATATCTTCAGTCAGTGTGTTAAATGTGAAATCTTATCAATAAAACAAAATTCAAGATAATAGACTAGATAAGCAGGTATATACACTAACGAGTAATTAAGTTAAAAATACTAACTTCTGTAATTTTTTCAAATACCTACTACAAATACCTAAAAGGAAACAGACAATAGTGACGCATAGTGCTCATTATGACGCATAATGCTTATTATGACGCATCGTGAACTAATTTCTGATCAACATTTTCTCTAATTTGTGAATTTGATTTGTTTTATTATAAGATCACAAAACTACACACATTCTTTTTCTCTTGCTTTTGTGGTTTAAAAATAATTTTTTCTACCAAAAGTCTGAGCTGGATCAGCAGAGTGTTCAAAAAGGGAGACAAATTATGTTTTTGAAAAATATAACATCAGAGTAAAAACAAGTGAAGTAAAAAATTTTAATTCGATTTTGTATTATAAAAAAAAAAAAAAACAATTACAAAGTCAATAATTAAAAGTTTCATTCAAGTGCGATGTAGTTCATTGAGTGGATGCGTTCAGCTTTGAAAGGATTTTGAATTTCAAATTGATGTATTCACAGAGAATCATTTTAAAAATATTTAATACATATAAGGGGGACAGTGGACAAACAGCATTTTGGTATACAAAAGGCTGTCCCCCCTATAGGCGGACGTCTGGTAACGCTAGACGCAGCTGGACAAGTTGACCAACTCTAAACTTTTGCTTGCAGCTTTTTTGACGTTTCAAAATTACGAGCGCGATCGAGTGGGGATTGAAGTGAGTTTTGAACTCTTTTTAATCTCTATAAAGACGTAAAGTAATTTTAGCTTCCATTTCATCATTTTCCATTTTTATTTGTATTTTTATTTTCGATACTAAAATATCACAACAATATTGACTCTACAGCTGCACAGCTGCATACTGCATTGTGGGCGCACAAAAAACCACCCGCACTTTTAGACAACTCTCCCAGCTGCAGCTGCTACACTCTATTCTGTTCAGGCAGTAAGACGCAAAACGGCTTAGCTACTTTTTTTTACTTGCGATATTTTAAATATGCACGTAGATTCATATGCAATGTAATACTTTCCAGGTTTCCGGAATTAGAGTTAAAATGTTTATTTATGGTTTTATGTTATTAAATTAATTTTGTTTTTCTAAAATTCTAAAATCATTTCCAAAACATTACTTGTTCAATATTAAACTTTTCTTTTCTGGGACATTAATTATTTTTAAAATATTTAAATTTTTCCAGAACTTACCATGTTAGTTATCTATTAAGAATTTCCGCCTGGAAAAATGGCAAGTTTTTGTCAAGTTTAATCGAGGCACTGGAAAGGCTTCGGTAGGGAAAATCTAGACAAGGCAAACTTGTCAAATACTCGCGAGGCCCCCGCTAGTAAAAACTTGTTGGATAGGTTTTGTTATCCCATCACAAATACCCCATATATGACAAAAACAAAAAAACAAATATTTTATACTCATCATACAATGGTAAGACAAATCAAAGTACATACTTTTTCATTTTCAACATTGCACAACTGTATTGCGAAATAGCTCAGTAGTTAAAGTATAGTACTGGCAATCAGAAGATCGCAGGATCGAATCCCAGTAAAGACAATTTTTTTTTTTTTTTGTCTCTCGAGGAAAAAGGGTACTTCACTGGCGAGGCCCTAGAGAATTTCTAGAGTTTCTCTTGCTGGGCACTTGCTAGTATCTATGTAAAACTTTCTAGCCCCTCGCCAAAAACTAGATTGTTTTTCCAGCCGGGTTATTTATAAATTCTTCTTCCCGACGTTTCGAAGAAAATTCACTCTTCGTGATCACGGGATTTGAAGAATTTATAAATAATTCTTAATAATTAACGCGGTAAGTTCCGAAAAGTTACAAATTGCTTGATCACTTAATAAATTCTAAGTAGGTATTTTACTAGACAGATCTCCACAGGTAGCAAATACACTCAGAGAAAAATCGCAAGCTACAATCCAATACGAACGGGATTATTTTATTTTTTTAAATCTTATTTGTTTGATCTTAAAATGACATCCAAAAAATTCGGAATTTTTCTGTCGCTAACTCGAAAGAATTTGCAAATAATTTTCATTTATTAGACTTGACGAAAAATACTTATCGCAAAACTTTAAAACTCAAAATCGTATTTTTTTGTAGCTCCAAAAATAAGGGTACTTGTCTTACAACCGTAAATAAAAGCTGAATCATCTCAAAAATGACTCTAACTTTTTGACAAAAAAGAAGTCTTTGAATTGGTGTAGGAATTCTTTTCAAAAATGTTGACTTTGAAATTTATTTTCTCAAAAACTTATCATTTAAACAACTTGATTTAAAAAACAAATAAAAGAACGTAGTACATAAATATATAAATTGGGTGGCGCAACAGCTCATGGAGAACCCGGTCCTTGTGACTTACAACTCACAACCATTCCTGTGTGCGTGTTTGTTGGCAGGAATGGAGGGGACCTACAGTTTTTTTTTTTTTGCCGAGTCCGAACGGCTAAATGAGAAGCACTTTTTCATGACAAATATACTCTTGGAGGATTTGTTAGTTCCTCGCAAGAGGCAGTACCTCGAATAAAACATTTCCGTTTTTAGGTGGCACGGCTGGGAATCGAACCCACACCTTCGGCATGACAGTCCTACGCACTAACCATCAAGCCACGAGGTACTACAGAAACGTAGTACATATTAACTTTCCAAAAAAGCTAAAGCACATTATTGTATGTGATACCGACCCATTAATCATATCCTATAATATTATTTACGAATCAAGGGACACCCTGTACTCATATTTTTTCAAGCTGTTGTCGAGCTGTTTTTACAATTAAAAGACGAAGAGTTTCATGCTCAATTAAATTTTGTATAATAACTTCCATGTCTTCAAAAATTCCTAGCAACTTGAAGTAAGAGCAAGTATGTGCATTTTAATTGTCCCGTTAAAAGCCTTTCCTTCATATGGCCTTAAGCCCAATTAAAAAAATATAAAATAATGCCTAAGCCAGTGAAACGGAGTGTATAAAGTTCCCCTTTTTCTCTCTCGTGTATCATCAGATCCTCGCACACACACAAACAGAACGCTCACGCGAAAGCCAATTTAAATACATACATCATTCCAAGTGATATACATTATGTACATAGTACCTATATAATATTATATTTCTTGGTGCAATCGTCGTTAAAAACAAAAGCTATGTAGGTAGTCAAATGCACACATTTATCGACTCCAACCTAAACGTGACGTGTAAACACGCAAACACATGCCTCACGACGTCACCACACCCCTTCACATTCCCATTCAACGGCAACAACAGCTACATATCAAATCACCATCGGCTACCGATACCGACAGCAACAGCAAGGAAAGGAAAACATTTTCTGTTTTTTCGAATCTCGTCAGTCGTGTGAAGCGTGTGAAATGATATACATGGAGGAAGAACTAATCGAACAAGTACGGGCAAGTCCAATTTTATATGATTTAAAAAATAGAGGCTATAGAAATCAGGCTTTAAGAAAAGAAGCATGGGATGAAATTGGAGAAAAACTGGGTAGATCAGGTGAGTTAAAAAAAATAATATTGAATAATGTTAAGACTTTAATAATTTAGTTTAAGGCATTTAGTAAGAAAGTTATACATATCTATGTATGAATGTATGTACCTACCTATTGTGTTTTTTTTTATAAAAAATCTTTGCATGTACAGTAGGGTGTGTCACTTTGGTATGGCGAAAAAAATACTGTTCAGATTTAAAATCTAATACTTGCCAAAAGCTGCATTAGAATCGTAGGAATAAGAATATAGGTACATATGAACATTTTTTGAAATAAGATGGTGTTTTGGCTCGCTAAACAAACCTTGTTGTTTTTTTTTTCGAAAACTGTGTTTTTAGTACTTTTTCTGTCTATTGCTTGGATACGGTTATAGTTAATCTGAGCTGATTTAACTTATTTAAATAATTTCGCATAAAGTATAGGTACCTACAAACAATTAAAAAGAAAAAAAATTAAGGCAATACAAATTTGAATTAAAAATTCGATATCACTCAAAATTGTATTTTTATACAATTTTCAAGTGCGACAGATATTAATAATTTTTTCTTAAATCTATTTTGACCTATCCAAACAAAATGTTATTGGCTAATTTTATGTCACTGAAAAAGAAAATGACACTCATATTTTTTTGTAAAGAAACCTTTTTGAAATAACCATATTTAAAAAAGCATTAAAAAGCGCCATATTTCAGGGTATGCTACATCACGAAATATTTTTTTTTTCTTCAAAAACTCATTCTGTAATCTGAAATTCCAATTTCCCTTTATTTAAAATCCATTTTGAAATCGTTTGACTTCTCACGCCGAAATCCAAAGATGAAATTTGTCAGTCTTTTAAAAATGTTCACACAACACTTTTCTCAAATTTTTAATTTCTCGAATATAGCAAATAGGCTATTGATTATGTCATATAAAAAAGGAACTAAGACGTTAATGGGATTGTATTGTACAAATAATCAAAAGGGTCATAGAAGATGAGAAAACAGCAAATAAGAGGGTGCATTTTGGAGAGGAGGGTGCAAAAGCACCCTTTATGGTTTTTTGCATATAAGGGTCAATATTTAAAAATATTAATATTTCAGTCTCCTTCATTTTTGAACCGAAGTACAAAATTTTATTATAAGTTTGTTAATTGGATGGCTTGAAACAAACGGGTTCTAATATTCGCTATAGAAAAAATAAAGTAAAAAAATATATCATACCCGCTATCTCCATTTAAACACCCAAAATGTCATTCCCCTGACGTGTCCCCAGGCCTTCTTACCACACTGTCTGAACTTTAGCAACGAAACTAAAAACGATACAAGAAATCTAATGATGCAGTCTTTTTAATAATATATGCATCCTAAATAAAAAATAGTTAAATGATTTTTAGTTGCTTTATTTTTCTAAATAGGAGCTATTAAGTAAGTGTCCCCCATAAATTGATCATTTCTATCCCACCAATGGAAATTTAAAAAAAATATATATAGGCTCAAAATAGAAAACTGATTTTTTTGTTGTTTAACGGTACAGAATTGCTCTTTATGAAAATTGAAGTAAGGATTTCAAAAAAACTTTGTTGTCTTTTTTATTTCAAGTTAAGGCAATGATTTTGTTTTTCGTCAAGCAAAATTGTCATTCCTCTAACGCGTGTTTTTTACTAAGCCGTGTGGTATAAAAATTAAAAAGTTTTACTCGTCTGTGTCTTTTACAAGGGCCTACGTGAAAAATAATATAAAACATCTAATTTTCTAATAAACTCCGTTTAATTCTCATAAAACACCCTTCGGAGTCATTCCCCTAACATCATTTTTTGTGTCATTCCCCTGACTTTCAAGTTTTCATTATAATTATTGATTGCGTTTTGGTAACTCTAGAAGAATCAATATTATTACATTTAAACATATTTACAGTATTCTTAGTAGTTTTGAATTTTTCACATTTTCTCGGTCAAAATATCATACAAATACGATTATTACTATAAAATGTTTAGTTTCGCAAAATTCTTGAATCATGAGAGCAAGTTCGTGCAACATAGTCGTGGATGCTATTTTTCATGTTAGTATTTGTTCTTATTTTTCTTTACACTCCTGAAACCATTCGCAAATTAAATATCCATCTAATCAACGGAGTAAATATAAATTTTTGTCATTCCCCTGATACAAGTATCATTTCCCCGACTTAAAAAACC
This sequence comes from Dasysyrphus tricinctus, assembly GCA_963921185.1. Lineage (NCBI taxonomy): Eukaryota > Metazoa > Arthropoda > Insecta > Diptera > Syrphidae > Dasysyrphus > Dasysyrphus tricinctus. The sequence continues at coordinate 8,239,911 of OY992533.1, forward strand.
GTTAGATTTGATCAAATGTTATGACTCCTTGTTTTAAAGTGGTTATTATAGAGTTATTAAGAGACATAATTGTTCGTCTACCAAAATAGGTTCTTTTGAGCGAGGGTCCACTTTGGAGTGAAAAATATTAATGTTTTGAAATATTGACCCATAACTCTAAAACGGAGCAAAAATTCGAGATAATTCTAAAAAACCTTTTTTGTAGAGAAAAATTTACCATCGAAATAGATTTAAAAAAAATTATAAACATGAATGAATTTAAAAAAAAAATCATTGCAAAAGAAATGTGAAAAATCGCATTTTTTGTTTTTTTTTTTTACGTATTTGCTTATAACTTATTAACAGCAGAGATAGGTATAGGCATTAACTCATATAAAAGAAAGATAACTAAATTTCCTATAAAATGAATTATTCAAAAAACTAGGCTGATTTTTAGGTTTTAAAGCTTTATAAATGGCATTTTTGGCTATTTTGATGGACTTGTTAGTTTATACGCTCAAACTGGGTGTATTAGTGAGTCATGACCAGTTAAGTCAAAAATAAAAATCAAGTTTCAAATTTTTCGCAGTTTTAGGGTAGCCATCTATTTTTTTAAAAATTTAAAATAATTTGCAAAATCAACACACTTGCTCCTACAAAGCCGGAATTTCTCGAACATAAAAAAAAAATAGTGTCAGACCAGTTTTACGGTTGAGAGTCCTTGCCAGACGAGCTCAGCATTTTCTATGAAAAAAAAACAAAAAATGCGGTTTTGCACTTTTTTTTGCAATGATTTTTTTTTTTAATTTAGCTAACTTCAAATTTTTTTTAACTTAAAAAAAAATCCATTTCGATGGTAAATTTTATTCTCTACCAAAAAAGGTTATAAATTATCTCGAAATTTTGCTCCGTTTTCGAGTTATATGCAAAAAACCAAAAAGGGTGCTTTTGCAACCCCCTCTCCAATATGCACCCTCTCATTTAATAGCTCTACGCGGTTTTCTCATCTTCAATGCCTCTTTGAAGATTGTTACAATAAAATCCCATGAACGTCTTAGTTCCTTATGCCCTTTTTTTGGACATAATCAGTAGCATAAAACAAAAGCTTGTTGGTGTTCTTTTCTGACTTTTTTAGCAAGCCAAAGCCAATAACTTAAACGAAAATTTCAAATGAAGAATTTTTTAATTTTAATATGTAAAGCAACTTTTGGAAGGTATTAGATATGGAAATTGCAGAGTTGAAATAAATGACACACCCTAATGTATGTACATATGTATGTATTCTTTTCTTGGCATATAATGTACATAATAAAGCAAAGGTACCTACATAACATTTATATTAATCATTCTTATTATGTATCGTATTGTGTATGTGTAATGTGTTGGTGGAACGTTCAATCTGAAATGCACCAGTGCTATCTTTAAGTAGTAAAGTTTTTCTTTTTGGTAGTTTTTAAAATAAAATACAGTCGACTCCGCTTAGCTGGAACACGATAATTGCAGAATATTTTCAATTAACCGAACTTCGTATAACTGAAACTTGTTTCAAATAAGCGGAATTTCTTCAAAATATAACAAAATTCACTCAGCGAAAAATATATATATTTTGGTTTATTTTCCACAACATTGCACAATATTTTTTAAGGTTACGTACCCTCCAGGGACGGATTGACAAAAAATGAGTTTTTGGCATTCCAAATCCGACGGGTGTGTTCGATTTAAAATTTAGTGGCAGCGTTCAATGGTAGTTTAACTAATGCAAAGTTGAATAAGTGCAAAACTAGCATTTGAGACGAATATTATTGTTTCAATTATGCGAAGTTTTCATATAATCGGAGTTCTGTCATGCGAAGTAGTTTGTTTGAAAAATGCTCAAAAAGGCTCCGTTATAAATTTCTTGTTTCAGATAAGCGAGGTTTTCAGTTCAACGGGGTGCAGATAAGCGGAATTGACTGTACAACTACATATTATCAAAGAATATAAAGTTACCAAGAAGTCGCATCTCATACAAATTTGGCAGGTCCCAATATAGCTATAATAAAGGTTAGAACGATCGTCGTTTCGACAATAACTCTCTCTATATTTCCCTATTGATGTGAATTAAGACAGCAATAGTCAAAACGACGATCGTTCAATCGAATCGTGTTACGCGGGCCCAGGTATAAATTTTGAAATCAATATACCTAGAAAATTATGCGAGAAGTTCTAAAGTTTTTATTAATTTACCAAAAATTTCATTTTGGCACTTATTCCCTTTTTCAAATTGCTGATTCAATTGAACATGACATTACGATGATAGAGAACACCAAAAAAAGGGTGGCACAATGCTGTCTGTCTTGACCTACCTATACTTGACCTACCTAAACCAACCACTGTAGCGATTTTCTTCAAACTTTGGAATTAAGGTCTTACGGTAGTTCTTCTGAGGAAAAATTGAAATTTTTTATTTAGCTCCAAAAATAACTTGCCATACAAGATAAAACCGTTAAAGAAAAGCTTATTCATCTTAAAAACGATTTTGATGTTAAAAAAATCAATGTATTATTTTAGATATGGTGTACTTTTTGGACCAAAAACTCTTATTAACGATACACGCCATACAGCGTTTTTTTTTTACTTTTGATTTTCTCATTACAGACCCATCCGATTTCAATAAAAAGTTTTGCATAAAAGCTTTTTTATAATGCTAATAATATTGCATATCGTAATTGTGAAAAAAAACGAAAATTTTGGATTTTTACAAGTTTTTTTTTGAAAAATTTCAAAAATTTTTCTTAAAATTATTTTTTAGAAAACCGCACATTTTAAAAGTTCTTAAATTCCAAGCAACTTGAACATAACAGCAGGCACATACGTGCGATCCAGTCGTGCATTTTATTTTCTAAGATCTTAAAATATACCCAAGAACCATGCCCTTAAATATATTATTGACGAATTACCGGTCACCCTGTATAGAGCACTTCAACAAATAGTAGATAGAACCTTAAAATTTGGCCGAATGATAGGGCTTGAAATAATTAATGTAGGTAGATTTGAGATTTTGCATTCAGGAGGCGTGGCAATTACCCTGAACCCGAAACTAGTTTTTTTCACTTATAACACAATAGATACCTGTTTCAATCTCAAAAGTCATGCACAACACTGACACGTATACCTATAGATTCTCTGTCACGCTCATTGCACTTAATATAACAACTGAAGTGCTTAGTTAACATTGCTTCCTTTAATTTGTAATCGATAATAACATAAACCTTATTTAGTATAATTTATTTTTCTTTTTTGCATAGGCGAATATTGTAAAGAAACATGGAACAAACTTCGAAATGCCTACACTAACGCTTTGAATAGAAGAAAATCAAGATTCAGACATGAATCATCTAGGAAAATGCCAAAATGGACATTTGAAGATCAAATGTCATTTCTACCTGTCGCTTTGGCTTCCAGACCCAAACAGTAAGTAACGTTGTTGCTGTATAAACAGCTTGTGCTTATAGTTTCATAAAGTTACTCATTTCATACTATTAGAACTCCGACAAATTCAATTGAAGACGAAACTCAAGAGCATCAAGATGATGATTATGATAACATTTATGATGCTGAAGAAGTTGTTAAAAAAGAAAAAGAAGAAAACGCTATCAAACCTTCACCACTTCAAATTGCCAATGAAGCTGTTTCTTCTGATCAATCCGATATTATTGTTACTCATCACTTTCAGACTTCTTCGACCTGTCAAGAATTTGCTACACCGCGAAGAGAATCAAAGCAAAAAAATACAATACTTGAGGCCACAATGAATGAAATGGTTACGGTGATGAAAAATCATAATCAAATGCTCTCACGGCATTTATCACAAAATAATTATTGCACATCTCACGATGAAGACGAAATGTATTTTTTGAGTTTGGCCAGATTTGTTAAAAAGTTAAATCCAGCAGAGCGTATACGAGTGAAAGGAGATGTTTCACAAATTATCTTTCAGGCAGAACTTCGAAATCTTACGAATGATGAACAAAACTATCATCAACAGCAAAACCAACAGCAACAACAACAACAACCCCAACAAGAACTTCCTTCAACATCGCAACATGCTACTTCCGAACAGTATTTCTCAGAAATAGGTTTATTGCATCCAAAAACTGAGAAAGAATAACATTTTTTATAGGTAACAGTTTTTTTTTTGATTTTTTGAATGTGGTTTGCTTTATATTAATTGTAAAATAAATATATTAATTGAAGTTATATTATTGATAGTTTTGAATGTTCAAGATATCAGAAAATCGATGCTGACAATAACTTTTCGGGTACATTTATGAAAATTCCGCTGAAAAAAGCAAAACTTTGGGTTTTCCAAAGACGTCATGGAGCCTTTACTCCCTAAATTTGGGCCGCCATCTTGAAAAAGAAGGTGATTTGGATGGAATTTCCTCATACAATAAAATCATGAGAGATTAACATTTAGACAATAAAATTATATAAAAAATAATATATTTACGCGCTCTGTAGGCTTATTCATCTCTTAAGTTATAGCGTGTCAAAGTTAGACTAGAATTTTACACAAAAAAGATTACAACATTTTTTTTATGGGAGCAACAGATTTTGAGAAAAACGTGTATAAACACACTCATAACCTATTTTACACAGGCGGGATGTTGAAAAAATGTAATTACAGTAAAAAGCTCTTATTATAACGTTTCTGAACTTTTTTCTAAATCTGTTGTACGAAAAATGTATCATGATCTTTTTTGTGTAGAGTTTTATGAGCTATAATATAAATTCACTAATTTTTTGGAAACATATTATAAAAAACTGATATTTGTTCCTTCCACAGTACAAAATCAAAAGTCTCACTTTGACACGCTAGAACTATAATTAACCTACAGAGTTCGTTAATAACTTTTTTTTTTTAATAATTTTACAGTCGAAATCCTCTTATGATTTTGTTGTAAAATCAAATTCCATCGAGCTGTCGAAAAAGAAAACAAATCACCATCTTTTTCAAGATGACGGCGGCGTTCCCCTTAACCCGGGCGCCCAAAAAACTTGGTTTTATAATGAGGAGATGTAGCCAAACACAAATCGTACAAGAAATGTTGCCCATCGATTAATTAATTATTAATAAATTTTTTGACAAAATTTGCTACACCATGAAGTTGTTGCACGATTTTCTATGAATCTATTGATTGTATGAAAAAAGTATATTAATCTTTTTTGTGTGGAATTACATAAGCTACAATTTTTACTTTCAGATTTTTTTTCAAAAAAACTGATCGTTTTCGAGAAATCAAGAAAAAAACAGAATTTTACCCCCCTACAAAAATTTTACCGAGCCCATATTTAGGTAGCTTTAAGCACATTCTTAAATCAAAAAAACCAAGCTCCCTATTACAAAATTCGGCACTGTCAGAATTTTTTCGAAGTGAAAGTCTAATTTTGTAGCGGGTAGTTTTTGGGCTTTATCTCCAGCTATAGTTTACCTTTTCTTCAAGAACATTTTTATTTTCACGCACCGGTCCTTGTTCGATCCGTCTTGGATATCTACACACGTCATCGATAAGTTTTTGATAGAACTTCGACATGTCTTGAACGAACCCGTTTTCGAATGTTCGTAAATTGGTTTTCGAACCATCTTGGATTCGTTTTCGATACGTCTTTGGGTCGTGTTCGATACGTCTTCTATGAGTCTTTGACTTGTTTTCGACCACCAATCAACAAAGGTGGATTTTCAACACTTTAAGACTTGAATTTCCAACTGATCCAGTCTTTGTAAACAAAGACGAAATCGCATAAAAAAATCTACACTTATTTGAATAATATTTGATGATTTATTTATTTATTTGAATCAAGCTAATTAATCTAGCGTACAAGTTTGTAACTTAGAGTTAGTAAAAATTATAAATTATAAAATGATCTTTTAAAGTCAATATTTGATACAGCAGAATTAATTAATAAATTATGAATTACGTTATACAAATTCAACATATTATTTAACCTTCGGATGACAACAGGGGTGTTCCATCACCCCAGACAATTTTCTTTTAGTTGTAATTTGGGTTTTGCGTGGTTTTCTTTTTTACCGTTCTAGGTATTTGTCGTTTAATATGTCAGATGTCAGTTGATGATAAGAAGTCCAAGCAGTGGCCTGTGGTTTTTGAAGTTTATCCGTAAAAATACTGTTTTTGCATTAAATTTTAGCTGGGGTGTTCCATCACCCCTGTTGTGGTGTATGTAATTTTAAAAGTGTTGTCATCGGAAGGTTAAAGGTGAACTCCGCTCGTAGTTGGTACGATAGTGCGTTATGTATAAAAGGTCAGGTATAACTCTCAAATTGCGTTGCGGGACATTAAAATTAACGCGAGACAAAAGGTTCAAAGCATCAATTTGACCATCAATAAGCTTAACAATAAAAACGAGACACAAATAAGAACGTCTACTTTCAAGACTGGGTAGATCAATAAGCCTGAGTCGGCTATTATATGAAGGAAGATTTAATGGGTTCTGCCAACCTAGACCTCTAAGAGCGAATTTCAAGAACCTTTTCTGAATCCTTTCTATTCTTATTTTATGGCAACCGTAATAAGGAGACCACACTTGACAAGCATACTCCATGATGGGTCTGACGAATGATATAAACAGTTGTCTTATAACGTATGGGTCAGTGAACTGACAGGATTCTCTTTTAATCCAACCTAATATTGAATTGGCCTTGTTACATATAACATTAATATGTTGAGTGAATTCAAGTTTTTTATCGAACAAAACACCAAGGACAGATACCTCATTTACATTTAACAGATTAACGCCATTAAAATTATAATCAAAAGAAAAGACACATATTTTACGTGTGAAATTTATAACCTTACACTTGTCGATATTCAAAAATAATTAATTTCGCATACACCACGCATAGAAAGCATTTAAATCACTTTGAAGTTGTTCGCAGTCAAGATTATTAGAAATAGTTTTAAATATGTTAACATCATCGGCATAGATTAGGCAGTTTGAGTATTTTAAGACTGACGGAAGATCATTAATGAATAAAGTAAAAAGAATTGGACCCAAGTGACTCCCCTGGGGAACCCCAGAATTAACTATAAACTTTTTCGAGTGATAGCTATTAAAATTAACAGCATACGATCTGTCAAGCAAATAAGATTTGAGCCAAGCAATGAATTTAACGCTAAAACCAAGCTTGCTCATTTTTTGTAGCAAAACTTGATGTGAAAGTTTATCAAATGCTTTGCTAAAATCGGTAAGAACACAATCCGTCTGTTTTTTATTTATAAATGAATCCATACAAGACTCCGCTAGCTCTATAAGAAAAGTGCCAGTCGAACGGCCTTTTAAGAAACCATGCTGGTTGGGAACAATAAACGATTTTGTATAAAAACTTAAAGTTTTGCAAACTATTGCTTCAAAAAGTTTCGGAATAGCCGAAAGTTTAGCTATTGGTCGATAGTTATCAATCTTATCTTTCCTTCCTTTTTTATGTAAAGGGATTATGAAAGATTGCTTCCACACATGAGGAAACTTACACGAAGACAATTAAAAAGAACAGCAAGTGGAGTCAACAAATGACTAAGGGCGGTATTCACCGAGCACTCATAAACGGCTCTTAAGTTTATGAGGCTCCTAACTCAAATTATATTTGTGCTATTCACCAACCACTCATAGCTCTTTTTCGAAGTTCGAAAATGAGAACAACTCTCTCTTCCCCAGGTACCCCCAAACTGTGAAACCAAACTGTTTTCAAAAATTACCGCACTTTGTCGGTACTTCTTGGATCCTTGAAAAAATGAGTGTTGCATGCACATAAATAAATTCTTTGTGACTACAGTGATTTTAATTCTCTCCACTTATTTTCTTAGTTTTGTCTCGGGGTGAAGATCATTGCACGTTTTAGTTTGTTTCATATAGGGAAATGTTTTTACTTTACTTTTTGGTTTCGCTAATTATTTCGTTCGTACATTGTCTACTACGTTTGCGGATCCAAAATACACTCGTTCGCTTGAAGGGGAGATAGACGTCAAACGTTGGTTTATATTAGCTGTGTTAAATTAAGAAAAACTACATCAGGGGCCCAATTCCACAAGAGTGAGTTTTTTCTGTGTACACAGAAATTCGTGTACACATCGATTTTTGCGATTCGGCAAGAATGAGTTTTAAGTTTTTGACAGATAACGCATGCACAATCAATCAAATTTATTTGCATTTGTTTTGGGTGTGAATAGAATGTGTACACAGAAAATCAGTCACCCTTGCGGAATTGGGACCCAGAACAGTATGAATGTGTGAAAACTGTCAAAACTGTCAGATTTAAGCAAAAAGTTTTTCTGAGATAAATTTTTGCTTATTATTATCCCAGACAAACAAATCAACTGGTACTGGTACTTCTACATTGATCACTCACTTTCTCGACCACAAAAGTAGGTACAGGAAATATTGTTCTTAACTGTTCTCAAAAACATCATGGTGATAGAATGAAGAACAGCTTGGGCAAGGTTTTTACTCATGGAGTACACAATCCTGTACTTTTATGTAATTTTCTATCCGGAACAGATTCATTTAATACACCTTTTATTATCCTATTTTTCAAATTTTCACCGCGTGAATTACAAAAAGAACTTACAAAATTGAAACAAAAAATAAAATTCCTGAAGACAAAAGGATTTACAATATGTGTGCGTGTGAGACTCATTTTGTAAGGATCCAAAAAGTACCGACAAAATGAGTAAGTGAATTTTCTTGAAGGGTTACTTCGAAGGTTTTCGAATTAGTTTTCGGAGAGAGCGCTCATAACTTTATGAGTGGTCAGGACCACTCATAAGTCTTATGAGCGCTCATAAATATTCACTATTATTGCTTGGTGAATAGGTTTATGAGCCTCATAAGTTATGAGCCGTCGGTGAATACCGCCCTAACACACTTTTTCAAAACAGATGCTGGTATCCCATCTGGACCAGATGTGTCGTTATCTTCTAAGTTAGATATAAATTTCATAATATCGTCAGTACTTATATTGAAATTTATATCAGTCAAGTGAGAATATGATTTCAAATGACCAAATAATTGATCATTTTCGTCAAAATTATCACAGTTTGAAGTATCACAGTTCGAAAATTTATCACAGTTGGAAAAGTTATCACAGTTGGAAGAATCACAGATATATGCACTTTGAAAAAAGTCTGAAAATAGTTGAGTTATAGTACGGGGATCATGATATGAGATATTTTTATGATCAAAAGCGGATGGATACGGACCAGGGGCCTATTTCTGCGCTACTACATCAATTACATCAACTACATTTTACAGCTTCATCCTTCAACTACACCAGTTACATTTGTAATTTATTAAACTTTTTTATCTTTTATTTCATAACTCCAGTTGTATGTTTGAATCAGACAAATATAAAGGATTTTAATGTACGATGTAGTTGATGTAGCTCTGTTGTAGTAGCGCTGAAATAGGCCCCAGATTTTCGTTTACTATTTATAAAACTCCAAAAGGACTTGGGACTCATTTTTAAATTACTTTGAATCTTTTGTATATAATTTAGATACTTAAGACTAGACTCTCGGTTGAACATATCTCTGGCTTCACAATAATTGTTAAAATCATTTTCTAAATCGGTTTGTTTATACTTTAACCACAGTTTGTTTCTATAATTTTTTAACCTCCGCACCTCACTATCATACCAACTCGGAGTGAGTGATTTCGATTTTAAAGATATTAATGGTACAGACATTAAAAAACAATCAAATAATTTGTCATGAAATTTCAAAACCATAGAATCAATATCAATACAAGAACTTAGTCATGACCAATCTATTAAAGATAACAAACTATTCAATTTGGCAAAATCAGTTTTTTTGAAGTTAAATTTAAAAACTTTTTCAAAATCTGCGTTACAAGTTGATTCACTGTTTGGATAATGGATATCGTGAGTGCTGGATGGTGAGAGTCTTCGTTGACCAAAGGCTCAGCTGATCTACCAAGTGTGATATCAGCATCGATGGTTGTGAAAACTAAGTCAAGGATCTTAGAGTTTAGATTTTGAACGTTGTTTATCTGGCGTAGTCCAATCGATATTATGTTATCAACAGTTTGTGAATCAGCCATCGAAAGATTGCCTGTAGGCACCATAGAATATGTTTCGGGACAGCGCCTCCAAGTCACATTGGTTAGATTGAAATCGCCAAGGCATATGATTTCATCATTGTAGATTAACAAACTCGTGGACAATTATGTTTTCCGGCCAGAAACTCTTATCCAATAGTCGAGTAAATATTTCTTGCGGAGCAAATAATTTAAAGGATGAGTAATCTATCAAATAATAATCAAATAGGAAAAAAAAAAAACAATAAAGAATATTAACAGTTTGCTCAATAAATGCATATACCACGTATACCACATAAAATAGTTTTAAAATTATTAATTCAATTATTTGTAATAAATAATAGTCTCCTAAACCACAAGTACCTATGCAAGCTGAACAATGAAAAATGAAATCAATATTTGCTCTCAAAAAACAAATTGAAAATGCAAATGATAACACGTATTTGTATCTACAATTATTCTTTTTTCCTACGTGCAACTATGTAAAGATGATTACATACAGAATGCCTAGTTAGACAATAGTTACATTTTGTAAATAACTGTGCACATACCTTGAATATATATTTAAGTATACTTTCAATTATTCATTTATTTGTTCACCCTATTTCAATATGTATGTATTTGAAATCAAAGCCTATTGTAGGTTTTGTCCCATCCCTTGTATTGAATAAGGGTGACATCCCAGCAAACATTTTTGTGAACGTTCATTGAACATTCAGTGAAAATGAAGAATATATATTCGAGAAACACTCACTTCAGTGAATCAAATGTGAATATACTGAAATATCCCATCACTTTTACCTCATACGCGGGGAAGGGGATCTGTGTTAATTTTTTTCATAATAAAAAAATTTCGAGATTCTTATTTCCTTCACATAATATGAATAAAATTGAACGCGCACAAGCAATCCTCAAAAGAGGTATATCTTGAGTGCGTCCATTTTTATTCACATAAACTGAATGTCCCTTTCATTTTGTTTTGAAAAGCCATAACGGGACCTAGTCGCACATCATCATAGACGTTCGGCAAAACGAACGGAAGCGCAATATTCCATTTGTTTTAACTTTTTCAATTGGAGTATCTTTTTGATTTCCATTTTCATTCCGTACGGAATTAATTCGACCGAATATCAGAATAGCCGCGAATATTCCATTATACTTAAGCAAAATTTATCATAAGTTTCATTCGATAAATCTAGGGAAATCAAACTGTTAATGCAGATAAGTTTTACCATTTTAAAATAGCAAAAAGACGAAATCCCAATTTATATTCATATTAATTAATCAAATCTGTCTCATTTAAATGATTCAAAAAAGATTCATGAATTGTTCAGTGAAATGAATATATAAGCAACCTATGTACATTCACTAAAGTGAAGAATTACTTTATTATTAATGAAACATAAAAACGATTCGAATTCGAAGTAATGCTACCCAGTAAATTTGATCCAAACCGGTTTATAAATGAGTTCATAAATGAGGGTTTCTTTCACTTCTGTGAATTATTTATAAATCATTTCTGAAGGGAAATGTTTGCTGGGATGAGATTCACCATTAGGCGTTTTTCTTTTTTAATTTAGAAAAGAGCTCTGAACAGAGTCCGAGCATGTCGAGCATGTTCTGAACATCATCTGAGCAAGTTTGTTCTGACCACCCTGAACTATTTTTGAAATACACCTGAACACTAGCTGTCAAATGCTATGCGTTCAGCATTCAACTCAGTCTGCTCAGTCATTTTATTCTGAGCTCATAGAGCGCGCTCTGAACAAACTCTGAACACACTCAGAACGAAAAAATAAATGCAAATTTTTAGCTCTGAACGCTCAGAGCTAAAAAAGAAACACAACTTTTTGTTTGACAGTTCAGGCTCTGCTCTGAATTAAAAAAGAAAAACCCCTATTGTAAAAAAGAAATATACCTATTAACGACTCGCAGTATTATTTCCTACTCTCATGACTATTTAAGGTAAAATAAATTTAGTGGTTTTTCTACAGCTGTAAAAGCGCACACATAAAATTAGTCAAATTCATTAAATACCTAAAAATAAAGCTGTGAATCATTTTGCATTAATTTTTGCAATTCACCGGTGTACAATAAAAGAAAAAGATAAAACAATATACAAGTTTAGAAATTAGGGGAATCATGGGCAAGAAGGGCTGTTAGCAACGTCGTTCAATAATACATTTCTCTTTCTATTTACTTTACTTTAACTTTTTTAATATTAAAAAAACAAATTGGGGTCTTATTTCATTAAAAATAAAGAAATAATTTAATTTTGAGGCGTTTTTTTTATATCGATGGGGCCTTATTTCATTGGGGCATAGTTTCATTATGAAAAACTACCCCAATTTGGGGCCTTATTTCATTTTTTTCTTTCGGGGCCTAATTTTGCGTAGCCCAGTTCCTGAGAAAAAGGTATGTACTGCTAACTTCACGTGATGTTAACAGTGAAAAATGAATTTATTCGTTTTTTTTTTTTAATTTGGACTTAAAAATTTGGACATTAATTTTTCTTGAACTGCAAATTAAACTGCAAATTTGGAGCCTTATTGCAAATTTCTAGGTATCACCGTTGCTGACAAAAGGACTTTTATGCTAACTTCACAGTGAAGTTAGCAGTACAGTATGAAATTTTTTTTATGAAACGAAATTTTTAGTTGGTCGCCAACAAGACAACGAAATGCTTACGAAAACGATGCGGAAAAATATTCATTGACATTTGCACAAATTCAAAAAATTAAAACAAATGCAAATGCAAAAAAATCACAAGCAGGCATGCTGTAATGAAAGAAAAAACAAAAATAAACACGACAAAACACAAATATCATTTTTTCGCACACAATAAATGGTCTGGGTAATTAATTGAGTGCGAAAAAAGAGTGTATACATCTCCAAATAATCTGCTACAATTATCAATTTCGCTCATCGAACAGCGTACTGCAGAACGAAAAGTAGAACTAAATTTTTAGTTTATGATTTCGTTGTGTCATTTTTGTATGGGATTTTTCGTTTCGCATCAGCAGCGTACTAGGCTTAAGGATTTAAAAATTTTGTTTTTTCCTTTTCTTGAACTGCAAATTCAGAGCCTTATTTCAGATTCCTAGCTAGGGCGGGTGCTGAGAAAAGGATAGGCACTGCTAACTTCACAGTGAAGTTAGCAGTACAGTCGGTTACACCCACTATTTGGTGAACTGCAAAATCCGGAATAGAAATGCATAAAAAATGCAAAAAAATGCAAATTCCTGCCATGGTCCCATTGGTCCAGCTCAAAAATGTTATGCCAACTTCACGCACTCTAAAATGATGGATTCTGATTCTAGGAAGCTCGTAACGGGGAGATATGAGCTTTTTTTCGATTCGAGAAATCGGACCAATTACAATTAATCCCGATGGAAAGTTAGAGTCGTATTGGAAAGGGTCTTATATTTCCCCCCCTTTAAGGTAGGACATAAAATGTCATATAGCTTTGTTAAACCCGAAAATTCATTATTTGATTTTATTCTCAAATCAAGATGTTTTAGTAAAAATTTTTTGATAAATTAATTTGCAAACTCAAATTTTGAAAAAAATGGATTGTTTTCAAAAGCATACATAAACCTGAGGCCACACGAGTGTTTATACTGGCTTGCGAGTTGTACATACATTAAAAATTGTCAAATCACTCGCTTATCGCTTCTCAACTGGCTTCAAAAAAGGCAAGACAGTTGACGAGCGGGTTGAAAAAGTTTCTATGTATTTGTAACTCGCTAGCGAGTACTCGCTCATGTGGCCTCAGGGTAGAGTATAAAATACTATTTTTGTTTTTAATAATTTTCAATGCTCTTATCAATTTTAAGTCAAACACTTCTACTAGTTTTTTTTTTTTTTGAGAAAATCAAAAGCAAAAAAATTACTTGTTAGACATAGGTCTCTTGATGACCCATCAAAATTAGAGGAAACAAGTTATTAGATATAGTCCAACGTAATTCATCTCTTAGCACTCTATACAAGTAAGATAGCTGATTTACTTCCAGTTCCAGTGCCCATAGTAGATTATTTGAGTTGGATGGTAGTAGATTATGGGTAAGTATACCGAGTACTCAATAGCGATAATCAAGCTATTGAGATGAATTTTGATGAACATTTTTGCTTAAAAATGAAACTGGACGTAACTCTTAGTAAAGCACAGTTTACCAGATGTAGAGGAACTAATTTCCACAATGTGCATCATAGGACTTAGGTACACCAATCAAACCAAATCTCAACACTGATTAGCCTTATTCTGTTATGCGAGTTATTTGGCAAAAATAATTATAATTGCAATTGCTTATAAGATTATAGAACGAAGTTTAATCAAAATCGGTAGAGTCGTTTTTCAGAAAAAAATTGAAGAAAACTACAGCCGATGTATTGCAGCTACACCCATTTGAAATGAGGAACAAAATTCGGTTTTTCCTCAATGGAATTAAATAAAATTGATCTGTACTAAATTGAAAAACAAAATCGTCTTACAGTAGAACGATCAGTACAAATTTCCGGTCATGGCCCGATTTTTTGGCTTTTAGATACGGATATTATTTTGTCTGTGATGTGTAGAAAATTGCTTCCTCTTTCGTAACCAATAAAAATGTTTGGTGTACCTAAGCATATCTCAAGAAATAATGGGTTATCTTTACAATTTTTTTCCACCGAATTAAATGTGATTTTAGGTATAATTTTGTATTCGATTCAATTTTTAAGTTAACTCCTTAAATCAAGTTCCGCTTATCTTAAAATTTAAAATTATTGATTTAAATTAGAAATAATAAAGTAGCGTTTTTTCTATATGTTAAAAACCTTATTTACCCCTGTTCTTTAAAAAACCATAAAACATTAATTTGAGCTTTCGGTAAGCTTTTAAAAAAATGTTTTCCTATTCTAGCATTGTGATGCACTTTTGCTGAGTAATATTTAACAAACATTGCTTCCGACCGGATCCGGAAGTTTAAAAAAAAAAAACGTCTACCTACTACAAGCTAGGGGTTTAGCGCGTAGCTTGACTCAACCGAGTATAGTCGATGCAATCGAACATTAATAAACAAATTTGGTGGCGCAACAGCTCGTGGAGAACCAGGGCCTAGTGACTTCAACTCTCAACCATTTTTGTGTACGTGTTGTTGGGAGGGATGGAGGGGACCTACAATTTTTTGTCAAGTCCGAACGGCTATAGATTAGAAGCACTTATTCAAGACAAAGTACCTATAAGTTTATATAAAAATAAGACAGAAGCTGTTCAGAAAACAACGGATGTCTTTTCTGAAGCAAAACGAACTGTCTATACAGTTATTGAAGGAAGATCAAATTCCATAGCCCACCACCAAAAAGTTAAGTTAAATAGGATTAGGCCTAACGGGAAACACACTTAAAAACCCACCTTTTATCTGACCTTTTGATGGTGAGGAAAAATATAGATTAACTTTATTTTGGTCATCATCGTTTTTGACCAAAAAATATTGTCTGGTAGCCCTATCGATTTTTTGTGAAATGTACGGAATTTTATAATGCTTACTACGTCAATCCCATAAGAGCTTTAAATTAAAGATAGCTTATTGTAATCCGTAATGGTCAGAGTGAAAGACAAATATTCTGTCTTCCCTCTCCTGCAAATATAAATTGGACAGAGTAGGTATATAATAATGATGATTGCAATACAAGTTTTAAAGAAAATCTTAATAATCGCAAAAACTGCTCATGGTAATACTTTTTGAGGAAACAACAAAAATAACCAAAAGCTGTAACTTACGGTACCTGCCATATAATGGTTTTTTTTGGTTCGATTCAGTATAAATTAACCGACTAGAGCACAACAGATCTTTTTCAAAACACAACTTTTTCGCTTATTTTCTATCAGCCTAATTCACCTCCCAATTTCATGGGTTTACAGATTGAAAGCCAATTATGTCAACATGGCAACAAAGGATAATTGTGTTTTAAACCTTTAATACCAATTTTTCAATTTGAACACGCCTCCATACAACCGGCCACAGTGTGCGTCGATCCGTTTAGCCTAGGTACAGGACGAAAACCACATTTTTAGACTAATCCACGTCCAAAAAGTTAGCTCACCAACATAGGCATAAATAATTAAAAATTTTATTAGAATTGTATGCTCTTTTTGTGCTATTTTTGTGTTGTTTTCGCGATTTTTGTGCTGCAATATATTTGTTTGTATGCAATGTTGTGTCACCTTAAATTTAAGCTGGCACAACTTTGTCAATTATTAACCGATTTTAATAAGAGTGGTGTCATAATTTTGTGCTCTTTGTGTGTTATTTATCTGCATTTAAAAAAAAATTATTCTAAGGTTTATTTTTCTTTTTATGCAATTCTGTGTCACCTTGAATTAAAGGTAGCATAACTTTCTCAATTACTAACTAATTTCAATCAAACCGGTTTCATAATTTTGTGCTCTTTGTGTGTTATATATCTGCATTTAAAAAAAATTGATTCAAATATTTATTTTTTTTTGTGTGCAATGTTGTACCACCAGTACGCCCGTAAGACGATTTTTCCAATGACAAACTTTTTTGTTGTTGTTGTTGTAATACATTGACTTTCCCCAACAAAAATCGCACTGGAAAAATCAGGTCGTGTAAATGCCGACTTTTTTCTTTCCAAATAAAGGCAAAACCGCACTCGACGGAACTGCACTTCAGCGGAACAGAACTTCACAATATTTTTTGTATGAAATTGTATCGCACTAAGCGACAACTGAACTTCACGGGACAGGCGCAGCACCATGCAGCAAACTTGATAATCTGACCAACTATGCGGCGGACTGAAGTTCCGTTCAGTTTGTTGTCGAAAAAAATATTTTGAAGTTCTGTTCCGCTGAAGTGCAGTTCCGTCGAGTGCGGTCTTACCTTTATAGCCCTATTCTGGCGTTGTGAGGGCTCACAGGTCACAAGCTCTTGTGAGGTTTTCCTTGTGGGGTCTGTTGTGATTCGATTACATTTTCGGTATTCTGGGAAAATTCTCACAAGAAACCTCACGAGAAACTCACCACGGTGAATGGGCACGTTCAAACATGTCAGATTTTCATGATTTTTAGTTTTATTGGGCTCTGATTGGCTGACTGTCATAGAAAGATAGATGAGTGATCTTTCAAAATGTTCTGGATTTATGTTGAACGCACCTATATATTTATTACGTCAAAAGAAACATGATTTTTTTTAATAAATTAGCTAAGCGCATGCAAGAATGTTTATTTTTCATTCATTTATTTATTTTAAGGAGGAAGCAATTAAGAAAAACACAAACAAACATGTAAATGTCGTAATATTCGAAATCACAAGTGTTAATTTTTATTTGTGACCTCCTCCGAAGGAGATCACAGTTTCGATAGTTTTTGTGAGGATCACAAGGTGTGAGGTTGCTGCCATAATACAAAAACCTCACAAAATCAAATTAACCTCACCTTGTGAGGTTGTTGTGACTTGTGAGGTATCAGTGAGGTTTGCCAGAATAGGGCTGTTAATTTTAAAGAAAGAAGCTGGCATTTACACGACCTGATTTTTCCAGTGCGATTTTTGTTTTTTGTTGGGGAAAGTCAATGTAAACAAACAAAAAAGTTTGTCATTGGCAAAATCGTCTTACGGGCATACTGGTGGTACAACATTGCACACAAAAAAAAAATAAATATTTGAATCAATTTTTTTTAAATGCAGATATATAACACACAAAGAGCACAAAATTATGAAACCGGTTTGATTGAAATTAGTTAGTAATTGAGAAAGTTATGCTACCTTTAATTCAAGGTGACACAGAATTGCATAAAAATAAAAATAAACCTTAGAATACATTTTTTTTAAATGCAGATAAATAACACACAAAGAGCACAAAATTATGACACCACTCTTATTAAAATCGGTTAATAATTGACAAAGTTGTGCCAGCTTAAATTTAAGGTAACACAACATTGCATACAAAAAAATATATTGCAGCACAAAAATCGCGAAAACAACACAAAAATAGCACAAAAAAAACATACAATTCTAATAAAATTTTTAATTATTTATGCCTATGTTGGTGAGCTAACTTTTTGGACGTGACTAATCCACCTGCTGTTTGATTAAAACCTTTACATTTTTTCGCACATAAAACTAATACTACATAATAACACACTTTTTTGAACCAAAGAAACAGTGAAGAAAATACAATAATAATTAAAGATACAACATTATTTTATTTTTCACGGAAATTTCCGTTAACTCAAGTTTTTTTTCACGTAGCCAACAGTCTTCTATAAAGGAAGATAGGATCATAAAATAAAAATAAATATGGCTCCATTTTAACTTTGCCCACCAATCCCCTTCTACTGCTTATATCTGCTGCCGTTATGCCTACGCAACTTTAATTTAGTAACTAAAAAAAAAATATTTAATTAATCTGTCTCTCTGTATCTATTTTATTAGATTTTGGTAAACTTGACACGAGGCGAGGTCAGATTAGAAAAAAATAGAAATAGGTACATACCTACAAAATATTGAAACTTTTATAGTAAACAACTTGAAAGTCTGGGGAAAATAGGTAAGCAAGAAACGAATATTAGAATCTATCCAACACGTGGCTAAAAAGTTACGCGCAATTTGTCAACATCTGTTGTAGGTATAAAAGATGTTTACGATATTTACGCAATTCACAAACATTTTTTTTTATTATCCAATAAAATTTCTAAAAAAAATAAAAACTTTTGTTTTTCTTAAAAAAAATTAAATCTTTGAGTGCGTTTACTCAATAGAATGAGTGTATCTGCTAAAAAAAGGGGGAATTACACATTTCAATCGTAAAAACCACGTGGGAAAGATTGCTCATTTCGAAGCATGCTTTTTTTTCTTGCTTTGTTTAAAATTTCAAAATTGTTCGAAAGGCTTTATGAGTGTTGTTTTTTTTTTTTGCTTTGTTGTTGCTATGCGGCGATCGCAGCTCTTGAGGTCAATCGAATTTAAATTATGGAAGAAGAATTTACGCTAGCTTTATATTTACGTACCTTCGGATTTTTTTTTTTTAAATAGCAAGTAGTGGCTGTGAAGTTATTTGGGTTTCTTGTTTTTTTTATTTTACTTGTTGGAAATTCAAGTATGTGTCTATAGGATGACGACATTATTTAAGTTTAGATACTCAATCTACGGAGATAATTTAATTGTTTTTGCTGAATAAACAGAAGTTCATAGAGACTGTCTACCTTATGTCGTTATTGAGTGTCATTGGACGATCACCCATGACGTACATAGATAGGTTTTTTCATAGCTTTGATAACTTATTATCAGCAAGTTGCGAAAAAATATTGAACTCAGGGTTTTTTCATTTGCTTGATTTTAAACAAAGGTATTTATTTACTATTCAAGTGGTGGGTACCTGTTTGTCTCGTTGGGTTGTTTGACAAACAATTAACATTGAGTAAAGGTTTGACGTTGGAAGAATCTAAAACGCCCGCTACACGAATTAATTAATTTGTTATTAATGATATATGTACCTACAAGGGATTATGACAAACCCTTTAAATATCATATTTTTAGACTGTGCGAGGAAGCAGAGGCAAGATTGAGTGGAAGAATAACGATGTACCTTTTTTTGACTAGAATGTCTGGATGGGGACAGACAAACTGGGATTGATCTGATCATGTGGCTTCGATGGCGCGATGTGTAGCTACCTAGTAGGTACCTACATCGGCCTCTGATGCGCCATGTACAATGGTTCGCTGCCATTTTACGGCAGAGTTTTTCAATTTAAAACTTGCTTTCCAGACTAAGCACCGCTAACAGATTTGGAACTCATGAAATAATAATAAATAACTATAAAATAAGATTGTGTTTTCTGGCTTTTTAGTATGAAACAAATGTAGGTAGGTAGCATATTGGAAAATATATGAAAACAAGTCTAAGCATAACGACGAGATATGTCGTTGAAAAGATATACTACACTAGTCAACAATATTAAAGGAACAAATTTTTTTTCAATTTTTGTTAGCGTTTTTTGAAGAGCTGTATCTTTGTGACGAGTGGTCGTATTGAGTTGAAATAAAAAGCATTTTACAGCTTTATGTTTTTTGTTTCGAGATTTGTTTGCAAACAAATTTTTTTGAATTACCGTTATTGCGTTATTGCAAAAAATGAGACGAGACAACTAAATTATTTTTTTTTTTATTTTTTTTGAATGTCCTCATTTCTATGGATAATTTTTTTTGAGTCAATTAAATGTCATGATCAGATACCTCGTTTATTCAGCTTCAATTTTGTTTTTTTGTTATTGTCGTACGATTTTTTTTGACATGGTTTATCTGACTTTGAATGAAAAAAGATACTTTTAGCCTTGATTACCAATATCTCAGCAAATAATGACGTTATAAAAATTTCAAAGACAGTTTTGGAAATTTAAAAAAGCGTTTTACAAGATTTTTTTATGATTTTGTAGAAATTATTTTTTTTTACCGTTCACCGTTAGTTTAAAAAAAGTAGTAAAAACCGACGTTTTGTGGTCTTTTCGTAAATCTTTTTTTTTTCGTTGCAAATATTGATTGCATGGCTTGCGTTGGTATGCAAATTTATAGATTTTTAAATCATCAATATTCTTGTAAATTTTAAAATTGATTCATCGAACCGTTTTTCCTCACCAAAACTTCAAAGTCTTACAAACCAGGTAAAGGAACAAATTGTGTTATTCCTGAACAGTGCGTAGTCGTCATCAAAATGACAAGAAAACTGTAATTCCAGTGGATTTTTTTTTCACAGTTTTGCATTAGTTAGATACTTTTTTGAATGGAAATGAAAAAAAATTACATTTTTCAAAAAAAATTAAAAAAATCAAGTTTTTTTGTTTGAAATTTTTTTTAAATTAATTTTTTTATTTTTTTGTTTAATGTCCTTTTTATTTCATTTCAATTCAAAAAAGTATCTAACTAATGCAAAACTGTGAAAAAAAAAATCCACTGGAATTGCGGTTTTCTTGTCATTTTGATGACAACTTCGCATTGTTTAGGAACACCTCGATTTGTTCCTTTACCTGGTTTGTAAGACTTTGAAGTTTTGGTGAGGAAAAACGGTTCGATGAATCAATTTGAAAATTTACAAGAATATTGATGATTTAAAAGTCTATAAATTTGCATACCAACGCAAGCCATGCAATTAATATTTGCAACAAAAAAAAAAGATTTACGAAAAGACCACGAAACGTCGGTTTTTAGTACTTTTTTTAAACTAACGGTGAACGGTAAAAATAAATAATTTCTACAAAATCATAAAAAAGTCTTGTAAAACGCTTTTTCAAATTTCCAAAACTGTCTTTGAAATTTTTATAACATCATTACTTGCTGAGATATTGGTAATCAAGGCTAAAAGTATCGTTTTTCATTCAAAGTCAGATAAACCATGTCAAAAAAAATCGTACAACAACAACAAAAAAACTGAATTGAAGCTGAATAAACAAGGTATCTGATCATGACATTTAATTGACTCAAAAAAAATTATCCATAGAAATGAGGACCTTCAAAAAAAATTTAAAAAAAATAATTTAGTTGTCTCGTCTCATTTTTTGCAATAACGCAATAACGGTACTTCAAAAAAATTTGTTTGCAAACAAATCTCGAAACAAAAAACATAAAGCTGTAAAATGCTTTCTATTTCAACTCAATACGACCACTCGTCACAAAGATACAGCTCTTCAAAAAACGCTAACAAAAATTGAAAAAAAATTTGTTCCTTTAATATTGTTGACTAGTGTATAATAGTTAGTAAGGCACATTTCCAATTACTGTGTGAAAAAGCTGTGTCATTTTTAATGAAAAAATTAATCACAATAAAAACATAAATGTTAAAAAAAAGAGCCAAGTTCTTATATGGACAAGAAACCTGTGGCGTAAAAAGTCAACCAACAAAATTATTGAGATCTAAAATATATGCCAAGTTTTAAGTTCATGACGTTTAATATCAAATATGTACCTATCTTATGTAGAATAATATCGAAACAGCTCCAACTTATGACAGAAACTTGGTATTTAATGATTACTGATTATAATTTGGTGGGTTCACTGGTCAAATTTTCATACATTTTAAATTTGTGATTAACGAAGTAATGAAGATAAAACTTGCCAAGTTCGCGGCACTACACCCTTTTTACAGGAACAAACTCAGCCGATTTTGACCCCTTCTACCTTCAGTATGTATCAATAAATATTTAACAATATATTTACGAATTTATAAAGTCATAAACTTTAGATTTGCAGTTTTTGTTGATCTTGTCAGAACAGTCGGCTCACTGAATTTCATCTTTATAACTATGGTAGTTTCTGAGACATAGGACTTCAAAAATCTCTATGCCCTTAACTGACGCACTGACAGATCATACAAACTCTGGAGCACTTCCCGATACCGTAGAACCTTGAAACTTCGCACAACGGTAGTATTGCTGTGCATATAAGGGAAATAAAATGCAAGACTGGGTCGCACGTACTTGCTCTTATGTTTAAGAAACTGCGAGTTTAAGAAAATTGTATATAAAAACATGGAAATTATGAGAGAAAAATGTAGAGAAGCATGAAATACGACATTTAAATTGGCTTAGATAACTCTTTTGACTGTTTGAGGTGGAAAAAAAGAATGCCATCTTAGTTCTTGATTGAATTTGGGAAAAAAAATTTAAAATCGTTGGAACGGTTTTTTAAAAAATTATTTTTTTATATACCTATACAATTCTCACAACATTTTTAAGAACAAATTTTGGTATTGAAATCTGAAGTATATATTTATGTGTATATAAAAAAAAATTTGAAACAAAATTGTCAACCCGTTTTTGAGATATAGCCCAGTCAAATTAGGAAATCAAATCGCATTTTTCGATGGACAACATTTTTTTTATGGAATCTGTTTGGCTACGTCTCCTGATCATAAAAACGAGTTTTTGGGATTTTTGAGGTTAGGGAAGACCCACCATCTTAAAAAAGAGATTGGTTTTGTTTTTATGCAATAACTCGCTTGCATTTTATTTTACAACAAAACGTCCTAGCACAATCTTGTAGAAGATAAAATTACCTATAAACTAAGCTATCAACGACCTCTGTAGGTGGTTTCATTTTAGAGATATAACGGACCAATGTTCCCCTATGGGTTGTGTTTTGGGGGTGGTATGACTTTTCTTGAGTTTTCTAGATGACCGTTGATTTTTTTGGATGATGCTCTTTGAATCATTTTGAGTTCTTGTATCGACCTATAAAATGAGCCGTCGATCGATATCATCGGCCACGAATTGTGCGAGTTATCCAATTCATAGGATCACACTTTATGAGTAAGGAGAAAAACATATATATATTTTTTTTTTGAAAATGTTTATCTGGTGAATCGTACAAAAAAAACTATTACTTAAAATGTTGTCCACAGTAATGATAACAATTTAACATACATACATGGTACGTGGAGTTGCATCCGCACCACACAGAAGGTTGTAAAGCAGCCGGGAAACTTAAGACACCTACATTTCTTGTTGTTGAAAACTGAGTTATCTTTTGTCAATCCAAATGTAAAAGGTATTGCATGCGGTTTCCTAGGTACTGCGAAGAAAAACTTAATTGAATTTCAAATTTATTGATTGGTTCTTATTAACAGAATAATTTGAAAAAATGATAAAAAAAAAGAGGTAAAGTGTATTTTGCATTAAGTTTTCTCTGTGAAAGTATTTGAAGGGGAGACAAATAATATTAAGGGGAATATTTTGAGATTTTTGAAGGTCCTAGTAGGATTTTATCATCGCATCGTTTCGATCAATCAATCGTTTCGTTTGGTGTCATTTTATCGTTATGAATCTGCAAGAGCAGGGTACTTTCATCTTTGCAATAATCTTTAGCAATTGTAATACATTTGGGGATGTTGCTGCAAGTTTCACCGCTGCAGTGTGCACAGACGGCGGAAAATTTTAAACCCCCTTTGCGACATCCACAAGCCGCTCCACATTTTGATGCGCAGGAACAAGAAATAACCTTCATTATTTCGGGAGGAGCTGGTTCCTTGGTGGTCATCACAGGAACATACATTTTTGTATTTTTTTTCCAACCCCACTTTTCCGGATCCTGGTCGTTTCCTAGCCACGTTTGTACCTGGTGATGCGTCCGAAATATATGCTGTCGTAGGGCATCTTTTCTGGGGGGAAGTGAACATAAATTGTTTTTCGTTTTTGCCACGGACTTCGTAAATTTTTTTCATAGAGCGCCATGAAGAATTTTTCCCCTGTCACAATAAGTTCTTCTCGGTCAGCGACTTTTCGTTTAAAAATGTCCACTTCTGCAGCAAGGTTGCCAGCATTTTTTTCCATTGTGGTAACGAATTTCATTTTCCCAGCGAAGTACGTTGCTGACGTTGTGTCACATCCCGATATAGCGTGTAAAAATAAAATGTTGTCTGATAAAATTGTGTCACATTTTATACTTTTTGTCGAAAACCATTTCTCTGGTGCGTGTGATTTTTTGGGTTTCCGAAGAAAAACATTCGCATGATGTTTTCCATGTTCAGTCAACAAAACAAGAATATCAATGTCCTCGGAAACGATTGTAACAGTTTCATGCAGAGAAGACTGCTTAATGGCTGTAGTGACAATAAGCAAATCAGCATCACCTTTGTCCTGAAAAACTGTATAACATGCGTCCTGCAGTTTATGTCTTAGGATGCAATATGCAATATGCATGCAATACCTTTGGTTTACATTTGAATCGAGAAAAGATAACTCAGTTTTCAACAACAAGAAATGTAGGTGTCTTAAGTTTCCCGGCTGCTTTACAACCTTCTGTGTGGTGCGGATGCAACTCCACGTACCATGTATGTTAAATTGTTATCTTTACTATGGACATCATTTTAAGTAATAGTTTTTTTGTACGATCACCAGATAAACATTTTCGAAAAAAAATATATTTATGTTTTTCTCCTTACTCATAAAGTGTGATCCTATGAATTGGATAACTCGCACAATTCGTGGCCGATGATATCGATCGATGGCTCATTTTATAGGTCGATACAAGAACTCAAAATTATTCAAAGAGCATCATCCAAATAAATCAACGGTTACCTAGCAAACTCAAGAAAAGTCATACCACCCCCAAAACACAACCCATAGGGAAACAGTTGTCCGTTATATCTCAAAAATTAAACCATCTACAGAGGTCGTTGATAGCTTATTTTATAGGTAATTTTATTTTCTACAAGATTGTAGTAGAACGTTTTGTTGAAAAATAAAATGCAAACGAGTTATTGCATAAAAACAAAACCAATCTCTTTTTCAAGATGGTGGGTCTTCCCTAACCTCAAAAATCCCAAAAACTCATTTTTATGATCAGGAGACGTAGCCAAACAGATTCCATAAAAAAAATATTGTCCATCGAGAAATGCGATTTGATGCCCTTTTTTTGACTAATTTGACTGGGCTAATATCGAATTTTCAAAAAAAAAATTGAAACTTTTTTAAAAAATCCAAAAACTTTTTTTTGAAAATTTTGATATGCAATATTATTTAATTTTATCCAAAATTTGTATATAAAAAAAATTATCTAAATCCGTTTAGCCGATAACGAGAAAATTCAAAATAAAAAAATACGTTCTAAGACAGGTACCTACTATTAATAGTTGCGAAGTGTTAAATTTTATTATTTTTAGTAGTATATTAAAAAAAGTTTAATCAAAATCGCAGAATTCGTTTTTGAGAAAAAAGAAGTATTTTCCTTTGCGGTTTTTTAACTTTTGTATGAAAGGTACCGTTATTTTTTCATAAATATAAAATTTTTTGTAAAAATATTTTAGAGATTACTAAAAAAGTCTTAAGTATCGAGTTTCAAAAAAATCGATAGTGTCGTTTTCGAAATATTTGATTTTACAAAAAAATTTTGAAACATTTTTCAAAAATTCAAAAAATATTTTTTCAAAAATGTTGGTACACAAAACTATTTATATTTTTTGGAAGCTTCTGTATAAAAAAAAAATGAAAAAAACGTGTCGGCAGAATCACCAAAAACCACTATGTACCAAGTTTGAAGTAAATCGATCGAGCCGTTTAGGCTGTAGACGAACAGACAGACAGACAGACAAACAGAACTGCGCCACCCACTTTGTTGGTGTTCTCTATCATCGTAATATCATGTTTGATTGTTATCTCAATTTTTTTTTCACGAATCCAAAACTTGCCTTATAGTACCTACATACATATCGCAAGTAAAAATCGAAAATCTGCAATTTTCCATTTAGGGGGCGTGGCATCCACTCACTTTCTAAAAAATTCATATAAATTATATGGAGCGCTTCCAATTGCTGTAGAGCGAAGAAAATTGGCAAAGCAGTAGGGTTTGGAGTTCATACAAAGGAAAACAAAAATCAAAAATTTAAGACTTTTCATGCAGAGGGCGTGGCATTCACCCACTTTTCCGAAAATGTTAATTCTATGGGGTACTTCTGACTGCTGTTAGGGTTTGGTGCATACAAAGATAAAAGTCAAAAACTTAGAATATTTCACTCAGGGGGCGTGGCATCCACCCAAATTCTTAAAAATGATATCAATTATGTATATGGTACGCTTGCAGTTGTCGTGAGAATTTGGTGGATTTACTTTGCAAGTTTTCCTTAAGTCAGTCACAGTTTAAAATGTATAAAAACTTGACCAGTGAACCTATGTACGTTTACGTTCGTACAAACGTACTAACAACTACAGACATCTCTCTAAAAATGATGGATTCCGATGCTAGGGAGCTCGAAACGTGAAGATATGTCAAAATTTTCGATTCGACAAATCGGTTCAATTACAATAACTTCCGTTGGGAAGTTAAAAAAACATCTGGCGGGAATGACCAAAAACCGCTTTGAACCAAGTTAACAGAAAATCGATTCAGCCGTTTAAGCAAGACAGAATTGTGAGACCCACTTTTTTCGTCTTCCCTTTCATCAAATTTCCAGTTTAATTAATTTTACAAATGTTTAACCTGCAAGTAAAAATTAAAGTTATTCAAAGAGTTTCCGCCCATTCCAGTCAACCAGATGACTGGAAGTCCTAAAATCATAGCTGTTTACTGCACATTAATCAGATTTTATCAAATGAATGTTACACGCATAAAATACTATATTTTCACTAAACCCATGCAAATGATTAACACCGATTCATTTGACCATGTAAAGTCCTCTTCTTTCTTTATATAAATCAAACATATTATGTATGTACACAAAACCAAACTACCTACACCGCCTTCGTTTGCGTTTCTTAATATAATTTGAAATTACCTTTTTCAAGGTGATATGGCGTAATATTATTTTACTGTTCAAGTACTTGTAATATTTCCGAATAATAATTACACATTTCTGGCGTTATATTAACTGAAATATACATATAATACATACACACATTTATACTACACTCATTTACTATACCTAAACGAAAACATAATAAAAACGTAATCGCAGTTTAATAATAATAAATAATTTACAATAATTTATTGATAAGACACCATTATTTATGGAAATTCATAAAACTCAAATTAATTCCCAAAAAAAAAGACCTAAAATGTTATTAAAAAAAAAATTATTTGCTCATTACTTTGAAAGCTTGTTTAATCTCACTACACGAAGTCTGTTGTTTTTTATTATTTTTGTTTGTTAGGGAAACTTCAATTCACCTTCCTATATTGCTATAACCTACCACCTGCCTGAGATAAAAAAGAGCCAAACCTTCCAAACTCGTTTAGTACCTGGTGGATAATTAGTAAATCATGTATGTACCTTGTAAACATACATATCTTATTGTTTAGTTGTTCCAAATTTTGTTTCTTTTTTCAATATTTTTGTTGTCCCTTACAACTTCTCACCAAATAGCTCAGTTTAATACTTAAGGGCAGAAGGCCAACTGGTATAAAGCCCTTAAATAATATTTAAACAAAAACCATCAAAGGTTAACCATAAATATTTGGATTGTGTTGGATTCCTTGAGATTCTGAATTTTTATCTAATCCAAGTTTATTGATGGGAAGCAAATATGTTACAAGTTACACAAAAAAATTATTGCCTTTTAAATATCTATAAATCAACATTCTCCTCAACATCGTTGGGTTCAAAGTTTCAATTTAATGAATCAAAGGTGAAAAGTTTGTTCGTTTGAAATTAAAGACAAGACGTTGACTGACATTGTTTTCGTCACGTAGACCAGAAAAGGCAATCAAATGGCCGTAGTGTGGGAAAAGTTTCTGAGGGGATTAATGATTGAGTTTTAAAACTATTATATGAGTTTTTCTTGGCTTGACGTACACGAGTGACAAAATGCCATTATACATATTAACCATATTTTACCGTCAAATCGGGTTTTTTAACAAGAAATGGATACAAGATAATGTTGAATTTTGCACTTTTTCACACATTTACATAATTGTCTAGAAAAGGTTTAATAATGGCGTCGTAAATGTTGCTTAAAAATAAAAACCAAAAAGTGTCAACTGTTATATCTGTTTTAATTTTTAAAATATTTTAAAAGGTTTTCTCCCAACAATTCAAGAAAATTTGCTTTCGGAGAATCAAACGCCCTTTCCCAAAATATCTTCCTCCTTAGCTACCACCCTGATTTGTAATATAGGCGTCCGCCCCAACTCAAATAAATTTTACGAGCATCTATCATTGGAATACACACATATAGAAAAAAATGTGCGTTTTGGAAATTTTCCATTCAGATTTAGATCGTTTTCAGTTTCTCAAGATGTAAAATAATGTAAAAGTTGTAAAACAGAAATGAAAACAATATTTTTTCATTCGATACCTAAATACATTTGTTGTAGTTAAGTTGCTTGGCAGAGTAACGTTCGTATAGTAATTAAGGTCAGGGCTATCGCAGATGACATACATTAAATTTATAAGCAATTTTGTTTATTTTCTTTGTTGTTTTTTTGTTGCCTCGAATTTATATACAGACAATAATTTGTGTGTTAAATTGTTATTTTGATAAGCGATTTAGTTTATTGTTAAATATTTTATCCAGATAGTGTGTGATAAATTTTATTTTTATTTTTAGTTGAAAATAGGTTTCTCACAGAATGAGGAATTTATCTAGATTAAGTTAGTAGCAAGTTAACTCATAAAGTTCTGTATTCAAGGTGAAGATTTGTATTTTTTTTTATTTTTGTGTTTATATTTTTAACTGCTTAATAAAAGCAGAGCTGTTAATAAAACCCTATTTCTCTTTTATATGTACATACGACTTTCTTTAAACTTTTTTCGCAATACATATATATCCAATTTTGGAAATTGCACAACCATTATTTTTGTTAAAATTTCATTAAATAAGATATAGAAGTAGTAGTAAGTCATTTTCAATTAATTTTTTGGAAGTTTCTTTGTTTCTGAAGACTGTCGATGTTAAGTTAATATCTTATTTTTATTTAAAAAAAAAACAAAAAAAAAGAAAGTTAAAATTTTTTGTACCATTAGTATTTGGCCATATCTGCTCGTTATAAAACCAAGTTTTTGGGGTACTCGGGGTGAGGGGATGGCTGCCATCTTGAAAAAAAAAGTGATTTGGTAGATATTCAACAACTCAATTTAATTTCCTTTTACAATAGAGAATAACATTTAGACAATAAAATCTAAAAAATAATCTATTAACAAACTCTGTAGCTTTATTAATTAATCATGAAGTTATAGCGTGTCAGAGTTACACTTTTTATTTTGTACGGTAAAAGGGACAGATAACATTTTTTTGTAAATATCGCAACTAATGTAAATTTTTTTCAAAAAAGTTAATTTTATTATTATTCTTCATCAAATTCTACACAAAAAAGATTATGACACTTTTTTTCGTAGGAGCAATAGATTTTGAGAAAAACGTGCACAAACGCTCTAGTTACCTATTTTACCCAAGCAAGATGATGAAAAAATTTCATTACAGTATAAAGCTCTTATAACGTTTCTGTACGTACAAAAGGTTGTTCGTTAAAAAAAGATCAACTTGGATGGAGCTAAATCGGCTCTTAATGAAGAACAAAAATGTCCTTAATTTTTTTTCAGATTTTTCTTTGTATCCCCGAAAGTCGCTGTAGGAGTAAAATAAATTTCCTATTTTTTTACATGCTAGGTGATTCGCATAAATTTGCAAAAAATAAATCAGAGCGCGTAGAAGTAGACAAAAAAAAATCTTATGTGAGGGGGTAATAAAGGGTGTTTTTTTAGACGTGTGGTTTTCAATCTGGCAATACTTTTTTTCGGAGTTGGTCTTTTTGACAGCTGTCACTTGATTTATGCTCAGTTTGGTTTGTCATTTCATAACAAATAGATTTACTCGCGAACAACGTTTGCAAATCGTGCAAATTTATTACCAAAATAATGATTCGGTTCGCGCAGCGATGAAAAATGAAGCCAGCCATATTGTTACAATTAATGGGGACCGCTATAGAGCCATGATTAATGACTTTTTCGTGCCTGAATTGGAGGATGTTGATGTTGATGACCTTTGGTTCCAACAAGACGGCTACATGCCATACAGCCAACGAAACAATCAACAACGCGTTATTGCTGACATACGGCCCCAATTGCTGCAAAATTTAATCGAGCCAGCCGCGGCGGCCACTTGCCCGAAATCATTTTTAAAACATAATGGCAAACCCTTATCTTTATAATCAAGCTAAATTCTTGGCCGTTACATTAAATTATATGCGTTTTATTTCTTCTTGAAAACCACACGTCTAAAAAAAACTCTTAACTTCACCCGCTTGGAAAGAAGGGGCAATGTTATAAAAAGAATATATAAAATAGAAAGAAATTAATTCAAAATTTTAACAAAAAAATTAGTTTTTCCACAAAATGTAGAGGCCAAAACTGTTTTTCAAAAAAAGTTAGTGAAAGGGAAATACAATTAAGGAAAATCCCGGGATTTATAAATTTTACCCGGAACAAAACAAATTTAACCTAGAAGAGGAGAAAATCCTATGGGAAGGAATCTATTTTCCCCCTATATTTTAAAGATTATTTTCAACTCCCCTAACTTTATTTCTTGAAAAAGTTTATTTTTTCTAGGAAAATATATTTTTTAAATATAATTTTCAGACTAAAACTTTTGAATCTCAAGTTGACGTAATTAAGTACAATTTTATTTTAAGTATTCATTATTCAATGCTCTTATCAATTTTTAATCAAACGCTTAAAGCCGTATGCTTAGCTGACTTAAAAATAAAACTTTGATACTCTTTCAGGATCCAGAAACAAATAACAAATTGGCAAATATTTGCATTATAATAATATTTTGCCAATTTGAATGACAGTAACAGCAGCTGTCAGGTTGCAAAAATACCATTTGGTCACAAGAACTTTAAAACTAAATTAAATTCAACATTAGAAAAAAAAGTAACAAATCTTCTATTATTTAGGTACGTTTTTATTCTTCATTTCCATTCTACATTAAGTTAGGTAAGTTTGATTAAAATTTTAATGCAGCAATTGTTTGCCAACTAATAAAATATGTTGATATTTTCTGTGCAATGATGGTTTACGTCTCAAAAATTATTTTTTCAAAACTATTTTTAAGATTAATTTCTTGGCAGAAATGGATTTAGGAATACTTAAAGTACAGATTTCAATAAAAAAAATGTGTTTCCATCCAGTCTTTTTATTATTTAACCTTTCTAAAGTGCTTACTAGAAAAAAATACTGTTTGAGTGACATAGTGAAGCTACTATTCAAACCATTTTCTTTTAATAATTGATGATGATAAAGTGTAAGTGTTATATGTTTTTGGAAAGCTTGTTATTACTACTAATCGAATAAGTAAAAATATGTTTTGAAAAATATATATTTGAAATAAATTTACTTTTTTAATAACACATGTTTTTTTAGCTTTTGTCAAATTTCGATTGGAGTTTTAAGTACTTCTACCGTCATCCACCGTTTAGTTTAAGGGTGCAATTAATTCCTTAGTTCATAAACTAAAACATATCTGTATGCTTTTCTTTTAATTGCTTTTCTTCGATTAAGAACTATAAATCTATTATAAGAAGTATAGAATAAAAAGTCACAGATTTGACTTGTTTGATAATCTTAAACGTTAAAAATTGGTTCCCAGCCATAGGTAGGATTAAAATCGATTCCAAGAACATACTAAGAAATTATTTTTAAAATTTACTCTCATTTTAAAATTAATAAAAGATGGTTTTGAAAGTTCTAAATTTTCCGCCAAAAGTTTGGATCGACCATCTTGCAGTTTGCGGGCATATTTTTCATTACAGTAGCACAATCACATTATATTTTGATTTCATAGGTTTGTATCAGGAATGTTGCGAATATCCACATCCGCATCCGCATCCGCAAATGCGGAGCTTCCGCATAGATTTGGACATCTGCATCCGCATCCGCAATAATCAATGGGGATGTTTATGCGGATGCGAATGTAATACAAACCTCTGCGTAACCGCCTTGAATCAGAAAAGGCGGTAATATTTCTCTTTATTAAGTATAATGCTTCTATTTTTAACTTCACTTACTAATATGAATTCTACTTAATACTTGTTTTTATCAACTAAAATTTTAATAATTACTTTATCATTGTTTTAATTCTTCGTTCATATACTTTATTTATATAAGATCTTAAACATCCGCATCCGCATCCGCGGATGTGAACCTTCCAAAATCCGCATCCGCATTCACATCCGCGGATGTGAAAAAATCGGCATCCGCAACATCCCTGGTTTGTATAATGCTTGTGTGACTTACATATATGTAAGAAACTATTTACAATAAAAACTTGATTTAAAAAATATATTAGAGACTGGATTCATGGCTTTAAAAAAAGCTATAGCATGCCATTGTTAGTGGTCCCGTTGTTTTTTAATAATTTTTTTTCTTTTTTGGATATTTTTTTTTAGAAAATTACCCCTCCTGCCTGAACGGGGGGAAATAGACCCCCCCTCCCGTAGGATTTTTTTTTTCGTCTGAAGCTAATCTATAAGTTCTTTTTTTTGCATGTTATAAGAATCTCCCTAACTCCATTATTTGTACCTTCAAAAAAGGGAGACCAGGGGGGTGGAATAAAAATCTGAAAAAATTAGGAAATTTTTTTTTCTCCATTTAGAGTCATTTAATGCCTATCCAAGTTGGAATTTAAAAAAAAAAACAATATAAGGACCACCCTAATGTACCTACATAATGTATATAAAAAATGGTATCATTCATTTAAGAGTGTAAAAAAAATTAAAAGCCATAAATATAGTGTAGAAAAAAATGTTTAAAAATAGGTGAATTTGAACTGTCAGACTGTTCAAGGTTTTGTTCTAAATTAATTAATTAATTCTTTTTGAGGAAATGGGTGGATGCCACGCCCCTTAAATACAAAATATCAATTTTTTTAATTTTCCAATGCCCTACACCCCTAATACTCTACCAAATTTTATTATTCTACGACAAAATCAACATTGAGTTGATAGATTTTAGACAGTGGGTGGATGCTACGCCCACTTAATGGAAAATCTCAACTTTTCAATTTTTAGCTTTGTATGCTCTTTAAGAACTTGCTTTACCAAATTTCACCATTCTACATAGTTGAAAGATGATAACCATGGTATAAAAATACAAGGTATGTTGTATATGAGATGAAGGGTCGCCATATTTTGTTTTGTGTGACATCATAGCGTGTGCTCCACAAGGCATATCTTTAAAAAATAAATTATTTATTGTTTTTCCTGAAATTTAACAATTCTTAATTTCAAAACATAAATAGTTTATTTTGTTGCTTTGAGTTTTAATAACAAAAAGCTTCAAAGCATAAATAATTTATGGTAACATTTCTTTTCCATATGACAAACAAATTGAGATCATTCAATCGCAATGACGTCACGAATCAGTTGCCTGAGCTGTCAAGTATACCTTGTTATTCTTATACCGTGGATGATAACAACTTTGAAAAATTGGGTGATTGCCACGCCTCCTGAATGCAAAATCTAAAATTTTTCTTTTACATGCATTTCATAGATCGTTGTGCTACATATTGGGCCTTGTGAATAAAAAAAAGCTAAAGCTATTTTTGGACCAAGCTAAAGCTAGCTAGTCATAGCTATTACTAGTAGCTAAAGCTAGACAATTCTAGTTTAAGCTTTGTTTCATGTTAGTAAAAAAAGGTTACGCTAAATAGCTTCAGCTAGAAAATTCTAGCTTAAGCTTAATATTTCTAGCTTTTGTTTGTTTATTCACATGTTTTGGCTTAGAAGCTTAAG
Source organism: Dasysyrphus tricinctus (assembly GCA_963921185.1). Taxonomy (NCBI): domain Eukaryota; kingdom Metazoa; phylum Arthropoda; class Insecta; order Diptera; family Syrphidae; genus Dasysyrphus; species Dasysyrphus tricinctus. Next base: position 8,274,212 of record OY992533.1, read on the forward strand.
CCAAAACTATTATTTTTGGGACCGAAAAGCAACGCTATTTTTTATTCATAAGACCCATGGTTTTCATGTAAAAATAACTAGTCAAAGCTTTCTAGTTAGGGGTCCAGGAATATTGATATTTTTGTAGCTTTAACTATATTATTCTAGCTTAAGCTATAATTAATCACACAATTTGGAGCTTAAGCTGGAAAAACAAGCTAAAGCTTACATGAATCTAGCCTTAGCTTTTTTAAAATAGCTATTACTAGTAGACATCTTTTAGTTTCAAGCTTAAGCTTGTTTTTAATCACACAAAAGCTAGCTTTGACTTAAAAATCCAAGTTTTAGCTTAAGCTTTTTTTAATTCACAAGACCCATTATGTGGAAGTGCTCTACATTTATATAAGTTAAATACAAATTTAGTGAAAATGGGAAAACAAGCCCCCTAAATGGTAAATATCAATTATTTTATTTTTTATTTTCTATGCACTACAAGACCTTACGTTGTGTATGAAACTTCAAGATTTTCCATAACTTTGACGATTTGTCAATCAGCGAGTGAGGGATGAGTAGGTCAGTTATATGGTTTCAGTGATTTATGAAGATACATAATCACAGAAACCACTAATTCTTAGAAGTTGAAACTTATTGCCGCGCCTGGACTTGATTAGTTAAATAAATGCTTCAAATTTAAAGTATCTGACTTAATTGGTACTGGAGTAAGAGGGGGGTAAATAATAGCCTAAGTTGGATCCTGTAAATAAGATGTAGACCAAGAACTTTGCTGGCCATTACCGTGCCCTTTGATTCATACTAATTTTTTAATTTAATGTTTCTTCCGTAATTTGTGTAGGTATATCAAAATGTTTGAATAATTTTTTAAGAAAAGTAGTTACCTACATATATATGTATATGTATAACCTTAAGAAACCTACATTATTTTGTTGAAAGTTTATTCAAGAAAATATCACCAAAGCGTATTATCTCACAAGGCAAAAAAGTTAAAGATTTTTGAGACGCAAAACGTCACTTGGGCCCATAGTGCGGCGGGAGAGTTGAACTTATGCCTGAAATCCGGGACGTCCCGGGTAAGCCGGGACGTACATATGGCAACGCTACCCATATTGCATACATTTGTTTTATATTTAAAAAAATTTACCAAAATACAATCTTAGCGAATAACTTGTTCACATAGTTATTTGGTAACCATCTTTTAGTCCTTTTCTTCTAATTCTAAATCTCGTCCTTTGAACATTTCAACCTTTTTATATTTAAGTATAGTTTTAAGAAATTTTAGGTTAGTTTTAAACCTAGCTTGTATTAAGGGTATAATAAAATTCAAAATTTAGAATAAGGGTCCATAGCAACTATTCTACTAAATACAAATACCTCTGCAACGCTATATGTTTTTTTTTTCTTGGAGCGCAATTTTTTTTTTTTTTTTTTTACACTTCGGACTTCTGTTGTAATGAGCTTAAAACATGTTTTGTATTCTTTGAATAAACATTGCACAGTTTATACAAAAAAAAATAAAGTCATATTTACTTAAACAATTTGACAATAGTACAAAGGTAATACAATAGCCCAGAAGATGAAAAGTCATAGATATAACTACCTACACTACATAGGCAAACATATGTATGTATGTATATTAAAGTAAATGTGTAGATACATCATTGTCATTATAACAATGGAAGATTGTCTTTTTAATTTTTTTTCTGTTCAAACTCTCCCTGCAAAGCCGGATCAAAATTCAAATTCGTCCAACAATGGGCAGTTGATATAATAAATTAATAAAGGGTGTCCCAGGTTTTTGTTCCTCCTGTGGATTTAAATCAGTTAGTAGCTCTGCTTTTTCTTTTTGACGGAAGTCATATCAAAAGCTTTGTAACTGATTATCTAAGTCAATTGAATTAAAATTTTGATACAAAATAATCCCTTGTTTAGTTTTTGATATTTTCACATTAGCATTGCTGACTGGGGTCAAACATTGAACGTGAGATAAAATTTAACGCGATTTAATCTATACATCAACGCATTTCTGTAAAAACCTCGAAAGTTGAAAATTAAAAAACTCCAGTAGACACAAAAGAACATGATACAGTAACTTTGGATTTTTATAGGTATCTAAAAAACATTAAACCAACATTCTAAGACTTACGAAGTTTTGACAGAAAGACGAAGACATGGTCTATATATGAGTTTTATGCAACTTCTTTGATTTATTAATCTTTAACGACGAGCCTCATTCATTGGATTACCTTACAAAAATTTTGTTCTGGCAGTTTTGGTGCCTCTTTTTTTGACAGATGTCACACATTAAAATGAATCTGAAGTTATACTGAATAAAACACAAAGTAAGCAGTCCGTCGACGAGAAATAATATCCATTTTCAAGCTTGATGAATTAGTATTTTGAAATTCAAAACAAATTATCTGAAAAGTCGAAAAACGTCAAATTAAATGTCCAATATTTGTAACACCCTTTTCGGACACCATAACTGCCTCTTTTTTTATGTAGATTCTGCACGAAATATAATCTGAAATTGTATTTATTATTATATGACATTATGTGACTGTCTGAATAAAAGTTGAATAAAACCAATAAAAAAAAACTATATGGACAAGCCAAATAAAACATAACATTTCATCAATTTATTATGATTATGGTCGATGCGATGTGATGGTAGGGCATTGACAATTTAAATAACGAAGCGAACACACGTTTTGCTGAAGCTAGAGTTTTTGCAAAATATACATACATATACACATCCATGCATGGTTAGGTTTTGACAGACCACCAATATTATAGCCGGGTAAGGTTTTGAAACTTTCCGAATTCGAACAATAGTTTTGCCTCATCCAAACAGAAATAAATGACCGCTGGCAAAGCGGTTAAATATACGTATATGTATTGTATATGTACTCGTAGGTACTGATGTACCTATACGAAACTATCAAAAATGACAAATCATCTGCCCTACGTTACGTTTTGATTAGACTGTTGTTTTTTCATGGTTGAATAGGTTGGTATAGATAGATGAATAGATGGATGGATGGTTTTGTGGTTTTTGTGGAATAAAACATTCAAAGCAATCGAAAAGGCCATAGACATAGAGTAATTGCTGTTCCTCCCATAGAAGTATCATTTCAATTTCTGATTGAATTTCGTTATAAGGATTTTTGATAAATAATCACATTATCGTGTTGTTCTAAAAACGAAAAGTCAACCTAGCACTTTAAAAGGTAATGAAAACTTCAATGAATTGGTAGGTACTTCAAACTGAAAGTGTTTTTCTTTGAAGAAAGAATTTCACCTTGGAGTTTACATTAAGTTCTCGAACGACACCTTTTTGGAAATTCGACGAAGAATTATTACCATAGCAAACCGCTACTACTTTGGCTGAGCGAAATAAAAAATTTTAAATCGTTAGTGGTTTTCTAAAAAAAACTTATTTCTTAAGAAATGTCTTTAATATTTAAAAAATAAAATGCACGACTTGGTCGCAAGTACTTGCTTTTATGTTCCTTAGTACTTTAGAATTTTAAATATTGTGTATGAAAAACAGGGATATTACAAGAGGAAAGTTTTCAAAAGCGAGGATTTCTTTTCTCAAAATGTTAAATCATCTCTTAATAATTGAGCTGCCATCTAAATTCTTAAATATGAAACAGTGCGAGCGATCAGAAAAATAGGGAAGGATTTAAAAGAAGATACCGATGCACATTGGTTTTGAAGTTCTGACTTCTGAATATCAAAATGGGAGGTTAAAATAGAGCTTGGTGAAGCATTCCACATTCGTGTTGTTCGGCTAAAGAAACAATCTCTATACTTGACAGTACATCCGAAGTTGGGCTCAAGGGTAAACTGATGAGCATTCCTAAAAGCCCGAGTATAACCGTTGATTTTTTAAGACGAGGAAGCATCTGGCTATTTCACTAGAACTTATTAATTAATTAAAAAAATTGTTCTGTACATACAAAAATTTGAAAGTATTTTCAAAGAAAAATGTTTGTATACTAATTTTAAGCTTCTATTAAAATACAGATAAACATTATATTTCCAAAATAAATATCAACCCCATTTTCAAATACCTATCGAATTTTCAAAAAAGTATTTTGAATTTTTTTCTTAAAATTCAAATTTTTTTTGTTATTTAAATCCAAAAAGTTTTGTTTGCATACAAACTTTGATTGACATCGGTAGAGTCGTCAATGAGAAAGTTGCAAATCAAAAAAACTGAAGCGTCTAGGGTGAGAAGGGTCGAGTGACATTTTTCGATTTTTTTTAACTAATAATGGTGCTAAGCGACAACTTAAATGTTGGTCTAACTCTTGTGTCTCTATTGATATTACTTACAAAGTTAGCTTCAGATAAAGGGGTTAACAACACGTTTGTTTTAAAGTTATTTTAGACAAGAAGGGGTTAAGATTACTTTACACCTCTTTGAAGGTGTTAAGTGCACACTTAACCCCTTTATGCAATAAAAGCCGAAAGATAAAATACCAAGCAATGTATGGTTTTTTGCATAAAGGTGGTAAGCGCACACTTGTTCACTTTATGCAATACAAGAATAATTCCCAACTTTCACTTGACCCCTTTTTCATAAGAAATAAATTAAACTCATTTCAATTGCTGATTTTTGTTGTAAAACACCAACTGCTAGGTAATGAATTTAAATAAAATTGGTTGATATACTAAAATTGTACAATTTTTTCATTTTGCATGGCTTTTTTTATAAGTTTCTCTCGATTTCAGAAAAAAAAGTTATAAACGTAAAACTTTAAACGCTTATAACTCAAAACTTCAAAAATGTCACTTGACCCCTTCTCATTCTCAACGCTTCAACTGTTCTATGGCAGGTACCGTTTGTAAGAGTTCTTGGTATTTTTTTTTTTTTTTCAAAATCATTTAAGCCGTTTTTTTACATAAGTTTTTCCTTAACAGTTGAATGGCAAGTAGTGGAGGTTGATTTCTTAAGAGTTCAAAACATTCCCCATAGTCTTATATTGCAAGAAAATATCTTCAGTTCGAAGAGGGAAACACAATTATTCGAAATTATTTACAAATCCTCTGTCTTCTATCGTTCTGACAACTTTAAGAATAATTTAATGATATTATTTTTGATATTATGTAGCTATTTCGTTTTGTTTATTAGAAATATTTCGAAATTCCATTAAAAATATATTTTAAAAACAATAAAATAAAAATAAAACTTGCTACTTACCACTATGAACAGTTTTTTCTTTTTGTTTTTATCAAAATGCCCCTTCACAATACTGTTCAATTGCATCTTAGCGAATGTTGAAAAGTCCTATATAAACGAGAAAAGTCTCCTTGGTTAGTTTTTTACTTACATAGAATTGGAATGCGAAGTTTTGAAAAAGAATTATAAAAAATCACGTAAATTAAAAGTTATAAAAAATGTTTAAAAGTTCTTAAAAGTTATTTAAAATGATCCCAAAGTTCCTTTAAATAAATAAATAAATATTTTGAATTGATAGTGTTGAAGGTGAAAATATTAAATTACAACTTTTGAATACCTACTCAAGCACGAAGGCATTTTAAGTATTAAACTCAGAACTGATAAAAAGAATTATAAAGTACCCACTTGAAGAATTAAAAGTATTTAAAGTACGATGGCACGAGACAAAAAAGTGGGGGGGAATTGGGGATTAAAGAGAGCGATGTGGTGGTTAGATTTCAAGGCAGTTAGTATTCGAAGTGTACCCTTTAGCTGTAAGAGTTAGTGTATTTCCAAAAAACTAATCAAAAATGCTCTTTGATAGGGGCGTAAAAGAAGCGTGTTGTTAGAATAATCGTACAAGACATAAATTCTAAAAAACAACTTTACACATTTTGATTTAAACTTTAAAGGGGTTATAATGAAACTTACTGTTAGGTTTATAAGGACCTAACAATAATTCAAATAACAGAAACATGAAGTTGACGGATTTTGTTTAAAATATATAGGAACCCAACTTTTGTTCATATAATTCCATATTTCTCGTTCATGGCTCAACCAATTTCGGAATCATTTTAATAATTCATTAACTTCAAAAAATGTTTACCCTCTAAAATTCCCCCAAACATTTTTTTTAATAAAAACAAATTCAATCAAATCGATTGGAAAATATTGGCAACATTTGGCACAATATTTCTTCCAGTTGCTATAAAAAAAGGCCAGCAGAGATGTTAAAGAATGCAGTACTTTGTTAGTGCAGTTGCAGTCAACTTACTTAACAGTTGGATGTAAGTTAATACCGCGACTGGATTCTTTAACTACACAATAAACAATCAGCATTCAGTACCAATATTCTGAGGAGCAGTTAATAAAACCTGTAGTAACTTTTAAACTGTTTTTTGTTCAGTCAATATTAGGCACTGGGTCTTTAAAGTGCTGGGCTAGGCCACCGCTACTCCATCAAGTACTATGAGGCATATTTCAGCCATATTTTAAACCCAAGTACATGCTATTATTGAATTCGAGCTCTGCGCGCTTTGGTGCGATTCAAGTTTAGCCACCCTTGCGTTGCATTGGTGGAATACCCTGAGACTGCAGCGGTGCATTGGTAATTTTTTTTTTTAGAATATGGCATTCCGTGCAAGGAGTTTGCATATAAAAAAAGCCAGCAGTTCAAAAAAACTAAAAAAAAGTTTGACAAAAATTCAAATCGGTCACCTGTCACTTTGTAAAACGACAACCAAATACTCATAATAGGCGTTCCTTCATTATGTCACTCTCTTATATCCATATTTCCCTTTTTGTCACTCGGCCCTACTTAGCTACCTATAATATTACACCTATACAAATTAAATATGTATACTCTTACTAAAGGCATATAGGAATCATGGGTTCTGGACAATAACGGTTTTTGTGTAATTTACTAAAAAAATAACAAGAGTAAAACTTACCACTATCATTAGTTTCATTGTCATCCTAAGTTAAGTTCCCCATCCCGGGCATCCCAGTCTAGTTCACGAATTTCATCAGTCAGAGTGTTTCCTAGCAAGGCACGGTCATCGACATCTCAGAGGTAAGAGGTGTTCGGAAAACAGCCTCAAAGAAACTTCGATTCGCAAGTGAATCCTCATTTCTTGCAATGTTGATGCGCTTAAAAGCACAGTTATGTTTATCTCATTTACCATTATCTTTTTTTTTAATTGAAATCTAGTTTTATACCCCTTAAATATACATATTTAGGGAATGTGGGAATTAAGACAGGGTTTTTTTTGGAGGGGAGAAAGGACATTTCTAGGTTTTAGGGATAAAAAGGTTTCAAAATATATATCAACTATTTTTTCTATCTCTATATCTCTTACAACAAAGTAAGAAAGTAAAAAGAATAAGAAGAGAACAATTGACATTGAGTAATAATGGGAGAGGTGCGAGATGGGGGTGGGGAAGGGATCGTGGGAATGGTATTTTGGGAGGAGGATAGGAAGGAAGGAAATTGGCATACTCAAAGCTCATTGGAACTTGAGATTTTTTTAAAACTTTTTATTTTCTTTTTTTTGTTTGGTTTTTTTGTTTTTGCTAAAAATTGTATGTGTATTCCTTTTTTCAAGTTTTTTTTCTATTTTTTTTTCTTCATTTACTATATAAATGTAAATACAATACTTTTTTCGTGTTTTTTTTTAAGTTTATTCATTAAATTTATATTTAAATCACAATAAATTGTTTGTTGTTTGATGTTTTGTTTTTTATAATTACTTCATTCACAAATAGCATTTGAGACGAAAAGAAAAGAAAAAAAATGGTAATCATTTTATTTATTCAAACATTTGCTTTTAATGCACAATATGATTTTTAAACAAAAAAAAATATGATTTATTTATGATTAAATTAAAATTTAACATTCGATAATTTTTGTTCCTTTAAATTCATTGTTTTCGGTTTTAGTTTTGTTTTTTTTTTTTTTAATTTGATAATATTTTTTTTTTAATTTAAACTTTAATTTTCTAATGAGAAACATTGACATTTTGATAAAAAGATTCTTTGTATTCCAATTTTTTTTTTTGCTTACAAATCTTTAATATCCAACTGAATATGTATTAGTTTTAGAATTTTAAATTTTCCGGAAGTAGTTTTTATGTTTGTTACTCAAATTTTGTTTTTGTTAAACCTACGACAGTTAATAATTAATTTGTACAATCAAGTAAACTTAACGCTTGCCCTCGTGTATGCGTGTGTCTGTGTGTGTCTATGAATAGATGTATGTATTTTTTATTATTTTAATTTTATTTAAAATTTCAAAAAGAGGAATTGATCCGTTGGATGTTGTTTTTATATTTCTATTTGTTTTGATGTTGATAATGTTTTTTTCTCTTAATTTTCAAATTATTTAAACATATATAGGTACATACTTTATACAATTTTTTTTTGTTTACAATTTTTGTTTTCCTTTTACACATAATTTTTTCTTTTCTTTTTCGCTTTTAATAATTTATTCTTTTGTAGTTTGTTTTTTTAATACAAAAATCACAGAGAATATATAATATATATTTATTTTTTGTTTTAATTAATTTATTCATTAATTTAATATTTAATTATAATTGTTTTGCTTTTTTTAATTAATTTTAATTTAGTTATTGTTAATGATTATTTTTTCCATTAATTTAAAAATAGAAAAAAGGAAGAAAATAAATTGCATCAATAATAATAAAATTTTAATTAAGTTGTGTTTTGTATTCTTTCTTGTTGTTGGTGTTATTTTGTTGTTGTTTATAACCTTTCAAATTTCATTCAATTTACATATATGAATTTTTTTGTTTTTTGTTGTTGTTGATAAAATTGCTTATTCTTATATAGAAAAATGCATTCCACATCCTGTGTTTTTCGTTTTGCTTAAATTACTTTCTGTCATATTGTTATTTATTTGTTTATGTATTTTGTTTTGTATTACTATTTATTATTTAGTTGGTGTATTTTGTTGTTCTTGTTTCCCTAAAAATTGCTTCTTTAATTTGTTTTTATATTTAACTTTTGTATTTAATATGTTAAAAGAAAATATAACAATAACCATATTTGACATCCCTGAATTTTTTATTTCTAATTTTATTTTTTAATTTGAATTTTCAATTTCTATTAAAGCAATTCGTATTTACTTTTTTTTTTAATTAAGAAAATGACATTTTGTTTAAATAAATTTCTGTCATTTTCTTAAATATAATTATTTAATTTTAAAAACGCAATGGAAATCAAAATTCAAGGATGTTTGTTTTTTTTGTTAAGTTCAAATAAAATAGAGTAAGGAAACGCAAGAAATAGATTTGAAAACTTATTTATAGCTAATATTATTTTATTTTTTAGAAAAACAATTTTTTATATTTTAAGTGAACTACTACGAGTAGATAAAATCTATGACAAGAAATTATTTCGCGTGAAGAAAATTATCCAGAAAATGTTGAAAACAAGAAGGAAATGTTGTTTTTTTTTATAAAATGGATTTTTAAATTAAAATTAAATTTAAATTAAATTAAAGAATCTAAGCTGATAAACTCACCACAAATTGTAAAAAATGCAAAAGAAAACTAATAAATCATAAAAAGTCTAAAAATGTTTAAATTAAAAAAAAAAATTAAAAGGAGGAATACTAAAAACTTCTCCACTTACTATTTTTTTTTAGATTTTTTGTAACACTCTCGAGGCCCTCAACACTACCTGGATAATTTTTTTTTTCAAGATGTTTGAACAACTATTAAAAATTTGATATCGCAAACAATAAAACATATATATTTTTTTTGCAAATAAAAAAAATATACACTAGAACTGAATTTATGTTTGTATTCTTATTTTAAAATTTTTTGTATGTTTATAGAATTTTAGTTGTTTTGGTATTTTTGTTTAGTTTTTCTTTTAAAAGAGTACTTCTACTGGTTTTTTATTCTTTTTTTTCTTAATGTTTGATATATCTATATATAAACTTTCGTTAAATGTTCTTAAATGTTTGTAATTGTTTGTTTGTTTTGTATTAACAAAAAACTACAATGGATGGTGGAAATTTCACAGTTAAAATAGTTTTGTTTTGGTTGTTGTGTTTTTGTTGTTCATCAATTTTCTGTATTTTTGTTTTTTATAATTCTGAGTATGTTTATTTCTGCTGTTGTTAGATAACATTTTAAAGATTTCTTTGTTTGTTCTAAATAGTTTTTTCATTATAAAAATGAGATCACATTCAAGTACTAGTTTTTTTTACTTTATATTTGAATATATAGCAAATTGATTTGATGTTTAGAATTATTTTAACTTTATTCCTTCATGTGGTTTGTTTTGACAGATAAAGTTTTACGGAGATATATAGGCAAAGGAAAAAGATGTTTTTAGTTTGTTTTATAATTTTAATAAATAAAAAAAAATAAAAGCAATTCGTTTCGTTTTCGAAAGAGCACTGGCTCCGATTTAGTTATTAAATGTACCTATGGTTGAGAATCATTATTATTTTTTGTTAGCTTCTTTTGTTTTGGTAAGTCTTTGTTTGTTTTATTTTTTTTTTAATTTTAACCTTGTGGTTCTTAAATAGTAATTTTATCGAATTTTGTTTATTTGTTGTATTATAATTATTATTGAAATCGTGATGTTTTCTTGCTTTTTTTATTGTATTCTTCTTAATTTTTCTTCTTTCTTTTTTTTAGGGTGAAAATTGTGTAGTTTTGTTTAAAATAGATTGTTTTTGTTGTTATTTTTGGGAAATTGCATAATTTTGGTATACAAAACTGCAAAATCATTCTTTTATTTCTTTGGGAAATTTACAAATTTTGCAAACAAAAAATATTAATTAATATTTAATATCAATTTTCTTCAGTTGAAAAGATGCAAATTCCTCAGAGAAATATTTGGGAACGTTAACACTAAAAATACAAATACAATATTTAATACCTAAAATTTAATAATCAATAAAATTACCAATTTTAAAATTAGAAAAATCCCGTAAGCATTTTATTTTTTTTTTTAATGAAAAAGAAAACTATTAGGTACTAAGAAATATTAAAATGTAAAATTCTGTAGAAAATATTTTATAAAGAAATAATATTTAAACATGACAATTTTTTGTCAGCTTATCGTTGCTAGCACATTTATATACATATACATATCGATACCTTCCCGTAAGAATGTATTAAGCGACATTTCAAAAATTTTAAAGGCATCGAAAAAAAGTCTTGTCCAGTTATTTATTTATGTATTTAGAGGATTACAAAGATTTGGAACGGAATTTTCAACTCAAAATGCTTCTAAAAATCTGTTTATTACTACAAAATACCCATATTAATAACTAAATAAGAGGTTTTTTAAAATTTTAATTTAAAATTTTTAAAATGTCGCTTAATACATTCTTACGGGAAGGTATCGATATGTATATACTTTCCAAACTATTACCTGAATTTTGACAAAAGAAAGTCATACTTGAACTTAAAACTTTGAAACCTCTGTTAATCTTCTATTTATAGATGTTAAAAGCACTTTTCTTTTCTAGCTCAAAGCAATGCACTCACCTACCAAAGCTCAAATTTTGTATTTTTTCCGATCTGAGCTGGGCAGATGGTGAACAAATCTATGCACGGCCATCTTCATACAATCATTTATGAAATTTGACAGATCTTTAATATTTACGACAGTTCAGTTGATGTCAAGTGCGTTTCACGATTAAATCGGAGTGCTCTGATTATACCTACTCTACTCAGACCGTTCTAGACTTGGTCAAGCTCTGCTCAGTGCTCTACCCGAGAGATAAAAGAGAAAAAACGCCTCAAATGGTACACATAATACAAATTTCTTTGAAAAATTTCACTCCTATTAACAATTTTCTGATATCATGGTGCACCGCAGGAATAAATTTCAACTGAGAAAAATTCCAATGTGATGAGGATGGCTGTCTTCCCATGGATAATTTGCTTGTGATGACAATCAATACTGAGTGATACTTTCGAGACGTTTTTTTCGAATACAGGAAATTTGATTCACTAATTCATCCTGCAGACCTATCCATTCTACATCTTACCTATGGTATTATCTGAAAGAAAGATTCAAGCAACACACGTACGGCATTAACTAGACATTCTTTAAAAGAAAAACGAATGAAAATTTCATCAAAAGTCTGGAGCGTTCCAAAAACCAAAATGGTAAACACCAAAATTACAAATAAATGGCAATAAAGGCTATGGTGCAATATTCATCGAATTTTGTCAACATTCTTGTTACAAGAAAAGCGATTCAGGTTAAAAATCTAAAGCAACTAACCTTGGATGAAGTGATCGACCGATAGAATTTGTCGTTTCAACTATTGCTCTCTGTTTCTCCATAAATAGTTATTCAGCTTTATAACGAATTTATTCCTATTCGGAAGCTTTCTACGAGTTCCAAAAAAAAAAAACATCACAGAATCCATCGCAGTTTAAAATCTCATTCAAGTCTTGCAAGGTGTGAGAGTGATCTTACAAAATATCTTATTTATCTATACAGCCAGTCAGAGTGCCGTTTCGACAGTAGATGTAGATGCTTTGGGTATAATTATAACATAGACAGCTGTCGTCGAAAAGACTTGATTTAGGAAATAAATACATGTAATCGGAACCCTTTGAGAAACATGATCAAACCATCCAGCGATTTCTTATTGTAGAAAGCTCGAACTTCTGTAAATTTGCCAAGACGAATCGTAACGCGGATCCCATATCACGGAATCTGGGATCATTTGAGTGTTTAATTCGCCCTGCCAGACTGTTTAAAAAAAACCGTTTTTCACTTAGAATTTTGAATTTTTTAAACGGTCCGGTAGAGCCAACTATACACTCCAATTGTATCTTTTTAAGTATACTGGTGTATTCAGCTTTACACTACAAGAAATGGCATAGCTATTATTAACTTGAAACCTTTATATATTTTGTATAATCTTTTTACCCCAGAGACCACTTTCTCAGACTTGACTATTTCACGTTTATTTGCTTTTGAATAAAAAAAATATATTAATTCTGTATCACAACCATCTTACTCTTAAAATCCCTAAATTGTATTGCAATGACATCCTTTAGTTTGAAAAGGGTTCGAAACAATTCCTCCTAAAAATCAATATTTTTGTTTATTTTTATCATATACTTTAAAGCTCTCTACAAATATGAATCACTAAAACGTGACTCAAAAGAGTATTTTTATTATTACTTTTTTAATTTCCCTCGCACTTAAGAAGCAAAGCCTTGAGAAAAAAAAAATAAATAATTCAGGCTTTAACAAAAATATGCAATACATACAAACAATTATTATTAAACGGAACAAATGTTTTTTTTTTGTAAGGGGGAAATAAGTTTACTAATAACACAAAAAAAATAGATACTACCTACTACAAAAAATAGCTTTAGAAATATATGTATATATGTATATATGTATTTCAAGAGGTTGTCATTTCCCTTAAGCTTTACCAATTTTTTAAATGGTTTTAGAAGAGTTAAAAACTACAATTAGCTGAGTATAAAACAACTTGTCTAAAGTTTTTGACATTAACATCTTAAAAGATGGTTTCCAAGATATAGCGTCATAAAGATGAGGTATGCTCTAACACAAACAGCTGTTCTGTAGAAATACAGAAATCAGCCGTGTTTATGTAGAACCGATAAAAAGTAAGAATTCAAAAAATTTCATCATTTTAACAGATTTCTAGGTACTCTTCCAGAGCTTTCACCGTCTGCGAAAATCTTTCGAAGAGTCCATTTTTGTTAACGACTTGGTTCGCACTATTCTAACATATTATAATAAAACATTTTGCATTCGCCTGTGAAAGAAAGCAGTTCTTGAATTCTTCCTTACATAAGTTCCAGTAGATGAGAGCTTCCCCTCTTCCTTGAAACACTTTTCTATGACTCGCTTTACAAGTTGCATTATCCAGGGAATTTTGTAGAATAAATCATAAATTTATTCGCAATAACCATTTAGAGATCGAGCATTCTGGTGGATATTTTATTTCTATGCCGTTGATTATTTTTGAGTTTTAATGTTTGTATGTCAAAAGTTTTTAATTTGAAAAAAAAAATCCCTTTCTTGGAACCACTCTGTCTACTTGATAAATTCCATCTTGCGTACTGATTTTTTGCTGTCGAAAATCCATCAGAAATGACCAGATTTGTGGAAGACCACTTCGAATCTTTGATTCGTTTTCATGCATAAGGTTCCATAAGGGGATTTATGAAAATTTGTCAGGAATCTATCAATGGAATAGACACGTGTGGAAGCTTTCACAACTTTTAAGTGATAGGTAGTCACTGGTTTTACTTAAATTGATCATTAAAAGCTTTAATTTTATTTATTTAAACATACAAATCATTACGATGGATACAATAAGACAATCTTTTAGGTAGTATTAAACAGACTCAATCAAAGGAATTGTCAGAATTCCTCAGAAGGGAAACAAGGTATGTACAATCTTCTAGAGCTTTTGTTATCTTCATATGAATGTTTAGAAATTTATTTAGAAAAGAAACTTAATTTTGCAGTCGGAGTACCTAGTATAGGTAACTATACAATTATAATTTATTACATACCTCATAAAAAAATTAAGAAATTTTTAAACGCTTTTCCCTTGTCCTACATTCTTAATATTATTAAGATTTTACAATAAGCTACTGGTTTGACGAAAATTCTAAAATAACAAATGCTATTTTCCTGTCACTAACTATCTTTAATTACTATGCACATTGATGAGATCCTTCTCTCTAATGCTGAATTTACACGACTGTCAAAACTCCATTATTTCTTCATTCCCATTGACCATTTATTGCCATAATCGTGTTTTATGACAACCAAAGGGTACCAAACGGCAAAAAATATATGGCTTTCTAACAGTCATATAAATTCAGCCTCATATGTACCATTTATGACAAAATATTTCACCGAGATCGACTGTCGAATTCATTCGAAGCCTCTTATATTTAACATTTTCCACAGAACTATTCCAAATTAGTTAAAAAAAAAACGAAATGCAAAGGGGATTTATCAATTTTAAAACAAAAATACTTTGTGACCTGTATTTTTTGTTGTTGAAATGTTTATTATTACGTAGGACTATTTGTACTTACAAGACTTAAAATACAAGATCATATCATGATATCCGCCAAAAAAAGAGAAGAGTAAAAAAAAAGTTTGAGAAATCCAATTATATTGTTCCCTCCGTCGTTTCTCTTTCCACCCTCCTCACTCTCCGATAAATGCAAATAAAATTAAAAAAATAACTTCAAGTTATTTCTATCCATCCATCCATCCGATTCCGAAAAACGCAGCCGCGTTTGGGTTTGAAATGATATCTCTCAAAAAAATCGAATGTTTCAAATAAATCGATGACAAATAAAAACACTTGATTTAAAAAATTTTGTAAAATAAGAAAATAAATATTTATATTTTGTCTCTTTCTTTTTTTGTTTCTTGATTTTTAGGATTTTGGTTTCAATTTTTTTTTATACAAAAACAAAAAATAAAATAAAAATAATACAATTTTCGTTTTTTCCTTTTGAGTACCTAACAAAATTTCTTGTTTTTTTTTTTGCTCAGTAAATAAAAAATAAAAATAATAAAATATAATATAATTAATAAGGAATCCTTAATAAAATTCGATTATCACACAACATTGCAAGAATTAAAGTTAATAGCTATTTTTGTTTTCTTGTAATTAAATTTAATAAGTTTACTTTATTTAAAAACTAATTTGTTGGTTTTTTATTTTTCATTTCTTGTTGTTTAAGTTTTAAAATAATGTATTTTTATTTATCATAACTATTATTATTTAAAAAATGCTTGTTCTTTTTTGTTATCTCGTTTAAATTTGATGTTGTTGTTCTTTGTTTATTAAATTTGTTTATGCATTATACTTGAATAAAACTATTTTTGTATATTACATAAATAATTTCTTTTTTTATTATATAAAGGTATATATGTAAGTCTTCTTTAAAGCTTTCTTTTGTTTTTTTATTTTTCAAATGTTCGATCTCCTTTACACAAAGTTTTCATTTTAAAAGAAATTAGTTAAAAAAAATAAAATTTACATAGATTTGTTGTTTTTAAAAATAAAATTTAAACACAAAACTACTAGATACAATTTGAATTATTAAAAAAAAAAAAAGAAGAAAAATTAAGAAAAATACTAATTTAGTTGTCAGAAGAATAAATTATTTTCAAAAAGCACTGCTTTTATTTAAAATATCAATTTCAATTTTAAAGAAAATTTTTTTTGGGGTATTTCTTTTGTACAGAATAAAAAAAATATGAATAAATAATAAACATTGAAGTGCATATAACAGAGCTTGACTTGATTAACAAAATTAATAACTTAACAATTTAGCTCAACATATTTGTATGTTTATTATAACAGGCAAGTTTTATGAAACACAAATTTAAAACAAATATAAAAATATTTTATAAACTTTTTTCTTCTGTTGTTGTTGTGGTTTTTTGTTGCTATGGTCAGGATGTTTTTTTTTTCAGAGCAGGAAATTATATCGTCTCCAACATGCTGATTTTGATTGCCTCTACTGTAATTTGTTGTAGAAAAAACTCCAAATGTATTTTTGTTGTTAAACAAAAAGTTAAAAAATAAAATGTACAATTATCGATCGGAAGGAGTTGTTGTTTTTTGTTGAATGTGTTGTTGTTGGTGTTGTTCTTGATGTTTCAAAGGCATTTAATGGTTGTTTTTTTAAACAAATTAAGTTTTTTTAAGTTACTAAGTTTTAATAGTTTAAAAAAAAGTTTATCACCTCGGTGTGAAGGAACATATTGACATATTTGGATCACATTGTTGTTGGTGTTCAATCAGCATGTTGTTATTGTAATTTTTCAATCTTTGTGTTTTGTTTGTGGACTGTGAAATCCATTGTAGATGACCGAAAAAATTATGCTTCTCAAATGGGTGTTGTTCATCCTCTTGTTGTTGTTATTGTTAGAGATGGGTTTGATAAAGTTGTTGAGGTATTTTTTTTTTTGTTATTAAATTACCGTTAATTATTTTGGCAGTTGTTATTACGAGTTGTTGTATTTCTAAGCCAAAATTTTGTTGATATTTAAAATTGTTGTTTTATGTCCCGTATTTTTACAAATTTTTGTTTAAAGTATTGTTAAAATCACATTTTCTGTTGTTATTGCATTTAAAGTTTAAGTAAACATTAAACTTGCTTTGTTGTTCATTTATATTTTTATCACACTTCATTTCGTTATACACAAATTTATTTTTATTTTTATATTTTCTTTAGTAATTTTGTTTTTTATTTAACTTAAATTAATTTAAGTTTGGTTGGTGGGTGGATATACAAAAAATTTAGTTCAATTTTTGCTTTTTTAACAAATAAAAGAATGAAATGATAATAATTAAAAAACAATTAAGAAAAAAAAAGAAAAACGATTTAACGAAGAATAAAAGAAGAATATTTTGTTCATAAATCTTCTTAAATAACAATAAAATTATTTATGTAATTTAATTTTTGTATTATTAAGAGTTTTTGTTGTTTGTTTTTTAATTTAAGGTAGGTACTACAAATTTATTACAATTATTTTTTATTTGTAATTTATTCTCAATTTTTTTTTCAAAGTCTATTTATATATCACGATTCAATTTGTTTGTTTTTTTTTTGTTTTATTATTAAATTTAATATTAAATCACTAAAAATTTTTGTTTTTAATTTTTTGTATTTTAAAAACCACAAGTTGTTGTCGCTGTTTTGTTGTTGTTATTTTAGTTTGTTGTGTCTCTGTCTATTGTTATTTTTGTTAAATTTATTTATTTTTAAAAATATGTGCTGCATTGTTAAAATTTGTCTGGAAAAGGGAACGTGGTGGTTGGTGGTGGGGAAGGGGAGTAGAAATTGTATTGTTTTTGTTATTATATTTTGGAGATCCATTTTAAAGCGAAAAAACTATGTTTTGCATTTTATTTTTACTTTTTTGATTTGATGTTGTTTTCTTTCTTTTTTTTGAAAATAAAAAAAAAATAAATAAAAAAAATTTCCTTGTTGTTGAACTTAAGTGTTTTGTTTTCTTAGACATTTTTTCAATTAATTTAAATAAAAAAATGGCGGTTACGATTGCACATTGAGCAACAATTTCAAATTGTGCGTATCAAAGTCATCGAGGAGATTGCGTTTCGATGATTTGACAACAACTCCGGTTGGAACTGATGCCAGCATTGCTGGGGACGTATTAAACGCCACCATTTTAGGATCAGTGATGATCGAGTTTGTACTTAGCATAACATCCTTGCCGCCCATTGTCCAGTGTTGCGGTGGCTTTGGTAAAGCTGTTGGTGCTGGTGCATCGAAGCACTTACTGCCAGCATAGTGGGTTAAATTCGTTGGTATAAGGGTTGTCGGGGAGACGCCTCCACCGCCATTGCGCTGACTTGCAACGGTGGTCGTTGACGACGACAAAAGGATATGAATACCGTTGTTGTTGTTGTTGTTATGGCCACTCGAATTTCTATGATGATTGCGATTGGACTTGCGTCCGCTACCGCCAATGCCACCGCCGCCACCACCGATGATTGATGCTGGCGAATTGACTGAGCTGTGGTGGCCGCCGGGACCGCCACTACTGCCTCCATGCTTCTGGTGCGAATGATGATGGTTGTTCTGGCGAAAATGTGGATTGTTGAAGAATGAATCACTGCCAGCGCCGCCGCCGGGGGACGTGAGCAAGCTATTGCCACGTCCTGACGAGTTACCGCCACCGGGTGATTGACGCTGCCATCCACCGTGAGTTCGGGGCGAATGATTGTTTTTGCGAGCGGAAAAGAATCCACCGCCGCCGCCACTGCCACCACCCATGCCGCAGCTGCCGAGACTGCTGCTCGAAGAGTTACCACCTAACGACGATGATAGACTACTGGACGATGATCCGGACGACATTGAACCGGGTGAGGTGCTTAAATTTGTACTGCTGGCAATACTGTTGGAATGATTAATTGTTGTTGATGATGATGATGAAGATGATGTTGTACTGCTGCTACTGCTACTTCCGCCATATCTTATCGACATTTTATTACTGCTATTATTGTGCGAGTATGTCATCTTGTCAGCTTTCTTGTATTTGTTTTTGTTTTAAATTGAATTTTAATTTGAATTATTATTGTTGTTTTTTCAGATTGATTTTATTTTATTTATTATTTTATATAGTTCTTTGTATTTTTTAAAATTACTTAACTTTATATATCACACACAATTAATTAAAATCAACGAAAAAATACTAAATTCCATTAAGAGTTTTTGTTTTTTTTTTTAATATTATTTCTCTGGGTTTTGCTCTTTTTTTGTTTTTTCTTAATGTTTTTTTTTTTTGTTCACAACTGCCTTTATATATATAGATATATATATATATATATATAAATATTTATATTTTTATATATATTTATTTTTTATGTATATATGGTAATCAGTCTGTCGATTTGTTTTTTCCTTTTATAATTATTATTATTAATATTTTGGTTAACAATTTTTTTCTGCATCGATGGTCCTTTGGTCAGTCGAAGGAAGAAAGAAATAAGAAAAAAAAAAAGAAAAAGGCATGATGTAAAAATTTGATTTTTTTTGTTATTTTAATTTGCTATTAAGCTGGATAAAAAAATGATGTCGTTTTGTAAGCATTGAGTGAATTTCAGCTTTGTCGTTAGGTAGATGATAATTTTGCAATAAATGATAATTGGTGTTAATGAATTTTCTTCTTATTTTTTGATTTTTGGCTATGTTTGAGGTTTGTATTTATTTAATATATTAAATATTTATAGTGTAGGTACCTAGGTACCTAACAGTATTTTTTAGCCTATAGGTAAAGGTATGTGCAATTGATTTATTTACAGCTTAAGTTTATAACATTTAAAATAATATAAATTAGAACTCTTGATTTTACCCGGGTAACAATAATATGTAGGTATAATAAGAATTATCATTCATTACATTAGAAGCAATGTAATCCGGATCATTAATACCCAATTACACGGATACCCGTCCATTTCAGGGTATTACGGGTATCCAACTTCCTATTACTCAGATCTTAGAGGTATAAGAAGAGAAAGAAAGTACTTAACATTAGTTGGTTGTGAAATTCGAACTTAAAATTAAAAGTAACACAGACGTAACTTGTTTATCTATCTTATTCAAATTTCCTCAAAAACAACTGTTTGGACTTCGATTAAACTTTGTTCCTAGGTATAATAGTTGTAATAATTCTGAGTTTCAATATTTGCCTCTACATGCAAGAACCTTTAAGACCGTTGTCTACTGCGCAAGAACCCCATAAATTAACGGAACAAGATTTTTTCCCATTTTTGTTAGTCTTTTGAAGAGCTAGGTATGTACCTATATCTTTGTGATAAATGGTGGAATTGAACATTCTATTATGTTTTTTGTATTGAAATTTGTCTGCACATAATTTTTCTTGCAGTAGGTAGGTACCTATAACAAATTTGTATTGAGAAATGGGCCAGTTCCCATAAATTTTTGCCCATTGTCCTTCACATTGTATTTATTTCATATACCTACCTACCTATGAAAGGCCTAAAATTAACTAAATATTTTGAGAGACGAAAATAGTTATCAAGAAGATTTTAACTGATTTAAAAAAATAGTTCTTTCAGAAACCATTAATACAATACAACTTTTGAAATAGCAAAAAAAAACTGTTTTTTGGATTTTATAACAGGAAAATCTCAAAAACGTGGCCCGAGAGAATTGTTCTGACTTCAGATTCGAGTTCAACACACTAAAAACCTACGGAGAAGTAGGTACCTATATTTTGGTTTCTGTAACAACACCCTGTTGACCACTGTTATCAATATCAGCAAATAATGATGTCATACAAAATCTGAATAAGTTTTCTACAAGACTATTTTAAGATTTTCTACATCATTTTTTTTCACTCTTAGTTAAAAAAAAAGGAGGTAGGTTCCCTCCCAATACTAAGAAACTACTTTCGATGGTCTTTCGGTAAATCCTTTTTTCTTTGCAAATTTTGATTGCATGACTTGCATTGGTAGGTACAGCTGTGAACATGAAAATAGCAGTGTTTTCACAGACATTGTTAAAAGCCTTCTACCTATTTTCGGTTCTAGACTTTCCAATTAAAAAAAGAATGCATTTAGTGAAAGCCTTAATTATTAGCATTATTAAGAAAGAGATAGCTTTAGTTAGTTTGCCGTGCGTTCAGAATAACGGTAGATTTAATCGTTAGGGATCGTTTTTGAAGTGAACATTAAAATAGCAGTATTTTGTAAATATTCTATTTTTTTACTTTTTTGAAGTGCTATAAACCAAAAGGAAGTAAAATGTAGTAGGTACCTAGAAGAAATGTTTTTAAAGAAATATGAATACAAACAAGCATTTTTAATATTTTGTTTTGCAAAAGTGGGCAGTAGGTATTAAACACTTCACTGATGAGCAGTGCAAATTAATTCTGTTGCAGCTTAGAGAAGGCAAGTCATACCAGGACATGCACAGCATTTGTTGTTGCTCGGCTTAAATGATCCCAATTTCTATAAAATATGCGCAAAAGCCAGAAAGAAGAGATGGAAAAAGAAAAATAACAACCCATGACGGAAGGAGATTCATGGCATTTTCTCGAGAGAATCCACAAAAATCGACAATCGATATTCGTTAAGAGATCAATCTTTCTATTTGTAATAGGTATGAACTGGAGAAGACTCCTAGAGGCAAATTTAGCAGCAATCATGCCGAAGAATAAGCCACCTGCCAACAAAACTCATCCAGAAAAACGGATGCAGTTTGCAAGAAACTGTGTTGGATTTCCTGTGAGCGTAATATTTTATGGCAGATGAGTCAAAGGTTGTCTTTTATGGTGGTATGTACCTATTTGATCCTGCGAGTATGTGCGAAGTCTGTCCAGCACTGAACCTTAACCCGAGTATTCCACAAGAACGGTTAAAAAAATATCATTTTTTCGTTTATTTTTAACCCACTGCTATTTTCGTGTTCACAACTGTAGGTTAAGCAGATTTGTAGAATTTCAAAGCATCAATATTCCTGTAAATTTTCAAATTGATTCATGCACCCATTTTTCCTCACCAAATTAACTTAGTCTTACAAAACAATAACTATAGGAACAAATTGTAATGTTCCTAAAAATTGCGTAGAATGTCATCAAAATAAAAATTAATGCAACCATTTCAGTCGATTTTTCTCACGGTTTTGCACTGGTAAGATACCTAGGTAGGTTAGGTACCTACTTTTTTGACTTGAAATGAAATAAAAAGTTGGTAGGTAGGTGCCTGCCTACATTTTTTTCAAATACCTAATTAAAATTCTTTTTTTTCAAGTTTTTTTGTTTTAATAATAGAATATGATGAAAATTTGAAAAGAAATTCTTCTGATTAAGTGGAGTGACTGAATGTTTATAATTCAAGTTATGGAGTTGAGCTCACTTGAACTTTTAACTTTTTTTGTTTTAGCACTTTTTTTAAAATTTCTTACGGAAGCACTCATTCTACACAATATATGAACGCTTGGTCCTTGCTACCGACATGAAAGAAGGTAGGTACACTTCCAATTTGAAAGTGTTATGTGGAATTTTCTAGTTTTAAATTAGATTAATTTGATTGGTAAGTTTAAAAAGGCACCTACATTTCGGTTTATCCTTTGGTGTAGCTCAATAAATTATTAAATATGCACCTATGTATACATAGGTAGGTAGGTACATAGGTAAAATATTTTATTTCTTTAAACAAAATGTCTCAGGCAATTTCATGCAGCACAAAAACATAGGTAGGTAGTTATTAGGTAGATAAACATTCAAATAATCTTTTAATTATTCTAAACTGCACCTAGGCATTTTCAACTTTTTGTGGAACTTTTGGACTTGGATACATACCTACCTAAAGAGCACCGATTATTGTGGACTAAGATTATAATTTGGACTTACATTATTCAAGTCAGCTAGATAAGTAGGGAATAACATGGTTGTCCGGGGTTTTCATGTAATTTTTCAGGTGTTAAGAAATATGTAACTTATTTTCGTATGTTGCAGTGTAGGAAGTACCTACACATACATACATAGTTGAAAATAATACAAAATGTTCAAAGAAAAATATACATAAAAATTAATTATTTGTGGTGCATACAGACAGGATATCTAACACTTAGTCCCGGATTTCCAGAACTTAAATAGGTACCTATATTCGTATGGAAAGAAATCTCAATTCAATTTGCCAGTTCATGAAAATAGGACCTCACAAAATTATCTACCCTCCTTCCTAGGTACAAAATTATTTTGTCCGAATTACAAGCACTGATAAATTATGATGATATCTCTTCTGATTTTGCTGGGCACTCGTTTTTCAAAACGGCGATAAATAGTTTTTTTTTTTTAAATTGAATTAAAACTCTTCTGGATTCATTTAAAATAATTAAAAAATATTGTTTTTTTTCTGCAAAATACAAATATGTTGTACCTACAGTAAAAGATCAGGCCTTGTAAAATTTCTGAGATATTAGAGGGATCCGTATTCTCATAAATATGAACACAATTCCTCACAAAAAATCTCATCATTTTTGATCTCAGAGCCCTTAGCAATCTGTCTCGTGAACAGGTTTCTCCAGAAGTTCTGCTGTCAAATTACTGAGGAAAAAGATTATTGGATTCGCCTGCTCACTTCTTGACTGATAAAATTTGCTGAGCCCTCCGAGATCTCATTTTTCTGAACACGCCTAGATAGTTTTGGATTCTTTGCTTAGTTATAGGTATTTTGTAGCAGTCAATTTAATAAGAAGAAAAGAAATATATAGGTACCTAGCTTCTATGTGAGAAATCCAGTGTTTATTCAATTCTCCTTCGCGACGGAGTAATATCCATACACATTTTAGATTGCTGAGTCACAAATTGGCCAAATCATTAAATTCTGATTGTAATTATAAACTAGGTAGGTATATATACCAACATACATGTACCTACTTGTAACTACTAAAATCTATCTACAGAAATAGAAAGATTTCTAAATTTCTACATTTTAAGTTGAAAAAAGAAACAACCAATTGAATAAAGAAACGAGTTTCAAAAACCAACAAAATTATTCAAAAAAGACACCAAACCTGGGACAAGTTGTTGTATTTTATGACCACATGGCTGTGCCATTAGTTGATGATGAACTGTGGGTTTTTGGAATTTCTATTCACAGTTGGAGAAGAAGTGGATAATCCATATTTTCAAAGCAAATTTCTTGTTTTAACACCAAACAGATTTTTAGAGAGATTTTTAAAAAATAATTTCGAATCAGATAATTATTTTTTTATAAAAACAAACTAGGGTAACCAAAACTGAAAAAATAGCACAACCATTTCACACCCTGTTTCGCACATCAACAAATTAACAAACAAAAACTCACTCACTGCTTTATGTTCACAGCAAAGAAATTGCTAGAAAAATACAACTCCAAGACAACAAGTAGGCAGTTAAATAAATTTATGCAAATGAATAAGAAAAAATAAACGTCCAGCAATTTCTTAATTAATTATAATTTCTTGTTTGCTTACTTAGAAACAAAACGACATTCATTTAAACTCAAATTATATTATTAAACATGAAATAAACCAAAAAGAAAAAAATTCTTTTTAGGTGTATTTTTGAAGCAAAATAAAGGACAAATTAAAAATAAATAACTAGTTATCACCAAAAATACACTACACACACCTTTAAAGTAGGAAATTATTTTTTTGAAAAATAATTTCGTTCTCGTTTTTTGTTTGCTTTGATTTTCTTAAAATTTTAATACGTTTTTTTTTATTAAGCTCCGTCACTTTTATTTTACAAAAAAACACTTTTAAAATTCTCTCAACTTAACAATAAATACAAATGATGTTTGCATGTGTTTAATTTTTTTCTTCTTTGGGAAAAAAATCCAACAACTTTGATTTTGATTCGAGAACCGTTATTTACTACTACACATCGATCAGCAATTAAAACACGTCTTTACACTGCGAACGCTGCGAACCAAGTGATTTAAAGAGTGCTTTTTCAAAACTCAGCTAGAGTCAAAATCAATCGAGTTGAAATGGTGGTGTGGTGAATTTAGTGTAGAACGAGAACGAGGAAAAAATAACCAATAAAACGAGTGTTTTTCAGGTTCTCTATCTTTCTCTTTCATTCTTTAGCTACGTAATGAGTGGATTTTTATTTTTTGTTTTTTAGGGGGTTCACATTCTCAAGCATGCTTGACAAGCATGGCTTGATCGACTCGAATTTGAGAATGTGAACGCTCCATCAAACGGGCTTGTCAAGCATGTTGGGTGGATATCAAAATATTTTGATATTTCCATCAAGCATCATCAAGCCATGCTTGTCAAGCATGCTTGAGAATGTGAACCCCCCTTTTGTTATCATAATTTTGAACATGTGTTTGTGCAGTTTGTGAAGTGGTATCTGGTATGTACTGGTGAAGTGGGGTACGGTGACGGTGAGGTGACTAAAAAAGACGAGGTATGTATTTGTATATATGTGCGTGCGTAAATATTTACTCAGAGAAAGAGTTGAGTTTTTTCTTTATTTATTTTTGTATAACAAAATACAAAGCACAACAAAACAACAATAATTTTTATTCAAAATGGCTGGCGTTGATTGCTTTCATGACGTTTTATTATTTTTTGTTCATATATTTTTATAGCACGTCGTTGTAATAAATAGATTGTTTTTAAGTGTTTATGTACTTATAGGTACCTATTTGATTAATTAAAATGCGAAGAGAAAAACATGAATAACTAACGCTACTATGTATGAAGGTATTCATGATTTAAAGTTTTTAGGTAGGTAGGTACCTACCTATTTCGTTCCTGGACCTGAGTTGAGTAAGTAAAACATCAATTTGGTGAGAAAAAAACATATGGTTAGAAACTAGAGTGGAATCGATTAAAATAATACAAAGCTGCAACGTTGTCACATTTATTTATTTTTTTTTAATTTTCATATGTGAAAAATACAAAGGTGTAGGTATACCTACCTACCAAAGTTACATAGGTGCCTAGGTAGATACTCGAATTGATAATCAATTGATTTTTTAAAGGTAGACAGCTAGGTACCTACCTGCAGATTGATACTAGGTAGGTATTTGGTATTAAAATTAATGGCGCAAAATTATAGTGAAGTTAACACTATACCTACCTACTATTTATGATTAAACACTTGCATTAAAGTTAAAATCACTAAAGTCTGATTTTAATTTTTTAGTATCACAGTAGCTCAAATGACGTCTGTCGCACGAACTATCATTGATTTAGGCGAGTTCAACTTCAATTTGTTTACAAAATGGTCTTAGCGCGACACTAACTAGCATGTCTATAATTCAGGAAAAATTAGAGAACTGCATTAAAGTTAAACAATTGTTAACTAGTATCACGCTAAGGCTCTTAAAATAGGTTGTCTATAATTTTTCGCCAACAACATTTAAAACCTATTTCTATAGGATAACGAATTTCGGTTTAAGTGCCAAGTAGGTAGGTAGGTAGGTACATATCTCACGAGCTGACGTATCTGCTTTTTTAATAGGTACCTACCTATTTTACAGGAGAACAGTTTTTAGTTTTGTGTACTTATTCCTTCTATAGGCGTTAAAGTTTCAAATGATATGAGATTCAATGTAAATAGGTACAATACCTACCTACTAAAACACAGTTAAAAATAATCGATTAACAGATAGGTATGTACCTGCGTCACTTCGTGAGAAATTTTTGTGCCGTGACGGTACCTATACCTACTGGCGTCCTAAAAAAAGGGCATAAATGCCGAAATTGAACTGTTAAACTGATGTGAAAAGCTAAAAATTCATATTTCCAACTGCAAATGGCTAAAAATAACGAACGCAAATTTCAATTCAGGTTTTAAGCAAGTTGCCAATGTGCCTATACTAAGCTTTAAAGTCACAGGTCCATTATTCTAAGTCATCACGAAAATTACTATAACTTATACGGATAGTAAAATGAAATATTTTTTCTAATACGAAATCGTTCTTTAAAATATTTAATTTTATTAAATTTGAAGGCGAGAAAAGCAAAATCATTAAAATGCATTTGTCTCAAAACTACTAAAATGGACTTACGCCCTTTTTCCTTATAGCGATAGTATAGGTACCTATTTCGGTTTTCATAAAATCCATTTAGTGGACATTTAAGTATCGTGCCAGTATACACAGGCACCAGTGTTTTGAAAAAAGCTCGCCCAGAATCCCTGTACTGACTATTTTTGTTGGACAAAGTACCTATATCTTGTGAACAGGAAGAACCAAACGCCAATTAAATTTATGGCCCTTATTATTATATGAATATGATTTATCGAATTCCCTTATCACGGTATTATCGATAGCGAGCTCCCACATTCGCTTCAAAAACCGATGCTACCAACAATAGCATTGATTTTTGAAGCGAATGTGGAAGCTCGCTATCGATAATACCGTGATAAGGGAATTCGCTAAATCATTCGCTTTTAAACGAACGTTCGATTCGCTATTAATATTGAGGGCCTATTTTTGTCATGAGTGATAGCAAAAGGTTTACATCTTAACATAACCTTGAGGCAAATAATTTGTACTCACCGATAGATGAACCTAGTACCTGAACCCACTGTATTTATACAAAAATTTGCAATGTAATGGAAAACTTCTACCCACATAATTGCAGTTACGCCTGTTCGTGAGAAACTTTAACTAAAATTGCAGTTGTGCTAACTATGTTATAACGCATTTAGCTATGTATGTTCCAGACGTTTTTCAGGGAATAAAATGATGTAAAAATATGCAGTCAAGTTTACCTAGCACATACATATACAATATGTGTATGTACCTAAATTTCAAAAACGTCAATTCGTGAGAAGAGGACGATATGTAGGTAAGGTACCTATTACATTTAACATTAGCAGCTGCTAGAAGGTAAAGTGAGGGATTGAACTTCAATTCTAATGACGAGCAATTGGCAATTGACATTATAGACTAGGTATAGGTAGGTAGTAGTTAGGAAGTCAATTTATAGTTTGCAAAAATCAGATTAAAGTTCTCAATTTTCAATCAAAAGCAGATTTTAAGCTGTATGCTATAAATATCGGGTTACTTTTTTTTAAATAGATAAGTAGGTAGGTAGGTATACATACCTTGTAAATCCTTTAACAAATATAAGTCAGAATAATAATGGCAAAATTTCTTTAAAATAAGTACCGCACTTAAACTTTAACTTATGCATTTATTTTTAGAATGTTCAATATAAATAACCTTACACAAAACCTAAATATGTAGACAAATAACTGAATTGCTTTTCCGAAATCATTATTTTGGGCCGTAAATATTTATATTAGATCTGATCAAAAGTCCAACGTTTCCTTTGAAGCAGTTTTCTTCTATTGGGACCTTGTTAAATTAATACTTTCTTAGCATTTACTCCTAAAAAAACGAAGCTCTAAATAAAACTAATTATGTATTTTTTTTTCTTGACTAAAGTCTAGGGCAATAGTTTGAAAATTCTTGGGAAATTTATAATTTTCTCATAACAATTCCGGTTCAAATTTTACATGACATACATCAAAGAAAGGTTTCAAAACAATAAATTGAAGGGATGTTTGTGGATATTTCTTACTTACAGCACTAAGGGTAGCAATTTTTAAAACCAAACTCACCAGCTTTCTATTTTTGCTTTTTTTGTATTCTAGTTTACAGAACATCTGCATACGATTGGAAATAGAAAACCCTTGCAGTCAAAATTTACCTGATGCTAAATTTTGTTGTTTGTTATTTAATGACTACCTATATTAAATTTTCAGTAGACCAGGTAGGTAGCCTGGAAGACAACCTTTGATAAAACTGAATACAATTTAACTTAATGTTACTGGTTTAACATGTCGTCGGTGATAATGCAGGAAGAAACGTGCCAAATCAATATACCTATGTATGTATATATGTGATTCACTAGTGAACAATTTTTAAATTTCAAAGGAGACGCAAAACAATACTGATGTCTGGTAAAAATAATTCAAGAAGGTTAATGACCGCAACTTAATGTTTCATTCGTTTAAATCTGCAATAAACTGATATTCAAAATCATATGAAAAATGTTATCTCAAAGACAAATGCTGTATAGTTTTGATGCACACAAGATGCTCAGTAAATTCTTAACTTACTGATTAACAAACAAAAAAGAAAAATATAAAGGAAATTGAAAAAAAATATTTTAAAAGATCTTCCAATAACTTTGAAATGTTTCATAAGATAAAAATAGAACGCACACGTAACACTTAAACAAATTAAATTTGTTTTTGAATCTTTTTTTTTACTGAAAAATGTAATATTTTGTAATAAAGTGCTTTTATTCTTAAAGAAAACTGTTTTGAATAAAAATTATATCCCAGAATTTTTTTGAAAATAGACCCTCTAACACTTATTTTTGTTCATGCCTCTTAATTCCTAGTGAGTGACAAAAAAAAACATCATTAGGAAACAATTTTTATTTTTTCATAGGTGTGAGGTAATTTTTAATACACCAAACAAAAAATATCAGAGTAATAAATTTAATATTATGTACAAATATTTGGTACCTAGATGTTTTAAAACTAAAAAAAATAAAGCCGTTTCAGAAATGGTCCGAGAGCTGGTGAGCGAATTGCTCAAAATAGACATGGCAAGCAATTCCGCACCCCAAGACCACCACGAACCATAATGCACTTTGAAAATTAAAAAAATGAGCGAATTAAAGTGTTTTTATACCGCTCCAGGTTTTTTGTTGCGTTACGGAGCCAACGTTGATGGGATGAAGTTTGGACTGATACGAGTACTATGTCCGAAGCTCTGCAACTATACACATAAGTTGCTTTCTCAACTGAGTTTAGATGAAGTTTTGCTCAGCCGTTATTTTTTTTTAAATTGCAACATCTACAAAGATGGTTGCATGAACAAACTCTTTACCTCGGTGGATAATGTGCAGTTAAAAATAATTGATAAAGTGAAATATCTCGGCGTAGTAATAGACATTAGACTAACGTAAAAAGATCACAATGCAAAAAATCTCAAAGAAAATTCCTGTTCTTAGAAAAATTAGGCAAAATATATATACGTATCCATGAAACCATATTTCGAATACTTTGACAGTATCCTATTTTTGTTGCATCTACATAATATGTTTATCAAAAAACAGACGTACAAACCTAAAAAAAAAAAATACAGCTCTATATATGATAGGAGCCGAGAAAATCGAGTTCACGCTTTCCAAAGCCTTTTTCAAAATGGCGGACAACGCATGGGCGGTTTTTGTTCGAACTTTTTGGATTTACACTCTCCAATAGGCACTCTTTAAGAAATAAAAAAAAAATTCGACACAGTATTTTTTGTAGATATAAAATACTAATTTGAATGGACTACTAACATAATTTTCTTTTTCCTCAGTTATATGACAGCAAAACTGAAAAATGAGAAATGTTGCTAATGGCAATGGTGCAGTGGATGTAGTGCTTGAATGCTAACTTAGAGGTGTGGGTTCGAGCGTCCAGCCCCATTTTAGGCAGCATTTTTTCTATATTCTCCCAGCTTAGCTGGACTACACCCGTGGGATTTAATGAGATAATAAACACCTTCTTGATCTCAATCCACTGCGCCAAATCTTTCCTATCTTCTTATTCTTTCTAACTAGTGCAGTGCAATTGAGGTTGCATTTAAAAGACCTTAGGTCTAACAGGCATTGTACAATTGTACATAGTCACGAGACTGAAATTGTTGGGGGTTCTGATATCTTGTTTTCCTGAACATGCCTAATAAGCCCCAGCTTATGTTAATCCGCAAAAAAGTGAGCAAGCAGATCCAATACTTTTTTTCTCAGTAATTTAACAGCAAAACTGAGAAATTTTGTGTGGAATCCTGTTCACGAGAATGAGATGGCAGATGGTTCTGAAATCTCATTTTCCTGAACATGCTTTGTTTGAAAAAACAGAGCCATCTGAGAACTCTGAAATATAAACTGGCTAAAGCTAGCCCTAAACGACGAACATGCTCGCCGAACTTGTTCGTGCTCGCCATATATTCGTCGTGTAGGGGCTGGTTCGCGAACGGTTCGCTGTTGGCGAAAAATTTCGATTTTGTCGTGTTCGTTGGCTTCGATGTTCGCCATGTAGGGCCATGTTCGCGAGCAAACTTCATTTTTGCTGTGAACTGAGCTGTGAAATTACAATAAGCGTAACCACTTGTGCTTCTTTATTTCACATGTTTACGCTTTGAAGAATTAACGAGAAATGAATGTTCGCCAAATGTGTTCGCCGTGTAGGGGATAACGCAAACGAATAAGTTCGGCGAGCATGTTCGTCGTTTAGCGCTACCTTAAATGACTACAGCAGCTTTTGAAAAAACTTTCTTGAAAGTCGACCTAAGTAAAATTAGGTAGGTAGACAAACCTATTATGCCCGACCAAACCTAAATGTGAATTATGAGTACCACGTCAACAACATTCCACACGAAAAAATTGACATTTCACTTTTCGGCTACTATGAGTTTCATACGAAAAACGAAAATTCCCCTTTCTTGTGAGTAGGTATAGGTACTCATTTAGGGCGAAATGTTTCGAAACTAAGAGCTTAAATTGTTAATTATTTTTTGGCGGCTAAAGAAAGAAAGCAGAGTACTGATGCCCTTGCAGAAGTTTTTTTTTTAATTTTGGCCGAAAGAAGTTCAGGCGAAACTCATATTAATTTTTATAATTCCGAGGGAACAAAAATTTTTCCGGCTAAATATTTTCCATGTGAAACTGATAATAAGGCTGAATACCTTTCCAATTTTCAACGTCACATCTCACATGTGTAATTTCTGCGTTTTTATTCACCTTAAGAAATACGACAACGTAGCCATTTCCATCAGCTGAGATTGAGTTGTGTTGAAAATCTTCCAATTCGAGTAACCTACCATGAATATATTAAAAAAAAAACACGACTTAACTATGGAGAAATTGAGTGATAAAAAACAAGAAAGAAAAACAGCGACGTTGCCACTTTTAATAAATAAATAATTGTATTAACGTCACGTACGCATTTATTGAGGTCGTTTGATGAATATCAATTAAATAAATTTCGTAAATAGCTAGGCATAACACAAATTAACTGAAATAATAATGCACCATCCTCATCTGAGTGAAGAAATACTTATACATTTTGTACATAATATACCTATATACCTATTAAACTCCTATGAAACAAGAAAAATATAAAAATAATGCCACATTGGTAACTAGGTATGAATGTTGCTAAAGTAGGCTCCATTGCAGAAAGTGTGAAGACAATATTTTAAATTATTATGAAATAGGTAGGTACCTATATCTGAAATTTTTCACCGTCAAGTCAATTGAGTTTTCTAAACGTGGTGAGTTTGTTTGTTTGTACTTATAAACTTAAAGCTTATAGGTATACAAAGGTGGTGACTTATTTTTGGATTGAGTGACTTACGAATCCGATTGATTTACAGTGCTCCACAAAAGTCTGCGTACAGCGAAACAGTGAAGAAAAGAGCTGTTATCTACAAGCGGTAGGTGATAAATTTTGTTTTAAAGGTAGGTACATAATTTCGATAAAACAATGTTTAGGGCTTTCATTTTCAATAAAATAAATTAAATTTTTTTTCTTTTTCAAAAAAATTGGTTAAATGCAAAAAAAAGTTGTTAAATTCGATCCACAGCGTACAGCTGTAAAAGCAGTGAAAAGAAACGGAATAAAAATGGACAAATATATTATTATATCGCATTTTTTTCAGTGTCAATATTTAGTCGGATACCCTGCCATTCCTATAACCTTCTTTTAATGGTTTTACATAGATTCTGTCAGTTTTCAGAACTTCTGATTTTCTTCCATTTTAATAATAAAGCTTCTTTTAAATGCGCTTCATGACGGACACCGTAGGGATGCGGATCGTCTTTTCTAATACACCCCCACACATGTTCTATAAGATTGATTTTTGGACTCTATGGTGGGTGGGGTTCTAAGTATGTGATGAGTGTTAAAAAACAGCCACATAAGCCCATTTTTGTAGCTGTACGCAGACTTTTGTGGAGCACTGTAAGAAAGTAGGCACCAACAAATATTTTATTGGACATCATTGAGGTGAATGTTTCACTTGATACCTTATTACCTTATCATTGAGTTGAACTTACAAGTGCAGTGCAATGGGTGCTTCAACAAGGCCCCTTTTAAAGACTTTCCCAATTGTAAAATTGTAATAAGTTGGCAAGAAAATAGCAATAGCATGAGGGAGGAGTAATAAATAATGTACTCAAAAAAGCTTTTTAGAAAAATATATAAAATATAATAATATGATAGTATGTAAATAATTCGTGCAACTTACTTTATGCTTTTGAAAAACCCCCGTCGTCAAGGATAAAAATTGCAGAGGAAACTGGAAAAAGAATCCGTTGTTCTGCACTCCACAAGCACGATACACACAAAAAAATCACCTTTTCTTTCTCAGGGAATTTTTTGTAAGCTTTAATTCCTTGTTTGTTTTCTCTCTATCGCACTTAGTTGATTGTGGAAAAAAGCTCTTCTTCTCTGTCTTTTTTTATAATATAAAATTTATTTTTACAACAGAGAAAGTTTTCTATTTTTTATTTATAGATTTTTCTACAAATAAAAATGTAATTTCAATTAATTAATTAGTTTCACTCAATTGAAACAGAAGAGATTTTCAATTTTTTAATTCTTCGTTTTCTTTTATGATGTGTAGGCTCGGCTCTTTTACATTTATGGATTTGGATTTTCTTTTTCTGTTTTTCACACACTTAATTTTTACTTATTACGCACACACATTTATATACATATATTCGCATGGATTTATATTAAATATATGTATTTATTTTTTCTAAATAATTTAGTAATAATTTTTTGTTGGGAATTCACTTAATTAATAAATAATTTACAAATATAATGTGGCGTCTGTCGAACACACACTGAAAAACGCTCTTTCCGAACAAACAAACTTTAATAATACGGATTTACACTCTTTCGAGAAAACTTAAAATCGAAATGAGATTTGTCTTGATCATTGTATATATACAATGACGGTTCTTTCGTTGAGTTATTTTGCTGTCTTCTTTTCTGATAGGAGAAATATTCCATTGGAAGGATGGGGCGGAGAATATGGAAGTAAACAAAAAACTCTGGAAAATAAACGATGGAAGAAAGAGAGCAAAGCCAAAAAAACAAAGACTATACAGTAAGGATCGAAAATAATTGTTTTGATTTGGAGCAGTAATGGCCAAATCACAATCTCGCGTTCGGTCTGTCGCGCTTTGACGCGCTTTTTACCGACCTTACGATAATATGTGATGTTTCATAAAGCGCGACCCTTGAATTTGCAAAACGGAATGTAGCTTCAAGCTTCGGGCGTTGACAAATAAAGGTAGAACTATAATAGTCGGAAGGGCACTGAAGCTAATGTCAAAAACCAACGAAAAGTAGCTTTCCGTACCGAAAAAAGGGGAACACACCCATAATGTTACTATCATCTTTCTCTTTTTGGCATTCCTATTTCACCAAATGTCACTTTTACTTAAGTGAGGTGCGCTCGGGAGCGCACCTCACTTCCGTAACCAAAGTTGAACGAAACTTGACGAAACGCTCCACTTCGCAATTATAGTCGCGTCAAATGCTTTCCGTGTATTCGCTTGTTTTCTTCCGACCACTTAAGTGCCCCTCCGAGCATTATAGTTCTAGCTTAACGAATATGACAGAATATAAGTTCTGTTTCCTTGAAAGTTCTTCACCGAGAAAGGGGACATAAACTTTCTCTTTTATTCAAAAACAAAAGCAGCGGTGGGTTCGGGAGCAAAATTTGAGCAGGTTTTATTTGCTCTTAATTATGAAGCAATGAAAAATAAAGATCCCTAACATTTTTTTTTAAATAACTAGATGATTAATGTTAGTATTATACCACTTCACAATTTGTAAACTTTATAACAGGTAACTAACTTTACCTTAATTTCAATTGTTTTTAATATACTCAATAGAGTGGAGATTTAACACTTGTTGGAAATCAATTTTAGTTAACATTATGTATTGTTTAGTTAAAATAAATAAATAAATAATAAGAGAAAAACACTTGCTTATTCCACAATATCAATATATTGTGGAATAAGCAAGTGTTTTTCTTTTATGATGAATATTCATGCAACAGCGTATAGCCATCGTAAAAGTTGTAAAGTTTAAAACTTCGTAATCCTGTCACAATTTGTATGGACAGTTTGACAGATTTACGAATTTAAAATTTTTACCACGTTTACGAAGACGCTGTTGCATGAATACCCTTATTATTTAATTATTTTAATTTAACAATATGTTAACTAATTGTTTTTAATTTTGAACCACTGATTTTGGTGGAGTAACTGTTAAGTTCAACGATGGTTCAAGCATATAAATCGCTACTATCACATACTTGAACCACAATTAATCCGCTGAAATCAGCAAGTTAAAATTGCTTAACCATGGATGTAAAACTGGCCCTAAGAAAATCCAGTTAAAACGCCTAAAACAGTGACAGTTCTTGCAAAAACTAACCAAACACACCTTTTTTGACATTTATGAATGTCAGTGTCATAATGGAGCTTGTACGATGCGAAAAAGATACAAACAGAAGGAATTTCAATACAACAGAGCACTCCGCATTACATATTCACCACTCATAACACATAAATCTGAATTTTTCTGCCCGTTTGACATCGTTGTGAGGTACAAAATTCACCATACTTAGGGCCAGTTTGTTCACAGTGGGTTAAATCTGCAAATAGATTATCACTGATTCTTTTAAATCAATATTTATGGATCCGTGATAACACTGGTCAACACAAATTTTGTTTCTGGGTTCTGCACATGATTTTCTTATTCCTTACATATTACTTATTAAATAAAAAATAGTCATGTTTGAAAAAGTTTGCTTTTGTTACCAGGAGCACATTATTTTAAAATTCATGAAAATGTGCTATGTTAGAATCAATTTAAATAGATATTTTAAGATATAAGACTAAGATACACCAAAACGCTAGTGTGTAAGCTGGTTCGAAACAAAAAAAAACATATGATAAGGGGTAATTACCTATGTTCCCCTGTTTAGGCAGGAGGGGTAATTTTCTTTAAAAAGTTACTTAACTAAAAAAAAAATGTTAAAAAACAACGGCAACGCCAAAAAGATTATTGTAATTTTTTTTTTAAAGTTAGGACTCCATTCTTTAATTAAATTTTTAAATTAAGTCATTTCCATGAATAGTGTTTTTTTAATCAGTTTTCAAACTCAGAATTTTGAAAAAAAAAAACATTTTTTTTTAAATTTAAATTTTCTAAGTTTTACGTGAAAAAGTTAGTTTTTGTTTTCAATATTCAATGCTTTCACCAATTTTAAGTGAATGTTTAAAAACCAGGTGGTTGTATGTATTTAAATTTTTGATCAAATTGAAAATAACAAAAACTCCTTTTTTCTTCATTTTTTTTTTGTTTAATTTTTGGTACCAACATTAAAACGGTAATTTATATCAACAAACACATACTAATTCTGGAATGTGCTGCTCTAAAATTAAACCTATAGAATAATTTCCCATCATTGTTTCATTTTATTGACCTTTGGAGACGATTACTCTCGAAGTCTATAAAGTTCAAGTTAAAACGTTTTCCTTTTTCTTCTGAGTATGCTCCCAATAATGTTTTTAATTTTTTACTAAATGACCGTGCAGAATATTCAATCTTAGAGACATCCTGCATGTCTCTTAAGTTTCTTAACTGTCTCAAAAATGATCATAATGTGAATTTTGATAAAATAACCACATCTATAGCAAAATACATTAGCATCACCTTAGCACATTATTAATATCATTTTAACGTCCTTAAATGTCAAAATAAAAATGTGTGTAGTTTGTGACACAAATATACTCTAGAGATACCAAATTGGCGTAGGAATTCCCCTCCCCTCTCCTCTTTTAAAAAAAATACTAAGCAAAAATTTATTATTTCTATGAAAACTATGGTAACTGTATTTTGACTACCAACTCAACAAAAGCAAACTTTAGGGGGGGTGTAGATATTTTTCCATCATTTTGGAGCATGACGAATAAAAAAATCATGAAATAAACCCAGAAACAAAAATAATTTTTTATTTTGTTGAGTTGTGTAATCAGAGAGTGTTTGTTCACTCAATTTTCAGTATGATTAATAAATCATAGTTTTTCCAATAATTTTCCATTTTACTATCTATCTATCTGTCAAATCAAATTGTTCATTTTTTTCTTGCAATATGGACGATGCTTGGTTTCTGTTTATTCATGTTCTTTGTTGGTAGGAATTTGATAAATTTAGTTTCTTTTTTCTATATCACGCTTTAGGAATAACCAATGGTGAACAAACTAAATTCCAGGAAATCTTTGATTAAATCGTGCTAATCAAACAGAATCGCCGAATTTGTGATTTCTTCAATTAAGTGCTCAAATCATGGATTCTCTGTTTAAAATGTTTCTGAACAAACGCATTCAATGATAATTAACTAGAATAATCATTAATAATCAAACTAGTCCTCTTAGCAAGTACCGAAACCAAGAGGTATGAAGAGAAAATTCCCTTATCGAGTTCCAAATTTCCTACAAGCAACAACCATAACAACCACAGACAAAGTACAAACAAAGAGCACGAAGAATGTTTTTCCTTCCAAGCCACATTTATTTGGAATCTATACAAATATTTACAAAAACACACTTAATTGCACTAGCAAGATAATAATACGTTTTCATTAGAGCTAAAATGAGGTAATTTCGCAAATCACAGAAAAAGTGTTTTCATTTGTAATTTGGTAATTTCGTTTGACAGCTCATTTCATTTTTGAATTTCAACTGGCTGTTAATCGCTTTTTGTTGTTGTTTTCTTTTGTCTCCTTCCATTGCGCTTTGACATTTTCATACAAAACCAATTCAGAGCTCATCAAACTGTGGCTAATTGGGTGTGTTCGTTAGGTTTTGACTTAATTTCCAACCTAATTTCGTGCAAATTTGGTTGAAATTATCTCATTTCGAAATGTGAATTTGTATGGGAAATGAGATGATTTCGTATCGCATTTGGAAGTTTTCAACGAAATTACCTCATTTGGCCTAATGAAAACGCAGTATTAAACAAATTACAATTCCATTTAGTTTGTATTGTTGACTGAAAACGTGTTTAAGTTTTCACAACAAAACGAATTAAAACGAGAAAAATAAGTGCCGAAATAAATAAAATCCCCATCCGAGCTCATTTTTTAAGGATCCAAGCAGTACCGACAAACTTTGGTCAGCGAATTTGCTGTCAAATCCCTTAACAAAACAGATCAAATCATGAAGTCACCATACATTTCAATAGAAAAACTTTTATTACCAATGCTCATATTCTATAAAACCTTGCATCGACAAAATTCGTCGAGAAGCTTTTAAAAATGGATCGAAACTCATGTGTTTTGTTTCAGATTTCATCATTACAGAACCTGGCACAATGAACATAAACACTTCCTCGGGAACATAAATTGATTCAGGCAATCGAACATGCCCAAGAAAGAGAACAGTGCAAACATCTGTCAAATGTATACAAAAAAATCGTAGGTACTTGGAAATGAAAAATAAACAATTAATTTCACAGGGATATTTGGTTTATTTATTTGAATGTTTTTGGTTATCATTGTGTAGTTTTATTCAATTGTTATGTAAATAAAAGGATAATAGAAACACGTTAATAAATTGGCATAGTTTTATTATATCCCATCTGCCTGTTGAACTGCAACAAAATCAACTTCAAACACATAGATACAAGGAGTTTTATTGCTGCTGTTGTCGTTGCAAATTAATAAAGTAAATCACAAAAACACAATTTTTAGTTCCTACTGGCTTAAAGAATTACTAATCTATTTTTTTAATCAGAAATGGTAGATTTTATTAAATATTTGCTAAAACACTTCGCATGGGCAGAAAAAAAAGAACACAAAAAAGAAAAAGTCTATTTCAGCTGTCAAAGCGTGACTGAAATAGAAAATAGATCTATTCGGGCATTTGGCTCAGGCTTACGATATTTGCGCTCTGAAGTAAGTCCGACGCATGAGGTAACATTTAAGATTGCCCCATAAGGATCCATTGTTTCTATTCAATATGTCAAAGTCGGCGCGACCGAACGCTTGATTGTGGTTTGGCTATAATGGATGAAACTTTTAGATTGGGTAAATTGAGTCCGGACTCGTGAGTCTAATCGTGTCTACATAAGAAAATTTGAGGCTTCTCAAAACACATAGAAACAACAACAACTTCAATGTTTTGCGCATTGAAACAACAACAAATGAGAATCATGAGTCGGATGTTTATGTTTTCTTCATGCACATGCAGCACTGACGTCACCAAAAACTGCAGCATATGCGCAGCATATTAAGAATATGCGGCAGTGGCCTCATGCGCAAAAAAATATTGAGTACACGACATGTTAAATCTGTAAGTCGCATGTTTACATGCAGCAACATTGGTTACATGTACTGTCACCGTATGTACACGCGAGGAAAAAATATGCCGAGTACACGCCATGTGACAAATTGCTTGCATGTTACAAGCGCATTAGCAAAACCTAGAATGTAGTCCTATAAATTGGCGTTTCGTTCGGCTTACTCACTTGAACTCATCAGTGACATAGTGAGGGCTTTGTCATACGCAATTTATATTAAGTTCAGTTCAACTTACATGAATTTTTCAACGAAAATCCACTGTAAACTATATCCAACAAGATTAGAATTCCTAATCATTAAGCTGGAAATTTTTTTTGCCCTGGGCCAGGCATAGTTTCTATATATGAAGGTTTTATAATACAAATTCTATATACTACTGAAATAAATCAGCCAAGTAGAAGACTTAGCATTAAGGATTGGACTTGTTGAATTATTGATTCAAAATAGCTTTTTATGGCCTTTAGTCCTATAAATTGGCGTTTCGTTCGGCTTACTCACTTGAACTCATCAGTGACATAGTGAGGGCTTTGTCATACGCAATTTATATTAAGTTCAGTTCAACTTACATGAATTTTTCAACGAAAATCCACTGTAAACTATATCCAACAAGATTAGAATTCCTAATCATTAAGCTGGAAATTTTTTTTGCCCTGGGCCAGGCATAGTTTCTATATATGAAGGTTTTATAATACAAATTCTATATACTACTGAAATAAATCAGCCAAGTAGAAGACTTAGCATTAAGGATTGGACTTGTTGAATTATTGATTCAAAATAGCTTTTTATGGCCTTTAGTCCTATAAATTGGCGTTTCGTTCGGCTTACTCACTTGAACTCATCAGTGACATAGTGAGGGCTTTGTCATACGCAATTTATATTAAGTTCAGTTCAACTTACATGAATTTTTCAACGAAAATCCACTGTAAACTATATCCAACAAGATTAGAATTCCTAATCATTAAGCTGGAAATTTTTTTTGCCCTGGGCCAGGCATAGTTTCTATATATGAAGGTTTTATAATACAAATTCTATATACTACTGAAATAAATCAGCCAAGTAGAAGACTTAGCATTAAGGATTGGACTTGTTGAATTATTGATTCAAAATAGCTTTTTATGGCCTTTAGTCCTATAAATTGGCGTTTCGTTCGGCTTACTCACTTGTACTCATCAGTGACATAGTGAGGGCTTTGTCATACGCAATTTATATTAAGTTCAGTTCAACTTACATGAATTTTTCAACGAAAATCCACTGTAAACTATATCCAACAAGATTAGAATTCCTAATCATTAAGCTGGAAATTTTGTTTGCCCTGGGCCAGGCATAGTTTCTATATATGAAGGTTTTATAATACAAATTCTATATACTACTGAAATAAATCAGCCAAGTAGAAGACTTAGCATTAAGGATTGGACTTGTTGAATTATTGATTCAAAATAGCTTTTTATGGCCTTTAGTCCTATAAATTGGCGTTTCGTTCGGCTTACTCACTTGAACTCATCAGTGACATAGTGAGGGCTTTGTCATACGCAATTTATATTAAGTTCAGTTCAACTTACATGAATTTTTCAACGAAAATCCACTGTAAACTATATCCAACAAGATTAGAATTCCTAATCATTAAGCTGGAAATTTTTTTTGCCCTGGGCCAGGCATAGTTTCTATATATGAAGGTTTTATAATACAAATTCTATATACTACTGAAATAAATCAGCCAAGTAGAAGACTTAGCATTAAGGATTGGACTTGTTGAATTATTGATTCAAAATAGCTTTTTATGGCCTTTAGTCCTATAAATTGGCGTTTCGTTCGGCTTACTCACTTGTACTCATCAGTGACATAGTGAGGGCTTTGTCATACGCAATTTATATTAAGTTCAGTTCAACTTACATGAATTTTTCAACGAAAATCCACTGTAAACTATATCCAACAAGATTAGAATTCCTAATCATTAAGCTGGAAATTTTTTTTGCCCTGGGCCAGGCATAGTTTCTATATATGAAGGTTTTATAATACAAATTCTATATACTACTGAAATAAATCAGCCAAGTAGAAGACTTAGCATTAAGGATTGGACTTGTTGAATTATTGATTCAAAATAGCTTTTTATGGCCTTTAGTCCTATAAATTGGCGTTTCGTTCGGCTTACTCACTTGAACTCATCAGTGACATAGTGAGGGCTTTGTCATACGCAATTTATATTAAGTTCAGTTCAACTTACATGAATTTTTCAACGAAAATCCACTGTAAACTATATCCAACAAGATTAGAATTCCTAATCATTAAGCTGGAAATTTTTTTTGCCCTGGGCCAGGCATAGTTTCTATATATGAAGGTTTTATAATACAAATTCTATATACTACTGAAATAAATCAGCCAAGTAGAAGACTTAGCATTAAGGATTGGACTTGTTGAATTATTGATTCAAAATAGCTTTTTATGGCCTTTAGTCCTATAAATTGGCGTTTCGTTCGGCTTACTCACTTGTACTCATCAGTGACATAGTGAGGGCTTTGTCATACGCAATTTATATTAAGTTCAGTTCAACTTACATGAATTTTTCAACGAAAATCCACTGTAAACTATATCCAACAAGATTAGAATTCCTAATCATTAAGCTGGAATTTGTATTATAAAACCTTCATATATAGAAACTATGCCTGGCCCAGGGCAAAAAAAAATTTCCAGCTTAATGATTAGGAATTCTAATCTTGTTGGATATAGTTTACAGTGGATTTTCGTTGAAAAATTCATGTAAGTTGAACTGAACTTAATATAAATTGCGTATGACAAAGCCCTCACTATGTCACTGATGAGTTCAAGTGAGTAAGCCGAACGAAACGCCAATTTATAGGACTAAAGGCCATAAAAAGCTATTTTGAATCAATAATTCAACAAGTCCAATCCTTAATGCTAAGTCTTCTACTTGG
The DNA here is from genome assembly GCA_963921185.1 of Dasysyrphus tricinctus. Lineage (NCBI taxonomy): Eukaryota > Metazoa > Arthropoda > Insecta > Diptera > Syrphidae > Dasysyrphus > Dasysyrphus tricinctus. Next base: position 8,316,564 of record OY992533.1, read on the forward strand.
CTGATTTATTTCAGTAGTATATAGAATTTGTATTATAAAACCTTCATATATAAAACCTAGAATGTACATGTGGCTTGTGAGTACACGAAATGTGAGAAAGCCGCATATTGACGCATACCCATGAAATATTCAGTTTTTCATTATTATAGTCCACAAAACATAAACAAAAATAATTTTCTATTACACTGGTCAACAAGGTTTTTCTTACAGCAACAAAAATATACTTTTCCGTAGGTTTTGGGTGTGCTGAACTCGAATCTGAAGTCAGAAAAATTCTATCGGGCTACGTTTTTGAGATATTCCCGTTACAAAATCGAAAAAACCGTTTTTTTTGCTGTTTTCAAAGTTGTATTGTAACGTGAAGTAAATTGTTTCAACAAAATTTTTAATGGTTTCTGAAAGAACTAATTTTCTTCTTTTAAAATCAGTTTAAATCTTTCCGATACCTCTTTTCTTCTCGGAGAAATCTTCAGTTAGTTGAAGGCCTTCCATTTATGACATAAATACAATGTAAAGGAGAATGGGTAAAAATTTATGGGAAATAGTCCATTTCCCAATACGAATGTGTCATATATCGATGAAAAGGTTATTTTGAGTACATAATTTCATTATATAACCGTTAAGCTCTAAACCATGGGGCTCGCGAGATATTCGGCTTCAAAGCACCGATAGAACAATAATGTGTTCCCAATCCACATTAGCTGAATATCTCGTGAACCCCATAGTTTAGAGCTTAACGGCCATATAGTGAAATGATGTACTCAAAATAACCTTTTCAACGATATATCACACGTTCGTATTGGGAAATGGACCATTTCCCATAAATTTTTGCCCATTCTCCTTAACATTGTATTTATGTCATAAATGGAAGGCCTACAATTAACTGAAGATTTCTCCGAGAAGAAAAGAGGTATCGGAAAGATTTAAACTGATTTTGAAAGAAGAAAATTAGTTCTTTCAGAAACCATTGAAAATTTTGTTGAAACAATTTACTTCACGTTACAATACAACTTTGAAAACAGCAAAAAAAACAGTTTTTTTCGATTTTGTAACGGGAATATCTCAAAAACGTAGCCCGATAGAATTTTTCTGACCTCAGATTCAAGTTCAGCACACCAAAAACCTACGGAAAAGTATATTTTGGTTTCTGTAACAAAAAAATAATTAAATTTTGTTGACCAGTGTTATTTGCGTTTTTCTTCATTTACTTATTCTGTTTTTCTGCATTGGACTTTGAAATTAATAGTTGCGGTTTTTATAACATCTTCTATTGAAATAATTGAAAAAAAGGAGATCAATTCAATCATCGAAAGTTAACACAAAAAAAAAAAAAAACAGACAAAAAAATGAAAAATGGGGAGTATTTGGGCAAAAAATAAAATTTTGAAGGGCCTCAAAAAACACAAATAAATTTAAAAAAAGGTAATAAATAAATTCACAAAAAGTTAACACAAAAAATACAATAGAAATTAATAAAAGGCAATGTAAATTTTGTTTTGATAGGTAGGTACAAAATTTGGGGTAGTTGGGTGGCACTATCACTATCACTAGCACTCGTTTTTCATTTTTATGATTATTTAGGAATATTATTCACTAAAAACCACACAAAATGTATTTATTGCAAGCAAAAAGTTGATCTGAATAAAAATCGTTACAAAAAGCTGAAATAGCTTCAAAGAACCGCGAAAAGTTTTTTTTTAAGAAAATCCTACACATACTCCCTATACAGTCATACAATATGAACTTCCATACAAAATCACATATACACAATACACACAAGAAAACAATATGCCAAATTTCACAGAAATTACCGTATTCTCGGTTCCTCAGCTCTATTTTGTCTTCTCCTCCAACTCCCATATATTTCATATATATTCCTATACAGCCTTCTCATTCCCGCCATTTTAGCATTTTTTCATTTTCTACCACTTTTCCATACTCTTCTACGGGGAAAAATCAACCCTGTCAATAAAGTTCCTCAGCATTCAAATGCAAATCACTAAAAAGTTCCTCAACTTTCGAATGTCAAAGAACATCAGATTGAGCCTGATTACACGATTCGTTTTTTCGGACCTTACGTGTTTCGCCTTTTTGACACATTGGGTGAGGGGTGTAGAAACGTAAGGGGAACGGAAAGACGAAAGCACGTATGAAAATTTCAAGACTTTTCTGGTTGAACTTTGACGTTTATGATTTGACAAATGAGTAGAGGTGGGGGATGCTTAAAAAATTTAAATTGTGAGATTTAAAATTGTTTTTCATAATTAAATAGCTATAAATTTGAACAAGAAGTGATTTAAAAATATTTTTGGTTATTATTACTGCCTATTTTTCAATAAATGAACCTCAAATTTTTTGAACGTCAAAATCACGAATGGATTTTTTTCGTTGTGTGTAATCACGAAGGTACGTACATGTCAAAAAGAAAAACGAAACGAACGAAAAAACGAATCATGTAATCAGGCTCATTGTGTAGAAACATTTGATGTCGATGATACCTTTGTATATAAACTTTATAGTAGTATCTTTGTATATAAACTTTATATACAAAGATGATACTACCTTTGTATATCCACTCTATAGTATTCTCATGAAACACGATTTTTTAGGTTGACATTTGGTCGATAGGTTCGCTGTGATCGCCTTATCGAGGTCCCTTAACAAAAATTAGGATTACATTTGGACACTAGACGGCCACGAGCTTTTTTTTTCATGAGAATACTATAGAATTTACATATATACAATGATACTACTATAAAGTTACAAAGGTAATGCTATGTTTCCACCAAAGGTTTATCTCAGATTAGATTTAATAAATCTTTTTGGTGTTTCCACCGCACAAAAAGATTTAAAAAAGATTAAATTTTACAGCACCTTCAAAAATGCAAATGGCGTTCCAATTTTTCTTATGAAGTGCGAATGAGACAGAATTTTTGATACGTGTGAAAGAATGAAGAACTGAATGCGAGTCTCGAATGAATCGTTCAGCACCATTTAAGAAAAGGTTAGTTCGATTTGTAAAACTATTTGTCCTAGAAAGATGTAACAAGATTAAGTTCTAATCTTCAAGATTTACGAAATAAATTTGTATAGTAAATCTCCGAGATTTGAAGGAGATTTGAGGTAAATCTTATTAAATCTCAGATTAGCGTCAGGTGGAAATGTAGCATAAGGCCATGTGTTGGATTTATAAAAAATCTAACTCGAGATTTAAGTCAATTCTTATATTACGATGTACCTAATAGAGGACACCTAAGCCCACTATACATTAAATAATGATAAGTTAACTTCTTTATTGTCTGTACCTCGACCTAGCCTTAACCGTACTCGTGCGATTTTCTGGAATCTTGGTATCCATTTTTTAGTTTGAAGTGTGAATCAATTGATTTTTGAAGTGTTTGAAAAAAAAAATACAAGAACATACGAGGTCATGTTTAAATTTCTAACATTTTTTCCATACATTCAATGACAAAAACTTTGAAAATAAATGAATTAATGATTTAAAAGACCGTGAGATTTAATTGAGATAATAAACACCTTGATCTCAATCCACTTCGCCAAATCTTTCCTATCCTCCTACTCTTTCTAACTAGTGCGTGCAATTCAGGTTGCATTTAAAAGACCTTAGGTCTTACAGCATATAGTTAAAAAAAAAAAAAAAAAAAAGATCACACGTTACCTATACTTCCATTTCTATTGAACCAAAATTTTGATATCAAATTCTAGTCGTTAGAAAGAAAAAACTTAAATCCTAACAATCGTTCTATCAAGTTTTGGGTTAACGTTTAATTATTTATTAAGTCAGCTTTATGCTATGTTTCCACCAAAGGTTTATCTCAGATTAGATTTAATAAATCTTTTTGGTGTTTCCATCGCACAAAAAGATTTAAAAAAGATTAAATTTGACAGCACCTTCAAAAATGCAAATGGCGTTCCAATTTTTCTTATGAAGTGCGAATGAGACAGAATGTTTGATTCGTGTGAAACAATGAAGAACTGAATGCGAGTCTCGAATGAATCGTTCAGCACCATTTAAGAAAAGGTTAGTTCGATTTGTAAAACTATTTATCCTAGGAAGATTTAACAAGATTAATTTCTAATCTTCAAGATTTACGAAATAAATTTGTATGGTAAATCTCCGAGATTTGAAGGAGATTTGAGGTAAATCTTATTAAATCTCAGATTAGCGTCAGGTGGAAATGTAGCATTAGAAACAACTTGAATTATAACAGCAAGTACGTGCGATTCATTATGGTGTTTCTAACATTTAACATCTTTCACAAGTAAAACTAAATATTTCACGAAATAAGGCAATAATTTCTTAAAGTTTGCTACTAACATTTTATAAAACCTAATTTTATATTTCCTTACGTAGGGCAACATCTGTAAGCTGTCACACGCAAAATGAAATAGCTCACGAAAGAAGGCAATCATTTGAATAAATTTGCTTCTCACATTTTATAAAAACTATATATTTCCTTAGAGAGGGCAATGTCTTTGCATCTATCAGAAGCAGAACGAAATAGCTCATGGAAGAAGGCAACCATTTAAAAAAGTTTGCTGCTTCCATTTTATAAAAACTATATTTTCTTATAGAGGGCAACATCTGTTCATATATCAGAAGCAAATCGAAATAGCTCACGAAAGTAGACAATGATTTCTAAAAGTTTGTTACCTACCAACATTTTATAAAAACTATATATTTCCTTACAGAGGGTAACATCTGTCACAAGTTAAACAAAATAGTTCAAGAAAAAAACCAAAGGTTTGCTTTAAGATTTTATTTTAACTTTCAAAACTAATTACAAAAAAAATCAGAGTAACTAAACAAAACATAGTTATAAATGATGATCTCAAAACGATTTTTTGGTTGGAAGACACCTGTAAAAATCTGTTTTTTTTTTTTTTTAGGGGGAATGTGTGTGTTCCATTTGACAATAGATTAGAGGCAGAAAATAAAAAACTAATGCTCATACAAAATCATAACAAATATTCAAAAGTGCATTCATTTGTTTCGCGTAGCTCTGTTGGATTAAAAACAAATACATTTATGAGAAAAGTTTACAAAACTAAACAAAATAGTTATACATTCATTTAAGTTAAAAAAACAACACAAACTTCATCAAGAAACACATCAATTGAGTAACACATCGGCGAGCGCGCTCTTCATATCGTTAATCGACTTTGGGCACTTGAAATCGAAATTCATTTGATATTTTGATAATTTTAATTATACACAACTTTTCGATAAATACTTTTTTAAAGTAATATATGCGTTTTAATCTGGTAATTATAAATGATGTACACTTTCGAATATTTGTTAAGCCCGCTGCAGAATACTTTCAACTACAGAGAAATGTCAAATCTTGCTGCTGTGTGTAACAAGCCGTATATAAAATGTTTTTACTTTCAGTAAAACAACTTGGACAGGCCTTAAACTAGTACTAGGAGTACTCCGAACGTCCAATCAAAAACGACATTAACATATGCTGGCTCCACTTGACATGAGCCATGCTCAGACTATGATCATATCCAGAAAAAAAAACCAATGGAGGCAGAAAAATCCAAGAAAATGGCTTCTACACAGAATTAAAATAATTGAAATAAAAAAAAAACAATTGCCTTGAATTTTTGGGCTATTTTCTGCCATGTTTGGTGTTTCACGCTCCTGTTGCAGTAATCTGACCTCCCGTGATGGTTACATAAATCTTCATGCATTTGCATATCATTGCAGGATTCTCATTTTGCTTTTAAATGTCTGACAATTTAACATTTGACTGAGAGATTTCATAGTGACGTGACGTTAACGTAGGCCCTTGGAGTTTTCAATATGGTGTGACGATGACATGTGACACCATACCCTCGCCTCGTCATCTGTGTGTGTATTATCTCAGAAGAGAACATGTAAATTCCACAACGTGGAATATGCATGTACCACGCCAAAACCACACCAAAACCTCAAGCCAGTTCTATGTGAATTGGGCCTTAAAAGGGCTCACAGACACCACACTTGTGTGCACACATGTGTCGGTGTGCGGAAATGTGTGCTGTGTGTGGGCTGGTGCACGCACCGATTTTCGGTGTCAGACACGGAGCGAGTAAAAATCAAAAGTTTTTGATTTTTGGTGTCGGTGTCTCGATCGGTGTGATGTGTGTGGGGATGTGCGCGCACATTTTTTATTAAGTTGCATCGGAATCGCATTTGAATTAGGAGCGTCGGAAGTTTTTCGATTTAAAATGTTATCATCATTATGGTCTTTTTTTCTATGAGATCTCTAACCCCAAGGCCACACGAGCAAGTACTTGCAAGCAAGTTGCAATACATACACATTTGTTTACTAACACAAACAAACCCAAGCAACTTGCTTATCAACTGGCATGCAAGTTTTGAAGCCAGTAGTGAAGCAAGTTGGAAGACAAGCAAGTGGAATGCAAGTGGAAAGCAAGTGGGAGGCAAGTGGAATGCAAATTACGAATTTGACAGGCAGTGTATGTAGCCAACTTGCTTGCAAGTACTTGCTCGTGTGGCCTCAGGGTAAAGTGTGCACGATTTGGTGTGGCGTTTGTGGCGGAATCGCACACCGGTGTTGGTACACATGTGTGCACACAAGTGTGGTGTCTGTGGCCCTTTAAGGGAATGTATTATTGCAAATGATAGAGGTAGTGGTGAGAGAAAAATGAAAAGACATGACATAATTTGCCCAGCCAGAAAAAATCAGCTGATTGTTGATTGGATTGTGGTTGCGATATTGGACATCTGTATGCCCTGTGGAGTTGGGATGTAAGGTGGTGCTACAGTCCGGGGTGGACCTTCAGGTCCTCAACCAATAAGCTTCTTCCAACCGGCTCGGTTTCCAGCTAGCTGTCTTTAGGTTTGCACGCCAAGTTGGTTGAGGTCCTGTTCCACTTGCGTGAGCCACTTTTTGAAATCTGACATTTGTGTTTTTTTTTTGTATGTTGACTTTTGCCAGCATTTTGCTTTTTTTTTAGTTCCTGTTCCCCAATTCAACCTCAATAAATACAAAAATAAATTAATTGAAATATATTTACTTGTAAATTTAAGATATTTATTTAAACATTAACTGATATTTCTATAAAGAGATCCTAGGATCATAAAAATTTTACTGCTTAATGGGTTGAGAACAGGATAGAGCCCATATCTAAAATACTGAAAAAAAAACAGGATAGAGTCCATATCTAAAATACTGAAAAAAAACACAATAAGGGTATTCATGCAACAGCGTAAACTCGTCGTAAACATCGTAAAGTTGTAAACTTCGTAAATCTGTTGGTATCCGCTCCCTAACACACGTGTTAACTGGCACACGGATAGACAACTTGTCCGCTTGATAACTTTTCTTATTAAAAAAGATATGATATCTTTCCAGTAGTTATCCGTTCATTATACGTGGAATCTGGCTAGTTAAAGTTATCCGTACGTTAACACACGTCACAGACTATTACGCATTTGTTAATAAGAATTACTAGTTAACAGATGTATAAACGCTAGCACGTTGTTATCCACCGTTTATTAATATGGGGGCTAATATTTAAAAACTTATTTACTAGGAGGTCCGTTCACTTTGAATTTCACTTATTTTGAATTTAGTCTTTTTGTAGACAGCTTTGTTGTTTCATTTTACGCATGCAAAAATGGCTTTGTCTCATTTCAGGAAGCTATTTTGGTATGTTATCTATGCATATTTCTACTGGGCTGGGGCGCAATTCCACAAGTGTGAATGATTTACCGAGTTCACATTCTATTCACGCCCAAAACAAGCGTGAATAAATTTGACTGATTGTGCACGCGTTAATGCTACATTTCCACCTAACGCTAATCTGAGATTTAATAAAATTTACCTCAAATCTTCTATAAATCTTAAAAATTTACCATACAAATATATTTCGTAAATCTTGGAGATTAGAAATTAATCTTGTTAAACGTTCTTAGGACAAATAGTTTTACAAATCGAACTAACCTATTTTTACATGGTGCTAAACGATTCATTCGAGACTCGATTCAGTTCTTCATTAGGTTTGTTCCTTGCCGACTTTCAAACAGTTTGAAACCACCAGATTTAGTCCGAAGTCGTTCCACACTTGAAAAATTGTACTGGTCCGCACCAAATCTGGCGGTCTGAAACTGTTTGACACGAATCAAACATTCTGCCTCTTTCGCACTTCATAAGAAAAATTGAAGCGCCATTTGCATTTTTCAAGATGCTGTCAGATTTAATCTTTTTTAAATTTTTTTGAGCGGTGGAAACACCAAAAAGATTTATTTAATCTAAACTGAGATAAACCTTTGGTGAAAACATAGCATAACGCTAATCTGAGATTTTATAAGATTTACCTCAAATCTTTTTTAAATCTTGAAAATTTACCATACATATTTCGTTAATCTTGGAGATTAGAAATTAATCTTGTTAAATCTTCCTAGGACAAATAGTTTTACAAATCGAACTAATGCTATGTTTCCACCAATGGTTTATCTCAGATTAGATTAAATAAATCTTTTTGGTGCTTTCACCGCACAAAAAGATTAAAAAAGATTAAATCTGACAACACCTTCAAAAATGCAAATGGCTGGCTATTCTCAGTTATCCGGATAGCTTTGTGTTGTTGTAATCCCTTGTTAAAAAACAGCTGATAACAGCTGACGCAACAACAACTCAAGTTATCTCAAAATTTTTGGGATAGCTAGATAGCATAGCGAATAAACATTGGAACGCGAGGAATTTGTCTTATAAAATGCGAAAGAGACAGAATGTTTGATTCGTGTCAAACAATGAAGAACTGAATCGAGTCTCGAATGATTCGTTCAGCTATGGAAACATAGCATAACTGTAAAATAAATTTAACTCACTCTTGTGGAATCGCAAAAATCGATGTGTAGACGATTTTCTTTGTGCACAGAAAAAAATCACTCTTGCGGCCCCAGCTTCCATAATAAAAATATGACATCTGACATAGCTGGCCAATCAGAGGATTAGAAAATTCAGAAATCTGAAAATCAATATGAAAGATTTCAGAATCGAAATGAGAAGCGTTCACACGTATCGAATCACTGTTCCGGACTGCCAATCGAAAAGGCCATTAATGTCTGTTCGCGTACCTCCCAAAACTACGAATTTCTAGGGAATTCAGCCCAAAGTTCTGTCAAAACTCATAAAAAGAAGTAAAACTCGTAGAAAGCGTAGTTTTGGGAAGTACACGAACAGACATTTAATCTTGGAACACGGCGATATTTGACAGATAAAAGTTGCCGGCAAAAAAGTTGCTCAGTGGGCGGGGGCAAGTAACTTAAAGTTGTCGGCAAACAATTCCGCGAACAACTTCCAGCAAATTAAAGTTTCCGGCAACTTAGTTGCCCAGAGGGCGCTCTCCCATATAACCCAATGTAATTGGATCGGGAGCAACAAAAAGTTGCTGGGGCGAGCAACTAAAAGTTGCCTAGTGGGCGCCAGATCTAAGTGCATGCTACACCTTAGTATCAGGCGGGTTTTATTTTTTAGTTCAAATGTGAAACACGAATCTCGAAGTCATATCGTGGCGTTGTGCTCGTTTAATTTCTTGATTGCTGTCATTTCTTTTGTCAAAAGCTGCATCTCCGACCGCCGTCAAGTCAAAAGTACACAATTCCACAATTCGCATAAAATTTCGGTAATATAATTTTCTCACTCTTCAACTACGTTGACCTCACAAAATATTTCTCCATTACAAAAAATCGATATTTTCAATATCCTTGTCTATAGCCAAAGTCTAGAACTAGAAGTTTTTTTGCTGTGGTTTCTTGTAAAAGTTATTTAATCTTTTTACAAAACTAAAGAATCCATTGTAAAAATAACTTCGTCCGCCCTGCAACACAACCAACAGTCTATTCTAAAAGCAGCAGACATAAGAACACTTGGGAGTTACAAAACAAAATCTTCCTTGGTAAGAACGCTCAAGGCTAGACGGATATTTAAGTAAGAATAAAAATTCCGTGCGAAAATAAAATCAATGTTAATCTCTATCTTTTAAAATTTTATTAATATGTAAATAAAAAACAAACAAATTTTAGCAAAAAAAAAAAAATGTGTTGGGTTTTCTGAAATAACCAATGTGACCATCCAATTTTGAAGAACAAAAGTTGGATTCAATCAGTATTGGATATTTTTTAGAAGAACCCACAAACAACCTGCCAATTTTTAACAAAATACATACAAATAAATTTATTTTAGTTTTCGTAAGAAAATAAAGCAAAACCTATAAAACAATTTTGAAAAAAAAATATCGTAGTCGAAAAGACAAAAGCGCGTGTGTTAACAAAAAAAAGAAACAGAAAAATGGATGAGGACCAGCATGATCAGCAACCTTGCAAGAAGCCTCGAATGGAAAATGCAATCTCGGAATGTGCCACAGCAATGAAAGTGGCTGGTTTTTCGCTGAGTGCTATCGAAGAAATGAAGACACGACATGTTGAGGAAAAGACGGAGGATTCCCTCGGACAACAATTAAGAGAGTTCCAGGTGATCGATGAAGTTGGATCTGGAACCGAAGAATCTGGTAATTTATCTTTTAGCTTTATTTATCTTGATTTTGTTTCTTGGTTTTCAGCATTTCCGGTGGTAATTTGATCAAACAAAAAAATTGCTAGTTACTTAGTTTCTTTGTGTTTTTGTTGTTTTGATGATTACCAAAAATACCTTGTGATTGTTGAATGAGATTAGATTGAGACTATAATAATAATTTAAAATCTTGTTAACAATGAAACAAGCTTAAATTACATAGTTATGTAACTATTTGCGCACTTGGAATATCCTTTAAACTTTTCTTTGGGTTAGTTTGTAATTGGCCGCAATCTTTTTGCGGATGATTTGCCAAAAGACTCATATAACCATTTTTTGATTTTCTACAAATCGCCTGAAGACTCACGCAAATACATACTCTGTAAAATTTCCGAGCATCATAAGCATTTTCGATGCGATCAATTAATAGCATTTAAGAACAATTTCATGAATTGGCTCTGAATTAAATTTGTCATTATAAATTCATGACAAAAAGTAAATAGTAAAACAACTTGCTTGTTAAGTGCAAGCGATGGGGACTTTTTGCATCGTAACAAATAATGCCATTGCGTATCGGATCACGGTATTCTATGTTGGTCTCTTGTTCCTGTTGATGGCTGTATGCGCTCGTAAGTGTATTGCTCCTGATATACCACGGTTTGCGAAAGTATTTTTCTGCATTCTTGTATTGGAAATTATGTATGTATATATTTTTTTTTCAAGGTAACTGGTCAACAAGTTCCTCTATATATTTTGTTTGAGTTGTTTGTTGCTCTATTCCCAACTGACTATTTGTACCTAATAAACAAAACAAAACTATATTTTAAGATGGCAGTGATCCCGAAAGAGACTCTTCCGATTTAGACTTAGACGATGAAGAACTTTATAATTTGCTAGACGAAGGTTTGCCAGAAGACCTAAAAGGTCGTCAAAAACCTAAGTATGAGGAACGCTTTAAAACAGTATTAGAAGGTAAATTATTTATTTGAAAATTCACTTTATATACATTTCTTTCAAATGATCCATCAAACAGAAAAAGGTCACAATCACTTTGAAGTACTACCCGAAGGATGGCTTCAAGTGACCCACAATAGTGGTATGCCTTTGTTCTTGCACAAGCAGTCGCGTGTTTGTTGTGTAGCAAAACCCTATTTCCTGGGACCTGGTAGTGTTAGGGTGGGTATGCGTGGTTTTTTAAAGTCATCATACCTGATGAATGATTTTGTTTCGTCTTCTCTAGAAACACGAGATACCACTTGGGGCTGTTCCATGTTTAGGTTATCGCAAGGCTCTCCTAGAAGAAGAAAAGGAGGAACTACGTCTAGCCAAAGCTGGTGCAGAATCAAATTCAAACGAGTGTCCCTTTGCAGCAGATGCAGCGAATAGTCAATCGAATAGCAGCGATGCTACACCAGAAGTGAATGGCTTAGGAAATATAACCAACATGAATAACAACATGACTGCATCACATCATGCAGCTGTGCCCACTGCGAAGATTGTAACAGTGAAAGAGAATAACAAAGCACAATCTATCACAGCTCAGGAACTCAACGACTATTGCAAAAAATTATTCAGATTCAAAACTATCAAAGTTCTGAGATTCGAATCGTGGAATGAACGTCGTCGATTCACAAAAAATCGAAAGCAAATTAAGAATCTGCAACGTCCTACTCTACCCGATGGCACAAAACTAATAAAGTTCCCAATTCTCTTACCCAAAGGTGACACATCGAAAAATCCTCGTGCTCGCAAAGAATGGATCATGAATCCGAATGGCAAGAGTTACATTTGCATTTTGCATGAGTACGTTCAGCATGCTCTGAAAAAACAACCAACTTATGAGTTCATAGAATTAGAGAATGCAGCAACTCCTTACGCAGCTACTGTGTCGATAAATGATTTAAAATATGGAACTGGCTATGGAACAAGTAAAAAACAAGCTAAGTCTGACGCGGCAAGGGAAACTCTGGAAATTCTAATTCCCGAAATGAAGGACAAGATAACCGGAATCAAGACCGATAAAATTACATCGAAACCGAATTACAAGGATCTTTCTGTAGGGAAATGTTTAGATTTAATTTTTTTCTACTAAAAAACAAAAATGTTTTTATTCTTTTTTTTCTCACCACCACCCTTTGTAGGTGTTTGATGATATTAAAATAGAAGATCCTCGAGTGGAAGAATTTTGCAATAAGACAACTGAACCACCACCACATGCTATTTTGTTGACGTGTTTGCAGAGAAATTTCGGTCTCGGTGATGTTCAAATTAATTACGAAATTAATCGAAGGAAGAATAAGAAAAATGAATTTACTATGACTGTGGGCAAGCATGAGGCTAAGGTGATCTGTAAGAATAAGAAAGAGGGCAAACAGCTGGCTTCGCAGGCTATATTGCAGGTAATTAGATAAAAGTTAGTTTAAGGGATTGTTTGATGTTAACAGAATCACAACAAAAACATAAATGTTAAAAGAGGAGCCAAGTTCTTATGTGTACAAGAAACCTGTGCGTAAAAAGTCTGCCAAAAAAAGTAATGAGATCTAAAATATATGTCAAGTTTTAAGTTCATGAAGTCCAAATCATGACACAAATTTGGTAATTAATGATTACTGATTAAAATTTGGTGGGTTCACTGGTCAAGTTTTCATACATTTTAAATTTGTGATTAAGTAAGTATTTAAGAGAAAACTTGCCAAGTAAATCCACCAAAATTTAATCAGTAATCATTAATTACCAAATTTCTGTCATGATTTGGAATTGTTTCGATATTACTCTACTTAAGATATTTGATATTAAACTTCATGAACTTAAAACTTGGCATATATTTTAGATCTCATTACTTTTTTTGGCAGACTTTTTACGCACAGGTTTCTTGTACACATAAGAACTTGGCTCCTCTTTTAACATTTATGTTTTTGTTGTGATTTCACTCCTTTTTGCAAAGATTTATTTTGTCAGGTGAAAGTCAAGCCCTACCGCTCTACAAAGTTTCATAATTCTACGACAACCGAAAGTGCTCCATACAAATAATAGCAATTCTGATAAAATGGGTGGATGGAACACCCCCCCCCCCTGAATGGACAATTCCAAATTTTCGATTTTTTTCCTTTCTAAGTACTTCAAGTCCTACCGACCTACCAATTTCATCGTTCTACAACAATCGGAAGTGCTCTATATAATTTATAAGAATTTTTAAGTATGTGGGTGGATGCCACGCCCCCTGTATGGAAAATTCCAATTTTTCAATTTTTTTCTTTCTAAGTACCTCAAACCTTACCAACTTACCAATTTTCATTGTTCTACAACAATCGGAAAGGCTCCATATAATTTATAGAATATTTAAGAAAGTGGGTGGATGCCACGCCCCCTGAATAGAAAATTGCAGAATTTCGATTTTTTCCTTTGTATGTACCACAAGGCCTACCGTTGTGCGAAATTTCAAGTTTCTACGATGTCGGGAAGTGCTCCATAATTTTGATGATCTGTCAGTGAGTCAGTCAGTTACGGTTTTTGCGATTTTTGAAGTCCTATATCTTGGGAACTACTTATGCTAAGAAGTTGAAATTTGGTGAGCCACCTGTGTTTGATCAGTTCAGCAAATACTCCGAATTTTAAGTTTCTGACTTTATTGGTACTGAATTTAGAGGGGGGTTGAAAATCGCCTGAGTTTGTTCCTGTAAAAAGGGTGTAGTGCCGCGAACTTGGCTGGGCACTACCGTGCCCTTTGATACACCGGTTACAAAATGCTCAAAAATGTTTAATCTTTTTACACAAAAAAAAAGCTTTTCTTTTATACGAGGAGTAGAGTTGTGAACACGAAAATAGCAGTGGGTTTAAAATAAACGAAATAAAATGCATGCCTGGATCGCACGTACTTGCTTTTATGTTCAAGTTGTGTGGGGCTTAAGAACTTTAAAAAATATTCAAGTAATTATAGAAAACGTATAAAAAGCATTTAAATCGTTCTTTTAATTGTATAAACAGCCTGATAAATAACTTAGAGCTCAAAAAAAAGTATGCCATTTTATTACTTGAAAAAATATAAATATATGCAAAAAAAAAAATTTTAAATCGTTGGAGCCGTTTTCTTAAAAATTAATTTTTTATACATACATATATAAAATTTCTGTAACATTTTTCAAAAAAAATTTGGTATGCCAATTATTAATATATGTACATTTAAAACTGAAATTTCAAGACAATTCATCAACCCGTTTTTGAAATATTGAATTGTGAAAAAAAAATTTGAATCTTTTTTTTTAAATCCAAAATTTATTTTTTCAAAAATTTTGGTATGCAGTATTATTTATATTCCAACAAAGCTTTTGTGCAAAAAATTTCATTGAAATCGGATGAGCGGTTAATGAGAAAATCAAAAAAACCGTACTATGGCAGGTACCGTTAATAAATGTTTTTGGTGAATTTTTTTCTTACTAAAAGGTAAACCATATCTACAATAATACACTGATTTTTTTTATCAAAATCGTTGGAGCCGTTCTTGAGATAAATAAGCTTGTCCTTAACGGTTGTATGGCAAGTACCTTTATTTTTTTAGCTAAAAAAAATTTCAATTTTCCCTCTGGAGAGTTACAAAAAAACCTTAAGTTCAAAATTTGAAGAAAATCGCTTCAGTGGTTTAGGCTGTAGGTTGAGGTACGGACAGACAGACAGACAGACAGAATTTTGTTACCCACTCTTTTCGTGTTCTCTATCATCGTAATGTCATTTTTGATTGTTATCTCGAATTTTTTTTTGCACGAATCCAAAACTTGCCCTATAGTACCTTTATCGCAAGTAAAAATGATATACATATGTATTTTGTTTAGCCGTTCTTGTTGAATACCCCCAGTATTAAGGTTCATTGTTGGGGAGACGTGGCAAATACTGGCAGAATGAAATACTGCGACCAGAAACAACCTTGGACTCATCATCCAGTAAAATATTACGCATACAGGAATCCAACATAGGTTCTTGCAAACTGCATCCGTCTTCTTTGTTTTTTGGTGAGAGGTGGCTTTTTCTTCGGCATGCTTGCTCCCAAATTTGCTCGTAGGAGTCTTCTTTTCCAGTTCATATCACTCATAGACAGATTGAGCTCTTAACGAATCTCAATTGGCGATTTTCGTGGATTCTTTTTAGAAAATCGCACGATCCTCCTTCCGTCATGGGGTATTATTTTTCTCTTTCCATCTCTTCTCTCTTTTCCAGTTCATATCACTCATAGACAGATTGAGCTCTTAACGAATCTCAATTGGCGATTTTCGTGGATTCTTTTTAGAAAATCGCACGATCCTCCTTCCGTCATGGGGTATTATTTTTCTCTTTCCATCTCTTCTCTCTGGATTTTGCGCATATTTTATGGAAATTGAGATCATTTTAGCCCAGCAACAACAAATTTGCTGCATTTTCTGGTATGACCTGCCTTCTCTGAGCAGCGACATAATTAATTTGCGCTGCTCATCTGTGAAGTGAAGAAACATTTCGTCTACTATAACTCCCTTACTTTCGGTCTAAGCACTTCAAAACAGTAAAAAAATCGAATATTTACCAAATACTGCTATTTTAGTTTCACTTCAAAAACAATGCCCAATGATTAAATGCTTATGATTTAGGCTTTCACTGAATGCGTTCTTTTTTACTTGCGATATTTTAATTGGAAAGTCTAAAACAAAAAGTAGAAAGTCTTCGACAATGTCTGTGAAACCGTTGCTGAACATGAATCACAGCTGTATACGATTTTGCTACTTAAATACAACCTTTTTGAAAAAAATGTTTTCTCTTCTTTATGTTTGATACACATTCATCATACATTTTGAGATTTCCATAATCGGTATGACTGTATAATCTAACGATATCTAATTTTAGTTTAATTATAAACTTTAAACTGTTTATTGAATCACAATATAAGAACCCAATCAAAGAACTAAAATTATTTCAAATTTCGACTCAGTCCGACTTAGTCTTCAAATCAATATTCAGGTTTATTTCAGTAGTATATAGAATTTGTATTATAAAACCTAATATTCAGGTCATTTGCTAAAATACCTGGGGCCTTACTCTGTAATCCGATTCGAAAGCTAAACCGTTCGAATTCAGACAATTTGTACTCTGGAATGCGAAAACCGGAATGTCAGGTTAGGTTATTAGGAATTTCGGAAATTTCATTCGATAACTACATATTTATCACGCAAAAAAGTTAAAAAGCTAAAATTTAATTTTTGTTTGTAAAAAATATATAAACCAGTTTTTTTGAGAGAAAATTTAAGAAAATATGATCAATATTAATTATTAATCATATGATATTTTTGGTGTTTATCATAGTTTAAAAAAAATTTCGAACAAAAATTTAGTTTCTTAAATATGTACATATGTACCAATTACCAAACAGTGTCAGTTTGATATTCTTGTTCATTTCATATGTTCCTACGAGAATTTATCAATTGAATAGGGATACTTAAAACTGCGGACGAACGAAAAAACTGCAATTATTCTATGGAGTCGTGTACTAAATCTTTTGAATGCAGATGGTTCACCAATGCGTGATGATTTAATGAACTATAAAAAAATTAAGAATTAATTTCAAAGGAAGGAGTGCGTCGTTCATTTATGTTGTGCTTCATGTTCATTGCTCCTGAATCTGATCAGTTAACTATGTGGCCAAACTCCCAAACGCCGGATTGGCTAAGCAGAACAAATGCGAAGTAGATATAACAACACAGATTACACAAATGCAAGTGGATTGCACACTATAATATTAACAAATAATGCATTTGCACATGAAAAAAGAATCTTCTTTACCACCTGCTTTTCTAACACGGTTCTGTAAGTTTACATGTGGTCGATAGGTTCTCTGTGATCGCCTTACCGAGATCTCTTAACAAAAATTAAGATTACATATGGCCACTAGATGGCCACGATATTTTTGGCTTCATGAGAATACTATAGAGTTTATATACAATGGTACCATTTCAAAAAAGAACAGGAAACAACTTTCGAACAGATTTAGCTTTCGAATCGGATTACATACATGGTAAGGCCCCGCGTCCAAATTTCAACTCTTTTCTAACTCATGCTTTTGGCCTCCATATACAAAGGCTAATAAATTCCAATCTTCAACATAGCTGTAAACTGGATTTCATCCAGCACAAAATTCAGATTTTTCTGAATATTCTGTTGTCCCTTATTTTTTTTTCTATTTCTTTTTTTTTGATTTCACTTGCCTACCCAAATCATAGCGTAACCTCATCAAAGCTGTTCTTCAATAGAAGATTTTCAAAAATTACTAACTCCTAATTTATATTTCAGATTCTTCATCCGCACATTAAAACTTGGGGTTCCTTACTACGTCTTTATGGCAATAACTCAATAAAAACCTTCAAAGAGAAAAAACTCGAAGAACAAGAAATAACTGTGTTGCAAAGCAAAGCCGCAATTAATCAACCAAATTATGCAATATTAGATAAACTTAAAACTGAAATGCAAAAACTATCGGAAAAAAATAAATCTGTACAGTGGATGGGTACATTCATTCCACCTAATGATGTTGACTTACCATCATCATCTGGATCTAATTTAATAAATGTAGAACTTTAGCAAAGAACAATTACTGTTGAAAAAGACTGCAAACACTTAAACTTAACTTAAAACTTATTTTTCTTTGAAATTATTGAAGTTCTTAAAATATTTTGTAAAGTATGTAACTAAAAGAAAAGAACAAAAAGCACGAATTGTGATGTCAAGCAACATTTAGTAGTATGCAATTTTCTAATTATTAACATTTATTCTCAATTTTATTAGTACAAGATCTCGCTCTAGGTCGACCTTTCCTCATTTGCATTCACAAACAAATTGCACATGGGTGTCAAGTAAATTTGAAATTTTATTAGGGTTAAATAGTAATAGATTACAATAAAAATCAATTTTCTTTTGCTACTGAAAAATAGATTAGCAAAATTTTCGCCACGTTTACCCTACTCGTATTGGCACATATTTTAATTAAATTTCTTTCCATGTCATTTTTCGTACGTTTCTTTACTGTATAAGCTGTGACAAATAATAAAAAAACAGCCTATTCCTTTGAGGTCACATTTGACACTATCTTAACAAAAATATACTTTTTATTAAAAATGGTGAGGTGAGAGAAGGTCGAACTTATGACGAGGTTTTACACTATATAAACTCAACACAAACTCATAGGTTTCTAACGCTTTATATTAAAACACTATAATAATGTAAGCACAATCATTGTTTTCGCTGTTGGTTTAAAGGCCTAAACATGCCAATCTCAATAAAGAATATAGTCAATAATAAACAAATTGACTGAATACTTTTTCGCCGTTAAAATGTGTTCAATGCGATTTAAACAAAGGAAAATAAAAGTTTTTTATTTTATTGTGAGATAATTAGAAGCATATGCTCCAGTGTTGAAGTTTTTTCTTGCAAATTTACAAAAGAAGGACAAAACGCAATATAATTCACACTTCACTTAGCCCAGTAGGTATTTCAATATGAGGAATCAAACTAGATTAAATTCGGAGGTACCCAACGACCGAAAAATCTAATTCAGCCTTTTTATGAGTTTCGCCCGGAAAATATTTCACCCGAACAATTTTTGTTCCCCCGGAATTTTTAAAGCTATTATGAGTTTCGCCTGAACTTCTCTTGGCTTAAAATAAACAAAAAACTTGCGCAAAGCGCACCAGTACCACCTGTCTATCTTTTGTTCACCTCCAAAAGATAAGTGATAATTTAAAATCTTAATTACCCTACATTTTGCGCGAAATTAGTACTCACAAAAAAGGGGAATTTTTATTTTTCGGGTGAAACTCACAATAGGCGAAAAGTGAAATGTCAATTTTTCCGGGTGGAATGTTGTTCACGTGAAACTCATAATAACCCTGATTGTGAAATCAGGCTCTAAAAACCGATTAACGATTCGTTTTTTCGTTTAACATCAAACTTCACATCAAACTGCTTTCCCATGTAAAATGTATCTAATCGCATATGAGAGCATGTGCAGTTGGTAGTAGTAGATTAGCCGTTTTCCTTTGGAGGTGGCGAAGTACTTACGAGTAGATGAAAACCCTAATCTAGTACTACCAACTGCACATGCTCTCATGCGCGAGTAGATACATTTTACATGGGAAAGCAGTTTGATGTGTTCCATTGAAAAAATCTGGCAAAGTACTTGCAAGTACTTCGCCACCTCCAAAGGAAAACGCCTAATATTAGGGTTTTCATCTACTCATAAGTACTTTACCACCTCCAAAGGAAAACGGCTTTTGATAGGTACATTCGTACCGTCGTGATTACACACAACGAAAAAAGTCCATTCGTGTTTTTGACGTTCAAAAAATTTTAGGTGGTTCATTTATTGGAAAATAGATAGTAATAATAGATCCTTGAATCATTTATACCTATTTAATTATTATTATTACCATTTAATTAGCTCATTATTTAAAGTTTATAAGCATCCCCGCAACTCGATTGTGAAATCATAAACGTCAAAGTTCAACCGGAAAAAGTCTAAAAATTTTCATACGTGCTTCAGTTACTTAATTCTCCCCACGAAACGACACAATGGTTAGAGCTTTGATTTTTGTTCAGTTCTGCGCATATGTAGGCATATCAAAATTCAATTTTAATTTGTTGTTGTTTTTACGTGTGTTTTTGTCATCACGGTCACAGCCATTTTTTATTTCAGTTTTGACAACGTGTGCAGTATACTACCTTAAGGTAGAACGTAGAACTATAATAGTCGGAAGGGCACTGATGCTAATGTCTAAAACCAACGAAAAGTAGATTTCCGTACCGTCAAAAGGGGAACACACCCATAATGTAATTATCATCTATCTCTTTTTGGCATTCCTATTTCACCAAATGTCAGTTTAACTTAAGTGAGGTTACCTCGGGATGCATGGACCAGAAAGCAGAAGCAGAAAGATTCGTATCGTGTGTGGGTCCTCTAACCACGACGACGATGTTCTTTAGCGTTGCCACTAATCGGAAAATTTTTCGAAGTAGGTTTTCAAAAGAAAACAATTTTTTTACAGTAGATCTGCATATTCAAATTTTTCTTTTCTTTACAATATAGACGATAAATTATTTGTGGGTTGAGTTTTGATGAATCATAATTTTTTATTCCAAAAAACTAAAATGTAGTATATGTATATTCGATTAACGGGCAGTTCATTTTTGTAAATCTCTTCATTTTTGATATACGAAAAAAGTTCATTACATCTATTGAAATCATGGCAAAGTGGCAACGCCGCCGTTTATACACAAAAATTACGTTTCTTACAAAAAGTGGTGCAGTTCATGGTTCAATACGTTTGTTAACTTTTTCAAATTTCCCTAGCTCTGAGAGAATTTTCCCCTCTTTTTAGAATTTGACAGGTTTTACACATTTTTTTGGAAGAAGATACCAAACAAACCTCCTATTTCACCAAATATCAGTTTTACTTATGGCCTTTTCGATTGGCAATTCGGAAGAACTCTCCGATCCGGAACGCCAATAAAACAAACAGGCACATGTAGTTTGATTCTGAAGTTTTCGTATCCCTGTATTTGTGCAACTTCACATGCGGATGGAAATAGTTTTTCGCATTTCGAAACTTGGCGGAAACAAATATGAACGAGTATGATCATTTTCAATAAAGAAAATGGGAAAATAAGATTCTAAACGGAAAATAAAACAATAAAATGTGTAAAATTTACTTATTTTTAGCTAAAAATTTACTTTTTGCAATATTTGACAACACTTTGACAACTTTGTGTTTGAATGTGTGAGTTGTTCTGGTTTCGATTCTGAAATGAAATCCAGAATCGTTTTCTGTTCTTTTCAGGAGAAGAACTGTCATTCTGAATGCCAATAGACCACTTTCAGAAGGGTTTACACGCACTCCGAACGCTTCTGGATTGCCAATCGAAAAAGCCATTAAAGTACCTATGTACATTCCACATGAGCAGTGACCTGTGACGCAAGCATTAACAAACGCTTGTTTTTTTAGCACCCATTTTACTATTTTATTTATTATATGATATTTCGCGTCTGTTGGCGATTAATCATGTGAAAGAAATGTCAAAAATCGCGACCACTCGCAGTTCGTTCGTTATTCGGAGCTCATGCAAGGCAAGCTCTGGCGCGGGAACGGAACTTGACAAAACGTTCCACTCCGCAATTATTACCGCATCATATGCTCGACACAATTTTTTAAGCACCCTTTTTTTGTAAGGGTTATTCATGCAACGCAACGGCGCTAGCGCTGCCGATGTAGTTAACGTAGTAAAGTTTCAAACTTCGTAAATCCGTCACAATTTAGGTATATGGAAAATTAGACAGATTTACTACGTTTACGACGACTTAAGGCCGTGGCATGAATACCCTTAATATGTATGTATGTATTTATGCCAAATAGCAGCCGTTGGTGACCAAAAATATAACGCATGTGAATGAAATGTCAAAATTCACAACCATTCTACCGATTCGCAGTATGCTGCTTGTCTATCATTTGTAAAGCTGGACTTAAGCTGGACAAAGCCGTTTACATTTCATTTACACCTTCGTTGTTCCGCGTACAGGCAAAAAACAACGTACACGGACGATTAACACTAAGGTGTAAATCCAGCTTAAAGTGCACTTTAATTGTCAAAAGAATTTCAAACAATTGACAGTTTCAAGGATACCTATGTAGTTTATTATGTACACCATTTCTCGTAATTTCCTTACCCAGTTCAGTAAATTCTCTAAATTACTCGACTGAGTGGCGACATTCACTTGTTGGCAAGTATTTTAAATAAATAAAACAACAAAACTGATAATCGGCTATTTAGATTTCTGTTTGCAGAAAATCAGTTCTCTCTTCTCTCCGTGGAAAACTTCTACGCATTGTTAATTGGGAAACGAGTTAATAAGTATGAAAAAACTACACCTAATCACGTCTCGCTTTCGTCTCGTTTTATCGTCGGACTGTGAGTCAGACAAGACATAAAGTCAATTTTCAGGTAAGCATTGAATATTTAATGTAGATATCCAAATTAACAAGCCAAATGAAGTTTTTTAGTTTTTGCACAATGTTCGCTTTGAACTTTGTCCCCAAAAACTTCATTAGTTTCATTGAAAAAGGGTAAAAATAAAATGAACATTATTTAGCTGTATTTTCTTTTTAACAATTTTAATGAGCTTTATGCTTACAGATGTAGTTTTCATTTACATTTTTTTGAATATTTACAAAAGAAAAAAACACCAAAACAATTTAATTAAAAATTCACAGTGCGGTGATTTAACATCAACATTTTATAGGTGGTATTCACTTGCACCTCTTGGCTTGAGCACTTATTTTTTTCTCTTCCACTCCTTCATTTTAAACATTTTCTGCTTTCTTATATTATTAAATACTTATTAAGAATCGCCCCAAAGGACAAGATACAAATAGCAACATCAACAATAAATTCCATTCTATCTCGATAGTATTCGAAAACTGATTGAAAATACGAACTAACCGCCATTGTGATTATTTTATTTGTTCAAGTTTAGTATGTGCAATGCTGAAGCCCCATTGCACAACTGTAATGAACTATATAGAACTCTGCCTTACCAGCTCATTTCAGTGCGTGGCAATTCATAGCCACAGTATTTATTTTTTTTGATTCAAATACAATTTGCTATTCATAAAAATTGAATTAACCAGGAGGCGGCACCAGGTATGGTACACATTTCAATTATAAAATATTTATTTTTTTTAGTTTGTTTTAATATTGATTTACAAAAATACAAATTTGGTAAAATGTCTTATTTCAATTTTTCAATAAGATGAATGTAAAACGCTGGTTTTGAAATAACATTCAGATCTTTAAAATCTCCGTAAATTTTATGATCGGCTTTGTCGGTAAAGATATCCTTCAACATATTAGTGAATGTTTTTAACTCGTGTGGATAGTATGACAAACGAAATTCACTGATTTCATTATTGGCCTCGATTTGATAGTCCATTGCTACCAAGGCTGGCTTACCACAGTAAAATAGAACTGATGTCTTGATGTCAGCAGTGTGAGCGGTCTTAAAATGAAAGAAATTTATACTTAAATTATTATTATTTATTATTATTTTTATTAAAAAATAGAAGTTAGTTGTAGAAAATAAAAATAATGAAAGTTACAAAGTTAAAAAAAATAATAATAACCGCATAATCATCATTAAGTTTGTTTTGAGCTAAGAGGCTCAATTCTTTGGAGGCTTTAATTTTAAAATTATGGGCCAGTGGTTCAAACATTGTTCAGCTATTTAAACTCACCAATTTCGATGCATTCGTCGATGGGGTTTTCCTTCGGTAAATTCAGATTTCAATATTAAAATTGATGTTTTTCGTTGCGAATATGGAATCCGATTTTAGACTGATTTTTTTTCTTAATCAAAAATAAATTGATTTATTTTGCATGCAATTGACTATAATTACATACTTGGGCTTTGAACCATCGTTGAACCTAAATTAACTTCCCGAAAACGGTGAGTTAAAATTACTGAACCACGGATCAAAATTTGAACCACGTTTGTGCAACTAACCCTACCCCTACTCTACCAGGGCATACAGATGTCCAACATCACACCCACTAATGCAATCAACAATCAGCAGATTTTTTATCACTTAGCAAATAATGTCATGTCGTTTTGTTTTCCTCACAACTTCAATCGCCAACAATATTTATAACTCCTCATACAACAAAAACCAGAAAAAAACAACTCACACGCACGTGAAACGTCAAATCTTATGGTCAAGCTTTGAACAGCCTTCATGTCATATTTCAGCATGTCATCGGCATGACTTGGACTTTCCACCTCCATTGGTCGTGATCATTATCCAGCCATCGTTCTTGAGCGGTGGAAGCGGTAGGGGTAGGACATCTGCGATCTGCTCGTCTTGTTACTTCTTAAGTGTGTTTGGTACTTGAAATTCCTTGCAGATGTTCACATTATATATACCGTCAAATCTTAGGATATCGGATTTTTTTTTGGGAAAAGTATCTTTTCTTTTTTCTTAATTTCTCACTGAAAATTTCAATTTGGTTTTTCCTTTTGTTAGCAGCTCTCACTAGGGATGGCGGTTATTCCAAAATAACCAGTTTTCGGTCATTCCGGTTTAACCTGCCGGTTTTAACCGGATGAAAAAACCGATTTTTAAATAACCGTTATTTTTAGAAAAAAAAATGTTCTTAAAGTTTTTTATTAGGTAAAATACTAAGGGTATTCATGCAACAGCGTAAAGTCGTCGTAAACGTGGTAAAGTTTTAAACTTCGTAAATCTGTCAAATTTTCCATATACAAATTGTGACAGAATTACGAAGTTTTGTACTTTACAACGTTTACGACGACTTTACGCTGTTACATGAATACCCATAATAATTCGAAGAAATACAATAAAAATTCTTTCTTCCTTTAAAACTCAACCAAACGATAGAGATCTCTACCAAACTGTCAAAGTCAAAGTGACAGCTAACAATTGACAGCACTCTTACCAAAAAAACTAAATCCAAACATTTACATTCCACTTCAAATGAATAGGGACACAAATTTTCAAATGTTCTTTTTCAATTTGTTTTTAACATTTTCCTTAATGAATCATTTCATAATCCTTATTATTTGTTTATGATGTTGGGAAAAGAAAACAGAAAGATTAATTCAAAAAGCACTGCTATTTTTCCTCCGGCTCTGTTCAAAGTCTTTCCATAAGGGAAAATGCAGTCTTTTTGTGTCAACTGAATAAGCTCAAATATTGAAACTGGTAATAAAAGTAAATGGATGGAAGTAAAACAAATTTTTTTGAAATATTTTTTATGATTATATTTATTCTCGGACAATGCACAATGTTTGAAAAAAAATTGACAAACCAACTATGAAAATCCGTGTGCTCATTCTGTTAAATTGGAGTGTATTTGCCTCCGAAATCAAAAAGAAAATGGGTGTAACCTAAATGTCATTCGTGCCGAGGTCTTGAGTTTGACATAAACATTGGTATTTGCTAAATAGCCCTATTGATCCCTTTGAAAAGTGGCCAGTGTGACCATTCTCTCAGAAACGCATGGGTGAATTTAGTAGCATTTTCAGTTTTCAGCATGCTTATGGGCCAAACAAACATTATTCAATAATAACCCTTGCACGTAATTGTTCTTTATAGCCCTCATTTACCGGTCTATTCAATAGGCTAATAGGTGTAAAGTTGCAAAGCAAGTCAAAGTTAAAGGCGGTCTCTTATCTTGTGCTAAATTTTAATATACTACGTTATGTATTATAGTAGTAATTTGATTTGAAAAAAATCTTGCCATTTATTCTAAAACAAATAAAACACCAAAATTCAACTTCAGAAATCTCACAAAATATTGATTTTGACGTTTGTAAATAAGCTAAGCATTTAGTAAAGAGTACTATTACAAAAATAATAACAAAAACGAATCCAAACAATGCCATGGCTGTAATGAAAAAAATTACAGGGGGATGTTTTATCGATAATTCTCTTCCTGCTGGCGATGGACGACGTTTTGATGGCCAGTGTTGGTACAACTGAGCGACAGGGCATTCAATGGAGATCGTTTGAAAGACTTCAGTCATTTAGACTATGCCGATGACATACTGGCAAACGGTATGTGCCAAACACTGCAAGTGAAGGGAGAGTCGAGTGGTCTAAGAATAAACAGCAAAAAGACAAAAATAATGCTCACAGGCTGCTCCACAATTATTCTACAGGAGATGTCAGTGGAAGAAGTTGAACAGTTTAACTACCTTGGCAGTATTGTTTTGCTGCAAATGGCGGTATGGATCTGGACGTTAAAAGAAGAATTAATAAAAGTGCCTCTACACTATCTCATAAACTATTAAAACATGTCAGAATAAAGTGGGAAAGAATTTCATACGACTACCAAATATTCTCCAAGTGGAATAGAATGTGTAATGCTTTTAGAACCGTTCCTAAATATTGTCATGTAGATATTAATGAAACTAAATCTTTGTTGTCTGTTGTGTCATTGTCATTGTTGTATGAAGTGCTAGTTCTACAACCTTAGTTAAAATTTGATCCGTGGTTTAACAAATTTAACTCAAGGTTCAATCTTCAATGATGGTTCCAGGCTCAAGTAAGTGATAGTACCCAGTTACATGCTTGAGCTATCGTTGAACCCCAATTAATCCACTAAAATCGGTAAGTTAAAATGCCTGAAAAACGAATTAAAATTTAAACCAAGTTTTTACAGTGGGCCCTACAGATAGTTCATTTTTAAGAATAGAAATCACCCCGATGAATGAGTTGCTGAAAGAATCAGACTTGATTCCCACATTTTTACTATGAGCGAAATGTCAATATTGTGTTTGACTCCCTCTTCAACTCATTGATCGGATTCCGTAATTGGGGTGATTATCTCGCTAAAGTTCAGAAAAGCTAATAAATTATGTCACATTTCACATACCTATAGCTCCTCTTGTCATCATGAGTTTATCATGTGAGGTCTTCTCACATTTGAACTCATTTCACGTTACATATCAGTGACGACAATTTCATCTCTAGCTTATTTTTTATATCACTTCAATCCGGCTATTCTTAAAAACAAATGTTTTCACGTCATTCCATTGGGTGTCTCATTTTTGACCCTAGGTACTTTTTAAATTGATTAGGATTACGTCTTATCGTTAATGATAACCCTAAGAAATTCTGTTTTGGCAACAAAACAAAACTTTCATAAGAAATCGCAACATGGTGCCACCATCAGCAATATTTGATAGAATAAGCATCGTGCTCGTGTATATCATAAATTCCTCTGCTCAAAGCCGACTTTTCTACGAAAAGTGACAGATGGCATTTTATGAAATGTTGATCATGGGGTCGCGGTTAAATATACATAATTTTATATTTTATAATTTGATAAAGTACTCCGTGCCTATGCAAACATTAACAGAATTTTCCAATAATAACAAAACGAAAAAAGACTCACATTATAATACAAGCTCTTCGCTGGAGTTGATCCACTTTGTAGAATATTGTCATAATTTCTATGGTCGATTAAAAGCATTCCACCAGGTTTGAGACACTTTTGAAAGTTGTTTACCGCAGTTTTTTGTTCACGTTGATCGCCAAAAGAATCCATCATGTGAGCAAAAGAATTACCCAAACATATGACAGCATCAAAACCGTCCTTGACTTCATGTTGGATGTCATCATACAACGTCAACCAGTTGGCCTCCTCAATAACTTTGAAAAAAAGAAACATAAGGAGTCAATTTTAAAATAAACCGTTAAAAAATGTATGCACTATTAAAATTATGAAAGTTATGCAAAATTCGTTATGATAAGCTATCTGTTAAAATATCTCTTGTGTTTGGTTAACAGAATGTCTGCAATTAGTGAAAGTTTTTGTATAAGATTCTATTACTGGACAAAAATACTATTTTTTTTAACCATTTGTGATTTGCATACATCCAGCTTTAACGAAGAACTGCCATACAAAGCACATTTAAGCTGCCTGCCTCAAATAGTACATTTTGGACTCAAGTCCAAGTGAAAAACAGCCGGGATAAAAAATCGGACCCAAATACAACTCGAGCTCTCGATTCTGCATATAAGGAAGTAGTATTGAGGTGGATATGTACATGTGGGAGTGTCAATTTCAAACATTAATCTTGGGATCAAGTTGAATCAAATTTGTATCCAAATTGACAAAAACGGCCACGATTTAAAATTGTACTTATAAAGTGATTGCCTACACGTGAAGAACGAAAAGGTTAAGATGTGAAGAAAATTATTCTGCAGATTTTGTTTTCGTCTTTGTGTTTTTTGTAATTTCATAATGGAAGACACGATGTGATTGGTTGGATTGGATAGGAGAAGGAACACAAAAGAGAACGTCAATTTTCTTCACCGAATATTTTCAAATTATTTAAGATATTTCATCCCCCTCTCTCTTCTGCTAATTTCCCCGCTCACCATCACAAATCACAGAAAATCACAAATAAATTTATGTTGGGAAAGCCAGTTGTAAGCCACGTGTGCTAGTGCTGCGCTTACATACATCGGTTGGGGCGATGTTGATACAACGCATTCGGTACCACGATTTGTATCCTCTAATTCTGTACTTTAAGCCATTTCAATTAAGTTTGACCTCTAGATTGCATTTCGGCCTTTCCACGTATATATACAAAATACACCCCATTAACATAAAACTTAACGCGATTTTAGCCCATTTGACATAAGCACTAAAACTATTAGATGCAACTTGAAAGTAAATCTGATTGACCAGCTATAAAGTTGAGTCAGTTTTTAGTGATAAAATATGTTTTACTTATTTACCAATTTCTGGCGTTACATTTTTCACATAATCTAATTTATGGATGTGTATAAGTACTTACTCCATTTGTCAAAAGCTGGTTCCTTGCGACGATTCCAACGCTCTTTGAGGGCATACTTCAACATTTTATCGGATGCATCTACAGACACAACTTCAAAACCCTCTTCCAATAACATAATTGAGTCAACTCTAAAATAGTTGACAGCCAGATTAAACGAATCTATAAAAATCATGCATTTCTTTTTAAAAATTACCCCGTTCCGCAAGCGACATCCAATAATCGTTTGCATCCTTTCGATTTCAACAAATCAATTAGAAAATGTTTGTAATTATCGGTGCGAGAACGTTTATCTCCGATAAAAATTTCCCAAACTTTAGCTGCCTTACCATCAGCATACTGATCCCGAACCCCTTCAGCAGAGATACCGTGAGAACGAGCTACAAAAACACTATCGGCTGTGGCTGACATCTTTGATGTTTGACTACTTTCAATTGACTAAGCTAAGATGATTTGCAAATAAGTATAAGTTTCGAATTCAAGACCTCGACATTAGCTATAGGTATTCTTATCATATGATTTCAAGCAGTAGAATAATCTATTAACCTTAAGATGTTAGATTTGTTATTCTGACGAAATTTCACATCTGATTAAATGAGAAAGCTTTTGAAAGAGGCAAACATTATACTGCAACGCAAATTTTATACTTAGCTTTTTAAATATTTGTTAGTACCTACTAAAGATTTAAGTTTCATCTTTTGTCGAGATTAATGACGTTTGCCAACATACACGTCATCTATTCATGATGACATCTTATAAAGATGACTATGCCTTTTTTCAAATATGTACTGAATTTGAAGCAAAGAAATTATTTTATTTTAATAATGATAACATTACACTATGGTGTTAAATACTTATTGGCAAAATCTTTATTTTTTATTTTGTTATTTCTGGTTTGAATACATGATGGTTATAACTTTCTCATTTAAAAACTCTATTAAATCGGTTTATTGGCAGGTAGGTAAATACCAGGAGAGAATGTCTAAGAAAAAGATAGGAATTGATAAATTCTCTTGGGTCAATGTTTGAGTAATATTTGCATCGCTCAAATGCGGTATTTTCAAGTTATTAAGTGAGTTAATGCAATGAAATAACGGTGTGTGTTGAAATTTCTTGCTAATTTCCACAATTTGCTGTCAGGAACGCAAAGGAAACAAACGTCTTATCTGATATATGTACATACATATATTGTACATATTTCTGATTTTAGTTTTATTTAAAAAAATTAACTCTCCCGAGTGCCGTTAAGTGGTACGTAATAACGGTCATATTAAGGTTACTGTACAAATATGCTCATAACTCCGCAGTGCATGCATGGATTATTTTGGTCCTAAATTCAATAGTTTATAAAACTATCGTTAATTTGATATCGTACGATCTTGAGAAACATCACTATTTTTTTTAAATTATCAAAAAAAATTAAACTCCCGCTTGAAGCATTGTTGACGACAACCGGAGAAAATTCGTTGTCTGAATGAACGTTCTTGCATATGGATGGCTTTAGAAAGTTTATAGCTTCCCTTCTACTTATCGGATCTTCAAGGTTAAGATCTTTAAATAAAGCCAACATGACATTGACATGCTACATTATGTGAAAAAATAAATGAAGAGAGGGAAAATGTTCATACTAAAGTGGTGAAAAAATCCCTCCTTTATTTCTATTCTCTGCATTCTAAATTCAAAAGTTGATGAAAAATTTCACAATTTTGGAAAAATAAAAACACACACATTTATTGCAGTACCCCCCCTCCTAAAATTATTTTTACAATGTTTTATATCATCAAACCAACTAGAAAGGTGCTAGAAGTTTTTGTAAATCTTCCTTGCATGACATGGCTCTATTAATAATTTAATTACTCAAAAAGTACTGCATGGATGTTTAATGGCTTTTTCGATTGGGAACAGAATGATAGATCTTGTTCTGAAAAGAAGAGAAAATTCTCCTGGATTTGATTTCAGAATCGAAATGAAAAGAGTTCACACGTATCGAATCGGTCTTCCGGATTGCCAATCGAAAAGGCCATAAGATTAAGGTCTTAAAATACTGCCATTAAGAAAACCATTTGACTTATCAACCAAAATTATAAAATTTTACATACAAAAATATAAATACCCTCATATTTACCCATTTCGATAATGGCATAAACTGTCATCACTAACTCTATGACCCAGACCATTCCGTGCCAAAAAAAATCCATTTATATTTTTTCATGTTTATTTTTGTTGTTTCTTTTCATTACATTGCACTTCTCCCTGTGATGTATTGGCATTTTTGCTGTTATTTAATTTAATTTCATCTAATATCATTTTATGTATTATTTAAACAAATCTTCATCTTTATCTACTTTATAATTTGGTTATTGAAATTAAACTAAAATTGGATGAAATTACCAAAAAAAAAAAATACTTCATTAAATCATTCAATAAACATAAATTTCATAAATTGGAAAGGTCTTGTGGCTCAAGGTTCAGAAACAGCCTCTTCCACTGCACTCACAATACTCCTCTTGGAATGTGCTCCTCGAGAAGTTCTTTTGATAGGATCAAAATTAAGATTTTGAGCTGCCCTTGCAGGACGCCTTGGAATGGGTTTTTTGAGCCGATTTTGAAAATTGATAAGACCATCAGAACTAAAGTCTTCAACTTCCCTCACAGAACGCCTTGGAATGGGTTCATTGAGCAAATCTTGGGACTTGATAGGATCCGTACTATCCTCAATTATTTTATTACTAGCACGAACCTCAGAAAGTCCAATTACAGCTACAAATGCAGCAAAGACAATTAAAAACTTGAGTGACATTTTAACTTAACCGTTTGCAAGTAACTAAATTATGTTATTGGGAAAATGACATTTCTTTTATAGTCATTTAAAATTGGTAGTATTGGTGGAAAATATAGTAAAATGTTTGATTAGCTTAATTGGTCTTTTCTTTGGTTTCAATTGTCGCCCTCTGTTTAAATTTGAGCGATGTACATATGTATGTATGTACCTTTGTAATTGTCATTTCATTAGTATTGTTTCAAAAACAATTGAAAGAAATTTTAAGTTAATGATTTGATTTGACTGACAATTGAAAAATTAAGGTAAATCGGTCTATATTACTATCGGTATTATTGAAAAGATAATTTTCTCCCACTTGTGTTTAAAATGATTTGGGCAAATGGGCTTACTTGAATGTAACGCAATCTGGAATTTCAATCTAAGAAATCACCTGCCAGCTGTTTACTTTCTTAATTGTTTTGCGTGCTTGCCACAAATTAGAAGTAATATTTAGGTATATTAATTTTGTGATGGCAACCGTGTCCTTTCCAAACCTAAGATTTACCTTACAATACATTATTATGTCTATGTTAATGCAACACCAAAATAACCTCCAACGGACCTTGTCAGAGAGAATTTTCGGAATTTTTGATATCAAAATCCAAAATCACTCTTTCGAATAAGTGGGGCTGTTAGTGAGACCAACATTTCAATTTAACCTGACGGGTTGAGCTGTAGTATACAATAATAGTCCATGTCCTAACTTTACTTTTAAGAAGTATTGCCAAGGTGGCAACACTGTCAGAAGGATGAGAGAAGGGTTGCCACAATCCCGAAATGTTGCTTATAAATGGAAAACCAAGGGTCGGACGATGACCCGAGGACTCCCGTTGGACTCAGCACCCTTGAAACCATAGGTCCACATTATCTATTGTTTTTCCCTTGCACGAAGGGGGTGGAAAAAAGTCGTTTTGGAAACAAAATTTGAAAAGCCAAGAAAAGTTAGAAAATATTTGTATTAATAAAATTTAAAGGTGGTATCGACGCAGAATTTCACAATCTCCTACATTACCCTGAGGCCACACGAGCAAGTACTTGCAAGCAAGTTGGCTAAATACACTGCCTGTCAAATTCGTAATTTGCATTCCACTTGCCTCCCACTTGCTTTCCACTTGCACTCCACTTGCTTGTCTCCCAACTTGCTTCTCAACTTGCTTCACTACTGGCTTCAAAACTTGCATGCCAGTTTGTAAGCAAGTTGTTGGGTTTGTTTGTGTTAGTAAACAAATGTGTATGTATTGCAACTTGCTTGCAAGTACTTGCAACACATACCATCTTGGTATGATAAAGCACATGACACATGTTTTCAGGGTATTTTTCAATGCCCAATCTAACTAAATCAGAATGAACTCGATACAACCTCCTTCAAAAAAGTTATTGCCTTTTTCATAAATGATGACTGAATTTTTAGTGAAACAAGTAAAATATTACCAAATTCCAACAGCATTTACACGAAACTTGGTCCACATATTTCATTTGTCATAAGCAACAAGAAACAAAAGAGTGTACAAAAATATTTAGAGTTAAAGGGTAAATTTTCCAGTGAAAAAGAAAATTTTTGAACTTCTACCATGAGTCCCCTCCCGAAACTGGAACGTTGATGAAAATTGGTGAAAATATTCAATTATTCATCGAAACCAAGAATCAAAAAAGACCATTCAAAAATCCATGGTTTGAGGGTCTTTTTTCAAGGTAATGTCGTACCTATTCTAGTCAAAAAATACAATCATTTACAGACATTAACTCTTCAAAAGTAAGATAACTTTTTTATGTGAGCTTGCATATACTTTATTTTAATATTATTGGATTCAGCATTAAAAAATACCTTAAAATCATGCACCATATTAAATTTATGTATCTTGGTTTCAAAAACATATACAATTTTCGGCCAAAAACTCTGCTTCTCATTCCCCATTGAAGAACACCCTCAAATATGTAGTTTATATTTTGTTTGGTCTCTTTTGTTTCTTGGTCTTGATGAAAAGTCAAATGTTTTAACCAATTTTCATTAACCTTCCAGTTTCATGGTGGTTATTAAAGATTTTCGATTTCAATGAAAAAAAAGTGCCCTGAAGATGTCCTCATAAGACGAAACGCGTTGGCCTTTAATAAAAAGTGTTTGATATTGTGGAATAAGCAAGTGTTTTTCTTTTATTATTTAATTATTTTAATTAAACAATATGTTAACTGAAAAAAAAACTATAAATTATTATTTTTATTATATTTTATTAACTAGTAATTAAAATTACAAGGTAATATACATAAAAAAGGAGAGAGCCTAGCTGCGAAGACTATTGGCTCTGCTTGTTATTAAAATTTTTATACATTTAAGTTAAGGGTTGTAAGAAATTTATTTACATTTTCGATATTTGAGCTGGTGGGGTTTTTTAATACGTCATAGATCGATATATTTTTGAAGATTGATGAAAGAGCAGGTTTCGATGATTGACAGTTTTCGAGGAGGTGAGTTAAACTCATGGTTGTATTGCAGGGGGAGCATATCGGTGGATTGTTTTTGTTTAGAAGGTGATTGTGAGTTGCTGAGGTGTGACCAATTCTTAAGCGGATGTAGTTAGTGATTTTTTGTTTTGATACGTTTGTAGGGTATTGAGGGTAGGATTTATGTTCGTTAACTTTTTTATAATGGTGGTGGAAACCAAGATACATAAATGTAAAATGGTGCATGATTTTAAAGTATTTTTTAATGCTGAATCCAATAATATTAAAATAAAGTAGATACAAGCTCACATAAAAAAGTTATCTTACTTTTAAGGAGTTGTCTGTAAATGAATTTATTTTTTGACTGGATAGGTACGACATTACCTCTCAAAAAAGACCCTCAGACCATGGATATTTAAATGGTCTTTTTTGATTCTTGGTTCCGATGATTAATCAAACATTTTCACCAACTAACATCAACAGTTTTGGGAGGGGTTTCATGGTAGTAGTTGAACAAATTTCAAGTTCATTGAAAGAAACACCCTTTCGCTACAAATATTTTTGTAGACTCTTTTGATTCTTGTTGCTTATGACAAATGAAATATGTGGACCAAGTTTCGTGTCAATGATGTTGAAATTTGGTAATATTTTACGTATTTCACTAATAATTCGGTCATCATCTATGAAGAAGGCTATAACTTTTTTGAAGGTAGTTGTATCGAGTTCATTCTGATTTTGTAAGATTGAGCATTAAAAACTACCCTTAAAACATGTGTCATATGCTTATTTCCAAGATAAATATTCAAGTTTGTTAATCTTTCATATCCCCCCTCCCCATCACTTTGAAAGTGGTTTAAAAAAAAAAAAACAAAGTAGGTTTTCAATCAACTCTGGAAGTTATGTAGATGTAGTAGATTTTGAAACTCTGCGTCGGCACCATCTTTAAATTGTATTAAGAAAAATATTTTCTAATTTTTCTTGGCTTTTCAAATTTTGTTTCCAAAATTACTTTTTTCCACCCCCTTCGTGCAAGGGGAAAGGAGGGAGAAAAACAGTAATGTGGTCCTATGGTTTTAAGGGTGCTGAGTCCAAAGGGAGTTCTCGGGTCATCGTCCGACCCTTGGTTTTCGATCTATAAGCAACATTTCGGAATTGTGGCAGCCCTTCTCTCTCATCCTTGTGATAGTGTTGCCACCTTGGCAACACTTCTAAAAAGTAAAGTTAGGACATGAACTATTAAGGCTCTCCCAAACCAACGCGAATTCGTAGCGAATCATTCGCAAAGACGATTTTTTGTTGTTGTGTAGCATTGTGTATCTTTCATATTTTGTATTATTGTGAATGATTTCGCGTCGTTGGCGAATGTTTCGCGTTGGTTTGGGGGAGCCTTTAGTGTACTAAAGCTCAACCCGTCAGGTCGAAATGAAAGGTAAACATAAATACAAATAATACGAAACTAGCAAACTGTCCATTGTTGATTTGACATTTGACAGGAGAATGGTTTGCATATGGTGCGAGTGCAAAATCAAATCTCCTAAACTAGAAATCACATCTATTTTTGATTTTTGAATAAAGCTCTCCCAAATCAACGCGAAATCATAGCGAATCATTCACAAATACAGCTTTTTGTTGGTGTTTAGCATTGTGTATCTTTCATATTTTGTATTGTGAATGATTACACGTCGCCGGTGAATGTTTTAAGGCTCTCCCAAACCAACACGAATTTGCAGCGAATCATTCACAATAGCACAAAATATGACATAAACACAACGCCAAACAACAACAAGCCTTTAAGGCTCTCCCAAACCAACGCGAAATTATAGCGAATCATTCGCAAAGGCGTTTTTTTGTTGTTGCTTAGAATTGTGTATCTTTCAAATTTTGTATTATTGTGAATGATTTCGCGTTGTCGGCGAATGTTTCGCGTTGGTTTGGGAGAGCCTTTATGCTGGTTTGGGAGAGCCTTTAAAACGAATCGAAAAAAGTTCGTATCATTTCAAATCAAAATCTAATCAAATAAAAATGAAGTTTGTCGCATTTTGGGATGTTACACTGAAGTGCAATTCTATCGAGTGCGGCCGCTTAAAAACTGTGTTACCGCCGTAGATCACTTTGTTTTGTATGGAAACGTCAAAATATTTTTCAACAAATTTTTTAATTCAAAATTGCGAGTAAGTTTTATGTTTTGTATTTATTTCAGATTGCTTTTATTGCAGATGGCAGTTGTTACTCAAAATAAAAGGCAAATGCTTTTGAAACTTTGTATTTATACGAATATTTACATGTTTTCAAAACAAATATTTATTCGGTGGCTAGGCCTTTTTAATATCACATTGGATTAGTCTTATGTCATTAAAAATCTTAAATAAATGATAGAGTATTTTAGTACCGAGTGCACCTCACTTTAGTAAAACTGACATTTTGTCAGAAAGGAATGCCAAAAAGAGACAGATGATAGGAACACAGTATGGGTGATGGGTTCTCGTTTTGACGATACGGAATACTACTTTTCGATGATTTTTGTAATTAGCATCCACCAAAACGAAACCGGAGATTAGGATCGAAAGCTTTTGATATATTATTTTAATGAAGCAAGATTTAATGGAAATTTCAACGCAATCTTAATGAAAAAACTCCCACCAATTCGATATCTCAAACATTTTCAGCTGAAGTATCTGATTTCAGTTTGGTGGGAACATAACCAGGTCAGTTCCTTAACTCGCCCGAAATATCCCAAATCTACCCAAAACGTGTCTCTTTACTTTTTTCAGGTACGAAAATGCCAGAGCTTTTCACTATTTTGTTTTGATTTTTTCATTTCCCTTCCAGCAAGAATCTTCACCAATGTTTAAGTTGCCTGTCAAACGAGAAATCAGCTGATCGAAATATTTGAAATTAAATTAGTCAAGTAGCGTACATACATAGAATGGTGAAATCTAATTAGATTAAAAGAAAAACAATGGAGAAAAATAAAACATAAATGTTTCTGCTGCTTCTTGTAATAGAGCTCTACCTTAATGATAATGCATGTTCAAGGAATTGAAATTGCATAATTTTGTATACGTTGAACCTACAAAAGCAATGTAGCTTAATGGATAATTTACCCCAAAACAAAGTAGAAACATCCCAAATGCGATTCTTTACCTTTCATTTCTAGTTAAAAACTACTACAGTATCAATTTTTAACACGAAATTACAAAAACAACATAGGACCCTGCTTTATAGTTGGATCTATTTCAATGATCCAAAAATAAGTTTTTACTCTGGTGGGTTGCTGTGGCTATTTACTATTGTGAATATGCCTCAGTAGTGAAACAATAGAGACAACATAAATATATGAAAAAATAAACACACACACGGCAAAAAGAGACGGGTTTATAACACTCCTGTCACAAAGATCCTGTTTGTTTTATTTAATATGATTTGATCCGGATCAGATCATAAGGTTAGCAAAATGTGGCTATTAAAAAGCTCCAAACTTTTTCTTTTTTTATATGAACTTTGACAGAGCTTTGGGGTAAACTCGCAGTTTTGATAAATACGCGAAGAGGCATGTGTAGTAAGAATTTGGGAAAATTCTATAGGAATCAAATAGGAGTGAAGCTTTCCGATTAATCAATGGAAAAATATATAACATTATTCTAAAACGGTATTCTAATAAACACGCTTGAAAGAATTTATGTTGTTGCACCTGATACACTCCGTTTTTCAAGGATCCAAGAATGACTTACAAAGGTTTAGTCAGTAGATTTGATGGTGTGTGCTTGGTTTAAGGTTTGTTTTCAAATTTTTTAGTTACTTACTCGCCGCCTACCCTAGTTAATTTACTGGCGCCTTATCGCTTAGGAGATTTTATTTGAAACACATATCAACAGTTTTGTGTTCTGTTTTCTGCTATCTGTCTGTTCGATTCGCGGTGAGGTGACTGCCGAAAAAATTCTTAAAAATCTTATGATGGACAATTTTATATAAAAAGGAGAGGTAAGTAAATGGAAATTCTTTCTTTGTTTTCATTTAAACAGTTTATTTTCATATCTTTAAAAAAAACAGGATTTTCAAATTGAGATCAGCATAACAAAAGCGTCAATACCTGAGGTCATAAATGTAGTTATCCTGTATGAACTTTGAAATGAGTAAGTACTTTTTGGAAATCGATTTTCTCAAAAACTAAAAGACATAGAATCATGTAGTTTTCAATTTTCGATTAAGAATTTATTAAAGCAACGAATTTCAGAAAAAAAAATGATATATAATTTTACAGTTATGATAAATTAAACTTAAAACCCTTTTTTTATGCAAATTTTGAGTTTAAAATTGTTTTTTTCAAATCATTCGCAAAGACGATTTTTTGTTGTTGTGTAGCATTGTGTATCTTTCATATTTTGTATTATTGTGAATGATTTCGCGTCGTTGGCGAATGTTTCGCGTTGGTTTGGGGGAGCCTTTAGTGTACTAAAGCTCAACCCGTCAGGTCGAAATGAAAGGTAAACATAAATACAAATAATACGAAACTAGCAAACTGTCCATTGTTGATTTGACATTTGACAGGAGAATGGTTTGCATATGGTGCGAGTGCAAAATCAAATCTCCTAAACTAGAAATCACATCTATTTTTGATTTTTGAATAAAGCTCTCCCAAATCAACGCGAAATCATAGCGAATCATTCACAAATACAGCTTTTTGTTGGTGTTTAGCATTGTGTATCTTTCATATTTTGTATTGTGAATGATTACACGTCGCCGGTGAATGTTTTAAGGCTCTCCCAAACCAACACGAATTTGCAGCGAATCATTCACAATAGCACAAAATATGACATAAACACAACGCCAAACAACAACAAGCCTTTAAGGCTCTCCCAAACCAACGCGAAATTATAGCGAATCATTCGCAAAGGCGTTTTTTTGTTGTTGCTTAGAATTGTGTATCTTTCAAATTTTGTATTATTGTGAATGATTTCGCGTTGTCGGCGAATGTTTCGCGTTGGTTTGGGAGAGCCTTTATGCTGGTTTGGGAGAGCCTTTAAAACGAATCGAAAAAAGTTCGTATCATTTCAAATCAAAATCTAATCAAATAAAAATGAAGTTTGTCGCATTTTGGGATGTTACACTGAAGTGCAATTCTATCGAGTGCGGCCGCTTAAAAACTGTGTTACCGCCGTAGATCACTTTGTTTTGTATGGAAACGTCAAAATATTTTTCAACAAATTTTTTAATTCAAAATTGCGAGTAAGTTTTATGTTTTGTATTTATTTCAGATTGCTTTTATTGCAGATGGCAGTTGTTACTCAAAATAAAAGGCAAATGCTTTTGAAACTTTGTATTTATACGAATATTTACATGTTTTCAAAACAAATATTTATTCGGTGGCTAGGCCTTTTTAATATCACATTGGATTAGTCTTATGTCATTAAAAATCTTAAATAAATGATAGAGTATTTTAGTACCGAGTGCACCTCACTTTAGTAAAACTGACATTTTGTCAGAAAGGAATGCCAAAAAGAGACAGATGATAGGAACACAGTATGGGTGATGGGTTCTCGTTTTGACGATACGGAATACTACTTTTCGATGATTTTTGTAATTAGCATCCACCAAAACGAAACCGGAGATTAGGATCGAAAGCTTTTGATATATTATTTTAATGAAGCAAGATTTAATGGAAATTTCAACGCAATCTTAATGAAAAAACTCCCACCAATTCGATATCTCAAACATTTTCAGCTGAAGTATCTGATTTCAGTTTGGTGGGAACATAACCAGGTCAGTTCCTTAACTCGCCCGAAATATCCCAAATCTACCCAAAACGTGTCTCTTTACTTTTTTCAGGTACGAAAATGCCAGAGCTTTTCACTATTTTGTTTTGATTTTTTCATTTCCCTTCCAGCAAGAATCTTCACCAATGTTTAAGTTGCCTGTCAAACGAGAAATCAGCTGATCGAAATATTTGAAATTAAATTAGTCAAGTAGCGTACATACATAGAATGGTGAAATCTAATTAGATTAAAAGAAAAACAATGGAGAAAAATAAAACATAAATGTTTCTGCTGCTTCTTGTAATAGAGCTCTACCTTAATGATAATGCATGTTCAAGGAATTGAAATTGCATAATTTTGTATACGTTGAACCTACAAAAGCAATGTAGCTTAATGGATAATTTACCCCAAAACAAAGTAGAAACATCCCAAATGCGATTCTTTACCTTTCATTTCTAGTTAAAAACTACTACAGTATCAATTTTTAACACGAAATTACAAAAACAACATAGGACCCTGCTTTATAGTTGGATCTATTTCAATGATCCAAAAATAAGTTTTTACTCTGGTGGGTTGCTGTGGCTATTTACTATTGTGAATATGCCTCAGTAGTGAAACAATAGAGACAACATAAATATATGACAAAATAAACACACACACGGCAAAAAGAGACGGGTTTATAACACTCCTGTCACAAAGATCCTGTTTGTTTTATTTAATATGATTTGATCCGGATCAGATCATAAGGTTAGCAAAATGTGGCTATTAAAAAGCTCCAAACTTTTTCTTTTTTTATATGAACTTTGACAGAGCTTTGGGGTAAACTCGCAGTTTTGATAAATACGCGAAGAGGCATGTGTAGTAAGAATTTGGGAAAATTCTATAGGAATCAAATAGGAGTGAAGCTTTCCGATTAATCAATGGAAAAATATATAACATTATTCTAAAACGGTATTCTAATAAACACGCTTGAAAGAATTTATGTTGTTGCACCTGATACACTCCGTTTTTCAAGGATCCAAGAATGACTTACAAAGGTTTAGTCAGTAGATTTGATGGTGTGTGCTTGGTTTAAGGTTTGTTTTCAAATTTTTTAGTTACTCACTCGCCGCCTACCCTAGTTAATTTACTGGCGCCTTATCGCTTAGGAGATTTTATTTGAAACACATATCAACAGTTTTGTGTTCTGTTTTCTGCTATCTGTCTGTTCGATTCGCGGTGAGGTGACTGCCGAAAAAATTCTTAAAAATCTTATGATGGACAATTTTATATAAAAAGGAGAGGTAAGTAAATGGAAATTCTTTCTTTGTTTTCATTTAAACAGTTTATTTTCATATCTTTAAAAAAAACAGGATTTTCAAATTGAGATCAGCATAACAAAAGCGTCAATACCTGAGGTCATAAATGTAGTTATCCTGTATGAACTTTGAAATGAGTAAGTACTTTTTGGAAATCGATTTTCTCAAAAACTAAAAGACATAGAATCATGTAGTTTTCAATTTTTGATTAAGAATTTATTAAAGCAACGAATTTCAGAAAAAAAAATGATATATAATTTTACAGTTATGATAAATTAAACTTAAAACCCTTTTTTTATGCAAATTTTGAGTTTAAAATTGTTTTTTTCAAATCATTCGCAAAGACGATTTTTTGTTGTTGTGTAGCATTGTGTATCTTTCATATTTTGTATTATTGTGAATGATTTCGCGTCGTTGGCGAATGTTTCGCGTTGGTTTGGGGGAGCCTTTAGTGTACTAAAGCTCAACCCGTCAGGTCGAAATGAAAGGTAAACATAAATACAAATAATACGAAACTAGCAAACTGTCCATTGTTGATTTGACATTTGACAGGAGAATGGTTTGCATATGGTGCGAGTGCAAAATCAAATCTCCTAAACTAGAAATCACATCTATTTTTGATTTTTGAATAAAGCTCTCCCAAATCAACGCGAAATCATAGCGAATCATTCACAAATACAGCTTTTTGTTGGTGTTTAGCATTGTGTATCTTTCATATTTTGTATTGTGAATGATTACACGTCGCCGGTGAATGTTTTAAGGCTCTCCCAAACCAACACGAATTTGCAGCGAATCATTCACAATAGCACAAAATATGACATAAACACAACGCCAAACAACAACAAGCCTTTAAGGCTCTCCCAAACCAACGCGAAATTATAGCGAATCATTCGCAAAGGCGTTTTTTTGTTGTTGCTTAGAATTGTGTATCTTTCAAATTTTGTATTATTGTGAATGATTTCGCGTTGTCGGCGAATGTTTCGCGTTGGTTTGGGAGAGCCTTTATGCTGGTTTGGGAGAGCCTTTAAAACGAATCGAAAAAAGTTCGTATCATTTCAAATCAAAATCTAATCAAATAAAAATGAAGTTTGTCGCATTTTGGGATGTTACACTGAAGTGCAATTCTATCGAGTGCGGCCGCTTAAAAACTGTGTTACCGCCGTAGATCACTTTGTTTTGTATGGAAACGTCAAAATATTTTTCAACAAATTTTTTAATTCAAAATTGCGAGTAAGTTTTATGTTTTGTATTTATTTCAGATTGCTTTTATTGCAGATGGCAGTTGTTACTCAAAATAAAAGGCAAATGCTTTTGAAACTTTGTATTTATACGAATATTTACATGTTTTCAAAACAAATATTTATTCGGTGGCTAGGCCTTTTTAATATCACATTGGATTAGTCTTATGTCATTAAAAATCTTAAATAAATGATAGAGTATTTTAGTACCGAGTGCACCTCACTTTAGTAAAACTGACATTTTGTCAGAAAGGAATGCCAAAAAGAGACAGATGATAGGAACACAGTATGGGTGATGGGTTCTCGTTTTGACGATACGGAATACTACTTTTCGATGATTTTTGTAATTAGCATCCACCAAAACGAAACCGGAGATTAGGATCGAAAGCTTTTGATATATTATTTTAATGAAGCAAGATTTAATGGAAATTTCAACGCAATCTTAATGAAAAAACTCCCACCAATTCGATATCTCAAACATTTTCAGCTGAAGTATCTGATTTCAGTTTGGTGGGAACATAACCAGGTCAGTTCCTTAACTCGCCCGAAATATCCCAAATCTACCCAAAACGTGTCTCTTTACTTTTTTCAGGTACGAAAATGCCAGAGCTTTTCACTATTTTGTTTTGATTTTTTCATTTCCCTTCCAGCAAGAATCTTCACCAATGTTTAAGTTGCCTGTCAAACGAGAAATCAGCTGATCGAAATATTTGAAATTAAATTAGTCAAGTAGCGTACATACATAGAATGGTGAAATCTAATTAGATTAAAAGAAAAACAATGGAGAAAAATAAAACATAAATGTTTCTGCTGCTTCTTGTAATAGAGCTCTACCTTAATGATAATGCATGTTCAAGGAATTGAAATTGCATAATTTTGTATACGTTGAACCTACAAAAGCAATGTAGCTTAATGGATAATTTACCCCAAAACAAAGTAGAAACATCCCAAATGCGATTCTTTACCTTTCATTTCTAGTTAAAAACTACTACAGTATCAATTTTTAACACGAAATTACAAAAACAACATAGGACCCTGCTTTATAGTTGGATCTATTTCAATGATCCAAAAATAAGTTTTTACTCTGGTGGGTTGCTGTGGCTATTTACTATTGTGAATATGCCTCAGTAGTGAAACAATAGAGACAACATAAATATATGACAAAATAAACACACACACGGCAAAAAGAGACGGGTTTATAACACTCCTGTCACAAAGATC
The DNA here is from genome assembly GCA_963921185.1 of Dasysyrphus tricinctus. Classification (NCBI taxonomy): domain Eukaryota; kingdom Metazoa; phylum Arthropoda; class Insecta; order Diptera; family Syrphidae; genus Dasysyrphus; species Dasysyrphus tricinctus. Next base: position 8,360,266 of record OY992533.1, read on the forward strand.
CTGTTTGTTTTATTTAATATGATTTGATCCGGATCAGATCATAAGGTTAGCAAAATGTGGCTATTAAAAAGCTCCAAACTTTTTCTTTTTTTATATGAACTTTGACAGAGCTTTGGGGTAAACTCGCAGTTTTGATAAATACGCGAAGAGGCATGTGTAGTAAGAATTTGGGAAAATTCTATAGGAATCAAATAGGAGTGAAGCTTTCCGATTAATCAATGGAAAAATATATAACATTATTCTAAAACGGTATTCTAATAAACACGCTTGAAAGAATTTATGTTGTTGCACCTGATACACTCCGTTTTTCAAGGATCCAAGAATGACTTACAAAGGTTTAGTCAGTAGATTTGATGGTGTGTGCTTGGTTTAAGGTTTGTTTTCAAATTTTTTAGTTACTCACTCGCCGCCTACCCTAGTTAATTTACTGGCGCCTTATCGCTTAGGAGATTTTATTTGAAACACATATCAACAGTTTTGTGTTCTGTTTTCTGCTATCTGTCTGTTCGATTCGCGGTGAGGTGACTGCCGAAAAAATTCTTAAAAATCTTATGATGGACAATTTTATATAAAAAGGAGAGGTAAGTAAATGGAAATTCTTTCTTTGTTTTCATTTAAACAGTTTATTTTCATATCTTTAAAAAAAACAGGATTTTCAAATTGAGATCAGCATAACAAAAGCGTCAATACCTGAGGTCATAAATGTAGTTATCCTGTATGAACTTTGAAATGAGTAAGTACTTTTTGGAAATCGATTTTCTCAAAAACTAAAAGACATAGAATCATGTAGTTTTCAATTTTTGATTAAGAATTTATTAAAGCAACGAATTTCAGAAAAAAAAATGATATATAATTTTACAGTTATGATAAATTAAACTTAAAACCCTTTTTTTATGCAAATTTTGAGTTTAAAATTGTTTTTTTCAAAAACCATGTACATATGTATTTCACTTGATTCAAAAACTAACTAATATAACAGAGTATTGGCTTTAAAAAAATGTATAATACCTAATTGTAAGTATTACCGTTATTTTTTAATATTTTTGTTACGTTTTGGTAGGTACTTTTTTTTATGAAATTGCCCCTCCCGCCCAAACGGGGTGAGATAGACCCCCCTTTCGATAGTAAAAAATGCTTGCATTGAACAGTTCTACAAAAAACCGTTATCATTTCTTGGCGATAAGTTATAAGTTATCGTACTCTTGCCTACAAATGTCCTAACCCCTTCATTTGAACACTTCAATTGTATTAATTGAAGTCAAGTAGCATTAGGTTTATTTGATGTCGGCGGCACTGGGGCGCACTGGGTCGCCCTGAATTCGCTCTCAAGTGTCTTATGTGACACTTTTATCACCCCAGTTTATTTGCATTGTGTTCGATGTGTGTTCGGGGCGTACACTGAACTCGCTCTTGCGCACCCCAGTCCGTTTTTCTCCGGGGAAATAATTCAGAGCTGTAAAATTGAAATCAGCTGTTGGCAAAAGTAGAATGTCTAGTTATCTAGTTTAACATATTAATGAACAATTTTCTGCGCTCCTAAAAACACACTTAATTTTCTTTTGATAAAATTTTATTTTTATTTTTGTTTACAGTTGAGTTTAAATTTAGTTTATGCTTAACAGCAACAAGGGGTATTAAACACACGTGTTGTTAAACATGAAGTTTGACATACTGTAACACAATTGCTTCCATATACAGCATATCCGGCATTATAATATAAAGGATAAACACCATATAAACCAGGGTATCCATATCCATATCCGTATCTATATCCATATCCATATTCATTCAAACCATATCCACCGTATCCATAAGGAATCTGGAAAATAATAAAGGAAACAACTATGTAGGCAAATCTATAAAGGTGCCGTCACAACGTGCAAGTAAAGTACTTGCAGCAATTGTTTAAAAAAATTTGAATTTGAAATATTCGTGCAAGTACTTGCAGAGAGCAGTCACACCAGGCAAGTAAATTGCTTGCTGAAACTACTTTTTACTTGCTTGCAAAACAAACTTGCTGCAAGTACTTTTCAGGTCGTCACACCGAGCAAGCAAGTGCTTGCTGAAATTAATTGCTGAAAGTACTTGCTGCAAGTAATTGCTGAAATTACTTGCTGAAATTAGTTTCTGAAAGTACTTGCACATGTAAACCGGTGTGGTTTTGCCATTTTCAGTTCAATTTGGTTTATTGTTTCTTCAGAAATAGATTTAAGTGGATAATCCAGATTTGGAAGACGAATTTTTTACATGGAAATGGTTTTTGAACATGAAGATTTGTTAAAATCTAGGCAATTGATTCTTGTTGAGTATTATTAGTAAAAAAAACATGCGATTGCTTGCATGAAGTGATTTGATTGTAAGCGAGTTGAACTTTCTGATACAAAATTTACTAAAAACTGTTATCAGCGGTACCTTCTGCATACATTTTTTTCTTCGACTTTCTCATTAATTGCTCTACCGATTTCAATCAAAATACGGCGAGTTGTTTTTACAATTGAAAGAAAGAGCCTCATGCTTCGTTGTATTTTTCTTTAATTATTCAAATATTTTTAAAAGATCTTAAGATCCAAGCAAGTTGAAGCATAAGAGCAATTACGTACGACCCAGTCGTTCATATTATTATTATTATTATTATTATTATTATTATCAAAAAACATGCATTAAAAAACACCACGAGACCTTGTTTTATGCTACAGCATTTGAATCAACAAAATGTGGCTGATCGAAGATAAATAAATTTGGTATGACCCTTTTTTGAACGTGGTGCTGAAAACACGTACTTTACAATACTGTTGAGAGACTTCTAGGCAGAGGGAGACGATTTTTTCTGTAATTTTTATCGAAAAACATACGTTCACTTGCACGCAAGTAAAAAACTTGCTTGCGCAAATCCTGCAAGTGGCAAGTACTTGCGGCAAGTGATTTACTTGCTTGCAAGCGCTTGCAGGACCTAGTCACACCGTGCAAGTATTGCTTGCGCAAGTACTTGCAAGCAAGTAAATCACTTGCAGCAATTAATTGCTTGCAAGTACTTTTTTGAGTCGTCACACCAGGCAAGTTTTACTTGCCGCAAGTACTTGCTCGCAAGTAAATCACTTGCAGCAATTACTTGCCGCAAGTACTTTTCGGGTCGTCACACCAGGCAAGTTTTACTTGCAGCAATCATTTTACTTGCTGCAAGTACTTTACTTGCACGGTGTGACGGCACCTTAATACTTGAAGGTACATATGTAGGTACGTTGTCGTAGCAAATTTACTGTTAAACGTAGATATCAAAAAATTCTGAGGCTACGATACAATTACTGAGTGACTTTGATATACAGTCGACTCCCTCTAAGTCGAATTTTCACGGGATATCAAAATCAGTTCGAGTTAGAGAGAGTTTTGCAAAAATTCGAGTTAGAGGGAGTTCGACTTAGAGGGAGCCGACTGTATTAGGTTTGTCAGCACTGGGTGGCCCTCAACTCGCCGTCATGTAATTTATGTGACACTTTTTTACCCCAGTTTATTCGCACTGTGTTCGATGTGTTTTCGGGGCGAGCACTGAATTCGCCTTCACGTACCCCAGGTTTTTTATCGGAGAAAAAATCAGAGCTGCGAGATTGAAATCACCTGTTGGTAATAGTTGAATGTCAAAGGAAAAGAATTAACTTTGGTTATTTTTATGACGGTAAAAATGGTAAATGTATATGTTTTGTATACTATTTTGTATACTCTTTTGTATACTATTTATTAATTTATATATTAAACGACGGAATACTAAAGAAAATATGTACATATATGGAAATCTAGTGCTTACATAAAGATTTTGAAGCTGCACAAAATAGTACCTATGCAACTTAACATATTCTATCATGCACTGAGATGTTCGATTTGAAATCAAAACCCGAGCAGCCCTCAGTTTTTTGATATTTGAATGACATTTCTCAGTGCACCCTGGGCAGGGAACATCGAACAAACCTACTGTTTTCCTTAAAAAGAGTCAGATAAGAATAAAACGAAAAACATAAGAAATTCGTTAAATAACCGCCAGACCGAGTTACGCAACAATTTACACAAACTTACGAACTGCCATAATTTCTTCCACTTTCTTATGACTTCATCCTGTTAAATATCTAAAAAATAAAAGTACTTGCGTTTCCTTTTTCCATTTTGGCTCGTGTCGTTTGTTTCAAAAACCGATTTTTATCGAAAGTGAACGCAAGTGAAATTCTTCGTGTTGACTTGTCCACCCAAAATTTGGTTCAAAAAATTAAAATTTTCAACACCAAAATTAATTTTCTCGATGATCAAATTTTGACAAAAAGCCTTATATTTGGCTCGTGTCGTTTGTTTTAAAAACCAAGTTTTATCAAAGTGAAATTCTTCGTTTTGATTTGTTAACCCAAAATTTGGTTCAAAAAATTAAAAACTCTAAGCACCAAAATTAATTTTCTCGATGATAAAATTTTTGCAAAGGCAAACCAAAACAAAAAAATAAAATCTGTATGTAAGGTCTGTCTCAAAACGAAGTAGTACTTACAACATTTGACTTTCCAAAATCGAAACAACCAAAAGAGAACAATACTAACGCGTACAAAACCCAAGATTTGCTCAACATATTTCGGTTCGGATGAATGCCGTCAATAGTAAAGGACTGTCGAATACAAACTGCATCCAAACGGGGTCTTGAAGATTTATTTAAATAATAACCTCCGCAATCAATACTGCTTGTACGGCTGATTAAATATATGCTTATCATTTTGCTTAGGTAAGTTTTTATAAAAAAGATTCTGTATAAGACTGCATAAATGTAGCTAACAGGCATTTATTATAGTCTTACAGGTCATAATCAGCTAAATGTATTGGAAAGTTATATCACAATGATGGACTATAAATTCAAGGTCAACATAATAGGTCAGTAATCAGCTCATATAAGAAATTGATATACATAAGTACATACCTATTATCTGAAAAATAGGGGTAGATACCGATCGAAAATCTGTTTCTGGGTTTAGAAAGTTGCAACTATGTATTCAGTTACAGTATGAAAGTGATCGTAGCAAAAATACTACCTCCCATAGTGCTTGAATATTTTATGACAGAAACTGAATAAGGCGAATATAGTGAATTGTCAGGCGTGATGTAAATCCTGCATTACTGTACCATCAAGTTAAGTTAATGTAATTTTAGTCGTGTAAATTCGGTATAAATCTTTATAGATGAAATATCAACTCTTTTTTCGAAGATTGAAAATTTTTCATAATTTGTTAAATTTTTAAAGATTTGTGACTTCATCTTCAAGTTCAATGAAATTCACGACTCCCTAGCAGTTGCCCTTAAGGATTAAGGATTTGATGTGACTAAGGAAGGCATTGACGGTGGTAAGTTAATATAATGACATGAAAGAAATAAATATGAAAAAGTCTAGAGTTGCATAATTTTGGTATGCAAGATTCGGAGCTATCTAGAAATAGAACATGGAGAGGGAGGGATAGATGAGAAAATTAAAAAAATCCCGTGAACTCGCTCTAAGTAGTAGTAGTAGTAAGATTTAGGTTTTGCTGGGGCAAGTTTATATGCCTAACGGATGAAACTGCTAAAGTGACATTATGTATTTATTTTTTTTCTCAATTGTGAAGCATATGTTGTTTTCATCCAGCTGGTATTTTTTGTATAAATATTTTGTTTTTGCAATAGAAAATCTAAGGAAATATCGACATTTATTTTGAAAGCAATAATTAAGAGCAATAAATTAACAAAATGTAAACTTGTTGTTTATTGGGCAACAGAAAAATTCTTTTAGATCTTGTTTATTCTTAATTGCAAAAACACTATTTTATTTTGGTTGCGAACGAAAGAAAAGCATGGGGTATTGGTGCCCATGTGGAGTTCGAGCAGCTGTTTTTCTGAATTCTTCAATAAACAAAAGGAATTTCTGCACCTGAGGGTTTTATTTTGAGTAAACTCTTCACCTTAGAACAAATTCCACAGATTCACATGTGGATTACGATGATGGAGAGAATAGAATGTTTTATCTATCCATTTTTTCCATTGTTTGCATTCTATTTCAAATTTTAGTAAAATGCAAAATCACAATTTCATATTTAAATAACCAACAAAATTACATTTCACGATATTGACGTTTAAAATCTGGGTATGTGTGCGTGCTTCTGGTTTTTATTCCTTTTTCAAATCCAGAATCGATTTTCTCTTCTTTTCAGAAGAAAAACTGTTATCTCGTGCCAAACGAAAATTTTCAAAAGCATTCGGAATGCTTCCGGACGACCAAACGAAAACGCTAATAATAGCTTTGAAAATTTTGAGCGAACAATAATTTTTGCGGGTGAAACTCACAATAAAGCTGATCATCATACCGAAAAATATATTTTTTTACATGCACAATAAGAAGTAATGTCTTCTTTTTTTAAAAGCATATAATTAGGCGCTTTTACTGTTCTTCGAGTCAATTATATATTTTTAATTTTTTAAATGGGTATACCAGAGTAAGTACCTGTAGAAGGAGTCTGAAGATAGAGTTGGTTCTCGTGTAATAGCTTTAAATCCAGTTTATATACTTGGTGGCACATGTTGTTATTGCTTATTCAAAAATGTTCAGTAATTATGTTAATTTAGATATAAGTTTAATGCTAAAATATATTAATTTATTCAAAATCAAAATTTTTGCTCACATTTTTCCAAATTAAATGCAACTAAAATATAGTTCCAGACTTGAGGAATGACAAATCGAGTGACGGTAGAGCAATCTTTCACGTAGGACATACGTAATGCCAAATTACGTTTACAAACATACGTTCGCGTTGTTTACGATCCGAAACAACTACTACACGATGGACCCGATTTGGTGCCTGGTTAAGGTTTAAGGAACTAAACTAATTAAATATTTTGAACAGTTCGATCACATTTCCTTAAAGTGTATTTATTTGAAAAAATGGAGAGCTACCAATTGGTTTTAAAATCTTCATTTTTGTATGCCTTTCAAAACCTAGCATTTTTAAAGCGTAGTGCAATTTTTGAATATCTTATAAAGTTCCATCTATAATTATTATTTTCACTTAGCTAAATCTTGGTATACTATCGAGGTGCTCCCCAAACTTAATGATGAATACAAATAAAAACTTAAAAAATATTTACTTATTTTTATTGATGGAAGATATGTTTTTAAAACAACATAAATTTTCTTTTGATGATATCAAACATTATTTTTAAAGTTGAACTTAACTTTAATTTATTTTTAACAACAACAAGAAATAAAATTACATAAGATGTCAAACAATGAGCTTGACATATATTTTAATACAATTACTTCCGTAGCAATTGTTATCATAAACGCCACCGTGTATACCATTATATTCAGGATATCCACCATAATATCTAGGAAATCCAACATAATATCCAGGGTATTTAGGATATCCAGGGTATCTAAGATATCCACCATAATATCCAGGATTTTTAGGAAATCCACCGTAATAACCAGGATATCCAGGGTATCCACTATATAAACCAGGGAATAATCCATATCCATTACCATATCCAAATCCATTCAAACCATACCTATCACGGTATACATAAGGACGGATCTAAAAAAATAAAATAAGAATAATATCTTTTTTAGTTGAACAAAATTAGACAGGTAGATTTTTTTAAAAATATTGTTCGTAATTTTAATAATTTAGATATAAACTTTTCAGTTATAAATGTACCTATGCTAACACTTCTCGAAACAGTGAAATGAAAATGAGCCTAATTGTATGAGTTGCGTGCCATCATTGTAAGTACTATTTTTTTTTTTGTATGGGTATAAGTCTGTATCTCGTGCAGGGAAAGTGTTACAGCCCCATAACTGTTGCACTGAACTTTAACTCTTCCCATGCGCAAACTGCGTCCCAAGTGTTGTAACGATTTCTGACCTGCATATATGTATCAATGGAAAGGTCTCAATGGCCACGTTCAAACACCGAACTAAAGCGATCTGGATAGGTTTGTGTTGTTGTAATCCCTTGTTAAAACACAGCTGATGACGAAACAGCTGTTGGCAGAAAAGAGATCCCAAGCAATCCTAAAAATTTTAGGATACAAAGCTATCCTATGAGAAATGTCAACAACAGCTGACTTGCGTTCAAACACATACATGGATACAAAGCTGTCCTAGATAGGCTATCTATTCAAACATTGAACGCGCCCAATGAGTTATATTTTTTGTTGTAAGAGCATAAAGGTAGAACTAGAATAGGCGGAAGCTGTCGGATGCTTATGTCAAAACCGACCGAAAGTAGCTTCCCGAAACGTCAATTTCACAAGTGGCCCATAATGCACTTTAGTGGTTGAAAGTGAACAAAAAATAAATACATAATTGATTATTCAATGTTTATTTTCTCATTATACTTATTCACAGTGCAGAGTCATGGCTTTTAATTATTTATTTTGCAAAACCACTAAAATTCTATGTGATATAAATCTCATTCATTCATCAAACAGAAAAAAAAGTTGAAAATTTTGCACCAAGCGCCAAGTTATTGTTAGTTTGCTTCCACCATTTTGATTTTGCACTCGCCCACTTACGAAAGAGCGGTCGTTGAGCGCTCTCACTTCCGACGGCAAAAGTTAACGAAAACTAAACGAAATGTTCCACTTCGCAATTATGTGCGCGTCATATAAATTTCTTGTTTTCGCTCGGTTTCGTACGACCACTTAAGTTGGCTTCCGACTATTCTAGTTCTACCTTAAGTCTGAATCTCGTGCAAGGAAAATGTTATAGGTTTTTCAGCGCAGTGCAACAGTTATTGGGCTATAACACTTTCCCTGCACGAGATACAGGGCCCGTATCGCATAAGCCAAAAGCCATCGCTAAAGTAAATGATTGTCGTTTTGACGATTGCTCCCTCTATATTTACCTATAGATATGACAGACATGGCTATCGTCAAAACTATTATCAAAACGACTATGAGCTTAACTGATTCCACCGCAGACTTATGCTTATACTAAAAATAATAGCACTCATTGAGACGTTTCCAATAATATAGGTCAAAAAGTGTTACAAAATATGGGACGTAACGCCCATTCTCCTTTGACATATAAGTGTAAATTCATAAACGTCAAATGTTTCCGCATCACTGCTTTTTTACGATGCTGATGCGCAACGCAGCTGATGCTGATACAAATGCATCAGCAACAACGCATCAAGAATTTTCTTGATTCTAATTTGTTTGAAGTTTGCGCATCACTTGATGCAAGTTTGCAGTAATGAATATGTTACGCAAAAACTGACGCGAGTTTGATGCATTTATGAATATTTGGCGGAAATGATTGTGCATCATTGCTGCACCGATGCGTTTGTGAATTTACACATAGTTTGACCACAGATGCAAACTCTGTATGGCACCTTTTAACTCCATTGTTTAATAATCTTGTTTTCTGACAAAAGATGCGTGTTTAATGGCAGAAATATTGGCGTTTTGTCCGCTGCGTTAATTCAGCATAAATTACCTAATATCTGCCAAGTGCAACTGCCGTTTAATTTTTGATATACTGGTACCGTGTAGTTATTGTATTTAGACTATTTAAATTGCAATTTTTGTCCTGCCAAATATATCTGCCAAGTTTTACTATCGCTTAAAACCCATATGGTTCACCTCGTGAAAATAAAATGATGCGGGTTAGTGCGAAAACAGTGCTATATATCCATTTCTTTTTTATGTTAACTATTTTTCATATAAAGCCTGTCTCTTTTACACTGCTTACAAATCGCTGACTTGACAATGGTACATAGCCACCTGTCGGTCAGAGTGAAAACTTGTATCTGGGGTTATTGAAATAAACCTCGATAGAAACCTGGAGCTCATGTTGTTTTTGTAATACGTGCTAAAAGATAAGCTCGACACAGACCCAGGCCCTGATATCGCAAAACGCAGCAAGTATCTTACCTTGGTCCTATTTGACTTTATGCGTAACATATGTACAGTGCTGGCAAAAACAAGCAACGCTGTTCTTAATATGCCATCTATCTCTGAATGCAAAATGAAAAGGACAGCAATAAAGTATTAAGAGGACAGGGACAGAAATCTGACTGGAAAGATCGTTTCATGTAAACATTTCATCCGATTTTGGGAAAAATCGTACTGGAAAAAAACGGGTCATGCAAATGCCGACAAAGGTGAGTTTGGAAGAGAACGCACGACGTGTTGCCGTCGACAAGTTCTCTTTTTGCAGCTTTGAAAAATGAGCGGAAGAGTATTCCTGGTGCTATTTTCGACAATTCGATTACAACAATGCCTCGTAGATGTTAAGCGGTTATAAAAATAACGGTTACTGGACAAAATATTAACTTTAAATACTTAACAAAAAAATCCGGTTAGTTTCGAACAGCTAAAATTCTGATTTTTTTCTAATTGTGATTATTTTTTCTTTAAATAGTTAATTGAATTATAAAACTATAAACAAAATTATTAAAAGTTTATAATTTTTCAAATTTTACAAACAAAACAACAATTAATGAAGTTGAACAAAAACTCCGGAATATTTTTGCCAGCACTGTTTATCTCATTGCCCACATTAGGGTACCTAGGCGTCAGCTCTACTATAAGCTTTTTTTTCGGATAGCTTTGGGTAGGTACCCGAACGTGTCCAATAACAATATTTTTTTTTGTCAAATATTTTCCAGTTTTGTGTAAGAATTTCTGACAATTTTCCAGTCTTTAATAAAGTATTGAACTTAATTATTCCATCGCATGTTTTCAAAATACATAAATGTATTCCAACTTAAAAGTTCAAAAATTATGTTTTAACGTTTTAACGCTATTTGGTAAAGATTTAAGGAAAATTATTTTGCAATTGCTCAAAGTTTATACATAATAATTCATGAGTTTTTATTGGGCACGACACGACGGCCCTGGTTCATTACAAAAAAAAATATCTGTGTATACATTAACTGCAAACAAAGTACTTACGACATTTGAATTTCCGAAATCAAAGCAACCGACAGAGAGAAATACTACCGCGTACAAAAACCAAGATTTGCGAAACATATTTTGGTTTTGGGTATTTATGAATGCCGTCGTAAGTTAAGGAATGTCAAACACAAACTGCACAGCGAAAAATGTCTTTTAAATAATAATCCCTGTCTTGGAATGCAATCAACATTGCTTATGTGTGCTGATTTCTTATCAGATCTGACATGCCTCTATATTCTGTTTAAAACGAATAAAATTTAAAAACTAATAGATACGTTTTAGTCGAAGTTCATATCAGTAAAAGCATTGCACATTTATACAGGGTCTTCCAACAAGAGATTTTGTTTTTAAAATCGAGCCATTTTTTAAGTATCAACACTAATCTGTAATTGGGTTCAATTAATTTAATAAGTAGAGAAACTTATGTAGTTATTAATTATGGACCACTCGCAACAAGATGTTGAAATAGTGAAAACCCTATAAAAAAATTCTGAAAATATCCACCAGCCATCAAGCGCTGGCCGTCTCGCCCAGCTATTGTAAATTCAGTTCATAAATTTGAAAGTTTCGAGCAGGTTGGTGATATGAAGTTTACAGCCAGTAGGCATTTGCCAGCAAAGTCAGTTGAAAAGGAAAGCCTTGTTGTGTTCATTTTGGACAATCTCGGGAATTGGGGGTATACAACTCTTGCTTGAAATTTACTTTCAGAGAGACGATGCACTTCACATGCCACACAGATCATGTAAGGATGGCTCTATTACTAGACAAATTTTCTGGACGATTGATGGAGAAATGGAGACTTTATTTGGCTTTATTGTGAAGAGTTATGTCAAACACAAAGTCTACATTAATGCTCCACCAATAATTGATGCACATAAGGAAAACTTCTAATTAAAAGTTAAAAGTTCAAGTGAGCTCAACTCAACTCACTCCACTTAAACAGAAGAATTTCTTTTCAAATTTTCTTCATATTCAATTATTAAGGAAAACATCAGTCGTTATTCTCGAAATACCTACAGCCACAATTATCCGAATACATACGTGATGCAAAATTTCATCCAATAACCATTAAATGGTACAAATTTTGTATATATGCAGAATCGAGGCGGTCATTCGACAGACGTTGTATTCCATTATTAACCGCGGCTTTTACTTCAGATAAATATGTATGCATATGTATATGTAGGTATATACAAGGTGATTGGTATAAGGTGCACCAAAAAGCTAGAGTGAGTTAAAAAAATTGTATGGGAGGGGGGGTCTATTTCCCCCCGTTTAGGCAGGAGGGGCAATTTTCAAAAAAATTGACTTAAAACAGCAAAAAAAAAAAAAATATTTAAAAAACAACGGTACAATTTACAATACCTTTTTGGAAAGCCAGAAATCTCTTTGATTTTCATTTTAAATTAAGTTGTGTTAGTAAATAGTTTTTGAAAAATTAATTTTCAAACTCGAAATTTTGAAAAAAAAAATAAAAAAAAACTTTCCAATTATTTTTTTTTTTAATTTTATGTAATTAAGTTTAATTTTTATTCTCAAAATCCAATGCAATTATTAGTTTTCAATAAAAAACAGAAAACCGGATGCTAAAATGTATCTTAGTTTTAGAGAAAGGAAAGGAAAACACTTTTTTGGTTTTCCCAAGTTTGATCTGCTCAGGTCAATTATTAAATTAGCGGATTACCCCTTATTTCTTATTGTATACCATTTAGTTTTGAGCAAATAATAAAAAGAATAAACTGGATTAATTAGATTTCACCTTTTTTATTGAGGCATGTGATCAATTTAACAAAATTGACCTGCACGTCTACCTGTTACCCAAATAGAAAGGATTACCTATACCTACCAAATAAAAAAGACAAATATCGATACCTTCCCGTAAAAATGTATTAAGCGACATTTCAAAAATTTTAGAGGCATCGAAAAAAACTGTTCAGTTATTTATGTTTGTACTTAAAGGAATAAAAAGTTTTGAGACGGAATTTTCAACTCAAAATCCCCTTAAAAATTAGTTTATTACTACATAATACACAAATAAATAATTTATCAAGAGGTTTTTAAAAATTTTAATTTAAAAATTTGAGAATGTCGCTTAATACATTCTTACGGAAGGTATCGATATGTTGTACCTAACCACAAATAAATATGGAAGGATATTCTGTTTGAAACTTATTCCTAAATTGCGTATCAAATCGTCAATACAAAACGATGGCAAGTTACTCTCGGGAAGAATTGACAGATATGCACTATTGCTACAGCTTAGCGGATGGTTCCAGTCGGGAAGCACAGATATTGTACGCTGAAAGGTTCCCCAATAGGAGATGTCCCCCCCCCACTATTCACTTTTTGCAAGACTTCACATCCGTCTTCGGGAACATGGAAACTCGAAGGAGAGAAAGGTCATCTAGTTTCTAGTGGATCAACAGACATAGAGGAACGGATTTTGGATTTGGTACGAAGTAATCCCACCCTTAGCACCAGAAGGATAGCAACTATGCTTGGATTGCCCCAAAGCACGGTTTGGGCAGTGACTCAGACCGATTATCTTCACCCATATCACTTTACCCCAGTGCAAGAGTTGACATCAAATGATAAAATTTTGAGGACTGAATTCTGTAGAACGCTGTTGCTGAGGGAAGAAACAGAACACGACTACTTTAAAAGTTTGGACAGATGAAGCGCAGTTTACCAGAGATGGAGTTACTAATTTCCACAACTTGCATTACTGGAGTCATAACAAACCACATGTTGAAAAACAAAATAAATCGCAGCACCGCTTTATCTGCAATGTGTGGCTTGGCATCGTGGGATGAACGGTAATTGGACCACGTTTTTTGAATACGGTTTTAAATGGAGAATCCTATCTGCAATTCCTAAGAACCCTTTAATAGACCCTATAATAGACAATATAATATACCAACAAGATGGAGCTCCAGCACACTTAAGCCTGGTTGTGAGAAACTGGCTGAATAATCATTTCAACGACAGATGGATAGGAAGGGGAGGTCCCACTGAATGGCCAATAAGATCACCAGATTTAACTCCTTTGGATTTTTACGCTTGGGGATTCATGAAAAACTATGTATATGAAGTTGAAATTTCTTCTTTAAACAAATTTAAACAACGCATTGAAGTTGCTGGAGCTGGAGTCAAGTTGCAGGAGAATTTGGCGGACTTAAATTTATCTGCAGCCATATGAAGAAGATACAATCTTTGCCTTCTAAATAGTGGGGATCATATCGAAAATTTCTTATAACATCAATAATTTTTATTAGAATAGGCTAAAATGTAACAGATATTAAAACTATTACTAGTTAATAAAGTTATTTTTTTGACTACTTTCTAATAAAACTAATGGTATTTATGTGAAGATAGAACAAATAAAAAAAGCGTTTTTCATGGAAAAAAGTATTTTTTATTTTTTTTTTATTTCTCAAAAACTAAGATACATTTTAACATCCGCTTTTCTGTTTTTTATTGAAAATTATTAAGAGCATTGAACTTTGAAAATAAAAATTATTATATTACATAAAATTTTAAAAAAATTAATTTGAAAGTTTTTTTTTTCAAAATTTCGAGTTTGAAAAGTAATTTTTCAAAAACTATTTATTAACACAACTTAATTTAAAATTAACATCAAAGAAGAGATTTCTGGCTTTCCAAAAAGGTATAGCATGGTATTTGTACCGTTATTTTTTTATATTTTTGTTTTCTGTTTTAAGTCAATTTTTTAGAAAACTGCCCCTCTTGCCTAAATGGGGGAAATAGACCACCCCTCCCATACGATTTTTTTCTTGTCTTAACCCAACCTACTTGCTCCAGCTTTTTGGTTCACCTTATACCAATCACCCTGTATAACTAAAAATATCAGTACATTTCTGAACAAAATTGCGTTTTTTGAGTGATTCAAAATTAAACCTCTTATTGGAGCACACTATAGTTTATTGTCGATTTTTTACTAATAATTTTGACGATAACTGTCCCTTTCGCATTAACATAAGTACAGATAATGGAGAGAACAATCGGAAATGCGACAATCACGTTTAAATTATTTTTTTTTTTACATAAAGTGCAGGTTCTCATACGTATACATACATACATACATACATATTTCATATCATCATTAATTTACAGCGTTAGAAATTTTAATTTCATCATTTATTGCAATCATAATAATAAGGTCAAATAGAAGAGAATAATTATTGTGATTTGTCAATCGTGTTAGTACAGAATTATTTTACCTCATCACATTTTTTACGACGACTGACACGGTGACGGAAACCGTACCTATTTAAAGCATACACATATTTTTGAAACTCTAACGATTTTATATTGTATTTACTCATCGTAGTCTAGTATAGTTAGTTCGCTCCTATGGGAACTTAATAAAACTTTGGGGAAAGCATTTTGTTTGCTATCGTTAGAGTACTTTATAGAAAAGCTTAAATCTTTTTCAGGGTTTCCGTCATCTTCGTCTAAAACGTGAACTTCAGTTTTGGCTATTTTCTAAACGGGCGATGGTAGAAAAATGTTCTTTTCTCGAGAAACTCGTAGAATTATGAACGTTTAAAAGTCAAAAACGGGGAAGTAGATGGCTAAGAAATAATTTGCAATAAATCAGAATGATACTTGGTTTTAATAAATTTTATATTTTTGGGAAGGTAAGAACAAAATATTTTACACATGTTTAAGGAAATTTCGATTGATGTGTTAACTTTTGGCCCAAAATTTGTGTGAAAATCGCAATTTTTTCGAGATAAAATTTTGTATTTATTTATTTATTTAGCTTAATACCTACAAACGTGCACTTAAATCTCTACTTAAAAACCTTATTGAATTTTATATTTTTAACGGATTCAAATCATTAGAAAGTACATACATATGTGGTGTGGACTATCAATTTCTTCATCAATCTATTTATCACAAAATGTTGAGCGCAGAGCATGTATTGATTTGGGTCTTCAAATATACACTCCCCTTCAACTGAATAGACAAACAAATGTTCAAAATTTTCGACAAAACGTGATTTGGGGCAATTAGTTGAAATTTCCATGGATATACACCTTTTCTGTCAAAATATAGATCGTCCCCATCTATCAAGCCATCAACTGTCAAATTCTATTGAAGGATGGCTAGGATGTTCATGGACTAAGATTAAGACTGTGAAATGTTTGAAATTTTTGTTACTGCTCGGGAAAAATATGGTTTTAGGGCAATTGGGTCACATTTGAATCGAAATATACTTTTGTATCCAAAATATTGTTCGTTCGCAATCTGTCAAGCCATCAACTGTCAAATTCCATTGAAGGATGTCGATGGATTAAAAAACATCAAAAATTAGAAATTTTCTTAATGCTCCGGAAAAAAGTGATTTGAAGGTTATTTGGTGACATTTGGATTGAAAAATACTTTTTCCCTCAAAATATAGTTCGCCCCCTCATTTGTGAAGCTATCAACTGTTGATGTATTCAATATCAGCAAAAAATGCAAAATTTTCGAGATTGAGAGCAGGGTTCTTTGACCATGGCAGAAAAATCTGCTGTGTCAACGTAAGGATACAGTCAACGCGTTGGTGACTAGTCTGTCAACGTGTCCTAACTGCGTTGACAACGTGATTACACGGCCAACGAAAATAATCAACGCATTAACCCTTAAATTCTTGTTAACGGGAGTGTCAACGCAGCCGTCAACGTATGGACAGTATTCTGCGTTGACGATCACACGACAAGACAACTTTGGGACAAAATTTTACATTATTTTGACGTGAGAGAGTGAACGCGTTGACTATTTGCGTTGACCGTCTGTCTTATCATAGCTTAACTCCTTCTATACTCTGTTTGGTATTACGAATAGCGGATCGCCCAAATAAAGTTCGCTTAAAATGTTAAAACTTTTGTGAATTTGACTATCACCGGGTTACAAATAGCGAACGTTCGTTAAACTTACCACTTGAAACGTCAAATCGAATCGAATCTAATATCTAAATAATTGAAGTGCTATAACAACTTCACTGTCCCATGTATCATAGGTATTTGATACAAACGATTTTTCTCGTCCTGTGTTTCCAGCGTCCCATGTATCATATTATTTGATATATAACATTAATATTAGAATTCGGATTTACTGTATTGATGTAGGTATATGTAGGTATGTAGTATTTTTTTAGAAAAAAAAAGATATCAGCTATACGTCCCATGTATCGATCACATTCGATACATGGGTACATAGATTATTTTTTGCGCATTGTATTTTTAAAAACAAGTTTTTTGTAGGTATGAAAATAATCGCACAAGAATTTAATTTTCATAGTAGGTAACGTCTAATATTTAACAAAACTACAAACATAATAATTGGAAAAATGTTTAAGAAAACATACTTTTTTTACTTGCGATTATAGGTACTATAAGGCAAGTTTTGGATTCGTGCAGAAAAAAAATTTTGAGATAACAATCAAACATGATATTACAATGATAGAGAACACCAAAAAAGTATGTGGCACAATTCTGTCTGTCTGTCTGTCTGTCTGTATGTCTGTCTGTCTGTCTGTCTGTCTGTCTGTCTGTTCGTCTACAGCCTAAACGGCTCGATCGATTTTCTTCAAACTTTGTTCATAGTGGTTTTTGGTGATTCTGCCGACACGTTTTTTTCATTTTTTTTTTAGAACAAAAAATAATGGTACCTGCCATACATTTTTTTTTGGCAAATTTACATAATCGTATTTTTCTCAAAAACGGCTCGACAACTTTTCTTAGAAAAAATTCAATAAATTTATTTTAGTAAAGGCTTTCTTTGGGTGGAAAACCATTTTTCAAAAATGGTTATTAATGGTACCTCCCAAGGAACCATTTTTTTAATTTTTGATTTTCTTCAAAATGGTATGACCGATTTCAATTATTTTTTTTATACAGAAGCTTCCAAAAAATGTTAATAGTTTTGTGTACCAATATTTTTGAAAAAATATTTTTTGGATTTTTAAAAAAATTTCAAAATTTTTTTTGGAAAATCAAATATTTCGAAAACGGCATCATAGATTTTTTTGAAACTCGATATTTAAGACTTTTTTAGTACTCTCTAAAATATTTTTAGAAAAAAATTCACATTTATGAAAAAATAACGGTACCTTCCATACAAAAGTGAAAAAACCGCAAAGGAAAATATTTTTTTGCTTGAAAACGACTCCTACGATTTTGATTAAACTTTTTTCATATACTAAAATTAGTACGATCTACCATCAAAAATTATAAAATTTTACACATAGCAACTATTAGTAGTATACCTGTCATAGAACGTTTTTTTTTATTTTGAGTTTTCTCGTTATCAGCTTAACGGATTTAAATGTTTTTTTTTTATATACAAATTTCAGATATGATTAAATTATATTGCATATCAAAATTTTAAAAAAAAAAGTTTTTGGATTTTTAAAAAAAGTTTCAAACTTTTTTTTTGAAAAGTCGATATCTCAAAAACGGGTTGACAATTTTTTTTCAAATTTTGTTTTTATATACACATAAATATATAGTTTAAATCTGCATACCGAAATTTGTTCTTAAAAATGTTTTAAGAATTTTATATATAAAAAATTAATTAAAAAAAAAACCGCTCCAACGATTTTAAAATTTTTTTTCCCATACAATCATATTCCATCATGAACTAAGATGGCAAAATTTTTGTTTCCCCTCAAACTGTCAAAAGAGCTGTTTTAGCTAATTTAAATGTCGTATTTCATGCTTCTCTACATTTTTCTCTCATAATTTCCATGTTTGTATATACAATTTTCTTAAACTCGCAGTGTCTTGAACATAAGAGCAAGTACGTGCGACCCAGTCGTGCATTTTATTTTTGATTGGGAACAATATTTTTATAGGTAGTTACATTATGGGTAATCTTTGATCGTAAAACAATGGCATAAGAAGAATTTATGAATGTGTGGTGGGATGTGTATCATTATGATTTAAATTAAAGCACTTCAAGCATAGTGGTTTGTTGCACTGTTTGCACTCGGTATCGACTTGCTTTGCTTTAGAGGCCCCTCGATCGTCTCTCTTCAAATTTCTGTAGCACGAAGCACAACGCTCTCTTATCAGTTTACCATCCTGACGTTGTATTTTTGTGAACAAATGTGTTCATGAGTGTATTTATTGCAGTTGCCAGTGGAGGAATCCTTGTAAAATTTTTGCTGAAGAACACGATTCCAGCATCTCTCTTAAGAGCATTTCTTTGACTTTCAATATTGAAAGCGGTGTTTCATCAGTCAATTTATTGTACCTATACCTATAACACCACAGTACACATGGTATTATCTTGCGCAGGTTGTCAGAATACAGAAATGAGAACTGTCAGAAGAAATTCAAGATGGCAGCCTTACATGACCCCGTCCGATGTATTACAATAACAACGAAGAAAACAAACACAAAAGGATAATTTAAATAAGACTAAAAACCAGGAAGGAATGTTATTTGCATGATAAAATAATAATGTTAATAAACACTAAAAAGCTTGAAACCTTGAGCCTATCAGACAGAAGTTAAACGAGATGGAACACAACATAGTAGGTACCTAACATACCAACCACAGTACACATATATTAAAGGTAATATCATTAGTTTTGATTTTTGTTTCTTCAGCGCATATATCAAAATTTGTGTCAGATGCAGTGTTGCCCCCCTAACTGGTTGAAAATGTAGCGTGAGCGTGGCGGATTTAGTTTACTTGAAAACGCAAAAAATACACGCTAACTGAATTATAATACACCTTTCGAATTTTAGAAATTTTTGGAAAAAATAAGTTATGTAATAATTCAAAATTTTCAATTTAATAACCTGCTATGTTACAGTAAAATCACTCTAAAATTTGTATAGATTCTGCAGATTTTTATCATTTCCTAAAAATTAGTGGCACAAAATCATTAACAGCCTATTTTAAGGGCATAAAAGTGCCTTTAATTAACTTTATTTTTAACTTTGATGCAGTTCTCTAACTTTTTTTACCATAAACACGTACGTTAAGACCATTTTTTTTAAAATTAAAGTTTAACTGGCTAAATCACAGACTGAGAAAAAAATTTACTGATGTCATACGAGCTAATGTTGTACTAAAAAATAAAAAATCATGTACTAAAATTTTAACTTTAATGAATAGGGGTATTCACGATCCAAAGTAACTGGTCTTGTATCATTGAAAAAGTGTATCACTTGTGCAAGAAACAAAACAACAAAATATACTGAATGTCAAAGTTTTTCACTTTTACACTTTTGCTATACCTATACCCCAATCCTATTGTAAGAAAAATACACTATACCTAGTAAGGTTTGCGTTTGTGTATTTGGTAGCAGGCCAAACGTCATTCCTATTGTCAGCTGATAACGGGTGATTTTTTAAGAGGTTTAGAACTTTAAAAAAAAAAAACACAAAAATTCGAAAAAATGAATGAAATATTTATTTGAATCGATAGTTTGAACCTTGCAATTTAATGTTTAAAGATAATTTCATGCAAATGTTGACCGCGGCTGCGTCTCAGGTAGCCCATCCGCTGAGTCCAATTTTGGCATACTCTTTCACACATATCGGCCGGTATCTCACGAATGAATGCATGGATGTTGGCTTCGAGTGCGTCAATCGAAGCGGGCTTGTCCCTATAGACATTAGCCTTGACATACCCCCACAAAAAATAATCTAATGGTGTCAAATCGCACGATCTAGGCGGCCAATTGACCGGCCCGAAACGTGAAATTAACTGTTCACCAAACTCGCCTCGCAATTGCGCCATTGTTTCGCGTGCTGTGTGGCATGTGGCACCGTCTTGTTGAAACCACATATCATGCAAGTCAAGAACTTCCATTTCGAGCAAAAAAAAGTTTGTTATCATCGCTCGGTAGCGTTCACCATTGACAGTAACGCTGCAATTCGCATCATCTTTGAAGAAATATGGCCCAATAATGCCGCCGGCCCATAAACCGCACCAAACAGTGGCTTTTTCGGGATGCATTGGTAGCTGTTGCAATGCTTCTGGCTGATCTTCACTCCAAATGCGGCAATTATGCTTATTTACGTACCCATTCAACCAAAAATGAGCCTCACCATAAAATGGAAGCAGCGCGCGATGAACATTTCGAACCGAGCACGAATTTTGATAGTAAAATTCAATAATTTGCAAGCGTTGTTCATTTGTAAGACGATCCATGGTTAAATTGCAAACCAAACTGAAGCTGTTTGACAGTGACACAAGGTACTAAACACACGTCAGCTGTCAAAACCAGTGTTGCCAAAACCAAATCAGCTAAAAAATCACCCTTTATTTGTTTGTGAGATTGGGCACGTTGCGATGGTTATTCTCAGTTATCCGGATAGCTTTGTGTTGTTTTAATCCCTTGTTAAAAACAGCTGATAACCGCTGACACAACAACAACTCAAGGTATTTGGGATAACTAGATAGCATAGCGAATAAACATTGGAACGCACATAGGAGTATTTGCCTACAAAACTCGGCCAAAAGTCGATTTTTCAAGTGTCAAAATTGAAAGGGGAACTTTTTCCAGACAATAGCTAAGATCCCATGGAACAATAGGCTAAAATATTTTTTTTATTGCTCAACATATTTTGGCTATGATATTAGTTCAAAGTCTTCGATTACGAATTTGTCACTTCTTTTTTTAATCAACCTTCAAAAAATTTGAAACATTTTATTAAATTATTTCTTAAAAATTTGTGTAGACTGATGAATTTTTTGGTATATAAAAATCAACTACAGATGTTCACTATTATATTGAGCCATTTTTGCGACAAATATTTAATATTTATATTTTTTTCGAATTTTTGTTCTAAAAATGCAAAAAAAGAAACACTATTTTTTTTGGTTCTTTTTCATTGGGAAGTAATTTTTTTATAGATGTAGGTGGAATTGGATTCTCATTTGTATATGGGTGGATAATATAAACCATCAAGCTTCATTTTCAAAAAGAATCGGCTGCGGATTTTTGCGGATGTAGTTGTTTTTTTGTCATATCGTATTCCCACTTTTATGCCCATTCAAAGTGACTATTTGTGCTGTTATTTTTCTTTGGGATTTCATTTTTTTTTATTTTTTGGAGATATTTGGTAATTATTTGTATAAAATATGGTTTAGCAAAGCTCCCAGTATTGATTAAAAAAAAATATTGGCTGCAACTTTGATCCTTTTTATCTTTTTTGGTCATATCGTATTTCCGATTGTATGCATTTTTTCTTGTTTCCAGTTGAAAAATTAAAAAAAACTTGAAATTTTTGTTTGTTTTAAAAGAGGGTAAATTTATTAAAAACGGTATTTATTACATGGTTTAAGATGAAAATATTGCAATCAAGACAAAAAATAATTTTGTCCAGTTTTTGCATATAAATACTCCTATGTGGAACGCGAGGATTGCTTCAGTGTTACTACAGATAAGAAGAGTGCTTTCACAATCTATTGTTAAAAAATAAAATTTTACAATTTTGCTAGGCTTGTTGCACCCCATCGTGAATACCCCTAATGTGTTCAAATGTAAAGTTGGTTTGACAACGTTTGTAATTTGAAAAAACGCCATCTTCACTTAGTGTTACCCAAAATTATCTTAGCGAAGGGGGATTGACTATTTTTTTTGCGGTTTTTAAATCAAATCATAGTTTAATTTTTCATCAAACTTTCAATAATACTTACTTGAATATGTATGTAGATATTTATTCCCAACAATGTCATTTTTCTTATTTAAATTTTATATTTTCTGAAATTCTAAAATTGTAGTGTTTTGTGAGTATTTTAGGATTGTACCTACGTAGTGACTTTTTGGGAAAATAAAATGTAGTAAAAACACTACTAATGTTGTAGGGGGGCAACGCTGACAGATTTCAATACTTGTTGTTATTTTTACGTGTATTTAATGTCGTTTTTTATTGTTGAAAAGATTTGATCTTTTTGGGAAAAGATTTGCACCTTTTCTATTTTTGCATGTTTTATTCAAAAAAAGATGAGATCTGAATACGAAAGATGAGATTTTTCTAGTTTGAGAGATTTGATCTGCATTCACCCATATATGCAAACATTCTCCTGTCAAACGGCAAATCGAAATAGGGTAATTTATTTGTTTTGTATTGTTTGTGCCGACGCCATATACGACATTTTTATGTGTATGCGTGTACGTATGCTATATGTGTAAGCTGAATCTTCTCAAAATATGCCTAGATGTTTCATTCAAGACATCAATTCTTGATTTTAAAATCAAATCTTTCAGATTTCAATGAAAAACGACATAAGACATATCTAAGCCGACTGACAACCTGCGCAATATAATACCTAGGTACCTTATGTCGAATTCCTTACAACCTGAAAATCGATTTTTTTCTAAACAAAATCGATTTTTTTCTAAATGAAATCGATTTTATTCTGTCAAAACAAATCTTGCATTTTCAGCAAGATTTCAGATCGATTTCACACACACTTGCAAGATTTGACATTTCTCTGGAGTTGAAAGTATTCTGCGGCGGGTTTAAGAAATATTCTAAAGTGTTCGTCGTTCATTTTAATAGATTAAAAGCAAATTAATTACTAAAACAAATTTTACTTCATCAAAAAATAGTGAATAGTACCTAAACAAGAAGTTATTAAAATATCAATTAACTTCGATTCAAAGTGCCCAAAGTGGATTTAAAGATATAAAACGCGCCGTCGCCGATGTGTTCCTCGATTGATGTGTCTGGAATGAATTTGGATTGTTCTTTTTTACTTTAATGACCGCACAGCTATTTTTGTTTATTTCTGCAGCTTTTCTAGGAAATAAATAGGTATGTTGTTAATCTAACAAATCGATGCAATAAACTGAAAACTGAATGGACTTTTTAACATTTTTGTTATTAATTTGTGTGCGCATTACTTTGTTTACTTTTTGCCTCAAAGCTACTGTCAAATGGCACACACACAATCCTACGGGAAAAATTTGATTTTTTTGTATTCCTTACAACCAAAGAAAAAATCGATTTGAAATGGTTGTAAGGAATTCAACATTAGATTTGTGTACTGTGCCTAGGTACCTACGAGGAAAACAAAGCTAAAAATTTCTAAAAATAATCAGTTCTCTTTGGTGAATTAATTCTTTTTTGCGCTCGCGTCACCAGGCACTTAAACCAAATGTTGTAGGTATGCTAAAACAAAAATTCGAGTTCCATCCACCACACCCCAAATGCTAGTTATATGTAGGTAGGTAGGTACCTACAGTAGGGAGCAAAAATGAGTACATGTTTGTAACTCGCGCACTTATTGATGCATAAGAACAGAAATAATGAAGCAAATCGAAAAAAAATTGTTGCCCTGTATTTTATGTTCAATTCTGAACAAAATGGTATATAATACATAACGGAAAGGAACAAGTAGTAAGAAAGAAACAAATAAAACAAAAATAAGTCGCATGTACTCAATTTTGCACCAAGCGTTAATCAGCAAAAATATCGAAGTTTGCTGTTAGATTTGCAATTTTTTGGTTTGCTTATGACTTTTTTTATCTTTTGTAGTTTGAGATATGTTAAATTGCGTATGGTTAGAACTTTCACCACCATATTTTAATAAATGAAATAAATAATTATAAAAATTTCATTGCTCTTTAAAATTATGAGGAAACTATCACGACAGATTGAGAACAGTATTGTAGTCATGACAAAGAATGGCTTCTCGACGCAAATGATAGCTTGGAAGCCTAAAATAAGCCAATCGGTGGTTATAAAAGTCCAGAAAAGGCAAGTTATTATTCCTAAAGCACAAGTCAAATGCCGCAAACAATTTTTGACGGATGCGGATGGCCCTCGCAGGATATTAGAAATGAAAAGGAACAAGTGTTTAACACCAAATCATGCTTCTTTGGCAATAAATAAGCCCGTTAGCGGATGAACTGCAAGAAGAACCCTCAACGACATTGGTTATATCTCAGCGGTTAAAAAACCAAAAGTCTGCATTGTCGGAAAAAATGCTAAGGTGTGGTTAAAGTTCGACAAAGAACACAGAAATTGGACATCTGACCACACTACACGTTTCCAATTACCTACTGTCCAATTTCTGTATTTTCTGACGAACTTTAACCGCACCTTACCATTTTTACAGAAAATGCAGGCTTTTGTTTTTTAACCGCTGAGATGTAACCAATGTCGTTGAGGGTTCTTCTTGCAGTTCATCGGCTAACGGGCTTATTTATTGCCAAAGAAGCATGATTTGGTGTTAAACACTTGTTCCTTTTCATTTCTAATATCCTGCGAGGGCCATCCGCATCCGTCAAAAATTGTTTGCGGCATTTGACTTGTGCTTTAGGAATAATAACTTGCCTTTTCTGGACTTTTATAACCACCGATTGGCTTATTTTAGGCTTCCAAGCTATCATTTGCGTCGAGAAGCCATTCTTTGTCATGACTACAATACTGTTCTCAATCTGTCGTGATAGTTTCCTCATAATTTTAAAGAGCAATGAAATTTTTATAATTATTTATTTCATTTATTAAAATATGGTGGTGAAAGTTCTAACCATACGCAATTTAACATATCTCAAACTACAAAAGATAAAAAAAGTCATAAGCAAACCAAAAAATTGCAAATCTAACAGCAAACTTCGATATTTTTGCTGATTAACGCTTGGTGCAAAATTGAGTACATGCGACTTATTTTTGTTTTATTTGTTTCTTTCTTACTACTTGTTCCTTTCCGTTATGTATTATATACCATTTTGTTCAGAACTGAACATAAAATACAGGGCAAAAAAAATTTTTCGATTTGCTTTATTATTTCTGTTCTTATGCATCAATAAGTGCGCGAGTTACAAACATGTACTCATTTTTGCTCCCTACTGTATATCCGAATTATTTATTTAGGTAGTTTCATGCTAACATTTAATGATTTCTCCTTCCTTGGAATTTCCTATGCATACAATTTTGACATAATCTTCAAATGTTTTACACTTGAGGTACGTACCTACCTATGACCTAATTAATTTTCAACATAATTTTTTATGAATTTGGATAAAATCATTTCATTTTGACAAATTAATTTTAAAAATTTTATCATTTGGAAATGAAATTAGGATTTTTCAACGAAATTAGATCACATTTGTTCTTATAAAGATATAAACATAGGCAGATGAACACCAATTGATTCATGTTTACTTGAGTTTATTTGACATTTTTTGAGTTGGTCGGAATTGATCTCAATTTTTATGTTGTACAATGTTTTATAATTATGCTCAAGAGTTGTATGAAAAAACCTACCAAATCGAATTTTAGCCTACCACGCTACCACCTACCACAGCTGAAAAATCCTACCAAGTTTGGTATGGAATTCTACCAAAACGGCAACCGTGCTTCTCATTGTGTGGGCACTGTGTCTGTATATTATTTTGGTATGTTTCTACTTTGACAAACACGCACAACTAGCAAGCCGCCACGACCAAGCGTTTGGCCAGGAAACAGATTTCTTTTCAGAATGCAATTTTAAATCAATGTTCTATTTCTACTACCAAGACCAAACAACAACAACGCTTCTATCCTTTTGGTCATGTTTTTTTATTTAAGCAAAAAAATGTGCCAGTCAGGAATTTATAGTTCAATTTATCGTTTTTACACGTGGACGGTGGGGAGCTTGACATTAATAAAAAACCAATATGTTTCTAATTTCTATTTCTATATTCCCTGATCCCTGATAGAATGTTAATATTTAAAACCTAAAACTTTAATTTTCTCCTTCGTTAATTTGGCCTCCGAGGAAATTTAATTCTCTTTTGAGAAGCCATTCCAAATAATTTAGTATCAATCATCAAAAGAGAGATGATACTAGACTGTTAATTGGCGCAGTCGGTTGTAGTTTTACAGAGTTGCCTCACTTATACTTTACACCTTTTGCTGCAGAAGAAAGTGTGAACTTAAAACAGACAAATGATAAAATATCAATGAAAAGGGATAGAAGTTTTTTTATTTATGATTTCATATTTTTGATACCTACTTTCTTTTTGAATTTCAACATAAACACCACATCAAGGTCGATGTTATTCTCATTATTGGTTCATCACTACATTTTATTTTATTTTATGAAAATGTGTTCATTATAAAGCGTGTACTGTTTGTATTAAATTTTTAGGTAGCTACGTAGCCATAGGTAGGTTGGTACCTATCTGTTTAGTTTGATTTTATTTTTTTTTGTCATGAGAATGTATGTTAACTTAAACTGTTGTTTTGTTTTCGTGTGGTGTTTTGATTTTGGTGAATTTGGGTGGTTAATAAAAAGGTAGAGGAAGAGGTACATACCTACCTACATAGTCATTCTTGTTAATCCATTAGGGGGGTTTACATCACAGTACACATATTGAAGGTAATATCATTAGCGTTTTCATTTTTGTTCAGTTCTGCGCATCCATCAAAATCAGTGAAAAATGGCGACTCTGCGTGACCCCGACTAGTTAAACATCAAAATTTGTTGTGTGTTATGTGTTCATTCGTAACTTATTTATTCACAAACACAATTGTTTCAAGCTTTTTAGTGTTTATTAACATTTGTTTAGTGTTATTTAAATTATCCTTTTGTGTTTGTTTTCTTCGTTGTTGTTGTAATACAGTGGAAGAGGTCACGTAAGGCTGCCATCTTGAATTTCTTTGACAGTTCTCATTTCGGACCACATGCGCAAGATAATACCTTAGATATGTGTACTGTGGGTTTACATGGCATGACAGCATCGCTTGATAGAAATGGAACAAGTACCTATTCAAAATCTTTTAAAAACCATACAACATTGCCTGTCAAAGGGGTTCAAATGATCAAATCAAGCCATGTTGTCAAGCAATGTTGGTCCACGTGAACCCCCCTATTGGTATTCCTATATGTACCTACCAACATACCTATGTACCTACTATAATAATTTATAAATTCAAAAGGGGGGTTCACATGGACCAACATTGCTTGACAACATGGCTTGATTTGATCATTTGAACGCAAGAAACAACCGCTTGACAGCCAATGTTGTATGGTTTTTAAAAGATTTTGAATAGGTACCTACTTGTTCCATTTCCATCAAGCGATGCTGTCATGCCATGTAAACCCCCCTAAACGATGTCGATACAGGGTTGGTCCGGTCGAGGTTCATACCTAGGTAGGTAGGTATCTAAATTTCAATGGGGAAAAAAATTCATGAATGGGTCGCATTCATAGAAGAAGAAGTAAAGGAAGTGGTGTATACCTATCACATATAGGTACATACAATGTACCGTGTAGGTACGTGAGTGAAGCTGTAAGAATTTAAAAAAAAACTTATTGAGAATTAGGTACCTATCTAACATTTTGCCGAACTGAAGGGAAGTGTATTGTGATTTCAGATCGTTACAAAAGTGAAAAAAGTTTATTAAACTAAATAAAAAAGTGAAATAAAAGTTAGCATAGGGAATACCTACCTACCTACTGTAAATAGTTTATTAAACAAAATAGGCATAAAACAGCATAGGTAGGTATATCAAAATTTTCATAAAAAAATGTTTTTGGGTTCACAAAAAACTACACAAGATTTTTTGAAAATCAATTATGTACATATTTCGAAAACTAAGTATTTAAGGGTTTTTTTTAAACACTTTAAAAAATATTTAAGAAGGAAGTTTACTTTTAAGAAAAAATAACGGTAACTTCGACAAAATTGGCAAAAAAAACCGTTTAAGAAAATATTTTTTTTACTCAAAAAGGGTTCCTACGATTTTTATAAAACTTTTCGGTTTTTTCTTATTTTGATTTTTCTTACTATCCTGAAATTAATGGATTCAGGTTAATTTTTGTATATACAAATTTTAAATAAGATCTAATAATATTGCATATCAAAATTTTCAAAAAGAAGTTTTTGAAGTTATAATAAAACCTAAAATCCTTTTTTGTTTGAAAGTTCAATATCTGAAAAATAGGTTGATAATCTTAAGTGAAATTCAATTTTTATATACACATAAATTAATACTTATGATTTGCATTCAAATATTTTTCCTAAAAAAGATTTTAAGAATTTGATATATAAAAAAATATTTTTTTTAAAACCCCTTCAACGATTTAAATATTTCTTTTAATTCAATCAAGAACTCAGATGGAATTCTCTTTTTCTACCTCTCTTTTTCTACCTCAAACTATTAAAGGAGTTGTTTTAGCTAATTTCAACGTCGTATTCATGTTTTTAAATTTTTTTTCTTTAATTCTCATGTCATTATCAGAGTTGGGAAATAATGATAAAAAAGTTCAATTAGAATTACTTGTAGGTACCTAATTGAAATCTAAAACACTTTTCAATTAGTTTAAAATGTAATTGCAGAAATTCATTTACTAATTACATGTAATTGAAAACCAAAGTAATTATCAAAAAGCAGTAATGATTAATTTTTGCAGTAATCATTACACAAAAATGTTATTCGTTTGTCAATTACATTTTACGAGATTTTTAATTTATAAAAACGTACGTGATGAATCACAATCGAAAAAATCAATTACATTTTATGAGATTTTTAATTTACAAGAACATGTACGTAATGAATCACAATCCAAAAAATCAATCACCTTGATTGCAATTACATAGAACAGTGATATTCTTTCAATTACTTGCAAAAACCCATTCATCATCATCATCAAGTCCTGTAACCCCGGTTGGGGCATAGGGCGCCAACAAATCGTTTCCATCCTTCTCGGTCTGCAGATAGATATTTTAACTGTGGCCACGTCTTTCTCTGGGAGTCTGCTTCTGCTAGAACTGTTGATTTCCATGTTGTTCTTGGTCTTCCAACCGTGCACCCTGAGGATTCCATTCAAATGACTGCTTTGCAATTTCATCGTTTGGTTTCCTCAGTGTGTGACCAATCCATTGCCATTTACGCTTTCTTATGTCAACGTCCAGCCGCTCCTGGCTTGTCCTGCGCCACAATTCCTCGTTTGATATAATTTGTGGCCAGCGAATTTTTAGAATATGGCGTAGACAACGGTTCACAAAAGCCTGCAATTTCTTTGAGATGGTAGTCGTGACTTTCCAGGTTTCGCAAGCATATAACAGCACGGATTTGACATTGGATTCGAAGAATCTCAACTTTGTGCGCAAGGAGATTTGACATGATTTCCAAATTTGGGAGAGAGAACCGAAGGCTGCGCGAGCTTTATTTATTCTACTTTGAACGTCCAGGTCAGTACCACCATTTGCTGAAACAATACTTCCAAGGTAGTTAAATTGTTCAACCTCTTCAACTGGCGTCTCCTGTATTAAAATACGCTGATGTGTGGAGCGGCCTGTGAGCATTATTTTTGTCTTTTTGCTATTTATTTTCAGACCACTCGCCTCTCCTTTTACCTTCAGAGCTTGACACATCCCGTTCAGCCCGCTGATGTTATTTGCCAAGAGACATATATCATCGGCATAGTCTAAGTGGCTAAGCCTTTCAAACGGTCTCCATTGAATGCCCTGCCTCTCTGATGTTCCAACGCTGGCCGTCAAGACATCGTCAATCGCCAGTAGAAAGAGAATTGGCGATAGAACATCTCCCTGTCTCACACCCTGCCGCACTTCGAAAGAGTCGGATAGCTGCCCATTGTGTAAAACAAAGCATCTTGCGTTGTTATAGGACTCTCTTATAATGGCAACAATTTTTGGGGGAATTCCTCTACCAAGAAGTGATCTCCATATACATTCACGGTTGACTCGGTCAAAGGCCTTCTCAAAATCCACAAACATGAGGTAAAGCGGTGATTGAAACTCCGCAGACTGCTCAAGAACGATACGCAGAGTGTTGATATGGTCGACACAAGACCGCCCACTGCGGAAACCAGCTTGATGCCTCTTGAGTGTAGACTCGATTCTAACCTTTATCCGCTCCAGAATGATGGTTGCCATTAATTTTGGAAAAACGGACAAAACTGTAATACCTCGCCAATTGTTGCAATTCTTAAGATCACCTTTCTTTGGCAACTTAACAATTACACCATCCTTCCAGTCGCTGGGATAGATTTCATTTTCCCACACAGCTTGTATCAACGGGTGTAGAATACTAGCCGTTCTGACAGGGTCAGCTTTCAGGAACTCGGCTGGTATACCATCAAGTCCAGCTGCTTTGTTGTTTTTGAGAAGATTTATCGAAGATTGAATTTCCAGTACTGTAGGGGGCTCGATGTCAATACCCCTATATGATCTACGCATCTCGTTAAGCTGGGGCACTTCAGCACTCTGCTCGACAGAATCCTCATTAAGCAAGGCACAAAAGTGCTCCTTCCACCTGCGCAGCTGATCCTCGATTGATACCAAAAGTGTACCATCCACATCCATTACAGGATGATTGGTGTTGGTTTTCTTCCCGACAACTTCCTTGGATATTTGGTACAATTCCCTCATGTCTCCTCTTCTTGCAGCGTTTTCCGCATTTTCTGCGAGACCGTCTAACCTCACCCTCTTGTCTCGTCTCACACAGCGATAGACCATCTTATGTGCTAAGCGATACTCTCTTCGCAATTCAGCCTTTCGTTGAGCATCTGCTTCGGCATTTATTTGCATCTTCAACGATTTGCGAAGCTCGATTTTATCCCAGGTGTCTTGGGATATCCAAGAGTCTCTAACTCTCGACTGCTTGGGTACAGTTTCGGATCCAGCATCCATAAAAACACTTTTTATATCACCCCACATCTCATCAATTGTTGAATGATGTATTCCATTTAATGACGAAGCTCTGTCGTTAAGGTTGGTGACATAGTTACGACATATGTTGGGATCACTTAAAGCATTTGTATTGAACTTCGAATTCCTTGCTGCACCCTGTGATTGACGTTGTACAGCTGCCGTTCGTAGCTTGAGACTCATGAGAACCAAATGATGGTCGCTTCCAATGTCGGCATTTCTTATGCTCCGAACATCGCACATTGACTTCCTCCATCGCTGCTGAATCATGATGTGGTCAATTTGGCAAAAACCCATTACTTTTTTCAATTACAACTAATTTTGAAACTAATTTTTTTCAATTATTAATTTGTTAGTGAATTTATTCAGTTACATTTACAAGTAATGGAAATGTATGATTTGTTTTCAATTTCAATTATGTGTAATTGTAATTGAAAAGAAGGTAGAAATAAATTACAAAAAGTAACTACTATCAAATCAACCATTCTTTCCCAACTCTAGTGTTTATATACAATTTTTTAAACGCTCAGCCTCTTGATTATAATAGCAAGTTCGTGCGACCCAGTCGTGCCTTTCGTCCTTAGGAAATCTGAAACCAGTTCGCGAAAGATCTTTTGGTTCTTGTGGAGCAGTTTTTTGACTCATTTTATACCAAAAAGTATGTATTTACATACAATATGTTATATGGCCGTATACTGGTGCCATTTGTTCTAGAAACCGGCCATAGTAATCTTTTGAACAAAAACAGTGGCCGGATACTGAAACTTTACATGTAAAATACATTTTAATTGATAGTAGAGGATGTCAGAAGTATTTTGCTTCACTTAGGCGTAAAAGAGATACAAAAGTTGATTTCAAGCAAAAATCTAGTATCCCCACATCTTGTAAAAATAGTGTTCCAGTAACCGGCCACCGTATTTTTACTTATTGAAAACATGAAATTCATATTTTTATTACATTTTATGATGACTAACTATATTATTGATACAAAAAACAAAAAGCAAGTTAGTGTACTCACGGAGAACCCTGAAACTTGCTTCTTTTTCTTATTGGGTTTCCTAACTCTCGCGAACTGTAAAACGCAATTTTTGCACTTTCCGTGAACTTCGTTGCTTAAACATTTTTTTTGGCATGGATCTGTCCTTAACAGATCTGTCAAACTTTACCGAAACGTTAAATGTACCTACCTGGAATTTTCGTCACAATATATTTGCCCATGTAAACAATGTTATCTTTTCTTATTATTAACTATTTAATAGAAAGTGGCCGGATACTAGTGACTGGCCGGGTACTGGTATACACTTACCCTAGATAAATAGAATACCTACTTTAAAATTGATATTTTTTGGCAATTTGCTATAAAAAAGCAAATTTGTCGAAAATAAATATATAAGTAGGTAGGTAGGTACCTACTTTTATCCAGTGATTTCGTTGAGACTCATCTGTCAAATGAGAAACTCTCGCACAGGGTCGAACTAATTTTTGTTGGTTATGGCAAATCGCTCAAATCCGTTTAGCGCCCGTTGTGCAGAGTTATTTTCTATAACGCTTTAAATCAGCCTTATTATGAATTTCGCCTGGAAAATATTTCATCCGAAAAATTTTTGCTTCCCCGGAATTTTTAAAGCTATTATGAGTTTCGCCCAAACTTCTCTTGCCTTAAAATAAACAAAATACTTGCGCAAAGGGCACCATCACCACCTGTTTATCTTTTGTTCACCTTCAAAAAATAAGTGATAAATTAAGATCTTAATTAAGATACATTTCGCCCGAAATTTTTCGGCTGAAACTCACAATAGGCGAAAAGTGAAATGTCAATTTTTCCGGGTGGAGTGTTGATCACGTGAAACTCATAATAAGGCTGAACAAAATATTATTAGAGGCCATTCCGCTGTTGCCCCTATGTATCATGTTGGTTTTGTATCTTCGTCAAGAAGTTTATGTCCAGTTTAAAAGTACGCTACGATGAAAAACATCACTTTACATAACCTAATATAGTAGAATATGAGACAAAACTTACCTACCTGTGAAATGAAAAATTTGTACACCGTATTATAGGGGGCTTTATAGGATTTAATGCAGCGCCATATGTTGTTTTATATATTTTTTTTTTAATAAAGCATTGCAAAGTATTCACTATATTAAGTTTTATTTTACTTTTTTATTCAGTTTAATAACCTTTTTTCACTATTTTTACGATATAAAATCTTTGTACACTTTCCTATAGCTCGGCAAAATGACGAAAGCATAGTTTTTTTTTTAATATCTTGCTACCTCTGGATAACGATGGAGAATGCACGCTGCTCCATCAAGGTCGGCAAAGAACTCACCTTTTATGTCAAAAAAGGTTTTAGGCAAGACGAAATTGAAATGGAAAATGATTTCAAGGCTAAAAGTGTTCTTCTATTACAGATGTGCAGCTACCATTTGTATTGATTTATCAACAGGCATTGATTTATGTAAAGTACATAGGTAGGTACTTACCTAATGTAGGTATACACAGGGTGTTTTGAATAAGATCCGCCAAAATGCTAGTGTGTGTAGGATTGGTCAAAACAATACAAAAATCGTATAGGTGCAATTCACTGAGTAATAGGCTTTACATAAATAGAAAAAACGAATCAATTAGAAAGCAAACTACAATATACTACAACTGTATGTTTTTTTAAGTCCAAAAGTACAGTTTAAGTGATTAAGTAGTAGGTACCTTCCCCACTTCCTATTTTTTTTTGTTAAAATAAGTTTTCCAACTCCTAATTTTGAAGAAAAGAAAATAAACATTTCTTTGATAACCTTTATTTGAAGGATGTCTTAGAACCGCGATAAGAATTTAAAGGTACCTACCTACCTAGTCTAAAAAATTAAATTTAGTTTAAAATAAAAATAAAATTAAATTAAATTTTTAAGAACCTACCTATCTAGTACCTACCTGTGTACCTCCCTAAAATATAAGCCCTCCCGTTGTCTAATAATATTTTGTGCAGGCAGGCAGGTACCTTGTCAGTTGTTTAGATAATTGGCCCTCTCGACTATAAGGGAAGAGGGGGCAATAGGTAGACTTCCCGCTCATATTTTTTTAATAACCAAAACCTGCATGCCATAGCCTTTTATTGCATCTTATGCAAAAACTATGTCAAGGCTCAGCGCACTATATTTTTGTCATCAGTTCTGTTTCTTATTTTATTTTTCCATCAATTTTAACCTTTAACCCCATGAGTTACACCATGAACTGAAAACAGTGCGTATTTGAAATAAGATTGCCAATACCATGAGACCATTTTATGAAAAAATTGGTTATGAACAAAATATTGAACTAAAACATTTTATTGATTTGTCACATAAGCTTTTATTTTAAATCATAAAATTCTTATTATTCTGTATACATAGATATTATGATTATGTTTGTATCATACTTAAATACATACATATGTATAAAACACAGTAATAATAATACATAGTTAAACAAAATTACTACACAAAATAATCTTCCTATAATTATATAAAAAAAAAAGTACTAAGGAAATATCTTTAAATATAATCATAAATATATTTATGCATAAACATATCTATTTTGTATTAAAATAATTTTTAAAAAATATTGCACATTATTTTAAATTTGCAATGGTAATTTTTATTGCACATGTAAATTTTAAATTAATACAATGTATCATTTAAAAAAGGACATAATATAGTCACAATGGCTTTATATAATATTAAAGTGTTAAATATAATAAACTATATAAAATTTATAAATATAGCGCTATACCATTACCCATACTATTTACCCCATTTGTGATTTATATTATTGTAATACTACAAACAAAATAAAATAAAATAAAATAAAATGCACCCAAAAGTGGCCACAATTTACAATAATGTCCGACTTTCTAAACCTTATAGGTACAAAAAAAAGTATTTAGCGAGAAATTTTAACTCTACACTTCAAAAAAACTAAAAAAAAATTCCCAAAACTTTGTTTTAGGTAATTTAGGAACGAATAAGAACACACATATGCACAGAAAAAGGATACAACTATGTGAGAAAATGAGTTTATTTTATGAAGGGGTTCAAAGTTCTCTCAAAAAGCGTCAATGTAAATATCACGTGAGGGCTAACTTAAATGAAAAAAACACTTTGATAAAAATTTGTCTTCAAAATCGGTTAAAACACTTTTCTTCCTACGTGTGAACACTTTTTATACAGTTCTTCTATAGACTTTAAGTGCAAAGGTTTTTGTTATTGAATATTTGTATCTTGCTCCCAAAAAGTTATGTGAAATTAGAAAAAAAAAATTAAAAATCTTTGGTTTTCAATTTTTTAAGGTTGTTTTATTAATTTGTTTTTGCTTAAATTGGGGCGAATTTCCTTTACGACATCCCGATTTCGAAGTTGATTTTATTTAGGGATAGGTAGGTATCTAAATAGAAAACTTTTCAAATTTTAACGTGAGGATACTCCGCTAAATGCAATTAAGAAATGCTTAAAATTTTGAAAATCGAGTATATTTTTTTTATCGAATTGCACTTTTTACACGCGGAATTCGGTAACGCGGATATTCGGTAACGCGGATATATAGAAAACACTAAATATCACAATTTTAAGGCAAGTAAACATTTATAAGTATTTTTAATTAATTTTAGAACTTTTTGTTTTGCAAAAAAAATGGATGTGAAAATAATACTCCATTTCAATTACAAATCAAAGAAATGTCATATATTGTCTGTTTAGTATTGCCAGGCACGTATTTTTTTCTCTTGTGTTTTTATTTTGGGAAATTTTGTGGAGAATTTAAAACTTGCTTGTATAAATGCAGTGCTAGCACCCAGCATTACTACATATTACTGCGGGGTGGAGCAAGGTTTAGTGTGGGGTCTAGTGTACGCAGTTTCTTTTGCATTTAAAGAACATGGATTCAAATTTTGGGCGTGAATGGAGTGTGTACAAAAAAAATCATTCACGCTTGCGAAATTTGGCCCCAGAATTCATAAATAATTTCCCTAAAAATCAGGCTAAAATCTGAAAATTCAGAAAAAAAATCCAGAAATCGCAAAAAAAAAAATATCCCAAAACCAAAGTGTATGTACATCTGGCAATACTTAGCATGCAATGACATTTGACAAATCATTACTGTCACGACAAGTGTAGCTCATTTTTCGCCATCTTCGTCGTCTTTATTTATTTTCCATGCATTTTGAATGGAAAAAGTGGAACTTTAAAAATTTATTAAAAATACTTAAGTATAAATGTTATCTTACCCTAAAATTGTGATATTTAATGTTTTTGGTAAATATCTATCGAATGAGACTATGCGCGTGTCAAAATTCGTATGTCGTAAAGGAAAGTTGAGCCCTTAAATTTTTTTATAAATTTTTTGACTTATCAATTTCGATATTAAATTTAATTTTGAACAAAAAGTATTAAATGAAAAATTGTCAAATTTGGCTAAGTTTCCGAGTTATACCAAAATATTGAAAGTGGGCCGTGTGACCATTCTTTCAGAAACGCATGAGTGCATTATGTAGCATTTTAGGTTTTAAGCATGCTTATGGGTCAAACCAACATAATCAATAAAAAAACCCTTTCACGCAATGTATTGTTCCTACCCCTCATTTTCTAGTCTATTCAATAGCCTACAAATCACATTATGTATTGTTCCAAAAAGATATAAATGATAGATTTATCGGGGAAAGGGGTGAATGTCTTAGAAATAAATTCAAATTATTTGCTTTTGTCTCGCAAGTAAGTTGTTCCATTGCATTTTGTATTTATAAATGATCATTCATTTGAAGATCGAATCAATTACTTTAAACAAAATCAATTAAAATGTAATTTTTGTTTAATTGAAATTGATTAAAAAGTACTTTCTAACTGTATTTCCCATCATCATTGCGGTGGCAACAAATCGATTGCAAAACAAAAACTCTTCTGTCAATTAAAATCTAACATTAATTTGATATGGATACAAAAAAAAACCTACATCAAACTTACTACCAGAAGTATCTTATAGAAGTGGTGACATGAGTATCTTTTTATCTTGTTCACCATCCGTCATCATCATCCTTCTCTATAATAATCATCATCATTAGAAGAAGAATTAAAAGAAGACAAGATGACCATAAAAAGAATGCATTTCTATCTTAAGATAGAATCGCATGTATTTGTAAGATACATTTTGTCTTTATATCTAGCAAAATACTTTTCATAAATTCTAGAGCGCAATAAATCATTGACATCATGGCAAATAGCCAAGTGTATCTTCCAATGAGGCACTTACAGCTCTCATCGACTGATAATGACCCGAAGAGGAATTTTCTTTCAGTTTATCACTGATGCTGTAGGTTCCGCTCGTGCCGCATTTCTCGATCGCACTTAATTTGGTCAGCAGATCATCAGCGGAGTAGGACTTTTGCGAGGAGGGTCCTTCCAAGCCACCGCCCCCACTGCCACCACCACCGCCTGATGATGATATCGATCCTGATGTTCGCTGCTTATGACGATCGGTTGAGCTTGATAACGATTCTCGATCGCGCCTTTTCGAATGCCTTCGGCTGGAACTGGCCACAGAAGATGTCGTCTTATTGGAAGAACCACCGCCACATAAGCTCTTGATATCGGTTGTCTGGCTGAGTTTGACGTCGGCAAAGAGGGCAGCTGCTTCTACGCTTTTCTTAACACTCAGTGCCTCATGCGGTTGCACAGATTTGCCATTGCCACCTACCGTGAATAGCTCATAATCCAGAGCAAGTTTTTCACAGGGCTTGTTGCGCAATTGCGGCGTCGTCGTACTCTGTTTCGATGGACGTCGTTGGGGGCTCTCGTTGCGGCGATGTGGACGCTGACAGTAGCACTTGCTTGCACTGACACAGCTATCAGTGTCACACCAAGTTGTGGTGTCCGAGTGTCCGGTGTCCTCTTCGCCGTTAGTCGTTTCCACCATCGAACAATAACACTTATCCTCGGACTTGCAGGATATCAGCGATTGACGATTTATCGTTTGAATACTTTGAGTTGATGAAAGGGGCTTCATATTGCAGTTTTTTGAGTGCGCCCGATGGGCTTTTATGAAGGTCCCGCTACTGTTGATTGTTTGCGAGCCTTTCTTTCGCAGTTTCTCGTTTAATTGATTGTGATCGGCGCCCAAGCTGCAGTAGCAACGATCAGCCGATACACAGGTGCATGCCTCTGAGTCGTAGCTGCATTCGGAACACGATACGTACCTATGGTAAAAAAAAGGAAATTTAGATTTTGCAATTGATTTAGGAAAAAAAGTTAAAAGAATTTGGGAATTTCTCAAGCTGTAGGAATTGAGAAAGTTTTGAATTTTTAAACCCGTAACAAAAGAGAGAGTGAGTGAGATAGAAGGCTGGTGAATCTGGCTTTGAGGGGCTATAATTTTTGGGTCCATGGTAGTATCAAAGCCACTCGTTTTCCATCCCAAACTGGAGCTAAAGTGAGGAACTCTGAAATTTTCAAAAATACTGAAATTTCAACATTTTTGAAAATCCGATTTGTATCCAAAGGGCCAGTTTCAATTCATCACATTGGTGAATACTTCTCCTTAATTTTTGTTTTTTTATTTTCTATTTTTTTTTAAGTACACTTACCCACTTGAGCTATTTCGGTTGATGCCATTGAACGCATGCTCGTTACGTGCCACCGAAACATCCGAGCCACTTGTTGCAACACGACTTCGATTATGTAGAAGCTGTTGCTGTTGCTGTAGATGGGCAGCAGTTGATTTCGGCAGATTGGCAGACAAGCCTTTGGTCATTAAGGGTGGTGGTGGAGAGGCACATTGTTGTAAGTTTTCTTTATTCCGAGGCGGTTTTGGAGGTTTACCGCGGCATGCACGAAACTGGCCGAACTGAAAAACCTTTTTGAGGCTTTTGGCACCAAAAAACAAAGTTTTAGGTTTTTTCTATGGAAACAAATATTAAATTAAAAAAGGTAGAATACTTTGGACTTCCTCGAGGACGAAAAAGTGTCTCTTACGATTTGTGCATCGATTTGTTTGCTTATTATAAAACAAGGAGCTATCGGTACGCTACCAAGAAGGTTTATAAAGAAGCTTTTTGAAACGAAAGAACTTATAGAATAAAATACATAACTGAAAACTCAATCACATTCCAATTTTCAAGATAACGTTTCGTTACGTAACGTAACCTAACTTCACTTACGATACGATATTATGTTGATAAGGTTTCGGTACATTACGTTACATACATTAGTCTTAAACTTGTGTTCTGATTATCCATAGGTTATCAACATTTTGTTAGGAACCGAATAAATGAATGTCCAAAACAAAGTGAAGATAACGTAAGCTTAGGGGTAAATTTTTATCTTCGTTAAGTCGTGAACGTCTAGTTTTGTGAATTGGTTTCCCAAACCATGAACAAAAGTAGGTTTGAAATGGACCTTTAATTATGAGATAGCTTTACATAAAAAGGATAACATAACATTACGTTATTGCACACAAGACACAAATACATATTTGTTTCAAATTTTAAGACAATTTTTCAAAACAAAACAAATCAAAACGTTTTCAATATATTTTTCTCCGGTTGGTAAGAGACGTTAGTAGTCTATCATTAAAACCATTATCGAAAGTCAAATTAATGAAATGCAAGTTACGTAAAAAAGTTGGTTACGAATATTTTGATTTTCGTCTTAGTTTCAAAACCCTAATCGAAGTTCCTCAGCAATGGAAACCAAATTTTTAGATACGTTTAGAAAGATGAAGAAAACGTTGTTACGTTCCGTTACGTTACAGAAAAAAATCAAAATTTTAAGCTTGATTGTCGTTAAGCGGATGACCTTGTATAGTATTTTTTTTGTCAATATTTTCATAGCAAAAAATTATTAATCTACGTTACGTAACTTCTTAAACATTTTGTCTATAAATCAGTGCGTATACAATTATCTGTCATTTGGTTTTAGAGAGCCCTACTAAGTTCATATTCAAAAGCTTAATCGTAAATTTGCATTTAATGGATTAAAAAAAATCCATCACACATGTCACTTTAATAATAACGTTACGTTTGTATTTAAAGAAAACGTTGCGTAATTGAAGATTCAGTAGTTACGTAAATGGAAATTTCATTGCGTGATTGAAGAATTTCATTGCGTGATTGATGATTTCATTTCGTAGAAAAAACTTCTTTGTCAAAAAACGACTATTGAAATTTAAAACTTGTGTTTTTCATCGTAAGCACGTAAGCAAAAAGACCACGCTACGAATCGTAAGAGAGTTTCAAATTTATTTTGGCTTGAAAAGGTTTTTACTATAATATTTACCTGTTGTGAATTTGTATTGCTATTTCTTCGCTTCAATTTCTTCTTCTTTTGCCTTCGCATTATATTCTTCGAACGTTGATAAAGTTCATCTTTAGTCAGCGTTACAGCCAATTTGAGTAGAAACTCTTTATAAATTGGCTTCAAGTCATTAAACGACATCCCGTCCGCATCGATAATGGCATTCAATATATCATCCAATGAATGAAGATTCTCATGCAATCGAAACTCGTTAAAGAGTTCACTGAATCCCAGAGGTGATCTGACATAAGTAAAAGCTGTTCTCATTGACGTATTAAAAACAAGATTTATTTGGCAACTACTACTCACCCACCACCTCCGCCAATTTTGCCACCAGAGTGACGCCGAGCAGCACGAGATTTATACCGTGTAAGCCCTCCCGTATTCAGGAAGCTACCGGATCTAGGTATTGCCACTCGAGTAAGGATGTCGCCGTTTGTTTCAAAACCTCGGCCAACAGTGCCCGATGTGTTTGTTGTTCGATAGATACTGTCATTTGTGTGGTTTGAATGTTTGGTTCGTCTATCAAGACCGCAATTATTCTTCGGACCCGAATACGATGAGTCGCAGAGGTCTGAATGTTCCGAATGAGCTCTATGTTTGGTGAGAATAACGTCCTTTTGTGTCATACGGCTGTTGATGATTTCCTTTTGTTGGACGATAATGTTTGTTGGAATCGGTGGAGCTCGTCGGGTTTTGTGGGACTTCCTCTTGCGCTCCTCAGTCGTTGTTTCGATGCTCTCATTAATGATATCTGTGCTGCCAGTCAGAGAGTTTCCAGGAGTGGCTCGTTTTTTCCGTCCTGTTCGCGAAGGCACCACTGGTCCACCGCGATAAGAACTGCGTACCGAATTCTTCCGTCCCACCGAAATACTCGTCACCGCCGATCGGGACAGATAGTTTGATCCTGTCAGAGCGGAACTACTGGCAATGCTAATACAACTGACACCATTTTGATTTCGCGGAGTTCGTCGCTTTGTACTGCGATGACTGCTGGCACTAACATGCGCCATCAGGCTCTGATAAAGTGTGGCAGCAATGACAATTGCATCTTCGGTGCTTTTACAAACGAAACCATGGCATTCGAGAATTTTCGGGACTCCAGATGATCGCATAACGACTGCGAAAATTGGTGCATGCAAACTGGAGGCGATTTTTCGTTGTTCGGAGGAACTTTAAAATTAATATAAAAAAGAAACAGCATTAAAGTGAGAATTTTGGAAGCCTTAACTTGGAGAACTTACGATAAAGGTTGGAATAATGTCGATTTGTCAATATTTTCCGGATCGGTTATTAGCGGAAGGAAAGCCGCACCTCCTTCCTTTTCAGAGACGACAAATTTCACCGCTGACCAAACAGCAATATTATGGAATGGAGTGATGTTGCTGTCAATGTGGTTATTACTGCCAGGCTTCACTCGGAGTCCTGTTGCACAAATGTCTAAGTAGCCAGAGTTTGATTTCTAGAAAGAAAAAAGACAGTTTTATAAAAGTCTCTAAATAATCTTCAAGGAGGATCAATCTCCATTGGTCAAATTTTAACTCAAATCTGAACCAATTCAAACTAAACTCAGCCATAATGGTTCACTGACGAGTTTTTAAGGTAAAATATGTTTTTTATTACGGTGAAACCTAAGCTGTTATGCAGGAAGCTTCACAAGTTGAATTTCTTCACCCAAACAGAAGAGAATAACCCCGCTCCCATTCAAAAGTATTATATCCAAGGTGAACAAAAGTAGTGCAATATTTTAATTGGCTTACATTTTATGATTTTTTGTGGATTGAATTTTACCTAAAAGAAATTACGTTTTTTCATAGACATTTACCTCATTTGTATATGTTGCTATTAATAACAAATTTCTGCTAAGTTTTTCTGTCAAATAAATCGTTACTTTCATAACAATCAATTAAATTTTCTTTCATAACATGTTTAATTGGTAAAATGTTCCGTTACGTTCATGAAGATTGAAGACCATAAATCTTGGCAAAACTACTTTTTTCAATTAAAATAACTTGAACTCATTGCAGGCCAAATTAATCAAAAAAACAAGAGTCATACTATGTGCACCTACTCTATTACTCAAATGCATCGCATACTGATATTATCCATTATTTTGCACGGGGTAACGGAACTATTTTGTTATTTGTTTGTTAACATACATTTATGTATATGTTTTTTTAAATTTTTAGTTAGTTTATTAAAGGTAGTATTTAAATGGCTCTCAAGTTGATTTATGAAGCTGTCAGCATCTATGATG
This sequence comes from Dasysyrphus tricinctus, assembly GCA_963921185.1. Lineage (NCBI taxonomy): Eukaryota > Metazoa > Arthropoda > Insecta > Diptera > Syrphidae > Dasysyrphus > Dasysyrphus tricinctus. Next base: position 8,403,427 of record OY992533.1, read on the forward strand.
TACATAATTCCTAAAATAACTCTTTCAACCCAACTTTTCTGAAATCATTTGATCTAAGGTTCGATTGTAAAGTTGTATGAATGACAGGCAAAATTATATTATTTGCACGTTTTTTTGTTTGGAAAAAAAGATTGATCAACCACTCTGAAAAACCCCTAAAGATAGGCAGAAGCTGTCGGAAGCTTCTGTCAAAACCGACCGAAAAGAAGCTTTCCGAAATGTCAATTTCATAAGTCACCCATAATACACTTAAGTGGTTGAAAGTGGAAAAAAATTAAATACTTTTTTGTTCAATGCTAATTTTCTCATACTCATTCACCTCACAGAGTGACAAGCTTTTAATTATTTATTTTGCGAAACCACTCAAATTCGATGTGATATAAATTAATTGAAAGAAAACTTAAGATTTTACTTCACTCATACCTAAAACAGAAAAAAAGAGTTAAAAAACTATGCACCAAGCGCCAAATTCTCTTAGCTTTCCTCCATTTGATTTTGCATTCGCCCACTTACGAAAGAGCGGTCGGTGAGCGCTCTTACGTCCGACGGCAGAAGTTAAAGATAACTAAACGAAAAGTTCCACTTCGCAATTATGTGCGCGTCATATGAATTTCTTGTTGTCGCCCGGTTTCATACGACCACTTAAGTTGGCTTCCGACTATTCTAGTTCTTTCTACCTTAAGAAATTAACATGATTTTTGGACTGTACAAAATCCTGGCATCATAATCGCAAAAAAAAATAGTAAGCCTTCCCCCGAACAAAACTTTATTTAGTACGCGTATAGAAAGAGCCGTATCATCGGTAGGAATACTAATTGTGCTCCTTTTAATTCACCAGACAATAACAACCGAGTGTTTTTTTAATATTCTTGATCAAAATGCTACCTTAGGAATTAAAAGTAAAGTACACTCAGGCGTATACGTACTTTTTGCTCTTTTTCTCTACTTTTTGTTTTGTCAATTTTACGTTTATTATTTTCAATTTCAATAAAATTACTTTAAATTTTATTTAGTAAATAGTGATGGTGGGTTATTTCCCCTATATGATATACTAGGTCAGCGTGTATGGAAGTGAAATCGTGTCTTTTTATTCCTAAAAAACCAGAACATATTTTAATTTTTTTAGCTTTAAATTACGGTAGGTACCGGCTATACAAATTGTTTTTGCAATTTTATTTTTCTCAATAATGATTCCATAGAATAAAAAATCAATTTTTCTTATAACTGGCAGAATTTTGAATTCAGAACTTTGCAAACAGAATTTTAACCCTGCCCTTCGACCCCAACCCTTATTTTTCTCAAAAACGTCTTCACAATAAAAAAAAACAAAAAATCACTATAAGTGAAGGCTACCTTTGGGTAAAAAACCATTTTCAAAAAATGGTTATGGTACCTCCCAAGGAACCATTTTTCTGATTTTCGATGACTGGTTTCAATATAATATAAATAATATTGTGGAGGGTAGGGCAGGGCTTGTTGGGCCATGCGGCAATTTAGACCACGCGAATAACTCAGAAGCCACAAGAGCTAAGTTAAGACTACCATACACGAAAGCATACGAAGCGCCCAGGAAAATTAGACTTTCACTTCGACAAAGCTGAATTTTCGTGCAGACCTTTGTTTTAACGTCTTATAGCCTTTTCACACCGAACCCAAAACGCGGTTTTCGCGAAAATATCGGTTTTGGAGAAAAACCTAATCGAAAACACAAGTTTTATCATACACTTTTTGTAGCTTCAGGTTTTCGTAAAACACAAGTTTTATATAAAACCAGTCGAAAACATGTTGGAATTCAGAGATGAACAAAACATACCTTTTAATAAGTTCAGCGCCTATTGAAGTGTCAAAAAAGAAACTGATGGGATGCTTTCAAAAAAAAATTGAAAACAGCTGACGTAATTGTCATCTCAAATATAAAATTCGAATCTCAAAATAAAATATTTCATTTAAAATTGATAAATAATTGTTTGTGGCAAGTCAAATTGTTCATATGGATCCTCTTTATAAAATAAATCACCGATTTTATTTCAAAAAAATGGAAGAAAATAAAAAAAATTGTGCGTGGTTTGTGTAAAAAAAATTGGAATGTCAAACGAAAACGTGTAATTTTCAGTGTGAATGGTTTTCGCGTTTTTGAAAAGCTTTAGCCGAAAACCGGTTTTGGGTTTTGGTGTGAAAAGCCTATTAAACATTTCTTAAAACGCATCCTTAATTTGAGCCAGGGCAAAGTTCTTATGGTCAATGTATAAATTGAAGCTTATAAATACTAACACACTTTTTTTCATACAGTCAAAAGATTCAAAGAAAATCGTGCCAGAACTCTTTAGGGTGTAGTAGATATAGTCCAAAAACTTATATAAATTTCACTAACCAATGGCCAACATCATTTTTACGATTTGTGTTTGACTTCATCTTATTAAAAAAACAAATTTTTGGGAACGATTTGCACAAAATCTGTTGCTCCTACTCTTTTTTTGGGCAGAATTTAATGAGCAATTATAAACTTTACTTTTTTTTTGAAAAAAAGTGCTCGCTTGATATATTTACAAGAAACTAGTATTTGTCACTTTTACATTACAAAAACATAAGTCTAACTTTGACACGCTATAACTTCAAGATTATTATTATAAAGAGTTCGTTAATAGCTCATTTTTGGATTGGGTACGATATGTCGACTTTAAAAATATCGAATTCGTAAGATCTACTTTTAAAATCTCGACAGAAAAAATCTCGACTGGTTAAAAGACCGACAGATCAAAATATAGACACAAATTTGACCGACTTTTTAAAATGTCGATTTTCAAAATGTCGATTCTCAAAATGTCGACTGTGATCGAGATTTTACGAATCGAGATTTCAACAGTCGACATTTTAAAAGTCGATATTTTGAAAGTCGACATTTTGATCAAGCGCGCGCTTGTAAACATCATTCTCTAAACTATGATCTGTTCATTATTATCTAATAACGCATGGTCATAGTTCTATAAATCGCATTTTTCGTAATTTAATTTTTGTTGCCTATATATTTTGACGTCCTTATTGCCTCTTATTCAGGGTCGGTAATGTGTTTTAATATTAATAAAATCATAAAACATCCAGAAAATGAGGCAGTTAAAAGTTCGAAATATTAGGTATAGACCTAGAGCCAACAGCAAATTTTGGGAGTGGAGGTATAACCAAAATCGGAGTATGAGGGATTATAGGTACATGTATCGTGATATGGAATATGAAAGTCTGGCAGTTTTTTTTCTCAGCTTTTGGTGGGGGTTTAAAAACCACTTGGTTTTCTTTTTATATGGTAGGGTCATTAACACTTCAATGTACTTTTAAAAGATAGGATATAATGCTCTGTCATTTTCCTTAAGTCTCAAGACTTTTATCTTGGTGATATGATATATAGAACCCATGATTTAACCTTTATAAGCAAACCTTATTTGCGTTTTTTGTGGAGACTTTTTTTGTTGATTTTTTGTTTTTCTGAAAATCTCCAAAAAAGGGATGATAAGGTTCACGAAAAATGGTTATATATTGAGTTCTATTAATCGGACCGTCAAGGTTGTGGTGTTTATGCTTAGAAAAAATGACAGGGAATCATATCCAATTTTCTTAAAAATGAATTAAAAAGGTTAAAGCCCTCAAAATAAATCAGGGGATCTAGCACTTTTTAATCCCCCACCCCTCCCAAAGGCTGAAAACAAAACCTGCCAGACTTTGGTATTTGATATCACGATACATGTACCTATAATCCCTCATACTCCAATTTTGGTTATACCTCCACTCCCAAAATTTGCTGTCGGCTCTTAGACTAGTATAATGTAGGTAGGCAACAAAAATGAGTTCTATTGAACTTTCTTGAAGCTAAACAAAAGGTTATATAAAACTTATAACTGCCTAAATAAGTTTATTATTATAAGAATCAAATAAGAACTTATGTCTTAAATATAGTCTTAAATTTTCCACAGTATCAAAAACTGTTAAGTTCCTGTTAAAAAATCAAACAAGAATTAATGATTCTTGAGTTTATAGTTATTCCGTGCAAACATTTAAGTCAGAGCGCTGTTATTTAGTTTACTTTCAAATGACCGACAGACAAAATATCGACAAGTCAAAATGTCGACTGGTTAAAATGTCGATTTATATTTTATACCGACTTTTCTGTATGGGAAAAATTCCGGCAAGTCGATATTTTTCTTGACTTCTATCAGGGCAGTCGACTTTTTGTTAAATCGACATTTCAAACTGTCGATATTTTAATGAGTCGGTAAAAACAAAGTTGGTATTTTAACTTACAAAAAAGTCGATAAAAGTCGACATTTTAACCAGTCGACATTTTTTTTGTCGGTCATTCGTACGTAACCCCTCATTTTTTGATAATTTTCCGGTCTAAATGCTATTCTCTCATTATTTTTTTGTAGAGTTGTTGAGTAAAAACCAAATTATCTTCTTTTAAAGATAGCGGCCACGTTCCCCTTATCAAGAGTACCCTAAAAACCTGGTTTTAAAACGAGGAGATGTAGCCAAATTCTACAGAAGAAAAACAGAGAGTTTTTTCGTAGTTTTGCCATTTTTTTTGTAAAATTTTCCTAAGCTATTACCCAGTTGCTAAACTGATTTTAGGTGGATTTTGTCTGCCTAAGGAAAACCTCGCGCTAATTTATGTTTTTTGTCTACAAAAATAAAAAAGAGTTTATTTCTTTTTATGTTATTGTGGTGAACATTTTTCAACAAGATGCAACAATTTTGTGAATCATGTTATTAGCTTTTTGTATTCCATGATGAAGTTCCAAGAACAAGAAACAAATCCCCCGGAAAGGGTAATAATTCCCCCCACTTGGACAGGAGGGCCATTTTATAAAAAATTACATAAAATAGAAAAAAAAAAATAATTACAAAATAACGGCAGCACTTACAGTACTGTTTTGTAGCTTTTTGGAAAGCCAGATTCTTAGGCCAGGAAAAATGGGTTCGGAGGTTGAAAAAATTAATTCATGATATATTAAAACTGGAATCGACGCAGAATTGCAACCTCTATAACATATCCAAAGTCCCCCAAAATCCCCGCATTGGCTTTTTGTGTAGATGCATTTGGAGAGGTGCAGACGGGGAGAATTTGGAGGTCTATCAAACTAAAATATTTGTTTGGGTAAAACCTGATCATATGATGCATGTTTTAAGGGTAGTTTTTAACGCTGAATCTAATGAAATCAAATTCAAAATGATACAACCACCCAAAAAGAAGTTATAGTCCTTTTTATGTAATGATGACTTTTTTTCAGGTACAACAGGTTAAATATTACCGAAAACCCTTTGAAAATAACGGAATGTTAATGAAACTTGGAATGAATGTTTCATTTGTCATAGGAACTTAGAATTAAAAGAGTCTCTAAAAATATCATGAGTGTAAGAGTTTTTACGTGGGTGTTATGGTTAACATTCTTTGTTGCCCCTCCCCCTTAAAAAAAACCCCTTTCACCATGGATATTTTTAGGGACTCTCTTGATTCTTAGTTCCTATGACAAATGAAACATGCATTCCAAGTTTCATTAACATACCGTTATTTTCAAAGGGTTTTCGGTAATATTTTACCTGTTGTACCTGAAAAAAAAGTCATCATTACATAAAAAGGACTATAACTTCTTTTTGGGTGGTTGTATCATTTTGAATTTGGTTTCATTAGATTCAGCGTTAAAAACTTCCCTTAAAACATGTATCATATGATCAGGTTTTACCCAAACAAATATTTTAGTTTGATAGACCTCCAAATTCTCCCCGTCTGCACCTTTTCAAATGCATTTATACAAAAAGCCAATGCAGGGATTTTGGGGGACTTTGGATATGTTATAGAGGTTGCAATTCTGCGTCGATTCCAATTTTAATATTTCATGAATTAATTTTTTCAAGGTTCCCCATACGATTTGTGCTATTTTTCCTGGTCTATCTTATGGCTTATTTTCAAATTAAATTTTTTGATGAATAGTTTTGGCAAAAAATAGTCTCAAACTCATCATTTTGAAGAAAAATATTTTTTTTCAAAATTTTAACTTTGAAACATTTTTTTTCTGAAAAAAATAACTTTGGCGAGACTATAGCGAGACCGAAGCGAGATGACGGCAAAACATGCTTAATGCCAAAACCAAGTGTAAATTTCATGGCGAAACCATAGCGAGAAAACCACGAAACAGATAACCTTGTACACGATCACTATGAGACTAGATCGAGACAATGACCACGATACCGAAAACAACGTTTGGACGACCACGGTGATTTTTGTTTAAAACATTTTTTATTTCAACTTTTTTCGAAAAGGAATTAAAACTTATTTAAAGGAATCATAAGTACTTTTGGAAATAAAAAGGAATTGAAATTTTTTTAAGTGCAACTCATACGTACAAAAGTAATCAATACAAACATTTCAAGTACTTTTGTGGAATTAAAGTACCAGTACAAGTACCGTTACTGGTACTTGAAATTTTTAAATACAAGTGATAAGGAATTGTACTGGTACCATTGTATATCCAATCTATAGTATTCTCATGAAACACGATTTTGTAGGTGGACATTTGGTCGATAGGTTCGCTGTGATCGCCTTACCCAGATCCCTTAACAAAAATTAGTATTACATTTGGACGCATAGATGGCCACGAGCTTTTTTTCTTCATGAGAATACTATAGAATTTATATACAATGCTGGTACTTAAAATTTTTTAGTGCAATAATTGTAACTAATAACTGTACTTAAGCACCAATATACTTAATTACTTCACAGCTCTGATTTGCATACCCTAATTTGTCCTTAAAAATGTTTTATGAATTTATATACAAAAAATAGTTTTTTAAAGATTTTGTTTATATAAAAAAAATTATATAACTGACCACATTTTTTGCACACACGAAAAACCGAGATATTTAATAAAAACTAAAGTAAAATCAAATCAAAGATGACGGCTAAATAGTAAATTTCGCGAAAACGGAAAATCAGGATCAACTATAGTTGCTGGAATACAAAAATTGGTAATTCAAACTGCTGCTGGGTCAGATTATTATAGTTAAATGCACTGGACTTGGAACATTTAAAAACAAAATGAGTTATTTCAAAAATTCAGTTCTCCAAAAAGAAAAATTTGAAAAATACGGGTATAATTTTTGTTAAATTATTTTTCTAGCAATATAAAATTTATTTTTATGAAGCATCACCCTAATTTATGCAGTGAACTATTTCATAAAACCCTGTTTTATACAATTCTTGAATGTTCATATCTTGAGTTGTGGATTTCCAAAATTTTGTTTCATCCTAATGTCCTTCTTATAAATATTTGAAAAATCTAACAATTTTATTTCAAAACGTGGCAAACCTATACCTTGACCACATGTCGCGAAGGCAACCTACGCGGAAATAATTTTTTTTTAATACACTATCTCACATCCCATACCTCGATAAGGCAAGGCCGTCCAATAGCAGGATATTCTGCTTTGATAAGTTAATTTAATTTTGGTTAGTTTTGTCTGATGTTTTGTTTCGAGTGATTAAATCCCTGAACAGAATGCAAGACGGAGCTGGAATAGATGTCAAAAATGCTGCAGCTGGAGCTGCAAGAGTTGAACAATTTTTAACTTTTACTGCAGCATTTTTGACATCTATTCCACATGTGTCTTGCATTCTGTTCAGGCAGTAAGTAGGATTGTTTGACACAATATTTGTAATGGTCAATTTCATAAGCAAACACTAAAATTCCTTTTAAATTTTATCAAACATTTAAAATTTTTCATTTTCACCAATGCAGAAAAGGGATATTTTAGGGATATTTTAATTTGACTGAGTTTGCTTACATCCCTGGATTCAAAAAAAGAAAAAGTGAAAAAGCATTATGGATGAGGGACAATTATTTTGACAGCAAAATATCAGTTGTTGTTGACTGGAATTTCTTAACAAAAAAGACTTTTTAAATTTAATGATACAAAAACGAGCTTTTAGTTTACAAGGGCATTTAAAATCTTATTAAATATAAAAGCATTTGGTGAAACCAAAAAATATTTTTTAAAGGCTAAAAGGCTTTTTAAATAATTAACAACCTTTCGTGAAATCGGCCATAAATATTTTTTAAGTAGCTAATTTATTAATTAAGCTTTGAGCCTCTTAACTTATAAGTTATGTGTTTCAAAATTTAAAATTCCATGCTCTATCCTATATATTATGACATCCAATTCTATTTAACCATCACTTCAATATAAAGTGAATTTCTGCAACGAGAAATATGTAATAAATTCTTCAAATATTGTAATAATAAAAAAATAACAATAACAATTAGCAATAAAGCAAGTCGAGATAGTGGATGAAATAAATTTACACATTAAACACGCGATGTAAACGAAGTTAAATATACTTAACTGCAACTCATCCAAGCTTTATACATACATAAGTAGGTGCTGCTTCATGCAAGAGACAAAAGCTCTAAAGTGTCTACCTGCCATGTCTTAAACAAACCTCCTGGTATTGTTTTTGTATTATAAAACATTTCTTGTAATTCTTTACAATGTTTCCATTTTTTAGACATCCCTTCTTTTTTCTTTCACCAGCAGACTGAAGCAATACCCAATTAATAGTTTGAAGAATTAATAAGCATCAACACGCAAAGTTTGAAAATTAAAAAAAAATATTTAAATTTTGCAATTCAGTTTCGGTTTTCATAAAAAAAAATCAAATTTCTTAAAATGGTTTAATCCAGCGGAACGTGTGCAATTTGAAAATGCATTTCACACACAATCCACCACCACTTCAAACTGTCAAAATGACAACATCAGTTTGAATCTTATTTAAGATGAAAGTAAGTTTTTTTGCTCAAGACTTTTGTCTCGTCGGTCGGTTTGGATAAATAAATGAAGCTAGTTTGACAGCCTGATGGTTACGATCGATTGACAATATCACGTCTTTTTTTTTAATAAAGTTTAAATCAAGTTTTACTAAAAAGTTAAGGATTATTGTATCTCATAAGAGACCATTTCTTTTCACTTTGTATTTGCGACTTGTTTGAAGTTAACTTGCCACCCCTGCTCCGCTGTATGAATCATCATGATAGTAGATGTTTGAAGACTTGTTAGGATAGAAAAAAAAAACGAGAGTAACTATGAATGGCGTGACAATTAAAATTATATCAATTGCTGCAAATAGACAACATGCAGCAGCAGCAACAGCATCGTAACATGGAGCACCCATACTGGTTGTTTAAATGGTTTTTGCGATGTCAGAAAAGTTGTTTATTGTAGAGTTCAAAGTATTTTTGAATGTGAACAATTTAAATCAACAAAACTAACGATGTAGAATTCCGTTTTCGCATTTAAACTAGTTAGATCTACCTTGTTATACCAATAACAAGCACTATAAATCATTATTCTTTTAGAAACAAAAATGAAAGTTGGATAAATGGATCAAAGCTTAAAACAAATAGGTAGATACTAATAGTGCTTTTAATTCAATGACAATAAGTTAAAGCCACTATATGTGTCATATTTTAGCTACTTATTGCCATAGTCATAGACAACAAATAATTATAAAGATGGATGAGAATATGGTGGTTCATCTGTCATGTAATTGTTAACTCACTGACACATTATTAGAACTTCTTTCACTTAACTGTCTTAATAATAGACGTTATCCATTTGTAATAATATGCCTATTTACCAAGTCAAATAATGGCATTTTAAATATATTGGCTTAAATGTGCCAAAAAGTTATGAGTAAGTTCATAATTTTCCTTTTATTTTGCAGTTTAAAAATGGTGTCCCAAAATAAACGCAAGATTTGAATTTGCCTCCATTTGTATTGTAAAGTGTTGGCAACCCTAAAAAAAAAACAAACAGTTTTTCATCTGACAGTTTATAGGATAAGTAAAACTGGAGCATTTTTCTACATAGCACATTACAGCAGGATTTGAGCGCAAAACGACAAAAATTTCGTTTTAATGAAAATAAAAATAATAAAATGGATAGTTCGCAAAATTTGCGAATTTTTCTTTTAATTTCTACAACACGAGACAGAACAAGTTCTTTTTTGTTTAGAAAACTGAAAATTGTAGTGCAAACTTCAGGCTTAGCTAGGGTGACCAGATCCAAACCCACGAAAAAAGGAAAGAACACCTTCAAAAATTTCAAATGAAAAATTGAAAATTTTTCTGCAGTTCTTCGTTAAATTTACATCTATGCCTTGGCATTTTGTAAACAGTAAAAGAAAAGAAAAGAAGGTATGGACTGAACTGTCAAATGAGTGGTTGTGTTCAAAGGACTGTTACGAGAAAAGATGGCGTTGTATTAAGAAGTGAACGAGTTCAGATACAATTATATTCTTGGTCGTGTTCACACTAGAAACATGAAGAAAATTTGTGATTTAGTGTTGAATACATTTGTTGTGTAGTTTTGTGATGTCGAAAAATTTAGTTAACTGAGAACATAAAAAAAAGAACAAATTGCATATTTTTTCAAAAAGATACCGGACATTTTTTTTAAAGTAGTAGAAGTTGATGTAGTATAGTATTAGTAGTGAATTTTATTAATCATCATAAAATATTTACAGTTTTATTTTTTTTACAATTCATTTGAGCATTGGCAAAAAACCTGTCAGCTAGATTGACAATTTTGATGATTTGTGGGTGTATGACACAGTTCACATATTAAAGGTAATATCATTAGAGTTTTGATTTTTGTTCAGTTCTGCGCATATATCAACATTTGTGTCAAATGTCAATATTTGTTATTGTTTTTATGTGTATTTAAGTCATCACGTTCCCAGCCATTTTTATTTCTGACAATTTCAATTTTAATTTGTTTTTACGTGTGTTTTCTTCCTCACGTTCACAACCATTTTTTTTTTACAACTGATAACCTGCGCAGTATAATACATTAGATGTGTGTACTGTGGGTGTATGATTTATACATAGTTTGTAAATACTAATTTTAACTTATAATTATACATTTTTGTTAATCTAACAAGTAGGCTATTGATTAGGAGCAGACAATTTCAAAAAAAATTTGAGGCCATGAGCGCAATAGTGGCCTAACTGCATTTTTCATTATTTTCAGTAGAGCAAAAATAAGAAACAGGTTATTTTGAAACACTTGTTTTTAAATAAAGAAAAATAGGCTTGATTTTCTTTTTGCAATATGATCAAAAAACAAAACGTTTTTGATTTTGTATCCATGATCCTTCAAAATACCGTTACAACTGATTTTAAAGTCAGATAGGCCACTATTGCACAGAGGAAAAAATATAAAAATTCAAATCCTGTTAAGATAGGCCAATCATTTGTAAATAACACTGCTTTCTATGAGTTTTTCCATAATTTTTTTTTTAATATGAATGTACGTTGAAATTTAACATTTTTATTCACTTTCAGATGTGATAAAATCCTTAAGCTTTTGTAGTATTTGTAAATTGTTATTCCTGTGATCGGTGTAATAACTTTGATGTATTAGCGGGTATTAGGATATAAAGTATTAAGATTAAAGCTTGCTAGTAGATCGAGAGCCCACAACAGATTTTGCGTGTGAATGATACAAAAAACAAAAAGAAGTAGGGGTTGACAGCTTGAGTAAAACTTATTCAAGAAAACAAAGGTCTTGGCAGTCCACAACCGGAGCTTTAGGTGCCAAGTTATAGCTATCATTGAAACTCTTCATTGAAAACTTTAATGATTGATTTTGAGACGTTTAGAAAGCAAAATCATTCATTATTTTGGTGGACGATTAAAGCTCAAGACTTAATAAATATTTCTAGTCAAAAAAAAAAAAATTCAAATAGTCCCAACTTTTCATAAAAATTGACTTTCAATTTTTCGATGATCATTGGTAAGGTAGTTCAATCATTGAAATAAGAAAAGTCGTTTTGTGTGGAAAGTTGAGCCTATTTGAATAATTTGTTTGGCTGGATATATTAATTAGGCCTTCTTTATTTGTCCATCAAAATAATAAATGATTTTACTTCCTAAATGACTCAAAATCAATCATTAAAATTTTCAATGATGAGTTTCAATGATAGCTATAACTGGCACCTTAGTGATTAAAAAGTGCATCGAAATCAAAATATGAATGCACAGATCACGGAATCTGAGGCCATTTGAGTCTATAGTAAGCCGAAGCCCTGCCAGATCGTTTAAACAATTCAAAGTTCAAATCAAAAACGGGTTTTTATAACGGCCTGGCAGGGCGAACTATACACCAATGTGGATCTCGGCTTTCGTGATCAGAGGAGCACTACCCAGGAAGGGGTCAAGACCAACTTTAGTTAGCACAATTATTACTCTCGAAGTAGTTTTCATAGTTTGTTTTCGATGCAGTGTTTAGTCACTAATCCCCGGTTATGGACAGCAAGACTTTAATTTCTTTAATAAGTTTTACTCAAGCTACTCAACAAACATGTTGAAAAAAAAAATTCAAAAAAATGTTTAAACAGTACGTAGGATCGGTCTTAAAATATTGAAGCTCATACATCTTGAGTCAGTTAACCTTCCATCCGTCTCTAGAGATCATTCTATTTGAAATTTCCAAGCTCAAAGTGGAGAAGAAATGCTTTTTGGTAGTTTGTTGGACATTGAATGGTTTTTTTCCTCGCTGAGCGTATGAAACTATAACTTTATGGCTAATCGAGGGTGATTATCAGGGTAGTGACTTATGTTTAGTTCATTGCATTGATGTCACCTGTGAGCAAATAGTTAAATAATTGCCCTAACTTAAAGTTTCAAACAATAAAATCAAATATGCGAGCGAAATAGCGGCCTTTAAGTGAGATAGGCCACTCTTGCACTTAAGTTTTTAATTTTTTTGTGTTTGGCCTAAGTACAAAAGCCTTGTAACTATGGCATGAAGACGTTAATTTGGAAAATTTAAATGTAGAACTGTTGTTTAATACATCCAAATTCAATTTTTGTAATAAACTCAATTTCGATAAAATTGCAGTTAGGCCACTATTGCGCTCACGGCCTGATTTGTGGTTGATGTTGGTGGGCAATTTTGATGATTTGCAACATAAAACAGATTTGAATTTTCATATTTTTTTCAAAGAATTTCTTGTGGTTTCCAAGATGAATCTTTGGTTTCTTGACATTTTGTCGGGGTTTTCAACTATCGATGATTTGAAACATAAATTACTATATTTTTTTTATTTTACAACTTTGTGGCGATGATTCGCCATTTCGATGGTTTGTGGCACAAGATTTAATCTTTCATAAATTGGTTTCTATAAGCAAGCGCATCAGCGACATACTTACTGAGAATTTTCCAGTTTGATAAGTTCAATGTCTCAACGACTTCTTCCCTCGTCAGAAAGTATTCGTTAAAATGATACCTTAGATGAAAGACATCTTTCTTTTCGCGTACGTTGCAGAGGGTGCAAAGTGAAGGTAAATCTTATCTCTGGGGTCTGAAGTTCAAAGGCAACAGTTTACCTCTTGTTTTGAAAATGGTGCCGATTTCCTGCGGGCTATAGTCATCGTGAAAATAGTTCCGTTCTAATAAACAGTGGTTGAGTTCCTTGTACACTAAGCGACTCAATGAACTGACAGCTTGTTCCAAAAATCCAGCGTGAATTTTTTCATCCATTAGCTTCTGAAGATTATTTTCCAATGATACTCTCTATGTCAATCTTAGCTAAGAGACAACTCCACTTCGAACTCCTCACTTAATTGTTGCAATTTCACAAAAAAAACCCGTTTTCCTTTTCAGAATGTGCAAAAGCACTATCTTTGGTAGGCGGTGTGATCTGGGAGTTGAACAATTTTCATAACATATTTGAAGTGTATTTTCAACGTGAAAAGACGCAGCCATGGTAGACCCTGTCAGCATACAGTATGTAGGTGGTAGTTAGGAGCGTGAAGAGGTGCTTTTTAAAGTGTCTTTGTAGCGTTCCAACTTCTTCGTGTTCTTCGTATACCCAAACTTGACTTCCGCAGCACTTTATGGCTCTTGCCGTTGCCTCGAAGAGTTTGAACCTAGATTTGCTTGTAACATCTTTCCGACTTATTCCAAGCGTAACTCAGAGCTTTTTTTGATTCCTTCAGTTTAGCTTGCAGGTTTAGGGTGTAAGTTAATTTGTATGTGAGCGTAATGCAAAGATATTTTTTTAAAGCAAAAAGAGGACATGTCCTCTTAAAACAGGAAGTCTGGTCTGCCTAGGCTTAGCTAAACTTAATTTTTACCGTTAAAGTTGCTATAAGTGAGCACAAAATGGCAATATGTACCTACATTTTTGCTTGTTCGCAACTTCTTTTTTTTAATCATGACATGACAACATGGTTTTTTCGCGCTTTGCAAAATATTTTTTTAGAAGGAAAAAATTGCCAATATGTGATTATTTTCTTATCTCTCTGCACATAGCAGCATAATTTAGCATAAAATAGTAAAATAATTTTTTTTTAAATTTACCATTTTGCGACAACGCGCTTGGTTTTTTAAACCAAAAAAAGCAAAATATATTTCCGATCGTAAAAGTGGCAAAGTATGTTTCTCTTCTATTTAGTTATGTCTTTGTCGCCTGTTGAGGTAAAAACGAAACACATTTTTTGTTTTGGAAATTGAAAAAAGTAAAAATAGTCTGTTCGCAATATTTGCAAAGTTGCAATTTTTTCAATATTTACAGACAGTCACCTTGTTTCATAAAATTGCAAACAAAGTAATACTTACCTTTCGCTTAGCTTAGTTTTGTTCCATTTGTACAAACTGCATATACCTATGAGATTAAGTTCTCTTCGGAACATGGCATAACAAGTATGGCATAAAACGGAACTAAATTTTTTATTATGAAAATCGAAAATTTAAAGAAGTTTCGTTCGCAAAATTTTCGAAGTTGTAAGTTTTTTTAAGTTCTACGACTTAAGGCACAATCGAAAAACGCTGATAAAAATTATTGTTAGCATGAAAATGAAAAAAACGGTCTTATCAGATTTCAACAAGATGTGCTCTGCTATTCCATACATAACAACATATTTTTTTTTATAATAATAATAATTCTAACTACATATATGCCTGTAAGACCTTGAGTCTTTTTAATTGCAACCTGAATTGCACGGCACTAGTTGGAAAGAAAAGGAGGATATGATAGAAATGGCACAGTGGATTGAGATTAAGGTGTTTAATATCTCATTAAATCGCACAGTACACAAATCTAAGGTATTATACTGCGCAGGTTGTCACTCAAAAATAAAAAATGGCTGTGAGCGTGAGGAAGAAAGCACACGTAAAAACAACAACAAATACTGACATTTGACACAAATTTTGATATATGCACAGAAGAAACAAAAATCAAAACTCTAATGATATTACCTTTAATATGTGTACTGTGATTAAATCGTATCAGTTGTCAAATTGTTTTGCGCTAATTTTGGAACACCCTTTATAAAACTTTTTGTATATAAATCATATTTACTGTTTTTTCTACTCAAATGTTGTATAAAATTGGTCTATGCGTTTCATCGTTTGGCATAATAAAGAAACTAAAACTCAATATTGGCATTAGGAAGCAAAAAAACCTGGTTGTTGTTTTTACATAACTGATCTTTTAATCGATAGCAATTTTTTACTGATGTCATATGGAATTCCATTTTGCATTTTAAAACTCAAACAAAACCCAAACATTTAATCTTCGAAAAAAATATATAATTTATACTTTTCTTCGCACAACAAAGACTATGTAATCAAACTAACAAAAAAGTTTTGAACTAAATAAAAGACAGTCGCCGAATAAATTAACGGGAAATTATTAATCAATTTAACTTCTGCATTTGAAATGATTCAATCTGTTTTTTTTTTCTTCAGCTTTTACAAAGTGAAAGAAATTGTTTGAATATTGAATCATTTAATTTTATGTGAATTGAATAATAAAATCTCCCAGACAGTCAGTGTGAATAAATTTTTAATTAAATTCGCATTGTTGTTTCTTTTGCAAAATTTTTACCGAATTCCTGGCTAGAAATTTTTAATATTTTCTTATTTTTTTGTAAATCTTTGAAAATAAAAAAAGTAGATACATAGGTAAAAATCAAACTTACATCTTTAGCAATCGATCGCAGATATAAATCCCTTAGTGGCTCCTGCAATCCTTGCAAACTCGTCACTTTGTCTTTAAGTGGCAGCGATCCGAGGCAGGTGACGGCAAAACTACACGTAGCATCTTTGGCCACATCCGTGAACATACGCTCAATTTGAGCTTGCACACTATTACTTATTCTCCGGACATCCTTCTTCATGTTCTCCGTAATAGCTGCCTTCACTGGTTCACTGGGCTCCTCTAGCAAAATTGATCTTGCACTCTCGCCTGCGGTGCTGGCCAACTCACTGCGGCCATACATGATGATGGAACGTGTACGATGCGAACCGCGAGGATCATCCAAGCGGTTGCTCCGAATTGATCTAATAAAAAAATAAAACGAAAAAAAACAAACATTGAATTCATGATTTATGTACAGAATTTCAACAAAACAGGGAAAGAGAAAGATGATATAAGGGAAAGCAAAAAGCAAAACAAAAAAAATACAAAAACAATTTTTTAAGATAGAATCTAACAAGATAAGTTGCGATTGAGACAAGTAAGCAGGTACATCATTCCTAATGTACGCCATTAGGCACGCTTGTGCTTTTAACTTCTTATTTGATGTAGGAGATATGTTGCAAGCAGGGCTGGAGCTGGACTAGAAAAGAGCCATGCACTCAATTGAGAATATTACTAATTGCTGGAGTTGCACAATTCACACGCAATTTGTTGACTGCAACCTTATTTGTTGGCTTGTTCCTAAGTAGGTATTGGCAGAATCCTGCGATATGTAATTTCCGTTTGAAGTATCTTGTTTAAACCAACGCTTGAAGTGTCAAAAGAAGTTTAAAAAAAAAAATACTAAAATTATTTACTCCAGTGAGTTTGTCTTCTCTTTCATAGTGCTCCTCCTTACTTAAAACAATAAGTTTCGAGTTGCAGTTTCTTAACAGTTTTTTGGAAGCCAAAATGGAAGCTTTAATTTACATATATTCAAAGTCGATTGAAAAATTTAAATATTGTTTCTATTTTAGTTCAAGTGATAGAGTTCGAAAAACTTGTTTTTGAATTTTAAGTTAACAAATTTTTTTCGAAAAAAGTGTCACTGTGTAGAATTTAAATGTTCATGAATTTTTGTCAAAAAGTATCTAGTATTGATGATAAGACAAGGCTATATCTAATAGCATTGGTTCTTCTTACAGTTCTGGCCTTATTTGTATTTTTTGAAAATCCGGCAATGTCTGCAAGAAGCAATGTGAACAATGAACGTGAATCATGAATATCTGAATAGATTTACAGAAGGTAATTATTTTATCAAAGCAAGATAGTTGTTTGTTCTTTAAATTATTATTGCTGACAACATTATCAAATTAGGCGACTGTGTTATTTTCAATTTTATATTCTTTTGTTTATACATATTTGGATTCGCACTCTTAGACAGTGATCTAAATGTTCTCGTAAAGTGTTAAATATTTTTGTTTTGTTAAATGAAAACAGAAATTTAAGTGATTATTCTTTTGGACTAATTTATAAAGATGAACATCATGCCAACCTCATTAACTAGCCCTTTTTTGTTGTTTGAAGAAAGTACTAGAGCGATGAATAAATAATTATTAAAAGAATAGTTTTTTTGTCGGTGTATTTCATTCGTAATTTACGATTTTTAAAGAAAATAAAGCTGTCCCACGAAAAGAGTAGTTTTTAAAATTTTAAATTTCTTCAAAGACTAAGCATTAAAGGGCTTTGAATGAAGAACAAAACCAGACTATTTATTTTCAAATATTTTTGAAAACAAAAAATCAGAACAAAATTATTTTTATTATATTTTCAAAATTTTGTTTTTGATATTTTTTTTTAACTATTTGCTGAAATAGATTGATTTATTTATAAAATGAAAATGCCTATATATTTCTTGTAAAAATAGAATATAATTAATATTCTCAATTAATATTTATTTTGAGCGAATAATGTTTTAGAAAATGTCAGCTCCCAGCTCCCACCAGAATGAGAGAAATAGACCCCCTTTTCTATTTCTATACAATTTTTCTGAGCTGGGTATGAAATTTTGCAAATTAAAATCTCTTATTCGAAATATCGCATTACGAAATCTCGCAATTACAAAAACGTCGTTTTTAACAATCTCGCAATTACAACATCCCGTAACCTAAGAACTCGCAAATAAAATAAAAAAGATTTTTGTTTTAGACCGAGTTTATCAGTATCATACTGTGCTGAATGTTACTGTGAGATTTAAATTTGCGAAATTTTAACTTGCCAGATTTTGATATGATCAATGATCATGTTGCGATAAATGCCAGAGATGCTTCCAGTATTCTGGATGTCCGAACGTTCCGAGGTGAACATAGACTCGGATCACTACTTGGTGGTAGCTCAAGTACGAATGCGGATATCAATGACAACCCAACGACGAGCGGATGCTGTAAAAAGATTTAACGTTGTGAAGTTAAAATCGCAAGAGATCGCCAGGACTTTTGCAGACCACTTCTCTCTTAATCTCCCAGCAAGCCCGGCACCAGCATCATCAGTCGAAACACTGCCAAAATTCCATCAGGAGTGCCGGGACTGATGTGCTGGGTTTCAGTAGGCCACCATAATGATGAAGAATGCAGGCTGGCGCATGCAGAAAAGAATGAGGCCTAGCAATGCATGTTGCGAACTAGAACCAGAGTTGCTGAGAGTGCAGTCCGGAAGCTCTACGGGCAAAAACGAATGGAGGAACGCCGAATTCTCAGGAGGAAAAACAGAGAGCATTTAAAGCGGGTGGTCGGGTCTATTAGGGACTGCAGTGGCTGTTAGAAAGTTCTACCGAAGGGTGAGGCAACCTACCCAGGGTTACAAGGCCAGAACGGAAGCCTGCCGACACGAAAGTGGGAACATGGTGGTAGACACACAGGCGGTGCTGATGATCTGGAAACAACACTTTTCTAGACTGCGAAGCGGCAAAGATGGCCAAAATTCCGCTGTTAGACAGAAAAATCCATTCAACCTGAACGATTATGGTTAAAATTTCCGTCCACCCGACCTAAATGAAGTGCGGTTAGCGATAGCCAAGCCTAAAGCGTACAAGGCTGCTGGTGCAGATGGCCTTCCAGTCGAGCTATTCAAAGCAGAGGGACTTGGTAGGGAGTATACATCACCTTATCTCCAAAACTTGGTCGGATGAAAGTATGCCCGAGTAATGGAACCTCGGTATAGTGTGCCCCATCCACAAGAAAGGAGATGCTCTGTCCTGTGCCAACTACAGAGGTATAAAAATATAAATAAATTGGGTGGCGCAACATCAGCTCGTGGAGAACCAGGGCCTAGTGACTAACAACTTTCAACCATTCCTGTGTGCGTGTTGTCGGCGGGAGTGGAGGGGACCTACAGTTTTTTGCCGAGTCCGAACGGCTAAACGAGAAGCACTTTTTCATAACAAGTATACTCTTGGAGGATTTGTCAGTTCCTCGCAAGAGGCAGTGCCTCGGATAAAACATTTCTGTTTTTAGGTGGCACGGCTGGGAATCGAACCCACACATTCGGCATGACAGTCCAACGCACTAACCATCAAGCCACGAGGTACTACTACAGAGGTATAAGTATCCTCAACTCAACGTGCGTCGCATACAAAATCCTGTCATCTGAACTGTGTGATCGCTTAAAACCATCTGATCGGCCCCTATCAGTGTGGTTTTAGTCCCGGCAAGTCAGCCGTCGATCAAATGTTCACTCGCAACTCGCAAGTCAACAACAGAGGTACAATTTTTTAAAAGTCCGTTCAACTACTTGCTTATGCGGATGATATTGACATCATTGGGAGACCGAAGCGAGCTGTTACCGGAGTGTTTGCAAGTATTGAATCGGAGGCGGCGAAAATGTGTTTGCCTGTTAATGAGGACAAGCCGAAGTATATGCTATCATCAAGAAAGGAAAAGGAATCTCAACATAGTCGACTCGGGCAAAACGTCACGGTGGGTTGGTACAACTTCGAAGTTCGAAGTCGTCAAGGACTTTGTCTACCTGGGCTCCACTATTACCAAGGTTGTCAGATGTGGTGATTTGTAGCCAAACAGGCGATTTGAAATTTAATTTGGCGACACGAAAATCGGTTTGGCGATGTACTTTAAAGAATCAATATTTTAAGGTTTTGGCGATTCTAATTTTTTGAATCAAAATTCTATTATTGTCACTCAAAAAGTAATACTTACGAAGTGCAGAAAAATATATTAAAGAAAATGAGAATGAAATGCATTTTCTTGATGCAAAAAGACTCATTTTGCAAGGTATTTATTAATACATTGAAAAGGTATGCCCGGGAACTATATTTCAAAATTTGCGTAACGTGACTTTTCACCTTCAAAAAGTAGGATTATCCCGGCCCTGCTGTAAGGGGCAGGAGCATGGACCCCGTCAAAAACGGATGAGAATCTGCTTAGATGCTTTGAAAGGAAAATTCTTTGAAAGGAAAATTCTTCGGGTGATGGAGTATGGAGGAGAAGATGTAACAATGAGCTTTATGGGCCTCACAGCGACGTCGACCTGGTCATAAGACTGAAAATACAGCGGCTGAGATGGCTGGGACACGTGGAGCGTATGGACACCGACGCACCATCCCGACGAGTCTTCGAATCTACCCCTGATGGTCTGCGCAGCAGAAGAAGACCCAACCTTAGGTGGCGCACAAAAGTGGAGAACGACCTCAACCAACTTGAAGTGCGTAGCTGGAGGCAGCTAGCTAAAGACCAAGCTGGCTGGAGGGGCTTGTTGGTTGAGGCCGTAGACCACCCTGGACTGTGAGCGCTATCTAAGGCAATGTAAAAGTAAAAAATTTTATATGCGAGATTTTAAACTGTGAAATTTCGGTTAATACCTATTTGGGGAGATTTTTTGGTGCGAGATGGAAATGCGGGTTGTCAAAAGCCAGATTTTTAATTGCGAGATAAGCAGGATAAATAATTTGCGTGATTTTGTTTTTTGAGAAAACATAATCCTAAGTATCAAAGAATAATTTCCAAAAGTATTGACAAGTCGGACACAATATTATATAGAAACACCAACAAATATAAAAATGGGTGTTTTATAGAGGGCTTGTAAAGAGGTGGGTTTGGAAATAATTAAATATTGGTATCAGAACCAAATATTTATAATTTCAGGTTTTCAGCTCTACCGGCTGAATTGATATTCAAATGAAAAAAAAAATCATTTTTATCTTACACACACAACTTGTTTTATTGATTTTTAACATAACCCTCTACTGGTAAACCTTTAAATGACCTTGTCGCATATCGCATTTGCATGAACGAAAGGCCTTTTTTAAAGAAAGCCTTTCACTGTTTTATTCCCATAATATTCTAGATTTGAGAGACAGATATTCAAATTTTTGATACGAAATTAAAACCTTACACAAACCATATAGTGTCAAGACTAGTCAAGACTTTAATAGTAGCATAACATAAATGTAAACCTCTTAAATCTCATACAAATCAATTTGATCTCTTGTTAAGAAACAGAATGATACATAATTTTCCCCTTTTTGGAAGAAACCACATGAAAAGTGTTGAGAATACTTAATGCATTTTGGTGGTTTTACTTTTAAAAAACAACAGGTTCTATAACTTTTATATATTTTGTTTATATTTTAAAACTTTCACTCGGAAAAAAAATTAGTAACATGCAACCACAATGCATGGAAATAGAAGGTATTTCTTTAAATAGATAAAGATTCATTTACATATTTACAATACATACATACATTTGTACATATCAGGTTTTTCTTCACTTTTATTTGATTTGATTGACTTTCATTGATTTTTAAGATATGGTCACGGCAAAGGTGTCTGTTCTTAGATATTGTAATATTTTCTCAGGTTCGTTAATAAAACTTATTTACTTTATTCAAAACGTCCACTTATTTATTTCACAAAATAAAACACTTTACTTTTCTTACTACAAGCAAAACAATTTATTATTCACCACTGAAATTAATTCACAAACTTTACTTTTCACTTTTATTATAACCAACTTTATTCTTTCACGATTAAAAACAAACTGTGTCGCTGCCGTTCAATCATGTGCTTTTATACTTGTTTTCCAAACTCTGGAAATAAGGAGAACGTTCTGGTCTCTGCTTCCAGAGCTTTCCGTAGGGGAAATTTCCCAATAATTTCCCTTCCAAAAGCTTTTATTTGACAGCTGGTAAATCTGCTATAATCCGGCAGATGGCGCTTCCTTCGTTTGAGAGTTGCTATAATTATAGCTAATAAGGGTATGTTTGCACTGCGACCGTAAGCTTTATTGTGTCCGTTTGTTTGCATTTCGGAGTCGTTATAGTTCAAATATGGAAAGTTATTACACTGCCCCCCTCTTAGGATTGATCGTCCCGAGCAAATCCATCACTTCCATCACCATTATAATGATGTAAACGGTCGCTGTGAACTACTTTTAGTTTGCCTCTTAATCCTCTCTGAATGCGGTAGACGACATCGTTTATTCGTGTTACAACAGTATAAGGGCCTTCCCAATTTTGTTGAAGCTTCGGTGAGAGTCCCTTCCGACGGTGGGGATTATAAAACCACACAAGGTCTCCCACTTGGAATCCTGTCGTTGTGGCTTTTGCGTCGTATCTTGTTTTCATCCGATCACTCGACAGCTTTATATTTGCCCTCGTCCTTTCGTGAATGTCAACTAGCTTTTCTTTGAGGTTGTCCACGTAGTCGTCTATTCCTTGTGGCTCACTTGTATAACATCCAAATTTGATTTCGCTTGGTAGTCGTATTGTGCTCCCGAGCAGGATTTCTGATGGTGTATGTCCTGTTGAGCTATGTACCGCACTTCGATAGGCCATCAAGAATAACGGAATATGCCGATCCCAGTCTCGTTGGTTGTCGCTTACAACTTTGGAAAGGTGTTCTTTAAGGGTCCGGTTGAATCGTTCAACCATCCCATCAGATTGTGGGTGAAGCGGTGTTGTCCTCGTCTTTTTAATGCCAAGGAGTGTACAAACTTCCTGAAAGATTTTGGACTCGAAGTTCCTCCCTTGATCTGAATGGAGTTCCATAGGTACACCAAACCTGCTTACCCAGTTGAAAACAATCTGATCCGCGACTGTTTTGGTTTCCTGGTTTGGGATGGCAAATGCCTCAGGCCACTTGCTGAAGTAGTCCATTACTACCAGGATGTATCGGTTTCCGTTTCTGGTTTCTGGAAAAGGGCCTGCAACGTCTATTGCAATTCTTTCAAAAGGCGTGCCCACATTATACTGCTGCATCTTACTCTGAACTTTTCTGCCTGGTCCCTTGCTTGCAGCACAAGTATCACATTTTCGGCACCATTTTTCGACGTCTTCTCTTGCATGTAGCCAGTAGAATCGCTGCCTTACCTTTTCCAGTGTCTTATTGACACCCAAATGTCCTCCGGAAGCTCCATCATGCATCTCTTGAAGAACGTCATTAACTTTGGAACGAGGTACGACTAGCTGCATCACATATGATTTGCCGTCTGTGGACTCCCATTTACGTCTTAGTATTCCTTCTTGTACATGAAGCGAGTCCCATTGTGCCCAATACGCCTTAAGAGTTGGACTTCTGTCGGAGATGTCACCCCATTCTGGCTTCTCTTGGTGTTCCTTCCATGCAAGAATGGGTTCAATATCCGAGTCTTCTTGTTGGGCAGCTCTTACTTCTTCATTACTCCAACCGTAAATGGGGTCGGCTCTTAATCGCTGGATGGAAGCAACCTCTTTCTCTTCTTGACGTGTGCAGTGCTTGCAGTCCGGTTTGCATGGTCTCCGAGATAAGGCATCTGCATTTGAGTGCAACCTTCCTCTTCGATGTTGGATCTGGTAGTCGTATGTCTGCAATCTCTCAATCCATCTTGCCACTTGACCTTCTGGATTTTTGAAGTTCAACAGCCAATTAAGTGCGCCATGATCTGTTCGAAGAAGGAACTTCTGTCCATAGATGTACTTATGGAAGTGTTTTGTTGCCGATACTAAAGCTAGAAGTTCTCTTCTGGTCACACAGTAATTTCTTTCTGGCTTTGAGAGCACCTTGCTGTAATAGGCAACGACCTTCTCTTCTCCTTCGTGGACTTGTGATAGTACGGCACCAATTCCCACGTTACTTGCGTCAGCGTCGATGATGAAAGGTTTCCCTGGTGTCGGATAGGCCAAAACTGGTGTATTGCATAGGCGCTGCTTAAGTTCCTGGAAGCTTTTCTCGCACTCGCTTGACCATTTGAACGGTTTGCCTTTCTCTGTTAGCTGATGCAAACTTTTCGCGATCCCAGCAAAATCCTTCACAAATCGTCGATAGTACGTGGCTAGACCAAGAAAGCTCCGGAGTTGATATTTATCCTGTGGTGTTGGCCAATTCTTTACGGTGTCAACTTTTTCAGGATCAGTCTTCACTCCTTGGGAAGAGATGATATGTCCCAAGTATTTTACCTCAGACTTGAAAAACTCGCATTTGTCTGGATTCAATTTCAAGTTTGCTTCTCGAAGCCTCTGGAACACGGCCTTAAGGTTTCCACAATGCTCATCAAATGTCTTACCATAAACAATGACATCGTCCAAATAGACTAGGCAAGATTTCCAAGTAAGTCCTTGTAAAACGCACTCCATCAAACGCTCAAATGTTGCCGGAGCGTTGCATAGTCCGAAAGGCATCACTTTAAATTGCCACAGACCATTTCCTGTGGAGAAAGCCGTCTTTTCTCGATCTTCTGGATGGATTTCTACCTGCCAGTAGCCACTCTTTAAGTCCAATGTTGAAAACCATTCAGCACCTTCCATCGCATCCAGAGTATCGCTGATTCTTGGCAGAGGGTAGCTGTCTTTCTTTGTCACATCGTTCAGCCTCCGATAGTCCACACAAAATCGAGTACTTCCGTCCTTCTTTTTGACAAGAACAACTGGGGATGCCCATGGACTTTTAGAGTTTTCGATTAGTCCATCTTTCTTCATGGTCGATATCATCTCTTCAACTTCGGCTTGTTTGGCTAATGGGAGACGTCTTGCTGGTTGTCGAATAGGTCTTGCGTCTCCTGTGTCGATTCGATGCTGCACCAGTTGTGTTCGACCAAACTGCCCACTGGGTGAAGAGAGTATATCACCGTACTCGTGAAGGAGGCTTCCAGCAACACTTAGCTGACGTTCAGTTAATTTGGATGACTTCAGAATTTTTGCCTTCATAGAGTTCACTTTGCCGGGGTCCACAGATTTTTGTGCGTCAGCTTCTGTGATCGTAGTTATGGCGGAAACAGATTCACACTTTCCAACAATTTCTCCTTTTCTTAGCTTAACTTCGTACGGTTTGATGTTAAGTATCCGTACGGGTACCATGTTGTTCTTTGGTGCCACAAGGGTCTTCCCTAAGATAATGTTTTGAGGAGACTGTTCAGAGTCTGGCTCCACCATTAGGTATCGATGGCTACCCAAATCTCCCTTTATTTTTGTCCAAACGAACACTTCTGAAGAAGGTGGCAGGCATATATCTTCTTTTATGACAGTCCTGAGAGTTGATGAGTTTTCATTGCCGTAAACCATAGGAATCTCCACATTTCGGTACTTGAGAACTTGCTTCCCGATGTCGAGAATTACTCCATGCTCTTTCATAAAGTCGATTCCAACGATGCACTCGTCACATATATCTGCTACCAGAAACAGATGTGAAAACTCCAGTTCTGCCAAACGAATTGTAAGACGAACTTCCCCGTAAACTCTGGCTGCCTCTCCTGTTGCAGTTTTCAGGCGGTAAGTGTTGGTGTTATGCAGCCATGTCATCTTCACCAAGTCCTTTCGAACAATGGAGGCAGTGGCACCGGTGTCGATCGTAGCCACTTGCTTTTTGCCGTTTAGTGTTGCCTCCACAGTCAGACTTTTATTGTTTCGTTTCGTCTGTGATACCTGGATGGTGGTTCTGGGGCCATCGATACCAGAAACCAGCTTCTGCCCCTCGAAGTTGGTTCTTACTCGTTTCCCGGTTGAGAAACGGGCCGAGTAGGAGTATTGACATTGTTGTTGTTGCTGTTTCTGCTTCCACAATGTTGACATGCAGGTCTTCTAGGTGGCAATCTGCACTGGCGTTGAAGATGTCCGGTTTTGTTACAGTTCCAGCATCGAGCAGGTCCATCTCGCTGGTTCCTTTGGAATGCAGTTCTCTGGCAAGAACACTCCTCAATTTCTATTTCTCTTACCCGATGAACTCCTTGAGAAGCCTGTTCTGCTGCTTCCATAGTCAGGGCGAACGCTAATGCTTCAGGGAGCGTGCGTTTTCCAGCCGTTCGAATTGCTCGCTGAAGGTTGATGTCAGAAACAGCACGAACAAAGGCTTCTGTTGCGAATTGGTTAATGATTTCATCTCCTGCAGCTGGATATGCCAGATGCGCCAGTCGTTCGATGTCTGCTTGAAGCTGTTGCAGAGTTTCTCCCCTTTTCTGGACTCTTGTATTGAGTTGAACACGGAAGACTTCTTGCATATGGCCATCTCCAAAGCGTTTGTCAATGGCCTGAACAAGAGCGCTGAAGTTGCCATTCTTTTCTGCTGGTATGGTTTGCAGCAGCTCAGCAGCAGTTCCTCTAAGAGCAAGCGTCAGAGCTATATATTTGTCTTCGTCGTCCCAGCCGTTCGTTGCTGCAGCTGCCTCAAACTGCTTCTTGTAGATTGACCAAGAAGTTTGTCCATCGAAGGTTGGTGGATGCATCTCCTTTCTCCTAGGACAGTCACCAGAACTTTCTCGAACCTTCATCTTCCTTACTTTGTCTAATTCCTTGGTAATGGATTCAATTTTATCTTCCATTTTTTCGAACTTTGCTTCTACTGTTGACAATTGCTTATCGACAGTTGAAAATTGTCTATCGACTCGCTCGTCAAGAGCAACAATTCTGTTGTCAAAGGCATCTAACTTACCTTCGAGTAAATTTGTCTGTTCTTGGAATTGTTGAAGAAGATTCTTTTCTTGTTTTTCGAGCAGACTCTTTTGTTCTTGGCTTTGTTGTTCTAGAAGATTCTTCTGCTCTAGGCTTTGCTGTTCGAAACGTTCGAGAAGATTCTTTTGTTCATTGCGTTGTTCTTGGCCTTGTTGTTCTAGAAGATTCTTTTGTTCTTGGCTTTGTTGTTCTAGAAGATTCTTCTGCTCTAAGCTTTGCTGTTTGAAACGTTCGAGAAGATTCTTTTGTTCTTGGCTTTGTTGCTCGAATCTTTCGAGAAGATTCTTTTCCTGGCTTTCAAATTTTGCGAGCAGCTGAGACAGCATATTGGTCATGCCCGATGTACTTACTTGGTCTTGTTGTTCTTCCATTTCAATGTCGTATATAAACGTGTCCGGGTTTTTTCCACATCTTCTTAAATCTTCTTGCAGACGAATTATAAGATCATTCTTTGTTCCAGCAGTAGGAAGATCTCGCTTATTCAGTTCTGCCTTAAGTTCCACTAAATTTAAATCATTCAAAGATTTACCCATTGTCTTTTTTTTTCACTTTCCACACATTAAATTGAGTGCACAGATAAAATAAGTTTTATTCCACTTCTAACACCAATGTAATATTTTCTCAGGTTCGTTAATAAAACTTATTTACTTTATTCAAAACGTCCACTTATTTATTTCACAAAATAAAACACTTTACTTTTCTTACTACAAGCAAAACAATTTATTATTCACCACTGAAATTAATTCACAAACTTTACTTTTCACTTTTATTATAACCAACTTTATTCTTTCACGATTAAAAACAAACTGTGTCGCTGCCGTTCAATCATGTGCTTTTATACTTGTTTTCCAAACTCTGGAAATAAGGAGAACGTTCTGGTCTCTGCTTCCAGAGCTTTCCGTAGGGGAAATTTCCCAATAATTTCCCTTCCAAAAGCTTTTATTTGACAGCTGGTAAATCTGCTATAATCCGGCAGATGGCGCTTCCTTCGTTTGAGAGTTGCTATAATTATAGCTAATAAGGGTATGTTTGCACTGCGACCGTAAGCTTTATTGTGTCCGTTTGTTTGCATTTCGGAGTCGTTATAGTTCAAATATGGAAAGTTATTACAATATTATACAATAATGATCTACATAAAGTTTCTTTGTTCTGCTGGAATTTGATTTTCAATTTAATCTTTCACTGTGGTCATGTTTTTTTGAGTTTTTATATTTGGATGGACCTTAATCGGCTCTACGTGAAGAAAAAAAAACCTATTTTTTCAGATTTTTATTTTCATCCCCTATAGTCGCTGTAGGGGTAAATTAAATTTCCCTTTTTTGGAAGTTCACGTTAAACTGCCAAAAAGTTAAGAGCATGTAGGTGGGAAGTAAACAAGAAAAAAATCCTACGGGAAAGGGGTTATATCTCCCCCCGCTTGGAAAGGAGAGGAAATTTAATAAAATAAAATGCACGACTGGGTCGCACGTACTTGCTCTTATGTTCTAGACACTGCGGGCTTAAGAAAATTGTAAATAAGAAAATATGGAAATTATGAGAGACAAATGTAGAAAAGCATGAAATACATCAACATTTAAATAAAACAACTCTTTTGACAGTTTGAGATGAAAAAAAAAGAATGCCATCTTAATTCTTTTTGAATGTGATTGTATGGAAAAAAAAAAAAATTTAAATCGTTGGAGCGGTTTTAAAAAAAAAATAATTTTTTATAGCACTTGTCAACGAAATTAAAAGAACACATTTTTTTTAAGTGTTTTTTGAAGAGCTGTATCTTTGTGAAGAGTGGTTGTATTGAGTTGAAACAAAAAGCATTTTCCAGCTTTATATTTTTGTTTCGAGAATTATCTGCAAACAAATTTTTTGAAGTACCGTTATTGCGTTATTGCAAACAATGAGACTACACAAAAAAATTATTTTTAAAAATTTTTTTTGAAGGTCCTCATTTCTATGGATAAATTTTTTTAAGGCAATCAAATGTTAATGATCAGATACCTTGTTCATTCAGCTTCAATTCAGTTTTTTTTTGTTGTCGTGCAATTTTTTTTGCATGGTTATCTGACTTTGAATGAAAAAAGATACTTTTAGCCTTGATTACCAATATCTCAGCAAATAATGACGTTATAAAAAATTCAAAGACAGTTTTGAAAATTTAAGATAAATAAAAAGTACATTTTTCCAAAAAAAAAAATTTTTAAATTAAACTTTTTTTTGTTTGAAAAATTTTTGAAATAAATTTTTTTTTTTTGTTAAATGTACTTTTTATTTCATTTCAAGTCAAAAAAGTATCAAACTAATGCAAAACTGTGAAAAAAATCTACTGGAATTGCGGTTTTCTTGTCATTTTGATAACGACTACGCATTGTTTAGGAACAACACAAGTTGTTCCTTTACCTGGTTTGTGAGACTTTGAAGTTTTGGTGAGGAAAAACGGTTTGATGAATCGATTTGAAAATTTAAAAGAATATTGATGCTTTAAAAGTCTACAAATTTGCTTACCAACGGAAGCCATGCAATCAATATTTGCAAAGAAAAAAAAGATTTACGAAAAGACCACAAAACATCGGTTTTTAGTACTTTTTTTAAACTAACGGTGAACGGTAAAAAACAATAATTTTTACAAAATCTTAAAAAAATCTTGTAAAACGCTTTCTCAAATTTCCAAAACTGTCTTTGAATTTTTTATAATGTCATTATTTGCTGAGATATTGGTAATCAATGCTAAAAGTATCTTTTTTCATTCAAAGTCAGATAACCATGCAAAAAAATTGCACGACAGCAAAAAAAAAACTGAATTGAAGCTGAATGAACAAGGTATCTGATCATTACATTTGATGAACTGAAAAAAAATTTAGGTTTCCATAGAAATGAGGACCTTCAAAAAAAATAAAGAAAAAATAATTTTTTCGTCTCGTCTCATTGTTTGCAATAACGCAATAACGGTACTTAAAAAAAATTTGTTTGCAAATAGTTCTCGAAACAAAAAATATAAAGCTGTAAAATGCTTTTTGTTTCAACTCAATAAAAACACTAAAAAAAATTGAAAAAAAAATTTGTTCCTTGAATTTCGTTGACTAGTGTATAAGTCTTAAAACATTTTTAAGAACAAATTTTGGTATGCAAATCTAAAGTATATATTTATGTCTATATTTAAACAAAATTTAAAAAAAATTGTCAACCCGTTTTTGAGATATCGAATTTTCAACAAAAAAAATTTTAAACTTTTTTTAAAAATCCAAAATTTTTTTTTTGAAAATTTTGATATGCAATATTATTTAATCTTATCTGAAATTTGTATATAAAAAAAAATAATCTAAATCTGTTGAGTCGATAACGAGAAAACTCAAAATAAAAAATACGTTCTATGACAGTACTATTAATAGTTGCTAAGTGTAAAATTTTATAACTTTTGATAGTAGATCGTACTAATTTTAGTATATGAAAAAAGTTTAATCAAAATCGTAGGAGTCGTTTTTTAGCAAAAAACTATTTTCCATTGCGGTTTTTAAACTTTTGTATGGAAGGTACCGTTATTTTTTAATAAATGTAAAATTTTTTCTAAAAACATTTAAGAGAGTACTTAAAATCTCTTAAATATCGAGTTTCAAAAAAATCGATGATGTCGTTTTCGAAATATTTGATTTTCCAAAATAAATTTTGAAACATTTTTTAAAAATCCAAAAAATATTTTTTCAAAAATTTTGGTACACAAAATTATTTATACCTATTTTTTGAAAGCTTCTGTGTAAAAAAATAATTGAAATCGGTCAACCGTTTGGAAGAAAATCTAAAATTAAAAAAATGGTTCTTTGGGAGGTACCATTAATAAGCATTTTTGAAAAATGGTTTTCCACCCAAAGAAAGTCTTTACCTACTAAAATAAATTTATTGAATTTTTTTTTAAGAAAAGTTGTAGAGCCGTTTTTGAGAAAAATACGGTTATGTAAAATTGCTAAAAAAAATGTATGGCAGGTACCGTTATTTTTGGTTAAAAAATAGAACCTGTAGGCGCAAAAACCACTATGTACCAAGTTTGAAGAAAATCGATCGAGCCATTTAGGCTGTAGACGAACAGACAGACAGACAGAATTGTGCCACCGACTTTTTTGGTGTTCTCTATCATCGTTATATCATGTTTGATTGTTATCTCAAAATTTTTTTTTACACGAATCCAAAACTTGCCGTATAGTACCTATAACCGCAAGTAAAAATAGCATACAATAAAAAAATAACTAAAAAGAAACTCCAACACTTACAGTAACGTTTTGTAGCTTTTTGGAAAGCCAGGAGTCCATTTTAATAGTTTATTTTCAAATAAAGTTTTTTGAATAAACAATTTCAGGAAAAATTGTTTTCAAAACTAAAAGTCTGCACGATACCAATGAGATAGGTAATCTTACGGTTACCTCCCGGAATAAAACAACTTAAACTAAATTCGGCAAGATAAAAAGGTCATAAATAATATATATCTGGGTTTCTTGTGACGTTATGGACCGTTTTTGAAAACGTCAAATCAAAGTCGATTTGATCGTCAAATGATCGTTATTTTTTGACGCAGATTTCAACCGTCATATGCAATCGTCCTGTTTGCACAAAATCGGTTTGATCAACATCATTCAATTTACTCGCAATTCATTTGATGGTTATGAAGAAAGCGCACTCTGGTTTCTCAATTTTTGTTATCGTCAACTCAATTTTTACTTACGATATACATACATACGTATGTACATTGGTACTATAGCGCAAGTTTTGGATTCGTGCAAAAAAAAATTTTGAGATAACAATCAAACATGACATTACGATGATAGAAAAAACGAAAAAAGTGGTTGGCACAGCACAATTCTGTCTGTCTGTATGTCTGTACCTCAACCTACAGCCTAAACCACTGAAGTGATTTTCTTTAAATTCTGAACTTAAGGTTTTTTTTTTGTAACTCTCCAGAGGGTTAATTGAAAATAACCGTAGATACTTGCCATACAACCGTTAAGAAAAAGCTATTTTATCTCAAAAACGGCTACAACGATTTTGATAAAAAAAATCAGTGTGTTATTGTATGGTACCTATAAGAAATATTCAAAAAACTGTTATTAACGTCACCTTCCATATAACGGTTTTTTGATACAAAAGTCCCTTTAAAATGCCAATAATATTAATATTGCATAACAAAATTGTGATTTTTAAAAAATATATATTTTTTTTTTTGAAAATTCAATATTTTGAGAACGGGTGTTGATGAATTTTTTTGAAAATAATTTCGTAAATGTATATTAATAATTATCTACTCAAAACTGGCATTCTATAATTTTGTTTTAAAAATATTACTAAAATTTTATACATAAAAAATAGTTTTTAAGAAAACCGCTCCAACGATTTTTTTTTTCGCATATATTTCTATTTTGTCAAGTAATAAAATGGCGTACTTGGTTTTGAGCGCTAAGGTATTTTACTAGGTGTTTATACAGTTTAAAGAACGATTTAAATGCTTTATATGTATATTTCTATATTTCTTATATTATTTATATATTTGTTCTATGTCTTGCATATCTATATTAAAAGTTCTAAGTTCAAAGCAACTTAAACATAAGAGCAAGTACGTGCGATCCAGTCGTGCATTTTATTTACTGCACAGCTGCAACGCAATTAATGTTTTCGAACATGTGATCTTAGCAGTTTACGTTAAAGAACATTCTGCAAATGCATTTTTGACGCAGATGACGTTTTTGAAAAAGGCCATGTTCAACTGCTTGCGATTCATGATGTTTTGAATGCCTTATCATTTTAAATACCAAATTTAATGTATTTTTCGACAAACTTTACAAAATTGTATTAAAAATTATTTTTGTTTTATTTAACTGTTTGGTTCCGATGTGCCATCCCTTAACTGGATAATGGACTCAGAAGCTTGATTTTTCTGGCAAAAGTAAAGTGAGTATTTAATTTTTCATTTATTTCAATGACCATGGGGCATATTCATAGATGTTGTACAAGCTGTTGCTAATATTTCAGCATTCCTATGTTGAAAAAATCTTTTCTTTTTAACTCAGAGTTAAGTTACCAAATATTCTAGAATTACCTGTCTCAGGAGTTAACTAAGGCCGTGTGCCAATTGCGTTAAAATTCTGGTTAAATTTGATCCCAGTTAAATGTTATCCCTTTTTATAGGGGTGAGTAAAATTTAAGGTTTTTGCTGTGTCAATTGGATTAAATGGGATTTTTTTTTTACATTCACTTCTCATTAGTTTTGTTGTTGCATTTTTCTCAGTAATGATAGTTCGCAAACATATCAGTTTGCAAAATGAATGACTCATCTGAAAAAGTATTTTCAATAAATTTTATTGATTCTTTTACATTATCAAGGATTTATCTCAAGTTATTCAAACTTCTTCTTGAGTGCATACTTAAATTTATTATAAGGGTTTGTCTATATTTCTTAATTCTTTCAATTAATTTTAGTTTTTTTTTCCATTTTTCATCTTTCCCGATAGGATTCATGAGTTCTTGATAGCAAAATAAAATATTTATCTACATTCATCTCCCTCAGCAGTTTTTTTATAAGGGTTTACAACAACACAAACAAATCCGGATCGCTTAAGATACGCAGCCGAACGCGCCCATAGACATGTCAAAAATTAACCACCGACTAAAATTTTAACGAGCTCCTGAGCAGGTTAAATTTTGAAGTCTATTCACCTCGGTAATGTCAAAATTTAGCCATGGGATCAAATTTAACCAGGATTTTAACGCAACTGGCACACGGCCTTAAGTTGAACTCTTAAACAGCTATAATCTCGCACCGAGAAACTGAGCAGTAATCAATCGAAAAA
This sequence comes from Dasysyrphus tricinctus, assembly GCA_963921185.1. NCBI lineage: Eukaryota > Metazoa > Arthropoda > Insecta > Diptera > Syrphidae > Dasysyrphus > Dasysyrphus tricinctus. The sequence continues at coordinate 8,437,184 of OY992533.1, forward strand.
AGTCTAACCCATACTTAGCCTTTCATATGCTATATGCAACACTTTTAATCAACTATATACGACTTCTTCCCACCTGTTATCATTTCATAAAAGTTAAATTAATTCCCCATCACTGAATCCTACTTAAATTCAAGACCATTACTATAGCAAGAGACCGATCGCTAAAAGCTATTACGATGTCAAAGCAATAAATATTCTATCTTTCAATTATTATTCAGTGAATGTGGGTTGCATTGCAGCTTTGTGCTCGATATCCTCTTTTAAACAACCTAATGAAGAAACCCATTTAAAGAACCCCAATGCAAAACTATGTTATTTGCGGTATCTTCCTTTACAATCTTTTCCACATGGAAGTGTGCCACTAGCTTGGCTTGGCTATAACGAATATTATTATAAAAAAAGATTCTTTTATTTAGAACGCCATACAATTTACGGTATTATCATCGCGCCCCATCGAATTAACGACACACGACTTTACTGATGTCGGAAACTTGCATTTCCTGATCCACAAACAAGTTGCTAAGAATCTTCAAATGATGCGTACAAATACAAACCACACATTCAATGTTTAGAAAAAAAAAAAAAAAACAGGCATGGAGGTCAATTAGTTTTCATTCGTTCTTCTATAAAAATAAATAAACAATTCACAGTGAATTCTTTGATTTTGATTAAAATAAAAAAAATATTTTGCAGTTATGTTTATCATGTTTATATACATTTACTCATATGCAAATAAACGGAATCTTAAACTTGTGACCTTATACCAAGTTTCCCAAAAAGAAAAAGAAAAAAACATCTGATAGTTTGATGGGAAATCTATGACTTAGTTAGAATAAACTTTTGATCAACAATTTTCTATCACAATCCCAACCAGTTTTTTGACTTTCCTGCTCAATCTGAAATTAATCCCTTACCAGCCGCAATATTATAATTTCACATATATATTGGAACTTTTGATTAAAAAAAAGACAGACATACGCTTCTTAAGTAAGGCAGAAAAAGAAGATGTTTTACAGTGGGGCAATATAATGCGGAAATTGGAATTATTTCAACTAAATATTTAACTAGCAACTTTCAACTAATTAAATTCATTTATCAAATCAAACCAACGACTTAATATTTGAAAACTTTCAAGTTCTCGGAAAACGGAATGACCACAAACACACCCACTTTTTGTTTAAATAACACCGAACTGTTGCTTAGAATCTCATCTACCTTAGAGGTTTTCTGCTCTAGGTATATGTAGGATGTATGTATGAGTATGTATGTGGCAACCCTGACGAAGCAATGACAATTGACGAAAATTCTACCTTCAAGCTGAAAAAGGCTAAAAGAATTTCTACGCACTTTTAGTCAAATATCTGAAATAGAGTTCAAAAGAAGTAGGGTTAGGGTCATTGTATAAAACTTGGTTATGCTTTAAGGCGCCCAGTTAAACATTGTTGACGAAACAAAAAACTTGCAAGATCTCATTTATGTTAATTTCCTAATTATATTAACAAAATTAATTCTCATTAATAAATTCGCAATTAAATTCTCAAATTAGTTCTAATTCTTCTATATGAGTTCGTCTACTATGAGATGGCAGACAAAAATAATAGGTATCATTGAAAACCAGTTGGATCTTAAATCTACCGGACCTGGGCCAAGAGAATGTTCTTCTTTTTACTCCCAATCCGATATTTTTTTTTACTATGTGGTAGAATATTGTTTATCAATTTAGTTTTCAATATATAAAAAAAAATGTGTGTCATATGGAAATTAAACAAGCTCAACAAAACGGGTCTATAATTTAGTAGGTTAGTAAATTAAAGAAGTTGTGGTTTTTGTCAGGCAATAATTTATGTATATGAATATGAAAAAATGTAAATAAAATGGATAAACGGTTCAAGAAATATAGGCCTCAAAATTGAAAAGGGCAATTAGTCAAAGAGCAAATTAGCAAACAAAAAAATTAAATCATAAATGAAAATATTAAATGGCCAATGACATTAGTCAAAGTTAAGTAGGAATTTGAATGATTTTCGTTTTGTTTATAATTTTTGTGAGTAAAAATATCTGTAGTTTTTTGATTGATTACTGACACAGTCATCTTTGATACATGACGAATAGCTTATTGTTCACCTCAAAGCTCACTATAGGGCCCAGTCGGAATAGCCATAAAAAAAATACAAAAAACAAATTGGAGAAGATCTTTTGTTTCTAATCGATTTACGTTTTCGATTACGATTTTTGTAAAATAACTCGTCCGTTTTCAACTTTTAACAAAGAAAAATTATTTATTATTGATCAATTAAAAATTAATTAGAGTGGAACTGACAAAATATTTCATTGGACTTCTATTGGTCACTGTAGTTTAAGCTGAATGGAAGCTGTAGTTGGTAACAATTTGGTACAAAATCCGAAAATAGTATACAGCGCTACAATTTACAACGTTAAGCTGAAGTTTTGGAAGGAAATGCAGCATGCAGGTGGAAATGGGTTCAGCTTCACTTCTACTATACACTACATAACGCTTATAAGAAACTCAAAAATTGCATAGTATTTGTTCCTTATACCCGAGTTTTTCTTATATCCTTAGAACGGATATAAGAAATAAATTTCTTATACGGATATTAGAAAAAAAAAATAACAAATTCAATGTCAGAGTGAAGACTGAACTGAACTTCTCTTCTAATTTCAAATTGCATCATAAATGACATTTGCATTGTTTGCTTTGAACATTTTTTTAAGGGTCTGTTCATGTTTAATGAGTTTTGTGAGTTTTTTGCAAGTTAAATTCAACCAACTTCACATGGAAAAAAGAAAGTTCGTGTTTGAGAAATGTTTCTTTTATCAGTGTTTTTCTTATAAACGTGTTGCTTATAACCGATAAATACTAAATTAGGTACAGGGTCAAAAGTGAGCTAAAACCCATATGATTTTTGAAGTTACATACAATTTAAACAAACAAATAAAAAAATGCATTTCAATGTTAAAAAAAAAAACAAAAGTTTTGTTAAATAGCAAAAAATCAAGACCACAGTAAAAACTTAAAATAAAACTATGAATTTTGTGTCCCATGTAACTCCAGAAATCATATGGGTGTTTACTCTCTTTTGACACTCACTGTACATTCCATTAGGGTCGAATTGCACGAACTGTTTTTCTGTTTTTGATATCAGTAATCACTGATTGATACATTTTGAGTATACAAAATTATAAGTAAGTGGATTATTTCTGTCGAAAGAACTTTCGTGTAAATTGACATGTATAAATGCAGTAGATATGCGTATTTTATCTTTCATTGGAAGAAATTTTATTTTTGTCATTGAATCCGAGTTTTCAACCATTGAATTGTTTGCAGGGCTTCCGCCATAATAATTTAAAGGGTGAACCCTGGTTTCGCTATTTAATTAATCGGTTGAGTGAAGCAGAAAGTTATTTTTGTTTTGTAATTATAATATCTTATTGTATTGTATTTTATTTTATTTTATTTTACTCTATTTTATTTTATTTTATTTTATTTTATTTTATTTTATTTTATTTTATTTTATTTTATTTTATTTTATTCCTAAGCCAGCCAATATATCAGTATATCATTTGCTTAGCGGTAAGGACACGAGTTGCGTCTAATGTGTTAAAAGCAGTAGAACTAATTTCACTTGACTGCATCCTGTCAGACGTTTTTTTGTTGACGATTGATTGAGCTTTCATTGTTTCAAAAGATATGTTTACCTGGTTCATCTCGCAATTTCAACAAGGCTTTGAGCGGAGCACTCGTTATTACTAAGTTCAGTGAAATTGAACAGATTTGATAGATTTTTTTTTTTTTTTTTTTTGCAATTTTTGAAGTGGTCTATAATGATAAAAAATGTGGAGCTAGTCGCTTTTCACTCTAAGCCGACGATATGAGAAAACGTTTAGTTTTGATGTAGGTTTTAAGCGGAAACCCATTTTTGATGCAAAAAACGCGTTGTTTATTGTGAAAAAGCTTTAATAAGAGCGAAACAAAGACGATATACTACTTTAAAAAAATTGAAGTATTCACAGTACACTTATTGACAAAGGCTACCTATAATTGTGGTTATTGGTTAGTAAAAGATTTTTAAAAATAGCTTTTTATGGCCTTCGTCCTTCATCCGGGGATCTCACTTGGACTCATCACTTGGCCCAGTGTTGCCGATTCAAAAATTAAATTATCATGATTTATGAGCTATGAAAGCTTACAGGCCGTGGAATCAAATACAAAAAGTTTGACAGTTTTTTTCTCAGCCTTTTGTGAGGGACCTAAAATCGTTTTGCCGATCCATCCCTTAAACGACCTATTTTGGATCGGCGCTGGGCCATTTGGCTCGTTGAATCTGTCGTGAATGGCCAGGTTTAGTCTCCAAGTAAGGTATTATGATGCTTAAAGGAAGGGTTGGGGTCAAAATTCTGCCGATGTGAAAATTCTGTTGTCAAAATTCTGCTTTTCAAAATTCTGCTTTCAAAATTCTGTTTTTCAAAATTCTGCTTTTCAAAATTCTGCTTTTCAAAATTCTGTTTTTCATAATTCTGTTTTACAAAATTCTGCAAATAATAAAAAAGTCGTGTGGAAAATGTTAAAAAGCGCGCGCTTTCTTTTTCGTAAAGCAAATTGGCAGAATTTTGAAAAACAGGATTTTGGAAAACAGAATTTCGTCGGACAGACTAAAAAAAAAACAGAATTTTGAAAAGTAGATTTTTTTGGAAAAAACAGAATTTTGAAAAGAAGAATTTTGAAACCAGAATTTTGACCTGTTCCCTTAAAGGAAATAACAGCATAACTTTCAATTTTAAAAATAAATTAAATTAGATACAGACATTTGTTAATTCACTATTTGTAACCTCCACCCGCCAAGGGCTGCAAAAAAACCTGATAGATTTTGTTTAATTCAAATTAATTACAAATTATTTACAAACAAAAGGAATCAATTACATAACTGAAGTATCATTTTTACTTGCGATATAGGTACTATAGGGCAAGTTTTGGATTCGTGCAAAAAAAAAGTTCGAGATAACAATCACACATGGCATTACGATGATAGAGAACACGAAAAAAGTGAGTGGCACAATTCTGTCTGTCTGTCTGTCTGTCTGTCCGTACCTCAACCCACAGCCTAAACCACTGAAGCGATTTTCTTCAAATTTTGCACTTAAGGTTTTTTGTAACTCTCCAGAGGGGAAATTGAAATTTGTTTAGCTCAAAAAATAACGGTACTTGCCATACAACCGTTAAGGAAAAGCTTACTTATCTTAAAAACGGCTCCAACGATTTTGATAAAAAAAATCAGTTTATTATTGTAGATATGATGTACCTTTAAGTAAGAAAAAAAATCACCAAAAACATTTATTAACGGTATCTGCCATATAACGGTTGTTTTGATTTTTGGTTTTCTCATTAACCGCTCATCCGATTTCAATAAAAAAAATTTTCACAAAAGCTTTGTTAGAACATAAATAATACTGCATACCAAAATTTTTGAAAGAAATAAATTTTGGATTTTTAAAAAAAGATTCAAAATTTTTGTTTGAAAATTCAATATTTCAAAAACGGGTTTATGAATTGTTTTGAAATTTCAGTTTTAAATGTATATTAATATATACTCAAAATTGGCATACCAATTTTTTTTTGGAAAATGTTACAAAATATATATTATGTATAAAAAATTAATTTTTAAGAAAACGGCTCCAACGATTTTAATTTTTTTTTTACAAATATTCATATTTTTTCGAGTAATCAAATGTTATACTTTTTTTTAGCTCTAAGTTATTTATCAGACTGTTTATACAATCAAAAGAACGATTTAAGTATACTTGAATATTTTTTAAAGTTCTTAAGTCCCACACAACTTGAACATACGAGCAAGTACGTGCGATCCAGTCGTGCGTTTTATTTTAAAAAGATTCCTCTTCATACAAAGGTCGATTTCATTGCATACTACATTAAAAAGTTTTAAAGAACGTGTTATAGGTTCATTTAACCCGTAGTTAGTCCTATGAAGAACTATGTGGAATAATTCACTTCTGTTTCGAAGCATTCGTATAGGGAAGGGAATTAGTGAAAGCAATTCCATAGAGGATATTCGATTGTCTTTTATAAATAATAAATATTGCTCTTGCTTGCGACATTTAAGCGTTTTCAAATCAATGAGAGAGTACCTACATTGACTTATAGTTCGGTAAGGATGCAACCCAATTAAATTTTCTCAGGGCATAAGTGGTGAATCTTTTTTGAATCCTTTCTATTCTCAAAACATTATTTTCGTTAAATGGCGACCAAGCAACACAGCAATACTCTAAAACTGGTAAAACTAAATGACACTCTAAATACAGTTTTCCTAAGCTTATAGGCACACAGGCATCTTTAGTGGCAAAACAATTTTGTAGTCTTTAGATTTTGTTTCACTTTTTTAAAAAGTCTTGGGCGTCGTTAAGCCTTTAGTGCGACTAACTGAGGCATGACTTGTTTCAGCTTTAGCAGCTTTCTGTTATCTAGCTGAAGAGAGTTCGGTATTTTGATTTTTATTAATCTACTTTTAAAGTTTAACAGCCCTATCAATAAAAAAGTGCTCAGATATCTTCTAATTCACAAATTAACCAAAACATCGATCAGAAGTTAGTTCACGAATTAGAATTTCATATCAATAGAAATATAAACTGCTAATCCACGTTAAGTTCAAAAACTTAACAGAAATTTACAACAATCAACAAGAACTTTGCTCTTTATGGAACTGCACATATACCTAAATACTTTCCGACTAAATGTGAGCTTTTGCACATACACTCTCTCATTTGAGGTTGTAAATATCATGTGTGTCACAAGCGTCTGTCTCCTTTTATATCTTTTTGACAGAAGTATTTTTAACTTAATTACTCGTTTAATGTACCTACGTCGCGTCGGTCGGTGAGCTAGTTTACTTTTTACTACCATGAATTTTAATGTATTGCTAGTATTCGGCACTTAAATCACTGTTCTAAGATAATTTGTGTTTAATTTGCGTTTATGAATACCGGTGTAACTATTTATGGTGAAAATCCTTACAGTATGGAATACATTGTAAAATTTGAGTGAGCTTCAGAAAACTTTCGACTTCTCGGTAATGAAATTTGTTAAAAAAAAAAAAATCATAAGATTTTACAAGAAATATTTAGCTGGCAATTCTGATCAATTGTTGTCATAGGGTCATCTCTCTGTAGTGAATTCTTAAGAAGAAATAGGGCTTACTTTTACTTAGAATAAGAAACTAAATGGATTGCTTGAGAATTGAAATGAGATTTACATACATTCTTGATTTTGAGCCATTTGCAGTTTGAAATTTGTCTTTTAATCTTAACACAACATCTAAAGCAATTGTATATAGAATACATGGTATGATATTGTGCATGTTGTTATCCTTTCTCTCTCACGCATTTTGTCAACTAGTGATGCAATTCTATTTGCATTTGTTTTTATTTCTGTTTTTTTGAGTTTTTGCCCACAAGTGACGTAGATGCGTAGTACGAAAAATAGCATACCATGTATTCTGTTACCTTGATCTAAGCTAAGGTACTGTTTAATGGAGCCACTTACTCAAAAAGAAAGTAAGACTAGGAACGCAATTATGATTTTTTGTCGCACGATTATTGAGTCGCAAAAAAATTAGAACACATTATGAGCTTAGATGTGCATAGACACCAAAATATCCTACTAATTGCAAGTGTGTTCTTAGCCTATGTCGTTTCCCATACGAATAACTACTATTTTTGTGTATTTTTTAAGGTTAAATGACCAAATTGCGAATAAAACGCTTTTGCACTTAAATAAAACTTAAAACTTTTTTAATCAAGTAGTTTTCGTGAAAAGTTTTTTAGCAATTAAATTTCAAGGTCAATGCTTTTGAAAAAAATAACGATTTTTTTTCAAGTTGATTGTTTTCAAAAATATTATGACTTTAAAATGAAATTTTTAAAGAAATTTCACAGAAACAACTTGATTTGGAAAAACAAATAAAAGAATGGAATGTTAGCTTTCAAATAAATTAACTATTATATTCGTACGATGCACTGTTCACAAGACATTTGATTTGATAGAACGCGTTTTCCAAGATGGCGGCTGACGCTCGTTATGCCCAGTCCCACCAACTTGGATTTACACCCCTGACACACGTAAACATATTCCATTAAGAAAATCAGTTCAGTAATAAAGCAGAAAAAGGTACCCGGCTTGGCCTAAAGTGTCAAAGAATATATCGAAAAAAAAAATACCAACTAATAGTCAGGATGTTACTAAAATGCAAAATGGGAGAGATACATATGGTCATTCAAACTTTACCATTTCTAATAATTTATCCCAGTTTTGGCCTGACAGCATATTTTTGGCAGCACATTAAAAATCTTACAATACTTACACCGAGTATAGTACCAAGTCTTATATTAATCGACCCAGCCGTTCTTCTGTAGGTCTGGGCGCATTTTAAAACAATATTTTAAAGCAACCGGGCTTACCTTTTAGACTATTCTCTATAATGATAATGTCATATTTGATCAAAATCTTGAGTCCGAATATTTTTACGAATGTGAAATTTCCCACCTACCGAAAAATGGCGTTCGGATCAAAACTTGGAAAAATTTAAGGAAATGGTAAATTTTGAATGAGTAGGTATATCTCTGCCTGTTTTAGATAAAAACGAATTTTTGAACATACCATTATCATTTCTAAAGACTACTTTATTTCATTTGAGCATGTTTGAGCCTTTTTCTTTCCTCTGAAAAAAACTAAGCTTAATTTAAGAAAGTTTTTAAAAATCTTTGATTTTGCGATTTTCGTTGGTTGGATTTCTTTAAATTTTCTCCAAAAAACCAAACCAAAATTTTGAAAAACATGATTTCAAAATTCAGTACCATGAGTGCCTACACGATTTCAAAAAAAAAAAAAAAAAAACAGATCTCTTAACTAGCTAATATTTTAACTGCAAATTTGTCTTGAATTTTCATAGTTTCAGACGAGGGTGGACTATGAATTTGGAAAAAAGTTTGAAGTTTTGATATATAGAAACAAAATTATTGGAAATAAAATTTTTATATTTACATTCTTAGAAATGTATGAATAAAATTTTATATTCTTAAGGTTTTGACTCGAATTCCTAAAAAGAAAAACCTATTTCTTTTGGCCTAAGCAAATGACAAACCCGTCGATAGCTTTTTCTTCACTTAAATATCAAATACCTTTTCTTTCTTTTTAATGTCACAATGACCTTTTATATCTTTTGTTTACACACCCACAAACACAATAAAAAACAGTAGAGCTTTTAGCATTTGCTTAGGTTAATTTTAAAAAAACACTCACCTTGTATCGTCGAACATTAGATCGATTTTAAGTTTGTAAATTGAATTCCTGCTAACACTTGATGCTGTTTCCAATTGATCAGCGTCGAGTAAACGAAATCCAGATGAATTGCTATTTGATGATGATGGTTTTCTGGGACGACGATCACCAGCACTAGTATTAGCACTAGCACTACCACTACCACCACCAGCACTACTTCCAACACTATTCGATGCAACAAATTTATTAATATTAAATTTTGGTACGGCAACAGTTGTATCCACTTGGCACGTAACCATGTTTTTTTGTTGCAAGAAGAAGAATATGGTTAAATCAAAATTATGATTTTTTTTTGTTTTTTTCTTTCCATAAGATAACAATAATAAGTGGTTAATTATTTTCCTTATTTACACAACAACAACAAAAAAACCACACATCACATAAATACTTGAAGTCTTACGAGTACAACTAGAAAGACTCAATCTTCGTTTAGCTTTTTATTTTAGTTAAGGCAAGAAAGATTTTTTGTATCTTTTTGAACGCACAAAATTTTATAAATTTGATTTATCTACCATTTCGGTATCGGACAAGAAATGAAAGAAATGAAAATCAAGAAAAACTGCACTTTCACTTGAATATTTATCGAGTATCGTTTTATTTGTTTTATAGATTTTTTTTGTTTTGCTGTCGGAGGGATTAAACACTTTATTAATAATTTCCACACAAAGTATGTTTTGGATTTTTTTTAAACTCAGAGCACTTCGAACACCACCCAACCTGTCATCATCATTTGAATGAATAACTAGGTGCATCTAGCGATGATGTTGATGTTGGTTGGACACATAAATCGCGGCTTTCAATGTTGAGATACATCTCTGTCATCATAAACTCTAAAAGGTGCAAGATACATACTGTACTACTTTGAATGTTCAAACCGATGATCACTGATCGTGTGGCGTATGCAGCGACAACGGCGGCGAATACGACGGCGCATGCGCGTGATATGTGAGTTGTGCACTTAACTGATGGTCTACGCTAACTGACTTGGCCAAGTAAATTGAAATCGTATCATAGGCAATAAAGTTGAAGCTTTAGAGCTATCTATCTATCTTTAGTCTTTTCTTGGTTTGTTTTTATTTTTTTGTGTTTTTGCTGTATGTGATCTTGGTCTTCTTCGTCTTCAATAGCGGCGTTGTGTTATGTCTTATTGTAACGGTGGTTTGATGCTGCTCTTGTTTTTCTATTTTTTGTTGTTGTTTCCAATATAGGCATGGGCTTATGGTCTTATGAATTTTTGGCTTAATAAAGCTTTTTCTTTTAGAAAAGAATTCGCTCAGCCATGCCACGCTCTATCTGATGGTCGATGATCGTGTTGATCATCAAGTCAAGTCGATCCTCGACCCATCCCCCTGCCTACGATCTTGGGATAGGTTGTTGTATCTTTTTTGCTGTATTTTTCTTGTTTTTGTTTTCAATAAAGTATCTGTACTTTAAGTTATTGTTCACATGATGTTTTTATTTCTTTAAATTGATTGAGAAAAAAAAGGCGGCGTGGAAAATTTGAACAATTTACCTTCCTTGCTTCGTTTTTTTTTTCTTGTTTAACATCTGTCGATTTGCATATAAACTATTTTGATATGCACAATTGTATTCAATTATTTATTAACATCATCAGGTGCGGCGAAGATTAGGTTTGATGTTTGATGATGAGATCCGAATTCCTGGAAAAAATAAAACAAACAAACAGAATTGATGAAAGAAAATCTCACGAAGTTAAATTTGATTGAAAGTGTATTAAGCAAATTAAAAAAAATTATAAACAAAAGATATAATGCAAATGAAGACTCAGGTGCAGATGCAATATGCATGCGTGAGGAACACAGTCTGAGGGGTAGCGTTGTTAATGATTTATCTAATTGAGTTCTTGGTTAGGAAAAAAATTCAAAAACATCTGAACTCAAAAGGTAAATGATTAATACGCTGCTTCTCAGAATTTTTTCGCGCATTCATTTTGCATCTACATCTGAGCTTGCACTGAACCTGAACAAATTTCTCCGACCAGGGCTTTTGTTAATGTTTGTAGCGCGTCTAGACTATTAGAATCGATATAAAGCATTTCAGAGTTTCTATGAAACATATTTTCCGTTGAAATCTAGGAGATTTTAAGGTGCGTTTCCATTTGAGAGTACTTTCACTACAAATTCTCGATAGTGACTCTCGTATAGCTATCTACCCCTCTGTGAGCTAATTTCACATGTGTCCAATTGCAAGTCTTACTGTCGAAAGCAGCTTGAGAATTACTTGAAATCTGTTTACTCTCAAATGGAAACGCATTTCTACATAACGCAGGTAAGTTCAGTTTAAGTAAGCAATCTAAAAATTCCAAAAATGCAACTTTACTTCCCCAACTGTACGTTTATAAGCTGAAATCAGATCCATATCTTTTAATGTTTGCACTTTTAATGATAATGATTTAAAAGATGATGTTTATTCATTCACTGGCCGCGCATCATGACTCTTATCGCAATGTTGCATCTTGCATCTATCTTACGCATAATTAATTAAAATAAAGATAATCTTAAACAAAAATTTTACGCGTCAAAGATCTGAAGATTGATGCATGTTTTGCGTTTTGGAATTTGTTATGTTGATTTGTTTATACTCTAAAAGCAATAAACACGTTGGTATTATTTTTTTTGCTGAAAGACTTTTTGTGCAAAAAAACAGTGACATTTTTTTTCTGCTCGCAGTTTAATGGCTCGTTAAATTGTGATGAAATGCGTGAGGTTTGAGGTTCATAAAACAATTAATTTTAAAATTGTTGTTAGTTTTGTGTAATTGAAAGTCTAGTTTGTGTACGGTATTTCTTGTTATTATCTATTAATTGAGTTTCATCAAGCATAATGTAACATAGGTTAGGTGCTTTATGTGGAAATAATTGTTATTTTAAATGGTTTTCAGTAAAATGGTGCCATCCAATTTAGTCGAATAATTGATGATAATGACGGAAGGAAGGTGGTGTTTGATGTTTTGCATTTTGGATTTTTTAATGAGGAGTTTTTGCTTAAAAAAATGAAACATGCCAATTAAGCTTCCGTAATTTGTTTAAATTGATATAAATAAGAACGAGTATCCTAGTCCTTTGAATTTTGGGCGCCCTTGTACATGTCGGCACTAATGGAATGTTTAATTTTTACAAACTAATCATCCCCTTAAGGACAGTCAAATTTTGGGATTAGAGTTGTTTTTTGAATTAAAAAAACCATTTCAACCAATATCTTGAGAGCCATTCATTGTGCAAAAAAGATTTTTAAAGTCTAGTTGCTTTAGGAAGTTAAATAATCCTTAAAATTTAATACAAAATTTTACTTTTAGGCTTATATTTACATACATATATTACACTAGTTAAAAAAATTCATGGATCCTATCATGAGTCCTTAAAATTATTTTAAATACTTTTTGTTCCATCCATATGGAGCAACCAAAAACTAGAAAATTTTCAAAAATACTCGTTTTTGAAACTGTGAATGCCTGTAACTTATAAAATTTCAGTCCGAATTATACAAGCAGTACATCGTCGGAATAAGGAGACAGATCACATCATTCAGAAAATATACATTTTATGTAAATTAGCTAAGCCGTTAGCGAGATTTATGGGAATATCTGAAAAAATAGCTGAGAAAATGATTTTTGCGCATATCTCAAAAACGCTTCTTTTGGAAAAAAAATAATTTTGATTTTCGTGTTCAGTGACCCAAAATTAGACTAGAAAATATATTTTTTCTAAGGACCTTACCATGACCCAAAATTTTGTAAACTAGTGTTATATGCAGGGTCAAGAAATTTGTTGGCCCCGGTACGACAGTTTGTGCATGAAGAAACATTGTAGTTTGTTTTTAACGTTTAATTAAAATTGTTATAATTGCTGTTAAAAGGATTACAAAAATCTGATAATGAACCAAAAAAATATCATAGCACGCTTGAAATACACATGGTACTGACATTATTTGTCATTTTCGATACCCTTTCTTCCAATAAAAACATATTAAGTACTCTTAAAAAAGCAAAAAAAGTTGATTGTTATTTTGTTAAATTTGAACAAATTTTGTTTTTCTTAGAACACCACCACAATTATTGTCATAAAATTAAGAAAAATTATATAGTCTGCGAGCCGACCGTAAGATTACCTATCTCATCGCGGTCACGCAAAAATTGGATGCCAATATTGATATCTTTAGTCCAAACATTTACAAAAATGGCTGTTCGGACAAGCTTTATCTGGTCGCAATGGTTAGAAAATGCTGTTTTCAGGTTGCATCTCCGCTAAAAGTACCTAGAATACAAGCAACTTATAACGGGTGATTTTTTAGCTGGTTTGGTTTTGGCAACACTGGTTTTGACAGCTGACGTGTGTTTAGTACCTTGTGTCACTGTCAAACAGCTTCAGTTTGGTTTGCAATTTAACCATGGATCGTCTTACAAATGAACAACGCTTGTAAATTATTGAATTTTACTATCAAAATTCGTGCTCGGTTCGAAATGTTTATGTTATCGAAAAATTGTGTTCACCGATGAGGCTCATTTTTGGTTGAAAGGGTACGTAAATAAGCATAATTGCCGCATTTGGAGTGAAGATCAGCCAGAAGCATTGCAACAGCTACCAATGCATCCCGAAAAAGCCACTGTTTGGTGCGGTTTATGGGCCGGCGGCATTATTGGGCCATATTTCTTCAAAGATGATGCGAATCGCAGCGTTACTGTCAATGGTGAACGCTACCGAGCGATGATAACAAACTTTTTTTTGCCCGAAATGGAAGTTCTTGACTTGCATGATATGTGGTTTCAACAAGACGGTGCCACATGCCACACAGCACGCGAAACAATGGCGCAATTGCGAGGCGAGTTTGGTGAACAGTTAATTTCACGTTTCGGGCCGGTCAATTGGCCGCCTAGATCGTGCGATTTGACACCATTAGATTAATTTTTGTGGGGGTATGTCAAGGCTAATGTCTATAGGGACAAGCCCGCTTCGATTGACGCACTGGAAGCCAACATCCATGCATTCATTCGTGAGATACCGGCCGATATGTGTGAAAGAGTATGCCAAAATTGGACTCAGCGGATGGGCTACCTGAGACGCAGCCGCGGTCAACATTTGCATGAAATTATCTTTAAACATTAAATTGCAAGGTTCAAACTATCGATTCAAATAAATATTTCATTCATTTTTTCGAATTTTTTGTGTTTTTTTTTTTTTTTTAAAGTTCTAAACCTCTTAAAAAATCACCCGTTATAAATGCGGTATCAAATGAAAGCTAAGACAGTCTTCTACATCTACACGATACCAATGGTCGGGCAGACTTTTTTTGGCAGTTGCCACGAGTCCGACCACTTTTTTGAAATTAGGGATTTTGTGCATCTTTGGATGAAATTGGTTAAGGCGACTTTCCTAGCTATTGATTGCACCTAAAGGAGAATAGGCGTTTCGTCCCATATGTTGTAACACTTTCTGACCTATATCATTGAAAAGGTCTCAATCAATGCTAATATTTTTAGTATAGACATTAGTAGGTATGTATCTCGTGAAGGGAAAGTGTTATAACCCAATAGCTGTTGCACTGCGCTATAACACCTTTAACAGCTATTAAACTATAACACTTTTCTTGCACGAGACACAGAATTATGCTCATATAACAAAAAAATAACACTCATTTATACCCTTCCAAAAATAGGTGTTACAACACTTGGGATGCAACTTGTGCAGGAAAAGAGTTACAGGGCAGTGCAACAGTTATTATGGGCTTTTACACTTTCCCTGCACGAGATACAGATATGCATATACCAAAAATAATGTCATTCATTGAGACCTTTCCAATGATTTATGTAGTTCAAAAAGTTTTACAACGATGGGACGCAACTCATACAATTATGCCTATTCTCCCTTCGGTTAGAACAACATTTGTATTCAAAGATATTAGGCCTGTTTGGTTACTGAAAATTCGTACGAATTCGCACGTTGTGCAATACATTTCACAAATTCTTGTTTAACAACTCCAAAGTGTAGCAACGAGAGTTTAAAATGAGAGAGCAAGAAATTTCCCCTCCATGAAAAATCTTGAAATTTTCTGCTACACAAATTTCTGCTTGTAGGAAGTAAACAACTGTCAAACCCACGTGTCTGTGTGAATTTTTTTGTGTGTGTTTTAAGATTTGTCTGTAGTGTTTGATAGTGTGTGTCACCGTTGACGTTTTATCCACAATAGTAATACAAAACTGGTTAAACGCTTTCCCCTTCTTTCAATAATTTGACAGTTTTTGAACTTCGTGATACAAAAGTAATCAAACACACCTATGTATTTACTTGTTTTTTGATTCTTGCCTACATATTTTTTTGCAGGTGCGTATGAAGAACTTAAGTGAGGAGATATTGCAATCTTAATTTTAATTTTTTGCCTCCAGGTGAGTCCTACTTTAAAACTTTTTATTTTATTATTTATTATTAGGTTTTAGCCCGAATTTGTTAAAAGAAAATTCTAATTACTTCATTAAATCCAATGTTTTACTTAATTAATAATGTTTCGTATCTTACAAAGTGCGGGGTAACTATAGTCAACATCCTTACTGTATGCTTCTACGAATATGCTTATTTTAAACCTTATTTCCACTGGCGTTTAAAAATTTTCCATTTAAAAGTATGTCACTAGGGAATCATTTAGATCAGCGGTTCCCAAAGTGTGTTCCGCGGAACCCCAGGGTTCCACAAATTTTTTGAAGTATAAACAGTTAAATACAAACAAAACAGTTAAATACAAACAAAAAAGAAAACAAATTAAAAGCTTCCACAAAAAAAAAACATTTGAGCAAAATTTTTTTTGAAGTTCATATTTTTTAATCGAAGTGTGAACTTTAGGGTCATAAACTGTTTCATTAGTAAACATCATTAATTGGGGAAAATGTTTTGATATATGCAGCGGCGGAGCCGCAGAAATGGTGGAAAAGGTTAAAGGGGTTGTTTCAAATACAAAAAACTTTGCTCCTAGAAGTACCAGCAAACACTGTATTTTCCATCGTTATGCACTTGTTATGAAAAGAATGCCAACTGATTTTAAAAAAATTGTCGGTGAAGCTGTGAAAATAGTAAATTTTGTAAGGAGTCGTCCTTTCCAATCGAGATTGTTAAAATTAGTGTGTAAAGATATGGGCAGTCAGTACGAATCGCTTCTTGTTGATACTGAAATCCAATGGCTTTCCAGAGGGAAAGCTTTATCCAGGTTATTTCAACTTCGTGATGAACTGAATGTGTTCGAACTGGAAAAAAAATATGTCTTCAACTGCAAACCTCTTTGATGTATTGCATGATGAGCAATGGATTACGAAATTAGCTTATCCTGCAGACATTTTCGAGAATATCAATGAAACTGCTACAGCTCTGCAGGAAAAATCAATAACAGTATTTTCGCGAGAGACAAACTGGAAGCTTTGAAAAGAAAAATTTATTTCTGGTTCTTAGTCCAGTTAATTTGTGCTCAAAAAGGCTCTTTGCGAGAAATTTGTGGGGTAGTTTTGATTTTTTCCTTCCTACATGTTTTTGGGGGTGCTGAATCCCAATCTGAAAATGTTGGAAAAATGCATTTCTTCGGAATTTTTCACGAATGGCTCGAAAACAACCAAGTATTCAAAAATTACATCAAACTACCATTGAAAGTATACACAATTTCCAATAAATCTCTATTCAAGATTTTTTTTCTGCGCCAACCCATTTGGACTCAAGCGCTAGTCTAAAATTGACGTATTTTTACTGTTTTCGAAAATCCACTCGAAAGCGCTAAGAAATTACTTTGTGTGAACTTTTGTCTGTAACATGAACCAAGATATACTTTGGTGATGGTCTTTGATGCGCTGAGCTCGAATCTGGCCTTGGAATTGCTATATCACGTTACGTTTTTGAGATTTTCGAATGTAAAGATTTAAACAAATTTTATTTTTTCTATGCAAATTTGAAGCTATATTTTTTTCTCGAGGTAATTTTTTTTTCGAAAAAATGTTATGGTCAATTCTATTCTATTTTATTTGAATCTTTCAAATACCTGCATTCATCCTCGAGAAATCGTTGGTTTTCGTCCTACTACCTAATTCGAAAAATCCAGTAATTTGTGCGAATTAGGTAGTAAAACGAAAACCAACGATTTCTCGAAGACGAATGGAGGTTTTTGAAAGATTCATACTTCAGAATGACAATAAACATTTTTTCGAAAAAAATTACCCCGAGAAAAAAAAAATCCCCAAATTTGTATAAAAAATGCATTTATTTTAAATTTTTAGATTTGATTATCTCAAAAACGTGATGTGATAGAGCAATTTCAAGGCCAGATTCGAACTCAGCCCGTCAAAGACCATCAGAAAAATATATCTTGTCATATGTTACAGACGAAATGGGTTTTCGCAGAAAAAAACTTTAAATAGGGATTTATTAGAAATTGTGTATGCTTTCAATGGTGGCTTGATGTTATTTTCGAATAGTTGATAGTTTTCGAGCTATTAGTGAAAAACTCCCAAAAAATGCATTTTTGTACCATTCCTTGTATTTTTTTCCATGTTGCGTCATGAAATTTTGTTGGCAAACCTCAGATTAGGATTCAGCACCTCCGAAAACATAGAGGAGCAAACAAAGCAAAACTACCCCACAATTTGAATGGTAAAAATACAATATGACTGGACTATCTCATGTGTACAAAAGAACAATTTTGAGTGTTTTCCAGTTTTACATGAATTCTTGCGAGAAAACATGCTTGAACTCAGAGCAGATATTAGCAATGTTATTGCTCTCCATTTGGTTAGGCTCGAAAGATCCATGCTGGATAACTTTCCAGATATAAATACTGACGTCGAGTGGGTACAAAATCCATTTCTAATGAAAACCATCAAGTCAATGACCCTGAGTATACCAGGAAAACGAATCCCTTATAGATCTGCAGAGCTCCTCTTCATCAAAATTTGTATTTACATATTAAATTTGCTACCTTTTGTTACAACGTACCGCTGTGGAGTATAGGCTTTTCAGCGTATACTTACACAAAAACTAAATACAGATCGAGTCTGGACGCTGCCCGAGATATGCGAATACAACTTTCGGACATAGAAGTTAATTTATAAACAATTATAAATCAAACAATGAAATAGATTCATTCTTCAAATTAAATAAAAATTGATTTTGAAATTTTTTGTTTTTCATTTTGTACTATTGTCAGGATGTGGTTCCGAAATATATTTGGGCATTGTTTAGGGTTCAACAGCTTAAAAAGTTTGGGAACCGCTGATTTAGATAGTTATTCTCCGACCAGGTTTTGTAGTGGTTCGAAATGTCCAATGATACTAATAAATGGCAGAATAAGCTTTCAAACATTTTTGTGTTTTTTAAATTGCTTATGTTTTTTGAATATAAAATAGTAATTTTGCTACCCAATTGATGGGTATATTGAAAACTAGTTTCTTATAATTTATTTCTAATAGGTCAGCTTTTTATTATAGGTGGAATTGTTTTTCAATCGATTTTTTAGGTCGTTTATTGAGCCTAGTGCATAGTTGAAAAATTTTACAAAGCTAGATATCAGAGTTATCCAATAATAGAGGCTATATGAGGCTGTAAATGCAAAAGTGGTGTAACCCACTTTTTTGAGCATATTTTTCATTTTTAATCCTTTAAGCCTCGTACGCAGATCGAGCTAAAATTTCGCTCCCATACAAAATTCTCTCCAAAAGTTAGCCAAGCTAAAATTAAGCCAAACATTTTAGCCGAGAGGTACGCAGCTCCAGCTAAAACAATCAAATTTTCGTTTCTTATTGAACGCACTCATCTGTCAAAATTTAGCGCGTGAAATAATTATTGTTCGGCACATTAATTCTCGAGCTAAATTGTGGCAGGTTCATTTGTTTGTGAGATTATGTGAGCTTTACATTGCGAAAATGAAAATTGAGACCGATAAATATTCAAGGACAAACGATTTAGCAATGCCAAATGGAAAAATCTATTTTATTTGATTATTTTAAATTGAAATATTGAAAGAAAATTCTTTGAAATTGTTGAATAAAGTTTCTTTTCAGAGAACAGCTGTTTTCTATAATATATTTTCCACAAAAATCTTGTGTCAAAATTTAGCTAGGATTTTAGCTGGTGTTTGGAGAGAAATGTGGGAGCGGAATTTTAGCTCGATCTGCGCGTACTAAGCTTTAAAGTAAAATTTCGAGGAAAAAAAACAGATTTAGCTAGGTATCGTGTTTAAAGTTAAAAAAAAGCACATCTATTGCAATGTCATCGCTCATTTTGTTTCGAAATATTCGTTTTTTATAAAATTTCATTGGCCACAATTATTATTCAAATTTAAAAGTTTTGCGACCTTCAGTCCAAATGCGTTTCGCCCAGGTACAACAATTGTTATCTCGACATCTTGACATTATCTCGAACTTTGTTATTTGGTTTGGCAATTTAGAGAGACACCGCACAGTGGACCGTTTCATACATGCTAGACGTCAAAAATTATAATTTTGTTTCAAATGAATGTTTTTATCAATTTAAGCATAAAATACTCAAGGCATATATTTTTTGCTGAAAAAATAACTAAATTTAGCAGATTTTTTGAAAATTAAAGTTAAATGACAGTTTTTTTTTAATTTCCCTATAAATTTATATACCTACAGGATGTTAAATATGAGATGTGACAAAAGGATAGAGCCTTTTAGATTGGACGAAGACAAGAAAAAAATGTACGGGAGAGGGAGTCTATTTCCCCCCTTTAAGCGGGAGGGGTAATTTTCTAAAACATTTACCTAAGATTTAAAAAAAATATTAAAAAACAACGGCATAATTGACAATGTTGTCCAATAGCTTTTCTAGAAGCCAAAAATCTATTCTTCAATTTTCTTTTTAAATAAAGCCGGTTTTGTAAATAGTTTTTGAAATTAATTTTTAAACTTAAAATTTTAAAAAAATCAAAAAATGTTCTCTTACTAACCCACCAACATCTCAGTTTCTCAAAACTATTCATTTTTGAGCATATTACACTAGCTTACATAATTTGAGGCCATCGTATCGGGTCGCTGAATACGAAAATACAGATTTTTTTTTCCAAAGACGCGTTTTCGAGATAAGCGCAAAAATAATTTTCTCAGCTATTTTTTTAGATACTGTTATAAATCTCGCTAACGGCTTTGCAAATAAACGTAAACTGTATATTTTCAAATGTCAATGTGTCTCTTTCCGACATTATTGTCCTAGGAGCACATTTTAAATCACTGATATTCGCTATAGTCAAATTTTATGTTTCAGTACATTTTGGTATGAAAAAAAAAGCCTTGACTAGCGAATAACTTTTTTCACATTGTAATTTGAAATGAGCTCTTATAATTACTAATTGTAGTTCATAAAAAACCTTTCCAACGATATGTCTCGTCATTATTTATCACCCCGTAGGAGCAACCAAAATCTAGAAATTTTTCAAAAATTCTAGTTTTTGTAGCTTTGACCTCCGGTAACTTAATAAATATCAATCCTATTAACACAAATGGAACATTGTCGGAAAGAGACAGATCACACCATTCTAAAAATATACAGTTTATGTTAATTATCTTAGCAGTTACCGATGTATGCCAGTATACGTAAAAATAGTTAAGAAAATGATTTTAGTGCAAAAAATATGCCATGCAAATTCGTGCGAAATGAAAGGAAGGTATTTTCTTTAAATAGACATGACAAGCTTTACAAAAACACATATTTCATCATGACATAATGATATACTCCTATTTAGATTTTCCAAAATAACTTTAAACAACACTTTGCGTACACTAAAAAACGTCATTCTTGTATGTATTTTTTTTCATTTCTATAGAATATGCTATGGGTTTTCAAATAATTTATTAATAAACTACATACGTTCTTAAAGATTTCCCTATTTTTTTTCTTTTAATTTCACGAATAATTTTAAATTATATTTACAGTGTAATAAAGCTAAAAATTCACTTCTAGGTAGTTACCTATTACAGAAGATTGGAGGTTGTCTTTGTTGTATGATAACTTCCAACTTATTCTAGTTAAATCTTATTTAATTGTACTTTTGTGGTCAGTGGGTTATCGTTACATTTTAGAATTGCACCAACAACGAAAATTCGGAGTTGACTTTTTGACGTCTAGCATGAATGAAACGGTCCACTGTGCACCGTTACTCTTCGAGTGACTGTCTGCAAAGCAACTTGGGTCTCCTAGACCGTGGGCGATGATATTAACTTCTTTTCATCAACATTTTAAAAATTGACTCGTCGGGCCAGCGTACTTACAGCTTTATCATTTTTGTGCTTTCAATTGCAGACTTCAATAGTAAAATGTCGGCATTCATTGTGAAGCTGGGGTAATTAACCATAAAAGTGGACTTCTATCTTTCTTAAAAGCTACAAAACAATGTATTTTACGAAAATTCATTTTTTTGGGAATAACTCGTTAACGGTTAATGTTATCGGAAAGTGTTTTAAGTATGTCAGTAGATCCTTTAACCTTTTACACATAAAAAGGTATCAACTTTTTTGCCCTAAAATTCACTGTTTAAAATATATAATTATTTTAGGAAATTGGTTAAAAGCCAATAATATCGGTTTTCTCGGTTTTACTCGTAAATGACAAAGTTGTCCAGTTTATAGACGTCAAAATGTTCTACTCAACAGGTTCCGACAGTTTTCCCGTACGAGTAGTCAGTTACAATATTTATTGTGATTTCAAAATGGGCAAATGTCGAAAATATCGAACTTTCAGGTACAACTCTTAAGCAGTTAACGTTATCGAAAAGTACTTTATGCAGAGTTTGTAGATTATGTGATATTCTACAAATAAAAAATTAATTTTTGTTTTTTTAAATTAACAATTCAAAAGATATATGTATGTATTTTACAGAATTTGGTAAAAACTCAGAAATAACGGATTTTTTGATTTTAAATTTTAAATGGCAAGTTGTTCAAAAATAGTGAATGCTCAGTTTGTAGAAATTGAACTGTACTACCTAAAAGGTAGCAAAATTTAGTCCCATACGAGTAGTTGGTTAAAGAAATAGCGATTGTAAAAGGGCCAAATGTAAAAAAAACAGGCGCTTCGCGTATAACTCAAACGGTGAATGTTATCAAAAAGTAATTTATGCAAAGTTCGTAGATTATGAAGAAACTCTACAAGATAAAATTATTCTGTTTGTCCTCAAATTCACCTTACCATTTTCGGACACGAGTTTTGTGGCAGTACTTTTTCCCATTTTTCTATCTTTATGTCCATTTTTTCATGGAATTGCCCTTTATCAAAAAATTTCCAAAGTTCAATGGTTTCAGTGGCGTATAAAATTTCCTTTTGGAACTCAAAAGAAGGAAAAAAATGAAAATCCTTTGTTCTCTTTTAAACTTCTATAAAACGATAACAAATTAATTTCTCAAAAGTAAACTATGTATGTATTCATAATGCCCTCTTAAACACCACGACTCACTGATTTTGCATTAAA
Organism: Dasysyrphus tricinctus; assembly: GCA_963921185.1. Taxonomy (NCBI): domain Eukaryota; kingdom Metazoa; phylum Arthropoda; class Insecta; order Diptera; family Syrphidae; genus Dasysyrphus; species Dasysyrphus tricinctus. The sequence goes on from OY992533.1 coordinate 8,460,014, forward strand.
TAACCCATAGTTGCAGAATAAAAATAAAATAAAAAAAATCCGCATAAAAGAGCAATAAAAACCTTAAGATCCACAAGTGTATATTGTATGTATGTATATTACATAGGTAGGTATTTTATAAGTAGGTTCATCAATTACTATAAGGTAGGTACCTACTTCATCTTTTAACCACAAAATGGTTGAACGCTTCTTGATAGAATTATGCACTCCCATATGTGGTTTATGGTGGATTACTTCAATACATGTAGAAATATAAAAAAAAAAACACATCATACCTACTTTATTCGCGCGATTGTATAGTCGCAGTTAGATATCAAAGAATGTAATGAGTATGAAAATGTATCTTAACTCCACGCATCCGCACTACACCATGAAGAGAAAGTATAGTGAATCTGCTTCTTACAATTCTGCACAAAAACAAAAACAAAAAAAAATAAATTGAGATAGGCACATACATTTTTTGTGTATCTTTTGCACTTGATATTATTTATTAGTTCATTTTCAGTACAATTGCGTTGTGATGTGGGCATGGGTATGCCTTCGAGGAACATCCCGCAAACTATTTGGATCGTTGAATTCTCAAAAAATGAAAAAAGAAAACAAACCCCCCGTGCACTTCAAGAAAAGTAAAAACTTAATTCCTCGCCTTGTGATCTGATCTTTGCCCGAAGAAAAAAGTTACTTTTTGGCAAGAAAAAAATCACTCTTCTATGACCTTAGCACTAACCATCAACGAGAGTGTGTATAAAATCTCTGAGGTAACAATAAACAAAAAAAAAATAAAATTAAAAAAAAATTCAATTTCATTTGACCGACTTGTTCAACACAACGAAACTTTTCGATACAGATTTACAAAAAAAGATACTTTAATGGATCTCCGTACCTTGCAATTTTCTCCTACTTAACTAAGCTGATGGATACGATTTTAAGTTTCGCAGACAGAAAAACTACAAAATCTAGCGACGACGACCGATGACGAAGCCACGGCCATACCATCGAATAGGCAAAAAGGAAATGCAGGAAAAGCACACTCGAGTGCGGCTGATAAAGAGCACGCAAAAATTATGTAGGCCTATAGGCAGTTGGCAATGTATTTGTGTATATCTTTAAGAAGCGCAAATTAAGTCGAAGCTACTTGAGGCAGATTAGTTATAATTTAAGCAAGTAACTAAGAAAAAATCTAGTGTAGGAAACGTTTCTTTATGGTTTAAATGCTTTTGGCATGGTTGCCACTAGGAAAAATTTGATCTTCCGAAATTTTCAAAAATATTGATTTTTTCGGCAACTGCACTACCGATTCAGTAGTCCACGAACTTGCTCTTGCAGTAAGGCTATAATACAGGCAACTACTGAAGTCATTGAGTAAATATTAGGTGATTATAGTAGGTACCTACTATCACATTGTTACAGGAAAGAGTGTAAGAAGTCAAAGTGCTTGAAAATTAATTTCTTTTCTAATTTTCCATTAAAAAAAAGTTTTTGGCTTCAAAACTTTCGAATCAAATATTATTTGAATCATTTACAAGGACCTTACTGCAAAGTTGGAAAGAGATTAGTTGAGCTATATTTCCACAAAAGGCGTTTTTCAAAAAAAAAATAAGGCGACGCAGTTGTATTTCAATCTTTCATAACAGGTATGATTTTTACCCAAAATCGTTAAAGTCTTTTTCGAGAAAATTTTAAAAGAAAACCAGATCTAAAGTGCAACGAATGTTGGCTTCATAATATACAACTCTCTGTATCAGAGAAACAGACTCAGACTGCCGAACAGTATGATGAAAATTTCTCTTTTAAAAAGAACAATCAAAATTGTTCGAATTTATAAAAACTGTGGTGGCAACCGTGTTACTAAGGAAACTTGGTTTTAAGGTGACTAACGATTGATCTTACACGAAAGTACTTTCAGGTTGAATGAAAAGAAAATTAGAATTCGCACCTAGTGGACATAGAATGAAGTGTTGTTGTATAACTAATTATAGCCGAGGTCAGTTTAGCTGGTGGAAGTTGGATTTAGGATCGTAACCATTTGAGTGTACTTAATCTGAGAAAATATAAGGTAATTGAAGTTATGAACTACTTAAACGGAAGAGAAAATTTATATTTTTGCAATTAAATATTAATTTTTAGGATAAAAGTTTTATGAGTAATAAGTTTGTTTAATGTTCTCTGCCCCAAAGTGCATCCAAAAATAGCATTTAATTTGAGTTTAACGCTAAAAATATAAAAGCGAATACATACTCCAACGCATATATAGTTTAAGTACCCAATTATTGGGAAACTACTAAGGGCCAGTTTGTTCACAGTGGGTTAAATATCTTTCTGTATAGTATGTAATTTTCACAGGTTTTTTTTTTCAGAACTAATACTGAGTAAGCTCTGAGTTAAACTCGAGTGGGTTGTGCCTGTATGTAAATTAACTATCAAACAAATATTTATTCAGTTAATGCAAGTTAATTCCCAAATTTTCATGGGCTAGTTCCGAGTTAGCTTCAAGATAAATAAATTGAAAAAAACATGTTTCAAGAGTTAACTGGAGTGTAACTGAGACCTTACTTTTAACAAAAAAAATTACCTAAGTCTTAACGCCTGTCAGGCTCATTTTCCGCTCCAAAACGAGATTGAAGAAATCACATGACAGCGCATCTCCCTGGAGAAACCTAGGATATGTTAAGAAGGAAGCTATTCCTGAGTTGGACATTGCATCGTGTGTTTTCTAATGTCATGCGACACAACGGATTCCCGAATTCGATAATCGCCATGTTTAGCTCGTGACAGTGAATGTTATCATATGCGGTACTTATTAAAATGTTGCAGGCGGACTAAGGCTAGAAACGCACTTACGATTTTCAGTCGGTAAAGTCGGTATCGCAAGAAATTGTAGCCATGCACTCACTTGCGATTATCTATCGCGCAATTCCTTAATCGCCAAAAACTACAACATAGAGCTTTTAATGTGAATGCATGCTTATGCGTGCAATGCAATTGCAACGATTAATAATATATATCTTGTTGACGATTAGCCTAAGAACGACCTTGTCGTCGTGATTAAAAAATTGCTATTCTATGCTATTCTATATAATCGCAAACAAATACCTACAGCTATTTAATTTTTCGACTGAAAAAACGCTCAAAATAATTAAACCATAAACAAAATTTTAAAACCATGTGTCTCATTTCTTGCGGCTAAATAATAGAACGATTGAAAATCACAAGTGCGTGCATGTTTTTTTCTAGTTGCGACTATACTTACAATTTTTTAGTCACACTATTTTTAATCGCAAGTTTGAGTACAAACATCTAAGTGCGTTTGTTTCAACTTTCGACAATCGCATCGCCAGCAAAATGGAACACATTTTCGAGCTTTAACCGCACTAGCGATTTTCTGTCGCACCATTGTTCAGTCGAAAAGAAATATTACTAAGCTACGATCAGTTTTTTAGTTGCTGCGACACAAAATCGCAAGCCTAAGACGGTCACGCAGTACGTTGAATTGGGTCTTGAATGTGATGTGCGGCACGGCGTTAAGCATTATGTCACGATAAAGCCTAGTACACTGCTAGGTGCAACGAAATTGGTTTGGGTTCTCCAACTTGAGAATGAAATCAGAAACGAAGTGATTGCGAACAAAAATATGGAGAGTTTTATCAGAAAGATGTCAAAATAAATACAAAAAAAAAAAAACAGTTCAAAATTAATCAAGGCACTTTTTTTTCTCGTCTGATATGAATTTTTTTCGTGTCGTCTGTTGTGGTGCTAAGTGTTCCAAACTATTGTGTTCTTTTGACGGTATTTTCTTAAATTTACATTTTCAAATAAAATTCAACAGCAAAGTATGTATAACAAACTTTCGAATTTTCGTCTGAAATAATATTACGGTCAATTAACTGGCTGAACAGAATAGAGTGCTGTAACTGGAGTAGCAGCTGCAGCTGGAATAGCTTTCAAAAAGTGTCGTACGTGATTTTTTTTACGCGCCCACAATGCAGCTGTACAGCTTTCTGACATTTTAGTATCAAAAAGAAAAATGAAAACAAAAATAAAAATGAATAATTATGAAAAAGAAGCTAAAATTGCTTTACGTCTTTATGGGAGATTGAAAAGAGTTTTAAAATCACTTTAACCCACATGTAAACACTCCGTTTTGCTCGCAATTTTGAAACGTCAAAAAAGCTGCAAGCAAAAGTTAAAAGTTGGCCAACTTGTCCAGCTGCGTCTGCAGCTCCGTCTGCAGCAGCTTAGTGTTCTGTTCACATCATTGAATTTGTGTGTATTCAAAATTTTGACAGCTATTCCAGTTGCAGCTCCATTTGTAGCTCCGTCTCCATTCTGTTCAGCCAGTCTGTGTACGAAAAATAAGTGGATACTTGGTTCCAGTATCGACTACGATCTTAGGTTAGGTAGAAGGGCTGACAGTTGGTCTCGTTGCCGTCACACTTAGATCTATGTAGATCCGTTGTGATACCCTAGGAAATTGTATTCCACTTTATGTAAAAACCTATGTGTTCTGTTAGCAGTCAAGCCATTTAGAGGCGTTGATGAAATTCAGAAGGCTATTAGCCGAAGTTCCAGAAAGTTCCTCTAGGTCGTCATAAAAATGATTTCCTAGGTGTTTCTTTCTTAAATGACAGAGTGCTGGGCAGTGACAAAGGAAGTGTAAGGTATCCTCATGTGCTTCTTCGTCACTGCATCCTCTGCAAAGGTCATCAGTACTGAGCCTCATTTTCTTTTTATGGTATCTCAGTAGGTTGTGTCCGGTGATTATGCTGACAAGGGAACGGAGATGTTTCTTGTCCACTTGCATAATTTTGTCTGTTCTCTGCTTATTGAAATTTGGCCATAACTTTCTAGTTGTGGCGCATGTTTCAAGCAGATTCCATCTTTCATTGGTTTTTTCTAATATTTTGTTACCAATATCCTGTTTGATGCTACAGGTTGGTACTTTGATATTTTGTTCGGCTTGACTTGAATCAAGTGACGAACCCGTTCTCGCCAGCTCATCAGCTCTCTCGTTTCCCTGTACATCACTGTGACCGGGAACCCAGCAGAGTCTAATGTTATGCTGCATGCCAAGAACCCTAAGCTCTTCGCGACAGCAAGTCACAAGCTTCGAATGTATATCGGTGGCAGAAATTGCTTTTATTGCTGCTTGGCTATCAATAAAGAGGGTGATATCAGCTCGTGGTATCGCCATCATTGATATTTGCGTAGCTGCTTTTGTCACTGCCAAGCCCTCGACTTGGAAGACACTGCAAAAGTCCGGAAGTCTGAAGGAGCTAGCTAGTCCCAGAGTCTCCGAGAAAATTCCTGCACCAACTCCAGTGTCCATCTTCGAAACATCAGCGAAGACAGTTATCGTATAGATGCATTACTGAAAGGTTGGTTGTTTTCCCACTCCTCTCTATTAGGAAAAGAGGTAGTGAAGGGTCTGTTGAAGTTTAAATGGGGTGTTGTGTAGTCTGTTCAAACATTATTTCCCACATATCTCTGCAGAATCTGAGTATGGCCTGATGTGCTTTGCTTCCAGCATTTAGTCTGGCTTCGGTGCAAGACACTGTATGCTGCAGATTCTTGCACGAATAGATCTAGGGGTCTCAAGTTGAGTATCGCTTCCAGTCCCGCTGTGGGAGTGGTTTTCAACGCCCCCGTAATACCTACGCATGCTAATCTTTGAACTTTTGTCAAGGTTTTCAGGTTTGTTGCTTTCTCAGTCGCGTTCCACCAAACTAAATTACCGTTGGTAAGTATCGGTCTAACTATTGCCGTGTACATCCACCTGATAATTTTTGGATTGGGTCCCCAGGATTTACCAAAGATCCTGTTGCAGGAATAGAACGCAACCATAGCTTTCTTTGCTCTGTCTTTAGTGTTGAGACTCCAGTTCAGTTTCTTATCAAGGATCACACCCAAGTATTTGGCCTGATCCGAGATTTTGAGTGGAGTCCCTGCAATTGATGGTAATCTAAGCATTGGTATTTTTCTTCTGTTAGTGAAGAGAACCAATTCAGTTTTCAATGGATTGACCATTAGACCACAATTCTTTGCCCATGTGCTGACATTTGACAGGGCATATTCTATTTGTTCACTAATAGTGGATGGGAATTTACCTGTCGCAAGTAGTACTAAGTCATCTGCATAAGCTACTACTTTGACTCCACTATATTTTAATTTTACAAGAATTTCGTTCATGACTAGTATCCAAAGAAGCGGAGAAAGCACCCCTCCCTGGGGTGTTCCTCTGGATGTGGATACTTTTAAACGTGATTCTCCAAGTTCTGTATTAATATGCCTGTTTTTTAACATGCACATAGTCCAATTTATAATTGACTTTTCTATATTCAGCTCTACAAGGGCTCTCTTAACTGCATCATTTTCCACATTATTGAATGCTCCTTCAATATCTAGAAAGGCAGCAAGAGTGTATTCCTTGTCTTTGAGAGTTTTTTCAGTTGTATTGACAACACAGTGAAGTGCAGTTTCTACGCTTTTGCCTTTCGTATAGGCATGCTGCATTGGAGAAATCACCTCCGGGTTCAGTGAGCTGCGAATATAGATGTCCAACAGTCTCTCGAAAGTTTTAAGAGTAAACGACGTGAGACTGATTGGTCTATAGTCTTTAGCTTCCGTATGGCTGGGTTTACCAGCCTTCGGGATAAATACAACCTTGACTTCACGCCATGCTTGAGGTACATATCCCCATCTGAGGCTACTTGAGAATATGTTTTTCAGGTGTGAAGTAATGAGGTTTTCACTTTTTTGTAACATCATTGGAAAGATGCCATCTAGTCCCGGGGATTTGTAAGGGGAGAAAGAGTTTATTGCCCATTTAATCTTGTCTTCCGTTACAATGTCCGACGGTGTTCTGTGCTCTGTATATATCTCAGTTCCCTGGTTATAGCTTGGGTTAGAGCTACACCCAGGAAAGTGAGCATTAACTAAGAATTTTAGAATTTCACTGCATGATTCTGTCCAGCGACCACTTGGTTCTGTTAAGGAACCTAAGGTAGATGGCTCTAAGGAGTTTCATGAGTGTAAGAGTTTTTTCGTGGGTGTTATGGTAATCATTCTACAGTTGCCTTTCCCCCTTAAAAAAACACCCTTTCACCAAGGATATTTTTAGAGACTGTCTTGATTCTTAGTGCTTATGACAAATGAAACATTTATTCCAAGTTTCATTAACATACCTTAATTTTCAAAGGGTTTTCGGTAATATTTTACCTGTTGCACCTGAAAAAAGTCATCATTACATAAAATGGACTATAACTTTTTTTTGGGTGGTTGTATCATTTTGAATTTGGTTTCATTAGATTCAGCGATAAAAATTACCCTTAAGGCATGTATCATATGGTTAGGTTGTGCCAAAACAAATATTTGAGTTTGATAGACCTCCAAGTTCTCCCGGTCTGCATCTCTTCAAATGCATCCACACACGAAGCCAATGCGGGGATTTTGGGGGACTTTGGATATGTTTTAAAGGTTGCAATTCTGCGTCGGTTCCAATTTTAATATTTCATGAATTAATTTTTTCAAGGTTCCTTATACGATTTGTGCTATTTTTCCTGGTCTATAAGGGTGGGTTACTCTTACTCGCTCCATATACATGATTCCCCATTTAGCAGCTCCTGAAAATGCTGCTTGAATAAATCTACCTATTATTCCTTGTGCTTTGATGACTAGGTTGCCTTATCGGTTTCAACGGTTTTAAGGAGCCTATGTTTTGGGTGGCTTTTTCATAAAAAATATGATCTCCTAATTACTTGTTAATCTTCTCTTATTTTACGCTTTCTCTTGGAACATAAGCCTTTAAACTACAATATTCAAGTTTTGTATCAGCAAACGGGCCTTAATAAATTACTAAAATGTAAAATGAATCCTATCGACCACATATTGAACGATTAATCCAACATCAAATGCAGTTTTTTCCCCAAAGCTCTTATAAAAAAATTGTCAAAATCTTTTTGTTTGGAATAACTTGTTTTTGTTTTTTCTTTGTTCTTAGATATGCAAATTTTTATTATTTATTAATTTGTATACAAAAATAAAATTTCATAGAAAATTGTGATTTGAGATATCGAATTTTCCAAAAAAAATTTGAAACTTTGAATTTCGACTTTTTCACCTTAACTGTTCCTAAAAGGTAGATACTTTTAAAGGAATGCTTTAGACACATAAATTAATCCATAAAATTCTTAAAGTTTAAGTCCTCTGCACATTTAAAGCTTCGTTTTTAATTAAACTCTATTTTGGTACGGTACCTATTATACCTATGTACCTAATATAAATATAAAAAAAAAAATATTATCTTGGTGCAACCAGGCATTAGAAAGTGAAAAAAGAAATACAATTTTAATAAAACAATTATCAATAAAATTTAAACCATTTGCACATGAACTTTTATTTTGAATAAAGACTTCGTATATGAAAAAAAACATCTTGTAGTATAGAAACAAGTTACTCTATTTATCTGTGCTTTCCTGCATGTTCGTCGTGTTTAATTGAGCAAGTTTCAACATGGTGTAACTACACATTTTTCACGGCACAAAATCCGATTAATTATAGACTTAAGCCTCATAGTAGTTCATATACACAACTTCCAACTTTATAACGCCCACTAGATGTTGTTTACTTAAAAAGTAAGCCAAATTACGGAACACGGAAGTTAATTTTTGATCTTATCTACGTAGTTAGCCCCGATGACACCTTTCACTTTCTTTATTATTTCTTAGGTAGGATACGTACATGAATTTATTTATGAAAAGGTAGGTACTACGAGGCAGGAACAGGCTTGAAGATTCGTAAAAAATCGGTATAATTAAGAATTATTTTAGCGGGTGTCCCATCCAACTATTTATATCAAAATGTGTTATTAACGTGCTGAAGAAGAGAGTGAAAAGTACAAGACCGGCTGACTTCTGCAATTCTCCTAGAAAACTTGTATTCTTCTTTGACATTTTTGAAAAGGCTTGATACTTCTCGCATGGCTAAGCTTCCTTCTATTTGTTCAGAAAGATCTCAAGAGGTATTAAATATGTATCATTTGTATCATGTATGTATTGGCAATAGATTTTGCTCTAATTATTTAATTCAAATCGAAGAACGACCCGAGCTCAGTGCGCCTATAGCTTGGGCTTCATCACTTTCGCTTTCGACTAAAAGTTTTATGTTTATTCTAAATATTATCACCAATTTCGATTTAAAATAACTTCGTGTCAATCACTTCGTCAAAAAAAAAAATGAGAGTGAAAGACTAATTGGATTCATCCGACAAGCATAGAAGTGTTAACGAGTTCAAACAACAAACAAAAACTACATCAAAAAAGGTCCAAAGCAAACACAAGCTGGCTGTCAATCAGTCTAACAATGTAAGGTGTTTTTTTTTTGTCTGGTCTCAAACATGAAGAAAGAAACTTTGTTAGAGACTTATAGTACCTACAAGCTACAAGAGAAGAAACAATAGACAAAAAAAACACACAAGAAAAGTTCACTTTCAATTTCAATAAATGAAGGTGCAAGCAGCAGAAATAGCGACAACAATGACAGCAACAAAAAAAAAACAACATAATTAAGTTGAAGACAATACGAGCCCTTTATGCGCATCACGATAGCGAAATTGCACAACCATTTGAAAGCGTTTAACCCCAAGTGACTTATTGCAAATGTGACTTCATGATGTAAGTTGCACTTAGACTTAAATATTATGGAAGAAGCATTCAGATAAAGAGTTGAAGGCATCAGTGAAACAGAGCAAATACCTACATATGTACGAGTAAGTGACATTTTTAGAGGCAATTGTAGTCATGGTTTTTTTTGTCTACCTTAAATGGGGAGCGAACTTTGAAATAACCATGAACTAGTTGTTATGAACGCTAACTTTACACCTAATTTGAAAACGTTTTTGACGATGATGAGTTTACTTTAAAGATGCAATTTACGAGTTAAAAAGGCGTTAAGGTTAAAGAGATAAGGTCATTCGTATCTGATAAATTATTTGCTTTATAAAGCTATGTGCCAATTATTGTGGGAATATTTTAAAAATTGAGGTTTCTTGAGGCAATTTTGTTGGTTCCAGGTGCGCCTTAGGTGCAAATCCAGGATTTGGATTTAATATAATTGACAAAGAGTATTGCTTAGCTATTAAAATTACGACACGCCTAAAACAATCCGGTTCAAAATCCATGAAGGGTCGCAGCCCGAGACACGGATGCGGCCTTCCATATCCTCTTATTCCGAGCACGCTACGTTAACTTCTAGTCACCTAGTAGACCAAGTCTTCTGGTATCTGCGATAGCTTGATCTTCAAACTGAAGTTCGGTCTTCTTCGTTCTATCGATTCAAAGACTCCATTCGCTTGATGTGGCCGAGCTAATGTAGTCGACGCGTTTTGAATTTCTGAACTACATCCACATCTTGATACAGCTAAGAGCTCGCTAGTTGTATCTTCTTCTCCATTCGCTCTCCTCGCATACAGAACCAAATATCCGCCGAAAACTTGTCTTTCAAAAGAGTCCAGTATCAGCTCTCCCATTCTGTTTATCGCCCAACACACGGGATCATAAAGCAGGACTAGAAGTATAAGGGTTTTGTATAGTGTGCACTTCGTTTTTGGTGTGAGGAGTTTTGAACCCATCAGTTCCGCCAAACCGAGAGGCATCGTTTTGCTAGGGTAATTCTTCGTCAGATCGCCACTAAGATATCGTTCTTGGGATTAATATTTACTCCAAGGTAAATGAACACCTTAAATCCTTAGAAGTTATTGCTATCAACAGTGACGTTTTGTCCTAGCCCGTTGACAGGTCTTTCATTGTTTGTTGATAGCATGTATTTGGTTTTGTAAAAGCATCTATAATGAACTGTAGGGAGCGTCTGATGATGTTGATATCATCAGCATACCCTAGAAGATGGACAGATCGCCTTCCTTTACACCTTCCCTGCGCTTTATTTGCTCCAGAACGAGAAGAAATTATATGATAGCGCATAGCGCATCTCCCTGCCGAAACACTCTGCATATTTGGAATAGCTTGGAAGAGTCTTTCCGTAGTTCCACAATCCATCGCGTGTTTTTCAATGTCAAGCGACACAGCTTGATGAGTTTTTCAAGGATCCAAAGCTCAGCCATCGCCCTATAGAGCTCCTGACGATGAATGTTATCATCTGCGGCTTTGAAGTCGATGAGTAAAGGTGAAGGTGAGTTTCGACTCGAGAGTGAATATTTGATCTATGGTTGATCTGCCTGGCCGGAAGTCACACTGGTGCTTGCCAATTGAAGTGTTGCAGAAGGGCTTAAGCGCCCGCACACAGTACGCTGGATAAGATCTTGAAAGCGACATTTATCAGGGATATGCCTCGATAGCTCTTCCAGGGCATTTATGTAATTGCCTTTACTTTCTTCCTTACACCCAAACTTGGTTGATGAGTTGATGCAAAACATCCCCTCCGTGCTTAAAGAGCTCCGCTGGTAAACCGTCAGATCTGGTGGCCTTGTTATTTTTAAGCTATACTGGGTGGTGGTACTGGGTCTTTATTGACTGGAGTTGGATTATGGCTTCTTGTCCTATTTCATTCAGCAGCTGCCGGAAATGCTGCTTGAATACATACATATACTATTCCCTGTGTTTCGGTGACTAGGTTGGTTATCATTGCTGTTTCGAAGAGCCTCTGGTCGGTTTTAAAACCAGCAAATAGGTGGTTGCTTGACTGGTTTATAAAACTTTCTCATGTTGTTTCGATCGCGAGACTCTTCGATATTCTTGAACTGAACTGCGTACGCCCACTTCTTTCTGCTCAGGGTCTTTTTTTCCTTTCTTCTTCTTGCTCGAAACTCCTCTCTCGATGCTCTTGTTTAGCGCTGCAGTATATTCGCGTTCATTTTCTGTAATGTTTTTCAACTGTACACATTCGTCATCATTCCATGGATTCGTTTTCATGGTGGTTGGTTGCCTATTGTGGTTTTGGTTGCCTCTTTGATGAAAACGTTATAATGAAACCACTGGTTGTTGTTGTCTGAAGCATGCACAGCGGAGAGTTTCTCGCTCGTTTGCTCTCTGCAACTCCAGATATGCTATGAAGACTTTCTTCTTTAAGGCGATTCGTAGTTTCTTTTCATTCGACAGTCCAGCTCTAAATCTTGCAACGCACGTCTAAGTTGTTAGAAGGCGTACCTTCCGTCGATTAGCACATTGTGGATTTGGTTGGAATATCGACCACTTGGGGAACGCCACATTGCTTTGTGGAATCTCAGTGCTATTAATCACCGTATTAGACGAGCTTCTGAAAAGTTTATTGGTGGGAGGTTGTTATCATTTGTATCATGGATGATGCTGTGCATACCAACCATTCCGCCAAAGATGTCTTCTTTTCCAATATGAGCATTGAGAGGTCTTCCAGCAAAATATTTACGTCGCCGTGTCGTGCTCCGCGTAGGCTCCATAAGTTCTATTCGAGAGGTCATAAGAATCATCCGTTACAGGGCCTTCAGCTGCATTGTGAGGGGCATATGTTTACATATTAGGCTTAAAAACAACTTTTAATAGGTGTATTTTGATAAGAATTTGTTGTAACCTAGTAGATTGAAATCTAGCTCGTATTTGAAAGCTCAAAACTTGAAGGTCAAGTCCTAAAAGGTTTCTTTAATCAAAACTTAAAATGCCAAAAACAGCCATTTCGTGTAGGTACTTGGAAAAGAAGTTTTATTTCATGTTCAATACATTTCTATTTTTTCTACTCTGAGCTACACGCACAGCTCAGCCTACCATGCCATTCTAGACAATATCCATGGAAAAAATGAATTATAGCCAACAATTAATTTAGCACTTAATTGCTTAGGTAAATTTGTGTTAGCATCTCATTTCACGGAGAAGATATATTTATCAGAGCCTAAGCAAAGTGCACCTTTAACAAGCTCTAAGGTATGTTGCATCTAACCTGAGGCACATCACGTACTTTTCCCCCAGCGAAATTGTCAGAAACCCTGATTCTCATTCATAATTTGTTTCTTCAACCTATTTGACTAGTGTCTTTGTAGCTTTTCCAGAAGGTATCATCATTACCTGCCCAATTGGTCAGCTTAAAAATAAAAAATACAAATTGATACACGCCTTATACGCGGCTTTTAAGATTAACTGACCGCATTTCGCCTTATTATTATAAACGATAATCAGCGCCGTAGGTGAGGGGTTGTGAATTACAGGTTCATGACCAAGATCATCAGCTTGGCTGATGGCAGCGCCTTTCAGTGTACACGAATATAGGAAGAAGATGAGCCAGCATAAGCGCATAAGCATATGCATATTGCATATTATAGCTCTTCCATATAATTCCAGAAATAAGGTAATGAAACGGTTTCACGGTCGAGAGAAGCTATACATAATTTCTTGCTATTTGGATGGGCTTTATGCGTTTTGCGCGCGTTTTCACGTTCTCTGAAGTGCATTATTATGAGGGATACTATACTATACATGAGTATTCATTCTATGGTTGCCAGATTGTAAAAAATTGTTTACGAAATCCATTTTTAAATAGATAAATTAGGTAGACATTCTTTATTTTGTGAATTTGCTATTATCGCAATTTCGCAAATTATTTTCAATTTTTCATTTTATTTCTTTGCTCATTTTCGGTTATGTCTCTCTCACTCACTCAGGTACATTTTATTAATACGAAATCATTCGTTATAAAATTATAACTAAGACCAGAAATCATCCGAATTTCGAAGTCAGCTAACCAAAATTTGGAGCATGAACTTGATCTAAACTCCTAAACTCGTATGCTTTCGCACGGAAAATTAGCCCTAAGTTGAGTTTTGTATTTCTTATTTTATCATTTTCATGTTATGCTATCAAATCAATAATTAGAATTGTATTATTCTGCGAAATAAAACTAGCTTTTTCTTACCCAGCTTCGAGTGCCTTGCGAATAGCTTGTAAGAACATAGGCTAATTTCGCAAAACAATTATTTGTCAGTAACATTAAGTAAATTTGAAGAAAATGCAAAAGTTTTCTTCTACTAAAGGAATATGCCAAACATTTTGCGAAATAGCTTAACTTTAAATTTTCTTTGCGAAACGAAAATATTCAAATAAACATTTTTGGAAATAAGAAAAAACCACAGTAATATGTGGAAAAAATATTTGCAAAATCAAATACAAATTAAGAAGTTGCGAAATAACGAGGTAATTTAAATTAATTTCGATGAAAGCGATGAAAGTTTTGTGAATAAATGGGTAGGGATCATTTCGGACTTCCAAGTTCTTAGCTCAGTATTCACCGAAAAACAGAACTCAGACTTTACTCGAATGATATTGCAATGGTTTGCTATATTTTTGCTTGTATTTATCTTTTTTAAATTTGTATATGGTGACAACCATGTTTCATGGATCTACCTGTAGCTTAGCTTGAACTTTGAGTTGAGATTCATCTTCATATAAGATAAGGTTCTTATTGGATCTTTAGAGCTTGCCGAAGAACAATATGAAGATGATTTGTACCCGAATGTCTGCAGGGACGGTTATTATAGTTTTTGAAAAAGAAAATGAGTAGAGTGGGAGTTTGTATTTTTTTTTAATGCATGTTTAAGTAGAAAATTTATGAACACACTAGGAAAACAAATGAGAAAGGCTGCAAACATAATGATTCATAATGGCTTTGGATCTCTGTACCTTTGGGTTCTTATAAAGATTCAAAGGGCCCCAAGGTGAAATTTATGTAGGTAGGTATACGAGAAATGGCTGGATTGTGATCACGACTTTTATTTTTTTTTCAAGACAATACGATTTGAGATGAATTGATATTTCTGAAAGTGAAATAATATTTTGCATAAATTCACTTTAAAGCCTGTGGGTTGGGGTCATGAAAATATGTCAATGAAGAGATTTCTTTTGATGTCAAAACTAAAAATAAAAACTGAAACAATTGTGGATCGTATTAATTGTTAATTTTAATAGAAAAGTTTACTAGATGGTATCACATTTCACTCCTTTATAGCTGTTCAACTAGTGTCTGTCTAACTTAGCCATTCCTGAATTTTTTAACATATTCAATTATTATTCTACTTATTTCCTCATATATTCACTGACATACCTATTATCTGTTCATCTCGAATAAATGAATGAATTTGAGTGATTTTTTGTTTATTTCACATTTGAACAACTGTCTAAGGTAAGACATGCCTTGGAATGGATTTATAAATATGACTTTTAGAGTCTTGCGGTTATTTTATTTAATGTGTCTTGTGGTCATTCAATTTAATGTGTCAAGTTCCTACATAACGCGAAGTGAAATGGTAGAAACCAGAGTTGAAAATCAAGGGTGTCAAAGTGAACGTTGCCAAAACCTGGGCTTAAAATTTAATTCTGATTCATGAAAAACTGTACATTCTATTTTTACCTTCTCTGCTTTGAAATTTCATTTGTGGAATATGTCAAGTTGTAAGTCCAACCCGACTCTATTGAGCGAAGTATTCAATACTTTTTATGAAACAATGAATACATTCCACAATGTTTCTCACTTCATGTAGAGCAGTTAATCAGCTGCGATTTCTTGTTTCTTATGTTATGTTATGTCATTTAGCCACAGTTGATGCCAAAATGGTCGGAGTCAATCTGAGTGTTTTGTTTTTGTATCAAAATGAAATAATCCTTAGTGAAACAAATAAGATATTTTTTTACGAGGAAACGCTAGAGGGGCTAATTTTTGATACCCATGATAACCAATTCATTCAAGTTATTGAGCTATTCAATTTTAATTAAAATGTCGTGAAAATAAAACCAAATTGTGGAGCGTATCCCAACCATTCACTACACAAAAGGTGAAAATAAGGCTAGCTATAAGAAAAGTTCACTGAACTTGTGGAATAAAAATCTAAAACAAAAAATTTTGTGTGGAATCTACAACTTCACTCTTGGCAAAAAAACTGTTACAAATTTCAAATAATATTCACGTTGGCTGAGCTTTTCCCTTGTGCTTAGGAGTTTTTTTTTAACAAATAAAAAGTTATGGAACATACATATCTTTTTATTTTTCCATTTCCCTAAAAATGAATAAAAGGTTTCAGTACAAAGTGTTAATTCGCTCAAAGGTAATTTTTTTTTGTGTAGACAAGACTGTTTAGTTATACATTTTATTGAAATGAAGTTTCTATTTTAAACCCGAAGCTATTTCATTATCAAATGTAAAAGTTTCCACACTTCATCAGCTTTTCCCTTGTTATTATTAGAAGATTGTGGAATGCATTAATTTTTCATTTCACGGGAGGGTGCTCCTAGACTTCCAAGAAAGGGTGAAAGTTATAAAAGAGCAACCATTTTTTCTTCGCTTAACAAGAATTTTTTGTTGATAGTGGAATATCCATACAAAATTGTCAGTGAACTCACAACATTATATTCCAAAACTTCTCTTTGAAAATAGAAACTAATAACAGAACTGAAGAAGCTTGACAAAGTTTTATATCCATATGTTCAGCAATTTAAATTAAATTTATAGATTAGTTGTGGAACGTATTCATATTTCATTTCGCGGGAAATGAGCAGCGAATATCAAACTGCGAATGGTTGTGAATTTTGAAATTTCATTCAAATGAGTAATATTTGTTTGGTTGTAAAATTGGAGCTTAAAAAATGATATAGGTTCAATTCGAGCGAATTTTTCATTCGCTACTTATTAATGGAATGTGTTCTAATGTTGTGGATTGCGAACTAGCGTTTGACAATTCGCAGAAAAAGTTTTCTTGGTCACCTAGCAAATATAAAAATGCTAAATTTTAAAATTTTAACTATGTATTTTTAGAGCATGTAATTTGCGTGAATAAGAGATTTCCATACGAAATAAATTGCCAATGTGAAGCTTACAACTTTCCATTCCACAGATTTTTCTCCAGAAACAAAATAGTATACTTGACAAATTTCAAACTTAGAATGAATGAATGTTTGCAGGAAAGAGTTAAGAAGTAGATACCCGATGCATATAAGCATAACACCAAAAAAAGCTCAACTTTTTACAACGAAGCAGAGGCAGCTGGGCTTAAGTTCAACTGCAATCAAATCGCAGTAATTCGCCGGAAGATGGAGTATAAGCTCCGAAACGCGTCGCAATAAATTAAAAATTAAGTTGCGAAAATTGTTATTTTTAAATTTCAAATAAAATAAAATAAAGTAAAACAAAATAAAACACGTTTTTAAAAGTTTTAAATTTAATTTATTTATTATCATCAATATAAGCTAGGTTAACAATTCCACATTTGCGTAGTGCGATTAAACAAGTTATCTCTGCATTTGACAATACGTCCAAAATAGGGCTCATAACGTTAAAATAATGGACAGATTTTTGTAACGAATTGAACAGATTCTTTCGGTTTTAGTACCTGACTTTCATGATTTAAATTTTAAACAGTGCACTTTAGTTCCCTGCTTCAAAATCAACGCCTCTCAAGCCTAGACTACGCCTTCTAACTGCATATAAAACCTACTGCCTTATAAGCTAAAAATTTGTTTACCGATTTAACTAACATTAAGAAAAAATGCATAAATTGATTTAATCTTCATTCCGATAGTTCACCTTTTTATAATCGCGCAAGTTCATTAACCAAGTTGTTCAGTAGGTCTGGGGTGTCTATGTCTCTCTCTTTGATAATCACTGAATAACAGAATATCTTCAACGCTAAGATTCATCCGTAGACATTTTTGTATTCTCCGCATGATTGCACTTCTTTTTTCAATTATTTATTCCCGATGCATGATGTTTGCATCAGTTGCGTAACGCTCTGCAATAATTGCCTCTGCATATACACAGAAATCCGTCAGTGGTCTCTGGAACAGCAGTTCTCAAGTTGTAAACCCCCTGCGATGTATGATGTCCCGAAAAGGAGAATATTTATGTATCAAAACATCTCAAACAGTTATCTATCTCTCTGTGATGTGTGGTGTGCATCACCGATAGGAGCGCAGTAACCAGTAAATCTGTTGTTGATTAGAAGTTATGCCTATGACCTACCTTCGGAGCTGGATTGACCAGCTTCTTGGATCTCTGTCTTGATCTGCTCTAGTTTCTGATCTTGTGCGAACTTCATCATCAGTCATGTAGAAGTAGTCACCGTCCCGATGCAAGCACCATATCTATGCATCTAACTGTTGTGAATCTAACGTGGGGATCAACTGTGATCTCGCGTGCGCTGGACCATCAGGGAGTCTCCTAGACCAGAAGGGGGCTTTTAACTATTGTGGCTTCCAAACTCGTTTGACGTTTTCTATTTTGCGAAACGAATGGCGATTAGGCTTCCGTGTGGTGCGCGCAATTCTGTTATTGTTGTTTGTTCTTTATTAACGGTATCTTTTGCCAACACATCGAAGAAGTGTTGCAGGTTGCAGTGCAGCAGGAAGATTCAATTGTGGACCACTTTGGTGTGCAACCTAGAGCATTGCTCAGACAGGAGACCTGGT
Organism: Dasysyrphus tricinctus; assembly: GCA_963921185.1. Taxonomy (NCBI): domain Eukaryota; kingdom Metazoa; phylum Arthropoda; class Insecta; order Diptera; family Syrphidae; genus Dasysyrphus; species Dasysyrphus tricinctus. Next base: position 8,478,439 of record OY992533.1, read on the forward strand.
TTTTCTCTAAATTTTATTTTTTCTACATAAATGCTGTCTCGCAAGTTCTGTTAGTTTGCTGCGATTTCTGTCACCGGTGACCCAATTATTCTCCTCAAACTGGATTCGACTCCATGATAGTGCTTCCATGGCTTCATGGTATTAAGTGTGCTCTAAAGGAGGCGCAACACATATGCTTAGCTGGACCATAAAGAATTAATTGAGGCGCGATGGACCGTGATGCTGGAGGCTTTGGATTTATTCTTTGATCTGGACATTGTTTGTGGTTTGTCCGTCGTCGTCTGTCTTCTGGCTTGGATGTACTTAATTGGCCAATTCTTTGTCGTCATTGTCGTCATCTCCGTACACGGGGACGTGCAAGATTGTTAAGATGTTGATACCAAATGTCGTCCACACACAGAATTAAAATTGTGATCAATCCATCCATCTATCCATCCATCCATGTATCATGTGAGGACTGCTTTGGGATGAAGTAGATCGCAGGAAAGACTGCTTTGCTGAATAAACATGAGCCTAGAGGTGTTGCTCTCTTCCATTATTTAAAAGATTTGAAGGCTTTGTGGAATTGTTTTTGTTTATGATTCTTGTTTAGGAAATACAATGTTGGTATTACCACAAGAGAGAGAAGAAAAATATCTTAATTAGTTATTTAAACCTTTAATGGAGTTTTAGGTTAATTGATGTGAACCCGTTATATGCTTGGGGACACTTAAGTTAATTTGCAACTTTTTTATTCAGCTTTTTTAATGTGGGACTCATATCAGTTTTATGATGGGAGCAAAATTGATGAATATATTATTAAATGGAATAAGCTATTAAAAAGTAACAAATAAAGGAATGACAAATCAAAGTGAAAACAATGTTTTTAAAATTTTCAGTGCATTTGGTTGTGCCGTAATTAAATGTTGAAAACTATTCGTTAGATACTTGAAGGTAGTTTTACACTGACATTTATTGATATGTACAGCAATGTTCATCATTTTTCAAAAATTGCCTCTCTTGCCACAGGAGGGAGAAGAATTTTACCCCAGTACAATTTTTTCTTAGATTGAAACCAAAACTCATCCCCTGAAATATCATGCACGAATTTGGGGACACCTAGTGTGCACAAACATTATTTATACTTGTGATTTTCAAGCAAAATTTAAGAAAAGCAGGGCCACGATACCAAACCCAACGATACTTTTATAAGTATCGTCTCGGTATCGGTTAAATCGAAAAAATTCGGTATCGGTCTCGTATAAGTCAGTATCATCTCGGTCTCGTATAAAAAGGCACGTCTCAGTATCGGTATTGGCCTCATCTGTGGTATTTTTAAGATTTAGCTTAATTTGTTTTTGATGACTTAACAAGTTTTTAAAGTTTATTTCACAATTTCTAAGTAAAGTTTCGAATATGATCCCACACAATAAATGCAGGGCCATAAGTTTACAGGAAAACAATTGACTCTTTTATTGCCCATTTGAATGGGTTGTAAGTTCAAAACAGTATTATTTTTTACTTTACTACCTTAAAATATATTTGTGTATACAATATGTAAGGTAACTAGTCAGAACTTTGCTTCAGACATTGTATACCACAAGCCTTAGCCGTTTAAAAAGTTCAATCCATATCCGTTAAGAAATTAATGAACAAATTAAATAAAAAAAAACAGTTTTATTGGTGGGTAGTGGTTATTAAAGAAATGGGTTTGGTAAAGTTACTTCGCCCAGGTAAAAGTCTTAATCCTTGGTTTCCGAGAAAAAAGGATGAGAAAAATGGGCGTGCCAGTGGGTGATTTTCATTAAAATCATTTTCTCCACCTTTTCTTTGCTAAAAAGGACAAACTGTAAAAATGTCGTTCAATTCGTTAGAGCTGTTTCCAGGAAACCGATAGCAAGAATTTTTGCTTGTAATAATTAAGTAGGTACCTGGGCAACCGAGCTCCGCTAGCCAAAACTTTTTTGATTTTTTGTAGGTTCAGTGGACGGATTCTTCACCTACTGAGACCATATTTTACTTTTTTGCCTTTTTTATGACAATAAATTCTAAAAATATTATCCAAATCATTTCACTAATTTCCAAGAAATTGAAGAAATAAGTAGAGCAATCTTCGAAAAACTAAAGAAATAAGCCTTGTCCTGTTTTACAACAAAAAAACAAATTTTGTATTGTTTTTGCTTTTACAAGAACAGGCCATGCAAATGTCATCCAAATCCTTAAACCATTTCGGGGAAATCAATAGCTAATAAATGTTGATTGTTAGATGGTGGATTTTATTGAAACCATTTTGTATTTTCTATCTTTTTAATTAACTCTCAAAATATCACCCAAATCATATGAGGCGTAACGTAGAATTACATTTAATAAGTCCGTTTTCCAGAAAACAATAACTGAAAAAGTTGTCATTGCAATTATGTAGCTGGATTTCAATAAAAATACTTTGCCAATGCTTTTCATCTTCAAACAGGCTCTGCCTATTTAATCCATATCGTAAGAGCCATTTTCGAGAAACCTTAAAATATTAAAATTGGCGATTCAGTGGGCAGTTTTTAGTAACACCACTTTCGAAAATAACCTTTCAAAGTGTTTTCTATCTCTGAAAATCTAATTTTATCATTAGATGTGAATCTAAGAAACTTTAAAATAAAAAAAGTGGGCGTGGTAGTGGGTGGATTCAACTTAAACCGCTCATTAGATTTTTTGCTCATACATAATAACGAACTCTGAAAATGTTATCTAAATCGACAGATTCTTATCTGAGAAATTAGAAAAGTGGGCATCGCCGCAGGTGAATTTTACTAAAATATTGCTCTTACTTACTCATACAAAGTAACTCTGAAAATTTCATCCAAATCGTTGAAACCAAGAAATAAAAAAAAGTGGGCGAATTTTATTGAATTTCGATTTTTTTCTTTCTCGTAAGAACAAACTCTGAAAATGTCATCTTAATTAATCTATCCCTATTTCAGAAATCAAAACATTAGAAAAGTGGGTGTGTCAGGGGTGGATTTTACAAAAGTTACTTTCAAATTTTGTTTCTTACTCATACAAAAAATTTTTGAAAATATCAACGAAATCGTTTAAAGCAATAAATATCTAATAATAACACTGGTCAACAAGGTTTTTGTTACAGAAACCACAATATACTTTTCCATAGATTTTTGGGTAGCTGAACTCGAATCTGAAGTCAGAAAAATTCTATCGGGCCATATTTTTGAGATATTCCCGTTATAAAAGCGAAAAAAAGTTTTTTTTGCTGTTTTCAAAGTTGTATTGTAACATGAGGTAAATTGTTTCAACAAAAATTTTAATGGTTTCTGAAAAGACTAATTTTCTTCTTTTAAAATCAGTTTAAATTTTCCCGATACTTCTTTTCTTCTCGGAGAAATCTTCAGTTAATTGTTGACAAGTTCAGAATACCAAAAACCTATACGGAAAAGTATATTTAGTTTTCTGTAACAAACAAAAAATAAATTTTGTTGACCAGTGTAATTAATAATATTATTCAAAAATTCATTTTTCTGCCCATATCAAATGATACCACTGAGAGTTTCGGCATATTTCGGTCCCAAAAGTGCGTTATCGACTTGGTATCGTTTTGGATGCTTTGCAGCTGGTATCGTCTCGCTATCGATTTTGATACCGATACTAAACTATACCGAGACTTTTCTGGTATCGTGGCCAGCCCTAAAGAAAAGTAAGCCGCATGAGCAACTTCTTCCATTATTATTATTTTTCCAATGTTTGGTGCACAACACTATTGAAACTTTTTGGAAGCTTCTGCATAAAAAAATAATATACATAAATCAGTTTTACCGTTTCCAAGAAAATTGAAAATCAAAAAAACTGTAGGTTAATTACATAGGTACCATTAAAAACTATTATTCGAAAAATGGTGGTTCACTTAAATGAATGCTTTACAAAGAGAAACTTATTGAAATTTTTCCAAGCAAAATCTCTAGAGTTAGTTTTGAGAAAAAAAGATTTTGTTAAACTGTTTAAACAAATTGTATGGCAGGTACCATTATTGCCCAGGAAAGTTTGATTTTCACTTCGAAAAAATTCCTACAAAGCTGAATTTTGGTGGAGAATTTTATTTTGACGTCTAAAGCATATTCTAAAACGTACCCTAAATTTTGGGCCGGGCAAAAGTTTTTAGGGGAGGTTGACAATAAGTTTTTTTGCTTATTTCTCGAAAAATGTCTGTTTTTTTAAATAAATTTGAAATACAAATTGTAGCTTATGTGATTCTATACAAAAAAGATTAATATCCCATCAGTGATCATTTGTATTAAGTTCAGTTCAACTACATGAATTTATACAAATTGCGTTTGACAAAGCTCTCACTATGTCACTGATGAGTTCAAGTGAGTCAGCCGACCGAAACACCAATTTGTAGGACTAAAGGCCATTAAAACCTATTTTGAATCAATAATTCAACAAGTCCAATCCTTAATGCTATGTATACTACTTGGTTGATTTATTTCAGTAGTATATAGAATTTGTATTTTAAAACCTTCTTAGATTAATATCCTTTTCTTTCTACAGTGAACAAAAAAAAAAAACAGCAAAACTTTCAGTTTGTAACAAATTTAGTCAGAAAATTTATTAAGATTGATGGATCGAAGGGCAACATTTTGTGTACGATGAGGTTTTGGAGAACACGCGGTAAGGTGAACAGAACCATCTTGGAAAAGGGGATGGTTTTCATATGAAATGGATATTTCAGCAAGATAAAAAGAAGACCAAAAAAAAATCGTTTCAAGTGGAAAAACTTGATGATTTGAAGTGACCAGCTCAGTTTCCTGGTCTCAAACCCTTGGAAACACTTGCAGATTGTAGATCGAAGAGTAGTTCAGAGAAAATTCCACAAATAGGAACGATCTCCTTGTCTAGGTCAAAGAGGCTTGGAATATTATACCAGGTTCCACGGTTCCAAATTTTCTGGAGAATATGCCCTGGAGCTGCAGGGCGATGATGAAATACAGAGGTTTTGTCACAAAGTATTATAAATTAAACACTAAATTTAATTAAAAACATGCATTTTTAAAAAGTGGCTTATGTTTTGACCAGGTAAAATGGGACATGATATCATTATTCTTTGAATATTTAATAGTTTTAGTTTTATTTTTGTAATAATAAGAGCATTTATCAATTAAAAGATTATTAAATATATTAAAATCCAGGCAGTTATAGACCAGAGTTTAATTTCATGAAAAAAGTTGCTTATGTTTTGCCCGACACTGTAGGTACGTGTCTGTTAAGTCCCTCAACTAAGAGTTCAGAGGGGTTGACCTTTCTCAGAAAATTTTTCGCGTTAGATTTGAAAAAAAAAATACTGTAAATTGAATATTTTCGCAGATGATTTGTTTTTGTTTTTTCAAAAATAAAAATAAATATCATTAAACAAAACTGATAAATGAATAAAAATAAATAAATCATTATATTAGTTTTTTTTAACATAAAACCAGCAAACAAAGAAGCTCTAAATAATACATATGGCTGCATTCAACACAAAGAATTAAAAAACAATGTGAGTTTTCTTGCAACCGATTTATTTTGAGAAAAAATGCATTAGAACAACAATCTACTGCAATTTCAGTGAAGTAACAACTCTGTAGTCAGACACTCAGTAGTGACTTAGCCGTGGCTTTGAGTCTCTCATGGTTCATGATCATTAGATCTGAGAAATTTGAACAGTATGCAATTTCTCAGTTTTGTAGTCGAGTACTGATGAAACAATAGGCGTGTCTCACCAAGTAAAATTTCACCGAGCGCTCAATATCAAGTTGACGTAGGCGGAATGTTTTGGTGGAACAAGATTCCCTGTTCAATCGTACTGAAACTATGGAAACAAAATTTTAACTTTGCTTTGAATATTGAAATGTTAAAGCACAAAACTTTATAAAATTAATGTAAAATACTAAGATCAATATATTTTTCCTGTTAATCAACTTCTATTTTGTATTTTTGTATCAAGTTCGTATTTACACATCACCGAGAAATTGCAATTTGGCTGTCAAATAAACAGTTTTAGCTGAGAAAGAACATTGAGAAATGAATCCAAAAAATTTTCGTCTCAGTAATCTCTGAAGAAAGTCTCAGTGCTCAGGTGAGATTTTTTGTCCCACTTTAAAAATCTCTGAGCTCTCAGAGATTTTATTTGGTGGGACACGTCTAATGAACAATTATAAACTTCACTATTTTTGGACGAAAGGAAACATTAACAAAATTCCAAGTCATGTGCCTATATTATAAGTATACAGTCGGCTTAAAGTTAAATCTCAGTAGGTCAGAAACAAAAAAGATTCATTCAGCAAATATTGCGGCAAAGTGGCGTGTATCAATATTTCGCAGAATGTAATTCCTTGCATTTATAATAAAAATATTTTAATCAAAATATTGTCTGCCACTTTAAGACAGATGATATGAAGGTACCTATCACAAAATTTTTGTATAAAGTATTGTTTGACCGAAGGGGCGGCAAATTATTGTTTTGCCCCGGGCGGCAAATATCCTAGCTACGCCACTGCATGTGCTATACAGGCGAAAAACAGATATTTTCGTCAAATTACGTGATATCACCTAAACGATCAGTCGAGGAAGAAAATTGCATGATCTACAAGATTTGTATGAAAAGTACTTTTTGATAGCATTTACCGTTAAAAAGTTATTAGCGAATAATCAATGTTTTTGAAATTTGACCTTGAATAACTTCAACGCGCACACGGTTTGTCAATGGACTTTTGGTGGCTATTTTTTTTACGAAAATAAAAATTATTGCATTTAAAAACCTTCACTTGGATTTTTCCCGCAATTCTGGCTTTTTACTTGCGATATATGTACATAGGTACTATAGGGCAAGTTTTGGATTCGTGCAAAAAAAAAATTTCGAGATAACAATCAAACATGACATTACGATGATAGAGAACACGAAAAAAGTGGGTGGCACAATTCTGTCTGTCTGTCCGTACCTCAACCTACAGCCTAAACCACTGAAGCGATTTTCCTCAAATTTTGAACTTAAGGTTTTTTTGTTACTCTCCAGAGGGGAAATTGAAAAAAATTTTTTAAGCTCAAAAAATAACGGTACTTGTTATACAACCGTTAAGGAAAAGCTTATTCATCTCAAAAACGGCTCCAACGATTTTGATAAAAAAATCAGCGAATTATTGTAGGTATGATGTACCTTTAAGTAAGAAAAAAAAAAATCACCAAAAACATTTATTAACGGTACCTGCCATATAACGGTTTTTTTGATTTTTGGTTTTCTCATTAACCGCTCATCCGATTTCAATAATTTTTTTTGCACATAAGCCTTGTTAGAATATAAATAATACTGCATACCAAAATTTTTGAAAAAATAAATTTTGGATTTTTAAAAAAGGATTCAAATTTTTTTTTTTGAAAATTCAATATTTCAATAACGGGTTGATGAATTATTTTGAAATTTCAGTTTTAAATGTATATTAATATATACTCAAAATTGGCATACCAATTTTTTTTTGAAAAATGTTACAAAAATTTTATATATAAAAAAATAATTTTTAGGAAAACGGCTCCAACGATTTAAATTTTTTTTTTTGCAAATATTCATATTTTTTCAAGTAATCAAATGATATACTTTTTTTTGAGCTCTAAATTATTTATCAGACTGTTTATACAAAAAAAAGAACGATTTAAATGCTTTTTATACTTTTTCTATAATTACTTGAATATTTTTTAAAGTCCCACCCATCTTGAACATAAGAGCAAGTACGTGCGATCAAGTCGTGCATTTTATTTTGTACGTTTTTCCTGGGCTATGAAGTTTTTTTTGAAGAAAAAGGTTTTCCTGAAAATGATTAATTTATCCTTTGATTTTCAAAAACCAAGTCGAGGAAATATATGTTACACAAACAACCTTGGTTACCAGAAAAACAGTACAAAACTTTTGCTTAGACTTTTAGTGTTTAAATTGTTTCTTTTATTATTATTTGATACTTATGATCTCTTAAGACTTAAAAGCGTTACTATACTAACTACGGCCTCGTGTTTAGTTTTGGTCAGCGTTGAAGTCTCAACTCCTTGTACAATATAACAATTATGTATACATCGATCTTATAGCAAAAAAATATAACAGCAGTAGTTTAAATTGCTCTTATAGAGATGAAGCCGAGCTGTAGATACTTATTTACACATTAAAATATAAAAATGTAAAAAATCTATTACAAATGCATGCTGCCATACACATCTCCCATTAAATTATAAAAAAAAAAACAGATACAATTTTCCCCCATAAAATAACATACCTACCATGTTTTTTATTTGCATAATCCAGTGTATGATTGTAAACAAAAAAAAAAAAAATTGAATAATTATTGAATTGTGCAATCAGCTAGCTGCCATACATTTTATAATAAAACAAACAATAACACTTCCTTTTCCTTCCTCCAGTTCCAATATAAATGTTTGAAAAAGTTCAAAAGTTAAGTAAACATTTTTATAAAACAAAAATCAGCACAACATCACTTTCACTTCGATCCGAAACGGACAGACATATGCAGACAGAGAGACATATCACTTTGAAACAATGTTATTTTTTTTTCATATGCAAAAACAACACAACAAAAACAGTCTTATTTTTTTTTTAACTTTAATTGTTCGCACATATTCATGAAGTCTTCGAACAATGTGATTACATGCTACAGCGGCAAAATCAGCTGCACTTTGCAGCACCTACCGGGTCGGGTATGCGTTCATCTCAAAGAAAAAAAACTTCCGATTGTCTATATGCAAACGATCCTCATGTCTAACGCAGACGAATATCATATTACCGACCGAGTCGAGAGATTCGCCACAACTGCATCCCATCTGCATCTATGGCTCATGGACCAGGGACTCGTGTTTGGTGAACACTGAATACCCAAACCACCTATCCGAATCCGCAAAAATGTCCAATTAGACAAACTAACCGCGACGCTGCGCATGTGCATACAGCAAATCCATGCGCAGAGCCTGCGCGACGCAGAGGAAACTCATATTTTTAGCAAACTTGTTTCCACCTATCGGACAAGATCAGAATCAACCTTAGTAGCCTCAGCTTGAGATCCTCTCTCTTGCATTCCCATTTCCCATTTTATGGTTTCAGGTCAGTCCGGGACCATAAATTTAAATTCCTGTCCGGACTACCTTGACTTATATATTTTGCATCTGGAATCAAGATTTGATTCGGGGATTCGAGAGGGAATGAAGCTGGCAAGACCGAAAGGAGTCCGCAGAACGGTTCTAGTCGCGGGATTGGGTCAAACAAAAAATGGAGAACGATATTAGAATGTCCGTTCCGTTGGTCTTGGTCTAACTTGTTTTGACGCAATCTTGATTGGAAATAGGTCAACATGCGAGGATTGTTGTCTCTATATGATAAACACTGAAGACTTGGCAGCACTTGAGAGCTTAACCTCAACCGAAGAGGATTGCCATAGCTTCTATGTGATGGTGTGTTAGAATTAGGTCAACATGGTCTGCTTCTTAATTGCTATTCAGCATGATTTGGAAGTGATGCTTTGATGGTGGTGCGGGAAGAGTGTTTCTTATTGAGAGAAAGAGTAAATATTAGTGACAAAAAGTCGTCAAATGAATACATTTTGCAGTCTTCATCACAGAATCTAACTGTATCCACGCTTCATAGTTGTTTAGGCTGTGAGAATGGATGAAAAGATTTATGTAAAATGCGAATCGATCAGTGATGGTATCGTTGCTGGTGGTGTGAGTCTTGGGGGGAATTTGCTATTTGCATGTTGAATTGATTGCGATGATTGGATTGAGAATGAGATAGACAGAAAGTCATAGCTTTTCTAGATGCAGACTTGAGGTGGAAGAAATTTGAAGCTGTGTTTTGAGTATTTTCTTGAGGAATTTCAATGGTTTGACATGCACACTGCCGCACATATACACACACTAGCTTTATGCACGATGATGGTTGACGTAATTTCTTTTGAAGAAAAGACTTCAAAACGGAATGTGTGCTTTGTTTTAAATTAATTACCTAAAGTTTATAATTAGGAAGATAAATCACCTACTGGGGAGGTTTTAGGATGCATATTTTATTTTAAATGTTGATATTATGATTATTTCAATTAAATTGAACCAAAAACAAAAATATCAGATTGAGTTTTATTTTTTTTGTCGAACTTCTTGGTATTTTTTGAAATAAAATCAATTTTAATAGCAGATTTGTTTGGCTCGAAGAGAATTGGACAAACAAAAACCAGGTCAGTACTCATCAATTTACATATATTCATTTAATATTAATTTTGGTTAAAAGAAGTAAACAAACCATAATCTGATGCAAATAAGTTCTCTTGAAAAATTAAAAATGAAATGTTGAATCACAACTAATTAACTTAGGCTTCCGACCCGTGAAGGGTTTCTGTCTGAGACAAAATGGCTTTTTATCCTACGATCCCGATCAAATCACTGAATCTTTGGTCATCAATTGAAACTTGTCGGGTTTCAAGGAATCTACATCAGAATATTTCGAAGAAGCAGAATATACTTACTCAAGATAAGCAGGCCTCAATTAACGCTTTTAGCTGCAGTCCTACCGGGCCACAACTCAATAGAAACCCACATGAGTGGAATCTGGAATGAGAATTAACTCATCGAACTTAAGATGTAGAGGCGCAAAATGAATCACCCCACTTAATTTGTGAATGCCCCAGCCTAGCTGGAACCAGAAAAGCAGCCCTAAGAATACTTTTTCGTAAGTAAGAAAGTAAGTCACCTCGAACCTAGAGACTGGTCAACTGGGATTCAAAGACTTTTGGCTGACGAGCTTGTTGTCTTATCACTCGATGTGACCAGGCAAATTTAGTCGACGTGTTTTGACTTTCTTTACACGTATTACAGCACTAAGAGTTTGCGGTTGTATCTTCTCTTCCAACCGCCCTCTCAAATATCTGTCGGTTTTTTTTTTGCTTTCAAAAGAGCCAAGTATCGGCTCTTCCTTTCTGCTTATAACCCATCACTTGGTGCTGTACGGAGCACAGGCAGTACAAGAGTAGAGCGTGCACTTCGTCTTATGCGTGAGGAATTTTGGGCATATTTTGTCAAACTGAAAAAGCAGCGGTTTCCTAGGGTTATTCTTCGTCGTCGGAGATCCACTTAAGTGCCATTCGTGGATTGAATGCTTACTTCAAGCCTGCTTGACTACCTCGAAGTTGTTGTAATCATTGGGGCTTTTTGTCCTAGTCGGTGTGGACAGATCTTTACTTGCTTATCGATAGCATGTGTGTGTGTGTGTCCTCTTTATTTCAACACCAACAACTTACGCCTGTTTTTCAATCACTGTGAAGGAATCCATGACGGCACTATGGAAGCAGCCAATGTTGTCGATATGATATCATCCGTTTTTCCTACCAATAGCCAGAGAAAATTTTGGGGTTGAACGCGTAACCAAAATATGAGTATAAGGGTCTTAAGCTGCATGTATCTCGATATGGAAATAAAAGTTTGGCAGGATTTTTCGACGCCTGTGGTGCCTTACGAATTTTAGTGTCAAAGGGTCGACCACGTAAATTAATTTATAAAAAAATGGGAAATGACGCTCTGATCTCCGATTAATAGAACGAATCATCGTCATGTATTATCATTACGATGATAGGGAAGACGAAAAAAGTGGTACTTTCAATTCTGTCAGTCTGTTCGACAACAACCTTATCGGCTTAATTGATTTCCCCCACACGTTTTAAATTATTTTAGAACCAAAAATAACCTGCTACACTATTTTTTTTTTTTTAAAATGGCTCCGCAAATTTTCGTTTAGTAAATTCAATAAATTAATTTTAGTAGAAACTACCTTTGGGTGGAAAAACATTTTTCAAAAAATGGTTATGAATGGTACCTATCTCCGAAAGAAACCTTTTTTTTACTTTCGATATTCTTGTATTAGGAAACTCTCAAGAAATTTTAATCGTATAGTTTACCAAAATTTTCAAAAAGGTATTTTTTGCACTAAAAAAAATCAATTTAATATTTTGACAACTGAGTCAATTTTTTTGAAACGTTTGGTGAGTATCTACAAACAAAATATTTTACTTTCATTCAAAATAATAGTAGGCACCTTCAAAATTAATGTTAAAAAACCTTGAAGAATATCTCATTTTTCTCGCAACCGGCTCCTACGATTTTGATGAAATTTTTAATAAGACGAGCATAAACATAAAAAATACACTTTATAACTTTTAGCAGTAGGTGCCTCCCCAAGAACTCTTTTTTGATTTTGAATTTTTTGCTTTTGCTGATTGGATTTGAATAAATTTTCTAATGTAAAAACTTCAAACAAATCGTCGGTTCAAAGGTAAAACTCACTATACCCCAGTTTCACAGTGCAAGTTTAAACTCTACTTTTGGTTTAAACTTAAGTTCAAGAACTTATTCGGTTTCACAGTGCTCTTTTAAACCTTGAACTGAGTTCATTCTGCAGTTTAAATTAAACGACAGTATTCTGCCGTTTAAACTTGAGTTCAACGTGGATAGCACTGAAATTCAAGCATTCTCATATTCTCAACTTTCAATTAAAAACTACCATAACGTAATGATGTTCATTTTCGACCGTGTGCGTGCAAATTACAAAATGCGTTCTATTAAAAGGTTTTTTAAAAAGAATTAAACTTTATTGATCTAAGTACGAAAATAATATAACAGGAGATAAGTTGAGGTTGACCGCTGGCTGCTACGTTCTTGTGATGACTCTATGATGACTCGATGATGACTCTATGATGACTCTATGATGACTGATGATGACTGTATCTTCACTTTATGAAAAGTATCTATTGTTGTGCGCTGTGGCGTCCTTTGTCAGCATTTTGTGATGGACTGTGGGTTTTTAAATGAAATGCCAATGTTATTCTTTCGTCTCTTATTACTGTTGCAGAAATATTCCAAATGATGGTTCTGCAATATTTGCTGCGGTGATCTTAATATGATCTTCTGGTTTTGTATTATCTTTGTGGGCTTCTTTGTGGGCTTTGTATGTAACTCCCCCCTCCTTAAAATTGTTGCTTCTCCTGGAGCAAATTTTGGCGAGTTTTTTCTTATTAATATATAATATGATAACTATTATTGACAATACTATTGGTACATGTAACATATAAGCTATGTTGGTATGGTTTTTAATATTTGATATTTTATCATGGATTTCATCTAAATTATTAATATCTTCAAATTTTATTTCTTTATATTCAAATATTTCTGACATGTTTTTATACAATATTGGATTGTTCATATAGATAGCTTGTTCAACTATTTCATTTTTATTTTCGTATAATATTTCGTCAATTTTTAAAACACAATTTTCAAAATTAATCAGCACATTATTTGTGATATCAATTTTATCTTTTTCGTTACAAGTATTATTTAGTTGAAATTTTCCATTTTTTACTAACAATATACCTCTACTTAGTTCTGATATGATATTATTGTTTCTGTTTATTTGTTTCTTACAATTTTTAAAGTTTAAACAGTTTTTATAAACTTTCAATTTTTTATATTCTATTTCTTCGTATAGAAATTCATTATCTTCTAATTGAATAATATAATCGTCTTTTATAATTAATTCTTCTTTATTAAAATTAGGCATACTTGTAATATAATATTTAGTAAACGCAACAATGTTTTCTGGAATGCTTATAATGAATATCGATACCTTCCCGTAAGAATGTATTAAGCGACATTTCAAAAATTTTAAAGGCATCGAAAAAAAACCTCTGGTCCAGTTATTTATTTATGTATTTTAAAAACTAAAAAGATTTGGAACGGAATTTTCAACTCAAAATGCTTCGAAAAATCTGTTTACTACAACAAAATATTCAAATAAATAACTGAATAAGAGGTATTTTAAAAATTTAATTTAAAATTTTTAAAATGTCGCTTAATACATTCTTACGGGAAGGTATCGATATTATTTCATCTTTGTATGATGCTACAGATAATCTAATTTTATTTAATTTTTCAAAAGTTATATTATATTCATTTATTTCATAATTTGTTAATACCGAATTAACCATAACATTTATTTTGCTTGCCAGGATATTATTTTGAGTTTTTTCAATTATTTCTTTTACTTTATAAAGTTTTTCTCTTATTTCTAAAATAATTACTCTATGAACGAAAAACATTCCTGTTAGATTAAAATTTAAAAACTTTGTATTTTTATATAAATCATCAAATTCTTTTTGAATTGATTTGATTCGTGTTTGGAATATGTCATTAATTTTGATTTGCTTATTTAAATTATTTATTATATTGTGATTATTTGTTTCACTATTTTCCAATCTTTTTTCAATTTTTATTCCATCTTCTTCGTCCATTGTTCCGAACAAAAATCTCAAAACACTTCCGCCCAAATTAAACAAACTCCTCTTATTTCGATGCTGTGTAACACTTTCTATTTCAGATTTAATCAATTTTATTTCTTCGAATATCTCATCGGGAAAATCTACTTTTGTTAAATTGTTCATGTTATTTTCTATGTCTTTTAAAACATTTTTAATTTGAGTAATATTTATTCTATGTAAAATATGTATGTAATCTTTCACTATTTTAACTTTATTAAGTTTTATTTTTGCATATCCCTCTTGGATATTAATGTTTTCTGTGGTTATTTCACTTCTAATTTTAGTAACCAATAAAACTACTAGGGTGAGAAAATATAAAATATACATGGTTAATATTTTCACTTTAACTGCGCGAGAGGAATATTTTCAGAATCCATACTTGACGAAGTATTTTGAGTCACTGAATCTGTTGCAGATGTAACACTCTTTCCTGATTTATTTGCTTGATCTTGATCGATCATGTCATTGTGGGATATTTGTTTGGTTCGTTTTCTCTTCCTCTGAATATTAATAGGGTGGACCCTTTTAGTCGTTTTATATTTGAATTTCGGTAATATTTTATCCCTTCTCCCTGGATTAACTACGTAATCATTATCTTCAGGTTTTTCCGTATCTTCTCTATTTTTATTTAACTGAGATATCTTTTTTTCTTTATGTTCAGTAAAAGTTTTGTATAATTGTTTTTTGTCAACTCTTCCTTCTTGAATTTCAAATGGTTTTTTCTTACTTATATTTTGAATAGCATTATTATAATAAAATACAGCTTTATAAGTGATATTAATTTTCTCTAGATCTGATAATTGTTTTCCGTTTTTTAGACATCTTATTTTATCTAATATTGAGCTATGTGCTCTTTCAATAGGGCTATTCCCTGTGTGTGAGTGAGGGGTTGTGAAATGTTTTTCTATATTTAAATCATTAAATAAAGTATTAATAAGAATTTGGTCAAATTCATTGTCCATTACAAATTTAATTGGTTTCCCATGTTGTGAAATATACTGCACTAATGCTGTATGAATACTTTCTATATTTTTATTAGGGATTGAAGTAAATGTCACACGTTTACTAAATTTATCAATTGTGGATAAAAATGGTAGTTTATTTAAGAAAAATAAGTCTGCGTGTACAATTTGATTCACGTCGCTTGGGGTTTCTGTTAATTTAAACTTTGGCTTAACTGGATGCCTATCATATTTATTTAAACGACAGATGGCGCAATTATTAACTACTGTAGTAACTATATTTTTTAATTTTGGAAAAAAGATATATCTTTTTAATCCTGTGTAATTTTCTTCTATGCCAGAATGACTGGTCTCTAATTCATGATACAGTTTAATTTGTTCAACAGTTTCTTCTTCTGTTTTCATTTCTTTAGCTAGATAGCTACATCTATGAAATGTCATAATGCTTTTATCAAAAAGTTTTATTAGTTTTTGTTGTAATATATTATATATATTATCATTTTCGCAATATATACCTGTTTGCTTTGGTTCTAATACTTTTTTTATTTTCCTCTCGAAACTTGGAGATTCTAATAAACTAGGAGAAAGTTCAACTAATTTTCTATTTCCATTTATGCGTCTTATTCCTATTTTTCTACCTTGATAATCGAGGTTTATTATTATTTGTTGCTTGTAAGAATTTACAGCTTTTTCGATAATTACAAAATGATCTAACAATTCTTCTTCTTTTGAATGTCGAGTTTCTAATTCTTGATCCTCATCTAAATGATTAATTTCATTTTCATTGTCTTTTATTTCTCTGCTTAGGTAATCAGCAACTGTGTTTTGTGAACCTTTTAAATAACTAATATCAAAATTATATTCTCCAAGGGAAAGTATCCACCTTTGTAATCTTCCTGAAATATCTTTACCTAGACTTTTTGTCTTTAACCATTTCAGAGGTTGGTGGTCTGACTTTAATTGAAATTTCTTTCCATAGAGATATGGCCTTAAATATTTAATTGACCAAACTATTGCCAATAATTCTTTTTCTGTAGTTGAATATTTTTTCTCGTGATCATTGAGGGTTCTACTTATGTATGTGATGGGGTGTTTGTCTTGCGTTAAGACAGCTCCAATTGCATAGTTCGATGCATCAGTTGTGAGTTCAAATTCTTTAGTAAAATCGGGGTATACTAGTACTGGGGGGCTCATTATATTTTTCTTTAAAGTTTCAAATGATTGTATATACTTGGAGTCTTTAACATCTATTTTTGTTCCCTTTTTTAAATATTTTGTCATAGGTTGTGCTGTAGAAGCATAATCTTTAATAAACTTCCTATAGTATCCTGTAAGACCAAGGAATGATTTTATCTCTGTAACAGTTTTAGGAATTAATATTTTTTGAATTGCCTCTATCTTATCTTGGTTAGGTTTTAACCCGTCTTTAGTTATTAAATGTCCAAGGAATTTAGTTTCTCTTTTCAAAAATTCACATTTATCTATTTGGACTTTCAAATTATATTGTCTTAAACGATCGAATATTTTATTTAAGTTGATTGTATGTTCTATTAAAGAAGTACTAAATACAAGGATGTCATCCATATAAACTACACAAATTTTATTAATTAATCCCTCGAGGATTTCATTCATCATGCACTGAAAACTAGAAGGTGCATTTTTCAACCCGAACGGCATTCTAAGGAACTCAAAATGTCCTTGTGGAACACTGAAAGCCGTTTTTTCTATGTCAGTTTCTTTCACTCTAATCTGGTGAAACCCTTTAGCTAAATCTAAAGTCGTAAAATATTGGGATCTCCCAAGCTTATCTAAAACATCGTCGATGTTTGGTAAAGAATACTTATATTCAATAGTTTCCTCATTTAGCTTGCGGTAATCAATTACCATACGCCACTTGGAAATTCCCGAGTTATCTACTTTTTTTGGAACTATCCAAACGGGTGAATTATACGGACTAATACTTTTTCTTATAATTCCATTACTAAGCATTTCTTTTATTTGCTTATCTATTTCTAATTCATGAATTTTAGGATATCGATAGATTTTAGTGAAAATCGGCGTATCTGTTTTTGTTCTTATAGAATGAACGGTTTGCGTTGTGGAGCTTAATATTTCTCCATCTTTATAAAATATATCTTTATTCTTATTTAAGAATACTTTTAACATTCCTTTCTCTTCTTCATTTAAATCCTTATGTAGAAGTTGATTCATATCAGTTGAATTATCTTCTAGAATATGAATTTCGTCAAATTTAAATGGACATTGATCATTTACGTTTATGTGTTCATTTCCATTGACTTGAAAAGAAACAAAAGGAATTCTATTCCCGTTAATCTCTAAATATTTTTCTTTCATATTAATAATACCACCTATGGCATTTAAAAAGTTCGATCCTATGATCGCATCAAAATTCTTGTTCTCAAAATTCATTAACTTCCACTCCATTGTGGCATTTTCTATAAATTCTCTAGGAATTTTCGTTATAATTTGTTCCGATATATAAATATAAGAATTTACTGTGTTTACTCTAATTTCTTTTTCTAATTTGATTCTTTTATAGTATTGTAATTTTCTATTATCTAGAAGAGTCATAGTAGATCCTGTGTCTACTAAGACTTTTATTTTTTCATTTTGAACGTGAAGTTCTACGATGGGAAGTTTTGAAGGCCCCCTATTATAAAATTTACCTCATCACCATTTTTAATTTGTTCGTCAGTTAGACGATTAACTTCCATTGGTTCTTGTCTAACTTGTCTACTATTATTAGGATTTCTAAAGTAATTTTGACTCTGATAATTATTATTTTGACCTTGATAGCCATTATAATTATTGTGTTGAAATCCAAATTTATAATCTCTAAAAGGATTCTGCCTGTGGTTACCTAGAACCTGATTGTTATTAAACCTTATTTGGGCTGAACTCATTCCCAAATTATTATTTCTCTGAACGTTATTCGGATTTTTATAATTATTATTATATCTATTAGGAATGAAGTTATTTTGTTTAGAAGGGTAAGCATTGAGATTTTTATTCATATCGATGGGTTTCTTTACATGTTCATTATTGTACAACATTGAATTCGATTCTAGTAAATCGTATGCTTCCATCATAGTGGAACATTTACTTGCAATTACTATTGCTTTTTGACTAGAAGTCAAATTATTTTTGAAAGCTTCTAAGATTAAAGTTTCATTATTTCTTTGCGTGTAAATTAGATTAGGCTCGAGTTGTGCCTTTATTTGAATTTTTTGCAATAAACTATCTAATTTTTGATATAACTTAAAAGTATTTTTTTCTAATACTGTCCCTATTTCTTGTGCTATCTTTAAATAACTTTCTTTTACACTATAATTCCTTACCAAGCTGGTTTTTACATCCCTCCATGGCGCAAGATGTGGTAGAGCATTTATCACTCTTACTGCATCACCCTGTATCTTGTGGTGTACAGCGAACGTCGCCTTGACAATATTATGTTGTCCTTGAATTTTTGTCATCAAATATTCCACCGATGAGATGAAAAGAGCCAAATTGTCTTCCGAAGCACCTTTAAATGGTGGTATATGCTGGAGTTCTCTAAGAAGAAATTCCTGCTCTTTCTCCTCTGCCACATTTACGGGTAGTTCCTCATTAATTGACATATTTTTTATTTTTTATGTTAATTTGTCTCAAGTTCAATATTCACTTTCACTTTCACAATATTCTTAATCTTTTCCTTTTCTTAATAGATAAAATCAATTAAACACTCTCTCTACGAGATTTCACAATATTTGTCCTTACGGATCTTGAATTGTAATGTTTTTCACTGATTTTTATTTTTTTTTTTTTTCGTAGGTATGATGTCGCTTTTTCCAATATACGTTTGGTTCCCAATATGCGTTTGGGTTTCGACTCACGTTAACGATCACTAGATAGGAGTTTTTATTAATTTCCGTTTAATAATTTTTAAACCCTATCCTACCGACTGCGCCAATTACAAAATGCGTTCTATTAAAAGGTTTTTTAAAAAGAATTAAACTTTATTGATCTAAGTACGAAAATAATATAACAGGAGATAAGTTGAGGTTGACCGCTGGCTGCTACGTTCTTGTGATGACTCTATGATGACTCGATGATGACTCTATGATGACTCTATGATGACTGATGATGACTGTATCTTCACTTTATGAAAAGTATCTATTGTTGTGCGCTGTGGCGTCCTTTGTCAGCATTTTGTGATGGACTGTGGGTTTTTAAATGAAATGCCAATGTTATTCTTTCGTCTCTTATTACTGTTGCAGAAATATTCCAAATGATGGTTCTGCAATATTTGCTGCGGTGATCTTAATATGATCTTCTGGTTTTGTATTATCTTTGTGGGCTTCTTTGTGGGCTTTGTATGTAACTTGCATGTATAGAAATGAGTATTCGCTCGTTCCTAGTGTGTGTGTAGGTACCTACAACTTTGTGAGAGTGAAAAGAGAAAAATACACGTTAGATGGACAAAAAATCACACTATCTTCTATAATGCTGCCATTTAACCTTCTTAAACTTCGTTAAATTGAACTGAAGTTCAGTTTGCACTGTGAAACCGAACGAGTTTAACTTAAAATTTGGACCGAAGTTCAGGTTCAGCTGAACTTAAGTTTAAACTTCCACTGTGAAACTGGGGGTAGGTGCAGAAAAAATTTTTCAAGAAAATGCGAATGAAATGCATTTCGGACTTTTCAGCTTTAAAAAGTATGTTTCAATTAAATTTCCTTTAAAAGTGTAATACGGTAGTTAGTGAGTTTTACCTTTTAACCGACGCATAATAATAATGCAGTACAAAATATTCTTAAAAATATTGTTAATTAAAAAATTAAAATATATTTTTGAAAATTGGATGGATCATGTTCTTTGGAAACTTAATTTTGATTTGCATATTGAAGTGTTTTGAACATTTTATTTATAAAAAATTAATTTTTAAAAACCGCTACAACGATTTTCAGAATTTTGTTCCCCTTAATTCATATTTGCTCAAAATTTCAGATGCAGATCTTTGTTTTTTTTTTTTTGTTTTTTTTAGCTATTTGAAGAACGAATTCCTTCATTTTATTAAACTATCTTAAAGCGACAATTTAAATGATATTATTCTTATAAAATTAGTGAAATATCAATCACAACAAAAATATAAATGTTAAAAAAAGAGACAAGTTCTTATATGCACAAAAAACCTGTGCGTGAAAAGTCAGCCAAAAAAAGTAATAAGATCTAAAATATATGCCAAGTTTTAAGTTCATGAAGTTTAATATCAAATATCAAGTCAAGTTTTCATACATTTTAAATTTGTGAATAAGTAAGTATTTAAGAGAAAACTTGCCAAGTAAATCCACCAAATTTTAATCAGTAATCATTAAATACCAAATTTGTGTCATGATTTGGAATTGTTTCGATATAACTCTGCTTAAGATATTTGATATTAAACTTCATGAATTTAAAACTTGGCATATATTTTAGATCTAAGTAGAAACAACAATACTTGAAAGCAAGCCAAAAGGTACAAATTGGTATGAAGCCCCAAAAGATTTTGATTACTTTTTTTGGCTGACTTTTCACGCACAGGTTTTTTTCTACATATAAGAACTTGGCTCTTTTTTTAACATTGATGTTTTTGTTGTGATTTCACTCCTTTTTGCAAAGATTTATTTTGCCAGATGAAAATCAAGACCTACCGCTCTACAAAGTTCCACAATTCTACGACAACGGAAAGTGCTCCATATAAATAATAGCAATTCTGATTAAGTGGGTGGATGGCACGCCCCCTGAACGGAAAATTCCAAATTTTCGATTTTTTTCTTTCTAAGTACTTCAAGCCCTACCGACCTACCCATTTACATCATTCTAAAACAATCAGAAGTGCTTTATATAATTTATAAGAATTTTTAAGAATGTGGGTGGATGGCACGCCCCCTGAATGGGAAATTCCAATTTTTCAATTTTTTTCTTTTTAAGTACTTCAAGCCCTACCGCTCTACCAATTTCCATCGTTCTACAATAATCAGAAGTGCTTCATATAGTTTATAAGAATTTTTTGAGAATAAGGTCAGATGCCACGCCCCGGCCCCTGAACTGAAACTTCCAATTTTTCGATTTTTTTATTTCTAAGTACTTCAAGCCCTACCGATCAACCAAGTTTCATCGTTCTACAACAATCGAAGTGCTCCACTTAATTTATAAGAATTTTTAAGATTGTGGGTGGATGCCACGCCCCCTGAATGGAAAATTTCTTTCAGTTTTTTTTTTCTAAGTATTTCAAGCCCTGCCGACCTACCAGTTTTCATCGTTCTGCAACAATCGGAAGTGTTCCATATAATTTATAAGAATATTTAAGAAAGTGGGTGGATGCCACGCCCCCTGAAGAGAAAATTGCAGATTTTCGATTTTCTCCTTTGTATGCACCACAAGGCCTACCGTTGTGCGAAATTTCAAGTTTCTACGATGTCGGGAAGTGCTCCATAATTTTGATGATCTGTCAGTGAATCAGTCAGTTACGGTTTTTGCGATTTTTTAAGTCCTATATCTCAGGAATTACTAATGTTAAAGAGTTGAAATTTGGTGAGCCACCTGTGTTTGATCAACTCAGCAAATACTGCGAATTTGATGTTTCTGACTTTATTGGTACTGAAGTTAGAGGGGGGTTGAAAATCGCCTGAGTTTGTTCATATAAAAAGGCTGTAGTGCCGTGAACTTGGCTGGACACTCCCGTGCCCTTTGATAATACTGGTTTCAGTCAAGCTGTGATTTCAACAATTTTTACTTGAATTTGTTTTCACAGCTAAAGTACAAAGATTTTTATCAGAGTTGGGAAATAATGACAACTCTTTGTAATTTGTTTCAACTTTCATTTCAATTACAATAGTAATGGGTTTTTCAAAGTATGTACTTGCAGAAAAGCACTGTTTTATTAACATTGTTATTCATTGCATGTTTTTATTTAATAAAAATCACTTAAAAATGTAATTGACAAAAGCAATAATTTAATTCCATTTGTATGTAATGATTACTGAAAAACGTCATCATTAACCCTCTACCGCATACAAACCCATATATGGTTCACCAAATTCATTATCATTTATTTCCATTATTATTTCACGAGTGGAACAAAAATGCACTCTTGAATGAAACTATGTCTATTTTACTATAATCCACCGGATTTTGTTTTTTGGAAAAGAGTCGTCATACCCAAATAAGCTCATTGTTCAAAGGACACTTGCCAAGTGCAGCTTAATGAAAAAAAGTTCGATCTTTGGATACATTTTTTATAATAAAAAGATAAGTTCCATCAAATACAAAATTGTTTTCTTATATATTTAAATTTCTTTTTTATGTTTATAAGCTTTATTTCATGTTTATTTAATTATTTATGACTTTTTTTGGGGCTTTTTCCTTGAGACCATATATGGTCTTTCATGCATTGTAGCCTTTTTTATAAAGCCCATATATGTCCTTATATGCATTAGTAACTTAACTGACTGAATTTTGTAAAAATTTGTTTTAACTTGTAGAAGAAAGTCAAAGAGTTTTTATGGAAACAATAAACTAATTAATGATATACCTGGCGATAGCTTTCGAATGATGTATGTCTAGCTTCCGATTCTGGTGATAAATATGTTCCTCGTAGTGAATTTCAACATGGTAGTTTTAATTCCGGAGATAGAGAGCGATTACTCCGATGACGAACCCGAACCAAATCTTCCGAAGACGTTTCGTCGTGTTTGAAAAAAAAACTAGGATTGTTAAGTTAAACGGGTAGCAAAACATAAGACAGTCATACAAACCACAGAAGCCCAGGGCCGTCAAAAATTCAAGAACGCTCAGAGGAAAACGAGATAGAATATATGATTTTTCGTTGAACACTGAGGTGTAATAATTATTATGACCATAGGCCAGAATGGCAAAAAAAAGCCAAAAATGTGGAATTTGTGGGATAAAAACATTAACGTTGTGCTGGAAATTTAACGTATTATTGTGCTTTAATGATAAACGGATTGTTTGACAAAATTCCAAAAGCAAAACAAATTAAATTAATTTAGCCTTTAATGCATAGTAAACCATATACGGGTTCTTAATTTGTAATTGAAAATGGCTTTAGTGCATGATAACCCATATATGGGTTATTTATGTAAAACATTATGTACATGTATGTAAAAAAAAAATTCTGTGTAAAACCTTTTCTTAACCCCAAATAAAGGTTAATTAATGTCCAATTATTTTTGTTTTCATTTCCTTCATAATTCATGCAGTAGAGGGTTAATGCTTTTTTGTTAATTACTTTTGTCGTCAATTATACCTTAAAGTAATTGAATTGCAGGTATTTGGCACTTTTCAATTACATGCACATAATTAGTAATTGAAAGGAAAAAATGTTTGGAGATCGCAATTGCAATAGAATTTTTGTATCATTATTTCCCAACTCTGATTTTTACTCTGATTTTTACTGTACATTTTTGAAAATTCTCTAATCCTCAATTGATATTTATCAAATAAAAATTAACTTTATGCGACTTCCGGTACCACTTGTCTATACAAAAATTTCGCTGAATTTATATTCAAAACTTGGAAACTAATTTGATTCCATCAATCATTGATTTTTTTTTGTTAATAATCTGTTTCTACAGTTAAAGTGATAGTTAGATTTGCTTAAATCATTTAAATTTTATTTTTTAATCCGAAATCATTTATCAAACTGATAATAATTTAATTTGCAAATTTTAATTCGCCGAAACGGTTGTGTTTTTTGTTAATCGTTTAAATTTATTCAAATGAAAAAGAAGAAGAAATATTTTTATGTTTTTTTTGCAAATTACAAATGATTTAAGTTAAAATTAATTTTGTGTCAAATGTTTAGTATAAGACCAACAGATATGCAAAGATTATATTCCGTTAAAAAGCTGCTTGATTGTCAGGTTTCATTGAAAAAAAAACAACGAATTCTAATTGGAAGTTATTTTAGTGAGTAATATTACAATTTCTATATAGAAAATTATAATTTTTTCTTGAGTAGTTTGATAAAAATTGAAAGTTCTTATGTAACTCGCTGATTCAAAAGAATTTCTACCAAGAAAATGTTTATTTTTTAAATACATTTTCTAAAAAATGATCTCAAATTTTCAATTCAATTTGTTTTATTGAACATATTAGGTGTATAGAATTTGGCTTACAACTTATAAAATACATTGAAAATTTTTTTTCATTTGTTGGCACATAAGGGGGCTAAGCTTATACTATGTCTTAGGTATAAAGTTTTATAATTATACAAAAAAAAAAAAACATTTTACTCTCGGGGTGTTCCATCCCGGTTGTCCACTGGTGATTTTGGTGTGGATTGTTAGAAGGTTTGGCATTTAGCCGGGTTAAATGCTGACCCTGTGTCAGCGTGGAAGGAAACTGCTTCCTCGTTGCCTATGGTGATAATGTTGTCGTGCAGGGTTTCCATCACACTGAGGTACCTCGGCTCGGGTTGTCGTTGCTCGGTAGCAATCCTTCTCATCAGCTGATTTTGGTGACTGTGGATGTTCTCTACTAGCTTCTTTGTAGAGAGCACTAGGTACCTGTCCAGGGGGACTCATTCCTTTAGTGTTTCCGTCGCTGCCGATCGCAGTGTAGTCCGGTGCAAATTCTAAATAGGGCGGTATTCACCGACGGCTCATAACTTATGAGGCTCATAAACCTAATCACCAAGCAATAATAGTGAATATTTATGAGCGCTCATAAGACTTATGAGTGGTCCTGACCACTCATAAAGTTATGAGCGCTCTCTCCAAAACTAATTCGAAAACCTTCGAAGTAACCCTTCAAGAAAATTCACTGACTCATGTTGGCGGTACTTCTTGGATCCGTGCAAAAATGAGTCTCGCACGCACACATATTGTAATTCCTTTTGTCTTTAGGAATTTAATTTATTGTTTCAATTTTGTAAGTTCTTTTTTGTAATTCACGCTGTGAAGATAATTCTTTTGCCCGTTTGCTGTGAAAATTTGAAAAAAAAAGGATAATAATACATAGGTGTATATAATAAATCTGCTCCGAATAGAAAATTACAGAAAAGTACAGGATTGTGTGTTCCATAAGTAAAAACCTTACCCAAACTGTTCTTCATTCTGTCACTATGTGTTCCATGATGTTTTTCAGAACAGTTAAGAACAATATTTCCTGCACCTACTTTGATGGTGGAGAAAATGAGTGAGAAATGTCGAAGTACCAGTACCAGTTGATTTGTTTTTTTGGGATAATAATAAGCTAAAATTTATCTCAGAAAAACTTTTTGCTTAAATCTGACAGTTTTGACAGTTCTCACACATTTATACTGTTCTGGGGCCCAATTATGCAAGGGTGACTGATTTTCTATGTATACATATTCTATTCACACCCAAAGCAAATGTAAATAAATTTAATTGATTGTGCATGCGTTATCTGTCAAAAACTTAATAGACGGAGAGCTAGCGACCGATTTACTCACCTCATTTTAGCAAGGCTTAAACTTTGGTCATAGAAAGATTGAGGCCCGACAATTATAAAAATGCCCGTCTTACACTCCGGTACCCTCCATGAGGCCTTAAATTTAAGGCTTGAAGTTGTAAAAAAAAAGTGCCCATTCACCTCATTTTAGCAAGGCTGGTATTTACACATAATTAAGATGACATAAAAACAAACACACATTTCAAGTGTAAGACGTTTTTTCAGTCAATAACCCTCCGTAAGACGCTGAAAACTAAATTTCGTTTAAGTCAAGATAGCCCAGTAAAAATAGATTTTTTTCAAGGAACAAATTTGTAACAGGCTGATTTTTGGTATACACGTTGGGATTGGCGTTACTTATAACCTGTCAAAAGTCCTCAAACATCCAATGCCCGCTAGTCCCGTTAGGGGGGTCAAAGGTCACGAAAATGGGTTTTTGGTAAATATATCGAAAACGGTAAGTTTTAGAAGAAAAAATTGCTCTACAAACATGTAGCTGAGGTAATTTCCAACATAAAACATATACAACAAATTGTTCTTAGCATTAACCGTTACAAAGTTACAGTACTTCAAAGATTCACAGTATTCCAACAGAATGCTTTTTCTTCCACACCACCAGAATGGTCGAGCGCTTTGTGCGTTTTTTTTATTCACAACGTTTGATTAATGAATGTGTATTTTTAAATTAATTTTTCATTAAAATAATATAAAAACTGCATTGTATGATTATTTACAGCCAGTTGAAGATGACATCGATTATAACAATGTGATATACATACATACATCATAGATGGAGGATTTTTGCTGCATCGTGTTGCTTGGAGCCGGTTTGCAATAGCTACATTAGTTATGTTCAAAAACGTTCTGGAAAAAAGTTATGGTTGTACTGTGCAGCGTCGTCGGTGTAGATCAGCTCCATTATCAGTGGATATTTTATATGATGTATCAATGATGGTTCCACCTTCTCAACAACAATTTCTTGTGAATGGAAACAACAAAAGTAGTTTAATTGCTATGATTTCGGAGAAATTTGAGGCAACGAATACTTCTACGAGGCTGGACGATGACGGTGTTTTGATTATCGAAACAGCTAAAGAGCAATCCAAAACGCGCACTGCTATTGTTGTTGGCGAAGATGCTGACTTGCTGGCAATACTGATAGCAAGAGCTCTTCCTGGCAAGAAAATTTATTTCAAAAAATCTGGTAATGGTTTAGCTGAAACAAAGGTATATTCGTCGCAAAACTTACTCATATACCCAAAATGTCAAGTCAAAATTCTATGTTTGCATTCATTTACAAGATTCAACTTCGGCCTTATACATTAAAGCCAAACTAAAATTCTTCAAACTATTTGAAAAATGTGAATATCTAATGAAATATGGAGAAATATTTGCCAAACCCAATTGTTCTCAAAATATTATTTCCGAAAACGGCTTAAATATACCTACTCCTTGCATTTTACTAAGCACCAGCAGAAGTGAATTCCATCGATACTCTTAGGTATTCAACATTTAACAGATTGACAATGCTTAATAAAGCTGTGCAATTTTCTTCCCTTCCTCCAACTTTTGGTGCTGCAAAATAACATTTATATATACGGTATACCTTCAAGTTCAAACTTGGCTTGGGCACAAACCACAAAGGTATGAAGCCAGAAGACTGGGGTTATGGACATTAACAAATAATATTTTGGATCCTATAACAACTTTGCTTCAACCAGCTCCAGATGAACTCCTTTGTACAATATTTTGTAACTGCCGTAAAAGTTGTGGTAGTCGAAAAGCATGACTACATTGCTCTCTTGATTGTGGTCAATGTCATGGACATTGGACAGTCATGTACAAACAATCAAAATTGATGTACAAGAAGAAGAATTGAATGATGACATGGAACAAATACATTCAATGCCACAAGGAAACACGGATCACCAAATATTAAATGACGATTAAATAAATTTAGTTCAAATTTTTTTTAATGAAAAATGAATTTTAATACATACCTTCACTTAGCAAACATCGTGGAATAGGCCTCCTGGGGATACCACAGTAAAAAAAATGCACAAAGCGCTCGACCATTCTGGTGGTGTGGAAGAAAAAGCATTCTTTTGGAATACTGTAAATCTTTGAAGTACTGTAACTTTGTAACGGTTAATGCTAAGAACAATTTGTTGTATATGTTCTATGTTGGAAATTACCTCAGCTACATGTTTGTAGAGCAATTTTTTCTTCTAAAACTTACCGTTTTCGATATATTTACCAAAAACCCATTTTCGTGACCTTTGACCCCCCTAACGGGACTAGCGGGCATTGGATGTTTGAGGACTTTTGACAGGTTATAAGTAACGCCAATCCCAACGTGTATACCAAAAATCAGCCTGTTACAAATTTGTTCCTTGAAAAAAATCTATTTTTACTGGGCTATCTTGACTTAAACGAAATTTAGTTTTCAGCGTCTTACGGAGGGTTATTGACTGAAAAAACGTCTTACACTTGAAATGTGTGTTTGTTTTTATGTCATCTTAATTATGTGTAAATACCAGCCTTGCTAAAATGAGGTGAATGGGGTAATTTTTTTTAACATATAGACGAGCGTCTTACAGCATGTCATGGAGGGCTAAAACGTCTTACATTGTTATTTTCGTGTATATATTGAATCAATGAACGATATATTAAAAGATGAGCCTTGCTAAAATGAGGTGAATGGGCACTTTTTTTTTACAACTTCAAGCCTTAAACTTAAGGCCTCATGGAGGGTACCGGAGTGTAAGACGGGCATTTTTATAACTGTCGGGCCTCAATCTTTCTATGACCAAAGCTTAAGCCTTGCTAAAATGAGGTGAGTAAATCGGTCGCTAGCTCTTGGTCTATAAAACTCACACTTGCCGAATCACAAAAATTGATGTTGTACACCAAATTCTGTGTATACACAGAAAAAACTCACTCTTGTGGAATTGGGCCCCTGATGTAGTTTTTCTTCATTTAAACAGCTAATATAAACCAACATTTGACGTCTATCTCCCCTTCAAGTGAATGAGTCCATTTTGGATCCGCAAACGTAGTAGACAATGTACGAACGAAATAATTAGCGAAACTAAAAAGTAAAGTAAGAACATTTCCCTATATAAAACAAACTAAAACGTGCAATGATCTTCACCCCTAGACAAAACTAATAGAATAAGTGGAAAGAAATTAAAATCACTGTAGTCACAAATAATTTATTTATGTGCATGCAACACTCATTTTTTCAAGGATCCAAGAAGTACCGACAAAGTGCGGTCATTTTTGAAAACAGTTTGATTTCACAGTTTGGGGGTACCTTGGGAAGAGAGAGTTGTTCTCATTTTCGAACTTCGAAAAAGAGCTATGAGTGGTTGGTGAATAGCACAAATATTATTTGAGTTAGGAGCCTCATAAACTTAAGAGCCGTTTATGAGTGCTCAGTGAATACCGCCCTTAAAGTTCCTTTATGGCTGTCTTGGAAATTGAGAACCAGACTGGGAAGCAATATGCTTATGACTGGCCGCAGGAGTTGCATGTAGGTACATCAGAATTTTCGTCTGTTGACTTAGTCCGGTTCTTCTTCTCATCAGAGGCAATACAGAAGTAGATAAGTAGGTACCTATACACATTATCATAAGAATCGACAAAAACAAACTTCGGTTTCGTTGGTATACAAAGAAATTGTGTTTTTAGTGTTTTAGTCATACAAATTAGCTGCAAGTAAACAAAATAAAACGAATTTTGAAAGATCACCTCAATCCGATTAGAGATCTGTAGCTTTTCAATAAGGTCTTCCATAGGCTGAAATTCTAGCATAAAACTCCTACTTCCTACTTCTAAAATGGTTTTCTTTTTACATAAATACATAATTTGTTCTCATTCCTCAAAGGTATCTGATTAGTTCAAAAAATTCTTGCACACTCAATGACTTCTAACCCTTTTGTTTCCAATTATTGTCTTCACGTGTAACATATTAATTAAATAAAATCCCGTTTAGTAACTTTCTTCGTTAAAAAAGCCTACAACAACCATAAAAAACATATAAAGCCTTACGAAAAGAAGAAGATGAAGATCATAAAGATGACCTATCTTCCCCAAATTGGTTCATGGCCATTAAGTGTTGAATAACGACTATAAATAAATAAAAGATTAGTTTTTTTTTCTGTATAACTCAGCTGTTTTTGTGGTTTGTGATGTTTTAAAGACAAATTGGATTCGGGAATCTGAGAGCGGGTGCATTTATAATCAACAAAATTGAGTTATACACTTATAATTTTATGCGCATTTTTGAAGTTAAAAATGCATCTTCATAGGTCATAAATTCTAACTGCTATTCATGACTTACTATGTTGATGAAAGTGATGCTAAAGTTCTTTCTACGTATACAAATATGTATGTGGGGTTAGTGATTTAAGTTGCTCGTTTTCTATAATTGTGGTAATTAACAGCCCTAGGAAATATTGTGATATGATCGTTATGCTTTTGTTGTTAAGATAATCTATCTCATCATCTCATCGGGGCCACGCAAAAATTGGATGCCAACTGATAGCTTTAGTGCAAACATTTACAAAACTACTGGTCGGACAAGCTTTATCTGGTTGCAATGGTTAGAAATCGCGTGTTTCAGGTTGCATTTTCCGCTAAATGTACCTTAGTATAATATAAGCAACTGCTATGAATAGGGTATCAAATGAAAGGTTAGACTGTCCTCTACACGATACCAATGGTCGGGCAGACTTTTTTTGGCTGTTGCGATGAACAAAATTTTGAACACCTCACATCGCATTCGCTAAGAGTTTTTCTAATGAACGGAAACTCGTTTTTGCAATTCGTTATTGAAAACGCATTTTCATTTAGGAGCCCACTGAAAGCATAAAAACAATAATCCAATCTATCATTTAGAATTAAATTCATGATTCTAAATTATTATTACCGTTTAAAACAAATTTCACACCAATCGATTATCATTTCCAAGAAACAAATACAAATAGCTAAAAGAATGTTATGGAAAGAACCCCGCACTAAATGTATGAAACATTTGTTCCGGTCAAATTGGCTGAAATTTTAGTATGTTGTTCTTGATACTATTCTGAATTAAAAAATTTTATGAGCAAACCACTCAGAAACAAATAGATTTGGAGAAACAGGGTCTCAGAGTATAACAGAAATTAAAAGCTATTTTGGCATACTTTATGGATTTATTGTGACCAGAAAATGGTTTTACGAAAAATAATAGCTGGATTTCATATTTTCTTAGGCTCAGCTCAGCGTCCGCCTGGCATCCACTCGGCGTCCGGTCAGCGTCCACTCGGCGTCCGCTCAGCGTCCGCTCGGCGTCCGCTCGGCGTCCGCTCGGCGTCCGCTCGGCGTCCGATCGGCTTCCGCTCGGCGTCCGCTCGGCGTCTGCTCAGCGTCCACTAGGCATCCGCTCAGCGTCCGCTCAGCGTCCGCTTGGCGTCCGCTCGGCATCCGCTCAGCGTCTGCTCAGCATCTGCTCAGCATCCGCTAGGCATCCACTCAGCGTCCGCTCGGCATCCGCTCAGCGTTCACTTACTTGCGGTTATCTGTCTCGTGATTCCTTTGATTCATGTTAACATGCGACAATCGCATCGCCAGAAAAATCTAAAGTAAAAATTATCGTATTTATTATTTATTATTATATCTTTATATTATAATATAGTATGGGTCTATTGGCCCTTAGTTCAATATTTTCCTGCAATCTGCAATTGAATTAAATAAAAAATGTGAATTTTTCTTCCTACCACTCAAATTTCTAACAAGAAAATCCTCAAGTGACAATGTAACAAAATGACCTCAATCAAATGACATTGAGTGTTAAGATAAACTAACTAATAAGAAAAGTACATGACGTCAAACACGTTAATTTTGTTTTTATTTTCATATGAAAATCAGTTAACACCACACAGTGATAGAAAGTCTCTCTGTCTATAGTATGCGATCGGTTATCTTTTGAAGTTCACTCAAACAAAATTGATACATAAACTTCAACAGATAAATTAGAAATCAATTAGATTACTTTTCTTTCGGATTGAAGTCATTTCGCAGGATGTTTTGTATGTGTATTAAAATATATGACTTGTTTTTTGTCCTCAAACAACACACGAATCATGTCTTACCGTTCGATGAAATCGATGAAATCACCGCGAGTTATAATTATTTACAAATAAAATGTCACATTGGAAATCTGTACAGAAAAATAGAAAATCTTGAATTTTGTTTTTAGATTCTATCAAATGTCTAGTTTATATGAGATTTAATTTGACATTAATTGTGCCGTATTTGAACTTGTTATTTTTTGTTTTTATTCACTGAGAGGATGAGATGTGTTCTACATTTTTAGTTTAACTATTCTTAGAACCAAATCAGACAAAACAACTAAGCTCAATACGTGAAGATTCATCAATTAATTGGAAATGATGCTGTAGCCATGTCTAAGTTGTAATGAATCTTATATTTCAAGTTCAAAGTTTCGAGTTGAAGTCTTGACATATAGAGCTGTGACACAGAAATGACATTGTGCGCATTCCTAAAAAATGGTCAAGTTTGTCGGCAAATGGCAAAGAATTAATGTAGTCGCTGAATAGTAAGAAAACAAATACAACTTTCCCATATTCGGTAAATGCAATTTGTTTGAATCTCGAGAAGTGTGAGTGTTGATGGAGATTAAGTGAGTTAGTTGAATTATACCTTAAATGACAGCTGTCAATTTTATGTTCATCTGTTGTTTTGGTGTTTCTCTTGAAGATTTCTTAAATGCCAAATATATCTTTTTGTTTCTATTTTTGAATCAAGTGATAATAGACTAAAAGCCAACGACATAAAAAGTCAAGTCTTTTTCCCTCCGTCTAATAGGCATTTAAATAAATCGATGTAATAAATTTACGTCAAATTTTACACCTGTTTGACACGTGTTTAGGTAGGCAGACAAAAGGCTTATGGTTCAACACCTTAAAGGCTATTACTGATATGACTTACAAGTTTACACAAATGACTTGACTTTTTATGTCGTTGACTCTCAGTCAATAAGGGTCTAAGGGCCAGTTTTTCTCACTGTCAACTTAATATAAATACAGTGGAGGTCCAGTATAACGAATGATATAATGTCCAAGGTCCATTCGTTATATCGAAATTTTGTTATATTGAATACTTTTTTTCTAAAAAGAAGTAGCAATTGTTAATAGCATTTTCCAATACAATCCAGTTTTATTCTCAATTCCGTGACAAAAGTAAAAATTTTAACATTTTCATACTTTAAATAAGCAAGATGAGAGGATAAGTGAAGCAAAACAAAACAAAGTTAAGGATACAAGGATACAAATCAAGAGTCGGTTTGCACAAATTTCTTTTCTTAATTCGTGTCCGTAACAGAAAAATTAATTATTCTTAAAAATTTTTAGTTTAATTTTGTGAAATTCGTTATTTGTTCGTTATATAGAATACCTAATGGGCTTCCAAAAAGTGTTCGTAATATCGATCATTCGTTATATCGGCATTCGTTATACTGGACCACCACTGTAAATCAATAAATTTAGTGGCGCGAAAGCTCGTGGGAATCATGGCTTACAACTCTCAACCATTCCTGTTTGAGTTGTAGACAGGAATGGGGGACCTACGCAGGGGTGTATACAGCTTCACTTCTTGTGGGGTCATACCCACAAAAATTTATTCAAGTCAGTACTAATAAATTCATTAATTAGAAGACTGGTCCACGATTTAATTTTTTCCGATTTTAGGATTTTCTTGGAATTATGTTCTACTGGTCTCACTAATACTTACTTACTTTTTAAGGTGGCGCTACAGTCCGGATGGACCAGGGCCTCAACCAACAAGCTGCGTCCAGTCGGCTTGGTTTCTAGCTAGATGTCTCTAGTTTCGCACGCCAAGTAGGTTTAGGTTCTCTTCCACTTGCGTGCGCCACCTTTTACGCTGTCCACCTCTATTGCGCTGTCCCACGGGGTTGGGTTCAAAGGCTTTCCGGGCCGGAGCAATGGTGTCCATTCGCTCTAGGTTACCGTGCCATCTCAGTCGTTGGCTTTTCACTTTTGTGGCTATGTTGGTGTCGCTGTACAGCCCGTTCAGTTCGTTATTGTATCTTCTTCTCCATTCCCCATCTATGCAGATGGGAGCAAAGATCACAAGGAGAATTTTCCTCTCAAAACAGCCTAACGCGTTCTCATCCACCTGAAGCTGGTGCATACTTCTAACAAATTCATCGCCAGCCGCTTTGAATAGCTCAGCCGCAAGGCCATCAGCTCCAGTAATAGTAATGGATAATAAATTCATAGCATATATAAAAGAGAACCTAAGAGGAGTCAGCATGAGGATATCAACCCGGTGGTAGTCCAAATTAACAGGGGAGTTAAGCAAGGTGACCCTCTTTCACCGGTCCTTTTCAACATCCTGATAGATGAATTGCTGTGCCAGATAGACCACTTCTCCGGTATTGAACTGTCACCAGAGAGAAGACTTCGAAGCCTGGCATATGCGGATGATATCCTCATCTTTGCAAAAACGAAGGAAGATGTGGAGAGAATGGTAGGTACAGCAAATAAATTTTTCATGGATAGGGGAATGTCGCTGAACGCTGCCAAAAGTCTAATGGTACACTTAAAACCAGTGCCCAGTAAACATAAAGTATGCGCTGGTACCCAATCTGCACAACATGGTAACACCATAATTAAGGCACTGGGGATTCAGGAGCAAATGACGTACTTGGGCAGCACTTTCACGCCCTGTGGAGACGCAACACCAGACTCTGCGAGGCTT
The DNA here is from genome assembly GCA_963921185.1 of Dasysyrphus tricinctus. Taxonomy (NCBI): domain Eukaryota; kingdom Metazoa; phylum Arthropoda; class Insecta; order Diptera; family Syrphidae; genus Dasysyrphus; species Dasysyrphus tricinctus. The sequence continues at coordinate 8,513,024 of OY992533.1, forward strand.
TTTGAAGAACTCCAAAGAATAAAAAGAGCCCCGCTAAAGCCTCATCAGAAACTTAACATTCTACGGCGATATCTAATCCCCAGGTTCATTCCACTCTTCCAACGACCCACCATTACCCGAAAGACCCTGAAGGAAGTCGACAGGAAAATCAGGGCTTTCGTGAGAGCATCTCTCCATCTAACTGCCCATTGCAAGAACTCAATATTGTATGCACCGGTGAAGCAGGGTGGGCTTGGGCTGTTCGAATTCCGCAGTCGAATTCCAATCATCATGACCGAACGAATTGAACGCCTTGCAGCCAGTGACCCAATCGTATCCAGTATTTCCACCATCGGCCGAGACTGGATTGAACGTGTGCGTATGATGATAGTACCAAACCAACAAACAAAGAGTGACTGTCTCAATTTTCACGCACGTGCTTTAGAAACATCATACTCCGGCAATGGCATAAATCAGGTCGCAAACCACCAAGGCTGTACAAAATTTATATACAATCCACCCATTTATTGGACAGGTGAAGACTATGTAAAGGCCATCCTGCTACGTTTCAACCTCCTTCCTACAAAAGGAATACCATCCAATCCAGCCGCTGAACGAAGATGCCGTGCCAACTGCGACCGAGTGGAGAGTTTGTCTCACATTCTTCAAGGTTGTCCAGCCACCCATTGGCAACGCATTGGCCGGCACAACTACGTCTAAAAGCGACTCGTGACTGCGGCGAGGAATAAGGGCTGGCGAACAGAGATCGAGCCAAGGTTTCGAGGGAATGATGGTCTCTTGAAGATTCCTGACGTCATATTCAATAAAGGCAACACCACCATCGTTTGTGACGTCGGGGTGCATTGGGAAGGACCCGAATCGCTTTCTCTTCAATATAGGAACAAGGTTGCCAAATATAGTACACCGGAGTTCATCGAAAGTGTCCGACGTCACCATCCAGATACTAACCTCCGTATACTTCCACTAATTGTGGGAGCACGTGGAGGCTGGTGTCACCTCAATACGTATCTAATAACAGAACGGAGACATCATCACCACAGCTATGAGAGGAAGCTGGATGACACACCAATTTTTCATGCGGAGACGGAGAGTGTGGTGTTAGCGCAACAAAATGCAACGGTACGGCTGCCGAAGACCCCAGCCGAAAATATAATCGAGCGGATTCCAAGAAGTCAACACATATTTTAATATTATTATTTGAAATGTAATGTTATTCAAAAGTACTGTTGATTGATTTTTTGAAATATTTAATAATTATCACTCTACTCGATTAGAGAAAATTAGATAAAGCTATCTTCACTTCGTCGAGATCGGGTGGACGGAATTGTTAGCCTACGTCGCGTCATCCAGGTTGAATGATGCAATCTGCATGGCAGTGAAATTCGGTTCGTCAGCGCCGTTATACGATTTGCAGAAATGATTTTTCGATATCCTCAGCACCGACTGCGATTCTACCACGTTCGGGCCTTGTAACCTTTGGAGGTTCTATTTACTTTTTTGTAAAACTTCAGAACTTCATTCCTGCAAAGGCATCCCTCTAATTTCTCGATCGCGCACTTTTCATGCTCTTTCTTTTTTTTTCTTAGAAGCTTGTGTTCCTCTCTCCTCTTCTGCTCGTAGAGCTCGCGAGCAGCTCTGGTGCTTCTATGCAGCGCCTCTTTGTAGTATGCCTGTTGTTTGGCAGCATGTACTTGCCGGAATTCTTCGTCGAACTAGGGGTTTCACTGTGGTGGTCGTGCGAGGCCCAGCACGTCAGAGGCGGCATCTCTGATGGCTTCCTGGCAGTTTTTCTACTGGTTCTCGATAGTAGCAGTTGGCGCAAAGGACTATTTAAGATAGTGCGAGACCTGGCGATTTCTTGCGACTGTAGCCGTCCGACGTCGAAGTTCCTCACAGTATTTCCCTGCTTTGGCTTTGGTCTAGATATCCGTAGCATTACCTTGGCCACAACGAGGTAGTGGCCCGAGCCAACGTTGGCTCCTCGGAACGTTCGGACATCCTTGATACTGGAGAAGTGCCTTGCGTCGATCGCAATGTGGTCAATCTGGTTGGAGGTTGATTGACCAGGAATTCGCCATGTCCCCTTGTGTATATCGAGATGTGGGAACTACGTACTTGCTACCACAACGTTTCGCCCCGCAGGAAAGTCAATTAACCTAAGTCCGTAATCGGAGGTGATGTGGTGCAGGCTGTATCTTCCGATTGTGCCACCAAAGACGTCTTCTCTTTCTAGTTTGACATTCAAATCACCCAAGACAATTTTAATGTCATAGCTAGGGCATTGCTCATATGCCTTGTCCACCTCGTAGATATCGTCCTTGTTGTCGTCATCTTTCTCCTCTGTGGGGCATGCGCGCATATGAGGCTGATGTTGGCGAATTTAGCCTTGATGAGAATTGTCGTGAGGCGCTCGTTCACAAACATAGTTGAAACTCAAGATTTCTTGCCTAAGTCTGCCTCTAACAACAAATCCACATCCAAAAAGACGTTCCCCTCTTGATCGGTAACAGTCACCGTAGTAGATATCGCAGTCTTTCAGTTTTCTTTTTCCCGGGCCCTCCCATCGCACTTCTTGGATGGCAGTGATGTCTGCTTTGTAGCAGTCTAGGGCCTCCGCTAAATGTTCGGCTGCACGTGGTCTATAGACAGACAGAACATTCCACAGAACATTAATTATTCAATAAAAATGATGGATTTATTCATAATTTTAGAAATCTGCAAAACAAAATTTGAAATTTTTGTTTGGACGAGTAAAAATGTATTCCAAGACGAGCGCAAAATCCTTTGGTTGCATTTTCTTAGCGGTGTATTGAATACGATTTTCGTATTGGAATATACCGATTCATTTTAAGCTAAATCATTTTTTTAATAGAGACGATTTTCTTCTGTTGTGAACGCAATTCTCACAACCGAAACAAGTTTTGTCATTAGCGAGAAGGTATCTGCCAAAAATGTAGACCTACCAAATTGATTTTATATCAAAAAATAAATCAAGTTTGATACCCAATGGAATGCAAAAATGGTCAAAATGTTCTTTTTGATAGATCTTGATCAATTTCACCGATGAAAACCCCAATAGTTATGATTGAATGCATGTCAATCATGCCACGTTAGCTGAACTACTTTAAAATTCAACACCACAAAATTGGTATTACGGCGTGGCGCGGCAGTTTGTTAATCGTAAAAAAAAGTTATAAACTGGTATCAAATAAACAATATTATTTGGACTATGGCTCGTAAATGTTGAAAGGAGTAGGCAAATACTCAATAAAATTCTTACATATGTAGCCAATTCCAAAGTTTTAAACCGAAAATTTTTGAAATTAAATTTTAAAATTGCAACATTAAAAACTATTATTTCATTATGTCTGCCAGGATGTTCGGATCGAAATTGGAATGGAATTTAAAAGTTTTTAGCATTTTTTCCAACCTTAATGAAATTACGCAATTAATTCTTTATTTTCCCGACCTTTCCCGCAGTCTGCCACCATCTTCTTACCACCCAAACTGTCAGCCTTTTTGTTTTATTAAATAAAATATTATTTAGTGTCATCAAACCAAAAAACAGCTCTAATGAAATCACGTTTTTGTCCTAAAATTTTTGAACCCTTTAGTCCCCTACCGATAGCCTCTCCACCAACCAACGGATAGTTGGCAGACAATTGATTTAATGATTATTTATAGTCAGACTATACAATGATACCAAATAGTTTCTTAATGAAATGACGTTACCTTTTACGTCGCTAGCTCTTTGACTATAGTGGCTGGGAATCGAACCCAGACCTTCGGCATGACAGTCCAACTGTCCAACACACTTACCATTATGGCATGAGGTTCTACCTTATATGTGAAAATATGAATCAGCTGTCATCGTTCAGTATATAATTGCGACCACTTCAAATGGTGGACCTACTGTGGACCCTGTTAGCATTCAAATTTCAAACAATAAAATCGAAAAGAAAGTTTAAATTAAGACATCTTCATAAACAATTAAATAAACCTACAAACTCATAAACAAAAAAATATATAAATATAGGTAGCTACATCTCACCATAGACCACCAATACAGTTCTTATGTTGATAAATTGCATTTAGAGTTGAATATTTAAAACATTTCACATATCGATTCAACACCAAAGACGCGACATAGAAAATATATTTTAATTTATTCTTTTTTTGTGGTTATTGAACTCCAAATCTGCAAATTATTAAACGTAAATCTAAAAACCCCTGTGGTGAATAGCGGATAAATTGAATCACTTTATACTGACATCATTTATTATGCATAATATTTGCGAAGGTGTCTTTTTCATTGAGTGTTATAAGCTTAAGGTTTTCGTATAAAGTAAAAGGAATAATTATTTAGAATTTGCGAATATTTGTTTATTTATGAAAAAATAAAACTTTATTATTCATAAATTTTATGCTGCTCTAATTATATCAATTTCGGTATAAAATTCCAATTAAAGCGGAATTTTAGATCGTTAGTGGTAGAAATTCAAAACTTAATAGCTTATGCTTTGTTTTGTAGTAATCTACATATTTAGAACATGTTTTTTAAACTTAACTTGAAGCTTGGCTAAGGAAACGAATATTTGCAAAAGTCTTAGGTTATTCTATTTTTGTTAATTAAAGTCTTGTTTTCCTGCTTATGTCGGTAAGCAAGTCTTGATCCTGAAATCTGATTGAATACGAATAGATGATCAAGTAATTTTCTTTTTTTTTTAAGTAATAGGTCCGAAACAGAGAAATTAAAGCGCACTACTGGGCCGCACGTACTTGCTCGTATGTTCAAGATGCTAAGAACTTTAATAATTTAAGGGTTGAGGAAAAAACGGTTCAAGTTTACTTGGGTTAGTTCCGAGAAAAATGAAAGTGCGACCTTGGACCGTTTTCGATATTCAATTTGTTTTCGACCAGAAGTACATACAGTGACAGCTCTTCTTGGGGACAGTTCTGATAAGCGGACACATTTTCGGGAACTAACTTTTTTTCTAATTTCTCATACAAATTGCGTTCCTAAAAACGGACACTTCTTAAACGAATGTGAACACTTTTTCTGGCTCATTTAAAACAGCTAACGTCCCAACCAACGGACACATCATTTTACTAAGTGGTTATTTTATGAAACGGAAAAAGCGTAGGATCTGTTTCCAGTAAGTTTGATTTTTTTAATACATAAACAAATCCACGGAAAATCTCCATTAAACGTACGTGAAGCTCTTATAACCGGACAGATCGATGTTCCGATGTAGGGAGTTTCCCGGGTAACTAACCACCATATTATTCACTCTGGATTTAAGTAATTTTGATGTTCAAAGGGTAGACACGCGCATTCAAGAGGATACAAGCGTCCACAAGCGTTTTTTTTTCAAAGCGAACCCCGTGGTGAACATCGGGTGCCTAGTACTTTTATTTGAAGGTGGGGGTTCAAATCCCTGTGGACGGTTTTAGGCGGCAGAAAACGAGAGAGGGGGGAGGAGTGTTCCCACTAAGGCACTTCTCCTTTATACAGGCGGCAGTGGAAGAATTCTCTAGATGTTCGAGTTAGGTTGAACTACTTAGTGAACACCTTATACGGGCTACTACCACATATTCGGAGTTCACGGCTATAAGGAGCGGTTAATCGGGCTCCCCACCATTGGATTTATATTGTAAGGGTCTGGTCCTCCAGGTTGGAGGTCGTGCCGTTCGGGGTGACTTCCCGGCCACGGTAAGCGAATTTAGTTGCGAAGCAACAACAAGGATATGGACGGATTTACTGCTGACGAACCTAGCAAATGAAATGAGAACAGCAACTTCAGATCTGCACGTGGAATGTTCTGTCTCTCTATAGCTATAGACCACGTGCAGCCGAACATTTAGCCGAAGCCCTAAACAGCTACAACGCAGACATCACCGCTATTCAAGAAGTACGATGGGATGGGCCGGGCAAAAGCAAACTGAAAGACTGTGACATCTATATTACGGTGACTGTAACCGACCACAAGGGCAGCGTGTTTTTGGATGTGGATTCGACAGAGGTAGACTTAGACGAGATGTCTTGAGTTCAACTATAGGAACGAACGCCTCACGACAATTCGCATTAAGGCTAAGTTCGCCAACATTAGCCTCATATGCGCGTATACCCCCACAGAAGAGAAAGATGACGACACCAAGGTCGAGGTCTACGAGCTCCTGGATAAGAAATATGAGCAATGCCCTAGCTATGCAAAACTAGGAAGAGAAGACGTTTTTGATGGCACAATCGGAAGATATAGCCTGCACGACACCACCTCCGACAACGGGCTCAGGCTAATTGACTTTGCTGCGGGGCGAAACGTTGTGGTACGCAGTTCCCACATCTCGATATACACAAGGGGACATGGCGAATTCCTGGTCAATCAACCGCCAAACAGATTGACCACATTGCGATCGACGCAAGGCACTCCTCCAGTATCAAGGATGTCCGAACGTTCCGAGGAGCCAACGTTGACTCGGACCACTACCTCATTGTAGCCAAGGTAATGCTACGGATATCCAGACCAAAGCCAAAACAAGAAAATACTGTTAGGAAGTTCGACGTCGGCGTCGGACGGCTACAAACGCAAGAAATCGGTGTGTCCTTTTCCGATCGAGTCTCTAGCGCCCTCTTAAATACTCCTATGCGGCCAACTGCAAGAATCGAGAACCAGTCTCTGACGTGCTGGGTCGCACACACCTAATTATTAAATCCAGATTTACTAAATCCAAAAATTTAATTCCATGTCCATTAGACTGCCAAAAAAATCGAAATTTTGATTTTTCATGATTGGTCTCAAAATTTCGGTAGAGACTCCAAAAATATTAATCCTCCTCAAATTTTAGCTAATATTGATATTTACAGGTGGCGCATCGCAATTTTCTATTTTTCATACAAAATGTATGGACAAAAACGTGGTATTGCGTTCTCATGACTATATCACAAAAAATTTCTAGTCCATGGAAAAGTTACTATATTAGATCGATAGAAAATTTTTCGCTCTACAAAAAAGTACTTGAGTAAAATTTTCGTATATCGCACCGTTTTGATGATATTCTATCTCCTGTCCCTTATGCCATACTTTTCCCATACAAATTTGTTTGATACCAATCATGAAAAATCAAAGTTTTGATTTTTTTGGCACAGCCTAGTGTCCATTATATGCACTCAAAACATGCCTTAAATCCAAAGGATTAAAATGCCCTTAATCCAGATGTAAAATGTTTTTAAATCCAGATGTAAAATCGTTCCAAACGTCAAATTTTTGAAATATCGAATTTCTCCCGTGAAAATTGAAAGTACATTATGTATTTTGCCACGGGTGGTGGTGAATAATACATAATAAGAAGTGACCAAAATACCTATCAATAAATTTCGATTTCATGTGCAAATTGAATATAAATTTTAGCAGAGTTGCAAATTGAAACGATGATAAAACGTGCAAAGTGATAAAAACCACGTATAGATATCATGGCGCAACCAATGCGAATTTATAGCGATACAGACGCAGCCGTATAAATGGGCATGGTGAGACCACATAAGACAAACACAATGACCATGATACTGAAAACCACTTTTGGAATTTTTAACCACGGTCTCACTTATAAAAAACCAGTGTGGCAATTCTGATAAAGTTGGTGGATGGCACCCCCCCCTGAATGGACAATTCCAAATTTTCGATTTTTTTCCTTTCTAAGTCCTTCAAGTCCTACCGACCTACCAATTTTCATCGTTCTACAACAATCGGAAGTGCTTCATATAGTTAATAAGAATTTTTAAGAATGTGGGTCGATGCCACGCCCCCTGAACTGAAACTTCCAATTTTTCGATTTTTTTCTTCTGAGTACTTTAAGGCATACCAACCTACCAATTTTCATCGTTCTACAACAATCGGAAATGCTTCATATAATTTAAAAGAATTTTTGAGAATGTGGGTCGATGCCACGCCCCCTGGACTGAAACTTCCAATTTTCGATTTTTTTTTCTTCTAAGTACTTCAAGGCCTACCGACCTACCAATTTTCATCGTTCTACAACAATCGGAAGTGCTCCATATAACTTATAAGAATTTTTAAGAATGTGGGTAAATGCCACGCCCCCTGTATGGAAAATTCCTATTTTTCAATTTTTTTCTTTCTAAGTACCTCAAACCCTACCAACTTACCAATTTTCATTGTTCTACAACAATCGGAAAAGCTCCATATAATTTATAGAATATTTAAGAAAGTGGGTGGATGCCACGCCCCCTGAATAGAAAATTGCAGATTTTCGATTTTTTCTTTTGTATGTACCACAAGGCCTACCGTTGTGCGAAATTTCAAGTTTCTACGATGTCAGGAAGTGCTCCATAATTTTGATGATCTGTCAGTGAGTCAGTGAATCAGTCAGTCAGTTACGGTTTTTGCGATTTTTGAAGTCTTATATCTTGGGAACTGCTAATGCTAAAGAGTTGAAATTTGGTGAGCCACCTGTGTTTGATCAGTTCAGCAAATACTCCGCATTTGAAGTTTCTGACTTTATTGGTACGGAAGTTAGAGGGGGGTTGAAAATCGCCTGAGTTTGTTCCTGTAAAAAGGGTGTAGTGCCGCGAACTTGGCTGGGCACTACCGTGCCCTTTGATAATTGAAACCAATAATATTTTTGTTTTATTTAATTTATTGGAAACTTAAAATTAAATAAATTAAATAAAACAAAAATATTATTGGTTTTAATTATTTATTTATTTAATTTTTATATCACTTCATACACCAAACAACCGGAGACGAAAAAACAAATCATGATATGAAAAGTATTTACCAATTTTTTCTTCAAACTGAGTTAGCAAACTCGATTTACAAAAACAACACATGAAAACTATAGCAATTTTTTGTTTCAAATCAGTTTGAAAAATTTTAAATGTCAAGAAATGTCGAATAATATGAAATTCAGTTTTAATCTGGATGTAACAACAAACAACTTAAACTGACCTCCGGAGGGCATTTAAATTCACCATTAGATCAAAGTTTGGTTTACACGATATGGAATTAAATTTAAATAGCTTTTAATTTGGAATTAAGTTTTAATCTATTAAACCAGTGCATATAATATGGACTTTAGTAAACGCTATGTTGAAAAAAGTGTATGATTTCTATTTCCGCACGGCATTCCGGCATTGATATGTTCTTCTGCTCTTGTTTTCGCAGTCATTTCATTTAACCAGACAATTCTCATAACTGGACAAAAATTAGGGGTCCGCTTATTGAAGTTTTCACTGTAAATCTTTTTTCTAATAATCGGTTTTTTTAAATTTTTGAACCCAAAACTTAAAAAAAAAAGTTTAGTTAAGTAAGTTCCATTTAGCAAGTTTTCAAAGTCAGTTGTATACCAGAATCAGTGACGGAAAAAACTCCATTTAGTTTGAGTCTATTGATGTCTTGCCACAGAGAACAGTTAAGCGATATGAAAACCTTGTTCAGAATGACTAAATATAAAATAATTCTGAAGACTACAAAATTTCACTAGCTTGGTGATTCTTATAACGCTAAGTAAACTCGATAGAACCAACGAAAAAATTAAATCTTAAATCAAACATCGACGATTTTTGTTTTACATTTTTGGAATGCTTTAATATAACTTTTAATTAAAATTCACCCATCCAAAATTTTGCAACAAATAATAAAGAAGAATTTATCGTCTCAAGTCTCTCGTCGCTATATAATAAAGATTGTGTGTGTCGCTGTTTTTGTTTAACGTCCGAATCTCATATGACCATAATCATCAAACTGATCTTCTCCACCACGTTTTCCAAATCGCATATGTCCGTAATCATCAAATCGCTTCGTCCGCTCATTATCGTTTTCGTTGTCAATCAGCAGATCCAATTCAATGGGAATCTTTGAACGAGATATCTGCATCATCTTTGGACCAAACCCATAAACTGATCGAAGATTTCTATGCGATCCAAATGATCTGATATTACCGCCTCCACTACTGCCATCTCGGTTGTCAAGCTTTTGTGAGCTATCAATGTATTTATCGCTGATGCTGGCCGATTGTCCTGGCACAATTAGAATATAACACGAGAGCAAAAATGTACACAGGAACAATGGTGTTGAATAAGGCGACATTTTTTCCAGGATGACTCGCTTTGTGTGTTGAACAAAGGAAAACTCGCCTTAGACTGTGCCTTGGAAGTTTGCTACCTGTTGGTTTTATAGGTACAAAAAGGATCGAAGTTGTTTTTGCATTCAAGAAATATTCTTGTTATTTCATCTCTTGCATCAGGAAGACTTGGATAATATTTTGCGAAAAAGAAAAACTGACAGTAATTGATGGGTTGAAAAGTTAACTTAATTATGTGCATCAACTCTTTGAGGGTGGATTTTTAAGAATACAAAATTCCATTGGTTGAGTTGGCGAAGGTATACAAGAGGTGTTAACGTGTCACTCAAGTTTCTTTGAAAAACAACCACGTACAAAGTAAAAAGGTAAAAGATAACATTTATGGTTTTATTTTTTTCCGATGAAAAATATGTATTTTAAAATTTTAAAGATAAATATTAACATAATTGATTGTGTTCAATATACGTGGTGAATAAAGCTCATGTTACTTCAAATGTGTTTTTTCCGCCCTTTACCTTTTTGGGAACTAACAACTGAAAGTATGTGGTATGTTCAAAAGATGAAACTGAATAGTTTTTCCTTTAGACTCTTTGTGAATTTGAAAACTCTAAGGAACAATAAAATGCAAATTCTAGCCTTTTATAAAATGTTGTCTAATTTGAATGCACTTTAAGTCGCTACTTTGAAAAACACTTTTTGCAAAATACCTCGAAAACGACTCATAGTTCATACAAACAAAATTTTAATTAATTTCTAAAGGAAATATACATAATTCTCTTCCTGTTTAATCCAAAACATTTTTTCGCTGAGTTTATAGTTAACGAGCTGGAGAGCTGCAATTTTTTTTTTTTTTTTTAGTTTTAGTAACTTTACTCCTAATGGCTTCCAAAATAAAAAAAAAAATATTTTATTCACTGTATATGTAGTACTCACTTGGACGCCAACTCTTGGGAAAGATATGGGCCAAACACTTTCCTCCGTATATATGGGAGTGACTTAAAGTGAGTGTAGTGATTTTGTGCATTTAAGTGCACCAGAATAGAAATGCGAGTCGTGGCTCAATTTATGTTTTAAAATGAGAAAGTATTTCCATGGCGGACTGAGCTTAGAAGGGCTTGGCTTGGTTGCGTCGCCGATAGATGGTCTCATGTGTAGCGATATTTTTGACGAGAGGGCCTTCTTTAAATTTAATTTATTTAGCGCTTACTACAAGCAGACTTAGAACTAGAGAACATTCATGTATTAAAAGTAGACACCTATTTTAAATAATAACATTAACAAAAAGAAATAACAAAAATATTATATGTATGGGTCAATACTTCAAAACATTAATATTTTTCACTCCAAAGTGGACCCTCGCTCAAAAGAACCTATTTTGGTAGACGAACAATTATGTCTCTTAATAACTCTATAATAACCACTTTAAAACAAGGATTCATAACATTGGATCAAATCTAACGGTTTTTTAAGTCAGGGAAATGATACTTGTATCAGGGGAATGACAAAAATTTATATTTACTCCGTTGATTAGAGGGATATTTAATTTTGAGAATGGTTTCAGGAGTGTAAAGAAAACAGAGAACAAATACTTGCATGAAAAATAGCATCCACGACTGTGTTGCACGAACTTGCTCTCATGATTCAAGGATTTTGCGAGACTAAACATTTTATAGTAATAATCGTATTTTTTTATGATATTTTGACCGAGAAAATGTGAAAAAATTCAAAGCTACAAAAAATACTGTAAATATGTTTAAATGTAATATTATTGATTCTTCTAGAGTTACCAAAACGCAATCAATCATTATAATGAAAATTTGAAAGTCAGGGGAATGACACAAAAAATGATGTTAGGGGAATGACCCCGAAGGGTGTTTTATGAGAATCAAATGGAGGTTATTAGAAAATTAGATGTTTTATATTATTTTTCACGTAGACGTAGGCCCTTGTAAAAGACACAGACGAGTTAAACTTTTTAATTTTTATACACGGTTTAGTAAAATACACGCGTTAGAGGAATGACAATTTCACTTGACGAAAAACAAAATCATTGCCTTAACTTGAAATAAAAAAGCCAACAAAGTTTTTTTTTAAACCCTTACTTCAATTTTCATAAAGAGCAATTCTGTACCGTTAAACAACAAAAAAATCAGTTTCCTATTTTGAGCCTACATATATATTTTCTTAAAGGAGATGACGCACTTTTGGGCCAAGAGCGTGCATGGACAAGAGTGGTATAAAAAAAAGGTGAATGTTAGCACATTAAAACTGTGAAGTTTTAGGAAAATCGTGTGTGGGGATTTCGAGTTATTGTCCCTTTGATATTTTCCGTTATTCGTTTGTTTTTTCAATATTTTATTTGAGATTTTGAAGTTTTTAAAACAAAAATATAATACTCCATTGAAAGTCAATTTCTCCTTTTTTATTTTACTCGATTTCCTGCAGTTTTTCAAAGAAAAAGAATTTTGTTAAGGTTGGGCCATTTTCGCTGTGGTCCACTGTGCGTAATTCATTTCTTGATGACTTTAAGAAAAAAAGTTTTATTGTAAAAACACATTTTGTTTCCCAAGTTTAAAAAATAAAGAAATATGTAAACAGAAACTACTATGAACCCCATATTGTGTACATTCTCTTTGATTTTCCCAAGCAAGGCTTCGGAATGTGGTTTTCTTGCTTGTTATTCGCTGAATCTTAGATTATTATATATCAAAATAAAGACTGAAAGGTTTTCTTTCACATAACTGTTAAAAAAGGGTATATAACCACTGTAGATTTTTCAGAAATAACTGATTTCTAAAAAAATAACTAAGTTTCAAGTTTATTTGATTATTTCAAAAAATTAAGGTTCTAGAATCATGATTTTTACATTATTTGAAAGATATAAAACATACCTTTCATTTGATACCAAATACATAGGGGTTTGTCTTACGCTTCCTATGATATATGACTTTATTTGCTTATAAACGGTAAAAATCAAGCAGGAGATGCCTTCGAAAAAGGGACAATAACTCGAAATCCCCACATACGATTTTCCTAATACATCACAGTTTTAATGTACTAACACTCACCTTTTTTTTGATACCACTCTTGTTCATGCACGCTCTTGGCCCAGGCCCCATACAATTTTGCCACATCTCCTTTCCATTGGTGGGATAGAAATGGTCAATTTATGGGGGACATTTACTTAATAGCTCCTTTTTAGAAAAATAAAGCAACTAAAAATCATTTAACTATTTTTAGTTAGGATGCATATATTATTAAAAAGACTGCATCATTAGATTTTTTGTATCGTTTTAAGTTTCATTGCTAATTTTTTATTTTTATTTTTTCTAGAGCGAATATTAGAACCCGTTTGTTTCAAGCCATCCAACTAACAAACTTATAATAAAATTTTGTACTTCGGTTCAAAAATGAAGGAGACTAAAATATTAATATTTTGAAATATTGACCCGTATAGTAAATAAAATAATAAATGAAGAAAAGAAAGAAAAAGTTGGGGTGATGTTAAGAATGAAACACATTACTGGGGTAAATTTGAGAGGAAGGTACTACGGAGGGCTGATTTGGATCAATTACATTGGAAAAGTTATAAGCATTACGAAGCAAACGAGGCATAGGATTATAAAAAAGGAGTAGTTTGTACGGTGGTAATGGATACGAAAAAAACCTTGCATTACGGGGATTGGTGTTAAAGGAGATCGTATTCACTAATGCAGGACAATCACAATCAGTGCTACCATTTACCAAGTATAAGACGTCTTTCTAGAGATGATTGATAAGCTGCAAACGGTCAGCATATGGAGGCAGTTGAAGGAAAGTACTTATGGGTTAGAAAATTCTTTGGACCAACGTTTTATAAAGCCAAGCATTGAATTTGCTTTGTTAATAATGTTGTGTCAATATGGGAGTACAAGTTGAGCCCACTATCGCATAGACCCCTTATAGTCTCGCAAGGAAGTAACATATGGAACTGGGTCACCCTGAATAAAATAGCGACGGACGGGGCCGGGTTGGTGTTTCCTTTGAAAAGTTATTGCTAGCGTTTTGTTCGAGAAAGTTTTTGTTGGCGCCAAAGAAAAAACCTTCTGGGCTGGTCACATCTGCTGCTATCCTGTGCTAAGACGGTCTTTTTGGAGTGGATAGTTCAAAGTCGAAGTATTTGTGATAATACCAACCGAATTCGTCAAAAAAACATTTAAACAATACATCATGGTTCCTTCTTGATCAATAAATTAATCTATTGTGTATTTTGCTTTTATTTCCCCACTGATGCCACTGACTTCATTTGCTAAAACACCTATAAAATGTTTCGCTTTTTTATTTATATTTAATATAAATGTGCCTTATTAAAGAAAAAAAAGTTCAAAACATGGAGACTGAAATTCGACCATAAAAAGCCATTCTGCTCTTGGCGCCTTTTATTTTGTTTGCATTGTTTTATGTTTTGTTTTGTTTTTGACTTGCATATTTGATAGATTTGAATTAATTTATTTAACAATGAACAATACGACTTAATATGCATTGATTTTTCTACTTTCGCCATATAAATTTATCATTTTTTTAAGAGTGTTCACTATTCAATGTTAATTTTCAGTTTTGTTATATACATGGCAAAAAGCAATCGAATGCGTGTATGAAGGTATGTTGATTGACTTGCGACTTGTCAATGCATTTTTGTTTATGATCTTTAAATAGAAGCGTCCGGTCGGTGCGTTCGCTGTTCCTATTTTATATTATTTTATCGCTGTTCTTATAGTAATCAGAATACTACTCGGAGTTTGGTTTTTTTAAAAAATGCGTCGAAGTCTGAAAAGACTAGGATCTAAAATCGAAAACGTAGCAACGCCTAACATATATGTCCCAACTGCCGAAAGTAATGCAATAATGCCCAAACTAGAAAACTGGGCCTTTTATTTAAAATTTAAATTTCTCGTTTTTGGGCGCTGCGATATTTCAATTATATTTTGGGCGTTATGGCTTATGGCATTCCTTTCAGGCCTTGTAACATTTCAAGTGGTAACACTGGTTTTCTGTGTTGATTAGTGCGTAGCATTAGCTCTACAGTGTTTTAATTTATTTTAATAGTTTTATTTAATTATAAATCATAGTGTTTGTTTTTTATCAAATTTAAATTGATTGCCTTCATTGTTTTGTATCCGTTTGTTATTAATTTGCTACATTTAAGTCATAGTGTTTAGTTTCAGTAAGTGAAATTCAATTAATTTTGTAATCTTGAAAGTCATTTGTGTCAATTTCATAAATCTCTTTATTTAACAATTGCATGAATCTTCTCTTTTCTTTTACACAAATACATACCTTTTAATATTTCGTCCCACCCTCCCTAAAATCTAATTGAGTGCTTCTGCATACTAAAACTCACCACTTAACAATTTATATGCTTAACTTAAAAGCTTTCTTTTGATTATAGCCTATACTTTTCATTCTTTGACATTTTATTTTTCTCTTTCTAAACTAATCAATTACTTTCCTTGTTTTTTTTATTGTAATTAATTTAAGTCTATACTAAGAACCAGTACATCAATAGCAATCGGTGGTCGTGTTCGTCGAGGTGTGAGGAAAATTCGGTGCGAAACGTCCCGGGTTCAACTCCTAGCTTTTCCTAACTTTTTTTTTTTTTTCTCTTTCATTTTTTTTTCTGAAGTCATTATTTTTAATTAATTTTATTTATTGTACACATTTTAAAGACAGGCATCTCCGTTTTATATTTCATCATGGCCTGTTCTGCACCTAAATGTTCAAATCATTCAGCTACATCATCTCTTTTTGAATGCCATGGCCCCTGCGGAAACCTTTTTCACGCTAAATGTGTCGGTGCAACTAATGCATTAATTGACAAAATTAATTCCTCTGAAATTGGTTTCTGGTTTTGCGTTAGTTGTAGAAAGCATTCTGTATCCAGTTTGGCTTTTAAAATGACAGCTTTAAAGTCCGAGATTCTTAAGATCTCTAAAGCTTTCGAGGAACTATCTCAACATGTTTCTTCTGTTGTCTCAATTGTTGATAAATTTTCTTTTCCTAAAATTTTAGTAGATAAATCATCATCCACAAATGATGATGAATCACAACCCATAGTTCTAAATGATGCAGAATCTAGTCCGACCATTTCCCAAAATATATCAGATACTGCCTGTAAAAAGGGTAATAAAAGGGGACGTGATGCTGCTACTTCTTCGAAGAGTGCTGGTCCTGCTCCTAAAAGATCAAACATTATAAGTATTCAGGCTGACGTTAACTGTGCTTCTGATATCATTCAAGGAGAAGGCTTGGCAGTGGCTGGTGATTCAGGTATCGAGGTTGACCAACCCTCGGTACTTGGTGACTTGGCAGTGCTACAACCTATAGAATTAGTTTCTGACTTAGATATTATAGATCCCACCCCTCAAATTAGTCTTGTTGTTCCCAGAGCTTTAGAATCGGTTCCTAAACCCAAATCAATTTTCATCTCTCGTCTTTTACCGGAAATCGTACCCGAAGATATTTTGCAACATCTCATTGCCTGTAAATCCATACCCAATGTATCATCCATTAAATGTACTAAAATAAGTAAACCTAACAGTTTCGTTTCATCGTTTAAAATTACAGCTCCCTTCTCATTATTCGATTCAATTTTGAATAGCTCTTGGCCCCCTAATACATTGGTAAAAGAATTTACAATCCCTCCTAGGCAAAGAAAGATTGCAAACAACAATAATAATTTAAATGCAAAAAACTTAGTAGGTTCTCCCTCTACTACCAAAACGTAAGAGGGCTTCGCAGTAAAACTGCCAAAATCTTTCAAAACTCCCTAGCTTTTCCTTATGATTTATTTGCTTTCACTGAAACATGGCTTAATGACACGATCTTAGACACAGAACTATTTGATCAAGAATTCATAGTTTTCAGGAAAGACCGTCATGTGGATAATACGAATTTAGTAGGGGGTGGTGTCTTAATTGCGATTAGAAATCATTTCAACACAACTCCTATCATATTCCCTTTTGATATTTCATTAGAACTTGTCTGCATCAAAATATCCATGCATTCAAAAGATTTATTCATTCTAAATGTCTATATTCCCCCCAAAAGTTCAGTTTCAGTATATGTTGAGCTTTCCCATGCTCTCGACTATATTATTGACGTTGCTGGATTTGATAGTATTATTACTCTCTTAGGCGACTTTAACCTTCCATACATTGACTGGATTCCTTCAGAAGACGAGTCTTACTTTGAAGCATCGTTGACTTCATCTCAACAGGAGCTTCAACTGTTAGACCATATTATATCTACGGACTTACAGCAAATAAGCTGTATTAAAAACTCTTTAAATCGAATACTCGATTTAGTTTTCTCATCTGACGCTGTTAGTACTGTAGTGGTAGAGTCTACTACTGCAATATCAAACATAGATAAATACCATCCTCCTCTTGACATTTTTCTTGACTTGGACGGGCATTTACTTAATAATAGTAACTCACAAGACTGTTCATATTCTTTTGACTTTCGGAAAGCTAACTTTCAGTTGCTTTCTGAGCATTTAAGTGCATCTGGTATTGAAAATATACCAGTTTCAGGCGACATTGACGTTGCAGTTTCATACTTTTATCAAGTATTGACCAACTGTATTAATGACATAGTTCCACACAAAATACCCAAATACTCTAGCTTCTGCCATCCATGGTATACGAAAGAACTCAAAATTCTTCGTAATAAAAGAAACAGAGCTTGGAAGAACTTCATAAAAAGTATGTCCCTTGAGGACCGAGAATTGTATATTTCCTTGTTTGATGAGTTTAAAAACCTCTCCAATCATTTATACGCTGAATACCTTAAAAAAATGGAAAGTTCCCTAAAGCTTGACCCCAAAAGTTTTTGGAATTTCGTAAACTTGAAAAAGAAATCTGATGGCTATCCAGTCAATTTTACTTATAATAATATAATTTTAAATAGTCCTCCGGATATTTGTGATGCGTTTGCTAACAACTTTCGCCAGTCTTTCGTTGATACCCCTGTCGATGTTGATGAGAACTTTTTTCTCTACTTAAAAGACTGCCCACAAACTACCTTCAATAATATCCCAATTATAATCGAAAAAATTTTACATTATATGTCCTTACTTCATGATGATTACTCGTCTGGACCTGATGGCATCCCACCAATTATCTTGAAGAAATGTAAATCAATATTAGCACCCCCTCTTTTTCATTTGTTTAACCTATCACTTAGCTCCGGTAAATTTCCAAGTATTTGGAAAAAAGCATTTATTACACCAGTTTTTAAAAAGGGTAACAGATCTGATATATGCAATTACAGGCCAATCTCCAAGCTGTCTTGCATTCCTAAGCTTTTTGAGCAAGTAATGTGCGATAGTTTGACATTCAACTGTAAGAATATAATTTGCAATCAACAACATGGATTCATGCAAAAGCGATCGACAATAACCAATTTACTTGCATTCTTGCACAAGTGCTCAACTGCGTTGGAACATGGTCAAGAACTCGACTGCATCTATACAGATTTTTCTAAGGCTTTCGATCAACTTTCACACGATATCATCACGTTTAAGTTAAAGGTGTTTGGCTTCCCTCCTAAACTCATCAATTGGGTTTCTTCTTATCTCCATAATAGATCCTATCAGGTTAGATTTAGGAGCTCTGTCTCCAACCCTTTCTTTGCCAAATCTGGAGTTCCCCAGGGTAGTCATTTGGGGCCCCTTCTTTTTATCTTAGCTATCAACGACGTATCCCTCTATATACGTTATAGTGAAATTCTAATTTTTGCGGATGATATGAAAATTTTCAAAAGCATCAAATCTGTGAGTGATCGTTTACTTTTGCAAGAAGATATTAACAGTTTTGTTATTTGGTGTAGTAAAAACGGTTTAAATCTCAACCCTATAAAATGTCAGGCGATCATTTTTTCTAAAAAAAAAGTTCCTAGTTCATTTGATTATGAAATATCGCAGCACACATTGCGTCGTGTTGATAGTTTCAAAGACCTAGGGGTTCATTTTACTTTTAATCTTGATTTTACGAAGCATATAAATTTAATAGTCAACAAGGCAAACTCTATGTTAGGGTTTGTTAAACGTTGGTCTAAGGAATTTCAGGATCCTTATGTTACCCTCGCTCTCTACAACAGTCTTGTTCGCCCTCATCTTGAATACGCATCACAGGTATGGACTCCTTTTTACGATGTCCATAAGAATAGACTAGAAGCAGTACAGCGTAATTTTATACGTTTCGCCTTGAAAGGACTACCGTGGTCCGATCCTTATAATCTTCCTCCTTACGAACACCGGATTAAGCTTCTTCAGATTCAAACTTTGGCACAAAGGAGAATTAATAATGATATTGTATTTATTCATCAACTTTTAACGGGCGTTATTGATGCACCTGATTTATTATCTTGTACTAGCCTTAACTACCGTGGTGGAGGTCACAACACTCGTAGTCTAGAACTAATGCATATATCTCAACACCGTACCAATTATGGAATGCATGAGCCTTTTACCCGCATGTGCATCCTTCTGAATTTGAACTCTAATTTTTTTGATTTTAATATAAGTAAGAATAGACTCAAAGCTTCATTGAAGACCAGTGTACCACGCTCTTAAATGTTTGTAATTGTTAATTTTTTCAATGTCATTTTATTTGTTATTTTATAATTATTGTTTTTAATTTTATTTTGTAAAGTGTATGTTTTAAGTAGTTTGTTGCTTACTAACTACTAACACTACACTAAGTGATGAGCCTGATAAGCACTTAATTTGTGTTTGGCAATTCTTTGGTCGCAAGATGTTGCTTGTACTAAGCTCTCTTCGGCAAAGATCTGATAGTGTATTAAAAAAAACATTTTCTCTTGTTAGTTTTTGGGCAATACGTCCGTTTTTGACATTATATGATTTGAGCGTTATGGTTTTGGGTGATACGACCTAACGGCATGTGAAAGTAGGTAGTTATTGGAAATTGTTTCAAAAAATATGCGAGTTGCAATAATAAAAGAGTAAAATTCTAGGCCTAAAAGCGGATTGGAGTTAAAGTTTGTACATATAAACGAACTTGGTTCTATTTTCACTATTCAAATTTTTCAATGCGAAAAAGCTAAGATTTTTCTTCATTTTGTCAAAGATTATGAGTTTAAGAGCAAAAAACGGGATCCTAGATCCTTTATTTTTTTTAATTCAGGCAAATGAAACAAAAAGGCATCACCCTCATTAGTGGCTTTCACGATATTTTTTATGTAGCGTTTGATTTTTCAAAAATGTACCAAAAGCATTTTTTAAAATTCAAGTAAAGAATGGAAATTTTCTGTTTTCGAAGTAATCATTGAGAATTTGTTCAAGTTCTCAAAGCCCACTTAGAATTTTCTGTCCCATTATTGGTTGCTGTGATATCGATGTTCAAAGACGAAACGCTCCTTGTACATTCAAAGTCTGATATCTCAGCGAGAAGTGGTCGAATCATGATCTAAAAAAAAAAAAAATTGAAGCTGAATGAATAAGTTATCCGGTCCATAGGTTGTTAGGTCGAAAATTTTGTTTCCAAGTCTGTAACCCAAAACAAAGAAATTTCGAGAATTTCTTTTTCCCACAATACCTATTTATTTTGATTGCCAGATGCACATTTCTTTAAACAAATTTCCTCTTTAAAATCTCAAAACAAGGGACTTCAAATGTTTTTTTAACGACTTCAATACAATAATTTTTAGCAAAGATATCTACAGCCATTTGACAAATTTGCTAAATTTTTGGAAGTTTTTGTGTATCCTTTAGTTTTTGTTCCTTTAGTGTTCTTTGCCTGTTAATATTTTGATTTATCACTGGTACCATCGCCATGGGTAGCGTAGTAAAAGGACTTAACATAAAAGGTAATTCAACCAAAATTAGAAAGATCTGATTTTTACTTTTATAGATATGAACATTGTTTTTCTTAGTGATATTTTGTGAAATGTTTTTCATAACCAAAAAAAAAATTTTATTGTAAACAAAACGGTTCCCAAGAAATAATGGCTTCACTTACTATTTTTTCAAGCCAAATGTGAAATTAGATATAATTTTGTTTTCGTTTTTTTTAGATTCAATTTTTAAAGTAACTCTTTTAAATCAAAAATGGTTGGTTTAAATTAAAAACAATTGAATCTAAGTTTTTTTTCAATATGAAAACAAACATAATTCAGCCCTGTTCTAAAAAAAAGATTAATTTGAGCTTTCGGTGAGCTTTAAACAAAAAATCTTTAATATATGTATATTAGGGTGGTCCTTAAATTGGACATTGTCTTGGATAGCCCTCATTGAATTTAAAACATTGAAAAACAATTTCCCTAATTTTTTCAGATTTTTATTTCACCCCCTGGTCACCTTTTTTTCACATCAAGGTATAACTGATGGAGTAAGGGTGATTCTTATAACATGCGAAAAAACTCAGAGCTTATAGAGTAGATACAGACGAAAAAAACAATCGTATCGGAGGGGGGTCTATTTCTTCCCGTTCAGGCGGGAGGGGTAATTTTCTTTTGAAAAATAGAAAAAAATTATTAAAAAACAACAGGACCACTTACAATGGCATGCTGTAGCTTTTTTTAAAGCCATGAATCCAGTCTCTAATATATTTTTTAAATAAAATTGTTTTTGAAAAAATAGTTTTCAAACTTAAAAATAAAAACAAAAATAATAATTTCTTACGTTTGAAAATAATTTTTTTTTCAGAAACTAGCTATTTACAATAAAAACTTGATTAAAAAATTATATTAGAGACTGGATTCATGGCTTAAAAAAAAGCTATACCATGCCATTGTAAGTGGTCCCGTTATTTTTTAATATTTTTTTTCTATTTTGGGTAAAATTTTTAGAAAATTACCCCTCCTGCCTGAACGGGGGAAGTAGACCTCCCCTCCGATACGATTTTTTTTCGTCTGAATCTAATCTATAAGTTTTTTGTTTCCCCGTCTTATAAGAATCACCCTTACTCCATTATTTGTACCTTGAAGTGAAAAAAGGGAGACCAGGGGCCAAATTCCGCAAGTGTGAATGATTTTCCGCCGTGTACACACTCTATTCACGCCCAAAGCAAGTGTGAATAAATTTGACTGAAAGTGCACATGTTATCTGTCATAAATTTTAAACTCACTCTTGCGGAATTGCAAAAACCGATGTGTACACGATTTTTTGTGTACAGAGAAAAAACTCACTCTTGCGGAATTGGGCCCCAGGGGTGTGAAATAAAAATCTGAAAAAATAGAAAACTTTGTGTTCTCTATTTAGAGTTATTTGATGCCTATTCAAGTTGGAATAAAAAAAAAAACAATATAAGGTGATTGAATTATTAATGTGCAGAACACAATTTGATAACAAATACAAGCACTTGAACTTGATTTGTTTATTCTGTGTAAAATGGTGCACAATTAATTTGATATTGGATGGTACAATTGCAGGCACTTGAAACCTGAACTGTATGTGAAAAGTGGATCAAATTACTACTCAACGAATTGTTTTAAAATGATATTTATTTGTGGGCCAATGCCTCTTTTATACTTATTATTAATTGCATAAAATGCTTACAATGGATAAATAAAATAAATGCTTACAATGAATAAATATAATTAAATATGGGTCGATATGCAACGATCGAACGCCACCGCGTTCGTTCGTTGTATCCATTTCAGAATGTAATACAGTCAGCATTATTGTTGTTTATGTTGTTTAACATACTTCCCCGCGTTGAATGGCTCAATTCAACTGTATTCTCATA
Source organism: Dasysyrphus tricinctus (assembly GCA_963921185.1). Lineage (NCBI taxonomy): Eukaryota > Metazoa > Arthropoda > Insecta > Diptera > Syrphidae > Dasysyrphus > Dasysyrphus tricinctus. The sequence continues at coordinate 8,535,871 of OY992533.1, forward strand.
TGACGTTGACATCGTACTGTATTCTTGGTTGTGGAACAGGTGTAGAATTAGTGGCTGACGTCAATCTCTTCCGGAGTTTGCAAATAATTACAATTGCAAAGCTCATTGAAAGAAGAAGAGCAAAATAACTGACAAAGTGGTGATGAATGCTATTGAAGAATACCTTGTCGTTCAGCTTAGGAAGACCTTGATGTTGTAGGGTAGAGAGTTGAGTCTGGAGATGGTTTAATGCTTCTAGATGACTGTTGTTGAATGTTGGAAGTGATTCCAGAGCTGCGTGCACATCTTTGGGTTTGGCAATTAAAGATATGTTCCCAAAGCTTATGTAGGATGATTGTAGAGTGCTGATCATCATCTGATTTCCTTCAATGGTAATGAGATTGTTTCTCAGTATACAATCATTTTCCATTGATAGAATGCCGGATCCAGTGAGTTCAATTTGTAAGGTTTTTGTTTTGCATACAGCAGTTAATTGAATATTATAAAGAGTTCCGAATACCCATTGATTTCTGCTATTCAGCTGGGTCCAAATTAAGTCATTACTTGGTTTAAGTATGCTACATGATGGTGCGGTATTGTTGTTGAAGAGATTAAATTCACAATTGTATGCTTGTGAACCAGCATGGTATTTTGCCTTTCTGTTGGCGCAAAAAAACTGCATGTCTTTTCCCTTGTAACAATCCTTAAGCTCGGATGCTGTCATTGCAAAGTATTGGTCTCTATGACGATTTATAGCCAAAATTTCCATTGCCGGACTGATGATGAGGAGCGTGTTATTAACGATTGACGGAAAGGGTGTGAGTTGAAATAGATTGAAAGATTCTTGTTCAACTAGTGGAATTTTAATGACAAATAACAGGTGATTTCCAGTAGCCTGACCCTTTGTTGTTGATATCTTATAGAAGTGGAGCAAGTCTTCTTGCTCGAATGGTAGTTTTTGGGATTGGGGTAAATTGTTTTTGATGTTGATAATTTCCGCCCTCAATTGAGCTGGTGATAGCAGGAGGGGACTTATGGTTCCATAATGTACGTCCGTAAATGTGTTGCGAATAGCGTTCTCAATTTGCTGCAGGTTTGTAGCCATAAGCATTAATTGCATTGTTAAAGACGTAAAAATTTGAAAGATTCTCAACTGATCAGTTGTGTCTCCAATTCTCGCAATGATGTGTGTCACTTGATTTTGAAGCGTTATCATGCGTTTTTCTCCTTCGAGATAATCTTGTTTCATTATGTTGATGGTGGAGTCTATGATGGAAGTCTGATTTTTTAGCATTTTTAAAAGATGCGCTTCATTTGTGTTAACTTGATTGATGGTTTTTGAGAGTTCTTCAGCGTAGTCAGAATCAAGCAGTCCAAATAACGAATGTGCTAAATTGCCGACTATGTTGATTGCCGCGCGTGGAGTTCGATGTTTTGAGATGAGGTTGGTGTCTGCTTGTAGGGTACTCCTCATGTTTGTAAAATGTGTTACTAGTGCACTGCACGTTGTCCTTAACTGTAGTTGGTTGCATAAATGTTCAAGAGCAATTGTTCCATTGTTAAATGACTCTAATTCTGATCGAATGGGTGCTAGATCGTAGTAGACAATAATTTTCCATTCGTTGGCAACTAGATTTGTGGATCCAAGATTTTCGAAATATATTCCTGGATTATTGTCAAATCTTGATATGTTAATCGGCGATGCACAAACTACGGGTAGAAGAAACAATGACAGTATAACGGTGGTGATTAATGACACACATGACGTCCTTCTTCGTTTTGTAGGCGTTTCTGTCGTTTCATTCATTCGAGATTCGGATTGTGAAGTTGCTACCTGTGCCTCGTCAGTGTTATCCTTGTCATCAGTACTATCAATGTCTTCGAACAGTGGGGCTAAGCGATGAATTGGTCGTTTGAATATTCCAGATTTGGTTTTGACATTGACTACTCGAACAACATTGTCGTCGCCCTTGAAGATTTGGACAATTCTTCCCAGTGGCCATTGAAGCGTTGGCGTGTTGTCTTCTTTGATGATAACCATGTCGCCAACTTTGATGTTTTCCTTATGCTGATTCCATTTGTTTCTTTGTTGTAATTGATTTAAGTATTCACTTGACCATCGTTTCCAAAATTCATGTTTCAAGTAGCAGATTGAATTCCATCGATTTCTCAGATTTATTTTTTCTGGAGCGCTGTCGGGATCAACTTGAGCAATCAATGGTTCACCAATCAGGAAGTGTCCTGGTGTCAATGCAGCCAGATCGTTTGGATTCGATGAAAGTGGAGTGAGTGGTCTTGAATTTAGGATGGCTTCAACTTCGGTGATTACGGTCTCCAATTCTTCATGCGTGAGTGACGATATGGAGACTGTTTTGACTAACAGATGTTTGGCTGATTTGACTGCTGCCTCCCATAAACCGCCGAAATGTGGAGCTCTTGGAGGGATGAATTTAAATGTTATTCCCTTGTTGCTGCTAGCCTTGATTATGGCTTCCTTCGCTTCGGGGGTGTGCAGTACACTGTTGAGTTCATGAAGCTGATTCCTTGCTCCCACGAAGTTGGTGGCGTTGTCACAGTAAAGAGTTTGAATTCGTCCACGGCGGTTGATGAATCTTCTGAGTGCTCCAATGAATGCCTCCGTCGTTAAGTCAGTCACAATTTCTAAATGTACTGCCTTGGTGGTGAAGCAACAAAAAACTGCTAAGTAAACCTTGTGTGGCCTTTTTCCCCTGATTTTGTAGTGTACCCATAGGGGGCCACAAAAGTCTACTCCGGAGTTTAAGAAAGGTCTATTTGCTGTGACGCGATCTACTGGCAGATTACCCATTACTTGAGTCATCAACTGTGGTCGGGTTTTGGTGCATCTGATACATTTATGAACTGTGTGTCGAGCCATGATCTTACCCTTAATAGGCCAAAATTGCTGCCTCAGAATTGATAACAATGTTTGTGGTCCACAGTGGTTGTGTTCGTCATGTTTCATTTTGAATAGCAATTTTGTGATGGATTCGTTGTACGGCATCAATATGGGATGTTTGGCATTAAATGAGATTGATGCGGCCTCTAGTCTGCCTCCAACTCGTAGAATCCCCCTTTCGTCTAAAAATGGAGCCAGGGTAATCAATGCGCTGGATTTGCATACTCCTCTGTGACCTTTAAGATCTTGTATTTCATTTGTAAATTCAGAAGATTGTATTTGCTTTACGATGACCAAAAGTGATTCATTGAGTTCCTTAGGTGATAATGCTGTTTGTTCTGCTGGATTTATGTCCATTTTCCTGGCTCTATTGGTGAACCGGAGAACATAGCCCATTGTACGTTGCAGAAAATTGAAAGAATTTCGATGTTTTATCTGGTAAATTAGGTCAATTGTAGGGTTTTGTTGTAGTGCTACTGCCACTGTGTGTTTTCTTTTCCGTTCTAGATCGGAGGGTATTTCTAGCTCCTTTACGAACGGCTGGTGCCATGTTGATTCGTTTCCATGCAAGAAAAACGGCCCATAAAGCCACATGTTACATGACATAAAGCTTGCTGCAGATATTCCCCGAGATAGTAAGTCTGCTGGATTCTCTTTGGATGGGACATGACGCCACTGAGTTGCCAGGGAACATTCTTGAATTTTTGCAACTCGATTTGCCACGAATGTGTGAAATGATGACGATGTGGAATTGATCCATGATAGTACGATTCGTGAATCAGTCCAAAGATGTATTGGCGTGTCTCGCAGTCGTAAATCTTCTCTGACTCTGCTTGTTAGTTCGGCTCCTAAGACTGCAGCGCATAATTCAAGCCGAGGAAGGGTCTGTTGTTTTACCGGAGCAATTCTTGACTTCGCACAGAGTAGTCTGACGATGATTGTGCGATCTCTATAAGTTGAACGAAGATACACAGCTGCACCATATGCTTGTTCTGATGCGTCAACAAAGGTGTGCATTTGTACGGATGTTGGATTCTGTTGATTAAAGATGTGTCTGGGAACCTTTGCCTGATTGAGTGTTGACATGTTGTTCCTGAAGATTATCCATTCCTCCTTAAGATGTTGTGGTAGTTCGTCATCCCAAGACAGTTTTAGGTGCCAAAGCTGTTGCATGAAGATTTTGGCTTTAACTACTACTGGACCAAAGAGTCCTAGTGGATCAAAGATGCGTGCTATGTCTGAGCTGACTGATCGCTTAGTGATTGAGATAGTATCAGATATTTGTGCTCTTCCACATAATTGGTCTGATTTTGGTTGCCAGATTAGACCTAAAGTTTTGATTGTGCAATTGATTGAATCGCTGAAATCAAGGCTGACTTCTTGGTCCTCAGCTGGGATATCCTTTAATAATGATGGATGGTTTGCACACCATTTGCGGAGTTTGAGTCCAGCACCATTGAGTAATGAAGAAACCTGGTATTGTGCCTCTTTCGCATGAGCGATGCTGTCCGATCCACTAATGCAGTCGTCGACGTAGAAGTCATCTTGAAGTATTTGAGCCCCAATCGGTTGAGTTATTTTGTTTTGGGTTGCTAAGTATTGCAAGGATTTAGTTGCCAAGTAAGGTGCGGATGATGTTCCGTAAGTTACTGTTTTCAATCTATAGTACCTTATCTCTTCTGATGATCTCCGTCTCCACATGATGAGTTGATAGGGTTGATCTTCTTCATGTACCAGAATCTGCCTGTACATCTTCTCAACATCTGCTGTAAAAACGTACTTGTGCAGGCGAAAACGAAGTAGTATAGATAATAGTTCACTTTGAACTGTAGGCCCAGTGTGGAGGATGTCATTAAGCGATAGACCAGACGAAGTTTTTGCTGAGGCGTCGAAGACCACCCGTAGTTTTGTTGTACTGCTGTCAGGCTTCAATACGCAATGGTGAGGTATGAAGAAGTGGGGTCCTTGAATGCTGTCTTGTCTGATCTCTTCCATGTGGCCAAGAGATTCATATTCGTCCATAAATTTGACGTAATCTTCTCTTAGTTTAGGGTTTTTGTTTAGTCGTCTTTCTAGTGACATAAAACGATTAAACGCTGTTTGCATAGAGTCACCTAGTGCTACGCCATTTTCTCGAAATGGTAACCTAACGATGAAACGCCCAGATTCCGATCTAGACACATTTTGAATGAAGTGTGATTCACAGTATTTTTCTAATGATGTCATCTGTTTTGGTGTGTTTTCAAAGTCATCAAGCCTCCAAAACCGTTCAATAAGCTCGTTGGTTGAGTCTTCTTCGCAAAAGATGCCACAAGTAGCAGTGTTGTATGTCGTATCTTCAATTTTCCCGGTTACTACCCAACCAAATACTGTGTTTTGTAAAATTGGCATTTTGTCGCCGATTTGTATTTGTTCGGGGCGGATTAACTGATGATAAAATTCTGCTCCCAAAAGGACTTCAATCTTACTGGATCGGTGGAAGTTGGGATCTGCCAAGTTGATGTTTTCTGGTATAGACCAGGTAGAAGTATCTAGGTTTTGAGTGGGTTGAGGAGATACGATGTTCGGAAGTATGAAGGCTTCCAGTCTGCATGCGAAATTGCCCATTGTTGAGTGAAGTTGAATGTTTATTCGCTGTGTTGTGTTTCGTGTTCTTCTGCCGATGCCCTCAATGCATAGAGATGATGGTGTTGGTGATAAGGATAAGCGTTTAATAAGTCTCTCAGTTATAAGGTTTATTTGAGAACCGGAGTCTAAGATGGCTCTAACTTCACATGTTTGTCCATCATTTGCTGTGATTAGAACCCTTGCGGTGGCCAAAAGAACGTAACCTTGCTTGTTATTCAATTGTTGTATAGTGGCAACCGTGAGCGGTGATGAGCCTCCCACTTCTGATGACATCAATTTGGTAGGTGTAGCACCTGCTACGATGGTTGTAGATGGATTGGATTTCCTTTGATTTGGACTTGATGAACATGCCTTTTCTAAATGCAGTAAGGTATTGTGTTTACCTGAGCACTTAGTGCAGCATCGTGATGAGCATGATTTCGCATTATGATCAACCTTGAAACAATTTACACATAGATGTCGTCTTTGGGTCCACTTAAGCCTTTCAGCAGCTGACATTTTTAAGAACTTCTCACAATAGTAAATAGGGTGGCCTTTTATCCCACATACCTTGCAATTTTCCGTGTTGGACGTGGCTATTGTTGTCACCGCCTTGGCCTTTTCTTTTCCGCCAACAGCTTCTAAAGACTCAAATCGGTTTTTTAAAAATTTGAGAAATTCGTCCATCGTCTGAAGCTCTCGAGGGTTTTGAAGTGATTGTTCATATAATAGGTGGCTTTGTCGATCCAACTTCTTTATTAAGAGATGAGTGAGTAATGGGGCCCAAGATGCTGTCTCAATGCCAAGAGTTTTGAGTGCTGCAAGACATTCATGGATTGCGTCATGAAATTCTCTGATGGCCTTCATTTCTGGATTAATGTTCGGCAGACTGAGAATTCTCTGGATAAGTGCTGAGGTTTGCGCCCTTTTATTGCTGAAACGATCCTGGAGGATATTCCAAGCGATACTGTAGTTGTCTTCAGTCAGTTCAAGGTGGCGCATCAGTCTCTCTGCATCACCGGACACATTTGTCTTCAAATACCACATTTTTTGGACGGGTGGTAATGGTTGTTCATGTATCATCTTAGTGAAGATGTCTGAAAATGTTTGCCATTTTAAATAATCGCCGTCGAATTTGGGTATCGACATTTTAGGCAACTGAATTGCCGGGCGATCAGTTAGCTGTTTTGATGGCTCGCTTCTTTGAACGCTTGATGATGTTTTGCTCAAAGAAGCTTGATTTTTGAGAACTGATGTCTCTAATTCGGTGTACAACTCCATGTTGTAACCCTCAGATTCCGGATCATTGACAGCTTCCCAAATTGAGTGATGAATCTCCTCAACCTGGGTCCAAAGTCTGTTCATAGACTCCAGACATTGGATGGGTGCTTCTTCTTTTATTTTTCCGTTGATGAGTCGGGCTAGTGAATTCATAAGTGCCTTTTGTCTTCTCATCAGGGTATCAATGTTTGGGTTGTTATCTTGTTCTTTAAGAGCAAGATTTTTTGTTGATGTCAATGCATCATTAGGTTTAGATTGGTTATCTTCTGTACCCTTTGGCACGACATCAAGTTTGGTGTTGTTACTGGCCTCTATCTGCGCCAGTGAATCACTCAAGATTTGCTTATACTTTTCGTATAATGTCTTGATTTGGTCAAAATACTTAGAGGTAAAGTACTCGTGGTCTAACGATATGTCTGGTGTGTCGCGAATTCTGCCATCTGTAGCTTCGAATTCTTCCCATACGGTGTTTAGACGATTGAGTCTTGACGTGAAGTATTCTCTAGTTGTTTTGCGGGTGGAGGAATCTTTCGAGAAGTTGCGGATGATTGATTGTATCTCCTCTCCAGATATGCGTTGGCTCCTGGCTAAACTATCCATAGTAAAGCTGATGTTCTTTGAATGTAGGGGTCACCAAAATGATTGAATTATTAATGTGCAGAACACAATTTGATAACAAATACAAGCACTTGAACTTGATTTGTTTATTCTGTGTAAAATGGTGCACAATTAATTTGATATTGGATGGTACAATTGCAGGCACTTGAAACCTGAACTGTATGTGAAAAGTGGATCAAATTACTACTCAACGAATTGTTTTAAAATGATATTTATTTGTGGGCCAATGCCTCTTTTATACTTATTATTAATTGCATAAAATGCTTACAATGGATAAATAAAATAAATGCTTACAATGAATAAATATAATTAAATATGGGTCGATATGCAACGATCGAACGCCACCGCGTTCGTTCGTTGTATCCATTTCAGAATGTAATACAGTCAGCATTATTGTTGTTTATGTTGTTTAACATAAGGACCACCCTAATGTATGTACATTCACTTTAGGAGCAGAAGGACATGGCTTTGCTGAGTAATATTTAATAAATAAAATTGGATCCGACTGTGAAAAATTGAATTTTCTTAGCTCCAAAAATATCAGTATTTGCCAAACAACTGTTAACGAAAAGATTATTTATCTCAGAAACGACTCCAACGATTTAGATACAAAATTAATCATAGGTAGGTATCTGCTATATGACGTTTTTTTATTTGCTATTTTCTGAAACGGCTCGGCTGATCTAATCAATTTTTGTATGCAAAAGCTCATTTAAAGTTTAAATAAAATGCACGACTGGATCGCACGTACTTGCTCTTATGTTCAATGGTCAAGTAATTCAAGTAATTATAGAAAAAGTATAAAAAGCATTTAAATCGTTCTTTTAATTGTATAACCAGCATGATTAATAACTTAGAGCTAAAAAAAAGTATGCCATTTGATTACTTTTGAAAAAATATGAATATATGCAAAAAAAAAAATTTTAATCGTTGGAGCCGTTTTCTTAAAAATTAATTTTTTATATATACAATTTTTTAACATTTTTCAAAAAAAAATTTGGTATGCCAATTTTGAGTATATATTAATATACATTTAAAACTGAAATTTCAAAACAATTCATCAACCCATTTTTGAAATATTGAATTTTCAAAAAAAAAATTTGAATCTTTTTTTAAAAATCAAAAATTTATTTTTTCAATAATTTTGGTATGCAGTATTATTTATATTTGAACACAGCTTTTGTGCAAAAAATATCTTTGAAATCGGATGAGCGGTTAATGAGAAAATCAAAAATCAAAAAAACCGTTATAAGGCAGGTACCGTTAATAAATGTTTTTGGTAATTTTTTTTCTTACTAAAAGGAAAATCATACCTACAATAATACACTGATTTTTTTTTATCAAAATCGTTGGAGCCGTTCTTGAGATAAATAAGCTTTTCCTTAGCGGTTGTATGGCAAGTACCGTTATTTTTTGAGCTAAAAAAAATTTAAATTTCCCCTCTGGAGAGTTACAAAAAAACCTTAAGTTCAAAATTTGAAGAAAATCGCTTCAGTGGTTTAGGCTGTAGGTTGAGGTACGGACAGACAGACAGACAGACAGAATTTTGCCACCCACTTTTTTCGTGTTCTCTATCATCGTAATGTCATGTGTGATTGTTATCTCGAATTTTTTTTTTGCACGAATCCAAAACTTGCCTTATAGTACCTATATCGCAAGTAAAAATATTGCATATTAAATTAATTTTTCTCTGTCGGAAAAAATAAGTGTTTTCAGGAGAACAGGCAAAAGAGTTATACCCACCCGTTCCCTTTGGGTCCGAAAACATTTTTTGCTATGTTCTTTCAATATACCTACATTATGTAAAAGAAAGGAGGGTACTTGCAATACAAATTGGGAAAGAATAAGATCTGGGTGGGAAAATAATTGAACCTATTCTATTGGCCGGCAGTATAGGTACACCGTACACTGTGCAATTTTTGGAATTTCTTAGACGTTTAAAAATTTCCTTTCACAAGCGTCTTTCTTGCATCAAAATACATTGCGGTGTTTTCTAGCCGTAGCTCAGTACACGCAAATAATTAAATAGCTAATTCCTACTTTTTTATTGATTAAAAAATTGTTTAAATTGATAGCTATTAAACAAAAAGACCCCTAGGTATTCGCCCTCTTAATGAACTAGTTAAATTTCATTCTCTCTAAACTTTTCTTGCAGGCTACATTTTCACTTAACTTTAGCAAAACTCTCGAACTTAAATTCTCGCGAAATTATATCTTCGAACATTTTTGAATACATTTTTGCTCCATCAGAGATTGATCGTGTTAAATTGAATGAATGTAAATTAGCTTTTTTATTCCTCTCAAATGTAAGACTCTCCTGTTTTGTCAGATATCAAAGTATGATGTAAACTAGATTTAATTGACAATCCTCTATCTCCGATCGGAAGTAATAAAATAGTAAGTTTACAAATAATATTCCTCTCAAGCTTTCTCCCAATCTGAATAATATTTTTTTTTTATTTTTATTTCAAAACATATTTTTTCATCTCAAGATCAACTGAATTAAGTTGAAATTTATTTTGTCAAAGACCAAATAAAGTTCATGTGAATTAGCGTTGCATTTCTTTACTCACCTTGAATGGAGTGACCTTAAGTTAAAGCTATAGGAGACCTTTAATGCTCTTTTTCAGCTCAAAAAATATATTTATTTAAAATTCACTTAGAAACTGTGCCACTGCCACTTCACTAGTTTTTCAAGAAATTCACGTTGGCTTCGTGAATGAAAAAAAAAGATAAAACAACTTTTTCTCCGAATTTCAAGATCGACATCGAGGAAAACTTAGACGAAGACCGAAGGCGACGCGACGACGAGTGTAGCGAAGGAAAATAATAATAATGCAACAAAAAAAAAAACGAATAGAAAGATCTGCGACGGCAAATAGCGAACGCGAAGACGACGACTACGATGTTGGTACGTTGTTTCAAGGAAAGACCGATAATGGTCCACGGCTCGTCCGTTACAGATTTCCACGACAAACGAGAGAAGCTGCTGGCTTCTTTTCTGCTGATGCTGCTGCTGCTGCCACTGCTGGAAAATGATGATGGTGGTCGTGGTGGTGTTGTTCGATTTGTGCAAATTGTTTGGTGGAGGAAAACTCCATAAAATTCAATAGATCATAGATCGATGGAAATATTGTGAATGAAGAGATTTTTCAAAGCTGGTTTTTCGGGGTAATTCACTCGTACTCGTTCCAATATCTAATAGCTCCTATCATACTCCCAGAGTCTTATAAAAAAAGACACATTATGTTTAAGATCCAAGAGATGATGTGGTCATTGAGCGATGAGGAATTCAATAATTTACATGGGGAATCTTATACCTACCTGCAAATTGTTATTGCAACACCTTCAGAAGCTGCTTGCTCCAATGCAATTGAGTCTTGGGTGCATTTTATCTGGCCCAAATAGGTACTGGAAACTTAAGTATAGTAATTATAGTCATATCTATTGCACTTTAAGTTGTATGCTGCAGTTTTTTGATTGACCAATTTTATAGATTTTCAACATATTATTTGTCAGGCTGGAAATAAAGATTAGGATTTATATCACAAGCTTAGAAAGGATATTAGGAAAACTAACAATCTGATGATAGTTAGATAGTGTTAGAAAAATTACAAAATTTGAAGAAAAAAATAATAAAATAACTTGTTATTTTTTCGTTTAATGTATGTAGGTCTGTACATATTTAGTATTTTCACGAAAAAGAAATTTGTATTCGCATTTTTCTCGACACAAGCAATTTTGAGTTATGACTGTGTTTTTACAAATGGGCGATATGTATTATATGCTGAGAATGAGGTAGGACTGCGGTTATCGATTAGCAATCGAATCGATGTTTGTAGATTGTATCGATTACTTTCCATGTTTGGTATTGTGTAACTTAATCGAATGATTACAGCAATCAATTAATGCAATCTTTTTGAGAGTTCATACATTCTGTGCATTCTTTTTGCATTTTTTTGCATTTTCCGAAGTTCGTGCATAAAAGTGGGGAAATAGACCTTCATTCCCATATGATTTTTTTCTATAAGGACATATCTATTAACAATTTCCAAAAGTACTGAAAGAAACCCTGTAAATAAAAATTAATAAATACTTACAAAAAATGAGTGTTTGTGTGGGCGTATCCAGAGGTGGATTTAGGAACATGTTAATATTGGTCTCAGTTAGCAATAATTCAAAATTTCAGGTTCTTAGCTCTATATGGGAGCTATAAATGGGATACAATGAAAATTCGACACTACTTAATTTGAAGGATTCGTCGCAAGATCCAAAAAACAGTCTGTCCGACTGTTAGTATCGTGTAAAGGACAGTCTTAGCTTACATTTGATACCGCATTTATAGAAGTTGCTTATATTATAGGTACATTTAGCAGAAAATGTAACCTGAAAAGTACATTTTCTAACCATTGCGACCAGAAAAAGCTTGTCCGACCAGTAGTTTTGTAAATGTTGGAACTAAAGCTATCGGTTGGCATCCTATTTTTGCGTGGCCGAGATGAAATAGGTAATATGACAGTCGACTTCTGGACTACCAGGTGTCTGCTATAATTTTTTCAATATAAAGAGTATACGGATTTTGAAATCAGAGAGACGGAAATATTGCTTTAGTAAAAACAAACCTTCACTTGAATTACAGTGGAATTTCTATGAACTGTGCAACTTTTTTTTCAAAATAATTAAGCCACAAATTTAGGTACTTTACCAAATATCTGCAAAAAATGAATTAATCTAGAAGCTTTTAAATATCAAAGATGCAGACGCAAACTGTGTTTTTTAGCTTTGAAATACAGCAGAATTTATATGGAGATTTTTAAAGCCTTTTTTTAAATTCCGTTCGCCATGCGTCTGCCAGTATTTTTTTTTTTAAATAATATAAACTATTGAGCTCTTTATATATCAAAGACATATATTCGTTTTTATTTAACTAAAAACAGTGGAATGTGTATGCAGATTTGTCCTTAATTTTCAATATCAAAGAGCCATTACAAATCCAGGTAGGTACGAGGCGGTGGCGGAAGGAGTGTTCCGTGTGTGCCACACAAGGCCCCGCGCTTCGATGTACCCCGCAATGCTTGCAAAGCTCTTCACGTTTCAAAGTCAATAATTTTCACATGAATAATTAATTAAGTTCAGAAGCTTTCGTCAGACTTGACAGTCAAAACTGATTTCTAAAATAGTTTTTTTTTTTAATTTCAAAAGATTTACAAAAATCCGAATCCGAGAAAATGAGAGCAGCGATTTCTAACCCTAAAAACTATATGAAAAGTTGCAAACTTGCTGCAAGTAAGCCCGATTTAATTAGAGACATTTGGCTGCTGCCACAAAGCAAAACAGATATCTAATGAATTTAGCGAAATTTAACCTAATTAGTCTTAGACCGAGTACCAACGACGTAAAAGTCAAGTCATTTGCGTAATTTTGTAAGTCCTATCGATGGATAGCCTTTGAGGTGTTGAACCAGAAAGGAACCGCTTGCAGCCTACATCTACATGTCAGGTGTAATATTCGACGTAAAGGTGTGAAAAAATGAGGCAAGTCAAGTTATGTGCGAAACGTCGTTAATTTGAACCCAAATAGGTTAGAGTCACTTTATAACGGAAACCGAAGAGGCAGCTTCTTTTTTTGCTTCAAAAGTGATGGCAAACACGATCAAAGATTTAACGGACCCTAGTCAAGTCATTTGCCTAAAAGTTGATTGATAGTGATTCGTTTCCCAAAAATTCCTTGACTAACCCGACAAAATTTTAACGTTAAAGAAAAAACCTTAAATCTGTTTTGTGTAACGTTACAATTTTAATCCCTAACTGGTTGTGATTTGCGTAATATTTTTTATGAATGCCATTTCTTTCGAGATGTCCTCATAAGTCTCAGTTCAAAAAGCCAGGCGGACATTCTTTTTACGAACACCCTGGCAGACTGCTTTTTAAAAAATTTGTTCATCGTTCTGGGAAAAATAAACAACAGAATAAGAAGTGCTTCATTAGACTTTGTGAAACAAGTCCTGAAAGGTATTATAACTTAAATTAAATTTTCAAGTAAAAAAAACTTTGCTTTTAACTCTTCTTTTCGTAGGGGCCCCGCAAATGTATCTCGCACACGCCTCGTTTTGGCCTAGCGCCGCCTATGGTACTGCAACGGCTGTCTGAAAAATATTTGTTTTAGCCAAATTGATTGTTATAATTAAAATATTAAGGACCTGAAGGAATTACTTCAAGAAAAAGTGCACGTGCATGGAAAAATATCTTTTTTTCGAAGTGATTTTTCTAGTCTTTTTTTTATTCTGTTACTTGTAGAGTAACCCTATGTCTGCCTTTGCTATTTTTGAGTTGCGAAATCTATAAAGTCTAACATATCAAGGAAGCAAACGTACTGCTATCACGTTTTCGAGGGCGATTTTTGCAACTTTTGTGACCCGGTGCTCCGGGTTGAGATTTGGAATGCAAATTCCATGCTAAGGAAGTCTTAATGGCTCCACTTAATATTAATCGTACTGAAATACCATAAGTCTGTGGACCACTGGCTCTTAGACTATAACCATTAGGGTTTTGCACTTTGGTATGGCGAAAAAAATACTGGTTAGATTTAAAATTTAATCCCTGCCAAAATTTGCATTAGAATCGTAGGAATAAGAATATATAAATTTTTTTTTAATTAGATGGTGTTTTGGCTCGCTAAACAACAAGGTTTATTTTCGAAAACTGTGTTCTTAATACTTTTTCTGGCTATTGCTTGGATATGGTTATACTTAATCTGAACTGATTTAACTAATTTAAATAATAATTTTGCTTAAATTATACAGACAATTAAAAAGAGAAAAATTTAAGGCAGTACAAATTTGAATTAAAAATTCGAAATCACTCAAAATTGTATTTTTATACAATTTTCAAGTGCGACAGATATTAATAATTTTTTCTTAAATCAATTTTTACTTATCCGCTCAAACTGGGTGTATTAGTGAATCATGACCAGTTAAGTCAAAAATAAAAGTCAAGTTTCAAATTTTTCGCAGTTTTGGGGTTCCCATATAATTTTTTCAAAATTTAAAATAATTTCCAAAATCAACACTCTTGCTCTTACACAGCCGGGTTTTGAGCACTTGTTAGCGTATACCTTCTCGAACATGAAACAAATAGTGTCAGACCAGTTTTACGGTTAAAAGTCCTTGCCAGACGAGCTTAGCATTTTCTTAGTAAAAAAAAAAAACAAAAATGCGGTTTCGCACTTTTTTTTTGCAACGATTTTTTTTAAATTCAGCTAACTAAAATTTTTTAAATTTTTTTTCAAAAATCCATTTCGTAAATTTTATTTTCTACAAAAAAAGTTTTCAGAATTATCTCGAAATTTTGCTCTGTTTTCGAGTTATATGCAAAAAACCAAAAAGGGTGCTTTTGCACACCCCTCTCCAAAGTGCACCCTCTCATTTAATAGCTCTACACGGTTTTCTCATCTTCAATGACCACTTTGAAGATTGTTACAATAAAATCCCATGGACGTCTTAGTTCCTTATTGCGCTGTTTTTTAGGACATAATCAATAGCCTAAAACAAACGTCTTTGGTGTTCTTTCCAAGCTTTTTTAGCGAGCCAAAGCCAAAAACTTAAACGAAAATTTCAATTGAAGAGTTTAATTTTAATATGTAAAGTAACTTTTGGAAGGTATAAGATGTGGAAATTCCAGAGTTGAAATAAATGACACCCCCTAATAATAACCATCGAGGTTCGAAATGTTTGTTTTGGTTAGTTTAGGAAATTGAGTCGAATATCAATAATAATATAAAATATCAACAGCCAAGCCATGCAGTTACTTTTGATTTCCAGATGAACTTCGACCTTTTCCCCATCTATTAAGCTAATGTTCCTAATTTTATCAAAATTCATTTACCTTATAATCTAAATAAATGAAAACAAAGTGAACATTTTTACTGTCGCATACTGTGACAGTTTACATTCTCAATTTGTGTTGCCTACTTTGGGGCGGTTTTTTAATGTTGCATACTATCCCTCCTTTTGTTTGTTATTAAAAACAATATTTTTCAAGCTAGTTAAACAAAAATATTGAATACAGTTTACTACGCATAGAATATACATTTATGTACATAGGTATAGTAATATTTTAAGAATGAACTTAATTAATTAAAGGGTTGGCAGGAACACTATTCTTCGTTTACTTCTTCCATTAAGTTGCAGTTTTTTTTACGATATTTAACCTTTGTAAATCGTTTTTTTTTTTTATTATTTGAAAGGTAGTTTGAAATGGTTCGTGTCTATAATATTTGAATCGGAAACGGTTTTATTTTCTTTTATTGAAGTAACAAACCAATCATTTTATGTTAGTGTTACCAGCTGCTGCCATTAATGATTTCCTGTAACAAGAAATAAAAAAGTAAAATTATGTGAATATGACTATCAATATTTCTTCTTCAAATTAATTGCAATTATAGCCTAGTACACTGCTGATGCGAATCGAAAATTTAAAATGGTCTCTAAGGTCAGATCCGCACTATTATATGCCTATTACCATCCGCTCTCACTCCGGTCAAATATTTTTACACAGGAAACAATGAGAGGAGCTAAAGCGTATCAAGTATCGATGATGTGAATCATTGTTTCTTGTGTAAGAATATTTGATCGTATGGAAACTTTATCGATATTGGTACTTTAACGTCAGCGAAATACTAACGAAAACAGCGACAAAAATATTAATGGAATGTTATATCAACTGCAAAAGGCAAAATATCTAATAACAAACCCAACATGATTACAGACTCAAAGAAATAGTCTAGGAGATGCCCAAAGATTACCTATGTATCTCATGCAGCAATTGAAATAAATGATGCCAATCAATGGTTGTAGTTCAAGCATTTACAAAACCACTGGTTGGAAAAGATTTTCGTGGATGCTTTAGTTAGAAAATGCATTTTTCAAGTTGCATATTTGGCTAAGTATACTAATTCCACTAGGAACTTCTATATATGAAATATCGAATGAAAGCTATGATTGCCTTCGATACGATACCGATGGTTAGACAGATTATCTTTGGTTGTTGCCACGAGTCCGATCACTTTTAAAATAATAGGTGATTTATTTATAATTGGCCTTTAAACTGCTGAAAAGAAGAAAAAAAAACAGTGTTAAGGCCTCTTCCTAATCTGGGCTGAGAGTGTGTGTCGTATAGAAGACAGCCTAAGCTGTCATTTAATATACCATTTATAGATGTTCCTAATAGCATAGCTATACTTACCCAAACATGTATCGGGAAAGTGCATTTTACCACCAAAGTAACCAAGAAAATCTTTTTTCGACCAGCGGTTTTGTAAATGTTTAGACTTTTAGACTATCCTTATTTCAACAGCCCCGGTGAGATAGGTAATCTTGCGGTCGCCTACCGGACTAAAACAATAAAAAAAAACACGAAAATCTCAAATATCATTTTTCAGCAGACAAATGGGTCGGGAAATGAATTCTGTTCAAAAAAGAGACCATGCTAGTCCCCCAAAAAATAGCTTTGTTATCAATTTTATTCATAGAACAGAACTGCGTACTGCAGAATGTAAAGCAGAACGAAATTTTGCGTTTATGATTTTGATGTGTCAGTTTTGAATGAGATTTTTCTTTTCGCATTAACAGCGTAATGTCTTGGTTTTTATTAACTTTTTTTTCATTTTAAGTCAAACGGGAAGAAATAGAAATCCCCCAAGGCCTAAACTGTTAACTGGCCATCAGAATAAAAACCTCATGATTTAAAATTTCCTTGAGCTCTTCTTAAACCTTCAGTCGGTGATATTTTGTATCTACTAAAAATTACTGTTTCCTCTTTTAAGTCACTTAGTTGGACTTCGCCACCAACTTGTCAAAAAACTATAAAATATAAAATGCAAGAAGAAGAAAGCTAAATAGCGAATTTGACAATTATTGAGACTTTAAAGTTTATCAAATGATTATTTTTTCATTTTGTAAGTTCAAGGTTCTGGGTTCCCCAAAGAATTCATTGTTTCTCAACAACTTAAGCAACATACAAAAACCATGGCGTACCTTTCTTCCAAAGTGATGCTGACTCCATTTCGGCCATACAAAAAATTAATTTTAATCAACTTGCAATTCTGACAATCTTTTAAAGTACCAAGAAGTAGTTGCGCATGATACGAAATCCCGCAAACCAAAATCTCGAATTACAAAAAATGGCATTTTCTTAGAAATCTCGAAAAATTAAATGAAAATTATTAATCCTACTTTTCATAATCGCGCAATTATAAAATCCCGCTTTTAACAATTTCGCAAATATGAACTTTAATCTCGCATTTTAAAATCTTCGCAATAAATTAAAATTGGGCGGCGCAACAACAGGTCGTGGAGAACCAACAACTCTCAACCATTCTGTGTGCGTGTCGTGTTGGCAGGAATTTTCGCAAATCGCAATGCTAGTTTTCGAAGCGAGATTTCGTAACCCAACCCATAGCCGATAAAGGAAAAAACACCCATAATTCTGAATTTGTTTAAATAGTTCAACTTTCATAACTGTTCAAACATATTTGGACTGAATACAAAAAAAATAATCTTCTAAAACCACCATAAAAGTTGTGGCACATTTCATTGTCTTCTTTTGGCTCGAGCTTCTTGCAATGGTCTTACTCAATCTCCCAATTGAATAGATACTTGGATATTCTTATGGTTGGTTTGAATTTAAATCTGCGCACTGATATGATGCCGTGAATCTAAATTTATTTAGATTCAAAAAGAAAAAAAATCATTTAGCTTTGTAGAAGAAGGAGGTAGATTTTTTCTTCTAGAGAGTAGAGTTGTACATATATGACAGCACTAACTCATAAAAATTTTTGAATTGATAAACTGCGCCTTCAATAAAGCTGGCTGAATGCATAATTGAAATATGCTAACGAAAAATATACGAGCCAATGGAAAAGTAAGCCGAGTGCGTGAGTGCATGCAGAAATTTCAACCCGAGCCATTAGAAAAAATAAAAAAAAAACTTTTTGCATGAAAATCTTTTCCAATTAAGTAATTTGGAGAGCATATTTTAAAATTGCTTTTCTGAGAGCCGATTCTTGAAATAAAACCATTTACCTAATATTAAAATAACTGAAAAATGAAATGGGTGATTCTATAGGTAGAA
This sequence comes from Dasysyrphus tricinctus, assembly GCA_963921185.1. Classification (NCBI taxonomy): domain Eukaryota; kingdom Metazoa; phylum Arthropoda; class Insecta; order Diptera; family Syrphidae; genus Dasysyrphus; species Dasysyrphus tricinctus. Next base: position 8,554,402 of record OY992533.1, read on the forward strand.
ACGAAGATGGAAGAAAATGAAGATAACTTTGGGACAACATTTTTAGAAGCAATAAATAGATGTGAAAACTATTTCTAGTTAAGTATTAGAACGTCCTTTACTAATTGAAAGCGACCAGTCACAACAATAAAATACATCAGTTTAATGGACATATTTTGAAAAGTATTTAAAGTAATTTTGTTTACCCCTTGCATAATGGGAGAGATATAGACACCCCTCTCTCATATTTTGTTCTAGTTTTGATCCAACCGTTTTTATGTATGTATGTATTTCAAAACACCCTGCATAAATAATCTTTTAAAAACTAAGCCACCTTGAAAATAAGAGCAATTTCTTGCGAAGGACTCGTGGTCTTTATTTACAAGTACATATTTACAAGGAATAGTAGCATTTACTGAACAAATCTGAGACCTCTACATAGAAAATAAGCCATAATAGTATAAGGGGACTGAGACCAGGGGACTGTTTGTGTTTTTATGGTTTTTGCACCAAAAACATAGTATCGTATTGTGCGAAAAATAAAAATAAATTATATAATTTAGTTGGGTCAGGAATACGAATCCCGCGTGTTTTTTGGCGGGGACCTTTTTATATGACTGGAATTTATTCCTTGCACATTAAGTATGAAATTTAGCCTGGAAGTCATTTTTGTCCCTTGGACGCCCCATTTTGAAAAATGTTGTAATCCGTCGCTTGGACGCCATTTTCAAACATAGCGCCCAAGTGGCCCAATCTGTTGAAAATCGTAAATTAGTTGGGAAATGTCAATAATCAAAGAAAGGTTTTAGGTAGACGAGGCTTGAATAAAATTTCAGTGTTGCCACTTTTCGGTAACATACTTTTTTGATAATTTTTATTATTATTTTAAATTTATTTTAAAAATGGAAAAACTTGCGGCGGAAACGCTTCTAGATGCCAAACGCGTGCTGGAAAATAAAAATTAATATTCTGAAAAATAGGTGTTGAGTAGACGCTCTTTCAGTCAAAATTTCAATGTTGCCATTTTTCAGGAACATACTTTTTTTGAATGTCAAAATGTAGGACTTTCCCTTTTTTGTGGTTTGTAACGTGAAAAAGGTTGCGGAAATGCCTCTGGACGTCAAACGTGTCTTGGAAAAATAACGGTTGATGTCTTAAAATATACATTAGACTGTTTCAAAAAAAAAAAAATGACAAGTACCTACTTAAACTAAGGGCATACGTTTTTCTTGTAGAAAATTGAACGATCTACAAAAAATGTGTTGACATGTATTATCATAAATCCAGCCGTTTTAAAGTTACAGTCAGTCAAACTCATTCCATAAAATTACCATACATTTATTTAACGTAAAATTAGTATTTTTTTAGTAATTGAAGATATTATGGTAACTAATATCATACTCTTATCGAAAAATGACTTAGGACATTTTTTGTAGAGGACTAATTTTCCTTCCCAATGGTGCCTAACAATATTACTTAACTTCTTTTAATGAATTTTTTAGTGGTAAATTACGTAGAAATTCCCTAATTAAACTCGGCAGAAAATTTTTTGAAATAGAAACTAAAATATACTTTTCCAATGGTTTTTTGGGTGCTGAACTCGAATCAGAAGTCAAAAATTTTCTATTTTGTCATTTTTATGAGATATTGCCATTTGAAAACTGAAAAAAAGAAGTTTTTCGCTGCAAAATAACTTTTTTTTTCAATTTTCCATACGGCAATATCTCACAAACGTGACGTAGTAGAATATTTCTGACTTCTGATTCTAGTTAAGCACCCTTAAAACCTTTGGAAAAGTTTATTTTTTGTATGCCGTTAGTTTAAGTACTTTTCATTATTAAGTTATAAAATTCCAAATACAAACAGGTGTTTTCTCCCATACAAATCGTATGGAAAACCGAAATCTGCGATGAGGCATGTCTAAACATGAATTTTAAGAGCTCAAATTTTCAAAGAAACTTTTTATTTAACTGAAACTTTTCAGCCTGTTTGTAAGAAAATCGGAAACTAATTTTTTTTTTGAAACAGTCTAATATATGTACATAAGTGTTTAGTAAACGTACCTTTCGGTAAAATGTCAATATTGCTACTTTTCGGGAACATCGTTTTTTAATATCAATAGGTGGTACTTCCATTTTGTTGGTAATTTTTAATATTTTGAAACTGAAAATAGTTATAGAAACGCGTCCAGATGTCAAACGCATATTGAAAAAATAGCGGTTGACATCGTCAAAAATAGGTGTTGAGAAGAAGCACCTTCGGCTTATAGGTATTTCAGTTTTGCCACTTTTTAGAAACATAGTTTTTTTTGTATATCAAAGGGCGGAATTCCACTTTTTTTTTGTATTTTTTAATATTATTAATGTGAACAAAAATGCAGAAATGTCTCCAGACTCCAAACGTGGTCTGGAAAAAATAACGGTTGATATCTTAAAGGATAGGTGTTGAGTGGAAGCACCTTCGGTTAAGAGTTCAGTGTTGCCACTTTTGGGAACACTGGGATTGGGATTTTCACTTTTTTGGTAACGGGTGGAACCATTGACATAATTACAAAATTATGTTCCCGAAAAGTGGCTACACTGAGATTTTACACGAAGGTTTGTCTACTCAAAACTTTTCTTTGAAGACATAAATCTTTATTTTGATGATGGAAATTTTCTAAGTTATTTACGAATTTTTGGGTAATTAACCATTTTCCAAAGATTGGGTGCCATTTTTGAAAATGTCGTCAGGATTACAAAAATTACTCCCAAGCTAAATTTCATCGTTTTCAAGCAAGTCAAAAATAAATTACAAATATAAAAATGAGGTCCCCCACAAAAAGGAAGAGATATCGGTCTCCTGATTAGATAACAAGCGACAGAATTAAAAAAATGACTTCACAGGCCAAATTTCCTCCTTAATGTGTAAAGAATGAAATCCAGTGTTAAAAAAAACGGCCCCTACCAAAAAACTCACGGGATTTGGTTTCATGACCGGACTAAATTAGGGCTTTATTTAAAGTCTATATTATAAATGCTAAAAAATCTTTTTTGTAAATACTTATCAGGGCACGGAGAAGTTGACCTCCCGTCCCCTCGCACAAAAGCCTTGCGAACAAATGAAATATAGTAAACGGATACATTTTTATTTTCACAAGGCTTAATGCTTTACGCTTTACGTTAACGATATTTTAGCATGTTTCAATATTCCAAGGGACTGATTAGAAATCCGAGGAAATATATTCAATGAAATTTGTTTGTAATAAAATGTAATCAGCCTCATTGTGAGTTTCACCCGAAAAATGTTTGTTCACCCGGAATTTTTAAAGCTATTATAAGTTTCGCCCGAACTTCTCTTGGCCTAAAATAAACAAAAAAAACATGGCTGAACTGACTAAATACCTGCTTCTTTCAAAAATTTATTTTATTTATGAAGCAGAATTTTTTTGTTGCTGTGAATAAACTTACTGGCTCAGAAAAATTAACCGAAGGAAAGGTCAAATTTACAAAATTTCACCCGAAACTGAATTTTGAAACTGAATATAAAAGTGTGTTACTGTGGCCCTTTTAGAAATAGAAATTTGCATATTTTCTCTCGAAGTCACCCTCCCAGGATCCAGGAAGATTTGCTGCCCCTGGAAAAAATCTAGTGGGTGGGTATGTTGCCATATAGTGCAGGTAGATATATGTATCGCCTTTTAATAAAAGCCATCACAGGGATCGGTCACCTTAAAAAGTTTGGAAAAAAGAAACTAATTTCACACTCGATTCCAGACTATAGACTTAAAGAAACCATCACCATCGGGCTATTTTTGTGATTTTTCTGAAATTGAGCATTTCCGTTAGCAAACAATATACAAATCTCTTTGGTACTATGTTCTTTTTCTCTCTACTGCGCCCACAAATTGGCATAATAAGCTTGTACCTCACAGTAGACTGTCCGCATTCCATTGTGTCATTGCATAGCAAAAAAATTCAACCAACATTATTCACATTTGTGGTCGCAGTAAGCTATACACCAACTTCTACTTCATAATATTCGTTGTGCACTCGAGGCTGAAACAACCTAACAGGTGTGCCTCTCAAGCTGGACCATAATATACAACAACTGGTCATCGTTGAATCGTATAAACATGTTAATCGCTACTCCACCCAAAAAGAAGATACACATCCATGATGTCTGCCTCTACAGCCGGCACAAACCGGTGAAGCCGTCTTCATCTTTGTTCGTCGTTGTCGTTGTCTTTGGCTCATCGACAGAACTGGTTACAAATATCGATGATGCCTCTCGAAAGCTATCATCATCCGAGTCAAAAGCAGAAACATCAGCGCATTAGTAAGACCGTCTTAAGCAGAATACAATCATGTCACATGATTTCTTCAACAGAGAGCTTATGTGCGAGAAACTTCCACCAACAAGTCATGGCTTATCGTGCCTCTTGAATAATTGGGCACCGAGAATCAGGCTTAAGCTCTTTCCCCCATGCGGTACACCGACTTAAGCGGCGAAAATCATTTCTCAAATGCCAATCATGCTGCGGCTTCCCGATGGAATGTCTGAAAGCCAAGCCAAAATAAAAGCCTTTTTTGGAGAATGGGCCACTTGCCAATTGATCAATGGGGTTATTTCGTGCAGTGCAGCCAAAGTCTGCGATGGTCATCGTTGGAGGACGAGGAAATGCGTTTGCGTTTTGTGTTTACTTCTTTTGAATTTGCAGTTGATTTTTTTTTTTTGAGAAAGTTTTTTTGCGAATATTGGCAGGTATGTTACACGAAGTTGCTGCACTCTGCCTTTAGGTATAGAAATTATGGGTCGCCAGAGAGGTTATCGACGCCGCCATCGAGGTGGCCAAAACGTAGATAATTGACTCATTGTTAACCAGAAACAGCCGTCAGCCAGCCTGGATGTAGTTTAGTGAGAAAAATAAAATCTGGCCATTGGACCGCGATTGATGATCGACAGGTGGTAGGGTTTTTTCTTAAATGAAGGTCTTTATGTTTCTTGGAAATGAAAGAGAAATTATGTTTTGACTTTACTCAGTGCCGCTTTCACATTCATTTATGTTAGCAACAACACTTATAGTTCAAGGAAGGTGACTAATTTATGGAAAGATAGTGCCATTTACTTTAGGCTAGGTTGAATTAGCTGCCTTACTTGTTAGCTACTTGCAGCTACCTGTATAAAGTTTGCGAGCCCTTGCTCTCAAATAGACCTAACGTCTTCAGGATAGATCTGTGGCTCTCTCTTACTCCTCCATACAGCTTCAGACTTTAAATTTGTATTCTATGCAACATACCAACAGAGAACAATGTACCGAGAAACGACTACAGCTTTAACGGCTGGGTCGATATTCTTTACACTTAATACAAACCGTTTTTTAAGTTACTCCCTGAGTGACACTAACACTCTTAATTTGTTCATTGATGTCAATGACACTTCCACATGACGATGCCGACATAAAAAAATACTAACTGTCCCCAAAGAGGCAAGTGAAATCGAAAATGCCTATAATATTCAGCTGACATTATAAGTAAGTACGTATTTCTATTCTTTGCTTGTGTCAACGACGTGACCTGCATTCAAGGCCAAAACTTGATGAATCCCTCTTTAACAAGACGACAGAGTAACTTAGTATTCTTGTTGGAAAACGTGTTGATGACTCCTCCGCGTGTGTCTTTGGTGAAGATATCGACAAAGACTCTCACCGGAAAGCCCTTTCAAATGTGTGTGGTTGAGGGCTCTTAAAACTGTTTTTGTTGTTGTTGCGCCTCCTTTTGTTTTTTAATTATTTTATTTTTACTTGCAATCGAAAGTTTATCCTGTTTAATTTTTTTGTTCTCCGATTGACAAAAGAAAAGACAAAACCCCATGCTTACCATCATCTTATAACACATGCTAAGAATTTTTTAATTTTCTGGGATGAATATGAAGCCTCGGGAAACAATATAACATGGCATCTACATAGATAGCAGCAGGTGGTCTCGAGAATAGTACTTGCAAGTAAACACTTTTGTTAAATATTAAAATAGCTCACAGAAGGGTAGACAACTAGCTATTCGAGAGTGACTCTTAAGAGTTTAGTAGTGAAATGGAAACGCCCCTTTGAAGTAGAAAGTACGATTGCAATGAATAACTTCTGAAATCGTTTTTGTTATCTAATTTTGATAGTTTTTTTTTAACTGTTTAATTAAATCAAATCAAATGATTTGACTTCCTGTTTATATAAATGTATTATTTCAAAAAATTAAATGGTTTAAAAACTTGAATTAAGGCATGCAAGTGTCTTTAAGCAATGGGACCCCCAAGGCCCCTCTAACTAAAAGAAGGAAATCTCTAGACTTCTTCGATCCATCTCCGATTCGTCTCCGCACTTTAGGTCTGCTCCATTTCCGATTCGTTTCTGATCTGCCTCCACTTCAAAACCGTCTTCGATCGTCTCCCAATCTCCAATGCACTGTCTATCATCGATCTGTCTAAGATCCGTCTCCAATCCGTCTTCGATCCGTCTCCAATCCTTCTCTGACCCGTTTCTGAGCTATTTCCAATTGCTGTCTTTAAACCCTCTTCGATGAGTCTCCAATCCGTCTCCGATATGTCTCAGTTGATCTCTAATCCGTCTCTGTTCCATTTTCAATCCATCAACAATCCGTCCCCATTCCTTCTTCAATGCATCTCCGATCCGCCTTTCTGTCCGGCTTAATACCTCAGTCCTTTCACAAATTTTAATTCCTTCCTCTGTACTCTGTTATAATGTTAAACTATAGTTAAAAATATTAAAACACTTTTAATTCAAGCAATTAATTTAATACACCTACCAACTAACTGTACATAAATATAAATACTTTTGTTTTATGAAACAAAAAAAAAGAAGCAAATTATTAAGCGTTGGAGAGAATGCATAAATTTTCTTTGATGATTATTTTTTATTATATAAAAAAAGTGAAGAATTTCCTGTTGCCACTCTAGACCAAGTTGCATGCTACTCCAAATACAGAATTAGCTCCTTATAGCCAACCACTGACTGCTGCTGCCAGCTAACTGCCGCACATGGTGTTACTATGTTGCACTAGTTCCCCTCATCATCATTGGATCACGTACCACGCGGTTTCCATCACTTGAACCATTAAACGAAAAAAATGTTGAAGTTGCATGGAATTTTTCTTTCTCCATTCACCAAAAACACGTCCGGTCCGTTGTAGTTTTTTTTTTTTTTAAATAAGGAAAATATTGTTTCCAGGTCACAACAGCATAAATCAGGAAGCTGAAAGTAAAATAAAAGAAAGACCTTAAACATCAACCAAAGGGACCTACCTGAATCTGACAGGTTATTGGTTACCAGATTTGTATACAAATAAAAAATCATCTAAAACATAAACGAGATATGTTTGTATTGGTTCCTCCTCTGGTTTTGGAGGAACTGTCTGGTTTCTTTCAAAATGCAATCCAAAAAAAAAAAATAAAAAAAAACACTTGAAAGTTTGAGCATAATCATAGCCACACAATTCCTTCGACCTCTTTTCGCAGGCATCGGACATTGCATCAGGTCTATAATGTAATGCTGGTCCAGCTGCTGTTGGTTGTAAACTTGTTAAGACTGTCGTATAATTTACGCAATTCGTTGTGATTAGGCAGTCAGTCGGCATTTATGTTTAACTTGGAAATTAGGTTAGTTGAATTTACACAAAGTACAAGTAGGTATCAAATAAAATTTATTTATTCGAAAGATATTTTTAAATTTATTTATTTTTAACAAATTTTAAGTCTAAAGCATTAATGGAGCCAAATGTACCAACAAGTACTGCCATATGTACAAATGATAAATTGTCATAGTTTCAGCTTCATAATATGCTTGTAGTTTTTGCTTCATAGTGCAAATGGTTTGAAATCTGTCAGTATTTTTGCCATTTAAAATTAAACTGATAACGTGCACGTTCATTCCTTTCTCGCAGATTGCCATTCAACTGGCAGAGTTAGGTCCGCCTCTTTGTGGGCTTCCATTAATGTATTTAATTAAAGTGTTTGTATTTCCCATTGTTTTGCCAGTTTTAAGACAAAAATCATGGAATTTTATCAGTCGTGAAAAACTGTATTAACACTTAACACAACTGACAGATCTCATTATCTTTCGCCGTTTTTGACCCAAACGTTGATTGATTGTGTTCGTTCCTGTAGTATATATATTTTGCAATCATTCTATTTATTCCAACAGAAACATTTTGGTTTCCAATCAAATTCTAAACTCTATGATAATGTTCCATTTCACTTTTTGTCGTATGGTAAACCCCCTCTCAAAGAATAAATTCCTTTAAATGTGGAAAACCTACTTCTTGCTGTTTATTTCACTGCCATTTTTCTGTTGATGTCATAGATTGCCCCTCAATTGCATCATCTAGACGTCTAGAAAGCAATCAAAGCACCCAATAAACGTAATCAATAAAAATAACCAATTAATGGAACCAGTAAGAGAAAATTTGTCAATAAAAGTAACTAATACAATGATCCAGTTAAAGTAAAAACTAGATTAAAAATTTATTTCCGGCCCAAAGGTAGGCCACTTTTTGGAAATGTGTAAGGCTTGTTTCACACATATACGGTTTCATTCGGTTCGGTCTGTATTCGGTTCGTTTTCGGTTTCAGTTTTTTATTTTCACACATATACGGTTCCTATAAGTTTTGTATTCAAATATCATTTTTTAATTCCAAAAATATCAACATACTTCAGCACTAGTTGGCAATTCCAAATAAAGACGAACCAAAAAAACCGTATAGAACCGAATATGTGTGAACGCTACTATAAGTTTGTGTGCCCTTGAAACCGAATGAAACCGATTCGTGTCGAGGGGACGTTCGGTGCTATTCGGTTTCTATTAGGTTTTTATTCCTGCCGTTTTCATCGGTTCACACATCACACTTATCAGGTCCGACCGAAAACGAACCGAATACAGACCGAACCGAATGAAACCGTATATGTGTGAAACAAGCCTAAGACGTAAACAAATATTGGAATTTCTTAGGAGTCTGGCCATTTGTTTAATTTTCCTGGACTATAATTGATTTTCTGAATTTATATTCTTAATGCTCTTATTTTTAAACTGTTTGATTTGATAAAATCACTCTTTTTAAAAGCGATCTGCAAAAGATTTTTAAAAGACGGAGCAAAGTCATTTTTGGTGACGGCTTAAACTGTCGCAATCGACTATGTCAACGAGACACATCTAAATTTCTCTTTATTATACCCTCCCAATTATTCGTATATGGGTGATTCTCTGCCAACTATGATTCTTTTTTTAGAAAATTTTCGAAAACTAAAACTTCTTGGAAACAATTTTTGTTTTGTGTTTGTGGCTTCATTTAGTCAGAGTATCATATCTGTAAAAGCATTTTGCTACAACTTTTAAAGAACAAAAAATATAGTGAAATGTACTTAGACTAGTATAGACGATAGTGACACTTTTTCTTTTTAATTTTGTCTCCCTCTTTTTGACCATATTTTTGTAGAGATTCTTGATTTTCTAATACGTTTTGACCTCTTGACATTTCTACTTCCCTTTTTTTTCTTTAAAAAATTATCTCTTTTTCGTTTTTGAAGTCTGTTCTTCTGAATGGCAATCCTTTTCCTTGTGCTGGGTTATTACTTTGTTTTTATTGCACGGAATGATATTTTTTTGCTCGTCTGAGGTTTTGCTACCGTTCTTATAAAGAAAATTGGTAGACGAAAATATTATTGCAAAGAATTATTTAATTACATATATTTATTTCAAGCTCAATAAGTATTTTAATGCCACGGTACTGACGTCCACGGTACTGACATTTAGACAGTTTATGTAACCTCACTTCTCTATGCTTAAAAAAAATTTCCAGGACAATTTTAACTTGTGCCGTTAAAAGGAAAACAAAATTCTGATAACCAACCAGAAACATGTTATAACATGCTTAAAAAATACTACCACGGTACTGACAAATAAATTTGTGACATACTTTCATCGCTTGCAAACATATCACTCTTAAAATACAACAACGTACCAAAAACAAAATTACTGTTGTTAAATATACATAAATAGTAGGGGTATTCATGCAACTGCGTAAAACACTAGATAAGTTTACGATTTGGTTAATTTTATCTTTTGGTTAATGAACTGTCAAATTTTGTATGGGAAATGGTTTACACAATTTGGTTAATTTTATCCAAGGATTTAGCTGCGGAAAATTAACCAAATATTTGGTTAAATTTATCCAAACGTCATTGTGACTTTTAGAGATTAAATTAGGCGTGTTTGTGACTTTAAGAATCAGGCATGTTTAGAAACATGATATAAATGATAATATTTCGGAGAACTAAAACAGTTCTGAATGTGTTCTGTAATTATTGCATTGCAATTAGTTGGTGATAAAAGTTGTGAATTAAAACGTAGTTTACACAAAAAAAAATAATTAGAAGGTCCACATTTACTCAACGATTAAAGGCTCTGCCCAACCAACGCGAAATTATAGCGAAGCTTTCCCAAAGACAGTTTTTTGTTGTTTTTTAGTATTGAGATCATTCACTTTAATTTCGTGTTGGTTTGGGATAGCCTTCAGGAAAGCTACTTTTCGTAAATTATTAAGGTAGAACTATAAATTCCCACCCAAACCAATGCGAATCTTTCGTTGACGACGACGAATGTGTTATTTTCATTTACAACATCGTGTTGTTGTTAATGTTTTTGTTGTGGTCAACGAATGATTCGCACTGGTTTGGAAGATTCTGAATAGTCGGAAGCTGTTAGAAACAGATGTCATTAGCCAATGCAAAGTATCTTTCTAAACTCTCAAAATCAGAACTAAGCCATAATTCATTTTTTCTCTTTTTTTCGTTCCTACATCAACAAATTTCTGTTTCACTTTCGTGAAGTGTACTCGGGGGCGCTCTTTTCACTTCCGAAAGCAAAAGTTAACGAAAATGAAGAAAAGTATATTATGGGCGTGAGATATGATTTGTTTGTATTCGCTGATTTTCGTCTGACCACTGCCGTGAGCTTGCGACTAATATATTTCTAACTTACAACGCGACTATTGTCATGTACATATATTAAGGTAGAACTATAATAATTGTTGATAGTTTACTGAAGTGGTCGGTTGAAAATGAGCGAATACATGAAAACCATACTCATCTCACGGGAATAAAACTGACATTTGTTGAAGTTGGAACGAGAAAAAGAGAGGGATGATTCATTTTACTTAAGTGGAATATTTTTCACTTCTTCTTTTGACTGTTTGAAAAGCAACTTTTCGTGGGTTTTAATCCAGGTTTTTTGTCACTTGAGTTGAGTTGAAATGGTATTGAGATTCCAGCAAAAAGAATGGCATTGATGTATTTATTCCAATGCAAAACAAATATAATTGAATTAACAGGACTACTTACTACACGTATCTATTAAAACAAATATATATTTGTACAGGTAGACACACATGCAAATAAACAGACCATAATGCATTATCTGTAAAACCAACTCCTCGACCCAAGCCGAACGCGCCCAAATATGTGACGTTTAACGAACAGCTGATTCAATTACACAGCATTTAACCAAATTAATAAAAAGGTCGTTCATGCAAACTTTTTCGTAAACTTATCATTTTACACAATTTGTAAACTTACGACGTTGCATGAATACCCTTAGTGTCTCTTTTAGAAAACTGAAATACATACATACGTGTTAAAGCTAAAACAAAATGGCGGTTGACCGGGAAATCTTTTGAATTCAAAAATAAAACTAAAACCTCGGACAACATTCATTCATGATTATTTTATTCAGCTATAAGTATTTTGACTTGATTTTTGCATTACTTTGTCAAGCAAGTATTGCACTCAAACTTTTCTAAGGGCAACATTTCTATTCAATGAAGTATTTCACTCGAAAACAGTAGACTTAATCGGGAAAACAAGGAACGGACATGCCACGGTACTGACATTTTGACAATACTTTTCCAAGCCATGTCGAAGAAGTTGCAAATTTGGTCATGATATTGAATGTAGATTGTAGTTAATAGCCATTTACACAATCCAAACCAAAAATATATACGAACATTTTACATTAAACAACAAAAAAAGCACTGGACGCAAAGAATCACAGTTGGAACGGAATCACCCACATGTTCCTTCACCTAAATCTAAAAGTCCTTCTACTTAAGACTTTTTCCTTACAAATATTCCAACTAACTGTAGCAGGCCATTCACTTTCAATGAATTATAGTCTGACCATCTCCCATGACTCTCCAACCACAAGTTAAACAATCTAGATTATATACATAATATAAATTTTCTGCATCAAATTGAAACTTATTTACTTCCTTTTTTAACAGAATCTGCAATCACATTTCTCCTTCCCCGGTAAACAGCACAACCCAAATTGATTCCATGTGCAGTAATTTTGTTTCCTTATTGAATAGGGCTGCTGACTTAGCAATACCTAAGTTTCCATTAAAAGATGATCATTCGGCTCGACTTCCATAGCTTATTTTTCGTTTTGAATTGATTTTTAATACTATTTTAACTGAGATTCAAGGAGTATACGTCAAATTTTTGTAAAGCTTAGATATTTTAGAAATTAAAATTTTCGCTTTGATGACTTTTGATGCATAAATGTAAAAATACGATACAAAAATATAAAAAAATGCCAAAAAATGGGTTACACCACTTTTGCACTCACGGCCTCAAATATAGGTAGTCCTAGTAAAACTAAAAAAATGTCCCAACATGGACGTTAGTTTTGAAATATATCCCCCTCTCAGGCTTACGATACCTTACTTCAATATTCAATGGTTGTCTAAAATTAAGCTACTTTCCAGATTGCAGGAAAACTGCCATGATAATACCAAAAGACGATGCTAGCAGCTACAGGCTTATAAGGTTACTGAGCTCTATAAGCAAGCTACTGGAAAAAATAATCAAGGAAAATCTTGACAATCACTTAACTGCGAACAATATTCTGTCCGATTATCAATTTGGACTCAGGCCTTTTCATAACACCAACCACCAAATTTTGAGGATTCAAAACTATGTAAAAACAAAAGAGTCGACTGCCTTAGTACTTTTGGATATTGAAAAGGCCTTCGACACGGTCTGGCATTAATACACAAGCTTGTCCAAAAAAAAATTGTAGGTCCCTCCATTCCTGCCAATAACATAAGCACGCAGGAATGGTTGAGCGTTGTAAGTCACTAGGCTCTAGTTCTCCACGAGCTGTTGCGCCACCAAATTTATTTATGTAGAATTCTCCTCAAGGTACAGTACTTGGTCCCATCCTCCTTAATATCTTTGTCTCCGATTTACCAAATCTTGGAAATAATATTGGTATTGCAATGCTTGCTGATGACACGGCTATTTTTTACATCGGGCACTTATTTTCTGGACAGGCTATTGCAATGTATGATAGACGCAGACTATCATACGTTGCCTCTTTCTTCAATAGAAAATACCTTTTTAAATGGAAGATTAAAATAAATCCTTTGAAAACGTAAGTTTTTTTTTGGCTTACAGGGTGTCGAGTTGCAGGGAATCTTACTTTCTCCCAAACAATGTACAACTTCGAATAGGCTCAATGAACATGGACTGGTCAGAACATTGCCGATACCTTGGGGTTATAATAGACAAAAAAAATGTATTTTCAAAAACTTATATCTGCAAATATTGACAAGATAAATCCATACAAAAGAATTCTGTATCCATTAATAAGTAGAACTTCTAAACTTAGCAAATAAAATTAAATTTTATTGTACAAATCAATTTTCCAATCTATCCTCCTGTACGGTGCTTCTGTTTGGTACGACTTCGCCAAAATTCACAAACTTAAGCTCCAAACATATCGAAACTAAATTCTTAAAATGACGCTTGACTTACCATGGTGCTCTTCAACTTACAGTCTTCATGAACAAAGCAATGTTAATCTTAGATAGGTACCCAAGAAAAAAAAATATTTCTCCCTTATTTCAAATGCATCTGCATCCATTAATAAATGAAAAATCAATCACATACTGGTCCTTCATGGAAATTAAAGAAATTCCCATAAAGGGAAGGACCTTTTCCAAAAATTGCTTGATTTGTATTTTTATGCACATACAACTAGACAGTGTATAATCTAGAAACAAACAAAATAACAAAATCAAAAGTCAAACTTATATAATATCTAAAACCACAACGTTCCCTATTGAAATAAAATTGTAAGATAATAGATAACCTACCTATCTACCTAGCTTACCTAAAAACTAGTATACTAATATTGGCTACATTGGAAGTTGTGGTTGAAGTTTACCTGACTAGTTGCATAAAATCACATAAAGTTAGCACATATAAGCACTTAATTTTATGACATTTGTCTGACTTAAGTTAATGTAAACTATATTCGAGATATAAAAAGTAGGGAAAGCTTTGATTGTAAACAAATTACTGAATTCCATATACATTTATTGAATTCGGGACATCAAAATAAAAATAATGTAGTAAGCTGAAATTATGTTTTGTCAGAAGAAGTTGGGATATTTTTAGGTTAAAGATTATCCTCCCCTACTAAAAAAAAGAAAATATTGCTAAGGGAAAGTACCTACATACAATTCAAATATCTTAAATAAATGCTTTACTATTGAGGATTTTAAAGCTTATTGCTTCAACCATCCCTAATCGTCCCTACAAGAAAAAAACGGGTAAAGCTTTGGCACACCCTACTTGGTGAGAGCACAGCAGCTTTTTTCTCATTGAATCACTCAATACATAAACAAATGCTAACCATCCCTAATCGTCCCTACAAAAAAGAACAGGAATAGCTTTTTCATTCTACTTCGTAAGATTGCAGTTTTTCTCTCAATTATAAGAAACTTTTACGTAAACAGGCAACAGGTTAATGTTAGCGTAGGAGCAACTTTGAAAACCTTTCTTGGAAGCTTTTTTCCTCTTGCAAAAGTCTTCTGTTGGAAGAGGACAAAAAATTAATATTAATGCCACCATCATGTTGCAAAATCACATACCCCCAGTTTTCCTCAGAGTCTTTTGAACTTGCTTTTTGACCAAGTGCATCAGTCTCAAACCAAACGTTGGTTAAAAATATCTGCTTTTAAATTAAATTATAAATTGTTATCAAGAAGGGTACACTCGGTGGAGCTAAGGTACACTGTGACGTATACGTACTTTTTATTTTAGTTTTGTTATGTGCTTGTTTATATTTTCTTTGGCGTTTTTTTTTTTTTGTGTGCTTGTTATTGTCAAATGTTAGTTAATAATAATTTTCTAATTGGTTTATTCGATTGAATATAGGAGGGCTCTCCTGTATGTAATGGCGTTGTACTAAAGTTTGTATCACAGCAGGCGTAAGATAAATAAATGATTGTTTAATCATCAATTTCTTATTTCCTTGCTGTGGCCTGGCTCCGGCGGCCGTTGGCCACTCAGCGTTTTTCACATTTTCGACTTTGATAAGTGCCTCGATGACACTATTAGTGCCTCGGTGACACCTATCTGGATAAACTCAGAAATTAAAATATGTATTATCTGACCACAAAATGTCATCTAAATCGTTGGAGCTATTTTCGAGAAAATACAAGAATTGCTCGTTTCTTACCTTTAAAACACATACAAAAATCCCGAAACGAAAAAATTAACCATAAGGCTTATGAATGCTTCCTTGTTTTATCTTAATTCGACAACACAGAGGTACCTACCGTTCTTCAAAAAACTACAAAAATAGAATACAAAAGTTGTAACCCTAACTTCTTTCACTAGTGTAATACTTGATAGTCTCTCTTAAAAATTGAAACTATTTTTTTTTGCAGCTACAGCGATCCTGGTGACTGAACAAAAACATGTAGCTGCACCCTACAATCTTGTTTATCTTAAGTTGGAATCAATATTGTGTTGCTCAGTACTTCTGGAGTATTCCTAGAAACTCATTTGTTGGAATAAGGTAAGAAAAAAATAACTGTTAATTTGAAATACACTTGACATTCATTTCACAGGCTTAAACGGTTTATGACATGACATGAGTTAAGACTCGTTCTAGAGGTCATTTTTGGTGCTAATTCCAAATCATGTCATCCGTTTTCCGCCATCAGTTGTTTTTGGGATATTTCCCTTAGAATTGGTTTTTGTTATTTTGCGTGGTCACATATCCAACGAGCTTTAAATTTTATCAACAAATTTTACAACGGTTCCTGTTCCTGAAAATACTTAGCTTCCTCAAAATTAAGATTAAATCATTACGTCATATGTTTATGTCTTTGAAAAATCTTTAGTTAGCTGTTGGTCTCTCCCTTCCTATATTAATAAGAAGGGTAAATTGTGGTTTAATATCCCTAACACATATGTGCATTTCAACAAAGGATTTCTTAGAGAATACAAAATATATTTTAAAGGCATAAACTGAATTTGGATGAAGAGAAATAGTATTTCCATGAACCTTTACAAATTTCATCGAAAAAAATATCCACGGTGGTTATATTACCACAAAAATAGTGAAAAACAGATAATAGGCAGTGACCTTTTATCTGAAAATGAAACTTTAGCTCTCCTAAATGAAGTAGATGTGCACAAAATGCTTAAATATTGTAAAACAGCACTCAACTAAAGAAGCAGAATAAGAGATGAATATTTTTAGCTAAAACAACTGCAACTTAATTTAATTACATATCTTAAGATTTAGTTAAAACCTTGTCAATCAGGCAGACGGCAAAACCATGCTTTATCGATTGTTTATTGAAAATGTAATAATTGCAAGTAAATAATAATCTTATCTATTCTATCTATTCTAGTGAAAAACCCGTGACGACTAACATCTAATTAAGGATATCTTGGAGAGTGATAATGAGTAAAAAAGCATTTGGAATATCTCGAAAACCCGAGTTAATTGCAAAAAAATGGAGAACGGATTTGAACTCTAAATACTTCCGGTGTTGTTAAAACAATTTCAAAAACGGTGAAAATTATTTTATTTTCAAACTTTGGCGGTTTTCGACAACGTCATCTGCGTCAAAAATGCATTTGCAGAATGTTCTTTAACGCAACTTACTAAAGTCACATTATCTGCGGTGCAGCTGTTCGGAAAAAAATCGAGTTAACGACACAAAAAAAAATAAAATATTAGAGAGCGTGTTTAGTGAATGAATGACGTTGATCAAGCCGATTTTGTTCAAGCAGGGCGATTGCAATCTGCATCAAAAAATGACGATCATTTGACTGACTTTGATTTGACGTTTTCGGAAACGGCCTATATTTTTAAAATCTAGAGGCGTCTGTTTTGTTTTTTGTTGAAGGTCCTTTTGACTCATTTCAACATCAAGCAAAAAATCAAGATATCAACATTAATATATGTTTCCGAGAAACTCTAACCTTGATATTAGTCTTCACTCGATATTTCTTAATGTAAAGTAAGCCGTGTATGGTAAAATATGCAAAAAAAAAAAGTTCTCACTACTTGTACTAAAAAGTTTACCGGTATTTGCGAGCCTTTTTATTTTTTTTTTTTTTCAAAATAACTTTCCTTTACGTTTTTTAAATTCAAATTTTTTTTTCAAAACTATAACTATGAATCTAATAAACTTTTGTATGTTTTTTTTGGAAGCTCATCTTGGTACCATTATAATATTATTTTTTCAGAATTTTTCTATCAATAAAAGAAAAGATAAAAAAAAATTGTTTTTGTCAAATTACTTTTTCCGACTATTGTATATATTTCTGATAAGAAAAATCAATGAATTTAAATATCAATGCCTCGTAACTTTGTTATGATTGTCCCTTTTGACTTTATCAACCTTTTAAAACCTTTTAATGATCTAATAATTTCATTGTACTATTTTACAAATCGGTTTTTTTGTGTAATTTTTCATTTTAGACTTACGAGGCTTTGACAGAAAAGCGGCGATATCTACATTCATTTTGTTGATTGGTACCCATGTTAAGGAATACGTCGCGTCGGCTTAGAGTGAAAAGCGGGTAACTCCACTTTTGTATGTTTATAGACCACTTCAAAAATTGATAAAAAATAAAAAAGATTATCAAATCTTTTCCATTTCACTGAATTTAGAAATAAAATAAAAAATAAATAAAATACTTTATGTAATTTTGATTGTATTCAAATAATAATGAAAGTATTCCTTTTTTTTTAATCATTTCTTGAAAAAAAAATGAAAAATAAGAGTTAGCTGCTTTTCACTCGAAGTCGATGAATATTCTTTTAAAAAGGTAACGTAAAAAATATTGCACCCTATATTTTAAGCAGTTAAGCATAATGTCATCAATTTTCAATGTGGCGTCTTCGTCTCTTCATATTGCAAGTTGACTTGAAAGCGCATTTAGGTAGGTAAGGTACTGGGTTTTGGGATGAGGAAGTGGTCCCAGATTTGAATTTCCAAAATTCGAAATGTAAGTAAAATATATTTTTTTTTTTTAATAAATTAAATTGTTATAAAAAAATTAAGAAATAACAAAATAAACAAAAAAATAATAAAATTAAATTGAAAAGAGTTTTATTTATTTATTTTTTTTTTCTCTGAAAATAAATTCATCAAGATTCAGGATATCTTCTCAGAAATATGGAGAAGGTAATGAATGATAAGGAAGGTAAGAATTATAAATAAGATTTTAGTAAAAAAAATTTCTATGGTCTTGAAAATTTGTCTTTCTCTTTGGATGAAAACAGCAGAGAAATCTCACTTTATAATCGCAATAAATAAGTGCCGTAGTACAATTTTAAAAATCATAACTAAATATATATGTATTTGAAGCTGTGTGTGCAAAAGTGGTGTAGGTAACCATATTTTTCATCTTTCATCGATCTTGTCTTATATACCATTGAAGGGTCCAGGGTAAAGTCCACTTTTTGAAAAAATAAAACTAATGATAACATATTATAGATTTGTATGAGTACTATCTGATGTAGTATAGGTATAGCTCACTTCACATAGGATTTTTAAAACTCGCAAAATAGTATAATTTAAAAAAAAAAACTTAAAAGTATTTCTTTGCTCAAAAATTTAAACAAAGCGATATTAAAAAAGAAAAACTTGTGAATAGACCTAGCGACATGTCAGTTAAATAATTAAAAAAAAAAAAAAAAAATAGATATTCTAACTACATCCGGTCGAGGTCCTGTCTTACAAATTGAATTGCAAAAATGGTCCAATGTTACGCTTGTGAAAATTATTTTATTTTCAAACTCTATTTTTAAAATCCAGAGGTGTCTAAATAAAAAGCAAAAACTGTTTCCAATTATCATGCCCGGTTCTTTCAGAAGAAAATTTCAAATAAAACATTCGAAATTTTGGTTAAAACGTCGAACGTCCTTTTGACTCATGTCAGCATGTCATGCAAAAAAATTCAAGATGTTAAAATCAATATATGTTTGCTTGCTTGAGTACTTCGTGCTCATCAAAAAAAATTGTTAGTTTTATTAATTTTTCTTTGAGTTAGCCATTATTTTAGTAATACATTTACAACTTCATTTTTCTCGGAATCAATTCAAGTGGACTTAAGCCGTTCTTCCCCTGGACCCTTCAATTTAATTTGAGATTCAAGTTGAAAAGGTTAGATTTCGAATTTTTAGAATTAAGATGTCTTGATGCATAAATGTAAAACAAAGGACAAAATTATCGATTTTTCCAAAAAATGGGTTACGCATCTTTTGCACTCTCGGACTCATTTTAACCTACAAAAGAAACCAACTTTGGATACAAATAAGACAAAAATAACAAAATTTGGTCAAAATAACAAAATTTGTTCCTGAAACACCAGGCGAGCATGCGGATGGAGTAGGGATTTGCTTGACTTCAATAATTGCCACTCAAGCTCCGCCTTCATCTAAAGTTAGATTTTAAGCCAATAGAAGAACATTTCCTATCTATCCTCCTCTTCTAGTCGAAATTTATTTAGAAAGAAATCAACCTATATAAATATGTATAGCTAAACCAATAGATAATAATGGTAAATATGTATACAAGTCCCTCATAGTCACTGATACGTCTAAGTGACGAAGCTCATAATACATGCATAAAATATTCTTGCCATTTTTACCAAAAATAACAAAATTTGTCCATGAAACACCAGGCGAGCATGCGGCAGCAGAAGGTTATTGTATTTGCTTGCCAAACTGAAAAAAAAAATAGGCTCCGCCTTTATCCAACTTAATATTTTAGCCCCACATAGAGCCACAAACAAAATCTGTTATCTGTTAATGCAAATATGTAGTTCCGCATGATCGATCGCCTTCATTGTCTCTATTTATATACAAGGCACAGACAATTTGCATGCCCTTACCCCGTCCCGCTACCATATTCAGAACCAATACCAATTTATCCTAAAAATCTATCCAAAAACACTAAAAATGTTCCTTGAAACACCAGGCGAGCATGCGGCAATAGAAGGAATTTGTTCGCCAAACTCAAGAAAAAGAGACTCCGCCCCCATACAGCTTTTTATTTTAAATCTGCATACAGAGTAGAGCCAAGGTAGACGAAATTTGCCTCTACCCTTGGTAGCTGTGGTTGGCTGTCTACAAATATACCAAACTTAGTCCTCACTAATCCTTACTTATTGTTTCTATTCTTATTTATGTCTACAGTTAGTGTGCGAATGAGAAGATGTGTATTTCTCTCGCTTCATCTTTTGCTGTCTTATCTATTCTTGAAAAACAAAAATTCGGCATGATCGATTTTTTCCTTAATCTTTTTCTATTTCTCTGACGAATAGAATTAAAACAAGAAATGTTCTACCATGTGTACCCCTACTCTGTTTCCCTTCACCGAGACACAACCCCTTCGAAAATGCCAACATTTGCTTCGAAAATTTAGCAAAAACAACAAAATATTTCTCTGAAGCACCAGGCGAGCATGCGGCAGCAGAAGGTATAGTTGTATTTTGCTTGGCAAACTGAAAAAAGAAGCTCCGCCTCCACCCAACTTAAAATCTAAGTCTTTCAAAGTAGAGCCAAGTGTTTTTGTTTTTTCTTTTTTTAATCGTAGAAGAACCTGTTTTTGTTTTTGGCACAAACAAGACACATAAACTTGATTGTCTCAACTGTCTGCAGCTGCCGAAGCAGTCTTCACACTTTTTCCTCTAAAAAATACCGTTTCTGGTAGGCGGAGTCAAAACTCAAGAAAAAAAAAAACAATCTACAACACCTTATCGTGTGTCGTCTATGTTTTTGGTACAGTGGGAAGTTTGTTAGCAAATTCTACAAAAAAATAAATAGTTTTTATATTGTCTTCTACGGATGGGACTTCTCTCTATCCTCAGAAGACTGTAATACTACTTTTTTTTTTTTTAGGAATTTGCTGTCCCTGCTAACAAACTTTCCACTGTACCAAACAGACACGACACACGAGGCGGTTGTTGTAGTTTGTTTTTTTCTTCTTGAGTCTTGACTCCGCCTGCCAGAAACGGTATTTTTATAGAAGAAAAAGTGTAGTTCTAGACAGTCGAGACAACCAAGTTTATGTGTCTTGTTTGTGCCAAAAACAAAAACAGGTTCTTCTACGATAAAGAAAAGAAAAAACAAAAACACTTGGCTCTACTTTGACAGACTTAGATTTTAAGTTGGGTGGAGGCGGAGCTTCTTTTTCTTCAGTTTGGCAAGCAAAATATACTATACCTTCTGCTGCCGCATGCTCGCCTGGTGCTTCAGAGAAATATTGTTATTTTTGTTAAATTTTTTGAAGCAAATATGCATTTTCGAAGGGGTTGTGTCTCGGTGAAGGGAAACAGAGTAGGGGGACACATGGTAGAACATTTCTTGTTTTAATTCTATTTGTCAGAGAAATAGAAAAAGATTAAAGAAAAAATCGATCATGCCGAATTTTTGTTTTACAAGAATAGATAAGACAGCGAAAGATGAAGCGAGAGATATAAACATCTTCTCATTCGCACACTAACTGCAGAAAAAATAAGAATAAAAAACAATAAGTAAGGATTAGTGAGGACTGAGTTTGGTGTATTCATAGACAGCCAACCACAGCCACCAATGCTCGAGACAAATTTCGTTTACCTTGGCTCTACTCTTTATGCGGATTTAAAATAAAAAGCTGTATGGGGGCGGAGTCTCTTTTTCTTGAGTTTGGCAAGCAAATTCCTTCTATTGCCTCATGCTCGCCTGGTGTTGCAAGGAACATTTTTAGTGTTTTTGGATAGATTTTTAGGGTAAATTGTGGTATTGGGTCTGTAAATGGTAGCGGGATGGGGGAAGGGCATGCAAATTGTCTGTGTCTTGTTTATAAATAGAGACAATGAAGGCGATCGATCATGCGGAACCATTTGCATTAATAGATAACAGATTTTGTTTGTCTCTCTATGTGGGCTTAAAATTTTAAGTTGGATGAAGACGGAGCCTCTTTTTTTTCAGTTTAGCAAGCAAATACAGTAACATTCTGCTGCCGCATGCTCGCCTGGTGTTTCATGGAAAAATTTTGTTATTTTTGGTCAAATTTAGCAAGCTGGTAAGAATATTTTATGCATAAATGATTGAGCTTCGTCACTTTGACGTTTCAGTGACTATGAGGGCCTTTAGTATACACATTTTCTATTGGTTTAGCTATACATATTTATATAGATTAATTTCGTTCTAAATAAATTTCGACTAGAAGAGGAGAATAGATAGGAAATGTTTTTCTATTGGCTTAAAATCTAAGTTGGATGAAGGCGGAGCTTGAATGTGGCAATTTTTGAAGGCAACCAAATCCCTACTCCATCCGCATGCTCGCCTGGTGTTTCAGGAAAATTTTTTGTTATTATGATCAAATTTTAATAGCACATAATCGTGTTTTATGAAAAAAAATGTATGTTGAAAGACACTGGCGTTCAGTTAAGTAAATCCAACGTTTTTATATTCATCTATTTTATTTTTTTGAAATAATATGGCGTAGGAAGTTTTTTGTATTTTTTTTTTATATTTGCTGTAGGCTTTCGGTAGTAAAAAGATCATGAATAGGCCTTGTATTTTATAGTCATTATTTAATAAAAATGGAATATATATTTATTTATCGTGTGTAAGTAGTTGAAATTTAAGGTCCGTTTGCAATCTTCGTTCAAGGAAAATATAGACTATATTTTTAGCTCGAAGTGCCGACTAGAGTTGCCGTAGAATTTTTTTTTGTTGAAGAAACTTAGCCACTTCACTTGTACTTTTAAGTTCATTAAAAAAACCGCAGAAAGACATTTGTTGGAAGGTACATAAATATTTAATTTACCAAGTATAGAACTGTTTTTTTTTTGTTCAACTCAAAACACACTAATATTAAAAAACAAAACAAATGTTGTTACCTTCCATTTGCAAGGTCATTAGTCTTAGGAATTTGAACAAAGCTAAAAGTTACTTCGAGGTTTTCTTATTGAAATACTTACAGTCAGTTATTTTTCTTGTTTTTCGCTTAAACAATTGATTTTCTATTAAAATAAAGAAAACATAATTAAATGTAACAAAAAGAAATATTTTGTCTATAGTTTTATTTTTATTTTCAATAAAATCTATAATCCATTGTTTTTTTTCAGATTTTCGTTTAACTACAAAATATAACTACATGCATTTAATAATATGGACTATTTATATAATTTTTCTTAAATGGGTTAAATATTAGATTATTTTGTGTAAAACAAGAATTAAAAATCATTTTATATAAAATAATAATAATAACCTCTTTTCACGATTCAAATTATTCAATTTTTGTTTTGTTTTGTTTTTTAGTCAAATATACACACAATTTTAGTTAATATTTTTAATATTTATAAGAAAAAAATATGCTTTTATATATTTTTCCATATTTGTATTTAAGTATAAATAATAATTTTATTTAAAATAATATTTTCAACTTTAAAACCTAATAAGGCACATATAATAGTTTTTTTTCAAGTTTTTTTTTATAATTTTCTTAGATTGATTGAAATAATTGTTTTTATTTATAATTAATTTTTCTTTCATACTACTTAATTGATTTTATTTATTTGTATTTAAATTTGTGATGTTCGTTGTATGACCGATTGTTTGTGTTTGTTTTTATTTTTATATAATTTTTTTTGGCATCTATATATATTTTATTTAATTTTATTTTATTGGGTTAAAGTAATTTTATTTTTGTTTTTAAATTTTTATTTAAATAAAGAAGTAATTTGATACTCGTTTTGAGTCTATTTTTCCCTGGCTTTGGTGTGTCGATTAATATTTTGTATTTTGTATCGGATGAAATTTATGGGTAAGTATAAACATAAAGTAATATTTTTTTTATTTATTAAAAATGATTGGATATGGTTTGATAAGG
This sequence comes from Dasysyrphus tricinctus, assembly GCA_963921185.1. Classification (NCBI taxonomy): domain Eukaryota; kingdom Metazoa; phylum Arthropoda; class Insecta; order Diptera; family Syrphidae; genus Dasysyrphus; species Dasysyrphus tricinctus. The sequence goes on from OY992533.1 coordinate 8,578,624, forward strand.
TTTAAGTTTTATTGATTTATAAATGATTGACTTTTTTAAACAAACAATTCACTTTCTTTCCTTTTAGAAAGAAGTGAATGCTTCAAATAAAATAAAACAAAATTATTGGATGAAATGGTCCTTCGAGCTGGATTAATATTTGCTTAAGGCACAGACATTGACAAACATAGAACATTTACTAAAAATATACAAATTTAGTTCTATAATTGTCTTAGTTTTCAGGAGCTTCAGATATATTTTTGTCAAAAAATATTAGCTTTTCAGAAGGTTAGTTCCCCAATTAAGTACCTAGTCATTTGGGGTGAAATTCAGAAAATTGATTAAGGATACGGAAATTAAGTTCCATAACTGCCTAACTTTCCAAGAGTTTCAGATATTTTTCGGTGAGAAAATTAATGCTCAAAATCGGAAGAGACTCAAATTATTATTAAAGTTTTTGAACGGTCCTAAGTTTTTCTCAAACCTTTTAAAAACTCCTAAAGCAAATACGGGTGAAATTAACAAGTCTTGAAGTAAAAAAGGAAAGTTCATCATGACAAGGTCATGATAGAAACGTACAGACTGTCAAATTCAGAAAAAATTGAGAATGAAATTTTCTAAGAAATTTTAACTTTAGAAAAAAGTAGGTATAAATAAATTGTGGCACGCTCGTTGAGAACCAGTGGCTTGAAAATTAGTGATATTTTTTGATCAGAAGGTCTTCATTTTCGAATCCATTCACAAGTATTAACCCTTAACATTTTGATGTTTACTTAATTTTAATCAAATTTACATTTTTATATATTAATCAATTAATTAATAATTTGAAAACTATTTATATTTTCTTTTTTAAGAGAAAAATTATAATAACAAACCTACAGTTCTAACCTTCTCCTAAGTGTTTTCGTTTTCTCTTTTTTTCTGCAAAAAAAAAACAAATCCCTTTATCTTCGTGGTTTTCCAAAACTTCCCGAAGGTCCACCGCCACCACCATTTCCATAAATTACAGCCCCACCACCTCCATTTCCGTATATCGCTTGTGAACTGCTGCCAGGGCCACCATTCATCATGGGAGGTCCTTGGGATGCTTTTCTATGCAATGTCGCTGCATCGGCTTCGTTTAGATCCAAACCGGCGACCATTTGTGCAATTTCCCGCTCCTTCTTCATGTCGGGCGGATTGAATTGTAGACTAGCAAGTGATCCATGACTTCGACTTCGATGCTCCTGCCGGATGGAATAGCTGAAAGCTCGTTCGTTCAGATGACCTTTTCGCCGGTAGATGCCAGTGCCGCCGGGTGATTCGGCTCCCGAATTGCCAGACTCGTCCAGTCCGTTGCCAACTGATGCGGCCATTTTGCGACTGCTCATCGCCAGGGGTCGTGGTTCGCCGATCATTGACTGAGCTACTGCTGGCGGAGGTGGACCGTGCGAATGGTAGGCATAGAGTGATGGAACGATGGGCATTCCCACCGGGATGCCGCCGTTCATTTTGTCCTTTTTCTTCTTTTTCGATGACGTCGAAGTGCGGGAGGGCTGCAGAGTCGCATATTGCTGCGGCATCATAACCTGCATCGGCATGCCAACCGGACCCATGTGATGTGCCGCCGCTGGATGACCCATCATCGGATGTGGCGGTGGATGGTGTGGATGATGTTGAAGATGCGGTGGAGGTGGGGCGCCATTCATTGGAAAACCTCGATGACTTATTGTGTGATAGTGCCTCGATGGTGGCGGACCACTGACTGGACCGTACATCATGCTAGCTGCACCACCATGATGCATTCCTGGACGCTGCAGAGTGTTTGCATGGATTGGCTTCGGTCGAATCAGGGTTCCCGAGAGGCTTTGACTTCCACCGCCGGCACCTCCGCCGCCGTTCGATATTTTCGATGACTTTTTGTCCTTTTTCTTTTTCTCCTCTTTCATTGGTGGTGGCGGAACATCGATGGGGGTGCTTATTTGACGAGCCCTCACCGGTCGGCCCAGTGTTGATGTGTTGCCCGAAAATACCTCATACGGACTTTCCATCGCAATGCCATCGAGTTGATCTTGCGAGCCATTCCAGACTTTATGATTCTCGTCGCCGTTATAGATTGAACCATCACCATCGTCTACTACGTGAATATCTGCACTGCTGCCATAAACTGTAAAAAAAAAGAAAAAAAAAATCCAGAATTAAAAATGAGGAAAAATTCAATTACAACAAAGATAAAAAAAACAATAATTGTTCTATAACTCAGATCACGTATCTATAAAACCTCAAAACAGTGAAAGTCCAAAGAAAAAAAAACAATTGAAAAGTAGGTACAGAGAAACTCGTGGGTTTATTATTTTTTTATTGAATTTTTTTGTTGAAAAGATACAAACGCATATCTTATGCAGGCTTATTAGCTTTGCAGGGTTAATTGTTAACAACCGACAAGTTAACCACGTTATTATTATTATTTTTTGTTGTTTGTGCTTCGATTAAGATCACCATCACGTGTATGACTTTCGGATTTGAGATTTCAAGGCTATAAATTCTATTCGTGGATACAAAAAAAAAATGTGGAACGCCACTGCCGTTCTTACTGTGGGCTCATAATAACTATCAAGTTGAGAAAGGTTAGAATGTGATTGATTGGGCAATTTATAAATAATGATTATGATTAAATGGCAGGGAGTTTTTGTTGTAGGTACAAAAATGTCTCAAATTGATTGAGATATAAATTCTTTTGTTTTGATTGAACGTTTAAAATCTTGAAGCCTTTAAGCTGTCAAGGTCAACTAAAAGTCTGACTTAATCATCAAGTTTCTTTATGTGTAAGCTTATTTGAAGTAAGTAAAAAAAATGTTGGATTCCCTAGAGCAGATATTTCAGAAATGTGTAAGTCTTCCAACTAAGTGCAACCAAGTAAGGTCACTGCGGGCATTATGAACGACGTTATATTCTTAACTTAATGCCATACGTTACTATAAAGACACATTTATGAAATTGAATTAGAGAAAGGTTGATGAGAACTATACGGAAAGAGGGACAGGTTCATGCGAGAGCCAATGCAACCAAACTGTAAGGAAAATTTCCTATCTTCTTGCCACTGACAGTTTTTGTTGAACAGAGTATAGTAAAAGTTGGGTTATCCACAGGCTTCTTTTTAAAAAGGCTATTAAAACACACTTCTCAATATTTTTCAACGATTGTTTCTTTGATGACTAGGATAAACCATCATAAATTATGCAATATTGTTTAAATCAAATGACTGTCTTGGCCGGTTTGGCAGTAGGCCATCTTGCATCCCAGTTTTTCAATATATTTTTAATGGCTGAGGCTTCTTATCCACGAATAGCTTGACCAATATATTGTTCTTAAGTGTGTGAATCGTCTTCAGATTGTTTGCATAGCATAAAAAAAGCGCCCCGGCGAAAAATAGCAGCTCCATTACGGTTGACGGCGAAGCAAAATCACCAAAACGACTGATTACATCACGACGATTGAATTAAGTGTGCAATGAATCGATTGTTGGACGACTTTTGGGGCACGTAATCCCATCCTGCTCACCCAAGTCAAAATCCACATCGTTTGTAATAGCCCGGGAGCCGGTTACATCAAAAGTCCCGTCATCGCGCAAATGGACATAATATATGTCATTGTAAAGGTAATTTTATCTTCTTTCAGAAAAACTTGGTATGACAGGCCCTTGCCTACCGAAAGTATCTGTCATATCTGTTTGAACGATGCGACCTCTGTTTTTTATAAAATTCATTGTGCTTTTGTATGTATGATATTGATTTCGAAACTACAGAATAGATTGAGCGCAAATTTGCAGGGAATATTTTGTATATACCTTTAACTATTTCTGCAGAGTTTGGTTAAAATCAGTTTACTGGTTTTTTGAGGAGGGGCAGAAATGCACACCGGGTACCCAATAAAAACAGTGATTATTAAAAAAAAAACTTGCTTATTACAGCCTACGAACTTCCAAAAATAAGATCTGCCAAAAAACGCGAACAGGTAGTACAGTTAAACCTGCTTATTTTGAATTTTTAAATTCATATTTTTATTTGTTTTATAACTATTCATACAAAAGTTCGATTTTATAAACAAAACAAATTTGTGAGTGTGTTAGTATTAATATACATACAAAAGGAGGTCCGATTAGGCGAGAAAAATATACATATGTAACTAAGTTGACTGATTTTATTTACAAACACGAAATAATCAAAATTTGTAGGTTAAAACGTTTTTTTCTACGCATTTATACGCATTTCTTCGCAGAACTACGCATTTATTCGCCGATCTACGCATTTATACGCAGATCTACGCATTTCAACGCAGCTCTACGTATTTATACGCAGATCTACGCATTTTTACGCAGGTTTATGCATTTCTACGCAGATCTACGCATTTATACGCAGGTACGCATTTCTTTCAGGTTTACGCAGGTCTACGCATTTATAGGCAGGTCTTCGTATTTCTACGCAGATCTACGCATTTATAAGCAGGTCTACGCAGATCTATGCATTTATACGCAGGTCTACGCATTTATACGCAGGTCTACGCATTTATACGCAGGTCTACGCATTTATACGCAGGTTTACGCATTTCAACGCAGGTCTACGCATACGCAAATTTACGCATTTATACGCAGGTCTACGCAATTCTACGCAGGTCTACGCATTTATACGCAGATCTACACATTTATACGCAGGCCTTCGCATTTATACGCAGATCTACACATTTATACGCAGGTCTACGCATTTATACGCAGATCTGCGCGTTAATACGCAGATGTACGCATTTGTATGCATTTTTACGCAGGTTTACGCAGATCTTCGCCTTTCTACGCATTTATACGCAGATCTACGCATTTATACGCAGGTCTACTACGCATTTTTACGCAGGTCTACGCAGATCTACGCATTTATACGCAGATCTACGCATTTATACGCAGATCTACGCATTTCTACGCAGGTCTACGCATTTATATGCAGATCTACGCATTTCTACGCAATCTATTCAGTAGTTTCGAAATAGCATACATACAAAGGCACAATGAATTTTATAAAAAACAGAGGTCGCATCGTTCAAACAGATATGACAGATACTTTCGGCAGGCAAGGGCCTGTCATACCAAGTTTTTCTGAAAGTAGATAAAATTACCTTTCCAATGATATAGGTATATTATGTCCATTTCCCCGATAACGGGACTTTTGATGTCACCGGCTCCCTGCCTATAATGTATATCAGTATAGCGCTCGCCATCGACCTTAACATTTCTTCCATCGTGCCGTCTTGGAAGGAAAAAATTGACCAGCAATGCATGTACTCCAAAAACTACAAGAAACAGTTACACGTTGCGTATTTACATATATAGCAGCTTGGTGCTGGGATGAAAAAGTATCTCATGTCAAAAGATGATTTTTCACCAAAACTATTTTCTGTCGAGTTGTTCTAAGGGTGTGCTTATGTAAGAGCTGTGATAAACGATTCGAGCAGCAATACGAGCAACGATGAATTCGAAACTAGAGTCACAGCTCTTATGTAGTGTCCATATTGGAGCTTCGACAAGCGATGTTTTCTATACAAATTATTTTTTTCAAATTATTTAATTTCATCATAAAAACACGGGCAAAACACTGGCGATTTTGACATTGCGCCTAAGATTTGTATACTGTGTTAATGCCGATGTTTTTCCAGCAGATGTGTGAAGTCAGAACCTCGACCTCAAAATTTCTGGGTGCTGTTTAGATATCAGATTCGTTTTCCACGTTTGTCTAGCCATCAAAATTGTGTCACTCCCCCAGGAAAAATTTCCGAATTTTCTTTTTTTATAGCAAACTTCGAAAAACTAAAATGTGGAACACAACTGGCCTCAACCTCTTTTTTTTGTTTTTGGAGGTGTGCTATAAAAAAAGAAAAGTTGAATATTTTTGTTCCTAAAACAAACGATTTTTTGTTTGGGATTTTCCTGTGGAGCCGGCGGACTTAGGGGATTGGGGCACCTCCTAAGATCCGATTTCCTTTGGGGCTGCTGGAGGACCTTTTTGTTTTTGGAGGTGTGCTATAAAAAAAAGTAAAGTTGCATACTTTTTTTCCTGAAGGTATTTTATGGGATTACAAGTGGAGTCGGTGGACAAACGAAACAATTAGCCCAAATCCCGTAAGATTTAATTGCAGTAGGGATGCAGGAGGAACATATAAGTTTTTCGGATTTACTATAACAAAAAGAAAAGTTGGATATTTTTTTTCCTGAGGGTGCACAAACGAATTTGTGGAGCCGGTGAAAAAACGAATCAAATTTGCCTCAAGATTTCTGGTGGATTTTTTTGTTTTTCGGGGTTTCCTATAAAAAAATTCACTATAGACAAACGTGGACAAACGATTGAAAAACGAATCTGTTTAAGCATCACCACTTTGAAATGTTGAGGTAGGGGTTCTGACGTCACATATAGCTTTTTCTATGTCCACATGTCATTTTCATTCGAACTTTCTTTAATACTCATGAAAATAAACATGTATGGTACATACACGATGCAGTGAAGACATTATATGGAATTTGTCTTATGGTAAAATCCTTCAACATAATATTCTTAAGCTTTTCATATAATGAAGGTCGGAAATGAATTCTTCACCTTCATGGATGGCGGCAATGAATCAGAAATGCACTTTTTTATAAATATAAAATAAAAATAAAAACTTCCATTTAATATAATTGCTTTTTCTTTCGAAAGTAACAAAGCGAAACGAAAAAAAAAATATTTTTAACAAAAACAAAATAACAAAACAAGCAACACGGTAGCGGAATGAAATAGCTTAAAAGATAATAAAAAAAAAACACGTTGGCGAAGTTATGATTAAATAAGGTGCGTGTCCAAACAAAACCATGATTTCTTAGGTCAGGGAAAATGTTGTTTATACTCGTCGTAGTTATACAAATATTTAATTTTTTCTTCATATCTTTTCCTATAGTGCCATAAAAAAAATAAAAAAAATTAATATACTTCCTATTTGAAAACAGATTACTGTAAGTTTTATTATTATAAAACTAGGTATAGGTACTATGTAGCTGTTGAAGAAAAATGAATTTTCACGCACGCATGCTTTTTTCAAAAATTATACATCTCACCCGCTTGAAGCTTCTCCGTCAGCGTCGCCGTCTTACCGCATAAGCTTGAATGTTAGATAACAATTTTTATCATTTCCATGATTTTGATCTTGAAGACGGTGCGGCGCGGCGCGGCGGCCGGCGACTAAAATCAAGAACGCGGCAAACAACCTTAAGTGATAGTTTTTTGTATCATAATATTATTAATTAATTGCTAATGCTTATGCAAGCACTGAGAAACGGTTTGGCGAATATGAGGTGAGAGTAATTAAGCGTAAGCTTGAATTTGTTTGCATCTAATTATTGCTTTTTTGCAAGCTCAGCTTATCTGAGTAATTTGTGACTAAAAGCATGTTTAGAGTTCATGAGCTATGCTAGGTATCATTAAAATATCATCGTAGAAAGGTCAAGGAGAGTTTTTGCGCGATGACAATGTTACTGAAAAATGTTGCCTTTTTTTAATAAATGATGGTGCAGAGTCTTATTTGATATTTATACTAATACAAGTTTTGAAAATGACGTCTATAATACTATAGCTGTCTGTTTGTATATTTCAGAAAGAAGGTAGAGCTCGGAAAGACTTAGTTCAAGTGAAATAAAAATTTATTTTATCACTTTTCAAAGCTTTAAGCTATAGTGAGTGAACATACCTTTTTATAAAGGAACAGTTACTTTAAAGAGTTTTTATTATTGAATGTTTGTTTGGGGCTTAAGCATGTTTAAAACAGAAAATGTTACTAAATTCATCCTTGCGTTTCTGAGGGAATAGTCAAACTGACCACTCGGAAGCTGAGCCGAATTTGACATTTAAAAATTTTAAATTTTCGAGAGTATAGGGTAAAAGCGGGTGAGTTTGCGCAGCACCTTTAATATCTCGTAGATTTATTATCAAATAGAAATTTTTAAACTTTAAAAAAATGCATTTTTGCATTTAAAGTCGAAGTAGCCTATACTCGCTGATATTTCCATGATGCAAAAAAAAGAAAGAAAAAAATATGAAATTAAAAACCAGGTAGGGATTTTTTGTTGAAACATTTTGTGGAACCTTTTTTCTTCTCGGTTCTTTGTGGAAGTCGATTGGATGTTCATGATACATCAACTGTCTAATGTCGAATTCTTTTCAACCATTTCAAATCGATTTTTGTTGTTGGTTCTAAGGAACACACAAAAAATCAAATTGTGTGTGTGTTTCATTTGACAGTAGCTTTGAGGCAAAAAGTAAGCGAACTATGCGCATAGAAATTTGTTACAAATATCCAAAAGTGCATTCAGTTTTTCGCGTCATTTTGTTAGATTAAAAACATATACATTTCCAAGAAAAGTTGCAAAAATAAACAAAAAATAGTTGTGTGGCCATTAAAGTAAAAAAAAACGACCCAAATTCATCCAAGAAACACATCATTCGAGAAACACATCGGCGAGCTTAATAACTTCTTATTGACAATTCACTATTTTTTAATGAATTGAAATAAGTGTTAATGATTTATTTACTTTTACAGTAGACGCTCGATATAGTGAAGTCTTAAAAACCAGGCCTAGTCACTCTTTCGAGATTGTCCACTTTTTCGAGCGGGAGTTTTTAAAGGCTTTCTAATCGTGAAATTGATCCACAAAAATACATATTTAGTACGATGTGAATGTTTTTACATTTATTTAAGCGTCAAATAAAGCTTTCTTTCGGTTTAATAAAAAACAGAGACAATTCCTCAGTGTTTTCAAGCAATCTCAAATGCTTGCGAGCCATTTTCATACAAAATACATTTTTATATTAACTTTTGTGTGTTCACTATTTTGGATAGTTCACTATTTTGAGATTCACTAAATCGAGCGTCTACTGTAATCTATTTAAATGACCGATGAACACTTTGGAATATTTGTTAAACCCGCCGCAAAATACTTTCAACTCCAGAGAAATGTCAAATCTTGTTAGTGTGTGTGAAATCGATTTGATATCTTGCTGAAAATGCAAGATTTGTTTTGACAGAATAAAATCGATTTTGTTTAGAAAAAAATCGATTCTGATTAGAAAAAAATCGATTATTTGGTTGTAAGGAATTTGACATAAGATAACTTTGTAAAACTGCCAGCCGTTTTTTTTTTAAGCGTAGAAATAAGTAAATAAAACAAAATAGGAAAAATGGCGCAGTTTTTTGAGGGTAAGTAGGCGCATTCTACAGAACATTTTTTCGCTTGGGTGTACTGGGGCCGTATACCATCTCACCCGCAGAACGATATTTTTTTAAATAATTCTAACTTCGTTAGATATGCTTTGCCTTATTTGAAATTTGTTTAAGGTCCGTACGGAATACCAGACATGCCTACATGCACAGCTAAGTGATTACGCAAGCAAGCTGAAAGTGTGCGGCACATGTTTGGAATGCATGCGCATTCACAACAACTCATGCAGGTATGTGTATAATGAACAAGTTGAGTTACGTTAAGTTAAGTTCAAGACTCCCTGAAATGTCGCCAAAAACTGTTTTTGAACAGAAGCCCAAAAAATGTTTGCCGTAAAAATTTAGGAAAAAGGCCTTAAATCAAAATATGCCAAAAAACGTAGAACTTATGCCAAACTTTTGGAAAAGAGCAAAAAAACTAAATGGAAAAAACTCCAAAAACAAAATAAAAACTTTTTGGTGTAGGTGATTTCCAAATAAATATTGTGCCCAAAAAGTATAAACACAGCTTTTTCTGGCCTAATTTCCATGTATTTGAAAACTAAGCCCAAAAAGTATAAAAATAAATCTGAACGGTGCACATAGGAGTATTTGCCTACAAAACTCGGCCAAAAGTCGATTTTTCAAGTGTCAAAATTGAAAGGGGAACTTTTTCCAGACAATAGCTAAGATCCCATGGAACAATAGGCTAAAATATTTTTTTTATTGCTCAACATATTTTGGCTATGATATTAGTTCAAAGTCTTCGATTTAGAATTTGTCACTTCTTTTTGTAATTAACCTTCAAAAAATTTGAAACATTTTTTTAAATTATTTCTTAAAAATTTTGTGTAGTCTGATGAAATTTTTGGTATATTAAAATCAACTACAGATGTTCACTATTATATTGAGCCATTTTTACGACAAATATTTTAATATTTATACTTTTTTCGAATTTTTGTTCTAAAAATGCAAAAAAAAACACTATTTTTGTTGGTTCTTTTTCATTGGGAAGTAATTTTTTTATAGATGTAGGTGGAATTGGTTCTCATTTGTATATGGGTGGATAAAATAAACCATCAAGCTTCATTTTCAAAAAGAATCGGCTGCGGATATTTGCGGATGTAGTTGTTTTTTGTCATATCGTATTCCCACTTTTATGTCCATTCAAACTGACTATTTGTGCTGTTACTTTTCCTTGGGATTTCATTTTTTTTTTTATTTTTTTGAGTTATTTGGTAATTATTTGTATAAAATATGGTTTAGCAAAGCTCCCAGTATTGATTAAAAAAATATATTGGCTGCAACTTTGATCCTTTTTATCTTTTTTGGTTATATCGTATTTCCGATTGTATGCATTTTTTCTTGTTTCCAGTTGAAAAATTAAAAAAAAACTTGAATTTTTTTTTTGTTTTAAAAGAGGGTAAATTTATTAAAAACGGTATTTATTACATGGTTTTAGATGAAAATATTGCAATCAAGACAAAAAATAATTTTGTCCGGTTTTTGCATACAAATACTCCTATGTGCGGTGTGTGGTGGGGAAGGGGCGTCCGGTAGCACTTACGTAACGCGCCATAACGCGCCGCGGTGCACCCCGCGCCACAATGGCGAAAGGTAGCGCGTGCGAACGTGAAGCAGCACCGAAGACGCTATTGCTGCTTTGGAGCAGAGTATCCAAGAAGACCCGAAAGAGTCCATCCGCTATCGCGTCGAAAATTCGTGGTCGAATATTGGGCCTCTCGGCTGGAGTTTATTCGAGCCAGCCGCGGCAGTCACTTGCCCGAAATCATTTTTAAAACATAATGGCAAACCCTTATTTTTATAATAAAGCTTAATTCTTGGCCATAACATTAAATTATATGCGTTTTATTTCTTCTTGAAAACCAAAAAAAAAACACACTTTATATGCAAAAAAAAAGTTAGCAAACGACTGGTTTTGTTCAGTTCTGAACACTCTTAAGCCTTGCACGCTGATTACGCTGAAATTTCGCTCCCGTAAAAATTTCTTCCCAAAATTTAGTCAAGCAAAGCAGATAAGCCATAAACTCCAGCTTAAAAAAAAATAATGTTCATTTCAGCGCTTATGTATGTATCTGTCAAAATTTGAAACGTTTTTTTTCTACATTTTTAATTTTATGTGAAAATAAAAATCAAAAGCGAGAAATACAAACGACTTAACAATGCAAAGGGAAACCACCATTTTATATAACGAAACATGTATGTAGTGAAAAAAAAATCTTTGAAACGGTTGAGTACAATTTCTTTTCAAAGAACAGATGATTTTTGTGATGAATTGCCCACCAAAATTGTGTCAATTTTTTTTTATTTTTATCTCTCAACAGATATTATGTGGGTGTTTAAATTTAGCGCGTTCTTATCAGATTTTTTTTCCTCATAGAGCCTGATGCAGGTTTTGCACCTGTCCACGGAAAAAAAAAAGAGTTTTTTTCCAAAAATTAAATGCCTAACATTTAAAAAATCATGTTGGCTTATGCCAGCTTTCACAACCTTGGATCATAATTTTACATTTTTTTTTAACATTTTTAGATTTTTCAAAATTAGTTGCGTAAAAGCCACCAGGATAAACATCTGAAATAAAAGAGACAATAAAAAGCCATTTTGAATTGTAGTCTAAAGAGCCAGAGCCCCCCCCCCTCCCCTCCGTCACGCCAACTTGGATTTACATTCGGGGGAAACTTCTGAGCATATTTCATATTAGTTCCGTAGTAAATTGCAGACAAAAAAAAGTACACGGTTAATATTTCTTGAAAGTTTTATAAAATGTTACATTAAGCTTTTCAAATTAAAGCTTTTTAATAATCTGGTTTACATCAATTGAGCAGCACCTTGACATTATAACAATGTAAAATTAGGTGTGTTTAATGAATCTGTTCCGAATCGAAAATTACAGAAAAGAACAGGATTTTGTGTTCAATGAGTAAAAACTTTGCCCCAAACTGTTCTATATTCTGTCACTTTGTGTTCCATGACGTTTTTCAAACAGTTAAGAACAATATTTCCTGCACCTACTTTTCACATGGAGCAAGTGAGTGAGAAATGTCAAAGTACCAGCTGATTTGTTTGTTTGGGATAATAATAAGCTAAAATTTATCACAGAAGTACTTTTCTTATATTTTTGGACTTAGAATGAAGAAAAAGACATAATAGAATATAAAAACGTGTGAATTTATACGTAATTTGAATTGAAAATTAATGCAAACAAATAACAATTGAAACATTTTAAAATTTGAAATTGGACAGCTGAAGCCAACGGTCAATCCCGTCAATACAAAGCTGCACTTCTCTGTTCTTTCTTGTTCTGGCAGTTTTCACACATTTGTGCTGTTCTGGTCCGTTCTAATCCAGTTTTTCTTCATTAAACACAGCTATTAAAATACAGTCGATAAAATGTGAAGCTTAAGATGGTTTAACGCTTAAAGCTGTTGGTGTTCTAGAATCTAGATGACAGCTGATGATAGAAACATGAAAAACAGTTCAAACCCAACCACAGAAATATTATTGCTAACGTGATGGCTTTTGGCTTTGAAATTAAGCTTCCATTCATTCTCATAGTTAAAACATCAAAGAAGAAAATCAAGTTCCAGATTCAAGACTAAGAAGTATAAAAACAACACTTCACAAACCTGCTGTCATATGCGGCCGTCAATTATATGCCTATCATTTTACGTACGTAACGCCCTTGTTTGAAGCGCGGCCGTCTTCTAGTAACAACATGTTTGTAATATTTTTGATTTGAAAATTGATACCTCAAGCTTGAGTCTGAGAATAGAAATAAATTTGATCACTAACCGGAGGTGATCTGCTTTTTTTCTTGTTGCCGTAAGAAGTAATAGGAAGCAAGGTTTTTGGTTTTGTAACGAAAAGAGAAATAGAAGAGATGAGAAGAATGATATCGATATTTCCATAGTAAACAAAATAAAAAGTTCTGATGTCAAGTAGGTACAACAGGAAGATGAATTTAATTGCAATGTCTAATAGTTCAAGATGTAAAGTTACCATGTATTAATTATTATATTGGTATAAGTTTTCAGGTGATAATGATCTTACAAAAATTTTGGTTTTTAATATTGACGAGAAAATTGATGTTTAATAGAAACAAATTAACGGTTAGTAATGTTTAAAAGTTTGTTTCACAGCAATTATTACTTCTTGGGACCAACAAATAGTTTAATTTGTCAATTTTTTTTTTGTTTTTATAGAAACTTTTTTTTTTAACTTTTAACAAAAGCAAGTAGAGACAAAAAATCATATTTACTAACTCAACACCCAATATATTAATTTTTTTCAGATTTTTAACTGTGGGCTTACTATAAATCTTAGTTCTCAACAAGATATGTGTTTTAGAAATAAGCTCATCAAAATGTTGAAAACACCTCCGAAGAAAAAATATGCAAAGCATTCTTAACTGTTCCCCCCAAATCAAGGAACAAAATTTAGAAAAATGGATTTTGACATGTTTCATGTTTTATGGAGTGCCAAAACTCGTATTGCACCGGTCTAAATTTGTCGTTTATAAATTTAAGGTGGTTTCTTTTTAAGTCATGTTGCTTTAAAAATTTACAGAAACTCAGTGTTTTATTTCGTCGGTTTACGAAATGGATTGATTTACGCTTGCACAACGTTGGGAAATGTTGCGACGACGCTACTACCGAAATGGACTGTGTTGCCGAAATATTTAAAATTTTGATAGAAATAATGCACCAACTGCAGCTGCTGTAAGCAAAGTTGTGAAGAAAGTAGATGACACTAATTCGCTGATTGATATAACCAAACATATTCCCATATTTGTCACGTAAGTACACTCAGCGGGGAATATTGCAGCTGTTGCTGAAAGTGTACGCCTTAGCCCGAGAACTTCACACGCCAAAACTGAACATCAGTCTCACTAGCTTGAGGAGAATTTACTCAGCAATTGAAACAAAATGCATGCTCACAAACTTTGTTATGGCTTCATAGCAGCTCCAGATTGACTACAATTTCACTCAAAAATCATCTTTCTGGATGCAGTGCTTTCCCATCTCGGTTGTTATGTTAACAAATAAGATTGTCCTTTCAAGACTCGAAAAATCCATACACTCTCTTAGAAAAGCATATGCTAAACATGTGACTAATTGGTATGGTTTTTGAAGTGACGAACGGTATTATTGGCCTATTTTGTATTCCCAGACGACGACGATATAAAGAACATTACAGTCAAATAGGAGGGTTACCGCAGAATTTTATATTGCTTAAATCTGAGGATTAGGATATGAATCCAGTAAGATGGAACAAGCCATCCAACAATCGATTTAATGCACACTAAGTTCAAAAATCGTGGCTATCAGTCGTGGTGCTGATGTAGCTTGGCCTGCAAAGAGCAGCAATTTGGAGTGTCATTAAAGATCGATGTTAATGTTATGCACAATATAGCCCAGTTAGAATAGATTTTTTCAGGAAACAATTTGCAGCAGCTGATTTTTTGTAAATACTTTGCGATTGAGGTTACTTATAATTTGAGAAAAGTTTTCTACTATCCGGTGACCGCTAGGTTCGTTAAAATTTAAAACTAAAAAAAAACACCTGGCACTCGAACTGTAAAGCTGGCCACACACGACCGAGCCATCCAATGATCCAATTCGTTTGGCTCAGTTGGATTTCAGATTGGCTGAAAATCCAAATGGATTAGTGGCACGACCGGCACGGGGCCATTTGGCTCGTTGGCTCTGGCATGTATGGCCAGCAATGAATGCGTAGAAAAAGCTTCTCAATGGTTAATGTTACGAACAAAATTCCTGGGGCGTTTTTTTTTTGGTGGAAGATAACCTCAGCTACCTGTTTGTAGAACAACTTTTTTTTATAAAACTTAGGGTCCTATTACGATTGTCAATTATCAATTTGATAGTTGATAGATTTTAAATTCAATGTTTGAAAATCCATCTTATAAAAGTTTTGATCATTGAGAATGATGCAGACAGTTGCTAATAACAAGAAAATTAAAAAATATAAAAGAATTGTTGACGGCAATGCAGACACTTTAGAAAAAATTGCTGTCAATCTAATCGTGAAAGGGGACGAAACCATATAAAATGTATATTTAAGAAATGGGTTGACTGTCAAGTCCGGCGGGCATTAATTTGAATGAAATAAAATTCAATAACTAATCCTAAGTTAACATTTTTTCTTGGCAAATACTGAACGTTGTATGTTTATAGCCTTTTTAAAAAGAGAACATTCTAGAATTATCATAAATAAATAAATTGGGTGGCACAACAGCTTGTGGAGAACCAGGGCCTCGTGACTTACAACTCTCAACCATTCCTGTGTGCGTGTTGGTGGCAGGAATGGGGGGCCTACAGTTTTTTGCTGAGTCCGAACGGCTAGAGAAACACTTATTCATGACAAATATACTCTCGGAGGATTGGTCAGTTCCTCGCATGAGGTAGTATACCTAGGATCAAACATATCTGAAGGTGGCAGTGGCTGGGAATCGAACTCACACCTTCGGCATGACAGTCCATCACCCTAACCATTATGCCCCGAGGTACAATATGATTATAGAAATTTGAATAAAACCAACAAAAAATATTTGCATAATTATTCAGATTCGGGTTACGGTTTGTTTTTGGCCGACATCTCATCCACTTGAATAAAAAACGCAACCGGAAATGTTTTTGGATTTCGTACTCCATGTGCTTGGACTAAAACTGAATTCAAATAACGACGACCACCCGTTCCGTTAGTCATCACCAAGTAGGTGTAACAAATTGTTCAGGTGCCAGGAATTGTTGAGTAAAAATCAACCAAGTAACAACAAAAAATTCAAAGAAACCAAATGAAGAATAACCACTTTTGGAATTTTTTTCATCAACAATTTATGCTGTCTTCTTCTTCGTCTGATACTTTTTATTCTTCCTGGACTTTGTGTCCTCATCTTTATATTTTTTTATTCCGTCTCGCACTCAAGTGCAGTCCAAGTTCTTGAGATAACCTCTAAGACATTAAGTCATGTAATTGCTCTGGAACCTGTGAGTTATGATGTGCTGATGATGAAATATGAACCAAAATCTTAAGTAGAGTTCTACAATACTTTGTAGAGCTAAGAGGTAAGATATAACAGCGCAAGTCTTTTTATAGGTTTATATTTGTCATCGTTTTTGTATA
This sequence comes from Dasysyrphus tricinctus, assembly GCA_963921185.1. NCBI lineage: Eukaryota > Metazoa > Arthropoda > Insecta > Diptera > Syrphidae > Dasysyrphus > Dasysyrphus tricinctus. The sequence continues at coordinate 8,595,010 of OY992533.1, forward strand.
AGTTCTGTGAAGGTAAAGCCTAGTTTACAGTTCCCTTGTGCAAAAAAAAACCTACGCAAATATTCTCGCATGTCAAAAAATAACTGAGGTGAAAGGCAAAATTAATTTTTGCATGATTAGTTTACAGTTTCATGCAAAAAAAAAAAACATTGCAGTCATGGAATGTCATGCAAAACAATGGACCGGCAATTGATTTGCATGCGAAAAAAAGTGTGGTGAATAAAATATTTTTTTTTGATGGTCGGTTTATACTTCCAAAAAAAAAAAATATATTCACCTCAAGGCATTATTTGCATGCAAATGGTTTTCGCATCCAAAAATAATTATTTTCCATTTTTAGGCCTATAGTTTGTCAATTAAGGGTTAATTAATGACTCAATGGGTGGTTTAGGCCAAGGCAAACGTTTTTCGCCATCAATATTATTCAACTTGGTGCGCAGAATAGGTGGAAAATCGTTTTGAAAATTTTGATTTTTTTTTCGCATCGGAACTGTAAACTATGCTTAAATGATGATTTTATGCATACCAAACGGGTTCTATAGATAGGCTACTGATTGAGATGGACTTGAACTATTTTGATGCATATTCATTGCCATTTATATAAAATTTGGCAATGAATCACCACCAATAAAAAAATCATATCAATTCGATGTCTTTCTTTTGTGTTCGAATTCAGTGGAAAAAAGTAATAAAAACCTTAATTGGTATTAGCCGTTGTTAATTTTTTTAAGCCAAGGTTCAACAAACTCATAAAAAAAACAACATTTTGAATATGCAGCCGCTATTTTCGGAATAAAACAAAAACACACAACAATCATGAAAGCCTTCGGCGTTTGTGCTTATTTTTTGTTTTGTTATTTTAATCTCAAAACATTCAAACCGTTAATGATACGCTTTGTTATGAGATCCCAATCCATCAGACGCACTGGTGATATTTCTAAGTAATGTCCAACAGAGACTCCATTATTTCTTACCACGCAAGACGCATTTGAAAGAGGTGTATTGTCTTGGCAAAACCGCTATGTTAATGTTCATTGTAACAATTGTTCAATTCAATATGAATTAACGTCATTTTCATTTTTATACTCAAGTCAAGTCTCTATGAAGTGTATACAGTTACGAGCGTGATATTTTCAAGGTTATATTTTATAAGAAAACTTAAGTGCAATAAAATATGACATTTGACAGTACATTTAAAATGACAGACAAATGTTGTGGGTGATATTTAATGGAAAACTTGAAGTGACAGTTCCAATGGACATGGTTTCGATAGAGGGTGTTAAAAATGCATGCAAACTATATGCAATTATGGTAGCATGCACGGAGATGTAGGCCGTTTCTGTTGTTTTTCTTTTGGGTTATATCGCCACGTGCAGCAAAATGCAAAACGCAAAAAGTGGATTTCTTGAGAGGAAAAAATAGAGCTACTAAATTGGTACTCAATTACTTGCTTTAGATTCATATAAACAATCTTCAATTGGTGTTGTATGATTTACGACTCTAGATCTAGAACCTTTTCCCATAAAAAAAGTCAAGTACCTAAATATGAAAATAAAAACTGTTTACAACAACAGCAACTGCTGACCTAAATTCCAATTTTCATCAATCAATTTTTTTATTTCAACCAAAAACAACTTCAACAAACCCAAAGAAACTGGATAAACTGTTGCCGATTAAAAAAAAAATTCAACAATAAAACTAAAAAGATCTCAAATCTGATTATATGGCCTAAACCAAAATGTCAATATAAGAAACTCGTTTCAATCGACATTATTTTATTGAGAAAAAAATGTAGGCAAAAAAAAATGTAACTAATACTTGGCGAATGTGTGGGTTATAAAATTTATATTTTACTGGGCCAACAAAATCACGTTTATGACCCCCCAAAGCATAAAGTAGCTGCTGGTAACAGCATCAACAACATACACAAATCTGACATGGCTACAAAATTGTAAAAGCAACAAAAACAAAGTCTATAAACAGCCCATTGTTTTGGGCTCGTTAACAATTTACCATGCAACATTATTTTTTTTGATTTTTTTTGAACACGTGCAGCCATTTACTAAGATCCAATTTTATTTCTATGCTCTTTGCTAGCTAAAAAATATTATTGGGCAGGACCGGAATAAACTGTAAGGCAGAGTGAAACGTTCACTTGGGCGCAACGAACCCTTTAAGAAATTCTTTGGATCGAGCTCTTTTGTTGCAAGTAGATGTGAAAATGTTTTTTAATTTGACCTACATATGTATGCATGTAAGAGTAGTCCGGGAGCCGACCGTAAGATTACCTATCTCATCGCGGCCACGCAAAAATTGGATGCCAACTGATAGCTTTAGTACAAACATTTACAAAACTACTGGTCGGACAAGCTTTTTCTGGTCGCAATGGTTAGAAAATGCACTTTTCAGGTTGTATTTTCCACTGAATGTACCTATAATATAAGCAACTGCTATAAATGAAAGGTAAGATTGTCCTCTACACGATACCAATGGTCGGACAGACTTTTTTTGGCTGTTGCGACGATTCAGAGCATTTTTTGTATCACACAATCAGCGACTGCAAAGTCATACCAGCTCCGAAATGGAGACCGTTCTAAATGTATAATGTTCGGAGATTAGTAGAACCAAGCCTCATAAGCTGATGGTCTAAAAGCTATGAAAAAGTGTTATAACTTTAAATCTCCCCCAATCGGATTTTTTATAAATTAAAAAAGAAAAATCATTTGTCGATTTTTCATTGATTCGTCTTGATTCACTGGTAGTTTTAGTGCGGTAAGAGTCCCACACTACTTGGTACCTATTCTTACCGAGTGTCTTTTGAAGATTTCCATAGAAAAAAAATATAACTCGGAAGCTAAGCCGAATTTAAAATTTGAAACATTTTTGATTAAATTTCCTATCGAAATGAATGGTTTTAAAAACTTATTACAAACATTTTTGCAGGAAAAGTTAACAAGTACCTACTGACCAAAAAAAAACCAAAATTGAACATTTCGATTTTTTTTCTAAATTGCAAAACTATGCTCCGAAAAAATGAATGCGCAATTTAGAAATCTTCGAGTTTTGATTTTTAAGGCTCAAGAGATGCTTGAAAAAAAAAGAGACTTAAGGCTTTTATATGAATAAAAGCCATTTTTATTAAAAACATTCAAACTTTACCATTTTTCACAATTTTCGCAGATTGGCTTATTAAGAACATTGATTTCAACATCGTTGGAGAAATGTGGATCCATTGATTATCATGAAAAGCTATATAGTTTTTTGAAGTTTGGATTGGGGCTTTTCTCTTGGCTGGACTTCCAGAATGATTCAACATCAAAAGTCTGCACAGGTGTTGATTTGTGGCACAGGCGATTAGTTCACTTAAACGTAATTTAATGGCCATCTTCTTCATGTGCCACAAATCAACACCTCTGCTGTTGAATCGTCTTGGAAGTTCAGCTACATTCCAATCCTTTGAGATGAAATTTCAGTAGATGCTGAATTTTCTGGAAAGTCTGAAGAAACTTGGTAAGTCTGTCTTACTTAAGGGTAAGCAGACACGTTTGCCTTTTAAAAATTCAACATCTTGAGCATTAAGACTTTTTTCGACATAAACTATGAATCTATTCGTGGAGCGAAATACTTCCTAACTTTTGTAGAAGATTTTTCAAGATTTACTTTCGTGTATTGCATATGAACTGATGACTGCAAATTTAGTTTATAATAGGTCGAGATATAAAGATTTAAAAAACGGACAATGGAACAGAGTATTGCAAATAAGAAATTGTTCGATTTTATACCAAAAAGAGGTATAAAACATCAGAAAATAATTCCTTAGACCCCACAACAAAATGGAGTCGCCGAACGAATGAATCTAACCATAGTTGAGCCGCCACGATGGCAATCGTTCGATCTATCAACATTTTTAGTCGAGGCAGTGTCTACTGCAGTCTATCTCATAAATCGAACACCAAAACCAAAAGTTTGTCTATCAAACACCAGAAGAAACCAAACATTGGCCACAAGGTTTTAGGTTCAAAGGCTATTATTCATATTCCGAAAGAGAAAAGAAGGAGTCCGACCCTAAAAGCGAATAACTTGGTTTAATATTGCGAGGACACCAAGGGTTACAGACTCTTTCATTCAAATACCAAACAAATTGTCATCAGAAGCAAGCTTGTCAGATGTGGTGATTTCTCGCCAAACAGGCGTTTTGAAATTTCATTTGGTGACACGAAAATAAGTTTGGCGATGTACCCCTTAAAAAGGGGATATTTTTAGCTTTTGACGATATTAACACCTATTGTTTCTTTTTTCTGATTTTCACTTCAAGCTACATCTTTTTTATTGCTGTTTGCTGAATTGAGCCGTCGAAATAATGAAAATCGATTTCTTTCTCATCCCTAAAATAATTGTAATGTTGATGAACACTATGCATAAAGACTTGGATTTACACGCCTACAAGGTGCAATTGACTCAAGAATTAAAGCCTCTTGACCATTTCAAGCGTCGTCAATGGTCAGAATGGTGACAAGAAATGGCAACAGTGGATGATCAATTTTCGAAAAAAATCATCTTCAGTGATGAGCCACATTTTCACTTCAGTGGATTCGTCAATAAGCAGAATAGCCGCATTTGGGCGAATGATAATCCAGGAGTGATTATCGAAAACCAATGCACCCACAAAGAGTGACTGTTTGGTGCGGTTTATGGGCTGGCAGCATCATCGGGCCGTATTTTTTCCAAAATGAGGCCGGTCAGGCAGTTACTGTGAATGGTGTTCGCTATCGTGAGATGATAACGAACTTTGTATGGCCCGAATTTGAAGATATGAATGTGGACGATATGTGGTTTCAACAGGACGGTGCCACTTGCCACACAGCTAACGAAACAATGGCTCTTTTGCGCGACAAATTCAATGGCCGTGTTATCTCACGTGGTGGCGATGTCAATTGGCCGCCAATATCATGTAATTTGACACCGTTGGACTTTTTTCTTTGGGGTTATTTGAAAGAAAAGGTGTACGTCGATAAGCCAGCAACAATTCAAGAGCTAAAGGATGAGATAATTCGGCACATTAACGGCATAGAACCTCAATTATGCCTCAGCGTCATCGAAAATTTGGACCATCGGTGTGCCGTCGAGGTCGCGGCGGCCATTTGGCAGATATTTTGTTCCATACATAATGGAATCATACCAATATTATCATAATAAAAAGAAATGACAATAATTTCCTAAATAATTTGTGTTTTACTCAAAATCAACATCGGCCCTTAAAATGTAACCACCCTTTAGCTATAGAAACCCGAAAACATAAATATATCGAGGTCGGCAAGGCACGTGGATGATTGTCAAAGAAAGAGTGCATCGACAATCAGAGCGAAAATAGAAAACAGATTTTGATAATTCTTTATTTCTACAGAAGGATAAGATGGTCCGCGTTTTCTGCAAGCAGCTCTTTAGATAACAAATGTAGATTAGTGGAAAAAAGCTGAAGTGGTTCAGTGGTTCTTAGTTACAAAACTACGATTTACCAAAGGAAAAGAACACTTAATTGCAAGTGGGTATTCAAAACGAAAAGAAACTCAAATAGTACCTGCATATGAACGTTATAAATCCTGGCGTCTTATAAAAGGATTTGCACAGAAGATGGGAATTGACTATGAGGAAATATTTTCACCAGTTGCACAATACAGCACTATTCGTTATTTAAAATTCTTAGCAGTAAAATATGATTTTGAGTATCGATCAGATGGATGCATTTGACGGCATTTCTTCAGGGAGATATAAAAGAAGAAATATATGACCATATGTGTAGAAACCCGAAGGTTTCCACAAAGGTTAACGGCCTAATTTATTCAGTCAAAAATGAAAGAACACAACTTGGGGATTTTTAATGCCAACTTGAAGTTCAGTGCCTCAACTTGTGATATTCCAAAGTTTAAAAAATCCAAAGTTGGTCAGCTTTGGATTTGCTCAACTCCCCGAAAACGTAAAATTTACTCATTTTCATGCTTCATTTATGAGTATATGGTTCTTTTCGTAATTTAAAATCACATAGTCCAGACCTGCTTGCTTGCTTGCTTGGAGTCAACTCCACTCCATTGTCCATTTCTCCTGAGTGCCCTTATCATCGAGCATTTTTGAGTACGTTCAACTAGGTATACAGTTTTATGTTTTGCAATTTTTCGTTATTGTTGTTGTCATTCTTCGGTCGAAAATTGTGGTTAATGCAAACGAACTAATGAGGCAGTTAAACTTTACCTCTTGTGTTTGTCTATTCAAGCTGAAAACATTCAGACTCTAGACAAAAACTAAACCTGCTAAAGGTATGCAAACATTATCATAGTGACCACTTGACCATGACAGCAACAAAGACAAAAACAAAAAAGAATCTGCAACAAAAAATCACAAATTATTGCATCGATTGAGCCTTTATTATGCAAACAACAACAAAACCCAAAGTAGAAACCCACAAAAAAAGATCTTGCAAGTTGCATTCAACTAAATTGAGAGCTATTACAACAACAACAATAAGCCATACTACTTACTACTCCATTGTTATATGCTTGATTATGGCACATTTTTATTACAACAGGCTGCAGCTGATGCTGCTGCTTGCTTTTGCTGGGTGCTGTTGCAGCGGATGTATGATGCTGTATGGAATGGAGTTTCGTTGTATGCTGCCAATACAAAATGAGGCAATCCATTTGCATATTAAAATATGTGGCACGAAGATATTAGGCTGTGGCGCTGTGGCTCTATGATATGATGGCCTACTCTTGGTACTATGGGTCTACTTATGATGGTGTGTCCTAAATACCGGGATATCCATGTGTTCTTCAGAGGCTTGAAAACCTACAGCTTTGGTATTTCAACTATTTTTTGTTGCCACTCCTTTTATTTGATTTTGAGGTTAGTGTAATTTGTGGTGTGAATGGAATGTTGTGGTAGCACTATGAAGCTGTGCGGCATGCTGAAGTTGCAAGAATATAAAAAAAATCTATAAATTAACCGCTGATTGCATCAGATGTGGGTGTGCTGTTATAACCACTCTGTTAATTACTCAAGTTGTTTTAATGTTCACTCATCCTTTGTATTGATATTCAATCTTTACTTCTACAAGCCTCTGCTCCCCTCTATACCTGAGATGCTTTCAACCATCTCCAAACAACAAAATCATTAAATCACTCAACCAAAAATAGCAACTTCCTCATCGTTATGAAATTTACTTAGACTTGAAGACATGCCGACAACAACAAAGAACGTGCTCATCAGAGTTTGATAGCTGATGCTGACGGTTGTCTCCGGTTCGGTTCATAAGTCAGGTGGTGTGATGCATCGTTAAAAATATCATAAAAAAACAATAAGTAATCACTCAGATTTTAAACTCAAATTACGAGTACTTGAGGTAACAATATGATGACTTTAGTCTCATCTATCAGTCATGCCCCATTGACATCAGTTAGCTTCAAAGTAATACGCATCTAGGCTTCTGTATGGTTTGACTGTTAAAAGTTGTATGTCATTGAAGAGGTTATCGCCTTAGTTTGAAGACAAAAACAAATCTTTTGGTTCAAGATCATCTTCATCTTTAGCTTCTTTTTTTTTTCATAATAGCGATGAAGCTGATTATGATGATGATGATAATTATGACGATGACGAATGACGACTAAAGATATGGTGTCGACGACATTCAAACGGCTTACACAATTATTATTCTCCTGATTTTCTTGATCAACCAAGCGAGTCTTCCAACTTTTGCTGTCGTCGCCGTCGTCGGAGTTGCTGGCTTAAAACTATTCTCCACCTTTTCTGATGACGGGCGGCTTAATGTATTACGCGCTCTAGAAAATCAAGCCAAACGTTACGAACGTTACACGACAGCTTGAGAGAGACTTGACAAACACAAAAAGTATAATAATACAAAAATAACCCACCCGGTTACCGGCCGGCCCACAATCATCTGCAACACCACCGCTGGCATGACGCTGGCGCTGGCTGCTGGAAGAGCCGTAATAGCGTGAGAAAATATACTTTTGGCACGGAATACAAGAATCCATTGAACTTTTGCTGTGCTGCCGGAGTTTGAATTCAAGAGTCACACAATTGTTAGAGTGTTGGCACCCAAGCACCTCGTTTTTTTTTTTTCTATTTCCTTCTCTTCCTTTGCTTTGGAGGGGGTTTGAGAATCTTAACTGGCATTGTCTTTCATGAAATGACTCACTTAATAATTGTTGCTTCGCCATTCAAAGCATAGTGCTTGTATTGAAATAATTTGAAAGAAGTCAACTTTTACAGTAAGGTAGAGGCTGACTGATGCCAAGTAGCATTCTATTCGGGTTCACAGGGACGGATTTTATAAAAACGAAAAAAAAGGTTTTTGATTTTGGGTCTAATTTTTAAGAACTAAGCTTAATTATTAAGATAAGGGTTTGCCGTTATGTTTTAAAAATGATTTCGGGCAAGTGGCCGCCGCTGCTGGCGCGAATAAATTCCAGCCAAGAGGCCTAATTTTCGAGATGGCGGATGGACTCATTCGGGTCTTCTTCGATACTCTGCTCCACAGCAGCAACAACGTCTTCGGTGCGCACGGTACGGTGGCGTCTCTGAGGATGTGCATTATCAACTAGAGTAAACGTGGTGCGAAACCGATCAATGGTTGCTCGAATTGCCGACTCTGCTAGGCGATTATATCGACCGAATATTGGACGCAGCACGCGATGCGTGAACCGATTGCACGATTTGCAAAAGTTGTTCAGAAGTAAGTCTATTCATTATAAAATGGCAAACCAAACTGAGCATAAATCAAGTGACAGCTGTCAAAAAGACCAACTCCAAAAAAAGTATTGCCAGGTTGAGAAACACCCAAAAAATGTACGAAGATATGAGTCACTCCAAAATAAGTTCCATATCAAAAAGCAACAAAAATCAAAATGAGATGAAAACCAGGAAAATTAAGTTTTGAAATGCCAACTCTTACCTAAACTAAAAAATCCAGGTTGAGCATAGATTTAAAATTCAATGAAATTTTTTTCTGGTCTTATATCATAATATTCTTCTTACTGTACCGAATTAACAATTTCATATCAATTTTATTTTTGTAGTTATTAAATACACATATTTTGTGACGGGTGTGACACATACCAACCACTCAACTGCAAACAAAGTCCAGTTTTTTCATAGCGATATCATCCTAGTCTCAAGGTTAAGCCTGTTTTTAGTCAACATGTTAACTCCAACGAGCTAACACACCTTGTTCGGTGAGTCTACTCAGAGACTAAACCGACGGCAATTTACGCTGGGGCACCTTTTCGATTTCGATAGTGAAAGATGTTGAAATCAAACATTTTGGAAAACTGAAAGATAAAGTTAAGAAGGATAGAGATAGTGAAAGGCAAAGGGTGATATCCATCGATTTCAACAGATTTTTGACAATTGAAAGATACAATAAAACCTCAACTGAAAAAATTGCTTTGGAGTTATTTAGTTCATGGTTAACTCAATACTGAAAAACTGGACTTACGTGTATTTACTACTGAATAACTAAATCACACCAAAATGTGCGGATTGAGAGGTTCAGAGATGCAGAGGAAATGGAGTACCGAAAGAATTTATATAAATTTCAAGATTTTTCTGGTTGATTTTTGACGTTTCACAATTGACAACCCACTGTGTAAAAGTAAGTAACATTTTGGAGTAATAGTTGGTGCGTTTAGATTATTTTGGCGGTCGGAGGTCTAGAGTGCCAGCACATAGCTTGAAACAGTCGAGTTCAGTATGTATGATACAGTCGAGTATAGCATGTTCTTAATTTAGTTCAAACGAATAGAAAACAATCGACTGAGGCAAATTACGAACCACTTTCTTCGAATAACCGACTAAACTTGATCGAAAAAAGTTAAGTGCTAAATCCCCTGGGGCAAGTATAGCCGAACAATTTGTTGTTTTAATTCAAAAGTACTGCCTCCTGCGAGGAAATGACAAATCTTCCAAGAATATCTCTTTGTCATGACAGGTTTCAGAAATCGATTTTTGACGCAGTTTTGAATGATAAAATGCCTGAATTCAAGCGTCAAATAAACTTTCATAAGCGGGTTTATGGTTAAGAAAGATTTTCAAACTTTGCAATGTTCCAAAAAGGTACAAGTCAAAAATTTCAGAATTTTTTCAATATAGAGAACACCACGTCAAGTGAATTGGGCAAAAAGTGATTGCAATAATTTAAATGCAGAATTTGAAGTCGCAATCTCAAAGTGAACTCAATGAATGCAATCTTTTGATAGTTGATTTTTAATGATTGCATTCGCAAGAGATTGTATTCTTTTACAACCCAATCGGCTTAGGTTTTCAATATATTTTAACCTTAAAGTGCAAACAGAAAATATTCAGTATTTTTGAAATTAAACCTATTACGCCATTATATAATTTTGCTTTATACAAATTCGTTAAAGGTGTATTGTGGTTAACTGTGGCAAAAATTGTGTAACTTTATGATTGTGATATTAATATACAGCTTGAGCGCATTAATTATAAATGTTTTCTTACAGGCCTCTTTGCAACATAGTCCAGCCTTTAAAAATTCCATGTGGCTATTAGCATTACATGATAATGTTTGCAGTTCGGAGGCATAACCTAGAATTTTGTTTTGCTGAATTGTAATTTTCTTGTTGTTGTGTTTGTTATTGTTGAAATTGAGTTCTCTATAAAGAAATAATTCGCACAAAGCATAACAATTGCTGTTACGATATTGCAAAGAAATATAACAAATCACCGTATTGTTACTGTCATTTCATTTTGTAGGGTGAGATTTATTTGTTCAACAAAAAAAAGTAATGCTTAAAGTAGGTAAAATATATTTAAACATTCAAATAAGGTGTCGCAAAATTTCTTTGAATTTAATTTTAATTTTGTTGTTTTTGTTTTTGAGGTAAACCAGGTACCTAGGTATGTATAGAACCTGATAGTTGGTTCCTCTGGGACGCATTTATTTCAGGTACAAAATATTTTCACAGAGTTTTATTGTTATTAGAAATGAGAGGAAGTAATAAAAAGTGATTGATTATTCTTAGGTGTTGTACAGGGTTTTGTGTTACATGTAGGTACTTTTTATGGAAATGTTTGTTTTTTTTTTTTTGAGAATAATAAAGTCGACTGCTGGCAAATGAATGAATTATGCTGAGCTCAGGAAACAGATCATCAAGGATTTTTTTTTTCCAAAAAAGTAAGAAGGTTTTCTTAGATAAGAAATGCATGAATGAATAATATTGTAGTTTAAGTGCAATACAACCTAGGGATCTATTGTTCTCCTATTGTAAAGAGGTGGATGAGATTGCTTAGGCATAATTTTTCCTTTTATTATATTTGACAATATTTTTTTTTTTTAAAGGCATTTATGGATAAGGGTATCATAGAATAGTGAATACCTAGGGAAAACCGAAAATGCTAGTCAATTCACATCGTCGACACCTTTTTTCATCATTATCACTTCAAAAAGTAATAGAAGACTGACTGACTAAAAATATGAAAATCTATTAAATGTATTCAATTTAACCGAATTTAGAGCAATAACGAGTGTGGAAACATTCCTAATGTAATTTTGGATATCCTAAATAATGCAAACACTTTTTTTTGTATATTTTTTTGTAAACAATGAAAAATAGGAGTTAGCCTGTTTTCCCTCTAAGCCGTCGACATGTTTACTAATAAAAACCCTTAAACGTTGAACGTAATTGTATTTGTATTCCCTCATTTCCTGGCAAATTCAATTGCTTATTTAAGGAGAGCGAAAGAATTAAGTTCAATTAAAAGTTTAAGTGAGCTCTAACTCCATATTGTCAATTGTTGTCTGCGCTATATTCTAAAAATTCGCTGGCCACAAATTATATCAAACGAAGAATTGTGGCACAGGACACAGGTCAAGAGCGGCTGCACGTTGCGTTGGTCACACACTGAGGAACCAAACGATGAAATTACAAAGCAGTTCTTTGAATGGAATCCTCAGGGTGCACGGCGGGGTCGGAATACCAAGAAAAACATGGAAATCAACAGTTCTAGCAGAAACAGACTCCCAGAGAAAGACGTGGTCAGAGTTAAAATATCTAGTTGCAGACCTTGAAGGATAAAAACGATTTGTTTGGCCCTATACGTATGCCCCAATCGGGGTTACAGGACTTGGTAATGATGACTCCATATTGTGTTTCGTTCAAGTACGACAGTTGGGTTCATCAGTTTCAGATGCTGTTTACCTGACTCTGCTTACGCCCCGAGTCTCTATGGTGAAAAAGATATTTATCCCAAATTTCATAAAGATTGGAAATTATTGAGAGGTTGCGCATTTTGATCACTTTTGTAAAAAAATACGATATTTTCATTTTTTGCTGTTTTAAGAGAAAAAATATTTTTTTTTAAGAACACAAAAATCTAATTCCCATCAACCTTAACGGTGGGTTGAATTATAAAAAACTAGATGTGTCAGTTCAATAGATGATAAACAATTTGTTTTAGCTCAAATTGGATTAGGTATACATGGGCATGACCAACATGAACATACAGTTTTAATAGGACAGCACCACGTGTCACACAGCTGATGCCACAATAGACATTGTAATGATAGATTGTACGATAGGATTATCTCTCATGGAGGTGACGTGAATTGGCCACCAAGACCGTGCGATTTGAACGTTGAATTATGCTTGGTCTTGGTCTAATGTCAATAAGCCGCAATCAACTGATGCCCTCAAAGTCAACATAGTTTAAGCTATCGCTCTAATCCAGCTAGATATGCATATTCATAATGGTACGTGTAGGCTTTTGAAAAAAATAATAAGAATTTCGTCAATATCTCACACAAAGCTTATTTTATTCTATTTCAAAATCGGCCTACCCTAATTGGAAAAACCTGCACCAGTTGAAAAAGATTCTACCTACACATTGGTTATAATTTTACATGTTGACGCATTACCACCTGCACAAGATGAACCAAGTACATGAAAAACCCGAGAGTTCAAAGTAGCACAATCATCAGCAGTTCTAGGAAAAGCTAAGGATTGAAGGTTCATGTGTAACAAAAAAATAAATAAATCTGTAATCAAAGTAAATAATATTTATAACAGGTGAATTAAGAATGTACAAATCTTGAGAATGGCGCTGAAATTCGTTTTTTTTAATCTAAAAAGTTTTGGTAATAAATTTTTTGCATTTAAAGCACTTTCACCAAAATAAGCTGTGATGTGTTAAGATAGTTTAAGAAAGCAAACGGCATTCAAATGGACAAACGATAACATTTAAAAATGGGGTTTACAACTTATGCTAACAAAAAAGACTTCTGGAGCTGCATATTAGTGTAAGTAGTTCTGACTGCAAAATAAGTTGAAACTTATAAATTTAATGATAGTTTCGTTTTGTAAATGAAACTTTGGCCCTTGGTTAAATAATTTGGCAGTGGTACGAAATCCCACAAAAAAAAATTTCGAATAACGAAATCTTGAATTTTTTTAAATCTCGAAAAAAAAATCTGTTGCAAGCAATTAAATTTTGCCAGATTTAAATTTTCTAGTGAAATTTTAATCTGCGAGATTTTAAACCCAACCCAAATAGTTTATCGTTATTTTCATTAGCCTTCCGAAGGGCCCATCACCCCACCACCTGCAAAAAAAACCTAATATCTATTGTTTCTGAACTTGTGTATTCCTATAGATCGTTCTATTCTCAAATTATATTCTAGGGAGGAGGTTGCTTGTATTAACGTGTCGAGGTAACTTGTTAGTTTGGTTTTATTAAATTATTAATTTTGTCGTGGAGTTGCCAGTCACCCCTTTGCTATTTACGTAAACTTTATTTGTTTGTGATGTTAAATTCTTAGAAATTGCTTGCTTTTGGATAATAAAAATGAAAATTATGTACTTCCAAACAAGTTTTGAGGCAATTATTCAAGGCTTCATATGATGCTTGGACTGATTTCAAATTTTCTATGAGAAGCAGGGGAGACTTTACGGGATATTCTAAATATCAACCAAAAGAACTTTGGAGAAGAATTTAAGCAGCAGGCAAGATGAACACTGTGTCCAAGAAAACGAGACAAGAAAGTTTAAATTAAAAAAAAGCTTTTGCTAGTTTTGTATCAATATAAACACTTTCAATATTGTTTTATTTACAATAAAAAGTAGTGGGATGATGAACAACCCCAGTTGATATTCCCGTTGTACAAATTACATTGTACAAGTTGCATTTTAATAAACGTTTGTAGTACAGATGGATCTGGTTGACTGAACTTTTATTTTTGAGGAGCAAAATTCCATAGTTATTTTACAATCAAAGTAAAAAAAGCAATTTAAAGACCTCCAACTTTTCCAATTTACTAGATCACAATTGCCTCATTCATTATCATATGCACTGAATGTTGTTCACCCAACATATTAAAAAGATACCATAAAACAAGTATTGGCAAACAAAAACAATCTTAAACATTTTAAATTCTTCCGCATTCTTCGCTTCGCTTCCAGAATAATTCCATACTATACAGCAATTTGCATTGGGAAGACAAGTTTACACCTTTTGGGCACTCCTCTTAAAAAAAAAACCGACGTCCATCACCATGATCAACACCACCAGCACCAGCATCACTGGATATCTTCGTCATTTTGTTAATTTAAACTTCATCTTATAAATAGTTTGAGATTGAAGCTTGTTTGTTACCTCTTGCTCTTATACCAAAGCAAACCTCTCAGACTCAGAGCTGTGATTATCATTAACAACACATCAGATAAAATGTTAATCGCGACCTAGCTCTCTTCTTTGACGCATTTTAACACAAACAGAAAAAAATATTACTATTTTCTTTGGTAGACACATGCATAGCATAGTCTTGAAAACCTCTATTGAACTGGTATCGAAAAGAGTACACGACTAGGTATCTGAGGTAAGATTATTTATTGTTATTGGTATTTCTAATTAGGTACCGTATTTATTCGAAATAGCTTTACGTCTTTTTTAAGCCTTTTAGTTCGAGATGTAAGACTACCTACCTTTACCTAGTCTTGACTGTTTCTCGTGGCAAAAGTACAAATATTTACTCTCATCAACTTGTGATGTTGACTCCAATTTTAGGTTAGGCTGCCCATTTTCTATTGACATTTGTGTTCTTTTTTTACTGTTGTTGTTGTTGAAATTTGTGCCAGTTTTCCACTTATATTAACTGAATTAGTGAAGAGACAGTAGCGTATTTAGCCATTTGAAGGGCCCAGGTCTAAACTTCAAAAAGGAATGTATCACAATAATTACAATTTAAGAAAGAGACAATGAGAAAATATTTTAAAAAATGTATCTTTCATGAACATAAAAAATAAAAACGGCACCAAGTCTTTCCAGCATTAAAGGAATCAAATTTTGCACAATATTAAGGCCCCACAATCATACTGTCGATGGCTTTATTTTCGTAAATGGATTCTGGTCTACAGTTGTGATGGCTAACTTTACTAAATCTAAGAAGCCAATAATTTGCCTCAGCTGTTAAGGGCCCCTATTCATCACAACCGTTATCCGTGTTAGTCCGCTTCTCGCTATGGACCACAGGCGATACGTACCTCGTCTCGTAGGTGCAAATGTAAATTCTTCAAGCTCAGTATATGGATATGCTAATTAATAAATGCAAATTAAAGTATCACAATCATATCACATGAACGAAAAATATTTCTTCAGATATTTACTTTTGCTCATCATAAAGTCGATACGACGATACGTATATCGTGATCAATTTATTTTCAATCAATTAAGATACAAAATTTATCGTCATTAAATCGACTGCGATCTAATTTCAAAATATTTGTTGAATTTTTGATGAGTTTCAGTTTTCAGTTTGTTTTGAAAGCAACAAATTGTACAAATTTAAACATCACCTTCTCCGATTGCGACTCAAAAATGTGAATTCCATTAAAACAATATAATAAATGGATTAAGTCATGTTGGCGAACAATAATAATGACAAAAATGTTGTTGGCATTGTATTGACTTTAGTTTCTAAGCATTTTCAATGTTTTGCTGGTATTCGATTGCAATTAGTTTTTTTTATTGTGTCGCGAGATATTAGTGATTTTTATTTCAACTTTGTGGAATTTTGTTTTTTTTCTGTCAAACAAGTTTGCTCAATAAAAGTGATTAAGCAGACATTTTTTAATAATAGAAGTTTAACGGTGTATTAATGGCTGTTATTGGATTTTATTAATTGATATTACATTCTAGCAAAACAAGGTTGTGGAATTTGTATGGTTTTAGCAAATGCCGTATTTTCAGACTTTATTTGCCTTAATTTTTCTACTTTTGAGTTAAAAATTCTTCTTTACGCCAATGAATTTATCTCATTAATCAAAACGAATTTTAAGTTAATTAATGAAATAAATTCACTGACTCAACAAATCACCAGTGTGGTGGATGAACTATCGACTTTATACTTAATCCATTGTTCCAACAGAAACTTGTTCCAACCATCGTTCTATTTCTTAAGTGTGGAGCAATCCTGGTGGCAGTTAAAGGAGACGGGTTGAAAGCGTAGTACTTTTGGCATAATTTAAAGTGTATTGGACTTTAACACCGCACCGGGGGTCTGGGGATTAAATACCAGCCTACGCCACCTACATACACCCTCTTCCTCCAAGAGTATCTCTTGTCATGAAAAAGTGCTTCTAATCTCAGCCGTTCGTATTCATGTCAGCACATAGAAAAATGTTTGAGGGTTGTAAGCAGAGCTGTATAATTCTAGGTACAAGTACCAGTACCAGGACTTGTACTTGCACTTCAGTACTCGGTACTAATTTTTTAAGAAAGTCATCAAGTACCAGTATTTTTCACGTACTTCATCGCAAGAATCAATTATTGCTCACTTAAGTATACTTGAGCAGTACATATTTCCAACTACTTGACCAGTACTTTCAAGGACTTACAAGTGCTTGACCAGTACTTAAAACCTTACAAGTCCTTGTCCAGTGCTTTCAAATACTTATCAGTACTTGACTAGAACTTTCAAATACTTGTAAGTACTTAGAAGTTTGTGATCAGTTTTTTGATCGATCACCAAATGAGAAAATAAGTAAGCTTCACTTTGCATGCCAGTTTTGGTTTTAAAACTTCGAGTAGATTATAAATTTCGGTTACAACAACTGGACTAACAGTTTCTGGTCTTCTGATACAAAAAAAACACTTTGTTCTGTTGAAAATATTTTATAAAATGAAGCAAAGATCACTCAAAAAGCTTTAGAAAGTACTTCAATATACTGGCCAAGTATTTGGGGGCGGGGGTCTAGTACTTGAAAGTACTCTTCACGTACTTGAAAGTATTGTGGTACTTAAGTACTTTATATATGGTACTTGTACCCAAATACTTGAAAAATATTTGTACTTGCATTTTTTCAGGAAGGTAGGTACTATAGCATCAGGGCTTTAAAGTACAAGTACCAGTACCTAGTACCTTTTTGTACTTTAGAGTTTAGAAGACTGAGCTCATGAAATACTAAAGTGCCTTCAGGTTTTGTAATAAGACACAAGGCCACGAGCACGAGCTGTCACACTATTAAATTTAAGATCGCAAAGTAAGTGCTTAAGGCACCAATTATGACTTGCAATTCGCCGAGTCGATCGTTTTAATCTGACAATGTGGAATTACCGTTTGCGACTCGCCTGAATTAAGTTCGCCTAAAATGGCTAAAACTTAGAAAATTTGAATGTCACTCAATACCTTTAGCAAACTTTCGCCTCTATTGTCGATGTCTAACCGTAATTCTTAGTGAATTTGAACAAAATTGCAGTTCTTATTTTTTAAAAGTCGAACGTTGGACTCGGCGAATCGCAAGTCATAATAGGGGCCTAAGATAGGCATGTTCTGTTCTGAAGATAATAAGCCACCACTTAGTTTATTAAAAAAAAAAAAATCGAGGCACGAACATCTAGAACATTATTATATTTCTTCACACTCACAATTTATATTTAAATTCTATTGAACACAATTTCTGGAAACTACCGAAACATCTACTAATACAAAAACTCAAATAGGTTTAAAAGGTTTCTCTTATGTTCAGTTCAGTGATGGTGACATCCATTCATCTACAGCCACTTTCTTGCATCAATAGTACTATTTCCGAATGTTTTGCCATATTGCAATTTCTCCCCCGGCACATGACCACAATAATTAGGAATAATTCCCGAAGCCCGGTGATAGATCCGAAATGCCTCATATCCGGGCAAAGGAGTTCCAATTCCAAGATATTCTTTCGGCTCAAGTTCTCTATGACGCTGAAGATGATAACATTTGTAATCAGAAAATTCACACAAAAGCACATCGTTGGAGTCTTTTTTAGTTTCTTTTGAGTGATTGAGTGCTTTTGGAATGTGACCACCATATCCTGAAGGAATGAATCAAATGTAAATAATCAGGAGTTTAAAAGAATAAATTGAAATTTTGTTTAGCTTACTTGTGGCATAGGACATGACTGAATTTTGAAAGAATATAAAATCAGCAACAGTTCTTTGAAACTCAAACTTCCTGTCTAATAATATTTACAGTTGAATTATTGTTTAATCGATTTCAACTAAGACGAACTTGACAACCAAAGTGACTTGATAAACAAAAATGCGCAGTACCAACTTGCATAGAACTATTAACTTTCGTTATTCTGGTATTCATGAAGTGAAAGTTTGCAATTCACATTTCAATTTGTTTAAAACTTATATGTCATATTCTAGCAATTCAAAGTTATTCTTTTAGAAAATATTCTTTTTTTTTTTGTGAATCTAACGCTTCTCAATCTCCCAACGTTTCATGGTGGTTTCAAACTTAATTAGGGCTGTTTAGAACAAACCAGTTAAGAAACATACTGCACTGTATTAAACCGTCCCGTAATGTTGGAGTTCTAGGTTCTAGGAGGCATTCGAGACTACACACGCTTCCAAAACACATCAGTGAAAATGGTTATATAGTTCTTACAACAGTAAGACTTATTTTGTTATCATTTTCGGAAAACCAATTATTGGACATCAAAATGAATTCTATATATGTCGTTGGTTTTCGGCTTAAACCTTTTGAGGTAGTACTTTCTTGACTTTATATCAAGTTAGCAAAGCACCTTTGAATTTAATTGAATTGAATTTGTCACAACATAGGTATTAACGATTAACTAGCGGCAAATTAGGAAGCCATAAACTTTAAAGTATATGAAGTTTTCTCCACTTTCCAAGGTATGTCAAGTTAGAAAAGCACTCCCAACTAATAAACGAATAATTAACGGAAAAATATTGAACGAAAAATATTTAGCTTTAGAGGTTTTACCACTTTTCCAATAAAAAACATAGACAACATAGAATGACAAATGTATTATGCCATAATTGTCGTAACGACACCCATTTTCGCTCCTTGAAAGTAGCTTTTGTAACTTGATTTTACATCAAGTTCGCAAGGCACCAAAAAAAAAAAACGTAAAAAACATCGCACGATCAAATTGAATTTTTCACAGCATATATGTAAATGATTAAATAAATTAAAAAAAAAATAAATTGGGTGGCGCAACAGCTCGTGGAGAACCAGGGCCTAGTGACTAACAACTCTCAACCATTCCTGTGTTCGTGTTGTTGACAGTTTTTTGCCGAGTCCGAATGGCTAGATGAGAAGCACTTTTTCATGACAAGTATACTCTTGGAGGATTTGTCAGTTCCTCGCAAGAGGCAGTACCTCGGATAAAACATTTCTGTTTTTAAGTATGGCACGGCTGGGAATCGAACCCACACCTTCGGCATGACAGTCCTACGTACTAACCATCAAGCCACGAGGCACTACGCATATAAATGATTAACTACCGGCAAATTAGTAAGCCATAAAGCTTTAAGTTTACGAAGTTTTCACCACTTTCCGAGATATAAAAAGTTAGAAAAGCACCCAAAAACAACATAGAAAACATTGAACGACAAATTTGAAATCGTCGAAACTAATAAACGAATAATTAACGGAAATTTTTATAAATCTTTCGATTATAAGCTTATTTAGCTTTTCTGTTACCCCGATGTCGAAAAATTACTGAGCGATAAAATATCTTGTATTAGGGGTTTTACCAATTTTCTAATAAAAACATAGAAAACATAGAATGACAAATACAAAATTATCGTTGTATTTCCGAGAAAGTTGCTTTGATAATTTGATATCAAGAGTGAAAAGCACCGTAGAAAAACGTAGAAAACATTGCACGATCAAATTGAATTTGTCACACCTAATTAACGCAAAACTATTAAGCCATAAGCCATGAAGTATAAAATTTTGTACCGCTTTTCGAGAAGGTGCTTTGATAATTTGATATCCAGGTAAACAAAGCACCAAAAAAAAACATAGAAAACGTTGACCGACAAATTTGAAATTGAGACACCTAATTAACGATTAACTATCCACCTATCCATTTTTGGTGAAAGTTGCTTTGCTAGCTCGACACTCATCAATTAGGGCAAGACCAAGTACCTATTAGCGGCCCTTTCAAAGTTGGATGAGAACACTTAAGGCTGTTTTGAAATTCTTCGCATGGGTATTGGTTTTATGTTATACGAGTAGTACAGTTAACGTACAGCCAAAGAAAAAAGCCAACGACTTAGTTGGATGGGTCCCTAAGAGCGAGTAAACACCAATGGTCAAACCCGGGAAAGAAGAGGAAAACGTGGTGCGAAACACATGCGAGTAGAAGAGGATCTCAGGCAACTTGCCTGGCAAAACTTGAGACATCTATACGTCTATACATCTATAATATATAAGCCAAGTGAGAGACTTAGCGTCATTTAATTGAACTTGCTGGAGATAGCTAGCTAGAAACCGAGCTGGTTGATGCCCTGGTCTACTCCGGACTATGCCAAGTAGAAGTCTCAGCGTTATGTAATTGGTCGTTCTGGAGACTACTGGCTGGGAACCTAGCTGGCTGGAGCTAGAACTAACTAGTTGGTTGAAAAGCTTGCTCGGTAACTCTTTTAAAATAAAATGATTTCGACGGATAAATAAACAAATGTCATAATTCGAAAAATTGATGTTTAAAACACAAACAAATTGACTTGCTCCATTTGAATCACAAACAAAATTTGTTTTTCTTTTTGTTTGTGTTCGACTAGACTTTTAACCTTCATTAGACGATAACAAATGGGTTTAGAAATGAGGTTCAACCTTAAACTGTTTTCTTAATTAGACGCACACAACTGGAAATGAACAACTAAATGAACTAAATGCCATATCAGATTTCTCCTAATATCCATTTCTATATCTCGGACAGCACCAATTATATTAAAATTAACCAATTCTATGCCATCATCAAGCCATAGTTTTTAAGAAAACATAATTATCTCTCTTAAAGTGGCCTATCTATTTAATTTTAAGTACATTTTAAGTCTTCATTAAGGAAAAACACAACAACAACAACAAAACAAACAAAACAAATGACATCAGCATTAGATCAATTAAATGCAATAAAATCTGAAAGTATAGTCACTTTCGAATTCCATCACGGAGTCACGCGAGTCATTATTTGGAGTCGGTAAGTCAGACAGACAGACAATATTTATCCACCACCAAACCAACTCTCTTAATATGATGATGGTGAGGAATTTAATTTTTATTTTTCAATTTTTTATTTCTTTATTTATTATTTTTTGTTTTTTGTTTTGCCTTGTTGCAATATAATCAGCGGGTATTATGCAATAATTGTTCATGTTGCCGACCAGTAACTATCATCAAGTACCTATGGATATTGCTGTGCATTTTAAATGTTTATTAGTTAAGTGATTTTTTTCGTTTGTTGTTGTTTGTCAATTTAATTGATGCAATCAGTTAAAATTTAAAATTGTCATCGTGTTTGGATTTTTAAAAAGGGAAAAAAAAAATTATTGAGGAATTGGGGTCTTGAGCTCGACGACTGATGGTGTGTAGCATGTAGTTATTAAATGTTTCAAAAATGCGTAATTTGTAAAACCTTTTCATAAAGCAATAATTTTATATTTTTTTGATTAAGTAAGATTTCGTGAGAATATGAGGGGTGGTAATTGCTTTGATAGTAAAATGCATTGCCAATCGAACTTAGTGGAGTTTTTCAGCTTGCAAAAGTTTGGATTGTAAGATTTTTGAAGACTCTATTGGAGATTTAGTATTAGCTATTTATTAATTAGGATTTTCGAGTTTGAATCCAAATCGATGCCAAAAGCATTGTTTTGAAAAAAAAAACAAAATTTTGACCGAAAAGACTTGTCAAAGGTTTTCGAGATCTTGACGCAAAGCTTTCCTTAATTCAAACGGATCAGTCGAAACATTTTTGATACATAAAGCCTAGTTTACAGTTTCCGTGCGCAAAAAAAATCTATGCAAATATTCTTGCATGTCAAAAATAATTGAGGTGAAATGTAAAATTAATTGTTTGCATGATTGGTTTACAGTTTCATGCGAAAAAACACTATGCTATCATGGAATGTCATGCAAAATAATGGACCGGCAATTGATTTGCATGCGAAAAAAAGTGTGGTGAATATTTTTTTGATGGTCGGTTTATACTTTATATATTCACCTCAGAGCATTATTTGCATGCAAATGGTTTTCGCATCCAAAAATAATTATTTTCCATTTTTAGGCCTATAGTTTGTCAATTAAGGGTAAATTAATGACTCAATGGGTGGTTTAGGCCAAGGCCAACGTTTTTCGCCTTGAATATTATTCAATTTGGGGCGCAGAATAGGTGGAAAATCGTTTTAAAAATTTTGATTTTTTTTCGCATCGGAACTGTAAGCTATGCTTAAGCCATTGGCTTATAAAAATCAATGAATTGAGTTTTTATAAGCCAAAACAAATCGTTTTGACAGATCCTGTGTATTTTCAGCTTTTAAGAAGATGAACTGTCAAGAGCTTAATTTTGTTCAAATTAAAGAAATGTGAAGGTTTGGTTGATTTGCCTTTTAGATGAGTTTCTATTTTCGAGTACTTTCACTCCAAAACTCTTGATAGTATTCTCGGATAGCTGTCTACCCCTCTGTGAGTTAGTTTCATGACTGTCTCCACTTGCGAGTTTTATTCTCGAAAACTAGTTGAGAGTTTCTCGAAGTCTTTCTATTCTCAAGTGAATACGCACATTTAGTAGGCAATTTTTCATTATCATAAATTCAGAAACCTTTTCTTTTGCGGAGAGTTCTTAAAAATGTAAGCTAGTCGGAAAACGAAATTATTTTATTGTTTTAAGTTCAGAAATATCAAAATGAAATTTTGGAATTATAGATCTTGCAGTTTAGTACGAAGAGTGTCTTAGAGAGTTTTAGCTGCATCCACCCAAGCATCCTAATTCCAAATGCGGTTTTAAATAACTCAATTTATTTGAGTTTTCGTATAGAAACTATGATTATAGATAGCCAAAGCAGGGTTTAAAATCGTCCCTGGATCTGGAAATGATGTCCTAAACTTTAAGAAATATTTGAAATATTTTTGTTTAGAAATCATCGAACACACCCACTATTGATTCTTTGTTGACGTTTCGCTAAGTAATAATCAGAGTCCAGTTCCATTAGGGTAGGTCAAATTAAAAGAATTTTTCAATTTTGGTTGAAACCATGAAAAGATTGCTGCTTTGGAACTCTAAAAAAGGCTGTAAGAATAAAATCTGGAAATATATATTTGGAAAATAACCTCTCCCAACCCAAGCATAACAACGGAGGAAAGTAGCCCTAAAGTTTTTCAAATTTTTTTCAAGGAAATACAAGGGATGTAATTTTAAGCTCAATTTACTAGCCTTTTAGAAGAACCTCAGCAGCCGACTGTGCATGGTTTAAAGAAAAGAAACAAAAAAGTTTTGAGAATTGGATTACATGCTTGGATTTAATATTCGAGTGGAACCCTGTCTCATCACTCCACTTAATGTGAGGTTCCTTAAGGATAATATCGAGTAGCTCAATTTACCCAATGATTAATTTGTTATACCAACGCGGTATAACTGTCAAGGTTTTTGAATTTTTTTTCAAGAAAGGTTTTAAACGTGTCTGCTTAAAATATTTCTTTGAAATTTTGAGACTTTTAAGTAAAATTTAAGAAGACTTCTCTATGGATAGGTCTGAAAACATTCAAGCTTGAGATCTTAACAACAATTTTTGGAAAGTTGTCAATACTTGAAATGCGAACTGACAATAGAGCCTTATATCCCAAAGATTCCTAATGTCAGATGGGTTTTATGCAGAATAATTTATTTGACATGCGAGAGGAAAGTACTTACAATTCTTAACAGACGTATATCCTTCAGCTGCACTGCTATTACTGCCTCCACCATTCAGACTCAATCCGCCGTTCATCATAATATTATTGTGGCTGGGCTGTGCGTGGTGCCCATTCGATTGTCGGCCAACACTATTGAGTGTGGTCGTACTGCCAGCTCGCGATCGCCATCCACTACCGCCCGGAACTGCTGTCAGATCGCCATTTGATTTACTCACTGCACCATTACTCTTCAATGTTCCATAAACACTACTTCCGCCCGCACTCGTACCATTGCCACCGCCTCCCGTCTCCAGCTGTCGGGCATAAGAATTATCCGCATACGCATGAAAACAACATCTGACTAGAGCGTTAGCCGCAGCCTCACGCTTACATATGAACACATGACACTCGAGGACCTTGATGCCGGTCGTCCTGCGCAGAATCGCAGCAAATATTGGCGGATGTTGGGCACGTGGCATTCGGGCAAATGGTGAATCGAGTGGCAGAAATTTGGGTTCCGGATTCGAATTGCCTCGTTCGGGAATGAGAACTTGCCGGACTGCAGCGCAATAGTGCAGCGATTCGATGGGGAAGAATCGAGTGATTTGTTTGAGATTCTCATCGACATTTTCCAGCAGAATGCCATTCGACCACACACTCAACCAGGAATCGATGCCTTTTGCCCCAACTGCACCCTCAGAGGGATATAGACTTCGCAGAGGCTCCTGAATGCCCTGTAGGCCATCTTTACTTTGTCGAGGTACGGCACTGCCCAGATAGAGAACTCGGCAGCGACAAATCGGTGTCGAATCGCCCATCATATTGTGAAGAAGGTTTATAAGTATCTACTACCCCGAGGAGATGGATGACAAGAAGATAAGAAGGAAGAACGTCGTCGTCGTATCTTTGTCACACGCGACCGCTAATTCGCATTAAAAATTTGATATTTCACGTTGTTTGATCATCAATAACACGCTCTCGAGGGCGTGATATTCAATACACCAACCCAAGGTGTGCGCACCAAGCCTTAAACAACAACAACAAAAATGTAAAAAATCAAAGGCACAAAGAACACGACGACGAAAACACAAAATCAAAAAAAATAATAATAATTACTAAACGAAGAAGAACCGAACGAAGAACGAAAAACGGACAGAAAGAAGGCAACCACCAGATGACGAAGAAGATGGTTAAATATCAGTGCGATTATAAAAGAATTTATTTCCACCACTTAAACGAACACAAACACATACGAACACACAAACCCAGGCACTAGTTTGTCAGGCTATGTATTGGTGTTAAATTCCTTTTACTTTGACACTTACACAGTGCAAATTACGTTGGATATTTTTTTTGTGGATTTTTTTTTCCGAAGTTACACATTAATTTACTTTTTAATTCTGAATTATAAAAGATCACTTTTTTATTAAAAACTCGTATCTTTTTTTATTGAAATTTGAATTTTTCCAAAAATGTTCACTCTACTTCCGGAGGGTTGGTGTTTCCATGGAAATAACGAAGAAAATATGGCGGAAGTTGCTTCCTTTTAAGGCAGATCACTTTTGAATTTATGTTAAGATCACTTGTCAAATGACATCTTTTTTTATCGAAAACAAGTATCTTGCGATTGAAATTTGAATATTTTTCAAAAAAAAATCACACAATAGTTGGAGGGTACGGGTATTCACAAGAAGATCGAAGAAAATATGGCGGAAGTTGTTTCCTTCTAGGGCAGATCACTTTTCAAATTTTATATCTTTTTTCTCTGGGAATTTTCTTATGATTTTTTTTTCAAACAAACTAGAATAAGATTGTATCCGTGGAACGATCAAGGAAAAATATGGCGGAAGACTTTTCCTTTTCAAAGGCAGATAAATTTTAGTGTAACTTTTTTGCTGCGATCGTTTCCCATTATTTATGAATCGTTTTGTTGAATTTTCTAGGCAAACAGGGTTTTCTTTTCAACTTATGTAATGATTAAAGATATTTCGAAAAAAAAATTAATCCGTGGCTCGTTTTGTTGTTGTTTTTGTTATATTTGTTCGAACGCGCGAACTCCTTACGGTGTCGGTCCGTATTGATAATTCGTATTTAATATCGATCTTACTCGAGTTGTTACCACGGCGCAGGTATACTCAAGAATAGAGACCGTAGCGACGACGTGGTATTTTTTTCCAGCCCGAATGTCTTTTACTTCGTTATTTCCACATTCCGCAAGCCCAACAAGTCTTGGAAGTTGAATGTGTAGATTCAGGTGTGAGTGGGGCTTGGCGGCTTTCAAGGTGTGTTATATTTTCTTGTGTGTATGTATCTATGTATCTACTGACTACCTATAGATGTGTAAGTTCAGGTGTTTTGCGAATGGCTGCGAAAATATATTATGGTTAACAACAGGTGATAGCACATTTCAATATTTGTGCTGTTGTTATTGAATTAGGTTTTTGTTTTGTTTTTTTAACTGCGCAGGAATTTTTAAGTTTTTTGATAATAATCATCTTAAAAGTCAGAACCAAACAAACATTTTTCATATAAGTTTCTAAATCCATTCACATGAATATATCATCAATCTTACCGTAGTAGTACCTCGTGGTATAATGGTTAATGCGTTGGACTGTTATGACAGCGGTCTGGGTTCCATACCAAGCCGCCACTCCCTGAAACAAAAAACAAAAATAGTTTTTTTCCGAGAAACTGCCTCTTGCGACGAACTGAAAAATCCTCCAAGAGTATTAATTGTCAAGAAAAGTGCTTCTACTCCAGCTGCTCGGACTCGGCAAAAAATTGTAGGTCCCCTCAATTCCAGCCAACAACACATTTTGAAGGTGGATGAATAACCAAAATCTGGGTATGAGGGTTTACAGGTTATATCTATCGTGATATCGAATACCTAAGTACATATGTTTCTTTTCAGCCTTTGGGATGGGTGGAAGGTTAAAACCCACTTCGTCTATGTATTATGTTCACTAACACTTCAATTCACTTTTAAAAAATAGAAAATGATACTCTGTCATTTTACCGAAGTTTACAGACTTTAATTTTGATGATCCGATCAATAGGAGCCATTTTTTGGAGACTTAATTTTGTTGATTTTTGTTTTGTTTTAAATCTCCAAGAAAGGGATGATAAGGTTCACATAACATTTTTATATCTTGAGTCCTAGTAATCGAACCGTCAAGATTGAGGTGTTAATGCTTACGAAAAATGACAGAGCATTATATAAATTCGTCAGTAAAAAAGGCAAAATAGCTCTTTTTAACCCCCCCCACCACTAGGAAATGCTGAGAAAAAAATGTGCCAAACTTTGGTATTCGATATCACGATAGATGTACCGGTAAACCCTCATACCCAGACTTTGGTTATACATCCCCTCTCAAAATATGCTGTCGGCTCTTGTACTTGCATTATTATAAATGTGCAAATTTTAAAAATTCACTTCACTTAATATGAAGGTTAAGCAACTAAATTGAAAAATACGGGTATCATTTTTTAAAATTATCTTTCCAACAATATATAAACATTTTTCATAGAGCATCATTCTGGTTTATGGTGAATTATTTCTGAAAACTCTATTTTGCAATTCTTGGCTTTTAAATGTTCATATCTCGATTTGCAGATTTTAAATTTTTCTTACATATGCTAATGTTCTTGTAATCAACCGATCACAGAAGAAAAAATGTCTGCCATTTTTCGTTTGGAAAATAGATTTTAGAAATTTCAAATTAAAAAAAAAAACACGTAGATTGTAATTTTAAAATTAAATTTTCTTTATATGGTATTTTTTATATCTTTAAGGCTTACCATATCTAAGCTGGGGCATATAATTGTAAAACCCAAAAAATTGAGAATAATTGCTTGGCAACCTTATGCCTTCAACACATTTCTACAGGAAATCCATGCGCAATTTTTTTTTGACACTACCTACAAAACTGTATACCGCTCCTCCGGTACCGTCGTCCTATGGCGGGATCTTCTACTATAGCTATTTCTTCCATTTAAATTACCAGCGTCAACAAAAATATCACATATCATATCAACACACGTTCTATGGGCCCGAAACTTTAAGAGATGGTACTAGAACGATTTGGTTCCGAGTTGAGAAGAGAGCTTAAAGCAAGCTAAAACTTGCGACGAAGGATTTGCCAACATAGTAAAACAAGCTAGTTACGGAGTTTCTAAAACTGGAAAAAAAACTATAGCTCTATAAAACTTTCATAGAAGATCTATAAAGTTCCATTGGAAATATAACGATTTAACATGCTGTAAACACACAGCAAAAAATTTCACCCCTTAATGGAAGATTACACATGTAAGTTTTACTTACCACTTTCGTAAGTCTTACAGAAGCAACTTACGAAAGGCTTTACATTACAGATTAACTTAGAGTAAAAAATACTTTTGTAAGCTTGAAAATTTGAAAATTTCTCAATGCCGTTTGAGTAAGCTGTGAGAATTCCATAAGTTGAAAAATACGTATTTCCAGTTTCCACTTGTAGGCTTATTCTCAACTTACAGCTTACGTAAATAAATAAATTTATTGTAAGCCACTTACAGAGCTGCTTCCACTTGTAATTTTCTCAAATCTTGCATATGATATTGTTTTGCTCGTATTAGTTGAAAAACTCTTTATGCCGTCATCTGGGAGCGAACCATGAACCTTGCGATTCAGAGGCCGATGCACTACACACCGCGCCACTGAAGCCACATGTTTAGCTCAATCCCAATGCAGGTTTTGTTTTTTATATAATTGAGCTAAGCATGTGGCTGCAGTGGCACGGTGTGGAGTGCATCGGCCTCTGAATCGCAGGATTCATGGTCCGCTCCCAGATGACGGCAAGAGTTTTTCAATTAATACGAGCATAACCAGACTAAGCACCACTAATGATGATCTGATGATCGAGCTGGCACTCGTGAAATAGCTTTAACTCCAGCCTATATGCTTGGCGGTAGCAGACACAAGTTGTTCTTGTTCATTCAAAATTATTCAACTTAAGATCTATTTTTCAGATCATTCCAAGAAAAATCTTAATCTTATAAATCTTTGTATGGGGTCTACCTCTTCTAGATGAGTTTAAAAAACATACAAATGTTCTGCACCAGGTTCAAAGCCCATGCATTCATCTGTTAAGGCTCTAGCTGGTTGTTTGCCTGGGCTCATGTTCTGTAAATATCGCATCGATTCGTAGAGACACGATAGAAATTAAAACAAATTGTATTAGTTTTGTATTTTTATTTGTATTTGTTTCCACACGAAACCGTCAATTCCTGCCCTCTAGTACTGTTAAAATTCAATCGATTTATTGAAATAAAAAAGTGTCCATCCAAGAAATATTTATTCAGCTTGCAATTTAAGCAATTGCCATCAACTCTCTGTAGTAAGTGCTTAAAAGCAAGTTTCAAAAAAAATTGGTCAGGCAAGAATAGGTTTGGAATGTTATTGGAAACTTTGCCACCCTTTATCTTCTAAGGCAAACCCTTACAGAGACTTAAGCCAAAAACAAAAATTGTTCACAATTGCAAGCTGAATATGTTTTTCCTTAACATATCTATCTCTGATCGAAAGGAATTGAAATAAATTGATTTAAGGTGAAAAATGGGGGAAGCAAGGACAGGGGGAATACGACTTAGATGACCTATATGCTAAAGACTTTGACGAATAATAAAATGCACAACGCAGCCTGTTACAAATTATGAAAGATGTCAAACCCTATTTTGACTATACTACTATAGAATAGTGAATTTGAAGAAAATTAGAAAAAATATTCTTTTGTTTTAGTGGAGCGAAATGAATCAAGTTCAAATAAGGAATTTTAAGTGAGCTCTACTCCATATATTGCGTTTCACCCAGCAGAATTGGGAAATAATCATTACTTGTTTTGTGTTTACACCAAAGTGAGAACCTTGTGTAAGCTCACCAACACTTTTAATTCTCTTTCTCGTAATCAATGCCAAAGTTCGCCATTGGTGTCACGACTCGCTATTTTATTTCCAGCATCTTCAATTTTATTATTCAATTACTTTTTTTTTTCAAAAGTGAGTGTGGCAATACTTTACTTATTTTTCAAGGCAAAATTGTTAAAATTTAAACCTATTAAAAACCTAAATCTAAAAGGTTTAAGACTAAATAAAACTAGAGATTAATTAAAATTTATTAAAAGTGTTTTAATAAAATAAAATAATTGTGCCTAAATAAGGGCACATTACTTTTTTTAAGTTAATTCAACTTTCATCTCAATTTCACGTAACTAGTAATTGAATTTTTTTCATTACAACTACACAATTGTAATTGAATAATTGAATAAAAAAAATATTCTTTTCCATTACTTACTCGTATAATGAATTATAAATGAATATACATATGTATGTAGTTTCTAATTGAACAGATTCATTTTAATATTAGATTTGACTGAAAATAGTAATGTGTTTTTGTTTTAAGGTATTTGAGGGAAAGCACTGTGTTAATCATTATTCATCACATGTTGTTAATAGTTAAAAATCACATAGAATGTGACTGAAAAAAAAGAATACATTAATTACAATTCTGTGGAATGATTACTGAAAAAAGTAATTATTACTGCCTTTTTGATAACTATCTTAGTTTTCAATTAAATAAAACTAATTGAAATATTGCAAGTAATTTACACTTTTCAATTACAAGTAATTCTTAGTTATTTTATCATTATTTTCCAACTCTCCTATAAAGCAAGCAAAAAAAATAGTTTTAAATGGTGAATGAACTAAAAGCTACGCAATAATAAATAATTTATCTTACTTAAACACTCAGTCATTTTATTTGAAATTAAATGCAGACAGTAATAGACTCGTCTTTGCAACGGAAAACAAAGCATTATTCTTTATTCAAGAATTGCACATGCTCCAAATATGTCGTCAAAATAAAACTCCTACTCAGTCGCATTGCCGAAGGTGTGGGTTCGATTCCCAGACGTGCCACCTAAAAACAGAAATGTTTTATTCGAAGTACTGCCTCTTGCGAGGAACTAACAAATCCTCCAAGAGTATACTTGTCATGAAAAAGTGCTTCTCATTTAGCCGTTCGGACTCGGCAAAAAACTGTAGGTCCCCCCCATTCCTGCCAACAACACGCACACAGGAATGGTTGTGAGTTGTAAGTCACTAGGCCTTCGTTCTCCATGAGCTGTTGCGCCACCCAATTTATTTATATTTTATTCAGTCGCATTCATATATTTCCCCCTAGATCCGTATCCACCTTCATACCAAAAAAAAGATATCTTCCAGGTAAGCACACTCTTTCTCACCATTTTAAGATCTCAAATACAAGCAAAATTTAAACTAGTTGCTCTTTTCCATTTTCTTATAGAAAAAAACACACACAATCCAAAGTAAGTATCTGTGAATTTTTCAATCTGTTGCTCACGATATCCCATCAGCTTTGTATGGGTAGTTGAAAACACACACATTACAAAATGAGTATTTCTTCTTTAATATGCTATTTGATTGTATTCCACTTAATCTACCGGTTTTTCCTCTTTTTTTCCTTATAATCCATTCTGCTAGAAATACTTCAAAATATATTTTTTTTTGTTTTTTAATTTATATTTTTCTATGACTTTTTCTATATTCTTTTTTTTATTATTATTAAATTTAAATGCGCATGCCAATCGTAAGAAATAGACCCCTGAAGTGAATTTATCTGTTTTTTTTTTTTTGTCTTCTTGTCTTTTTGTCTTGATGGTTTATCCATGGATAAGACGCAGTTATTTCTTGGGCGTCGTATCTACTATTTTGTTGGCAGTTGGCAGTATATTTTGTCAAAGAATAGAAAAATAGAGTCTTGTTTTTTTTTATTATTTTTCTTTCATTCTCTTTTGTTTTTGTTTTTTTTTTTTATTTCTTATTTTTGTTTTCATTTTTTTCAACTATTTGCTTTTTTCCTGTAGGATAGGTAGTTGAAGAATTTTCCTCTTTCTATCGCTTAAGCTGGTTTGCTTTCTTTCTTATAAATTGTTCTCTATTACGTATTCAGATAAGATAATATCGCCAATTTATGTAGGTATGTAGATACACACAGACACATACATACATATACACGCAAAAAAATAGATGAATTTTTACATCTTTTATGGACATTATATTCTGATATGGAATGGAATTTAATTGCGTTATTCGTATGTTAGAAAAATAAATTAAAGAAAAGAACCAAAATAGTATAATATGTAAAGCAAAATAAAAGTGCGAAACAAAAGAGTTGACCAGCGAACCTGATTTTAGGTTTTTTATTAAATTAAGGTGATTTTTGTACGTGTTAGGGGATAGAATGATATTTATGCATTTTTATTAAACTATTTAGGTCGTTAGCCATTTTAATTGAGAACGCACCTGCATTCAAAATATTTTTGTATTCAAATTCCACAGGTAGGTACCTACTTGAATAAAAAGCTCGTTTCTGAAATTTTCCTTGAATTTGGTTTAATTTTTTTAATTAATTCAATTTGAAGTTCAAATGAGCTCAACTCCAAAATGCGTTTCACCCAAGTATGACAGATTGGATCATCAGTTAGTTAGATGTTTGTCGTATACCTTTCTAAAACGCAAACTTCATCTGTCGTATTTACCTGGGCAAAACGCATTTTGGAGTAGAACTCATTTGCACTTTTAATTGAATTATAATATTCTATTCGCATCACCTAAATACATAGAAGTCCGTTGTAGAGACAAATCATCATACAAGGTGACTTGAACTAGATTAACCACACCACACCTTTAATTTTCGATAAAATGCCAGGCACTGCACCCAAAAAATCCTGCCATAAGCAAACAAAAATTGTTAAAGATTCTTTATCTAATTATCATTTAAAAAAAAACTTATGGAATGCTATTATTTAGCTCTTCAATTGACACCTGGATCATTGAAAAATAAATCCTTTCCAAGAGTCATCATCGACTAAAATATACTTGTTGTAGCATATACATTTACCTAACAAAAATAACAGGTATTTGTGTGGACAAACTAAAACATCCCAAGTCATACTCTGGTCTCAGGTGGTTTAGCAAATAAATAATAAGAAGCTCAAAATCAAGTTTTGAGATTTCAAGAAATATATTCAAGCTGGGGATGAGCAAAAAAACAACAAACAAAACAATTTTGTATTTTTTTTTTAATAGGCTGAGAGGTTGTTAGCTAACAACGTAAATTATACAGCTTGGCTCTCTTGCTGGTTGCGACTCATCAATGAGATAATTTTCCATCAACAAATATGTGCCAGATTCTTGTGGTTGTTGTCTTAAGCAAGTACACATGCACGAGAAATAGCTACACTACATAATGTAGAGCTAAAGGAGGTAGTAAAGTTGTGTGGTGAGTTTGGCAAAAATGTTGGGGAGGCAAAATGTTTTTTAATCTTCTATTTCTGACAAATTGGATATTTGAAGTTTCATTGAACTGGCTTAGGAAGCAAAAATTTTGTTCAATTAAAGATAGTTAGAGATGGTTTTTTATTGAATATTTCATAAATTTTAAATTTAAGTAGTTTTATTAAAGTAACTACCAGTAAGTAAATTCCTAAAACAAAAAAATGCCTCTTTATGCTTTAATAACCTCACATGACGACCTCCTGGAAAATTAATACGCTCATTTTTGTCAAAAATTTACACAGGGCGGTACCTAGTAGGTATTTACTTATTTATTTTTTTTTGTTATTAGCACTGTCTAAAGGGGTTAAAGGGTTTTCAAAAATGGAAGTCATTCTTCACTTGATCCCAATAAACCATAGAGGCTGCCAAAGGAGTCATCATGAGATCAAAAAAGGAAGGAACTGAGACGGGGAAAACCATTGGTAGTAGGGAAAGGAACTTGATTCGCAGGTTCACTGAAATTAACCTTTTTGACATTCCAAGAGATGATAATCATCAAAAAGTATAACTTCGTAGTTCGTACTTGTAGTACCTCGTGGCATGATGTTTAGTGCGTAGGACTGTCATGCCGAAGGTGTGGGTTCGAGTCCCAGCTGTGCCGCCATCTTAAAACAGAAATGTTTTATCCGAGGTACTGCCTCTTGCGAGGAACTGACAAATCCTCCAAGAGTATACTTGTCATGAAAAAGTGCTTCTCATTTTTTTTCTTAAATTGAGTGCTAAAACGTCAATTTGTCTTAAAAAAAAGCATGGTTCTTTGAACGAACGACATTTTTTTAAGTGTTTTAAGCCATTACAAAAGCAAGTAAGGGCTTTTATTTTTAAAGAATAAAATAGCAAACATATCAAAGATGTCAAAACTGGCCCTAACTCAAAACAGCCAAAAAGTCAGTTACGTTTTTTCTTCTAAACTCGGCAGTACAGTACCAAAAGTTCTGGCAAAACAGACTTTTTTTGACTAAAATTTCCTAATCAAATTTTATTCATTTATCGATATGCTTAGGCTATTTTTTCGATTTTCCAACTTATTTTATTTTGAAAAAATACCTACAACTTGCCTTTATATAAGTCCACTTATGTAAATCAAAAAATAAACGGAAACTCCTTTGTAGCAATTAAATGCCCATTACCACACTCAACTAAAATCCCATTAAACTGCCATTAAGAGTTCTCTATATTTTTTGTTGTTGTTGTTGTCGTTCAGTTCCATTAATCAATATCGGAACTCGATTTATTTTATCTTTTTTTTATAGCAATGGTGCTTCATCATTTCTACGGTAAAATATATGTTGATTAAGCTTATATCAACAATAAATTATATTCAAACAAAAAAAATAATAATATTAAAAAGAATATAATTATTCATACTATGAGTATAGGGTATACAATGGCGACCTTGTTTGCCCACATATTCGCATTTTTATCATTAAAGTTGCAGTATGGCGAGTGGAGAGGCATGATGCGGGCAAAGTTAAATGCAAATGTGGAGCCAAATGCATGCCAAACATATGCCATTTTTCACAAATACACTCCACATACTACATACTGTGTTTTTTTTATGTTTTGAGATATACACTGCTTTTTGCTAGTTGTTTAACACACAGACCCACTTGACTTCTTATCAATATGCCATACATACAGTGAAACCCGGTTATTTTCAAAATTCTTATTCACCAAATTGACTCAACACTATAATTACCACAGATAACCCTAGAGGTTGATTTTTGAAATCTAGCAACACTTAAGTGAAGAAAACATCTGCTAATTCCAAGTAGAGGGTTAGCTTATAAGTTACTATTTCTTTTAAAAAGGAAAAACGCTCGCGATTGTAAAAACTTTCCTAAACCATCCGGATAGCAGAATAATCGGGCCTTAAAGAATTCAAGCAGTGCAGTATCTTCAGCGAAAATAATGTATTGTAATAACAAGGGATGTCTTAGGCTAGGACCGCACTTGCGATATTCTGTCGCCGTTGCGACTAAAAAAATTGATCGTAGCTCAGTATGATTTTTTGGTGTTCATTAATATTTTGATATTTTGATACATTTGACGCGACAAAAAATTGCAAAAGCGTTCCTAGTCTTAAGTTGGCTCTGGCTTAAAAAATCGAAGAATGTTATGCTAGCAGTGCACTTGCGATTTTCTGTCGCACGATTATTTAGTCCCAAGAAATAGAACACATGAGTTTAAAAATGTGAATGAACGCACAATACACCAACAATCCTGCTAAGCTGCTATCATTTTTTCTAGTTGCTGGGACTTAAAATCGCAAATGCATTCTCAGCTCTGATTGAAGCACATAAAATGTTAAGTCTTGATGTCATCCTTTGTCGTGTCACAATTTAAGTCAATTCCATTAACCGGCAACAACAGTAGAATGTACTGTACATAATACCCGACCCGGTATACTATTTGCACTTCCTCCTGCGCGTTTCAATCCCGTTTTGTTGTTGAGTCTTGAGTGTTGTGTGTTATTGCATCGATGTCTGCGAATTTCTTTAAGAGTGTTTTCTCGAATTGATCTATGGAAATATTATAGAAAAAGTGGGTAAATTTACTGCATTCCATTCCAATGAAGGAAAAGCAGCAAAAATGAAAAAAAAATGCAAAAAAAAGAAAAGTAAAAGAAATGTAAAACCAAATAACACATTTATTGGAAAGAGACAAACAGAAGAAATCGAAGAAGTGGATACCATGGAGCTTGAAAGGTATTTGCTGTGGCAGGTTGGGCTTTGGTGTCGGTGGTAATGTGGCAGTAAGGTGGTTGAGCATGCATTGCATATATACACGACCTGTCTATAAGCCTATACCTAACTTGAGGTTTCCGCCTGTTTTATGTTTATTTTTTTGTTCGTTGCTGACAATTATTATTGCGGTAACAAGGGAGGTGAATGTTATTTTGCATACCTACATTTTTTATGGACTGTTGTTGAATTAGTTTAAATTTCTGAGGAGGAATTTCGGGTTGGATGTTGCTTTTGGCGAACAATTTTTCAATAAATATTCCTGATGTTCTACTTTAAGTCTTCCATAGGTAATCAACCTGGTTGAAATGAAAAACAAATATACATAAAGGATATAGGGAAGGGTCGATATTGACAGTCTGTGGCGGCCCTCTTGTTTGGCAGCGTTTATCAAATCTAATGTACATTATTTGGTCACTGATGCCAAATCACCATGGCAAGTTACAGGAGTAACAGGTACAAATGGTAAAATTTTGCTCAAAATAGTTGCTCTTTTGTGATAACGATGGATACTCATTTGACGGATTACATGGTCGTCCCTCCCATTCGAGTATTTAGGCGCCAGTTATAAAGTTTTGAGGCGTTTAGAAAGCAAAACTACTTATTCTTTTGATGGACACATAAAGCTTAATACAACGTTTTCATTAGACCAAATGAGGTAATTTCGTTTAAAATTTCCAAATTTCAAATTTCCAAATTCGATACGAAATCATGTCATTTCCCGATCAAATTCACATTTCGAAATGAGATATTTTCAACCAAATTTGCACGAAATTAGGTTGGAAAATACCTAAGTCAAAACCTTACGAACACACACAATTGGACACAGTTTGAAGAGCTCTGAAGAGATATCGTATGAAAATGTCAAAGGTCATTAGAAGTAAGTAAAGTTAAGTTTAAGGTACCTATTATGACTTGCGATTCGCCAGGTCGAACGTTCAAATGTGACTATGTCGAATTACCGGTTGCGACTCGCCTGAATTAAGTTCGCCTTAAATGGCTAAAATTTGGAAAATTTGAATGCCACTCAATGCCTTTAGCAAACGTTCGCCTATATCGTCGATGTCGAACTGTAATTTTTGGTAGCTTTGAACAAAATCTCAGTTTTTATTTTTGAAAAGTCGAACGTTCGAGTTGAGTCGAACGTTCGACTCGGCGAATCGCAAGTCATAATAGGGGCCTAAGTCATTGGAAGTAGAAAGAGAAAAACAACAACAAAAAGCTATTAACAAACATTTGATATTCAAAAGAGGAAATGAGCTGTCAAACAAAATTACCAAATTGCAAATGAAAACACTTTTTCTGTGATTTGCGAAATCACTTCATTTCGGCTCTAATCAAAACATACTCAGCCATGAGTTTCACCCGGAAAATATTTCACCCGAAAAAGTTTTGTTCCCCCGGAATTTTAAAAGCTATTATGAGTTTCGCCCGAACTTCTTTTGGCCTAAAATAAACAAAAACTAGCGCAAAGGGCACCAGCTCCACCTGTTTATCTTTTGTTTATCTTCAAAAAATAAGTGATAATTTATGATCTTAATTAAAATAATTTTCGGGTGAAACTCACAATAGGCGAAAAGTAAAACGTCAATTTTTCCGGGTGGAATTTTGTTCACGTGAAACTCATAATAAGCTGATTATGAGAATGAATAAATATTTCTAGCCAAAAAAAAAAGTCAAAAAGGCTCAAAGTTCAAAATAAATTGACTTTTAATTTGTCAATGATCATTGGTAAGGTAGATCAATCCTTACGTCTGTGCGAAGTTAGCAAAAACAAGCCCATGGGAGGAATTTCCAGATTATTTGCATTTTTTTTGCATTTATATTCCGGACTTTGAAGTTCACCAAATAGTGGGTGTAACCCAGTGTACTGCTAACTTCACTTTGAAGTTAGCATTAAATGCCCTTTTCTCACCAATAGAATAAGCTAGAAGTTAGGAGTAAGGCTCTAAATTTGCAGTTAAACTTGCATTTCAAGAAAAAATACGATCCAAATTTTTAAGTCTTCATTGTGATAAAAGCACGTTTCTCCAGCACTGGAGCTAGGTATAAATTCATATTTGGGCTCCAAATTTGTAATTTCTAATGCACTTCAAGTAAAAATGCAATTCAAATTTTGAAGTCAAAATTTTACAAAAAAAAAATCGAAAAATTTCTAGCTAGCTCTGTTTCTAAGGAAAAGGCTGTATTGCTAGATTCAGACTGGGTTACACCCACTTTTTGGTAAGCTGCAAAATCCGGGATAGATAAGCAAAAAAAATGAGAAAAAAGTGCAAGTTCCTGCCATGGTCTCATTGGTCTAGCTAAAAACTGTTATGCTAACTTCACAGACTTTTTAGCTTTAGGTAACCAAATCCAAATCGACCAGTTCAGCCAACACCTTTTCGTCAACGAAATTGCATGAGAGTGTGCCAGGTGAAATCGAAGGTAGACAGTTCAGTCATGGAGACCTGTTGTACCAATCGACGATAAGCAATTTCTTTTGGCCCAAATTGGATGGTATGGATGTGAACGACACGTGGTTCCACAAAGACAGTACAAAGGACATTTTGTGCATGAACGATTTGAGGGGCAGGGTTAAATCTCGTGGAGGTGACGATGATTGGCCAACAAAGTCCTGAGATTTAAGGCTTCTCTTGTAGAGTTTTTTGAATTCGCAGGACTTTGACAATAAGCCAAAAGATCAACCATGCAATAAGGTTCCCAATTCAAAGAAGACAAATTAACACAGAAAAACTGTCAGTACCTACCTAAAACCTTGTTAAGATTTTGACAGTCTACTACGCCATGTCAATTTTATGGGTGAGATTGTCAACCCGTTCTCGGACATCGAATTTTCAAAAAAAAAAAAATCTTTTTTAAATCCGTTTAGTCGATAATAAGACAAATATAAAGACCGCTCTAGGGGAGATATTATCAATAGTTGCAAGGTGTGCATTTTTATAGTATTTGGTAGTAGATTGCACTAATTTTACCATCAGACCAACTTTTTTGTTTTGATAAAAATAAAACTTCCTTAACGGGTTTTTAACATTTATATTGAAGGATACCTTTATTTGTTCATCAAATCAAAATATTGGGGGCTATCGTAGATACAATTTCCCACGGAATGTCTGCCATTTTCTTAAATTGGAAATGCCAACAATTTTCCACTGTTTCTTGCAGGTTCAAATTTAGTCGATCAAAATGGTAGCTCAGTGGCCATGGGATATTCAATTTCGATGCCAATAAATTCCAAGAGAAACTACCACCACAATTCACGTTCCCAGTTTCCAACGATAGGAAAAATTCCGTGGGGAATTTTATTCACGATAGCCCTCATTTTGTTAAATTATTTCAGAAAGCGTGTTTAAAAACTCTTAGGTACCAAGCTAAAATAAACCGACTTTGTCGTTTTCGAAAAAATTAAGTTTTCAAAAAAAAAAAAATATTATATAGAATCAAAAAAAATTGTAAATTTTGGTACACAGAACCTACCTACTTTTTAAACTTTTGAGAAGCTTCAACGTAAAAAAATATCATTAAAACAAAGTTTTCAAGAAAATCGAAAATCAAAGTAAAGGCTCTTTGGGACTTTTTTTGAAAAATCGTTTTCCACAAACGTAGCCTATAGCTTTTGCTAAAAGTTATTTATTGAATTTCTTAAGAAAAGTCGTAAAGCCGTTTGCTTTCGTAAAACAAAAATGTATAGCAGGTACCTACCGTTACTTTTGGTTCTAAGAAAAAAATTAAGAAAATTGACCCAGGCGTTAAGGCTTAGCCAAACAGACGGACATACAGAATCCTGAAACCCGCTTGTTTCATCTTACCTATCATCATAATGTCAGGTTTGATCATAACTTGCCATATGCATATGTATGTAATACCTACCTACAACCTACATTTTGTATATATCAATGTACATCCAAAACGTTTCACTTAAAATGATTTCTAAATACCTTTTTGAAGCACAGCATTTGGAATGTGTCATTGTCTATCCCTAAAAAGCTCAAAACTTTTGTAAACAGATGATAATTTTGATCGACAAAATATCACAATCTAATTGATTTTTCAATGAAAATATTCAAAGAAAAAAGTAATAAAATTTTAGAAGAAGCCCTTTATTATGAACTGTCAATAGAGGATATGATATATTCGATCGCTTAGGAAGTTATTTCCCATCGTAGTTAAAGCAATCTTTTATACAATATTTCAATCTTATCTACTTTCAAGACCACTGTCAATACACAGAAGTGGAAGGTAGCAAAAGCACAGAAAAGTATATTAATTTTGAAGTACCACAAGAGAGTGTTTTAGGACCAATAATTTTTTATATTGTCAAAATAGATCTTAAATCACGTCTTCTTCTTTGAAATGCTAAATTTCAGAAAAAAATTATAATACATATTCATAAAAATGCCCTGGGTGCCTTCATGCGGCACTGACTTTGCACACACTTACGTTGCGGTCCTGAATAATATATTACCAGACTAAACAGAAAGACAGATAGTGACAGAGCACGGTGTATAAAAATTCCATATTCAATGAATAACAAGAAATTCTTCTCCAACTCTGTGTTAGTACATAATATTCACACAGATTCACAGAAATATGTGCTCGAAATATGGGTCACTCTTGGCCAAAACAGTGCCATCGACTTTAAGTTCAAGAATTATGCATGGTCAGACGATTTCTTGAATCTCAACGATTTAATTTTGTTTTATCTGTTCATTGGGTTTGGTGGATAAATAAATTTTCTCTTTCATTCTGGGAGTTCCGTCGAAATTGTTTGTGTTTTTCTTATCAGAGAAAGTATGTGGTCTAAGTACACTCTTTTGACAAAAAAAAAACTAAAACAGAACCGATTTTAATTTCCTGATTTTTCAATCTTAGTTTTAGCTAAACATTCTTATATTATTCAACTTTTACAATTTTTTATCAACAATAAAAATAAATGCTGGTATCGCACCAACTAATAAAAATGCGGCTGCAACTTTCTAATTAGTGTGAGCCCCATAATGTTCAGCCGATGGTGCTGCTGCTAGCTATAATATAGTATAGTATGGTGCTGAGCTGCCGCTTTACAGACTCTATACAGAGGTGAACAAGTTCATTGATTAAGTTTCTTTCTTCGATTTTTGTATGTTTCTTTCTTTTTTTGTATTATTTTTTTTTTTCATAATTAATTCATTAAATGATGAAATGAAAAGTGAAGTGTATCGAGAGCGACTAAACCGACGAACCACGTGGAGGGGGAGAGGTAGTGTTGATGAGATATAGACATGTTGAAGATTTAAGCTTACTTGACAGTTGATGTGTACCTTGTATGGGAATGAATTCACTTTCATTGACGAAATTAGATTTTTGTTGATTGACTGGCCGAAAACACACACATCGGAATGTTGGTTTTCTTGTTTTTTTTATTTTGGTTTGTTATTAATTGAAAAATATAAAAATAAAATCGGGAAATTGATTTTGTTTTTTTCTGCGTCGTCGAATTAATTATGTATCTCTTGCACACCGAACAGACATTGAGTCGTGTAATAAAATTGATATCACTGTGTGAATGTTTTTTTTTTTTTGGGTTTTCAAGAAGAACTTGTCTTCGAAGGTTGATATGGATGTTGACCTGATTTGATTGTTGAATTTTTGATGCACTTTCCAAAACTTGAAGTTTGAAGGTTTGAGTTGTTTAGAATGTAATAAAAATGGACGTTTAGGTAAAATTTAGAAAAATTCCACGAATAAACTGGGTTAAGTGAACATTCACTTTAAATTCGGACGCAACTAGAAAATGTTGTTCGATGGTCTACGTAGGGTTTTTGTTAAATTGGTAAAAAAAAAATTGCTTGATCAAATGTATATCTGATAATATACGAACCGAATGTTAAAAATCATTAAGTTTGGAAAACTGTCACATGATTTCATATTTAACTCCACGGATAAGGTTAGCACTAGGTTTTTAGAAACATAATGAAGTTATAACCCGCAAATTAGGACTCCCCAGGAGTCGTTTTCGTTTTATGGTCTCTGAATTCGCAAATTCGGTTTTCTAGAATTTTGAGGGAGTGAATTTGACTCTTGCCATGCAGGGGACGTACAATTTTCAAATTTTCATTTTAAAACCTTCTTTTTGCTAACTCGGTTATCGTGAATTTGGTGGGAGTGAGTTTGACTCCCGCCTTCAGGAGTTATTTTTATTACAAGTGTGGTTGACCTTCGATGAACAACTATTGTCAAAAATCAATCATCGCAAAAATTAGTTTTGGTGTTAAAATTTTTAATTTTTAGGACCAATTTTTTAATCAATGAGTCAAAACCAAAAATTTCATTCGTAATAATTAATATTTTCAACACAAAAATTATTTTTTTCGATGGTCGACTTCCGAAAAAATAAAAGAGCAAACGACACTCGTAATAGCTGTGTCGGCAAAGGCAACTATTCAAGGGGGATCATGACATTATCTCAAATGAGAAAAATGTCGAAGGACAGAATCTCGAAAATAAAAAAAGAAAGTAAAAAGCCTGGAATTTTCGATCCTAACCATTATAGAATGTTTTTTATTCGAGATTTTTGCCGTTTGAGATTTTGATTTTTCGGGATAATGTGTTTCGATATTTTGTCTTTCGGGATATTGTTTTT
This sequence comes from Dasysyrphus tricinctus, assembly GCA_963921185.1. NCBI lineage: Eukaryota > Metazoa > Arthropoda > Insecta > Diptera > Syrphidae > Dasysyrphus > Dasysyrphus tricinctus. The sequence continues at coordinate 8,637,977 of OY992533.1, forward strand.
CGAGATCCCCCAAGTGGGATCATGACATTATCTGGAATGACAAAAATCTCGAATGGATAAAATCTCGAAAAAAATATTTTTTTTATATCTCGAATGATGAAATCTCGAAGGACAGAACCATTAAAATGAAGAAAAAAAAAGTATCGGATTTTCGAGGCTATCCATACCACGTGAATGGTTTGTCCAGATTTTGGCCATTCGAGATATTGTCTTTCGAGATGTTGTATTTTGAGATTTTGTTTTTCGGGATTTCGGTTTTCGAGATGTCGCGGTAGACACCAAGTGGTATCTTGACACTATCTTGAATGACAAAAATCATGAATGGGCAAAATCTCGAAGAAAATATTTTTCTTATATCTCGAATGACGAAATCTCGAAGGACAGAATCTTGAAAATGAAAAAGATAAATAAAAAAGATATCGACTCTTCTTTTGCTCGAAGAGTCGATATCTTTTTTATTCCATGTGAATGGTTTTTCGAGATTTTGGCTATTCGAAATTTAGTTTTTCGAGATTTTGTCTTTCGAGATATCGGGGTAGACCCAAATTTGAAGATGGATTGTAATTCATAAATAAGCATACAAAAAATGATAGAGATTGATCAATATGGAAGACCATGTTTTACGGGAAAGAGCTCAAAAGGAATTGCAAATTATCTAGAAATCCCTGAATTAAGCCTGATATGAAATCTTCAATATAGAGCCTAACCAAGCCAACTAAATTTTTCACCTATGAGAGTTTATATGTAAGTACAAAATAAGTCTTATTGAGATATTGAAATTTCACTTTCGGCATCGTCTGCGGGAAGGCAATCCTTACTTAGCACTTCAGGTGAAGTTTCATTTTTTCTGTATAAATTTTCTTAAAAGAAAGAAACTTTATATTTCTTATTCATTGCAATATATCTACAGGCATTCTTACTCACATGGTAAAATGTTAAACTTTTGTAATTTTTCCCAGACAAAAATGTAATAATCGTAAATCTTATTCTATTTTTTTTTTTTTTTCAAGAATAGTTTTTTTGATGAGAACTTCCCACGAGAATGTGATTAAGACATTAAAACATAAAACTAAAGCCTCAAATGCAATGAATGCGTCTGCCTGCAGTTACTTATACCAAACACACAACACAACAGAATGCACAAGCTCATTAAAAATTGAAATTAAAAATAATTATTTCCTGGAACCAACAATAAACAAAAAAATATTTTCAAGTGCATTGTTATTATCAGAAAACAGTTGTTTTTAACTAACTACCAGTGCAGTATATACCTACTATAAGCAGAGGAAATGATTGTCTGAGTTCCTGAACTTGAATAGAAAGTGTATTGTGTTGCGGTTATTGTTGAGTTAAAGGCATTTTTATTTTAGGTGATTAATGAAAATACTCGCTGCTGTACATCTTGGATTGGGTTACTAAGGTATTGGGTTGGAGCAAGGTGGAAAGTTGACTGGAATGGAATTTTCATTTTATGATCGACAGTGTTGCGATAATTTTTATTACCTTCTGGAAACAGGAAAGGTGTGAGTTGGTAAGAAATTTACTCTTAAGACTTGAAAGAGTCCGCACAGCTTTTATGAGACCTACGGATGGTATACTTGAATAAATGAATGAATTATTTTTGGCTTCAAGTGGACTGCGACTTGACGTGACGTAAGGATCAATAATTGTGCCCTCTAGAGCCAACAAATTCTGCAAACCCTACATACTCTTCCTCGAAGTATGTTCCTTTGAGAAACTCGAGTATTCGGAACATTTTCTGGGGAAAGTACTTGAATTGATGAAAACATTTTTTTTCTATGAATAAAAAAGGGGTTATAAAAATGATTTTATTTTTAAGATTTTCTTTTGTAAATGAAACAACCACTTTTCTTGGAGACCTTTCAGCGGTGGGCTATAACTATATAGAAGCTTTAACAAGTTTGCGTCGTTGAATAAAGAATGAACAGAAAGTTCTTTTGATTTATGATTTGTAAGATTTTAAGAGCATATTAATAAATCAGTTGACGTACTCTCTGGAGCGAAATTTGCAGGAATTTTCTTTAAGAATTTGAAAAGCTAAAAAGTCCAGTCATTTAAGCTTTTTTCTTCGGAAAAAAAGGCGAAAAGCTGGATTTTGGTACATATTATCTCCATGGCATTCTAAGGAAACTGTTAAAAGTCGCAATCGATATGAGCACCGCTAACAATTTTACAGGGGCTTTTGACCGCCAAATGGTTTTTAAGGAATATCTCCCGAAGAGTAACTCTTAAGGAAAAATGTCAAAGACTGAGCTGTAGCCTAGAAAATTTAATACAGGAATGTTAGGAGTCATAGGAGTAACCATTCTCGAGATAATACAATCGGTAGAGTTATGTTTTATGTTTCTGTATAAAACAGTTTTTTAATATTTTTTTTCTGTTTTAAGTTAATTTCTTAGAAAATTAGCCCTCCCGGCTAAACAGGAGAGAATAGAACCCTCCTCCTATATGATATTATTCTTTTCTCAACCCACCCTACACACTCTAGCTTTTTCTCACATTTTATACGAATCCCCCTGTTTAAACGAAATACCATGTTGCGTAACCTTCGATACCGTATGATTAATGTAGCCGAGCCCGAATCGATGGTAAACTTTCCCAAACCTTTAAATAAATTCCTGTTTATATTTTTTAGAACTGTTTTCTAATTTTCCTGGGGGTAACCATACAAGGAAAACTCACCTTGTACTCAACCTCAAAGGTGATGTTAAAGAAAACGTTTTATACAGAAACATAAAATCCGTAACTCTACCGATTGAATTATCTCGAAAAGGGTTACTCCAATGAAAAAAAGTTACTTAATATTTCTTGTAAGAAATTTTCTAAGCTACAACCAAGTCTCAGAGATTTTTTCTGTAAGTTACCGTTCGGTAGATATTCCTTAAAAACCATTTGGAGGAGCCTTTGACCTCCCGTAAATTGTTAGCGGTACCACTATCGATGGGGACTTTCTGCAGTTTCCTTAGAATGCCATGGGGATGCTTTGTACCAAAATCCAGCTTTCCACCATTTATTCCAAAATTTGGCTGATTTTAAGGCTAATATGACTGCACACCAGACAGTCTCGTGGTTGTTTTTTTGGGGCAATCCTACCTACAAATACCGTATTTTTTTAACTTCAGTTCAATGTGAGTAATAAACCGCAAACAAACCGCGAATCCAAACAAATTCAGTCACAGCTTTTTGACAGCAAAAGCGATGAATTATAATGTAGAATTGCGTTCAATTTCTGATAAATGCTGCGAGACTTCAGAGCTCCTGAGTAGAGTATACCCTGAACAGCCTCATTTTAATTATTTGATTAAACACAAAAAAAGTTTAAAACAGTACGCAAATGGACCTTATGATTTAAGAAACCCTCTAATTCCATTCAATATTGCCATTGTGAATTGGTCACATTTTTATATTTATCTTGGTATAACTATAGGAGCACTCAAACAAAAATTCAGTAGATCGTAAACGATATCATAGGCACAAACCTATAATCTAGTATGCTTTAATATATCAAGGTATACTTCCAGGTAATAACTGCTTCTCCCAAAAGATACTTTACAAACAAACATTTTATATTATAGACATCGTTAATAGTCAGTAGGATATAAACGAAGGACAAATAAATGCAAGAAATCGTGCTGTCTGGATTGTTGTTTTAAATCGTAGAGGTGGTTCGCAAGTATGAAGGTATACCGTACTTAATTTATCCCCCCACCTCTAGCCTACAGCCACAAGCTTTTTATGTATGATGGGTTGGGAATTGGTCACATTTTTCGTATTTTTTTAAAGCATAATACCGGAAAGTCATTTCTTATACAATAGAAGTAAATTTAGTTTGTTTGAGGCAAAAGCAGGCTTAAAACCAAGAGAATGGTCACATTGCCCACTTTTCAATATGTTAACTCGGAAAAGAAGAAGAATTTGACAAATTAAAATTTGAAACTTTTAATAGAAAAATAAATTTCATATAGAAATGGATCGCTTAAAAAAAACTAATTACGCATTAAAAAGCTATGGAATTACACTAAAAAAAAACTCTTATAGTCTGAGAGCCGACAGCAAATTTTGGGAGTGGAGGTATAACCAAAATCGGAGTATGAGGGATTATAGGTACATGTATCGATATAAAATACCAAAGTCTGGCAGGTTTTATTTTCAGCCTTTGGGAGGGGTGGGGGTTATAAAGTGCTAGATCCCCTGATTTATTTTCAGGGTTATAACCTCTTTAATTTATTTTTAAAAAATTGGATATGATTCCCTGTCATTTTTCCTAAGCATAAACACCACAAACTTGACGATCTGATTATAGGCAGGGAGCCGGTGACATCAAAAGTCCCGTCATCGCGGAAATGGACATAATATATATCATTGGAAAGGTAATTTTATGTACTTTTAGAAAAACTCGGTATGACAGGCCCTAGCCTGCCGAAAGTATCTGTCATACCTGTTTGAACGATGCGACCTCTGTTTTTTATAAAATTCATTGTGCCTTTGTATGTATGCTATTGATTTCGAAACTACTAAATTGATTGAGCTCAAATTTTCAGGGAATATTTATTACATATTTTTAACTATTTTTGCAAAGTTTGGCTAAAATCAGTTCACTGGTTTTTTGAGGAGGGGCAGAAATGCTCGCCAGGTACCCAATAAAAATGAAGCATTTTTGAGATAAAACTTTGTTTTTAATTTTATTATTGTTTATTGAAGGGCGAATACTAAGAAAAAATTGCTTATTACAGCCTACGGACTTCCAAAAATAAGATCAGCCAAAAAAAACCGACCTGATAGTACAGTCAAACCCACTTATTTTGAATTTTTAAAATCATATTTTTGTATTTATTTTATAATAAATTCATAAAAAAGTTCGATTATATAAAAAGAAAAATTTTGTGAGTGTGTTGGTATTTATGTACATAAAGTTAGAGGTCCCATTAGGTGAGAAAAATATACCTATGTACCTAACGTGACTGATTTTACTTACAAACATGAAAAAATCAAAATTTGTGGGTTAAAACTTTTTTTCTATAATTGTATTATTGTGTATTGAAACGCGATTGAAAATTACTGCCTAAGAAGAAAAAATCCCGAGGTGATGGTACAGTCAAACCCGCTTATTAAGATTTTTTTCAAATCAGATTTTTTAATTTATTTTCTAGCTGTACATATTCATAAATAAACTTCGATTACATAAGCAAACATGTTTTACGTATATACAAAGCTATAAAAGTACATTAAAAGGTTTGGAGTTCACTCAGGTGAAAACATATTCCCACATATCTACCTAAGCAAATTTATTTTACTAACAAACATAAAAGAATCATAATTTGTTCGGTCATTGAACGGTGATTAAAAAAATAGTCTTAAATCCTCCCAAAAATATATGATTCACCGATTATACAGTCAAACCCGCTTATTTGAAATCCATTCCGTGTTTTTCAGCTCCTTAATTTATACCAAAAGATTTTAGAGATAAAAAAAATAGTGTTACAGTCTCCCGAAATTACATGATTTACTGATTATTCAGTCAAACCCGCTTATTTGAAATGCATTCCGTGTTTTTCAGCTCCTTAATTTATACCAATCGATTTTTGAGATCTGAAGAAAGCAATATATTGTCATAATTTTCATGATTATATTTTTATATGTAGGCTCCCTATGTAGATGATTTTACTTTTGTATACCACCCTATGTAGGGCAGTATACAAAAATATAATCTTGAAAACGTTAAGTAATTTTTTTCTTCAATTCTCAAAAATCGATTGGTATAAATTAAGGAGCTGGAAATACGGAAATGGATTTCAAATAAGCGGGTTTGACTGTATTATCGGTAAATCATGTAATTTCGGGAGACTGTAGTACTATTTTTTTAATCTCTTAAATCGTTTGGTATAAACTAAGGAGCTGAAAAACACAGAATGGATTTCAAATAAGCGGGTTTGACTGTATAATCGGTGAATCATATATTTTTGGGAGGATTTAAGACTATTTTTTTAATCACCGTTCAATAGCCGAACAAATTATGATTTGTAAGTAAAATAAATTTGCTTAGGTAGATATGTGGGTATATATTTTCACCTGAGTGAACTCCAAACCTTTTAATGTACTTTTATAACTATGTATATACGTAAAACATGTTTGCTTATGTAATCGAAGTTTATTTATGAATATGTACAGTTAGAAAATAAATAAAAAAATCTGATTTGAAAAAAATCGAAATAAGCGGGTTTGACTGTACCATCACCTCGGAATTTTTTCTTCGTAGGCAGTAATTTTCAATCGCGTTTCAATACACACACAATAATACAACTAAAGAAAAAGGTTTTAACTCACAAATTTTGATTTTTTCATGTTTGTAAGTAAAATCAGTCAAGTTAGGTACATAGGTATATTTTTCTCACCTAATCGGACCTTTAACTTTATGTACATAAATACCAACACACTCACAAAATTTTTCTGTTTATATAATCGAACTTTTTTATGGAGTTGAGCTCATTTGAACTTTTAACTTTGAATTTTTTATGAATAGTTATAAAATAAATAAAAAAATATGATTTTAAAAATTCAAAATAAGTGGGTTTGACTGTACTTTCAGGTCGGGTTTTTTTGGCTGATCTTATTTTTGGAAGTCCGTAGGCTGTAATAAGAAATTTTTTTTTAGTATTCGCCCTTCAATAAACAATAATAAAATTAAAAACAAAGTTTTATCTCAAAAATGCTTCATTTTTTTTGGGTACCCGGCGTGCATTTCTGCCCCTCCTCAAAAAACCAGTGAACTGATTTTAACCAAACTTTGCAAAAATAGTAAAAGGTATATACAAAATATTCCCTGAAAATTTGAGCTCAATCAATTTAGTAGTTTCGAAATCAATAGCATACATACAAAGGCACAATGAATTTTATAAAAAACAGAGGTCGCATCGTTCAAACAGGTATGGCAGATACTTTCGGCAGGCTAGGGCCTGTCATACCGAGTTTTTCTAAAAGTACATAAAATTACCTTTCCAATGATATATATTATGTCCATTTCCGCGATGACGGGACTTTTGATGTCACCGGCTCCCGGGCTATTAATAGAACTCAGGATATAACCATTTTACGTGAACCTTATCATCCCTTTTTTGGAGATTTTCAACAAAACAAAAAAACAACAAATAAAGTCTCCACAAAAACGCCAATAAGGTTTGCTTAAAAAGGTAAAATAATGGGTCCTATTTATCGGATTACAAAGATAAAAGTCTTGAAATTTAGGGAAAATGACAGAGCATCATATCCAATATTTTAAAAGTGAATTGAAGTTATAATGACCTTACCATATATATAGGAATCTACGCGGCTTTTAAACCCCCACCCCCACCAAAGACTGAAAACAAAACCTGCCAGACTTTCATATTCCAAATCACGATACATGTACCTATAAGCCCTCATACTCCGATTTTGGTTATACCTCCACTCCCAAAATTTGCTGTCGGCTCTTGGTCTATTACTAGATAAAGTAGAGGCTTAAAGGCTTGAATGTGACATGTGCGAAAACTCATTTATTCAAAACAGGTAGAGATATACTCAGGCAAACTTTACCATTTCTTATCATCTGTCGCAATTTTCGCCTGAAAGACTACAGTCGAGTCACGGGGACCGGATTTTCAAAACCAGATAACCCAAAACCTATAAGAAAATGACTTGTGATCGATTTTGGTATAGTTCGAATAAAGTGTTGATACATGATATCTTAATTATCCAAAATGGTTTTATGAGGATCAAAAACTGCATTTTGGGTGTTCTAGTTTCAGTTAATTTTACAAAATTTCTAAATAAAAAAAAAGTCAGAAATGGTATAGTCCATGAACTATGGACTTTTGGGAGTCAGAGGTAAATAGATAAAGTTTTTCTTCATAGATATTTAAACTTTGTCCTTAGTTTCTAAACGCGTATAAGGGTTTTTCACTGTCAGTTGGAGCAATCACAATAAATTCAGTGTTGGAATTATTCTAAATGGTCAGAATAAAGGGATGAAGGTCTTTATTCATATCGTTAGTAAAATTTCCCATGGGATTTTAAAGATTTTAAAGTGCGGTCTAGTTCACACCCTAACCATATAAAATTACTAAGGATTAGGATCGGTTTGGTACACCTAAATCAATTGCATATTTATATTTTTTATAATCCAATATAGTTGTTGGGGGAACAAAAACTGAATTTTGAATGAAATTTCAGAGAATTATACAAAATTACCAACAAATTAACAATGATAAATCATTGAACTTCAAAATATTGCAGACAGTGAAAAATGAATGGCCTTTTTGATTGGGAATCTGGAAGACCAAGAAGAAGAAGAAGATTGGTCATTCTGACTCCAACCGAAAAGGCCATAAGTCATCTTATTTCCACCAACAGCCTTATCATTTTCAACAGTTTCAAGTGACCTTCAGAATTGGTAAGAATTGTTTTTGTGAACCAGCAACGGGGTTGGGTATCTGGTTTGTTCCCTTTTCTTAGTCTCAGAAGCTTATTACAAAATGGCTTTTAGAAATGAGTATTTTGAAAACTCTTAAGGGTGAAATGATGTTAAACAAAAAAAAAAGTTTATCGGTCTACGAAATGTCAGCAAGGCATAAATACAGTGAAAGCTCTACTTGCGAATAGCTCCGATAAGCGGAAAATTCCCTTGAACGGACATATTTTTGGGAACCAACGTTTCCTCGAATTTCTTATACAAATTGCGTTCATATTAACAAACACTCCCTTCAAAGAAATGGGGCACTTAGTTTTTGTTCATTTCAAATAGAAAACGTCACAACAAACGGACACAATAGAAAAAGCGTATGATCTGTTTTCAGAACAGTTTCGGATTTTTTTTTTTTTCAATAAAAAAGCAAATCCATGGAAAATCTTTACGTTAAGAGCTTAGTAGGGAATTTTCCGGGTAACTAACGTTAGTTGAGTCCTTTTTTCCACCGCATTTTGACTTTGAAAATATTGGAATGCTCCGATTTTCGCAGTTATTTAATTTTGCGATGCCAACAAGAGCAGGTTGCCATTTGACAACTTTTCTCTTAACGGGGCAGCTCTGACAACCGGACAAAAATATGGGACGATGAGTGTTCGCTTCGCTTACCGCTTACTGTAGCTTTCACTGTACCAGGTATTTTAAAAAATATTCTATTACAAAGTAAGGTGACCACGGTCTACTACACCTATATAGGTGTAGTAGACCGTGGTCACCTTACTTTGTAATAGAATATTTTTTAAAATACCTGGTACAGTGAAAGCTACAGTAAGCGGTAAGCGAAGCGAAGCGAACACTCATCGTCCCATATTTTTGTCCGGTTGTCAGAGCTGCCCGGTGCAGCCATCCAGAGTGAAGTTTGTTCAAAATTGGATTCGGAGTTTGCCAACAACTGCATTTTTTAAGGCGATACAACGTTCGCTGGGCTTCGTCTATGAAGTGTTACACTCACATTTTTTAAATTAATTTATGGTGGGACGAAGTTCACGAGGTCATCTAGTTCGTAAAAGATATGGAAAGGATAGCCCCGCAATTTCATCTTTTTCAAGCTGTATTATTTGTTATGTTAAAATAAGCATTATAGAACATGACAGGTCTTCTTATTGCCCAACCTTATAAAATAAAAACTAAAAGTGTATTAAGTAAGAAAAAGAACTAAAAGCATACCAAAGCTCGAACCTTCGCGTCAAGTTAAAAATTACAGATATCCTTATTTCCTACATTAATGGCCCCACTATATCTAAGAGATCAGGTGCCTATGTCGTGTTTTTATTATAGTTAAAGTGCTTTAACCTCTGAAAGGTTAATGAATTAGGTATATGCTACTTTTTCATGGAAAATTACCTCAGCTAACTGTTTGTAGAACAATTTGTTCGCCTTAAACTTACCGTTTTCGAGATATTTTTGAAAACCCTATTTTCGTGACCTTTGACTCAGCATAACTGATCAAGCGTTCATTGGATATTTGAGGACTTATCTAAGATTATAAGGAGCATTGTTTTTCCTTTCTTTTGCGTTTTTATTTTTATTCCTACTGGACTATAAGATTTGGTACTAGATGCGAGGAATTTGAGATTTGCCGTGAAGTACCAATAAATAGATGAGGAGTGGTAAGGTTTGAATGGCAATATTGCTGTCACTTTAAAATAAAAACGACTTTTGAACACGACATATTAAATACTTTACTCTTTTTTTAGGTGGAGCCTTCTACAAATAGTTAAGTATTAAGATGGCGCAATTTTCGATTCATTTGCAAAATCTTTTCAAAATTCAGTTTGGAAAGTTCTGCAAATAATCCAACAAAAAGGATATCAAAATTATGCGTTTTTTTTTTTTTGAAAATGTTCATTAATTAATTCTTTAAAATTTTCAACACTTAACTGAGCTGTTAATAAAGCTGTAGATTTAAGGGAATGTTTATTCGTTATCAAGCCAGCACTATAAACCGCAATGATAAGTTGTCGAAACTTCTGTCGAAATTTTCCATATTTTCGATGCCACTTATTATAAGAAAAATATGATTAAAATTGCGGTTAAAATTGGCAAAATCTTCAACGATTAAAAAATTCCATTATAATATTTTTTGATTCAAATCAAAATCCAATTTTATATTTTATGCAATATTCAAACAAAAAACTTCAAATCTATCGAAAGTCTTAGTTAAGCAAAAATTATTCCCACAGCAACATACCAACAAAAAATATTTTTCCCACACTCATATAGATATGGGAAACCTAACAACCGGACTCTAACCAACAAAACTTTACCAACTAACCAAACCACACTCTTGGCAATGGCGAAGGCGATATATTGGAAAATCTGCAAATCCAATAACAATTACTTGCATTAGCTGAAATTGAAATCTCTTACGACACCGCCAACGCAGAAAGAGACGCGCTCCATACCTAACACTGACCCCATGGCGGGGGCTGTCTGCCGCAAAAAAGTTGGGTTCCTACCAAACTTTATACAAGACGATCCAAGTGTATAGACGTTCATTATGGAGAAGGAACCTGCAGAAGAAAAATAAAACATAAACTCCACAGCCTCTGGAAACATGTGTAGTACCACAACCATCTTTGTGCTGAACACACAACCGCAGCAACAATGTTTCCTGTCATGTTTCGCCTCTGCTAATGCAGTTATACAAGAACTACCAATTGTTCTTCAAGCCACCACAAGCCATATAAGCGCTTTCAGAAGACAGATAACAGGAGCGGATTGTCTTATGAAGGGAATTTTGTCTGAAGACATAAAATTTTAATTTGTGGGTCGAACGTTCAAAATCTTTGTACTTTTTGTTATGTGCGTAATGTCAACTTATACCAGTCAGTGGATAACTAAAGAAAGAACATTTGTATTTTTCCAATAATTAGTTGGAGGTTCCAAAGCTTGACATTCTTACAAGTTCACTTATTCTGTTGGACCAGTTTATACCAATGAGCGGAAGATCAAACAAAGCTAATCGCTAGAAGGCTCGAACTGTACCCAACGTTATTTATTGTTGTGTTGATTTGTACGAAAAAATATCTGAACACAAATATAGTAACAAATGAGTCCCTACTTAGTTTTTGAAATGCACCAATTTATACCAATCAGGTTGGCTGAAAATTCTACTTGGTAATCTTTTTTAAAAATGTTCTCTATAAGAACATGCTCCAAGGTTGCTTCATTTTCGGTTTAAACGAAAAAATCTCTGGGAAACAATTTTCAAACCAGTGTTGGACTAGTGTATACCAATCAGCGGATAATCAAATGGAAACATTCACTAGAAGGCGCCAATCTCCAAGGTTGTTGCAACGTGCGTCTGTTTGCCCGAAAAAAATCTCTTCGAGAAATTATTCTTATAAACCAGTAGTATTGGGATTTTCAATTAGACCAGTTTACACTAATATCATCAATGAGTAGTCTTTTCGTTATGTGCACTGTTCTCTAGTGTTGGACCAACTTATACCAGTCAGCGAATTATTAAATAATAATATTCGCAGAAGGCTCCACTACCCAAATATATTTAATCATCGGCTTTAATGAAACGTGTTCTTTCTTTTTTAATAAGACCAGTTGAAAAATTAAAAAAAAAAGTACTTAAAGTTCGCAAGAAGACTCCACGTCGAAAGTTATTTCATCATTTGTTTAAAAGAAAAAAATCTTTGGAAAACAATACCCAAACCACTGTTAGACCAATTTATACCAATCAGCGGGTAATCCAAGTAATTCAGCGCGTCGGTTTGAGTGAAAAAATATCTGGACATCTGGATATTTTTACAAAAGGAGTAGTCTTTGATTCGACTTTTTGTACCAATCACCGACCAAGAATTTTTTTCCACTTTTCACATAATTACTCTACACTTGTGAAAAATATTCAAACCTTACGTAAAGAAAGCATTTATTTGTGACACCTGATGCGCTATGTTTATACCAGTAAAACGTAAGAAGCGAATAAAAATCCAAACAAGTTATTCGGCTGTCTGATTTATTTCAGGTACAAGCACATTAATTTGTTTGTAGCGAAAAAAAACCTGTCTTGAAAGAAAATAAAACTTAATCCAAATTTGTACAGTCAAGCCCTGACAAACGTTTGGTTTAAGAACTTCAATAATTTTTGGTTTGCCCAAATCCACCCCTGCATAAATTCAACAAAACAATCATCTTCCCTCCTCCGTTAATAGTCAAAGTCAGAGCATGTGAAAAATCTAAATCTAAATCGAAAGCCAATGTTTCCGAAGTTAGACATTTGCCAAAATTGTCTTTTCTCTTAACCCATAAGTCTTACAACTGCACACAAAAATACCTCGAGTTATATTTGGGATAATTCAGTAAAACTATTTGTCAAATTGCAAAATCCAATCTTACAGTCGGATAAAGCTAAGTGATGGCGTCAGTGCGGAGGACTAGCAACGTTGACAGTTTACAAGTTTAAAGCTTTGTCTGAATTTGTTTAGACTCTGCATCCCCATTAGTTTCTTGAATGGAATTATTGGTGGTTTATATCTAAAAGATACATCGATCCGATGTGTATGTTTACGACCCACACACAACTCGTTCTGGGCTTAGCCATTTCCACAGCACCTCTGTGAACGTCTTTACGTCTTGAGCTCTACACAACGTGTGAAAATCGACGTCTTTACGACCAAAATTTTCAGAGTTGGAGTATGAAATTGATCAAGCACTTCTGGGGCAGCACTTGGATGCGTCCCTCATTTATCGTCATCGTCGATCGTCGCCAGTTTCGGTTCGGGGATTCGACTTTAAGCTGCCAATTTTATCTTCTTCTTTCTCTCTTTCGACTCAAAGTCTTCACTCCGTTCGAGGCGATTTTTAGGTTCAAATTCAAGAAAATAGTGAAGGAATGAAAGAATGATTTGTTGGACTTAATGGAGGCGCTCCGTTCACCTACCTACCTGTACCAATGAACGCAATGTGATTGGGGATCGACACACACGATCAATGATGGTGGTTTATGGAAGCCTCTAGATATATAGACAGGTTAAAAGTGTTGTAACTTTGATGTTAACATGGTTTAATGGGGCAAACGCAATCGGCATGCCAAACACTTTTGCGATGAAAAGGGGATTGGCATGCTGATTGATTGCGATTAATTTATCAACAGAAGAGGGTGGCAGTGCGCAGTGAGTGTGGCAAATTATTTTGTTTTCTGTTTTAATATAGGGATAGCGGTTTCATTGAAGAAGACCTGTGAATGGAATGTTTTGAAGGTTATTCAATCAATGCTTCCCAAGAAGCTTGGAAAGAATGGAAAAAAGCTTTTCAAGTTGTTCTATTGAATCATCGCACATCTATTGATGGGTACCTACCTACATTCTGCCAACAAAAAAAATAAGTGCAAGTTTGCCACAAAGGTGCTCACGTTATGTTTCTAATATTCAAAGTGTGAGACTATCTAAAGCTTTGTCATCCAAACAGTCATAATTTTAAAAATTCAGAGATCTGAAAAAAAGACAAACACAGTATCTGAACGAGTTTTACGGTTCGGAATTCTAAACAATTTTTTAGACTCTGAATAAAGGGATTCTATATTTCTTTTAAAACCTTAAAAATTTTTAAACTATTATATTTTAAGATTTTGAATTTTGGAATTTCAAAGAAATACTTATTTGGATTTCTAATTCAATCTTTCAAACAATAGTTCCTTTCTTAATAGTGAATTTAAGGTTTCTCAGAAGAAAATCTGAAGAATGAGCAGTTTTGAAATAAAATTTTTTATTTTTGAAGTTTTGACTTTTTCGAATTTTAGGTTGTGATGTCGAATTCGAGGATTTCAACGACTTAAGTTTTTTTACTTGTTACTAGGGTTTCAAAGGGCTTATAACAGGCAGTTTTCTAAAAAAAAATCTTAAAAAAGTTCGAAGAGAAAAGAAAATAATAAAGTACAGGATCTAAATTTTTGGGGTCTTTTACTTATAGGATTTAAAATTTGAGGAATTTGAGTTTCTAGAATTTTAATCATTTTCAAAAATATTACAAAATTTGATTCTTCGAAGATTGTCTTCAGAAAGAATACAATAAAATCGATGTTTTAAGTTTTTATGTTTTTGACAGTGTGGGATTTTGAATTTTTAGAAAAAAAATTATTTTTAAAAGTCTTCAAAAAAATTAAACTTTGATCCGTCGTGGTATAGACTTAGACATTTAGATTTTCAACGCCTAAGTTATTCATGTGCATTAAGTTAGCATCGCCATTTGGATTTTCAAAAAACAATGGTTGTGCTGTTATGTGCTCAACTTATGCTGCCATGGGCCGTATTTTAAATCGATACCCACCACATTTTCATGTGGCCGCGTATGACAGCATCTAAAGAAGTTAGCTATATAGAGCCATGTCTAGTTTTAGCATCCCTGCCAAGCTCGTCCGTTTGTGCAGGATGACGATGGAGAATACACGCTGATCCATCAAAGTCGGTAAAGACCTCACCGACACCTTTGATGTCAAAAAATGTTTTAGGCAAGGCGACGACGCGCTGTCATGCGACTTCTTCAACATCGTTCTTGAAAGATTAGTGCAAAACTGTCACGTCAACACTTGAGGCACAATCTTTCAAAAGTCCGTCCAATAACTCGCTTACGCTGACGACATTGACATAATCGGACGAACAAAACGTGATGTCAGTGGTGCTTTTGTGAGTATTGAGAAGGAAGCCAAGAAGATGGGTTGAACGGTGAATGAAAGCAAAACGAAATATATGCTCTCAACAAGAAAGGACACCCAACACTGACACGTCTAGGACAGAACATTGACAGCTATAATTTTGAGGTGATCAGAGACTTTGTCTACCTAGGATCCGCTATAAACTCAGCGAACGATACCAGTTCTGAGATCAAACGAAGAATTACTCTTGCCAATCGCTGTTTCTTTGGGCTAAGAAGGCAATTGAGAAACAAAGCCCTCTCTCGAGCAATTAAACTGTCCCTGTAAAAGACGCTTATCATCCCGGTCCTGATGTATGGTGCAGAGGCATGGACACTGTTAACGGTGGATGAGAACGCGTTAGGCTGTTTTGAGAGGAAAATTCTCCGGGTGATTTTCCTCATTCCCCAGCTAGCTAGAAACCGAGCCGGCTGGAAGAAGCTTGTTGGTTGAGGCCCTGGTCCACGCCGCCGGACTGTAGCACCACCTTAAGTAAGTAAGTAAGTATTTTTAAGAAAAATGGTACTAAGGATTTGGTTTTTGGAAGGCACCCATGTTTTAAACGTGAAGATAGCCCCGCCATTTTTTATTTTCAAAAAATAAATAATTGCGCTGTATTGCGCTCAAATTGTGTTAACATTTTTTCGCCACAAATAAATTTTGTATGTGTTAAGTTTGCAGAGTTTTTGATTTAAACAAAATATATAATAGTTGCAATTATGCGATTTTTTTATCTTTCTAGTTCTTTTTAGAATTATTTGAGCACAAAGCAGCACAGCTTTCTTTTTTAAGAAATTTTGCGAAAATTTCATCAGTAAAATTTGCGAATTTGCGAATTTTTTAAAAATATTTACGGCACAAGGCAGCACAATTTGAGCAGTTTTTTGACCGTAAAAATTACAAATACCTATGCGATTTTGTTTATCTCTTCGGAATACGGCAACATAAACTGATCGCAAAATAGCACAATGTTAGTATTTTAAGAAAAATGTAAAACAAAAAATCTTGTTGGATATAGTACAGTGGGTTTTTGCAAAAACTCCATGTAAGTTAAACTGAACTTATAAAATAATTTGCTTATGACAAAGGCCCTCACTATGTCACTGATGAGCCCAAGTGAGTAAGCCGGACGAAATGGCAATTTGTAGGACTAAAGGCCGTAAAAAGCTATTTTGAAAAAAGAAATCTTAAATTAATTTTTGGCTTAAAATTTGAGCACAACTTTCACTATTTAGTAATTACGAAATTAAAACAAAATATTTCGTAAAATTTGCAAATTTGAGAATTTTTCAAGAACTTTTTTTTTCAAAAATCAAAATGGCGGTGCTAACTCCACGCATTTAAGTTAAATTTCTTGTAGTGGCTATATTGCTAGAGGTTTCTCAGAAAAAAGCCAGATTTTTTTTAGTAAACTTGAGGATTAACTAAATTTTGAAGATTTTTAGGTATCCAGGCAAGATACGGATTTTAACTCAAGTAAGAATTTTAGCACTTCAAATTTTTAAAGTAGGTAGTGCTTATCATTGGCTGAAAAAAAGGTTTTGAAAAAAAGAACCGATTTTTCAATAAAACGCGAGGATTGATATTTTAGGGATTGTAAAAATGGAAAATATTTTCTCTTTCTTTTTTAAATTGGCATTACTTCAAATTATTTTTGTTAGCCTTTTTTTTCTATTGGTTAAATTTTAAGATCGAAAAATGTTTCAAGATTTTCAGCTTTTCAATTTTTGTTTGTATTTCTTGAAGTGTTCATTGTGTTAAGTTTTTTTTTAAGAAGCTCTATCGAAAGAACATTTTTTTTTTTGTGTTTTTTCTTAGATCGATAGAAACTGAGAATAAATACAAATTATATACAAAATGTCGCATAACACCACATGGATAGATTGTATATAAAATGTTGATATCAATCTCTCGATGCAACACAAAAACTCTCTTAATCCACCAGTCGAATCAGTGTAGCACAACATACACAATTTTTTGCAAAATTACTCTTTCGTATGAATCTATTAATCGAATATAAGAAAACAAAATTCAACATTAAGAACCTTCACATCCTCATTCCACCGGTAGAATTTCTTCGATTTCAAATAGATAAGCTATACATTTAAGTCTCTAAGAAAAGATGCATCCCAATCGGAGATCGCTTGAGCTTGCTTCTCATTCAACTCTTCGTTGCATGTTCAGTTCGGGTTATTCTTTAATTTTGTATCCGATTTACAATTGCGCGCAGCAATCATCAAAATTTAAAAGTCGACGACATTGTATGTTTTCTATACATTTTTAAATAAATTCTGTCCTGTGCTGATTTGAGTAAAAAGACTTGCCATCTCCACCACATCGACTATTATATTTCCTGAAAATAAAATCGGACCAACTTTTTGTCCTCATATGCGTATTAGTCCGGGAGCTAACGGCAGTAAAAAATGGTCAATCTGCTCGTCGTTCAAATTATAATGTCACTTACTTTCAATTAAGTAATGTTTGTTCTCAAAATGGAGGGCTTATAGCGCAACTCGAGACCTTTTGATGTGGGGCGAGCGTTTGCAACATGCACAAAAATCATAAAACTAAGAATAAATATGTAGATACTCGTCGCGGCTTGTAAGCGGTATATTGTCCCGATGAATGAGTGTAAGCGTTACTTTTTTGACATTGTTGGATGATAATCAACAAACATACAAAAGATCATTGACACTCTGAGCAAGCGTTGTCCCGCTACTTAGTTGTAAGCATTCTCTTACAAATTGAACCATTAAGAATGTCCTGATCGACGAGCAAATAATACTTTAAAAACTGTGTTAAGCTGCTATAACTCAATCCCTAGCCAGGGTTGCTGCTATCCCAATATCATGTAAATTTGGTGAGTTTATACTTTGAGAGCGCAGAGATTCTCATTTACATCGATACCTCAGATGACAAAATTGTCAGACTTACTTACGTCAAATAAAGAAAATGAAATATTTTTCGACGGAGCATAACTTGTAAGGACTCAAAAATACAAGAAGACTTCGGAGTGCTCATCCACTTTAAGTCAATCAAAACGCGACTGAAACGAAGGCTTGTATCTACAACTAGTCAGCACTTCTACTCCCCAAACTGTGAAATCATAACGACTGTAAAGTTTACAGACATTTTATTTTCATTGAGTTTCTTTTAAGTAAGTAACTTTTGGAACTAGAAAGGTCAGTTCGTCAAAGTATGTTTATACTCGATTTCTATTCAAATATTTACATACTTCCTTAGCCTTTCCTAATAACATGGACATCATAAATCTACACTTTTTTCAAATCCACACAATGGCAACCTTGACCCTTGAGAGCAAAATGGCCAAATAGGCAAATAACGCTTACAATTTCCTAAATGGCAAATGGGACGAACGATTACGAATAAATATATCGGCATTAGAAGTAATCACATGCCGAAGAGTTAAGCCAAGTCTTCCCAAGCCCAAGCCCATAGGGATGGCACATCTTGAGCTTATGGATTCCTCAGCTCAAACAACAGCAACTACAACTGTGAATGGCCATAACTATGGCAATTTATTGGCTGCATGAAAGAACATATTATTTCAAATGCTTTGGCATGGGGAGAAATTATGTGAATAGGGTTAGCTCTGGAGCTCCCATTGGGTTGGTCATAGCTGTCGGAAAATGTTTGCCTCCATTCATCGGGGACTCGCTAGGTGACTGGATCTGCCTGGCTAGAGTGTAGAGTGCTATAAACTTATTTCCTACTGAAGATGAATTTTATGAGAATTATCTTGGTTTTGGATGTGCGATACAGTAACCACGATCGACTCTGGAGCATGGTCATCTCTGAAGACCAACTGATAGGTTATGTATAGAAGGCAGCGAAAGTTCTTGGGAGTCTGTGAGAGACCTTTTGGACTTTGTGCTGATGATGGGCGCAAGCAACAGCAGCCACTTGGTGTGCAGAGCAAAAGAAGTTCACTGCATCATTGATGAGCCTTGCGCTGCTAACATGTGCTTGTAGGTTTGTGGTAAAAATTTATTGTAAAGTGTGAATCTTTCGCATGTTGCAACTTTGCTTCACATACATCCGGGTTCAACGGTATGCGTAGTACTATAGATGTTTCAGCACTCAGAGAAAAGTTAATGCATTTCTGCTGGAAAATCCTAGATAACCTTTAATTCATTGACAAAGAAAACAAAATATTTCTTTTTTTTTTTTCATAAAGAAGCCACCAATGTCACAAGAAAATAAAGTATTTAGAATAGGGCCTTTTTAAGCTCTTTGGAATGAGTCCGACTTTTAGAACTTTTGAGTCCGATATCGCTCATGTCCATGGAACTTCTCAATCCGTATTGATGGCGGATGAAAGAATCTAAGTACTAAAAGAGCAAATTGAATTAAAAACTGTCTCAAATGCGCTTGCGCACAGTTTACACATTGAGCTAAAATTTATCTCAAATGCGCTGATTTTTGCTTAATTTGCAGCACTATTTCAAATGAGGTATTACTCACCTTCGTGGCACTTCAACTTGCTACTAGTGCACGAAAGCATTTAAGTGCTACGAGTTGAGCTGAAATTGGCGCATTTGAGACAAATTTTAGCTCAGTTTGCAGCACTTAAATTCTTTCGCACACTATTTCGCCGGAAATAGTACGCATGCTTGGATCCCTCGAAATAAAATTAGCCAAAAAATGTTTCGATTTTTTTCAATTTCTTATCAAACACAATTAGTTTCGCTGAGTGTACACATGTCTTGTATTGTTTTATTTTCTACATAACTTAACTCTTAATCAACACGTGCGTGCTGCAGAAAAATATCTAATGCAAGGTTACGCGTAGTTGATGTTCGTCTCTAACGTCAGTGCTGATCGTGTCGTATTGTCTTGTCTTCGTTACTTGAGCACCTACCACCCTAAAAGTCTATTTCATGGGAAGAGAATCTCTCGTCTGTGTCTTTGAAAATAACGACTTTATGGGGTAGAATTTTAAGAAGCAATAATTTCGCTTATGGAAATTTGTAACTTTTTTTAAATACTTCTCAAGAATACAAAATGAAATGCAATAGTTTTAGAGTCAATTTTTCTCAGGACTGATTATGGTTGCTAAGTGTCTAAAAAGCTTGTTAACCTAGATTCACATGAGTGAAGGAACATACAGAACAGAGTAGACGAAGACTGTGTGAGCTGAATAGATGATGAGGATTATTTTGTTTGCAAATATAGCTTCCGTATGATTCTGAATGCATCAGAGAAAATCGAATTGGCAATTTGCCTTCATAGGTAACCTGGCGAGAGGTTTCGCATATAGGAAAAAAAATGGTAAAAGTTTTAAGATTTAGAATAGTGCAGAATTTATTAATTTTATTTGACCCCGGATGTTATACTGAACACAAGACTAGAATATATCCAACTGCCGTCTTATCGGAGTCAATGCTCTTATTTTATCGTATTTGATTATTTAACAAAACATACTTTTGAGAGACGAACCAGAAGACCGTTTTTTATCTCAGAGCATAACTTTATAGAGTTTATCAGAATATAACTAAAAATATAAAACTTTCTTAATTTATTCCATAACGAACAAAAAAGGACCTATCCCAATGACAATTCTGCAGACTATTACTTCGGTGAGAAAGTACTAAGAAAGTAACAAGAACAAAAGTAGACTTGGCCTTATGATATTTCTGCAGGTCAGTCTGCAGGTCAGGAAGCATTAAGTGAAGCTTTTACTTTCATAGAAAAGTTGCTTGGGAATTTCTGCAATAGTATATGCTTACAAAAAAATTGAATTTGAAAAATATTTCAGTCTTACATTAAAGTACTTATCACATGCCTTGGCCAACCTTAACTTAATAAATAATTACGATAGGATAAAACCTAAAGAAGAAAGCTAACCGAAGTTTTATCAAAGTTTAACCGAAATTGACTTGAATACAAACAACTCTTCCTTATTCGAGGGATGCCGAAGAAATACAGGTTTATCCGATCGATATTCTTGGAGACTATTAGTTCTTTCAAAAAGCATTAACGGAAGCTTTTACTTCCAGAAAGAAGCTTCTTAACAATTAATGTAGTAGATTATTACTCTAACGGGGGAAAATTAACTACGATTCTGGTTTATATTGAGAGTTATGTATATAACGAGTTTGCAGTATATTACGAGACTAGATGGCAACTCACGATTCGACTGCATGATGTGTTCAAGATCACACACAACCGAAGATAGCTTAGGTAAAAATTGTTCTAGCGAAAAGAGAGGTGGGTGTATGCTGTTGCAGAAGCAGAAGTTTTGATGAAATGGATTTGTAAATATATTCTTATTTGAGAATCTGACGAACAAATGCAAGTTAGTTCAATTGATTTTTCATCAAACTATAATTTCTGTTAGAAAGAGAACTAAAGAAAGCTTTTACTTCAAGAATGAAATAAAACTGAAGAATTTTTGGAAAAGATTACTTCTCTAACGAGGGGCAGTCAACTTGAAAATATATTAGGAGCTCAAAGATAATCCCAAGTAAAAAGAGAACATCAAGTCGAAGTCCTTATTGCTCTTCTACTTACAGAACTTGTAACTTCCTTAACGAAGGTTAAACAATGATTGGTTTTCCGACAAAATAAAGAAGCTTTTAAAGGTAAACCACCTCGATGATGATTCTACCTCAATAGTCATGAATATATTTCTACTTAGTTTCAAATGACACGTATCATTTCCTGGACATGTCCCATCCAACTCATCTCCAAACGAATTTAATCGCGATAAGGACCCGCTCACAACAACCACTAATCGAACTATGAACTGCGAATATTCAAAGTTGACTTCTTCCTTGTTCCAAGTGACATTCTATACCTTCGGAGAAGAAGAAAAAAAAGTCTGGCAACATATTCAAATGGAAAAATTCCCAACTTACGGATTCTTTTTCTCTCGCTGCAGACCAAAATGCCTACAATCAATCACTAAGCTTATCATAGAGGAAATCTCTTTCTCTTCGCATATAACAGCACATATCACAGAGAGTTTCTTGAGGAAAAGAATCTCCATCTTTTTTTTTGTCATACCAGAAGCGCAACCAGAAATGCAACAAACACATCCTTGGCAGATCTGACAAATTTGTCCTCACCCCAAAATGGAACCTTTGCAGTTTTCCACACAAAAGTCTGACCTCCAAAGAGACGACAAGCGGGCGCTCTTCAGTGGAGTGCAGGATACACGGGTGGCATCCATCTCGACTTTACGGTTTTGTACCATCCACATTTTCTTCCTCTCAGTTAGTTAGTCTTCACCCGCCCCCCTTTAACGGTCTTCAGTGTGACATTTTGTCGCACATTCAAATTTGCTAACATGATGTGACGCAACAAGTCTGCATGCATTTCTCAGTGGCAAACTTGACAAATGTCAAACGTTCTTCACCCAGGTATCGATCAATCTTTATGGGCTTTTCGCAGAGATATCTGTCTGTCTGTCTTCCCGTTTGTATGACTCTGCCTGGCTAGCTGGAGAAATAGTTCTTCTTCCTGAATGTCTTGGATCTTGCGGTGGAGGCTTGGAAGGTGATGCATCACATCACAGGTGTTTCACCAACACCACCAACCCAAGCACACATGCGGTCGCGGTCGCTATCGACCATGTTTAGTCCAGTCAAGTAACAAAATTTCTCTGCTTCTTGTTTCTATTCCTATCGGCTAAGGTATGAAGGTACACAATGCAATTTAGCTTCTACATCTTGATAGTGAAATATTGAATCTCATTTGGAATGGGACAGAAATGAGAAGCCAGGCATGGCAAGTCGCTAGTCGCATACCCATACACTTGACTTTGCTTCAAATGGCTCGAGCATGCCAAAACACAATACACTAACTTGTGCGCATCAGGGACGGGTTTTTCTCAGATGAAGAATCTGCTTTTTCCTCCAAGCCATACCATATTAACGGTCCGCGATGAGTGGCTTGTTGGAAGGAAAACTTTCTTTTTAACCATTTTCTCGCCCAGCACATCTTCACATTGCCACTCGTTCCGTAACAAGCCAAAGTGAGTGCGAAAAATTAATTTACAAATAAAAAAAGTCATCGTCTGTCGGAGTTGGAGAGAAGCAACAAAAAAACACCAAAAGTGGGTACTGGAAAATGAAAACAACAGCGGGAAAATGAAAAGTTATTATCAACTATCTGCCTCTGATAGATTTGCGGCTTTCCACGCGATGAAAATGCATTTTTGAACCCCTTCTTTCGCTCTGTCCATGTGTCGATTTTTTTGTTGATGTCTTTACTGCTGTCTTCCGCTATGTATCTTTACATTGTGATGACCAAAACAAGGCTGGACTAAGTAGTGTGCAAAAAGGCCTTGCAGGGGCCATTATTTAAGTGGTGAAATAAATTATTAGAATCAATTGAAATTTGCACTCAATTCTTTAGGGTTTTGTTTTTTTATTTAAAAGTTCGTTCTGGTTGATTCTTACTCTTAAAAATATCATTTCTAGTTTAATAATGACATCCTTTTCTCTTTTTTTCCTGGGCAATAATCAACGGGGCTAGTAGACCAATCAGGGGCCTTCAACCAACTACCAAGAACTCACAATTTTTTCACTCAAGTTTAAATTTTCGAAAATCAGTTTCAAAAATGTTACCAACATTTGCACCAAATCCCTAATGTGATGGTTTGCGGAGTCATTTAAACTCCCACTACTAAGGTCTATAAATTTAATACATTTATAGAGAAAAGCAAACCGAAATTATTAAAAACAACAACATTTTTTTAGTGGGAGTCACCAGAACTCCCAAGGTTAAAGTCCATAAATTGAAAACTTATGTAAAGAAAACCGTACTAGAGTTGTTAAAAATAGTACCTGGGCTGTTTTCTCCTCAAAATATTATCAAAGTGATGGGCTTTTTATTGTGAACTTTAGGAGTACCGATCTACACTGAATGTTTTTAACTTAGTTGAGCTATCTCTAAACAGAACATTTTTCGCTAAGTCAATTAATGTATTACAATAAAAAGGTTAAATTCGTTTGAATTGACTCAATACATTTGTTTCATAAACTAACAATAAATTCATTTATTTATGTATTATTTCACTGACCAAATGAAAAATTACTTCTAACACAGATACTTCGAAGCTCCCAGTAATTAAGTCTTTAATTTAGATACTCCTTAAGGAAAAACGGACCCAACATGATTTTAAACAACACAAGTACAGTTTTCAATATAAATGTAATTAATTAATATACTTTAACCATGGGAGTTATTGTGACTCCCATGATCCACATTACTTAATCTTTTTGAAAAGATTCTACAAAACCAAAACGAAATACATATATTTAAGGACCTTTTTCTTCGATTTAATGAAAAACAAAAACAATGTGTCACAAAGGTGTGGTGTATCATTTTGAATAGCATTTACTTAGCAGAAAACTGACGTTTGCTAAACAAGAGTCGGAGCCCATGACAAAGTTTATTTGTATCAGGATTTAAAACACCTGATCTTAACAATTTATTAGGATTTCCACCTTTTAGGATCATCCTCATCATCTCATTCATCTTAAATGCAACTAACCCCAAAAAACAACTTACACCAAAAGTCGATAGGGATAACAATTATTTTCCAATTAGCGAGCCTTCTGCGAAAAATAAAACTTTTTAATGCACTGAACTTTATCGGAACCGATCCAATCGCTAGAAAGAAAATCGAAAACGAAAAATACGTATCTAAAGGAGGAAACGTTTTGTAATGGGATGGCAGAAAAAAAAAACATATTTTAACCACAAGATTGGCCACAGATTTTGTATGCTTTGCTCCTAAGAAAAAATAAAAAGCGGAACGAAAAGACAG
Organism: Dasysyrphus tricinctus; assembly: GCA_963921185.1. NCBI lineage: Eukaryota > Metazoa > Arthropoda > Insecta > Diptera > Syrphidae > Dasysyrphus > Dasysyrphus tricinctus. The sequence continues at coordinate 8,662,940 of OY992533.1, forward strand.
AATTGTGGGTCAATGTTTTTTCTCTCCTTTATCATGGCAATTGTCAATGTCAGATAAGAATAAAATCCTTGCAAAAATAAATTCAGATATTCCCTTTTTTAAGGATTTAATATGGACTTTGGATAGTGATTCAAAAAATCATTCAAGGGATCTTACAATATTTTATAAATTTTAAATTATTTAAATTAAAAAAAAAAATCGACTTACCTGGTTTCATAAAATTATCTGAAAAGAAAGACAGAAAATAATATTGAATTAGTTTAAAATTACATAATTTTAATTTCATTACGTAGAGAATATTAAAGCTTAAAAAACGAAATCAACAGTAAATATATTTTGAGCCTTGTAACATTGTATTTCTTAAACCACTAAAACGGTCACTGAGACCCGTTTATTATTATTTTTTGCTACATTTTTCCTCAGCGTTAAGTGTCATATAAGCGCTTATGTACTCGTATGTATTTAGCACTTAAATATTAAAGGTTCGTTTTAGTAAAAGCGCCTGTCTGTTTACAGCTTGTCATCTTATTTTTTTGGAATTTTTGTATTGTATTCAAGATATAAATATTCAGGTTTGATTCTAGATTTCTTCAATGCTACATGGAACCAGGCGCGGATCCAGGATTTCGTTCAGGGGGGTTACGTGAGTTACCAAAATCTTGAGATCTGCAGGAAATTTGAGTACACTTCATACCGCTCTACACGCTTGGTCACACAAAGCAATGTGAGTTGATGAGTTTGAAATTTGAAGAAAGCAATTAACTCTTTCATAACTTCCACAGTGTCTCGAACAGCGAGAACTTTGAACTTTGTGAAATAAAGTTTTACAGTTAGTAGCTATAGCATGGTGTCCTTTCAGCGCTTTTGAGTTCCCTTTGGATCTGCGTAACTCCTTAATTATGCTCGGAAAACATAATGGCACTGTGGTATGTTCCTATTCAGACACATGACGTTCGAGTTCGAGTAAAATTTCCAGCCTCTTCTTTAGCTGGGACAACCTAACCCAACCTTGCCAGTAAAAGGTCGTTTTCGAGAACGTCATCAGGATCAAAAATACATTTAGCAGAAGGTTCTCAAAAGCAAACTTCAAAGTATTGTGTTCGATAATGCAGTTTGCTAAAGTCACATGTTCGAAAACATGATGTTTGGTACGATTCTGCAGGAAAAAAAACGAGTTGGCAACAAAAATATTGAGAAGCCGGAGAACGTGTTCATAAACGTCAAATGCGTTTGCAAGAAAATTGAAAGAAGTCGATGAAAAACATTTTGTGCAAACAAAACCATTGTATTTATTTGACAATATCTATATTTTAGCTAAACTAAAATTATAGATCAAAACCAAGATGAACCGTATCGTTTGCTCAGACGCCTTCGTTCATCGATACAAAACCAAACTTTCCGACATTGAATTAGAACGCAATGATTATAGTGAAAAATAACAAGAAAAAAACACTTTGTATTAAACCTTTTCGTCCCACCTTCTTGGTTCAGCCATCGATTGTGATTGTGATGTGGCTAACTTTCGTTATACATTTCATTAACAATATACTAAGCCTTCATTGTTTTAATAAAAATGTTTCAGACAAACTCAAACCATCGTTTGCAGAGTTTCCAGACTCATGCAGCTCGATACAATCAAATTGACGTTGACTTAACGTTTTCAAAAACGGTCAAAAATAACTATCCTTAGGTGTAAAAGTTCCATCCAACTTCTCTTCGGCAGTGACTCGTGTAGTTGTTTCCTGGTTTCTCTCCAATCTTCTTCGTTGGATTCGTACTCTTCGCCAGTATCAAAAACGTATCTTATGCCTAATAGATGTGCAGCACGTCTGCACGCATCGCTGCGTAAAGCACCGAACTCGAAACCAATGTGCATACTCTTAAGGTGCGTATCCATTTCAGAGTAAAAAGAAGGCGAGCAGCTCTGAAGAAGTCCTCGAGAGTAAAACTCGAAAGTGGACACAGACATATTCATAAAATAAGCTCACCAGAGGGGAAGACAGATATCCGAGAGTCGCTCTATCTCGAGAGTTTTCTAGTGAAAGTACTCCCTCAATGGAAACACACATTTAAATATTTATCATAAAAAGAACTCTATCATCTTTTTAGTATGAATTTTTTCGGTATTTCTCAATAACTTTTATACACAAATGAAGTTTATTATTTTAACTTTAATTCTCTTTATCCTGTAGATCTAAGCATTTGAAGCAAAGTTAGAAATTTTTGAAATACAATCGACGTATTTTAAAGATTTAACTTTTTTAACTTTAAGGTTGAAAATTTAGATAAGTGCCCCTGCCACCTCCCCGTTACATTTAACTATTAAAAACCACACAAAAATTTGTAGAGTAGGGTTGGAGGTGGAGCAAACACTTTTTAAAACGTTATTTTTCAAATTGTGAAATTTTTCATTCACAACTGAAAGTCAAATCGATTTGGGATTCACCCTGCTCCCTAATACGAAATAAATTGACTTTTCTCATAAAATGGTGTACAGTAATGTAACTGGACATTTATCTTTTAATTAAAGACCTTAACTTTGAAGATCGGAAATCTAAAACCGAAGTTATAAGCTTTTCACTCGGTCAATGTGATGGCTATTTGTAGCGGAACTTTTCTTAACTGAACTTGGTCACCAATCGGCCAACGCACAACCACTCATTGCTGCAACGCTTCGCTGCCAAGAAAAATGTTTATAAACGTATAATGAAATAACATTTTTTTGATTACATTTTATTAAATTCATATTTTATGCTTCGTTCATCCTTGCCCAGGGGGGGGGGGCAATTGCACCCATTGCCCTCCCCCTGTATCCGCGCCTGCATGGAACACTTCTGCTCTTAGCTAACCAATTTGAGTCGGAGATCATCGACACCACATATCAGCTGATGTTGGTTGATAAGTGTCATTTTATCAGAACCATTCAAAATTGTCTAAGGGCCAATTTTTCAGTGCACGATTATTCTAGTCTCGGGATGAAACCTGAGTTGACTCCAAAAATGTATGTGTCAGTTCAATTTTCACTGTGGGACCATCTCGATTTCAATAGTGACAGGCGTAAAAGTGTGTTATCCATAGTCGCACATCGATTTCAATAGATTTTAGACAGCTGAAAGATAAAGTTAATTCTCAACAGAAAAATTGCTTTTGAGTTTACTCAGAGTTTATTTATTTTCAGGATAACCTCTGATTCAACTCAGAGTTAGCTCTGCACTGAAAAACTGGCGATCCGTAGTTCAAAAATTTGTATTAGCTGATTTCGGTGAAAGTACAGAGGTTCAACGATGGTTTAAGTAGGTTATAGAAGCAAATTTAATGTCTGAACCAAAGTTGAACCTCGCAGGTCAGTGAGTTAAAATTTCTACACCACGGAATAAATATCTGAACAACTGGCCCTTAAGGTGACTGGTCTCAAGTCTGCTTTTGAGTTCTTAATGCATCACATCCATATACAAGATTCTTCATTTTTAGTTTTAATGCAAGGTTTTTTTTTATCACACCTCTTGATTGATGCAAGCATTCAAAATCTTCGAACCTAAAAACAACGTGAGCAGGCGCTTAATAGCATAGTAAATCCAGCACCGATGATAAGTTTTCTTCTCATCTAAGATATGAACAGCAAAATGTGCACGGAAAATTGAAATCAGAAAAGCATTTCATAACAAGTCTGTAATTATTTATTTTATGATCTGAAAGAGGGCTTCAATATATTACCTACTATAAGCCATACCCATATCAAGTACTCGTATGCATCCATATTCTTATAAGATTGGCAGCTGGCGAGCCAAACATCGAAAGAAAAGCTTACCGAATCGAAAAGTGATTTATGGCTGAATAACTAACGAAAGACATTAATTAGAATTGATATTGAATTCTTAAAAATTGTATAAGCAAACTTTGATGTTTTCAAAATAATAATCGTTTTTAGTTTTTAATTAATTTTATCCATAAAAGATTTCAATTAAGCAGCGGAATTGTTTTGTATCAAATTTTACTACAATCAGGAATTATTATTTTTCATTTTCGTAACGAGGTATTAAAGTAAGGGCACAGGATCATCTTTAGATAAATAAAATGCACGATTAAGATGCTACATATTGGGGCTGGAAGAAAACTCTTGGTGGGTTAGAGTAGAACACTATCGATGCTGCTCCGAAATCATTGCTCAAAACAAAAATGTCAAACAAATTGTGGAAGCATGAGTGGGTGTCGCAAGGCTGGACTCAAGTGTTCCGTTTTATGTGCCAACAGCGGCGAAACTTGCGAAAGCGTCATTGGAACTCGACAGTTGCGCGATAATGAGGACGCAGTCGAATTAAACAATCCTGTGGATTCAGTTTTACACAGTGACAACACGGAAGAAGAAACACTTGATTTGTTAGAAAACTAAGTCGAAGATGTCACTTTGGCCTTACCTTCGCAAAAAAAATTTAAATATGAATAAATTACTTATTAGAAGTAAAATGCGTAGACTAGGCCTACAGGGGAAAAAATATAAAACGCGCCTATTACTGTACCTCTATGGTGGTGCGGAAAAGAGGTTAATTGTGAAAAGAGATTGAATTTGACTTCAATGTATGTATCGAACATATGGCAAACATTAAACTCCGATAGAAATGGAAGTGGACGTAAAGAGGCAAATTTTAAAATGGAGTTATCATGTTTCTCCCAAACACCATAGATATATTTTCCAAATACTTCAAATTCTATGGAATAAAATAAAATTGACTTTCAGTTTTGACTAAATCTTTTTTGTCAAAACTGAAAAATGTATGTGTTATTCAGTTGAACGTAATTTTTCGTAAAATTTAAGATGGCGACTTAAGCTCCAGTGCAATTTTCCTGAAAAACTACTCATAAGCTCCTAATGACCCTCCTCTCCATTGAATTGCGAAAGAAAAATGCACGATAGAATGTTTTCTATTTCAAATGCTTATTCCGACTGGGATATGAGGACAGAGCAAAAAATGAGTACTCATGAGTGAGCATTCCCGTACTCTGGCTGAAGTCTCAGATTCCAGTTTGGAAACATAGTATAAGCTGAACATTTTTAAAACCTTAAACTTCAACATATATTTTGCAGATTATAAGTTTCAAAAAAGAAATCATTGATGGATATACCAAAGAGAGCCGGAAACAGCCTTGAGGTACACCATCATTTATTTTGCAAAGTATCAAACCTAAAATCATCCAGAACAACTGGAACGTTCACAAAGGAACTCAAGTATACCAAATGAATGTATTTTCTTGTTTCGTGCCGAACTAAGGTACTCAGGCGCTCAATCACAGAAGGAGTCACATGTAACCGATGAAAAAGAAAAATTTCTGGTTTCACAGACCAAATTAGACCGAGAGCCCACAGCAGATTTTGGGTATGAGTGATAGCAAAAAAAGAAGTATAGGCGTCGAAAGCTTCATTAAAGGATATTCAAAAACTCAAAGTCTTGCAGTCCACAACTGGGGCCTTTGCGAGAAACAGTGCATCGAAAAAAAAAAAGAAAATTTCTTTTTTTCTTTAAAATTCTTGTACAAGGAACCAACTTTTCATAAACTTACAAAAAAAGAAATTTTGTTGAGTATGACTCAACCTAATGTACACACTAATTTTAAGCACAAGTGCCACTCAGTATTGATAAAATGCTTACCAGCTCAGTATTTAGTTTTATTTACACAAAAAACAGTGAGAAATTGAAAAAAAAACTTTCTTTGTTTTAAATCGTGATTAAAAGTGATAAAAACTTTAATACATATTAGTCGTATTTATATTTATAAAAATCAAAAAATGTTGGTTTAGTAATTATTTTCCTGCATAAACTTTCTTCTATATTTGTTTCTTTTATTTATTTTAGAATAAAAAATATATACTTCTGAAAGTTATTTATTTGTTTACAAAAATTCAATTAAAAAGTATCACGAAATTGTAATCAACTTTCTTATACCTTATTTGTGAATTAATTATCACCCCTTTTACAGAATCCATCGTATTCCTAATTAAATTTGTGTCTATATACAAATCAAAGGCAACAAAAAACACATCATAATTGTATGCTTATCCAAACAATATTCCTCAATCGAGATCCAGGAAATCCCAAAAAGCATACACAGCTTCTACACTTCGATTTAAATGAATTTGTTATGCAATGCAAAGAAAGAAGTCGACAAATGAGGAAAATCGGTTGCAATTCATTGATATCATAAATTACACTATACCGACATCTACAGCAGCCATCGTAGACTCGTACGCCATGGTCAGGTGTTAAAAAAACACAACACTGCTATAGGTGCACACAATTCCCCGTTGTTTTCTAATAGATTTGCTGTTGGAAGCTAGGAATTCGAAGACTCTCTTCGAACAACTTTGCAACATTGTTGATGAAAGTGTGGTATTTTCCGGGGGAAGAAAAAAATGTGCCAGCGTCACGTCATGCTTACGCGTAAACCAAATACCAACTTTTCAAATAATCCACTTAATGAGAGCAAAATCCAAAAAAGGACAAAAAGATGTTTACGGAACACTGAGGGATGAGAAAACCAATTCTCTTTGATGGGATGATATGAGTTTGTAACTATAAGAACATTTCTGGGATTTAACTTAAAATCCTTAAGAAACAGTAACAAAACAACACAAAAAGATTGAAGGAGATTGTGGAGGGGAAAAGGATTGGAACTTCCTCCAAGTTCGAAGGAAAAATATCATAGTTGGTCGGTTGGTTGGTTTGTTGCAAAAAATCCAAATGATATGAGAACCAGGATAAAAAGCTGCAAATTACTTTAATCGTTTGTGCTTAAATATTTATAAATATGAGCTTGCATGATCATTTGTAACACTAAAGAGTCTCAACTCGCGCGGCACACAATTGGACCGCACATGTAATCTTCTTATAGCCCAAGAAGGTCCAGAGTCCTATCTGGACTTTCTTGAAGATTTGTGAGAAAGCAACAGCAAATTATCGGCACATGAGCTCAGGATTTCACATAAGTCTCGCGTCTCTCTTGTCTGATGAGGGGACTTAAGCAGCAGAAAGGGAGGTTTGAGAGTCTAAGATTGTCCTCCATTTCCGTTGATAGTCATAAATATCAGCGGCAAAAGGCGCTGCACACAACAACACAGCCCATCAGACTTGGATTTTTTATTTTCGTTTATTTTTTCGTGTCCATCCTCAACCAAGTGATATAACTGAGATAGTAATGTTAAGCATGACGGCAGCAGCGGCGGCGGCGGCTAGTAGGATAATATTGTGCCAGTGATGACTCGCGTATTAGAGGATTATAAGGCGGACACGCTTGTGATGTGGAACGTCTGTTGTGAAAAAGACACAAAAGACGTTACGGGAAAAGAATTAACTTAACGACATCATTTCGAGGCCATTTTCTGCGTTAAAGAGTTGAACATTCCCATGATGCGGAGTGATATGATTTTGTTTGCCCCTGGGAGCGAGTATTGCTGATGCCGCCACCGCCAGCGGCGATACAATGCGACGTGGTAAGGATATCTACATTATGAAGACCTCACGCACTCAATTACTTAATTCTTACACCGCCACTACCGTCACTGCTGCCACTGCCGCCGCCGCCACCACCGGCCACAAGGATTTTCTGATAGAATCAAGAATCGAAAAATGATGGGGGAATTGGGGAGGTAGATAGTTGAGCAAAGCAACAACAAAAAAACCTGCGTAATTTACGAGACTATAATTGTGAATTGTTGCCCAGGAAATTACTGCCGAGATGAAGTAATTTTAAAGTTGTTGGCTCTGGCCAAGCGATTTCATTTAGGATGCACTGGAATGTGATTTGTCGTTAGCGAAACAAAAGAGCTGATGCACAAACCTTGGTTTGATGTTACTATATTGCTAATGTGTGCATTAGATTCTTGCAGATAGAGAGAGGCAATAGAGGAGAGGAATGAGATTGTATTCTAATTACATTTCACAAAACGATGCTAAACATAAAGGCTAGTTATAGAGCTATTGGAATGCCGAGGGAACGTGACACGAAGCGGAAAAGACAAGTCGAGGATTTAGCTGAAGGAAGAAAATTCTTTCAAATTTAGATATCTATTTAATTTAAGTACTTCTTTTTAAATTTTGAATCAAAGAATATTATTTAACTGTTTATTTTATTGAAGAAGTTAAGGCGGAGAAACAAAATTAAGTCTACCTTTGATGGAAGTAATGAAACCATCAAGATGGGATGTTATTCTGCGTATTTAAAAATTTTGTAATCTAATATTAATTTTGAGATTCTACTCGATAAATATTTGCAAGTCTGTATCTCAGGCTAGTTAAGGCTTAAATTCTACTCAAATATTATAGAAAAAATATTCACATTTATACTTTATCCAACAAAAATTGTCAGTACAGGGAAGATAGGACGTTTGCCTCTCAGTCTGGTTGCATTGGCTTGCATACATCCGTCTCAAGTTAAAGCTCTCATAGTGTTTCCATACTTTGAATTATAAATTGCCACAAATCGAAGAACAATGTGCATATGGTTACCATGGATACAATTTCAAACCTATTAAAAATAGATCAATTTATTTTTTTTTTCCCACACCACACCCTTTGAAATGAATTTGATCACGTAACGCTTTGTGAACGTTGCAAAACTTAGCACAAATAACTTTTATTTTCTTAAAGACTAAAATTGTACAAATTTAAACAGCATTTTATAGGTGTATTCAGAAATACAAACAAATAGTAAGAAGACAATCAAAACGACAACACTGTTGGCTCTCTCTTATAAATTTTGTTCTAAAAAGCTTAAAAACTAAAAGTTCTTTCATAAAAACCACTGAAAAAGCTCTGTAGTATTGTTGCAAAATGGCAAAAGCAACTCTGTTGGAATCTTTATTTTATTTCAAACAGCGAAAGTAGAAGCGAAAGCGAGTATACGATCAGATATCAGAATGCTTTTGGCATTGAAAGACAACGGTCATGTTGTAGCGCAGAGAATGTTTCAAAGAATTACAACAACAATTCCTGTATTTTAATCTTAGTATCTTTTTCGGTGGCAGATTTGTTATTTTAGTTTTGTGATGGTATACGCAGGCACCACTGTTTTGAAAAAAGCTCTCCCATAAGCCCTGTACTGACAATTTTAGCTGGACAGACAAAGTGTGTCACATAAGTCAAGTCACTGTTTGCGTCACTGTTAACGCAAAATAATCAAAAATTGCTGTTAAATCATTTACAACGCTTTAAGTGCCTTTAGTGATCCAATGATACACACAATGTGTCACATTCTTTTATTTCTAGTAAAGGTTAATGATCAATCGATAAAATACTTTGATTCACGATGTTTTGTCACAATTCTATAACCGCAATTATTGTTGACACAATACTTGTTAATAATATTAAAATGACACAGATTGTCTTGGATAATAATAGATTTTGATTCACATTTAGGGTCACATAATGTACACTAAAATATTCCCAATAAAAAGTTAATAACTTTAATATTACCTTAACTACATTAACTTAAATACGAAAATAAATTTGCCAATTATTATTTAAAACTCTACATACTGTTTTCAGGAGTGGCATTTCTTCAATTGTGAATAAAATACGACATATCAAACGAAGTATTTGTTCAGTATTGAACTTTGCGTCACATACAACGTCACATTCACCAAAATACCCAAACTCATAACTTAAAAGCTGTAAATTTTTTCTTTGTTTTGCTATTTACTTAGTGACACATTAACGTCACAATTTAGGTTACTCTGAAGTGATATAAAATATTAAGAATCATAGATCAACACTTGTGACACATTTCATTAAGCAATTTAGTGTCTTAGTCAATGATACGAAAACGTCACAAAATAGCACTACTAATGTCACATCAAACGTCATATTCAGTGTCACATAACCATATTCAGAAAAGGAAGTTGGTAACGGCTGCTCGATTATTTTGGAAAATCTAGGGTATTAGAACACACATAAAAGAAAGAAAAATGTTTAATTATCATGGATAAAAGTGTGTGATGGTAATCGCCACTTCCTATAGAAAAAAGCTAATTTATAAACTAGATCTTAAGTTAGTGTCGTATACACTAAAATATCCAAAACCATAAACTAGTATAAGGAAAGGTCTTGATTTTTATAAAAAAAAGACAGTCATATTATTTTACACAAAATGGTCACAATTTGATTTTATCACAAAAACGTTTAGAGTAAGAAATTAGTAAATGCCAGATTGTTTTTTTTTACTGAATAAAATAGGAAATTCTTATTAAATGACATAAAACGGTTGCAAATTGGTTTTACTAAAGTAAAATTGATTGAACATTTTTTACACCAAAACATTCAAAGTAATAAATATATGACTGACCAAAACAAATTTTGTGTTTACTGAATGAAATAATGGAGTCTTTCTTAGTGACACAAAAGGTCACAAATTCACTTTTAAAATGTATCCTTAGTCATAGCTTTTCAAATTCATACTATTGCAAAACCATGAATTAAGAAAAGGCAAAAAAGGCATTTCTTACTTTTTCTAAATTATTCAGAATAAAGCAAAAACGTCACAAATTGATTGACGTCATGGAGTACAACATCGATATTAACAAAAATATAAATGTATAAACTCCAGATGAGTCTAAATTATCAGTTTTTTTATAATTCTTATTCCAACAACAACAATATAATAATAGCCAATTCAATCAAATAAAAACTAGACACCAACTTGACACTAATATTCCATCCAACAAGAAAATAGAAACCTCAATGCTCAGGTGCAGCATGTTGACACTTTAACAATGCCACTGCACTTTGAGTTGAATAATCCCTTCGTATAGTTTAATCTAAATGTGCATGCGCATAACAAAGCCTAGCAGAGCACCTATTGTTAAGACTTTTCAACAAAAACAAAAAAATAAATAAAAGAAATGCAACAACAACAACAAAAAAAAAATTGAAATTGAAATCACATCACACACAAAAGCCCCTGATGCCAAGCCCTGGATTCAACAACATGATTCATAACTATGGAAGCAGTCAGCGGCAAAGTTTGCGAACTTGATCTTCAAGAAACAATCTCGCTCAACGCTCGGATATAAAGTATGTGCACTCCGTAATACCTACCATATGTATGTATACGTACCTACGCTCTTAGGCTTGTTGTTTTCGGCCTCACAAATGTCGTGAGACTGCAATTCACAAATTTGTTTGTTGGCAGCGACCGGCCGGCGCACAGTGGAACGATCAGTACAAATTTCTGGTCATGAGGTGATTTTTTTTTTTTGTGATATGAACATAGTTCTTATATGTGATGTTTTGAAAACTGTCCACTCTTTCATAAGCTATAAAATTTTTGTTTGTAAACATAACGGTTTTCATGACATAATGGCTTAAGTTAACACTTTTTTTGTAAGCCGAAAAAAATGTGATATTAGATATTTTTTGTTTTTCGAGTCTTTCATTCAATTTTTAAGATAACTCAATGAAATAAATTTTGTTCGACTAAGGAAGATTAGTTTAAAAAAATAAAATAAAAAAAAAAAATACAATTACAGATTGGTCCATTCGAAAACACCTGTTTTTTAAAGTTACTTTAAAAAAAATATCTAGAACTTCCAACAAGCTTTTAAAAAAATGCTTACATATGCCTGCTTTCTAATTCACCTTTAAGAAATTTCATGCTATTGGTGAGTAATATTTAACAAGAATTGGATCCGACCGGATCCGACCCTGCTTACCTATGAGCTTTAAAAAATCTCTAACTTTTATACTGGTCATTGCTCAAATTTCTTCTTTTTTTTGTAACAGAAACCAAGATATACTTTTACAGTATTTTTAGGTGTGCTGAACTCAAATCCGAAGTCAGAAAAATTCTATCACGTCACGTTTCTGGGATATAACCGTTTGAAAATTGAAAATATCCGTTTTTCGCTGTTTTCGTAACAGCGCTTTAACATAACCTATGTTAAAGCGTGAGATTACTTGTTTGAACGAAATGTGTAACGGTTTTTAGAAGAACAACATTTTTTCTTTTAAATTCCTTTCAAATCTTTCCGGTATCTCTTTTCTTCTCCGAGAAATCCATCAGATCCGAATGACGATATCGAGAGTGAAAATAGCATTTAAAGCTTATTTTAGATTTTGAATACTATTCTTTTGTTTTTAAATTTACTTCAACCTGTTTTTCATTTATCTATTGCATGTCTTAATTTTCCACAATTTTCTTAAAGAAATTTTGTGAAATAAAATGAATGCTATTATATAATTCTAAGGCTATTTATTTGGATTTAAAATTATTTACGTTAGCAGTTTGTATCGTGAAACAATATTTGAAATTGATTGATTTTTAAAAGCGATATTATGTATATTGTACGTACATATGAACATAGATTCATGTAATACATATATAATACTTTTATAAATATTCTAGAGAGGGGTATTTTAAATGTTCTTAAGAGAAAAAAGATCATTTTCTCTTATATAACAGTTGAAGAAAGGCTCATTTTCAAAATTGGGCATCATTTTGATAAAAAAAAACAATAGTATTGGATACAATCATAAGTATCTACCTACCTTACCTATAGTTAAAACAGATAGAAAAATTGTTTTAGTTTTTATCTACTTTTATAGATTCAATTTTTGAGGATTTTTAAATTTATCGGTAATGGGTATATTGATCTCAACAAAACAAATTAAAATTTTTATTACTTGATTATTTGAGAAACAATTTTTTAACTAAAGATGTTAGTATTTAAAATTTAAATTAATATATAGTAAACTTTAAAATTCCATTTTTTATGCTGGTTATTTTTTTTTCAAATGTACTTTACTAGATATGGAATCGTATGCTTTATGAAATATTTTTCAATGTTTTATTAATCTATAGTATTTGACAAACACAATGGCGAAAAAATCATCAAAATCCATCCATTTATTCAAAAGTTACAGCACGATGTCCACTTTTTCAGCTTTTCGTCCCACTGTGCGGCGGAGGCATATTTGCCGGTGTGTGAAATGAAGACAATAGGCGCGTGCAAGCGCCAAAGCGGCCTAGGGTACCTAACCTACCTACTTCATCGTCGACGTTGTCGTAGTCATTTCTGCGCCGTCGTCGTCGGTCTTTTCCAAGTGGGTTAATTTCCTTGGCCAATGTTAGGGTCTTATGCACTCTATGAAGTGACAATAGTTCCCATAAATGGTGGGCCGGGATGAAAAACACTGCTGCCAGTCACATTCTTTATCAGCTGGAACTGACTTTAATTTTTTCTTTATTCGTCTTCTATTTTCTTCGTAGGGTAAATTATGTTTGGTGAAGAAGCATCCAACAACAATAATAGAAAAAGTTTTGGGGCAATGTTTAAAATATTTCTGTTAATACGGTTTGAGCTTAGCTTGATGGGTTAAAAGAAAAGCAATATATTGCTAACTTCGAAAAAAGGGGCGTGTCACATAGCGCAACAAGTCACGTTCAAGAAGTCTTGTTTTTTTTGACTTGTTCAACAACACAACAAGTCTTGTTTAACAAGTAAAAATAAGTTCAAAGCACTTGTTGTACACTAAGTCTGACAAGTTTCACATGTTTCTACACAAAATTTGGCTCTATGATGCCAAAATCTTTCCAATTTCCAGAAATATAGGGTGCTGTAAGTTTTCATATCAAACTTTAAGTATCCTTCCTCGAATGCTTCTTGTGCGTTTTTCGGGTGCGCACATTAAACATAAGCACTAAGTATGTAGTACATTGAATATATGCTTTAACATTTGTAAAAAAAATTGTGGTGCAACAATGACAAATGTAGGAACAGACGCAGAATTAGGTGCAACATCTTCTTGGTGGCGATGATGGCGCGACGGATGCGAAAAATGGGCACATAAGGTCTATCTATTGAATTGTCTGACTTGGTGTCGTCTTTTTTTTACTCGTATATGCTGTGTTCGCGGTATTTGGGTTACCACTGGAGGAGTTTTGCTAATTGCTAGAAATTTATTGCTGATTACTATCCTATATGATGATTGTTTCTTTTTTTTTGAGTTTTAAGAGAGAGGTTTTGTATAAAAAACTCGAAAAGAAGCTTTAAGGGAAAGTCAAAGTGAAATTCTAGAGAGGAACACCTTTTTTGTTAGATTTTACATGGAAAGTAGCTTAATTAAATGACACCCTTTAAGAAGATTTAATAGGTTTATAGGATACAGCAACAGAAAGTTGTACAAAAGTGTATACTATTATGGTTGAATCTAAGGTCACTGTAACACAAACCATCACAAGAAGTAACAAAAGCTTAACAGAATTCTGTGTTACATTATGTTTCACATGTTAATAACAAAATATGAATAATTCACCACAGAATACTTAAGAATTACGGTAACACTACATAAAAGGTGTAACATTTAGGTAACATAAATGTTCAAATTCTTCAACAATTATTTCTTTGTGACCGGGCGAATTCTGTGAATAACAACCACCAGTAACAAATTTGTTGAAGCGTGCTTAGACTTAGTGTCACATTTGTAGTAACACTATTAAGTAACATTTCTCTCGATGCAACAAGCCCGAAAATTATTATATCGATGCTAAGCTAAACTCAAAAATTTATTTTAAGGCTGAGTGTCACAATTATAGTGAAAATTTCTTTCACTTATTTTTGAGGAAGCGCGTTCGAAGAATTAAATACAGATGCTCAACTCTCAACTGGTTTAAAACTCATTATCAAGTTTTTCGCATTTTTGGTGACACAATAAGGTAACATTTCTGTCACAAGTTTTTGATGAATTATGTTCGAAATAGTTAATAATGATATGATGCCAAGTAAGTTCGAAACTTATTATTAGACTGAGTGTCACATTTTTTTTGACACTAATAGGTAACATTTTATCATCAATTTTTGACTAAGCGCGTCCAAAACACTTAATACTGATGCCAAGCAGGTTTAAAACTCATTATCAGGCTGAGTGTCACGTTTGCTATGACACAATAAAGTAACATTTCTATCACCAATTTTTGACGAAGCAAGTTCGAAAAACTTAATAAAGATGCCAAGTGATTTGTAACTCACTATAACACTTAGTGTAACATTTTTAGTGACGCGATAATGAAACAGTTCTGACAAATTATTGATGAAGCACGCCCAAAAAATTTAATACTGATTAGTTTGAAACTGATTGACAGCCTGAGTGTGACGTTTGCAGTTAGAAAGTTGGTTACAATTTTGTCACGAATCTCTGATGAAGCGTAAGCGTATTCGAAATAGTAAGTACTGATGCCAATTTAGTTTTATCAGACTGAGAGTTACATTTGTAGTCGGACTATAAGGAAATATTTCTGTGACTAATTTTTGCTTATCTCTCAGACTCATTATCAGGCGGAGTGTCACATTTGTAGTGACACACTTGAGTAACATTCTAAATTACCTACTGGTAGGTTTGGCCTCTCATTATTTTTTGCTGATAGAGCTCACAAGCTTTTCTCTTAACAGTTATCTTATGATGCTTCTCGTTTACCGGCACTGTGGTATGAAGGCATAACCCAACTTTTTTCAGGGATTTATTTAAAGCGTTAAGAATTTGGTAACATTTAATTTTCCAAACTTTCTATTAAAAATAGATCCGTATCGATTAGTTAACCCGGAAGAATTTTTCTCAAGAAAATTGACATGATTTGTACCTATCAGGTTTGTCCAAAGTTTCACAAATATTATACTTACATATCATAGGAAGTTATATACAATTCGAAATAGACTTTGAAATTCACCTAGAAGTTAAGGCTACTGAAAGAAAACATCTGTAGAATGTAAGCACGCTTCTTTCAATGTCAACATCTTGAATATTTGATCAACACAAAAAAAAGAAGCAAACAAAAAAATTCCAATCACACTCTTCGAAGAAGTTAATTGAAAACCAAAAAGCACCAAATGTAAAACCATTAAACAAAGGTATAATGTTCACTTTAATCATCATTAAACATTAACAACAAAAAATATTAATTTACCAAAAACCATGAAAAATCTTTCATACGTAAAATTTTATGCCACACACGAAATAAAAAATACCAATATTCCAACGTTAGCTATAGCCTCTAATAGCATCTTGAACTAAAAAAAAAAACTAAACCTAAATATTACTTGCTAATTTGATGTTTTTCATCAACTTAATGTAGGTAGAGGTACAAGCATATGTACATAGTGATCTCTTGTTGAACCTCTATAGCCACTTAACAAATGAATGTTAATTAAAGGTAATTCTCACGCTCTTCTAGCAACAACACTATACAACTTGAAGGTTTACATATAACATGAGATAGAGGGCAGAGCATCTTTCTATGAAGATGCCTACAAATTTAATTAGAAAATATGTACAATTTGAGTTTGATGTTTCTTAGGGCTTGGTATTGTAATGGAAACAAATTTAAAGATGCAAATTGTTAGGTTAGTGGGCTGACAGTACCGTTAACCTTACATCAATGTAGATCCATTGTGATACCTTAGGGATTGCGAGCCCCATGAAATGAAACCTATGATAAATCTCATGTCATTCAACCCCCTTAAGGGTATGATATTCAGCAAGCTATAGCCGGAAGTGTTGAAGAGGACTTCTTAGTCATTGAAGAAATGTCTGTCGTAACATAATCACCAGGTTGAAGAGGGGTGGACGCCTTTTAAGGGCGTGATTTTTCTTTTACCCGCACATGAGAGACCAACTGGCCAGTAGGAGCATGTGGATTCCAGCAACATCTGGTAGATTTGAGTTTGAAAGGTCAGTGGTTGGTGTATGTGTCTGTTTGTTTGGTCAATGAGTTGAGGGGACTGTCCCTTTCCTCAAGAGAATGGCTGAGCGGACGCTGAGCGGAGGACGAGCGGACACCAAGCGGACGCTGAGCGGAGGCCGAGCGGAGGCCGAGCGGACGCTGAGCGGAGGCCGAGCGGACGCTGAGCGGAGGCCGAGCGGAGGCCGAGCGGAGGCCGAGCGGACGCTGAGCGGAGGTGGAGCGGACGCTGAGCGGAGGCCGAGCGGAGGCGGAGTCGGAAAGGACGCCGAGCGGAGGCTGAGCTGACGCCGAGCAGAGGCTGAGCGGACGCCGAGCGGACTCTGAGCGGAGGCCGAGCGGATGCCTGGCGGAGGCTGTGCGGACGCCGAGCGGAGGCGAAGCGGAAGCTGAGCGGTCGCTTAGCGGACGCTGAGCGGAGGCCAAGCGGACGCTGAGCGAGGCGGAGCGGGCGCTGAGCGGAGGCCGAGCGGATGCTGAGCGGAAGCTGAGCGGATGCTGAGCGGAGGCCGAGCGGAGGCTGAGCGGACGCTGAGCGAGGCGGAGCGGGCGCTGAGCGGAGGCCGAGCGGATGCTGAGCGGACGCTGAGCGGACATTTAATGAATCTGATATTTTTTTCCTCGAAGTACTGCTTTCTGAAAAAGTGAAACGACAGCCCTGGTGGTGATGCCGACGACAAAAGATAGGGACTCTTTACTCAGTTGGATGATGTTTTCGGTCTTTCGTTTGTTGAAACTAAAGGCCAAAGTTTTCTGGTTATATAATAGAGTTATCGAGCGAGCTCCTTCTCTTATTTTTGTCGTTGCTAGAACTTTGCTTCCGATTACCATTTTAAGATTACAGGCTGGGACCTATAACGTTTGCTTCTGCCTGTTGCAGCGCAACATGCATTACTGCAAATTTGAAATCCATACGGATAACCATATCGGCGTTCGGCAGTCGATCTAATCAAAGATACAAAACGCCAACGGCTGAAAATCAATTGTCAATGGTTAAACATGCAAGCACTTTCTTACAATCGCAAAACTTGGGAGCGCATGAACTTCGATCTACGAAATAATATATCCACCGTTTTCTTAAGTTCGAAAATAGGAGATTACTTTGACAAAGACAATTCGATGATTAATCTTTTGGCACCTCCCACGATGCGACTATTTTTTGTGCATTGTATGAGTCAAATGATCAAGCTACGGTTGATGGTCCACCAGGGGGATCGTCGTCGGCGGCGGTGTCGATCTTTTTCAATATATCGATTTGACTTTGAAACAGTTTGACTGCGGATGATACAATGCTTTTTCTTCTCTTTTTTTTCAAGTGTCCTCGGGATACACTGCCTGATCAAGTGTTGATCCTATTCTTGCCAGCTTGTCAGCACTTTCATTACTTGGGAGACCAGTGACAAAGAACCCAATACAGCCTTATGTTGTGCTGTATACCAAGAACCCTTAGCTCTTCGCGACAGTAAGTTACAAACTTCGATTAGATTTCAATTCCAGAAATTACTTGCATTGCCGCTTAGCTATCAATGTAAAAGGTGATATCAGCTTGTGGTATTGCCATCATTTTGATTTGACTAGCAGCTTTCATCACCGCCAGGACCTCAGTTAGTAAGACACTGCTGTAATTAGGAAGTCCGAATGAGCTGGGCCCAGATCGCGTAACACGATTCGATTGAACGATCGTCGTTTTGACTGTAGCTGTATCTATTCACTTACTTACTTACTTACTTAAGGTGGCGCTACAGTCCGGGGTGGACCAGGGCCTCAACCAACAAGCTTCTTCCAGCCGGCTCGGTTTCTAGCTAGCTGTCTCCAGTTTCGCACGCCAAGTTGGTTGAGGTCCTCTTCCACTTGCGTGCGCCACCTTTTACGCTGTCCACCTCTACTGCGTTGTCCGTTGTTGGATTCAAAGACTTTCCGGGCTGGAGCATTGGTGTCCATTCGCTCTAGATGACCCAGCCATCTCAGTCGTTGGCTTTTCACTTTTGTGGCTAGGTCGGTGTCGCTGTACAGCCCATACAGTTCGTTGTTGTATCTTCTTCTCCATTCCCCATCTATGCAGACGGGACCAAAAATCACCCGGAGAATTTTCCTCTCAAAACAGCCTAACGCGTTCTCATCCACTGTTAGCAATGTCCATGCCTCTGCACCATACATCAGGACCGGGATGATAAGCGTCTTATACAGGGACAGTTTAGTTGCTCGAGAGAGGGCTTTGCTTCTCAATTGCCTTCTTAGCCCAAAGAAACAGCGATTGGCAAGAGTAATTCTTCGTTTGATCTCAGCGCTGGTGTCGTTCGCTGAGTTTATAGCGGATCCTAGGTAGACAAAGTCTCTGACTACATCAAAATTATAGCTGTCTATAGTGACGTTCTGTCCGAGACGTCGGTGTTGGGTGTCCTTTCTTGTGGACAGCATATATTTTGTTTTGCTTTCATTCACCGTTAAACCCATCTTCTTGGCTTCCTTCTCAATGCTCACAAAAGCACCACTGACATCACGCTTTGTTCGTCCGATTATGTCAATGTCGTCAGCGTAAGCGAGTAATTGGACGGACTTTTGAAAGATTGTGCCTCTGGTGTTGACGTGAGAGTTTTGCACTATTCTTTCAAGAACGACGTTGAAGAAGTCGCATGACAGCGCGTCGCCTTGCCTAAAACCTTTTTTGACATCAAAGGTGTCGGTGAGGTCTTTGCCGACCTTGATGGAGCAGCGTGCATTCTCCATCGTCATCCTGCACAAACGGACGAGTTTGGCAGGGATGCCAAAACTAGACATTGCTCTATATAGCTCGTCTCTATAGATGCTGTCATACGCGGCCTTGAAATCGATAAAAAGGTGGTGGGTATCGATTTGGAACTCCTGGGTTTTCTCCAAGATCTGCCGTAGTGCGAATATTTGGTCGATGGTGGACTTCCCTGGCCTAAAGCCACACTGATATGGACCTATCAGGTTGTTGACGAATGGCTTCAGGCGTTCACAAAGTACGGCAGAGAAGATCTTGTAGGCGATATTAAGAAGACTGATGCCTCTGTAGTTGGTGCAGTCCAGAGGATCGCCTTTCTTGAGGATCGGGCAAACAATACTGAGGTTCCATTCATCGGGCATGCTTTCTTCCGACCATATTTTACAGATGAGCTGGTGCATACTCCTAACCAATTCATCGCCAGCCGCTTTGAATAGCTCAGCCGCAAGGCCATCAGCTCCAGCAGCTTTATTGGACTTAAGTTTAGATATGGCTATCCTCACTTCGTCAAGATCGGGTGGACGGAATTGTTGGCCTACGTCGTCCAGGTTGAATGGTGCAATTTGCATGGTAGCGGAATTCGGTTCATCGCCGTTATACAATTTGCAGAAATGATTTTTCCATATCCTCAGCACCGACTGCGTTTCCACCACGATGTTCCCCTGATCGTCCTTGCAGGCTTCGGTTCGGGGTTTGTAACCTTGGGAGGTTCTTTTTACTTTTTGGTAAAACTTCCGAACTTCATTCCTGCAGTGGCATCCCTCTAATTCCTCGATCGCGCGCTTCTCATGCTCTTTCTTTTTCTTTCTGAGAAGCTTGTGTTCCTCTTTCCTCTTCTGCTCGTAGAGCTCGCGAGCAGCTCTGGTCCTTCTATGCAGCGCCGCTTTGTATGCCTGTTGTTTGGCTGCATGTACTTGCCGGCATTCCTCGTCGAACCAGGGGTTTCGCTGTGGTGGTCGTGCGAAGCCCAGCACGTCAGAGGCGGCATCTCTGATGGCTTCCTGGCAGTTTTTCCACTGGTTCTCGATGTTTGCAGTTGGCGGCAAAGGACTAGTTAAGAGGGCGCGAGAGACTGTATCTATTCACATCTACAGGGAAATAAAGAGAGAGTAATAGTCGAAACGATGATCGTTCAATCGAATCGTGTTACGTGATCTGGGCCTTGGCTAATCCAAGGGTTTCTGAAAGAACCCTGCACCAACACCAGTTTCCATCTTGGAAACGTCGTTAAATATTAGTCTCATATTTCTATATATGCAAGTTGTTAGTTTAAAGGGATTTTTTCAATTTGTATTTTAAGTGTATGTCACATAACAGAATTTCACTTTTTTATAAAATTTGAGTTTTAAAAACATTTAAAGTATTTTCCGCCTTTTATATTTGGATGGAATCTGTAAATTTTAGAAATCTCGATTTATAAATCTTTTGTGAATGCAATCTTTTATGAATTTAATTAAAAGATTTCATTCATTGGCTTCAATTTGTGACTGTCGTCTTCAAATTTTATAATCACCATTCATTTGACATTGAAATGATTGCAATGATTTGCTCTCCCATTAGATTTGTTTTAAATAATTTGTGAAGTGAAGCCAATGAATGCAGTCTTTTGATTCAATTCAATTAATGATTTCTTATGATTGCTTTCACAAAAGATTTCATTCTTTGCCAATCCTTATAGGTATTTTAATTTGTCTCAAGAAAGTATTTTTGGAGAAATTAGATATCAGTATGTTGGGATAGTTTAACAGATATTGATTCTTTGGCAACCAATTTCTTTGAAGAAAGTTTTGGAATAATTAATTTTGAGGAACTGTGATTATTTGTTTTTTTTTTTCTTAACAAATTTCTAAATTTGTCAATAGGTACTCGTACGTTTTTTTTTCAAACTTATGAGCGAGTTCTTGCAACCTATTAGCATGAATATATTTCATTTCTTGATTTTCATTAAAAATTGTATGGTCACTTTAACTCTTCCAAGTTCAAAAAATTTAAATCCGTTTGGATGGAGAGAGGCGGCATCAAAAGTACAACATATTTGCTTCTGCAAATAAATCGATAAGACAAAGCCAAAGTTAAGTAGTAAAATATTTGCTTGACTGTTGCTATAGAACAGGATGCTATGTGGTTGTGGTGCTATGTTGTAGCATCACATTGCCTCATGCATACGTAATTGGGTGCGAAGGTGCTATCCGTGGCATCGTCATCATCATCATCATCATCGCATTGGGATCTTTGTCTCTCTCCCTCTCGATGATGAAGATGATAGCGATCGTCTTGATCTCGGAAGCCATGCAGTCCAAGATCTTCCGCATTGCTTTCAATTCTATACCACCAGCCACAGCCGGTGTTGTGATGCTATAGTAACGAGCAAGTAATGGCGGCTTGGTTGTAAAAAACAAACGATATTGGCCAAATAGTGGAAACCCTGGCGGTAGCACATGATTAGTAGGTGGTTCCAGCGCCCACTTTCAGTTCAGTTGGGAAAATTAATTTTAATTAGAACATAAAAGATGCATTATTAGATTTCCCATCACCAGGACGACTTTATGGCGGCAAAGTGGTTCTTTTACAAGCAAAACCAACAACTATATAAAAATATCCTTGTGGCAAATTAATTTCAATGGCAGAGCTCTAAACGTAGCAAGTGCAAGGCTTTCGTTTGATGGATGCTTTGGGAATCTTTAATTACACTAAATATTTTCAAGAGAACTAGTGGCAAATAGTAAAAACTTGAACAACAAACTGTCGGATTCCATAAAGTCCATCATAGTAAGGTGGAATTCATGATTCTCGGAGCGTTAATGTCTGAAGGAGGATGCGGAAAAACAAACATGATTTGTGCGGAAGGAAATTTTTGCAACACAATTAGAGTCAATAAACGTCTCAGAGTTTTAGGGTTTCTTTGTTTTTAAGGGCCAATAAGGATGTTTTCCTTCCACGGTCTTGATAGCCTGCCCTTGGGAGAGAATGGTTTCAGTATTTTTAGAAATCGCTATGGATGTCTTCCTTGATCGTGATAGCCACGGCCACCACTCGGCAACATATTTCTGGGAAAATCTCTAGACAAAATAGCGATGGGGAAGCAAAATTCTAAAAGGAAACATGACGTATCTCCCAAAATGCAGACACTGAAAAATAGAAATTTCAAAATGCTAAATTACAAATTTTGGTGATTAGACGTTTTTTCACTTAATGTATTTTTGGGTGTTTTGGTTTCAGGTCTGTCGTAGCAACTATATGAAGGGGCTTCTTTATAAACTCTGATAAAAACCCCGCGTATCACGCTACATAAAACCCTTAAGATGCCAGTCGTGCTTTATGATGCCGAGTGTTTGGCGATAAGCACAAGACGAGGGCTGATACTGACCTCTTTCGAAACAAAAGTTCCTCGATGGATACTTGGTGTGAGGAGGGTGAAAGGAGGAGAAGATACAACCACACTCTCTATAAGCTGTATCAAGATATGGACGCTGTCCAGAAAATCAAAACGCATCGACTAATTTGGCTCAGGCACATCGAGTAAGTGTGCAATAATGCTCCAGCTAAGAGAGTCTTTGAATCCTATCCATACCAAGGTGAGAGAACGAAGAAGACCGAACCTCCGCCTCCGGTTTAAAGACCAAGCCAACGTGGATCGAATAATTTGGCAGAGGTACATCAAGTGAGTGTGCAATAATGCTCCAGCTAAGAGAGTCTTTGAATCCTATCCCCCAAGGTGAGAGAACGAAGAAGACCGAACCTCCGGTTTAAAGACCAAGCCAACGTGAATGGTAGAAAGCTTGGTCTAGATAATTGGAAGCAAAGTGCCCGGGATCGTAGAAGATGGAAAGCTACTGTGTCTAAGGCTGCGACCATTCAAGGATTGAGGGCCGGTTGCTAGGAAATTTGTGTCTGGTTGTGAGATGATACAGCAAAAATTTTACCTCAAATTGCTTCACCACAACATGTTTACCTATAGCTGTGTCTTATTGTGAGAAATCTTATAAGCAACTAAAGTTAGTTGGCAATGAACAGCCAGCATGTGTCCTGCAAAATCTTGTGGCGAGCAACTCTATAAGCAACAACAAGAAGCTAGCAATAAGTTGCCAGGTAGTCGTAGCCACACCTTAAGGTGAATTAAGATATTGTATCAACATATTAATATAATTTAAAAATTAGTTACGAAGCAATGAGATTTGAAGTTAAAAGTTCAAGTGAGCTCAACTCCATGATTGCGTTTCGCCCAGGTACGATAGTTGGGCTCATCAGTTAGATGACTATCGTACCCTTCTAAGACGCAATTTTGTATCGATGTTTACCGACTAATATAAAAATCACAGCATTAAGATACTATGAATTTTATTATTCTAAGGGAATTTGGTTAAATTCAGACACTTAGAATTTCAACTGCCCGCGCTCAGGCTTTTTATAATAATTGAATATGAAGAAAATTTGAAAAGAAATTCTTCTGTTTAAGTGGAGTGACCGAATATATAATTCAAAGTTAAAAGTTCAAGTGAGCTCAACTCCATGATTGCGTTTCGCCCAGGTACGATAGTTGGGCTCCACTTAAACAGAAGAATTTCTTTTCAAATTTTCTTCATATTCAATTATTGCAATGAGATTTGTCTTAGCTTCAATTTTTCGGACTTAAGTTTTTACCTTCTTGTTACTCAAACGACCAATATTTTCAGTTAGGCCAGGCACTCACTTGGCAAAGTAGCAACTTCAATGGCAACTTTCAGTTTTGATATTGGAGGAGATCGCGCACATGGCAACTTTTCGTTGGTGCAACTTACGGCTGTAACATGATGCATATACATAATTCAAGATCCAACTTTAATTAGGAGCAACAAAATGGCGGGCACCTGAAGTATCAATCGGATTAAAATTGACCCCTATTTACATTTTTGACGCCTTTGAGGTGCCAAAAAGCAACTTAACCACAATTGACAAACCCGTCCAACCTTTCACCTTCAACTACCACCCTTTGTTTTTATATTTACTAGAATTTATTTTTGGTCTTCTAACCCAAGCAAACAAATTACTGGCCACTATCATTGTGAAAAACCCAACAAAATCCATATGAGGAAATGTAATCTATTCTGGAGTTTATCACTCAATTTAGGATTCTTTGTTCTCTCCGACAAATTGAAATACATAACTGTTCCTTCCAGTATGCACGAAAGATATCATATCAAAAATAAATTTCCGAAATCACGCACAATAATTCACCTCGGTCTAAACTCCCTCGACAAATAATATGACACGTGGTAGGTGTCATAATTTCCATTATTCCGACACATCTTTGTAGCCGTTTGTCGTCGTCATGGTCTTTATCTGTATATTGCAGACACTCTTCTGGCGTCTTCTTCTCATAACAGCAACCCAGAACCGACTCATCCAGCACGCCTCAAATCAAAACTCGTCGTAACATAAAACTTGAACTTAATCTCTTTCTCACCACACACACACACAAACAGACACAATAAAGTTGCACCACGTGCTCGGTGTATCTCTTAGCACTTCACTATATAGGCGCACATCATAAAACCGCATGTGTCCTTTAGGTTGCCCATAAGAGCTATGAAGCCGCCACCAGTTCAGTCTTATGGAGACGAGAGGCTTCGACTTTGAATCTGCCGCTGCTGCGGCCAGAGTAAAAGGCTCCTCGGTCGAACTCGCTATCTGGACGCATAATTATGGTGAGCGCGCGTGTGAGAAAAGGGCGCAATAATTTCCACCACACAGAGGTGATAAGATGCGGGCGAATAAGTCGTGCAGTATATTTTTGTGCTGCATCCGCATTCGAGTAAGGAAACATGAAACAAGATTGCTCAAAATGGCAGGAGGGCGAGGGACACGCTAGCACTGGCTGATGGAAAGGAGTAGCATTTAGAGCCTGCCTGCCTCGTTACTAGTCCCGGTGATGGTAGTGTTAATAAGGCGAGCGACAACGACTCGTTTAAGATGTGATTTGCATGGCTGCCTGAGTTCTCTGTCGCGTCGGCCGGCGGCGTCACCGTCATCATCGTCATCGTCGTCAACTATCTCTGTCAGCCACCATCATTGATGGATTGATGCCACAGCCGAGCCGCAGCACTGAGTGGAGTGAAAAGAAGAACGCCTCCACCATCAGCTATACAGAGAGCGCACACACTGGCTGAGTGCTGATAAATGATCGATGATGGAAATTAATGTGATGCCACAATGCCGATGCAAATCTTTGGCTCTGTCAATGTTTGTGGCTGCGTGCGGCACAACTGAGAGTCACTCATGGAGATTCTTACAACAACAATGCATCTAAAGTATTGGATTTGTTGTCTTTGCGCGAGCCAAATTCACCGCAACTTGGTGGCCTTATCGACCGTGAAAGTTGCATTTAATTACTTTCAATTTTATTTTTTTGTTCAGCTTTATGAGGAATTGAAAATTGTATGTACCTAGTTAGGGAGCTGTTGGCAGAGATTTTGTATACTTAATGGATTACGGGATTGAGATTGACCGACAGAATGCATTTTTTTCTCTTCGTCTTCAACTGTTTCTAATATTTATAAAGCCTTATTCTCACTTCCAGTTAAAGGAAAAACATACATATACGTTCCACAGCTAGGATTCTACTTTTGTTAAATGAAAAATTAAACGATTCCACAATGTTTTTTTTTTCAATTTCAAAGCTTGTGGAAAACCTGATGATGGGTAGAAGCATTTCACATCTCTCAATTAAAAATTTTGTTCATAAATATAAGTTGTTGAATGCAATGCTGAAAATTTCATGCTGATGTTTTGAATACGTTCCACAATCTTAAAATGCTGAGTTTTCAATGTTTGCAACTTGCGATCGCAGAGAAAAACATTGGATACGTTCCACAATCTTCTCGAAAGCATAATTTTTATTTTCGCAGCTTGCGATTGCAGAGGAAACAGAGGAAAAAAACTAACCCAACACTGTGGAAAGTTATATATTTGTCAATTCATTTATGTATTTTATTTAAAAATTAAATTAGTGGAATGAAAAAATGCTACAAAATTTAAGACCGCGACATCTTTCTACTGATACGTCATTATTACTCGAGCTACACCTAATACCTCAAGTGAAAAGAAAAATCAATAAGACCCATTATGTTTTTCACACCTAATTGATATTTTTACAGCAGCCGTAAGACTACAAGTTAAAAATTTTAAAAGGGAGAAAACTTAAGGTATTTCATAGAAAGAAAATTTTGGTCCAAAAGCTGTGGAAAGCAACTATAAAAATTTCTATGCAGATTTCAATTTTGCTTCACGTGAAATGAAAAAAAAATAAGTTCCACAATCATACTCTTCGTGGAATGAAAAAGAAAATGCGTTTCACAGTCAATAGGTCATTCCTGTTCTAATGGACATGGAAGAAAAACATTTGATAAAGTGGAAAAAATCAGATTTGGCCTAATAAATCATTTAGGTTTAGAAACAAATGATGTGGAATGTAAAGTTCTTTCCATCAATATTTTATATTTACTAAAAGTGATTGCCAAGTATAAGGTTTTTGTTTGACATATTTGTCAAACTTAAGGATTTGAAATCTATCAATAAATTTCCATCAGCTCCCTAACTTTCAGGATGATTTATTTATATTCTTTTTTTTATTAAATGGTAAATACATTTTAGCTTCACAAGTTGTCTTTCTTTTTCATAAATTTATTTTTGGGAATCACAACGAGGTTTGGGATCTTTTTTTATTAAATTTCTTGGAGCAGGTTGTTGTATTCAAGGCGGTCGTCGTCCGTCGCGTCGGTAATGTGGGACTGTCTTTTTTTGTCTTTTTCCACGCAGATGAAAAAGAAATGAGAATTCTTTTGATGAGAAAATTTAACTTTCTTTCGGTTACGTGTTTTTTTTTTGTAACTTGTCCATTGGCATAATGGACTTAATAAGATTGAGGTATTTGTTTTTATTTTTATTACTTATGGAGTATCGTATCCTGTTTAGTTGTAATAATGTTCACATGAAGATGTTTAACAAGAAGTGATTTGCGGAATTTTAGCTTTTCCGAAAAAAAGATTTCTACACTGAAGGAAAAAGTTGTGATGAATTAAAAAGTGAAAATTGCACTCAACCAACATTATACGAGTAGATACATGCCAATATTTTAAAATTTCAACCTGATTGCCTGATTCATAGTTGGACACACAAATTGTACAAGAAATGAATATGTACATCACAAAAAGTTGTAAGAGGATAGTCCTTGGATTTTATTCTTCCACAAAGTTTTTTCAGACTTTTTCCCTTTAAGTTTCACTTTATTCAAAAAGAAGACGGGTACATATATTTCGATTTCCTTACGTCCGAGGAAAAAGTAGGTAAAAGAAAAAAGAAAAAAGCTGAAGTTCAAATTTTCGGAACACCAAGACACTGGAAATCCAACATTTTGGAAAATGCCAATTGATTTTTATCTCAAAAAAAAATTGTTTAATTTCTCAACCTAAGAATTTTGTTCTCAAATAAAAAATCTATAACACAAAACTTAGAGGAGCCGTACGAAATCCTCGAATAACAAAATCTCAAATTTTTTTATAATCTCGAAAAACGAAATCTCGCAAATGATGCTTTTCATAATCTTGCAATTGTAAAGTCTGGCTTTCAACAACTTCTCATTTACATCTCGCATGAAAAAATCTCACAAATATCAACCTTAATCTCGCAATTCAAAGTCTCGCATATATAAATTTTCCACAAGCGAGATGTTGTAATTGCGAGATTAGAAAAATCCCGATTTTGTAATTGCGAGTTTTCGTAATGCGAGATTTTTAGTGTGAGATTTTAGTTTGTGAGATTTCGTACCCCAACCAAAACTTGCATTTTGATATATTTTTTAAAATTATGGGATATTGCATTTCAAAGTAACAACTCTAGAAAATCGGGCGGCTTTTGGAGTTTATACCTTATCATACTTATCCGCTACTAAAACAATTGTATCGATATATGCAGGTGTTCATGGAAATCTGACGTCATGTTTCGACACCACTTTTGACGATCACTTTTTACTTTTCGTTCGATTGTGTTTAAAAATATACCTACCAGCCATTTTTTGACTGAAGTGCCGTCGAATTAATCAATCGAGTCGAAATTTAAAGGAACTTTCATTTAAATTCAATCGCAAATGATAATGACAGTTTTTCGGTAACTAAGCGTAGACTTGCGTCAACATGTGCAAGCTTCCGTAAACTCCCGTAAAAATGGGTCAACATGCGTTAAATGTTGTAGATATGCGTAAACTTGCGTGAAGATGCGTAAACATCCGTACACCTGCGTACACGATTGCAATTTTTTTTAACATAAATAGTAGTTGACAATTGCAAGAAACTTTTTACAAAATTGACAGAACGGTACCAATGCCGTTGAAAAAATATAGAATTCAATGCCTAGTAAATTGGTATAAGGCATAGTGGTTAAATTACCCTATAGGAGAAGATAAATTTGGGTCGTGAAAATTCAAAATTCGCATTAGTTGCATGTGCTTTTGGTAAAGCTTTTCGTTGGTGCCAGTCGTTGGGATAAAATTATTAAAATAAATAAACTGTAACTGACTCGCAATTTAGTTTTTTCAAGAACATTCTTTTGGTTTTTAAAAAAAATCTGCAAACCGAAAATTTCGTTCGAAATCCATTTAAATGTTCCTTATATATCGATCGATTAAAAAATACGAAACGAAATAAAAAAAGCGAAATAATATAATGCGAACTAATATAATGCGAACTAATATAATGCGAAACAATGGAAAGTGATAAAGTAATTAGAGATATGATTTAGTAGGAAGTACTTAAATGCGACATAATGAATGGAGATCTAATAAGCAAAGCCGACTTCGAAAAAATTATGAGTTTGCGAAAAACTGTTAGACCTTTCAAGCAAAATTTTAAGAAACTGAAAATTCCCTAGTAACTTGTATCACTTGGAAAAGAGGAATATTATTCGAAAAAAAGAACACAAATGAATAAAAAAGGCGGTCCCTCCTATTATCCATACGTATTCCTAAAAGATTTCGAAATGCACTTTCTTTTTTGTTTGATATTGCTTATGCAGGGTCACCTACAGAAATATTTAATTTTGCATAAGAGCTGAAAAATTTTGTATGAAATGTCATCGGAATGACAGTTGAATATTGAAAGTTTAAAAATAGAGCCTCTTTTTGGATGAGATTATTGTTAGACTAATATTTATTCCTTCACCATTCAAAAATCTGACGATATTGCTCAAACCTTCTTTTTGACTTAAATATCTTCAATCAAGTCTTAGTTTTTACAAACTTTGCAAGTATTTGCAGTTTTCTAAAAGACATAAGACTATTAAGATCGAATAAATAGGCGACAAACATTCCATGCAAATATTGTCTTTATCATTGAAGTTCAAAAGTTTTGCAATTTTCCTAAATTTTAATTAAAAATATTTAAAACCGCTGCTGGTATACTCGTATAGCTATCTCTGATGTCTTCTAGATTTTTGAGGTTAATTTTGTAGTTTTTATTCCTAAGAGTCATGATTGACGACAGTGCCGGTTCCGTGTTATATGCAAGAACAGGTCAAGGTAGAAATGGATTCATATTGTCACCCTAAAATCAAAAACAATGAGGTAGGCATTGATTTTAACAACACTCATCTGGTTTTTACTGCATTAGTCATATTTGATGCTATCAGCTATTGAATGAAACGCATTTTATAAAAATTAAATTCAAAAATTCCACTTAACCCTGATAAGCAACAAAACGAGAAATCACCTACTGCTACTGCAAAATATTAAAAATTGATTTCAGGATTTTCAACCTTAACTGATTAAAACTGAACTCTGTATGATTTTTGTTTTCTGAATGGTTGAATCAAAGATGACTTAAGTAATTATTAAATTTAATTATTTTTTTTACTATTCTCGGGGTATGCATCTGAGATTTAATTAATTTTTGTTAACAAGAATTTGAAACAAACAATTGAATATGCGTCTTTGAAGTTTTTCTTGACATGCGTCATATAAATTTCAAGATTTATATAAATTTAAACACAGATTTTCTATATAAAAAAAAACTAAAAATTAAATACCTATACAATTATATGCATGAAATAAGCACTGTTCATATTCAATATTCTTAATTGTGTTGTTTTTTCACCTTTTGATAGAAAAGATTTCTAGAGAAGATTCGCAAAATTTTGAGAACGAATCATTTTTGTTTTCGATTTTCTAATATAAAATTATGAGAACATACTAAGAAAAATTGCGAATTTGAAAATATTGCGAGCGAAAATTTTTTTTCGGTTTATTTTCACTTTCTCTTAAAACGAAAATTGCACTGTTTTGGACTCAACTTTTGCAACCATGCGCCAAGGAGACAAACAAGTTTGCGTATTTGTAACTTAAATGGTCGAAAATAATTTTGCTAAGATAGCAAAGCCATTTTTGATTTCCTTAAAAAAGAGGACAATTGTATTGTTTTGGTCCCAACTTGTTGCTCCTTGTAACTGAGGTATTAAGAAAATTGCAAATTTGCAAGCTTTCGAAAGAACAATTTGTTTCTTATTTTCACTTTTCTTTAAAATGCCACAGAACTAAAATCACATATTTCGCAAATTTGCAAATTTAAAGGTCGAACATAAATTTACTTAACGCGAAGTTAGTAGTGCAGTTACCGCAACTTTATTTTTTCTGGTCTGTTTATTTTCAAGCTACGCAAAATTTATCGTTTGGCCTAAAAAGTTGCAAATATGCAAAATATGAGAATTTGTTTTATCTTTTCGGTGCAGAGATGAAATATTCATAGAAAATATTCGGAGTGAAATGTTCAACGTTACCTCCCACAGCCTCTATCTGGAAAAAAAATGCACCTTTTATATGACTATTTGGTATCACTGTTAGCGACTCGCCTTAATACATATTTTATTTAACAAATGGACATTTCTATATATACCTTAACCAAGAACTAATCTTTATCGTCGATGTATGACTTTGAAGAAAATTGCAATTTTTATTTTTGAAATGTCGGATGTTCAACTCGGTGAGTCCCAAGTCAAAACTGGGGTCTTATTCAAACTTATTCATAGCTTACTAGGTTTGTTTGCCTTGAAGATATTAAGAACACGTGTGGTTAAAGTCACTTTTATTATTTATAGAATTTTGTATACCTAAAATAATGATTTCAATAGGTAGGTAAAAGTATTGGGTTTAAAATGAATAAATGAAAGATGAATAATGTGACTCAGTAGTTCAACACTCCGAACAGTGTTGGTGCCAAATTGATCCTACATATGCATAAAAAAGATGGTGGAACGCATTTAATTTTCATTCCACTAGATGTGAGAAGGAACTAGGTTTAGTCTAGGAACGCACTTGCAATTTTTGTCGCAGCAACAAAAAAAGTGATTGCAGCTTAGTAGAATTTTTTAGCATCATGTGCATGCATTTGCTTTAAAACCCAAGTGCTCTGAGTAGATTTTGCAACTGAATAATCGTGCGGCAGAAAATCGCAAGTGCGTTCCTGTTCCTAGCATAAATCCTCTTGTGAAGTGAAAAATACATACCTTCCACAGCTTTTACATGAAATATTTTCCATTTCTAATCGCGCATTCACAGGAGAAAAATTTCCATGGTGAGTGAAAAATTTTGACATTTCATCAATCATTTTTCTCATATCACCAGCTGTGGAATGTAAAATTTTAAATTTCACCTCAAGTTTTTCTTAAGATTTTTACTTTCACTTGAAAATTCTACTTAAAGCCTGCTACACTGTTTGAGTGAAAATAAAATATTCATACAAAATTGATAACGTGAAATGTTTTTCTGACATTCCGCGCAGCTTCTATGTATTCGAAACCATAGCCTTTTGTTTTTCAAATATAAAACTTTCTCAAATACCGTCTACTTTTGCACTTTTTATCTCATACTTGCAAATGAGAAACATGGCCATAAGAAGACTGTGGAATGCATAGACTTTTCATTTCTAGTAGGTACTTACTCACCTGTGGTGAAACGAAAAATAAATGCATTCCACAATCTTCGCTGATGGCCATTTTGTAGAAGCTGACACCGTCTGAAAAATTTAAAAGTTTGAAAATCAATTAGTTATGGTTAGGTAAGATAGAAGCTGTGGAATGTAAAGTTAAAAAAATTCACTCCAACAATTTTGTGTGAAAAAATATTTCATTTTCACTCAGACTTTGTATTAAAGATTAAAATAACAGTTTCAGATTTTTTTTACATGAAGAAGTTTGTGTTTTATCAAGAATGAAAAAATGTCTGTCAAAAAAAAATTAATAAAATCACGATTTTACTGTTTTTTTTTAATTATCAAGAAATAAAGCGATAAATGTTTCGGAGGAAAATAAAAGCCTCTATCAACTTAATTTCGCTATGACATCACAATTTATATTTTTAAACAATTTATACAAAATATTTTTTAATTATAAAACTAAAAGTATATAATATTTTATATATGATCACTCAAACTTTAAGTTTCGCTTGGATCCTCATTCACTATTTCATTTTCGTTCTCATTTTCATCTGTTTTTTCTTTTGCATCTTCAACATTCTCTTTTTCATTTTCATCTGAATTTGAGGCAGGATCATTCTTTTCATTTTCATCTGAATTCGATGGAAGATCTTTTTTTTCGTGTTCATCTGAGTCAGAAGTGGGATCAGACTTTTCTTCTTTGGCTTCATTATCTTCGTTGGATTCTTCAGGGTTCAAGCTTTCAGCGTCAGCGCATCTTTTACGACGAAGAGCAACTGGAGCTGCTTTAACAACTTCAACACCTGTTTTAGTTGCACCACCAGCACCTTCGGCAGCTGTTTCTGCTGCAGCTGCTACCAAAGGTTTTACTGCACCATCAGCTGCTGGTTTTTTCGATTCATTTGATTCTTCTGATGTCGACGAGGAAGTATCGGCTGATCGTTTGTGACGTTCCTCTTCTGAAACCACTTCTTCAGCAGATGGTAGGTCGATTTCTTCAGTTTCTTTTGAATCTGAATCATCTCTGTTCACAGGTAGGGAACTTGCAAAGGCGACAAATCCCACAACAACCAATAAGATCAAAACTAAGCGCATTTTTATAATTATTTTGTTTTAATAAATTTCTTAAAGAACTTTTCACAATGAAACGTAAACTCAAACTGAATACCACGACTGATAATAATTTAAATTATTGGCGAGAATTTTATAGGGTTTTCAATGTGAAACCGCAAAATTCTGTTCGATTATACCTAAACCGACCGACATATATGCGCATATAATATCATCTGCAGTTGCAGTCACAATGTAATGTGATTCTTATCACGCGCAATGAATATAAATATAATTGATTGTATAATCTTTCACGGAATTACGTAGGCAATTATTATTATTTTAATTTTTGTTTTTGGATTTTAATAATATTTTTAATCAATTTTAAGCTTCAAGTCTATCTAAATCAGGGGGAAATTTGTTTATGATTATTTTTGAAGCGTGATAGAACTTTGAATGTTCTTTTGAATTGAAAGAAATTTAATAAATAAGTTCCACACTTTTTCACAACATATTTTCGATTTTTCAGATTACTTGCAGTCACAAGTAAATAAGTTGAAGAAGCTTGTTTATTGGGCACTTAATTGCTTTGTTTTTGAAGTACATTTATATTAACTTATAAAGGGATACAAATGAATTTACTCGTCACTTTTACTGGCTTTTCTCACACTTTATTTTAACTCGTTACTTTCACTCGTTACTTTTACTGTGTAATTATTTTTACTCGTTAATCTTACTCGTTACCTTCACTCGTTACTTTTACTCGTTACTTTCATTCGTTACTTGTCTGAGTTACTTTTACTAATTTTTTGTATTCTTTACTTTTACTCGTTATTTACACTAGTTATTACTACTCTTTGATTTTACTCGTTATTTCTACTCGTTACCTTCACTCGTTATTTGTACTCGTTACTTTTACTCGTTACTTTGTATTGCTACCAAAGTGCTTGCTTTGTCACTGTTACCAGATTTGTTACTTTTACTCGTTACCTTTCATTTTCGATTGCTACCAGCAACAGAGAGGGTCCAAAAAGTGCTTCTTTTGCCACTGCTACCAAATTTGTAGAACTTCTTAATAGATACGATTATAGAAATTTTTCGAATTAAACTCTAGGACCAGTTTTCAATGCGGAACCATCGTAGTCTCGGGGTTAAACCTGAGTTAGCTCTAGAAACGTGGTTTTCAGTCAGTTTAAATCCTAAGTTAACTCCGAGTTAGCTCCCCTTATCGGGACTAAACTGAGACCAACTTCCGTTGTGGCACCATCTAGATTGCGATAGTGAAAGGCGTTGCAGGGTGATATCCATACAATCCATAGTGTCGCACATCGATTTCAATAATTTTTTGAATACTGGAAGATAAAGTTAATTCTAAACTGAGAAACTGCTTCTGCTGTAACTGAGAGTTCATTTATTTTCCCAATTAGTTTACTCTGACAAAATTAACACTGAAAAACTAGCCCTAAGCTTATTTACCAATTCTAGAATTTCGTATACATATTTTGATAATTTGAGAAACATTTTCCAAAGATTTTCCATCAAAACCTACCTCCTTCTTATAAGTGTTTTATTCCTGTAGAGACATCTTAACTTTAACCAATTTAAAATTAAACCGACTCTGATTAGCATCTTATAATACAAAACGTAAATATGGGTGGGTTAGCCTTTATACGCTTCAAACTTGTTTTGACTCCAAAAGATTGATTCAATTGGTAATTTGTGTATATTTTGATTTGCTTTCCATTTCATGTCTAATCAAAAAACATCTCGTTGATCAACGAAAAAAAAATCACATTTATCAATTAACGAGATGATTAGACTTAGCTAATTATTGTTCCAAGCCTTCCATATAGGTACCTACTTCAAACACATCTGAAGCCATTTATTCCATCGACATGTAGCCATATCTCATGTACAGGTCTCTTATAGCCCCAAGGGTTCGAGACAATGATGATAATGCACTTTCAATTTCTATTTCACTTTCTTTTTTTTTCGTTTGTTTGTTATTGTTGTTGTTTTTGATCTCACGAAATAAAGTACCACCATCAATCCTTAGAGCTGAGGTATAATTGAAGTAATTTCATTTACAAATTTCATCCCAATAATTTTGGAAAATCTAACAAAAAAATTCACATAAATCTCTGCCACTGCTGCCACATGTTGCTGCATCAAACCAACCAACTTACCAAACCAACAGAAAACCTTCGGTGAGAATGAGGAAGTGTATGATATCTATGATGCACTTTTCTCGTGTCGGTCGGTGCGGCGTATGGTGATGGCACAGCCGCAGCATACAAAACAATCATAGCATTGTGGTTGGATCGGATCGGATCGGAACTCTCCCAGGTGACAAAATTCCGCGATAAGATACTGCAAGATGCCAATATAGGAAGTTGCATCTGGCACTGGCAGATATACGCACTGCACTGGCAGTTGCTTTGGCGGCATAAATCAGTACTTTAGCAGCAGTAAGTTGCAACACCAATCGTTTTATAACTTAGGTGGAGATCTCACCCCGGTTGCACAATGGGGCAACCTCTCAACACTCAGCACCTCTACGTAGAGAGCGGTGTTTTCATTGTCATTTGTGTCGACTTTCAGGTGTCAATATTCGCACATATCTGCATAGGAAATGTTTTAAAGGTGTCGGTCGTGGGCTTCCAATTTATAAGAAAACAAAAATGAGACAGCAAGTAGGCATTTAAATGGCAAGTTAGAAAACCTCACTTACCTTTCAAAGATTCGAATGACGGAAATAAGATTTTGCCAGTAGTCTGAACAGTAGGCGAAAAAGGTTTGTTAAGGCATAGACAGTTCACGTGATAGTACAAAAGGTGAGAACTGAAGCGTCTCAAAATTCTAAGAATTCAAAACAAGCAAAATAGCTTTCAAGGTTGCAAGATGACGAAGAAAATCATCAGTTTTAGTCGATTATTGACTTCAAAATCAGCGGACTATAGAATTTGATTTGAGTGCCTTGAAATTTGTTCGCTTCTTCTTATCATTTTTTTAATTACGTACAATTTTGGCGAAAAAAGCAATTCCATTGAAAAATTCCCTCAATATCTTCAGATTATAAACACAAAGATTAAAACGCGTGCCAGGGAAGAGACGTAGTTTTTTTTTTTGTTAAAGATTTTTGCAAACAAACTCGAAATCATTTCATCTTCCAAAAATAACTATTTTGTCTTATTATGAATAATTCGCATTAACTCTGTGATAGTCGTCTACTCAACTTGCTATCAATTCGAACCAAAAAATAAAAACAAATAAAATATTTCGAGGTCAAACAGTATTTGACCTACATCGCTCAGTCGGAGATAACTTAATAGACAACTGATAGAGAACACTGAGATGCATTTAAAATATTCTGCTTTCTTCTTGCAAAGGGTGTTTTATTTAAAAATAAGAGTTGTGAGTAACATTTTTAAAGGTGGGATAGACAGGTTGAAGATTTCGTATGGAACTAAGAGCAGAATGTGGTAATGGCCATAATAAAATATCATTTTTTATTCTGAGAACCAATTTTTGACCCCATTGGCTGTATGTTTCGGGTCATTCTCATCCATAAAAATCCAGTTAACTGCAGCATAGACCTGAACTAAAATGGTTCCATCGTGTTTTAAGAATTTTTATGAAGTGTTAAGAATGTTTTTAAGAAATGCTCTTTTCAAGATGCTTAACAGTTTTTATGGTGATGCATTATAAATTTGCATGGCTTAGCCTTTATTTCATCGTTCCATAGAACAAACGATTTTTTCAAAATTAAGTATCTTCAATTTTATGAGTTTTAACCAGAGTTGTAAGATTTTAAGTACAAGGCTTATAATGTACTAAGTATACTTGTAATCGACCAGTACTTTCAAGTAGGTACTTACTTGACCAATACTTTCAAGTAATTGACCAGTATTATCAGGTAGTTGAGCAGAACGTTCTTGACAAGTAATTTTGAGTACTTGGCAAGTTCTTTCAAGACCACAAATTCAAGTACTTGACCAGTACTTTCAACCACCAGAAGTTCAAGCAAGTACTTGATCAGTACTTTTAAGTTCTTGATCAGTACTTTTAAGTACTTGATCAGTTCTTTGATAAATAAGAAGTACAAGTGTTTTGAATAGGAAATGGGTAGGCTCCACTTCACTCTCAGACTCAATTGTTTTAAAATTGTGAATATATTAATTTTTCGATAACAAAAATTGGCGTTTTTCATTTTTGGCTCTGAGCAGAGGCTGAGCAATCAGAACAGAGCTCTGAGCAGATTATGATCAGATTCCTCAGATTTAATTATGAAACACACTTGAGCAACTGTCATTTCATAGGTGTGTTTGGTAAGGTGGAATTTCTTGCAATTTTTTCAAATTTGCTGTTAAAACACATAAGAAAAAAAAAGAAATAATTATATTTGTTCCTAAATAAACACTAAATTATTTGTTTCCCTGAAGTTGACGGGCGACTGCCCAGTGAACGCATTTTTAATTATTTATTTTTTGTTTGTCAAATCACTAAAAAAAATAAGTGAACTTGGCTTCGCTCAGCGTTTCACTCGATTTGCTCGGTCATTTAACCTAGAGCTAATTGAGCAAGCTCTGAGCTAACTCCAATGGAAATAAAATGCACGACTGGGTCGCACGTACTTGCTCTTATGTTCAAGACTCTGAGGGTTTAAGAAAATTGTATATAAAAACAATGAAACTATGACAGAAAAATGAAGAGAAGCATGAAATACGAAATTTAAATTAGCTAAAACAACTCTTTTGACAGTTTGAGGTGAAAAAAAAGTATGCCATCTTAATTCATGATGGAATATGATTGTATGGAAAAAAAAATTTAAAATCGTTGGAGCGGTTTTTTTTTTAAATTAATTTTTTATATATAAAATTCTTAAAACATTTTAAAGAACAAATTTTGGTATGCAGATTTAAACTATATATTTATGTGTAAATAAAAACAAAATTTGAAAAAAAATTGTCGACCCGTTTTTGAGATATCGAATTTTCAAAAAAAAAGTTTGAAACTTTTTTTAAAAATCCAAAAACTTTTTTTTGAAAATTTTGATATGCAATATTATTTAATCTTATCTGAAATTTGTATATAAAAAAATCCATTCAAATCCGTTAAGCTGATAACGAGAAAACTCAAAATAAAAAAATAAGTTCTATGACAGGTACTACTAATAGTTGCTATGTGTAAAATTTTATAATTTTTGATGATAGATCGTACTAATTTAAGTATATGAAAAAAGTTTAATCAAAATCGTAGGAGTCGTTTTCAAGCAAAAAAATATTTTCCTTTGCTGTTTTTTCACTTTTGTATGGAAGGTACCGTTATTTTTTCATAAATGTAAAATTTTTTCTAAAAATATTTTAGAGAGTACTAAAAAAGTCTTAAATATCGAGTTTCAAAAAATCTATGATGCTGTTTTCGAAATATTTGATTTTCCAAAAAAAAATTTGAAATATTTTTTAAAAATTCAAAAAATATTTTTTCAAAAATGTTGGTACACGAAACTATTAACATTTTTTGGAAGCTTCTGTTTAAAAAAAATAATTGAAATCATTAATAACCATTTTTGAAAAATGGGTTTCCACCTAAGGAAAGCCATTACTAAAATAAATTTATTGAATTTTTTTTAAGAAAAGTTGTCGAGCCGTTTTTGAGAAAAATACGATTATGTAAATTTGCCAAAAAAAAATGTATGACAGGTACCGTTATTTTTGGTTCTAAGAAAAAAATGAAAAAAACGTGTCGGCAGAATCACCAAAAACCACTAAGTACCAAGTTTGAAGAAAATCGATCGAGCCGTCTGTACACGAACAGACAGACAGACAGACAGAATTGTGCCACCCACTTTTTTGGTGTTCCCTATCATCGTAATATCATGTTTGATTGTTATCTCAAAATTTTTTTTTTGCACGAATCCAAAACTTGCCTTATAGTACCTATAATCACAAGTAAAAAGAAAAACACTTTTTATGCTATACATATGTCTGAGCTAAAGAAGAAACAGATAATTTTTTCTTGGCAGTTCTGTGATCTTCTTTGAGTTAAAAAAGAAAAACGCCAAATAATAGAACTTAGGATCAGTTGTTCAAACGTGGTTGAAATTTCGATCCGCGGCTCAGAAATTTTAAATTATAAATGTCGACGGATTTACTCAGGCTAAACAATGGTTCAAACATGTGATTAATTACTATCACATACTTCCATCTTTGAATCCCAGATAACACGCCGAAATTGGTGAGTTAAAATTGCTGAATCACAGACCAAGTTTTGAACCACATTTGTACAATTTCTTCTGATGGAATCCACAATTCTTTTAAAAATTGAAGTTGGAACAAAAATTGTACTCAAGAGTCTAGAAAGTACTTGAAACTATGGCCAGATAACTGCCTGAGGTACTAGTCAAGTACTTGAAAATACTGCTCGAGTGCTGTGGTGATTAAGTACTTTGTATTTGATACTTGTACCAAAATACTTGAATGCTGTTTGTAAGTATGTTTCAGGGTACTTAAATACAAGTACATAGTACCTGTACTTGACGATTGGAGTCTTATAATGCTTAACTTCTTTACAGGTCTAGTTTAAACAATTGTACAACGAGCCTTTATACTTGTTTTAGTTAGCTACTATTTTTGTCTGCGGGCGCGTCAAAAAGCTGGACATCATCCAATAGCAAACCTGCACGAGATATAAAATTTATTGATTTCGGCCATCATGACAGGACGGACTTAAAAGAATTGCACATACCATAACTCGTTTGACCTGCAGATCAAAATCAAAGTTGAGGAATTTGGGAACATAAACTTTAACAAATTACCGTTGGGTGTCCTGCATCGTGTCTGACCGGGAAACTATTGATTGGTCTGGGCGAGTAGCGCAACAATCAGGCACGGTGAAGTGCTTGTTTACCCTTCTCGTGGTGGTTCCCGGGCGACGTAAATAGGCTAAAATTACAAGTGCGAAAGGCCTAGCTTTCTAGGATAGGTTACGGATAGGTAAGCATTCTTCGTAATTTAAATCAATTCCACTAACGAAACCGGCACTATACGGTCCTCGGATAAGAAAAGATAAGACGTTGACGACTTTTGGTTATTGTACCCGGACAAAGATTGTTTTCTGAAATGTGAAGACGCTTCTTGACAACGGAAGTGAAGGTCCTCAAAATCCCTGATTCCTTCAGTTAGATAAAGAGTTCATGCGGTATAGGATGGACTTCTTAGGGATTAGTGAAGTTAGATGGTTGGGCTCGGAGAAGTGTAAGTCTCCAACTCGTAACACTGTACTACTCTACTCCGGATAAGCACCTGAAAGTAATCGTGAATTTGGCGTTGGATTGCTGCTTTCCAAAACTGCTCTCAAGAGCTTAATTTCCTGGGAGCCCTCAGATGACAGGATCATGAGAGCTAGGGTTCGGACCAGAGTACTTCGCGTCACCATCACACAGTGTTACGCCCCATCAACGGAGATCTTTTCTGTGAAGGAGGCCTTTTATAACCGGCTGAGTGCTGCTTATGATAGTGCACCACGTGGATACATGGTAATGGGGAACTTGAATGCCAAGGTTGACAATGACAATGATGGGCTGATACATGTTATGAGAAAGCATAGTGTTGGTGACCGCAACGACAATGGCGAATGTTTTGTCAATTTTTATACCATCAACTGCCTTGTGGAGGGACCATGTTTGAGTAGGTACAAGACGTGCCACAAAATCAGTTGGGTGTCTAAGGACAGAGAAAACAT
Organism: Dasysyrphus tricinctus; assembly: GCA_963921185.1. NCBI lineage: Eukaryota > Metazoa > Arthropoda > Insecta > Diptera > Syrphidae > Dasysyrphus > Dasysyrphus tricinctus. Next base: position 8,704,151 of record OY992533.1, read on the forward strand.
TTCGCGATCGATCGGCGCTCAAGAAGCAGGACCGGACGTTCGAAACGGAAGAGGTGCAGACATGGGAATGGCCGGGACCAGCATCTGATGGTTGATACTGTAAGATTACACACAGCTGCAGTTCGGAGATCCCAAGAAAACACCCGAATGCCTAAGTTCAACGCCGATAGACTTAAGGATCCCGCAGTCCGCCAACAACTAGGGGACCACCTTTCACATGGATTGAGAGCAATGAATAGCACGGAACCCACCTCCATCGAAAACCATTGGTGTGCTGTGAAAAATGTTTTCATATCAGGTGCTGCATGTATAGCCGGTCGGTCACAAGGAAGCAACAGTGTCTGGCTTTCTGAAGTAACTTGGACTAGGATCGAAGAAAACAGCTCAAAGCTTGCATTGCAGCAACTCCTGCAGCAGGGAGAAACGAGTTTGAGTCTGCGTATTGCATGAAGATGAGAAATTCATCGTAGCGTGCGACGTGATAAGCTAAACTATATCAACGTATTGGCACTACAAGCAGAAGAAACCCTCAAGTAGGTGTGACGGTAGGACCGTCTACAGAATAACGAAAGAGCTCACAGGTGTCCAAAAATCTAAACAATACCTGGTAAAGGACGGATCACTGTTAGTTTCGGATGAAGACCAGCTCAAAAGGTGGAAGGAGTTTTTTTCTGCGGTTTTAAATCGCGTTTTCACCAGCGAAGTCAACCCAACACACTATGACCCGTCCGTAGTAACAAATTCCCGAATTCACACTGTATCCCCCAGTAGAGAAGAAATCTTCACCGCAATCAGAGCACTGAAGAACAACAAAGCGGTTGGACTTGACGATATTCCCACAGAGCTCTTACGAGCAGCGCCAACAACATCGAGTGACTCATTGAGAGAGCTTGGGAAACAGAGCGTTCTCTTGAGGAGTGAAAATTGGGAATGATTTTCAAGCTCCCAAAGAAAAGAGACCTTACGCAGTGCGAAAACTTGAGTAAATTTGCGTGCCACCAGCTGTAGCCAAAGTGCTAGCAAAATTCTTCCTGGAACGAATAAAAGACCACCTCGAAGACATGCTTGGCGCCGAACTGAATCTTCCTGTGTGGACCACATCAGCACCTTGCCGATCATCATCAAACAGTGCGTTGAATATCGATCACCACTTCTCTTGCTGTCCATCAACTTCTAAATGGCGTTTGACAATGTCAAAAGAAGGATCCAAATGTCACGTATTATATAAGGGAAGGTTGTCAGAGGAGTTTGAAAGCCAAAGCGGAGTTAGACAGGGTTGTATACCGTCACCAATACTATTCCTGTTGTTAATAAGTGATGTGCCGCATACAGCTTTGTCGACTGCAAATGGAGTAATTCAGTGGAATCTGCAAAACCATCTGGACTGCACAGAAGACGTCTCATAGGATCATATGGATCTCCATCAAATGACAACAAGGGTGGAGAGAGAAGTTGAAATCGTTGGGGTTAAGATCAATATTCAAAATCTAAAGGATCAGCCTTGGAACTTCTTCATCTACTCAAATAGATATTTCTGAACAACCTGTAGATATTGTAAGGAGTTTTCAATATCTTGGGAGTATTGTCTCTACTGATGGCGGGTACGAACTAGATATAATCAGCCGAATCTGGAAAGTAAAGGCTGCGCTCGGAATGCTGTTCAAAATATGGAAAAACAACTCTATAAGCCTAAAGACCAAGCTACGACTACTCCGCTCCAATATTGAATCCATGCTTGTTTATGGGTGCATCACTGGAAAGTAACACCTGCTGACACAAGAAGCTACAAACGTTCGTGAATAGATGTCTGCGAAACTTCTTCAGGATTTTCTGGCCTAACCATATCTCCAATGATGAACTTCATGCGAGAACAGGTCAGGAAACCACGTAAGTGGCAGAGGATTGGACATATGCTTCGAAAAGGTCAAGAGTGCATTTCGAGTCAAGCGATGCAATGGAATCCTCTCACGCAGCGAGGTACAGGAGTGGGCCGACCTAGAAGTACTTATGGTGAAGAACGGTCAAAGAGGAATCAGCATAACTGGGGAAGAGTTGGTGAGAGCTGATGTAGGCACATCTCCAGAAACCGTACACGATGGCGCGTAGGAGTATAGTGGAGTTCCTATGACCCGCAAAGGGAACTAAAAACGGACATAAAAGGTCCGAGGATCTAAGTAAGCAAGTAAGTAATTACTGTCCATACTTCAAGCTCAAGCGGGAAATATTCCCAATAAGTTTGACGGTTAAAAGACGCAAACGGTTTGATAAACTACGCACAATACATCAGAACAGCTATATTATTGCGCTTTCTTTAAAATCTTCAGTCGTTCAGACATAAATTTGACCAAAGTCAGACGTAGTATTGCATCCCAAGTTTCAAAAGTAATCATTTCGCTCTTTGGAGCTGTGATACATGACTTGAATAACAATTCGATCAATTGCGCCTCACAGCTTCTCAAACCTCTCTTCTTCCTCTTTCTTTCTGATTGCCAGTTGGTTTATAAAATTTAATTAACAACTCGTTCGTTTCTATTACGTAATCAAATAAAAGCTTCATAAATGTCGATTGAATATAAATAGCAGCAAGTCCACCACAATCACCCTGTCCCTGAATTCTGAATCAAAATCGATGCGTTTGTCAAACATCCACTCAAACACTTTAAGCCCCTAAGGGTTCGAGTGGCAATATCCCGCTGCGGGAATAGAATCATCACCGCAGGCTATAATTTTATGTAGTTGCACATCATACAGAGCCTCTGTGTAGAAAGACGAATCTAATGGCTTCTTCTTTTCCCTCTTTCGATATTGTAACACTGAAGCATTATTTTGCCGCACAGCTCTAAAGCGTGACTAATTAGAGTGCAGAATCACACACATAATATCCCGATTCAACCCTGGTGGTTAAGATTTGAGGCAGAGAGTTGGAAGACGCAAGAAGAAGTGTGTTGGTGCTCAGCTTAGCTAACATTCAATAATTGCCTCTAAGGAAGCACTTGAGTCTCTCTAAGTCTCGTATAATTCTCTATTCTGCGTCATCTCCAGCTGGGCGAATTAAAAAGATGCAAGTAATAATCGCACTGCTGCACCTCTATAGAAGTTGCATCTGCAGTGGTGTGTCATCCATTCACTCCTGCTGCTGCTGCTGCTGATGGTGCTATTTCCCGCTGATGCTAGCTTCACTTGTGCTGCTCCTGCTCCATCAGAGGATTAAACACTATTAAAGTCTAATTTTTGTGAATAAACCTACTCCAATAATTGAAACATGAGCTGAACTGCGGGATTAGAACATCAGCTAAGTCTTTTGTTTTCTATCCACACTTTTATAATAGAATAGAACAGTTTTTGTGCAATTAGCCTTGACTTGACTTGATATATTTATGTCTTTTGATTGAGATCATAGTGAAACAAGAGCATTGCCTGTGTGGAAAGACTCATATAATGCAATGGAACTTAATTGAATGCAGGTGTTTTCTATAGTTTCGAAAGGACATTTTGTATAAAATAATATCTACATTGTAATGTAAACACTTTATTTCTTTTGACGGCGAAATGAGTGTATGGAGGGGTGAGTAACCCAAAAAGCTTTGATTTCTGTTTAAACTGTGGAAAGAATTGGCCTTCTTCAATCTTCATTGATTGAGAATTCTTTGTTTGAAGTTTTATTCAAAGTTTGGGAAAGTTCCCATTTATTTACATTTATGGTGTTAAAAATTTACATTTTCGAAGAAGGATTTTCGAACAACAAGACACACAGATACGTCTATTTTAGGCATGAGTTTTAGTAGCGTGTAAGTAGACCTTGATTTCGATGTATTATTTAGAGTTTTTTGTTTGAAGCCTAAGAAAATTCTAATATTTTGTAAAAGTTAAAAGTTGTTCGAAGATATTTTTCACATTTTCGAAAGGCGATGTTCGAGAAACCACAGTGCGTACAGACTATTATTTTAAAGTTTTGCATGAAAATAAAGTTTTTTAAGCTTACGACGATTTTGATTTATTGACAATTATGATGTAAAAATCTTACATCTTCGAATAGGGATTTTCGAGCATTTTAGGCACACCCAAACTATTTACTTTTAGGGTTTTCCAGCGGATGAACGGACCCTTGTTCCTTAGTTTTTCACACAACGTTAAATGTTACAAAGAGATTTTTGAGATATGAAGAAACGTACAAAATTCTAGTTTAAAGTTGTGAAGAATTAAGAAACTTTAAACGTATAAAACAAATTGATGTACAATAGTCGGAAAAAGTATTTTGACAAAAAAATATCTCGCATTTTTCTTTATATCTTTCCCCTTATTGATAGAAAAAATCGGAAAAAATATATTATAATGGTATGAAGATGGGCTTCCAAAAAAAACATGAAAAAATAAGATTCATGATTATAGTTTTGAAAATAAAAAGGTTTGTTTTTATTATGCTTCTGCATGCCCAATTCAAATCCGTCATCCGTGTCGATTATCAGATCGGGTTTTCAAGAAATTCCCGTCACAAAATTACCAAAAATCGATTTTTACTTTTTTGAGACCTTGTAACATCTAGAAATAATTATTTTTCAACAAAATTTACAAAGCTATCTGAAAGCACTAATTTTCTTCGTCAAATGTCAGTTTATAACTTTCCAATATCTTCTTTCCTCCCTGACAAATCCTTTATGGAAATGTATGCGTTTGGCGTATTTTACCATTTTTATTTTACATAAAGAAATATCGAGGGAAGACCAATATCTTGCTAAGAATTTCTCGGAAAGTAAGTGAGATATTGAAAAGATTCAAACTGATATTTGAAGAAGAAGATTTGTGCTTTCAGATAGTTTCGAAAAATTTGTTGAAAAATTATTATTTCTAGATGTTACAAGGTCTTAAAAACAGTAAACTAATTTTGGTCATTTTCGAACAGGAATTTCTTGTAAACCCGAGCTGATAGCCAGAAACGGATGACGGAGTTGAATTTGGCATTCAAAAGCATACTTAAAAACAATCCTCACTGCCTGTACTAAAAAGTAAACCGGTATTTACAAGCCTTTTTAATTTTGTAAAAATACTTTTTTTTCTATACTTTTTGAAATACAAATTTTTATTTTCAAAACTTAGATAATTATGAATCTAAATTTTGTATGTTTTTTTTGGAAGCTCATCTTGAGATTTTTTCTATCAATAAAGCGAAAGATATAGCATTCGCACATTAAATTAACCAAATCGCAAATAGGTTTAACCTAAACGCAAATAAGTTTCACCCAAGCGCAAATAGATTTAACCCAAACGCAAATAGAATTAACCCAATCGCAATTCGAATTAAACAAAACGCAAATAGAGTTAAACTATTAACAAATTATTTTAACCAAAACGCAAATTGAATAAACCTTAGCTTGATTTACTGTTCCATGTGTACTTTTTGGGTCTAATGAATTTTGGTACTATCCATAATTGTTAAAAAGCCATTATTAAGGGATTGGCCTTTTATTTTTGGTAAGTTCTTGGAAAAATGCGCAAAACTAGTTGAATTTACAATTGGGGTTTTGTCAAAATCTTATGGTGAACTTTTCTACTGTTATAAGCCTTCCATTTCTTCACCACACAGCTGGAACAACAAGTTGAGCCCGGGTTAATTCAATTTGCGTTTTGGTTAAAATGATTTGTTAATAGTTTAACTCTATTTGCGTTTTGTTTAATTCGAATTGCGATTGGGTTAATTCTATTTGCGTTTGGGTTAAATCTATTTGCGCTTGGGTGAAACTTATTTGCGTTTAGGTTAAACCTATTTGCGATTTGGTTAATTTAATGTGCGAATGCTATATAAGGAAAAATGCGAGTTTTTTTTTTATCCTTTTTCCGACTATTGTACATAGCTAAGAATAGTTTTTATTTTTCCTACGGGTTGAAAATATGTTTTGAATAGATCATAACATTTTCATAAACAAATGGAAGAAATTTGAGAATCAAAAACAAATTCCAAATTTTTAGCGAGTTTTCAAATGGCCGTATCTTTGTTTAAAATCATCGTTTCGAATTCGTAAAAAAAAAAAAAACAATTTGATGCTTAGTTTTGAGATCTTAAGCCGAAATTGAAAAGTAGGGTATATCGCGCAATCTTATAGCAAAAAGTGTGAATAAAATTCGAAATTGTTTTGGTCTACGGACTTCTACCACCATATGGGAAGTTTTTTTTTTCTTATAGACCTTGATTCAACTACTTCTCAGCTTCTCGCCGAGATATTGGACTCTGAATGGAAAAGGATCGTTTTGTCTTTGATCATCGATATCTCAACTACCAATGATCACTAAGAAAATTGAAGATAAGATTTTGAGAACTCTGAACAAAACTTTTTCCATCCTTTACATAGTTTGAAAAAGCAAGAAAAAAATATTTGGAGTTTTTTTTTTTTGAAAAATCAAACTCTAAATCAGAAAATATCGTGATAACCTCTTAATGTTATAAGTGTGCTTTTCAAAGTCTAATATACCCACAAAGCCCCTACAGAATTCCAGATTCATCCAACCAGCCGTTATTTAGTTTTTTATTCGATTGAATCAAAAAAAAAGATCACGTTTTTTTCAGCTTTTTTCTTATCTCGAACAGCGTTAAAAATTGAATTTTCAGTTTCTTAAAAAGAAAACTAACGAGCTTTTAATGGCAAAAGCCCTGATTCTTGATGCTTTAATTTTTTGTTTCAAAAATTTAATCTTACGGCCCGATTGGCGATTCGGAAGAACTCTCTGAACCCGAACGTCAATAAAACAAACAGGCACATGCAGTTTGATTCTGAAGTTTTCGTATCCCTGTATTTGTGCAACTTCACATGCGGACGTAATAGTTCTTCACATTTGGAAACTTGGCGGACACAAATATGAACGAGTAGGATAGTTTTCAATTAAGAAAATGGGAAAATAATATTCTAAACAGAAAAACATTGTTTTTAGTAAAATGTGTGAAATTTACTCATAGCTAGAAATTTACAGAATCGTTTTCTGTTGGTTGCAAGAGAAGAACTGTCATTCTGAATGGCAATAGAACATTATCAGAAGGGTTTACACGCATTCCGAAGGCTTCTGGATTGCCAATCGAAAAGGCCATTAATCTGAAGATATAAATTACCATGAAAATGCCTTTAATGTGCCCCTAAATTTTGGGTCGATATATGATTACCTCCAGCATTAAATCAATATTTCATTAATTAATTCAATAATTTTAAAATAAATCGAAAAAACTGTATGCAATATGTTTATTCAAAATGAGATGTTTTCGCTTTGCATTTTTTAAAAAGAAAAACAAATAAAGGACACTCCGCTGCGGAGTAGCTTGCATAATACTTATACACACAACACCAACCACATCGATCACACCCAGATGCGGCTTGTGCAACTTGTCATAACGTATTGCAAGAGAAATCTTTCGAAATTTATTTTCTTATTTGATAAAGATCAACATAAAACGGTTGCTGTCTGGAAAGTGCGCTTAGTCTGTCATCGTTCATTTCGTCAATATTGACAGAAGAGGTCTTAAACAAATACAGTGAGCATGTGCCAAACGGCTTAAGTGCATATATTACATCAATTGACACACACACGCTACTGTGGAATAGGGTCAGTGTAAATGTCAATAGATGGGCGCCGCCGCTGCCACTATCGATGCGACAAAATGTCGTCAATAGGTTCAGGGATGGACTGGTAAATTTGGTACTTCAGGCGACTTGATTTGAATGAATGTATTCTCGATCTGTGAAGCTGTGAAGTGATCAACAAAAATATATCAAAATATATATTAACAGATTTATCAATTCACAGCTTCACAGATCGAGAATTGACCCCCAGGGATGTTCACTCCTCTCTCTTCTTCAATTTATGGAATCTATGCTGCTTGCCTAGTAAAAGGCGGGTATAAAACTACCACACTATTTAATTTCAGAAAACTTGTGTCTGCAAAGCCAATTAACTGAGCTCTTTACAGACATTCCCTGATAGTAATTTGGTATAACTCAGACCCTTTATCACAAAAAGGGATTGATTTAGGTATTGACCTAATGAAAGTCAATTCGTATTTGATAAAGATAAGGTAATAAATAAGTGCGACCCAGTCGAACGAGAATAATTTCCCAAACTCTTCACATGTAATGCAAACCATATACCGCTAGATGGCTCTAAGATATTATGGTTCCTATTAATTTTGTACTTAGGCAATATTTAGTTAAAAGAAATTAAGTCCCTTTGAAAATAGTGAATATATTGGATCTTCAATCATTATGGTACGTCATTGCGCCCTCTAATAACAAGGCCCTACACAATTCTTTAATTTGCTCTTAGTTTAAATCGGCCCTGCATAATATTATTAAAATTATTCGTAGTCTTTGAAAAAAAATCGTTATTTTGTTACTTGCTAACACAATATTGTTAAACTTAATAAAATGAGTAGGTAGACATAATACACTGTAACTTAATTATTACAACAAAAAACAAAATGATACGTCTAGATTTAAAATATTTGGTTTAATCCAAATTAGGTGATGATTACTAAAAAAGCTGATGATGATGAATTGGAAAAGTAAATAAAAGCATTTAAATTAGGATGGACACAATGCCAAAATTATCGTCTGGATCACAGCAAACTGTTAGTGATCAATGTGAACATTTGCTAAAAACTAGTCTGCGTTTACTGACGTAATTTGAGACTCGGAGATTTGGACGGTGTAAGATCGGTTATGACTGATCACTGATCAATGGTAGAGTATTTTTGTTTGTCTGCAAGGAACCAGATAGAATTCTCAATCTTAAGAAATAGCAAATATGAATCTGAAACCTTGGATGGAGCATTATATGTTCTACAAAAAGTAAGCAAGTAGGCAACACTAAGATCTTCCCCCTAAAGCACCTTTTGTAAATTTGAAATATGAGGAAGGTTACAAAATCCCTGATACCAAATTCTCGAATTGAAAAAAGAGAATCCCGAATGCAATGCCTAAAATCCAGAATGTCAGAATTTTTAGTACCAAAAACAGGACTCGAGATTCTGTCAATCGGGATTTGGGCATTCAGGATTTTGACCATTCGGGATTTTGTCTATTCCGGATTTTATCATTCGGGATTTTGGCATTCGGAATTTTTTACATTAACGGGATTTTGACATTCGGGACTACGTACTCAACCCCAAAACTTCCGGTTGTTGAGGTGAGGTAAATGTCGAAAAACGGAGAAATCGTTGGACTAAGAATGCTTTCCGTGTAAAATCTTCTCCAGGGAACCAAAAAGACTTTGATCCCGGTTCGAAGAGGCTTTTGCATAGACCATGTCAATATAGGGTGAAAAATTACTATGTTGTTTTGAAAGAAGGATCCTTCGAATGTTATTAGATCCAATAGATATCGAAAAGGTGTAGAGGAGAAGCTTAAACGAAGCTCCATTTTGTATCGATTGGATTTTGAAGAGAAAACTCAAAGGAGGAATCTTCGAGAAAAATCGACATCGTATAAGAAGCTGAAAATGCAATGGACATAGGCAAAATGGGATAGGTGAAACATATGGACAAGAACACATCTTAGCCATATGAGTCTTTAGGCTATCCATGATGGGTAACGTAGAAGAAGAACTTTTACTTAAGATGGAGTGCACGAGTCGAGAGCAACCAAAAAGAAATAAGAGCCTGCCCAACTGGAGTTAGATTCGGTTATTAGGTAAGGCTAGCTAGGGAGGGTTTGGTTAGATTAGGTTAGGTTAGGTTAGGAAAGGTTATACCTTAAGTTAGGTGAGGTTAAGTAAGGTTATTTAAGGTAAGGTTAGGTTCGGTTGGATTTGATTAGGTTAGGTTACATTCAGTTGGGTAAAATTAGCTTAGGTAAGAAGGGTCTTCAATAGATCCATTACACTGCCAATGATTTAATTAGCCAAAGCTTTTATTTCTTGAGCGCCCAGTAATTTTCGTCCGTCTTTTGACAGAGCAAGAAAATTAAATATAAATAGTATCTCTCACATAGAAGTCAAACCAACTCTAATGAGATAGGAAATAGCAGGGCCACAAGAGGGGAGTAAGTGGAAAATTAAGCGCAGAGTCCTTCTCTGAACCACCCTGAGCTCACAATGTAATTTAGAATGCTATTTTTAGTAACATGATTCAGACATTATCCAATTCGTCGAAAAGTATTCTCCGAGGGCTTCCAAGCTTGGACAATTGCAGAGGAATTGAAATGAGCCCTGATCCAACTCTTCATCTTAACAGCCAGAGTATGAGTCGGATGTTCTGATGATCATTCTGCTAATGTAGGGCCCACTGGGCTAGAACCCATAAGGATTCCAACAAAGAGGGACAGTAAAGGCTTACTTAGCTTATGAAAGTAGTCCGTTTTTTTTTAATCAGGCCATAGTTTATGGGAAACCTCTAGCGTTATGTCAATTAATTAAGATCTGTCTTGATGAGTTTTCTACCAAATTTAAGGAATGAACGACGGATTTAAGACTGGAGCTTGGGAATAATGGAGTCTCTCTTTAAATATGAGCGACTTCAATAAGTACACGGAAAAACAAGTTTTACTTTGACCAAAGTTGATCTAGTTTAATAATTCATCTTCTTTCTACTCCCCGATTCAAGACACCCTTCTTCACGGAAAAATAATTATTTTGTCTTCCCAGATTACCATATCTTAAACAACGTTTTTCACCTTTTCATTTTCTTTAGACATTCTGCCTGATGAAAACAGAAGCAAATCACAGGATTGCTATCAAAAGTAGGTTGCAGCCTTACCTCCCTGGCAGCCTTACCTTCGTGGCACGTCAAACCACCAATTTGATTAACCGTGCTATTTTCCCATAACCTCTAACCTGCTATTGAAATTTATTTCGTCCATAAGGAAGGTCAATTTGAATTTATAACTACAATTTAGATCGCCGAATCCGACGTGCCAGTCGCGCAGTACAACCCTACAACACACACGCATGATTCTAAAATTAAAAACATTTTAAGCAATTTCAATCAAAATTTATAGTTTCTTCTTAACACCGGACGGGCAAACACCGTCGTCCCCTTTCCGGAAAATTTTCGCAAGAAATTTTGTAACGACACACTATAGATCATTTGAGGGTTTTTGGTGGAAAAATAAATAAACTTTTCCAAAAGATATTTATGCAAAAAATTCACTACATTCTTGGTTCGCATAAGATTCCATAAAAATAATTAAATTCTAGAAGCGCTGGATCCGAAAAGGTATTTTTTTGATTTAAAAATATCAACCTGCATGTAGCCAACATTTTGGTACCAAAAACTCTTCAGTGTAACCACGCCTGAAATGTAACTTGTACAATTTTTTAATAATCAAACTAAATATTGACCTACAGCTCACAGGGGTTACATACATTTTCAATAGTAAAAGGGTCACAGAAATAGGAAATTATTCTCTTCAGTGCCGCAAATAGTTTTTAAGGTTTTCTGACAAAATATCCTACTGTATGGAAGGCAATGGAGAACTTGTTCCTCCTTTTGGACCTTGATTGCGGCTCTTTGGCATTTTATATTACCACAATTATGCCGGCACAATGCACTTCCCAGTTTATGATCATTTGCGGTGGTCTGGTGTGGCACATCAATCAGAAGTGGAATCATCCTCTTGCTTTGGTAATCTTCATCATCTCTGATGCGAGAGCACACGTAGATTCCCAGGCTGACTTGGATGCGAATGCGAACCACTATCATCGTCACTTCTCAATCTAAAGGATCTGTCCATGTCCAGCAATCGCAGTCGTATAGAGACCAGAACGCAAATTTTTGATCGATTTGAAAGTTGATCTGATTGAATATGCGATTTGCTTGGACTTAGCAGTAATAAAGGAGCAAATCTCGAGAATCGTGTCTCTAGAGAGATCTACTGATGCACATCTAAATTCAAAATTTTATTTGTTATATGTTCGTCGAGAAGAGACAAATGCCAACTTTGTTGCCCCATTTGCCCCAACATAATACAACTTGATTTGTCCAGAGCAGCAGCAGTGTCTTTGTTGTTCGGGGCAGGATAGTAGATAGTTAGTAAGTAGTTTCTGTTTAAGATTCAGGAAGGAATGGCTGGCACATATGGTCAGGCTATCGCATCAGCTTGATGGCGCGAGTCAGGTTTTTTGTGTGTGTTGTTGCTGAATCGCGGAAGGAACTTCATATTGCAGAAAAATCTGGCGGCAACTTCTGTGATTATGATTGTGCAATGTGCAATGAATGTGTCAATGGCTTTGACGTGATCAATTGTACAGATCGTGAGTGGTGAGTGGTTGTAAGTGAATGGTGATGTAATGTGCGGTCGCTTATGATGCGATTTAGATCGAGGAAGCTCATTCCAGGATTCCGTAAAAGAAGACATTTTTTTTTTGGATTTTTGTTTCTTGCATGAAAAGTTGAATAGCATGCAGTGTCACAATAGATATCTAGCCGATCTGGTTTTTTTTTGTTTCGTTTTTCGATTGATGGCTCGGCAGATCAGTGATCTTGATATTGTTTTTATTTTCTTCAATAAACGGTTGTTTGAATGTATAACGAAATGGCATTAGAAAAATTATAATTTTTGGTAATTATTATTCTAAATAATAAATTTTGAATGAACCATGAAGATAACCACACTTACGGAAAGTATATGTATTCAGTGCAGGGAATTTCAGGTAAAATAAACCTAATGAAAATTCCCTGAGATTGCAATGAGAGCTCCATGTTATGAGTACAGTGTACATCTACTCGTACAAATTCAATTACGTACCGAATGAAGTCCAATGTTGAAGTCAATCCAAACATTAGTACACGTATTGTGTACTCAAACATGTAGTGAATACAGACTATATGTACATAGGTACAGTGGATAAATACATAAATATTAAGAGCCTGAACACTGAAACGAAATGTATGCAATGCGTTTCTAGACAAATTTGACACATTTAGTGAGAACAGGCGATATGTGTTCAGTACATAACGATAAGGTTCATCCATTTTATGGTTTCGGAAGTAAATTAAAGTAAAAGACATTTATGATTTCGATCAAATTTGTATTTTAATACATTTTTTGGACGTCTCCACTATGAATGGAATATAACATAATTGAATCGTGATCCACGGGAGTTCGAGAAGGACTCGATTTTGACAAGGTAATTTTTGCTATAATAATGAAAGTAATTACTCGTTTTCAAAGCTTCATCTTCTTCTTTTCCATATTTTTAAAAGATCCATATTGTGAAATTGGCAAACCTTTAACGGCTTAACGCACGTAATTGAAACAAGGATATCAATTCCGACCTTATAATATGCCATAGTTGAATCACCTGAGCGTATGATATAATGTTGATTATGTAGAAGGGTGGTAAAGACATTATAGACTTGATGCGTTTGCGTGAAAAAGTGATTGATTGCAACTGGACAGTTTTGGCTCTAAACTGTTTTGCACCAACAGACTTTTAACCCTTGACTGGGCGCATGCGGTCATCAGAACTTTAAATCAAAAATAAATCTCCCTCCGTCTTTCAATCAGGTGAAATTTGGAATGGAAGTCAACGTGTAAGCACGTGTCGCTACTCTTTAGTGTCGTGACCCCATGCGACCACTTATGTACGTAACTTTTTTTAAACAAGGAAAAGTGGTAGCAAAATTAAAAAAAAATCAAAATTTGTTTGCGTTCAATACTGCAATGAAATAAAATGAATGCGCAAAACATGGGTCATCAAGTATTTCAGAGAAAAGATTTTTTCCAAGCTATGTTTATAAAAACTTTGATACTTTTGTGAAGTTATTCAATACCGTTTCCCACAAATCTTCGCATTTAAAGGGCGGACAAGTGACCGAGTGCATTATTTTACTCTTGTAAGAATTTCCGTACGTTAGAGGCACCAAAAAAAAAAAAAACATTTTTTCCACCGTGTTTAACAGTTGGTACCATCCATCCATTCTGGACTGAATTCTTCACCAACTCTTCACCACACAAAGAACTGCACCAGGAGTCCAGGACTACCAAACAACTGTAGTTAGAAAAAAAACACTTCTATAAAGCTCAAAACGTTCATATAATCGGTCATTCCTCGCCTTCAACCTTTTGGAGCACTTTCTGTGAGTTTTCTTCTAGAGGTTAACGTGAAGATTGCTTTTTCAACATGCTTCGTTACTTCAGAAAACAGTTGATTTGAAGTTTTTTTACAACTTTTGACGGCCATTCGTGTTATAAACCGACCCTCCCTATGCGTGGTTATTTTTTCCCAACGTTTCTTTTGTAATTAAGTGGTGTTCTAGCGTTCTAAAATGGATCTAAAGCCTATATAACGGCACACCGCCAACACACTTCACTGTTTTTGACTATAGATCGAAAAATAAAGTTGCCTAATACTTTTGGTCATGGCTGTATATATAAGTAAACATTAAAAAAAAATAAAAAGAAGTGGACCTAAATGGCTGCCCCGAGGGACACCAAAATCATCCAGGAAAGGGTTAGAGGAACATATCAAAAACAAACATTGAAATAACAATTGGCAATGCTACTGAATCGAGAATAAAAGTTTTCGAAAAGACAGCGAAAAATAAGAATTCATGGAGAGTTTCACCAATTAAAAAAATGTGTGAATCGGGAATCGGGTCATAACTGCGAACGACAAAAATAGGGAATCTGAATCTGAGCAAGTAACACAAGCGCACGACACAAACGCGACAGTACAATGAGCTAAAACAAAACTAAGATCAATTTACCCATAACTGGAAATCCCACACGAAAAAACACCTCACAAATTAACTTTCGATGAGTTTTTATTTCGGGTTCCTATGAAGATTTTTTGGGATCAGTTTTTGTTATTTTATTTCCGGATGAGTTTAAGAATTTATACCACTTAGCAAATTCTGAAACCATTAAGTATTCAATGAAGAAAACTTCCTTATTTATTCGAGAGTTCTACCTTACCTACAACATGCAAACAACAAAATCGTTCGGAACGGAGCTCGTAAGACCATATCCACCCAATACCATTTTCAATTTTCCCAATACCGAGAGCTAAGATTTTTTTTAATACGGAACGCTAAGATGTTTACACATTACAAAAAAAAAATTGAAAGTCACGCTAAAATGAAAAAACAACCAAAATGAAAACTAAAAGAGAGTGGAGAGTTCTATAAATAATCTGCTATAATTACCAATTTTGCTCGTCAAACTGCAGAACGAAATGTGAAACAAAATTTTGAATGTTTTTAACTTTTCTGAAGAGAGACGCGTTTATGAAAAGGCTGGCGAAGACTAGTACTGGATAAAATTTCAGTATAGCTGCTTTTTAATCATCATGGCCCTAATCGTAATCAATACTAGAATTAAGGTTAAAAAGGCTGAAAATGGGTAAAATTGATGTATTAGTCCGTCCCACAATTGAAAAGGGTTGGTTACAAAATCTCGCAATCGAAATTTCGCAATTACAAAATTCCGTTTTTTATAATCTCGCAAACCAAAATCTCGCAAAATTCAATTGCACTGCAAAAAATACTTTTTTTTATCAAAAATCTCGCGTAAGATTTTAATTTGCGAGATTTTAATGTATTTGTTGCAATGCAATTAATTTTCGCGAGATATCCTACCTTCTGCGAAATATGTATATCCAGTGCCTAAGTACTTTTAGATCACACTGTTTTTTTTTCCGTGGGTAGGTGCAAAACCTGCATAAGGCTCTATGAGGACCGAAAAACACGTGCTCATAGAAGTGTGAGATTCTTACTACACTAAAACCAGCTCCACTTCCCGATTGCAATTAAGGTGAAACTTATCTAGCAATTTATTTTTAACGAAGTTAAGTAACGATTCTGCTTATTCCGCGATTTTAAAGCGGTTTGTGTTCGCCGCACCAAGTCAGAAGATTTCGTTCTTCGCAGACGGCAGGCGGCGCGGTGTACTAAATTCGACTCATGAAGAATGTCAATAATCGTTGGATTAGCGTGATCTAATAGCCGATTTTTATGTTTTCGCGCGAAACTCTTTATTTCTAGAACTAGAAAATATTTTTAGTTCCAAGATAAACGCCTAAAAGACGGCTAGGAACGTTAAATAATTAAAGAGGTTGTTAACAGTAATAAAGGTGGTACAAAAAACTTCTTATTGATGGGTACAGTTATCACTTGGAAAGAAAATAATATAAAAGGTACTCTAGGGTGTAACCTCAAAAAAAAAAAAAAAAAAATTAAAATCGTGTGCGATTTGTTGCTGTGAAATTTGCGAGATTTTAGTTTAAATTTGAATATGGGTCGAGATGTTAATGCGAGACTGTTAAAAGCGAGATTTTGAAGAGATTATGAAAAACAAACAAGATTTTTAAGTTGCGAGATTTAAAAAAATGCGATATTTCGATATTCGAGATTTTGGTTTGCGGGATATAGTACCACTCCCGATTGAAAAATTATGTTCTTTATGTTACTATATGATTTGCGAATATAATGTTTTCAGGCTTGATAAGTGCTAGATACAAACAACTAAAGCGCAGAAACTTATAATTATAATTATTCTTTGTGAAGGTTTAACATTTTTTTTCCTCAGCCTTAAAACTCCTTTGTCTCCTGCAACAACTGCAATCTCAGTAAACATGAAACCAATTTGAGGACAATAAAACATTATTTTCTTATATCTTAACTATTAGATGGTCTTTTATAGTCTTAAGAAGATGCTCCTGGTAGGTAATTAGAAGTACTTCATCACTCCCCTATAATAGTTGCACGAATTCTTTGAAAGAATAGCCACGACAGATCTAATCGACTTAAACTCAACAAAAACACACACAATACATTATTTGAAATAATTAAAAATGCATCTAACAAAGATGTAGAAACAACATAATTTTCTTTTGAGACCATCAACGAGTATAGAAGTTTCTGCGAGATAAAATCTAAAACACTTTATCATCTCAATCAAAAGGCGAGTTCTTCACTTTGATGTTTCCATTCATTCATCAACGAAAATACCAGCGATTCACCAAAAAATAAAAAAAATGGAAAAAGAATAAAAATCTAGCAAGACAAAGAATCAACAAAGCTCATCACACAAAAGTGTTGCACATCAGAGATTGCATTGCATTTTAGCTGCACAATTAACGTTCTAGGAAGCTGCAATGCCAATTGTTTTGCTTCGCTTTTGAGCTCTTGAGTTCTTGATGGGACTATAAGACTCAAGATGATGGGGATATCGGTTCGGCAGTTGTTGTTGTTTCGGGGGCAACTAACTTCTATTCTGTATATGCCCGCATGCATCTGTCGTGATGTGTGGTTAGATGGTTGGTTGTTCTTTTCCTTTTCGTTTGTGGCACATAACTTATATTTATCTAACAATTATATGTTACTTTCATCCATAGACGTATCTAATAGAAAACGAAGCCACAACCATCAGAGAGACGGGAGAGATACATACGTATTCTATACATCAGGTTTCCGCCTTTTATAGGAATAAGTTAGAAGGAAGTTGCTGCGGCAGTGTTGCAAACAGGCAGTTTGGCGGTTCTGCGATGAGATGGATGTACTGCTACGCTTACATCATTTAGCAGCACGATATTAACGTTCCTCCGATGTGGCATCATCATGCATCAGCGAAATGGCACTGCACTTCTTGCTTCACTTCCTCGTAGGTATATACCTATACCTAGTTTGGGGGCTTGTTTTTTTCGGTGTCGGCGGTGTTTCGTTTGGCAGTGATATGCCCCCATATGCCTGAGGTTCGATGGTAGGACACACAGCCCGAGAGCATTCTTAAAGTGAGCAAATAATGATGGGCTATCAGCGAGTTTGGTAATTTTTCTATCTATTTAGAAGAGAAAGTACAGTGATTGTATGGAAAGGATACATAGTTGGCGTCACAAGTGATGGAATCAGACCAAAATGATGGTCAATTCTAACTTAACCCGAGATTGTCATTAAAAAATGTAGAATGCACTCGTATATAGTTAAAACGGTATAAAAGTGTTCACTTGAGTGTAATTGGGAGTTTTATAGGTCAACCAAAGTAAGTGATGGAGTTGTGGGTGGAAATTTTAAGTTTTTTCATCAGGAAAGGTATGAGACCCTTAAAAAACTTTCTTTTGGGCTTAATGATGAGATGTTGACTATTTGGCGAAAAGTTCAGTTTAGTGATGTCTGCTAAATAAAACTGTTATTTAGTAACGGCAGCTATAATAAAGTGACAAATTTGATTATATTGGGACGTAATATTGCGTCCCATTATTGAAAAGTGATTATTTTATTCCTCTGCTCGCGATGTCTTTATGGAACTACAAGAAGGTTTTATTTTATAATACAAGTTCTATAAACTACTGAAATAAATCAGCCAAGTCGAAGACTTAGCATTTATGGAACTATAGTATCTTTGGAACTAATTGTTGCTATTTCAATAGCCAACTTCACACGAGGCGTAAGCCGTACGAATTTTCCATTGAACAAAAGCTGCAAACCACTTGGCAAACAGCAGTATAGTTTCAAGCAGAGTTCGAACGTAAAACTTAACCTTTTAAAAGTTCCTTAAAAATTCCGTTTAGCTGCTCAGATTCGTACTTAAAAAATACTTCTTTCGGTGTCTCCCAGTGAGATTCTTTTATTTCGATTTTTTTTTTTTTTTTTCTTTGCTATACTGACCACTTATAGCTGAGAGATATTTTTAGGGCGTTTACATGTAGTTTAGTGGTTTGGCCATGGTATTCGTTTCGACGTGGGCATTTACACGAGGTTTTTCTCGTTTATGGCCAAAGTTTCATTTCGTTATAGTATTGTTTGAGAACGGGTTCTTTTAAGGATAGTCATTAGCTTTCTGATATTTAACACTCTTTTTTTTAGGTCCGTTTATCCGCTTGGGGTAAATTCAGTTGGCAGGAGGCGCCAATATCAACAGTTTTTTTGGGCCAGCGAAGCATCGTTGTCAACAGCCTGAGAAATGTAGCTTCTAAACCAAAATGAAGTTTAAATAACTATAATAGTCAAACCTTGGAGATACTGTAGCGAGACGATGAATACATCTGCACAGTGATAATAGCATGCGTAGATGTCAAAGTGAGACAAAAGCGAGACCAGAGCGAGAACAAAAATGGGCATGGCAAAACCTAGCGAAATCAACACAGTGACCACAGCACTGAAAACCTCGTGTGGACGACCACAGCGAGAGCGAGAAATCAGCAAGATGACACCAAACCAACGCAACGAGATATCGTCATACTCCTTACCTCTAAAAATCAATTCTTATCTCTGCATGATACTTGCGTCTACCGAGTTGTGGCTCTGAAAAGAACTGCAATATTTGGGACAACACTGCGTATTATATTATTATTTTTCTTGGTGTGACAAGTGCGTAGGACTGTCACGCCGAAGGTGTGGGTTCGATTCCCAGCCGTGTCACCTAAAAACAGAAATGTTTTATTCGAGGCACTGCCTCTTGCGAGGAACTGACAAATCCTCCAAGAGTATACTTGTCATGAAAAAGTGCTTCTCATTTAGCCGTTCGGACTCGGCAAAAAACTGTAGGTCCCCTCCATTCCTGCCCAACAAACACGCACACAGGAATGGTTGTGAGTTGTAAGTCACTAGGCCCTGGTTCTCCTCGAGCTGTTGCGCCACCCAATTTAATTTATTTTTTTTGACAACACCACTTTTGGTTTATACTTTCTATGGAGACGGTTTAAGGTTGATCATTTCTCTTTATTTTTTATAAAATAAGTCAACAGATAAGAGTTGTTCTTGAAGTTGAATGATAAATCTCACTAAAAGACCTACAAAATTATTTTTCTAAAATAAAAATCATACCTAGACCAAAATGAATGGAAGGTGTTCAGCGTTTTGTATATAGAAACTTCGAATGCAGTAGGCTAGCAGTTGTAGAATTCTCACTACATCATGACGGTGATGAATCTTGCAGCGCATAAGAGACGCTTCGTGTGGAGAAGTCCTGAAGAGGTGAATAATTAATTCATCAATTCTGAATTTGTTTACTTACAGAACTTTCTAGATCAAGTCAAAATATTTAAAATTAAATATTTGACACAACTTTGAACAAAACAAACAACAATTTAATCTGATCGCAAATGCAAGGGTGCAAAAACTGTCCGTATTTTTAAAAGATTCCATTCAACTGACTGCTGTTAAATGAGTGGAGAAAAAAATGATTGCAATCTTATTAATTCACTCTACTTAAACAGAAAATTTGTCTTCATATTCTATTATAAGCAAACTTATTAATGTTAAATGAAATTGGAGTCAATGAATGCAATCTTTTAATTGAATTCAAAAAATGATATTTAAAGATTGCATTCATTGAAGATTATATTCAATAAAGATTGCATTCTTTTAAAACCTTGTCAAATGAACACTACTTTCGTCCTACTTTTAAGGTGCGTATCCCTTTGAAAAAACACCGAGCAGCTCTCAAGCAATTCTTGAGAGTAAAACTTATTAGCGGACACAATCACGAAATTTGCCTTAAGAGGGGTAGATAGCTATCCAAGCTACTATCGTAATTTTTATAGTGAAAGTACTCTCAAATGGAAAGACGCCTTTATTTGAAAGTTCCAGGTAGTTCCTTCATATTTAAACTCAAGGTGTGTATCCATTTGAAAGTAAAAAGACAGCGAACAACTCTCAAGCAGCTCTTGAGAGTAAAACTCACAAGTGGACACAGCCATGAAATTTGCTCACAGAGGGGTAGATAGCTATCCAAGTTTCTATATTAAGTTTTGTAATGGAAAAGCACCTACCTTTAGTTGAAAGTTCCTGGAGGTTCCTAAATATTTTAACTTAAGGTGCGCATCCATTTGAGAGTACAAAGGCTGCAAGCAACTCTCAAACAGCTCTCGAGACTAAAACTGGCAAGTGACACAGTTATGAAATTAGCACACAGGGGGAGGCAGCTATCCGAGAGTAATGCTCGAGAGTTTTGTAGTGAAAATACTCTTTACCGGAAACACACCCTTATTTGAAAAAACCTGGTACTTCCTTTATTTCTAAAATTAAGGGGTGTATTTATTCAATTGAGTACAAAAATTGCGATCAAC
The DNA here is from genome assembly GCA_963921185.1 of Dasysyrphus tricinctus. NCBI lineage: Eukaryota > Metazoa > Arthropoda > Insecta > Diptera > Syrphidae > Dasysyrphus > Dasysyrphus tricinctus. The sequence continues at coordinate 8,725,133 of OY992533.1, forward strand.
TCTCAAGTAGAGAGTAAATCTCGGGTTTTGTAGTGAAAGTACTCTCAAATGGAAAAGGAAACGCACCTAGGTATAAAGACTGAAATTTGTGTGATTTATGTCCAATTAAGCAACACATCAAAACACATCAAATCCAACGTTTCTCTTTCTATTAATTAAAATAATTAATCACTCAAAATTGATTATGCCTACCTTCACTAAGGTCAAGACTAATTTAAACAAAACAAAAAAAACTCTAAAAAACTTATGTCAGCTTCACTTTATTCAAAGACTTAAACCTTGAGATCTTCATTTTTCATCTCAATTTGCATAAAATAGGTATACTCATCACTTGCACAGCCTATAGCTCATATAACACATAAAATGTTGTTCATACTTGAAATATACTACGTAACGCCAATTATGAATTGTTTCGAGTACACCTACCTACCTAGCTACATATATTATTATTATTTCCTGTAAATCCTCCTTTCCATTTTCCCCTCTATTAAGAAATATTTCACATAAATATAATGTAAGTAAGTAGTTTTTATCTTCCTAGTTCTGCAAAAAACTAAAATACAAAAAAAATAATGTTTAAAGAAAACAAGATTAATAAATCAGCAGCTCACTTTAGTGCCATAACCATCTGAAAGCGCGGTATCTTTACTTTTTTACGTTTTCTTTTTTATTTTCTTAAATAAAACTACAGTGCATTTTTCCAGTTGGATTCACACGAGAAGCGCAAATGAGCTCGAATTCCCCCAGAAAAAGTAGCCATTCCGATCCATAAAGCCCCAATCGTCCAACATCAGAGTTCGGGCTTAAAAGAAGATCATAAATCTAAAGATTCTCTCTCTCTCACTTACTATATTCCGGCTCTAAAAAAAACCGATCCTAAATGGATGTTATGTAAGAGATACTTTGCACACACATGCCGATGCCGGCCGGGGTAGACCGAACCAAACCGGACGACGGACGACCAAAGATGACGGGACCGTTCTGGCTTGTTCCGCCAATAATGTGTTCTAATCAGCTTATAACGGTGGTTCTAGTAGGTGTTAGCAGCGCTTAATGGCCGTCACAGCAAAACAAACTTCCATCTTTATTTACATTTTTTTTCTTCTTCATTTTGTATAACATGAAGACTTCTTATACTGATGGAAGTTTGATTCTTCACAGGTGTGCTTTGAGCAACTGATTTAATTAAATCTTTCTAGCGGTAAGTTTAAACGTCAGTTTTTTTTTAATTCTTTTTCATTGAAGTTTCTGATGGATGTGGATCTATAAAGAAGCTGAAGGCAAAAAAACACGCAGCTTAGATCGTAAAATTCTATCTCTATCTCTAAGTCTCTCCCTCTTTCTCTCTCTCCGATAGAAGTTGGTTTCAAATAAATTACCAAAACGAAATCTTAACGTTCGACAAAGTAGACTATGAAGACGAAAGACCTCAAAGACACAGCATCACCATGCCAACAAACCGCGCTGAGAAATGGAGAATTCGCAGATCAACATCAACAGGTGCGTGGTATCGTATCTTCGTCGTCGTGATGAGTGAGTCAGTCCACTCAGCCTCACTCACCTGTTCATTGATGAAAATCATGATCATGTGGCGCTCAAAAGAGAGCATGACAAATTCATTGAGAGATCACTAGAGAAAGATACTCGTCGGAGAAAAGAAATGAGAAGAAAAAGTAAGTGGAGAGAGATTTTGAGTCAGAAATTGAATGACTGCAATTGAATGGTTAAATTTGAGTGGAAGAAAAGGATGAAACAGTTGTGGTCTTTCAAATTGAACAGAGTAATCAGCGAAAAAAACTGTTCGATTTTTAAAAATCTTCAAAATGCAAGTGGTTCTAACCCATCCCACTGGCGGAAGCTATTTACTTTTATCATTATGTTATTCAAGTTAAATGGAAATATGTTTGTCAAACAAATTAGCATAAAAAAACTTACTTTTAAATCAAATTTTAACTGCACTTACCTGAAATTAGAAAAGAAAATTTATTAATATTTTTCTTTAACTATATTTTTTTTAAATAATATTTAATAGCTTAGAATTGATTGTTTTATATTCCGTTTATTCGTTGATAAAAGTATTCTAACTGCTGAAAAGCATTAACAAAAGCAATACAAATTGTTTGTTTGGTACTCCCAAGGCCAGCTTTTTTTAGAAGAAAACGAAATTCGTCTTGAGTTATTTTATCCCTTTAAGAAACTTCAACTGAACAAAACTGTGACAGTTCGTCAACAACAAAAATTTGAAGATGTCGAATTTTACTTAATTTGTTTAAGAAACGGCAACGGAACAAAACAGTGACAGTTCATCATCAAAAAAAAACAGCACACGGAAATGAATATTCAAATTTCAAAGAAATAGTGGCTGGGGTACCGCAAGGAAGTGTATTAGGTCCAGTTCTGTACCTTTTACTAACGCGTGATATACCTCAAACAGAAGACACTATCGTAGCCACGTTTGCTGATGATACTGCAATACTAGGCAAATCGGTTAGCGAAGCTACAATTAAAATACAAAATGCTCTTAATAATGTAAATGAGTGGACAAAAATATGGCAAATAGCGCTCAATGAAGAAAAGTCAGTCCATGTGGACTTTACGTGTAAAAAAATAAATAGATTACCCGTCTTTCTTAATACCGCTCGCATACCATTTGCAAATGCGGCAAAGCATTTGGGAATGACTCTAGACGCGAAATTGAAATGGAAGCCGCATGTAAAAAAGAAATGCGAAGAATTAAAAGAAAATAATTAAAAATAAGTATATGAAACGCTTTAAAATTGCGGAATAAGCAGGAACTTTCACCTGAAAGTTACCTGCAACACGTTATTTAACTTCGTTAAAAATAAATTGCTAGATAAGTTTCAACTTAGTTGCAATCGGGAAGTGGAGGTGATTTAAGTGCAGTAAGAATCTCACACACTTATGAGCACGCATATAACATTTTGAAGGTTTTTCAGCTTCCCATGAACAAAAAAAAAGCAATCAACACATTCTTTTTTCGCATTTTGTATAATATCAGAGCTTTATTTTTTAAGAAACTGCAACTGAACAAAACAAAAACAATGACGTCATCAGCAAAAAACAAGCTAACACACCCTTTTTTGACATTTGTAAATGTCAAAGCTTCATATGGACTTAGTGTATGAACTAGCAGGGACTTTGACTTCCCTACTCACTACGGGACTAAGACTCTTATGTTAACTTAATTAAGGAGAAGTTTAGTAAGAAAATGACAGTTTCGCAGGGTTGCCGCGGTTGGGAGATTACCATCCAAATTGTTCAAAATAAAAAAAAAGTTGTCAAATTAAACCAATTTTTCTTTCCTTTTCTTAATTTATGCATGGAAAAAATATGCCAGAAGTTTTTGGAGTTCGCAAAGGTCTGCCAGACGAGCATAAGTTTTGTGTAAATATGTAATTGAATTGAATTGAAATTAAAAAAATTTAATTGAGTTGAATTGAATTGATGTTTGAAGTTATTTGTTTAGGTGTTTATACTAAGCAAAGAAGTCGCAGGTCAATTTTTCTTAGCATCTGCTTCTTTGGCCTTCATGATGTTTTGGTCTTCTAACTCGGCATGGCTTCACTTTGATATTGTCTGGTTTCTCCAGTGTATGACCAATCCAAACACATTTTGTCTGGCCGGTCCTACGCTACAGTTTGACGTTGAATATGATTTGTAGCCAATAGATCATCAGAACTTACCACAGACATTAGTTAACAAAAACCTGTATTCAGCTTGAGATGTTGGCAGAGTTTGAAAGTCTCATACTAGTACGTTACGTTGTGATATTCTGCTTAGGTTCCATACAAAATAGAAGATTCCAAATGCTTCTTTTTTTGGAAGAAAACTCTTCAAATAGTACAAAGCAGGTGGCGAAAACATGTAAATGTTGACTGCAGCAGTAATGACAACAAATGTTCAATATATAGTGACACAGCACACACAGATTTTTCAAGAGAAGGAATTTTATACAAGCCGAGTTGCTAGGTATGTGGTATTTAGGTACATTCCTCTTTATTATTGGGGCTAAATTCCTCAAAGAATATCGCAATATACCTCGGCGCGCCCAGCTGGCTACTTGTTGCAATTCATTGATGGCAACTTTTTTTAGGGAATGTCACTGGTGAAACTTTTTCAACACCCTAAACAAATGAAAAGGGGCAATTTATTGCCGAATACTGCTTCGAAAAATCGAATCTTAAAATCTACTTTTGGTCCTACCTTATGTAGAGGTGCATACCAATAATTTTTCTTGATATTTGTTCTTGCTTAGTAAAAATATAAGTTTGGTGTGAAAAAGTCCGAGGTTTTAACCAAAATTAATGATACAGAAGTCCAAACAAGTGATTTTCCTCATACCATCCGCGAGTCGTTGTTTGCGTTCGTGCATATTTGCGTCTGTGCGTTTGTCCGTCCACTGTACATCAAGCAATGAAGATTCGAAACGGATAAAAGGATTAAGTAGTTTAAAATTTGGTTCGGAGCAACTACAAACATTAAAAAGTTGCTGGCAACATACATACATATGTATGTAATATTTATCCCAAGATGAGTTGACATTTTCATTCAGGATTATTAGTTTTTCTCCAAAATTATTTAAAACCAAATCCAGGTTCGAAAATACGAAGATATTTCCCTATTTTGAACGAAAAGTTCCGCATCAAAAAAAATACTTAAAAAACAAGGAATTTTAGAAAATAAACAAACAAAAATATAAATCAAAATAATCGAAAACAAAAATATTGCATGATGTTTTCAAAAATGTTGCTGATACATGTCTTGGTGATCACAGCTTAAAATTTATATTTCATGCGATGAATTTTAATATTCATAAATGTCATGAACTCATAATTAACAAAACAAAATAACAAATAAAAATATTAATTAAGAACCACAATATTATTTATCAATAACAACATGTTTACAACAAAAAACCATCCAACTCGTGTTTCTTGACACAGCAAATAACAAAAAAAAAAAAAAAACAAAAACAAAAGACGGATTAAAGAAATAATCTAAACAAAATTCAATCCTGTTCAACTTGAAAAATGTTAAATGCAGATATGTAGCTATACCTATAACTTCATATATCTTAAAGATAAATTTGTTCAAACTCAACTTAAATTCCTTATCAGTTCCCTTTAAAAAAAATAAACAACGAACCACTCTTCTTCTCTGAGTAACTAAACGAGTAATGCAATCCAAAACAAAAAAAAATTGAGTAAAATTCCACGAATGAGTGGAAGCACTCAGGTGCTTCCTATCCTAAACAAAAAACTAAGCTAGTGCGAGAGTAAAAAATCCACTACCATCACCACCTGACTCTACCACCAGATACTTTCAACAACTTTACTCAGTTTAACTCTTTTTTTTTTATTATGTTTTTGATATTTCTTTATCACTATCTTCGTCGTGGTGGTTGTTTGAGGTGCAATTTTATAGGTGAAGCAGATGATATTCATTCCTCGGATCGGTTAGTATGAATCAGTTAGTCGCTCCGAACAGACTAAAAAATACAAAAATATCTAATCCATCGATTTTCTCTCGAAAGAAACTATAAAAATTGTGTAAAAAAGATACTTTTTCTATTGATCGCGTGAATTATTTTATCTTCGGTTAATCTATACCTTGTGATGTTTGTGTGAAAAAAAGATACAAAATTATCTCAAGTGAAAAAAGATACAGTATCTAACTGTGTATCTGTTTTGAATAAGGGTGATTTGTTTGCATTTTGAAAATGCTTTTTAGGGATTTCAAATGAAAACCTTTTAATTTAAAAATATTGAGTGAAATTGATTTGTGTATCTCCCTAAAATATTCTCAAGCCCCTCTGATTCTAGAAACGTAAAAAAAAACTTCAAACGCTTTTCTTTTTTTTTTGAAAATGGATCCGAAACACACAGAACACCACTCGAAACCAATTCTCAGTCCAACTCGATCCCTCGACGAAGGTTTCGAAAGCGATCCGGATCGCATATCCACTGACTCCGAACAAATTATACAACCCCATCACCATCAGCAGCAGCAGCATCAGCAGCACCAACAACAACAACAACAGCACCATTTGTCATCCCCTTCGTCTTCGCCCAAAAATGACAACCGCATCGGATCAATGTCCTTGGCACAACTGTCATCTGCCTCGAACGCTTTATCATATGAGCCATCAAATCGAGTTGACAAACTTCAACTTCAACATCATCATCAACATCAACATTCTTCAGCAGCAAACCATCTTCTGCATCATCATCATGATGGCCCACAACTGCGTGCTCAGATTTCACGCCGCAGCCGCCAAGGTGATATGGAATCGGAGAAATACTTCAAAGACAACATCAGGCCAACTTCATTGACGTCGTTGGACAGCAAATTGTCGGCATTACAACGCGCCACCAGCTCCAGCAGCAGTAACAACAGCAATTTCAATCCCGGCCCAATGACAGCAGCCTCTCCCTCGGCAGCATCACCATCATCATCATCATCGTCATCGCCACCCACCATCTCCACCACCATCGCCAATGCCAATGCCACTCCTGGCAACCGCCTGCAGTACCAATATCAGAAGAATCGCCAAGGAACGCACAGCACGAATAATCGATTTAACGCCAGTAACGTCGGCTATCGACGTTCGCGGACACGCGCCCTAGCACCGGCCATCATTAAGACATCTTCATTTCCATCATCAGCGCCAGCTCCATCATTATCGTCGGCATCTGCGACTGCGACTGCAACTGCCAATGGGGCTGGGGGTGCGGCGTCATCGGCATCGTCATCGTCGGCGGTTGGTAATATTGCCCCCTCGGGCGGTAATAGCCCAACAAGTCTGCCTACGTCGATTAACGCGGTTACTCCTGCGAGCGCCAGCGCTGTGGGTGGTGGCGGTCCAGCGATGATGATGATTCCGGTTGGTTCAAGTTCTAGATCGCATTCCATGGACGCAATTAGGCAGCGCGAAGGCTTGTTGCTCAAGCACGAGCCGGTTGTGGCGCTCTACAAGGGCACCACCGACCGGCTCTTGAGCTACAACAAGTTCACAAAGTTCACCCCCGCCTTAGGGGCTGCCGGAGTTGGAATAGGAATCGGAGGAAGCCAAAGTCAAAACATGCCATTACCCCAAACCATCTTGCTGCAACCCTTGTCCAGTTCCTCACTCCTGGCACCGTCCTCCTCATCATCGACTTCGAATCTCATCGAGCTTCGATCGAATCACTTGATGGCTTCCACAAACAGCCTTTACACATTCTACCCAGCCGAAGGGAATCTACAGGTTTGGAAATCCGAATGCGGAGACCTCACATACAAATCCAGTCGCAATCAGCAGTCACACAAAGCTCCGGTCTGTTGGACACAATCCATACCAAGGCAGGCAAGACGGTAAGTTACTCTTTCGTCTCTTATTTAACAAATGGTATAATGCGGCCGCGGCCGGTCAGTGGTGATGGGATTCGTCAGGTGTGAAAAATTGGTCAGTCTTCAGGTTTTGCTGCTTCTATTTTACTTCATTCAAAGCCACAGCAGCAATAGGGCTTGATGATTAATTAGCAAACTTCTATGCATAGTGAAGGTATAGGTTTTTGTATGACTCGTGACAGGTGGTATCGATATGGCAGATATGATATGTTGGAGTGTTGATGTCCGTTCCATAGAATTTCGAGAGGTGGTGATTTCATAAATCCGGCGATGTGCGTTATGCGTATGATTTTATGGAATGTCGTTGGGTTGTTGAGTTTTGGAATACGTGTTTTTATTGGGAAAGGGTGAAATGTGATATTTTTATATTTTCATTGCGTAATAACGTTCTAGACGAGTTTGATTTAAGAAATAGGCAATATTTCTAGATGGAAACAATTTTTCGAGATCGAATTCGCAGTAATTTGAGAAAACTGAGCTTTGTGAAATTTTGTTCGCGTTAGCTTGGAATTTAATTAATCACAACAACTTCTTGGCAAAACTGTGTTGCAAAAATTTTGGCATTTCAAATTTGGAATAATTGTTCACAGAGAAGTTTCTCTGAAGTTTTTGGAGAAGTTTTTGGAGAAGTTTGACAGAGTCATTTAAGCAAGTGCAAATTTTTAGAGATGTAGGCTTTTTGTATACAAATATTCTAAAATAAATTTTAGTTAGAAAACAAAATTTTGAAAGATCATGACGGATTGGGTACGAAATTTTGCAAATTAAAATTTCGCATTATGAAATCTCTCATTTACAAAATCCTACTTTTCATAATCCCGCAATTAAAAAATGCAGGTTTTAACAACCTCGCAATAGTAGAAACCCGCTAATTAAGAACTCGAAAATTAAAATTTCGTAAAATTTAACTGTATTGCAAATTCAATGCAATGGTATTATATTTTGCGAGATTTCCTAACTTCTGAAAAATAATTCGAGTGCCTACCCGACCATATTGTTGTCATTTTATACTTTATTTCAATTATTGAATAAGAAAGAGAACATAGAAATCGTATATATCCTGTTGTAAAGTCGCGTAAATTTTTTTAATTGTTAAAAGTACTTTTGAAAAATAATAAAATCTAAAGAAAAAGTTTTTCATTTTCGAGGTTCCTCTTTTGGTTGGCAGGATTTTTATATTTCAGAAACATAACTGAGAGCGATATGTTACTGTGAGATTTGAATTTGCGAGATTTTAATTTGCAAGATTTTGAATCGCGACATGTAAATGCGATATTGTTAAAAATGAGATTTTTTATAATTGCGAAATTATGAAAACCAGGCTTATTAATTTGGAGGATTTCGTTTTCCAAAATTTAAAAAAAATGCGAGGTTTCGTTATCTGAGCTTTTGGTTTTGGTGATTTTAGTACCGATTTCGTTATGGGGTTCCAACTAATTCGATAGACTGATGGCTTTTAAGTGGGGTCTTAATTAGGGTTGCCAGGTTTGAAAATACAAAAATGGAGATTTAGGCAAAAATGTTAATGTAATGAGAATGACACATAAACATAGCAGATCTTGACCGCTATTATATGAAGTCCCAGAAAATATTTTTTTTTTAAATTATCGAACTGTTTTTGAGATATCGAATTTTTAAAACAAAATTGATCGAATTTTTAAAACAAAATTGATCGAATTTTTAAAACAAAATTGAAACTTTTTTAAAAACTCAACGATTTCTTTATTTTTAATTTTGATACGCAATGCATATTATTTCAATTTCTTTGAAATTTGTATACAAATAAAGTTTATTTAAATCCGTTGGGGAGATAATAAAAAAATTCAAAATAAAAAAAGTTCTATGGTTCTCTATTAAAAGTTGTTAAGGTTGATTTTTATAATATTTTGTAGAAAATCACACCAATTTTAGCATAGCGTAAAAATTTTATCAAAATCGTAGGAGTCGTTTTGAGAAAATTAAGATTTTCGTTAACGATTTTTAACAATATTTTTATCAAAGATAGGTACCGTTATTTTTTCGTAAAAGTAAAATATTTCCTTAAACTATTCTAAAGAGTGCCATAAAACCCTTAAGTTCCAAGTTTAAAAAAAATCGACCAGGGGGGTCATTCCGTAATTTTTAAAACGATAATCGTCAAAACGATTATCTTTAACGATATCGTCTATAATTTGCTTCACGTAACTCAATCACTATCGTCTCTTCTATCGTTTATTTTTTTGAATGAATGAAATGAATTTGAAAACTAATTTTTGCTGTCAAAACAAAAAATCCTTGTAATTTTATTTGAAATGTCAGGTTATTTTAAAAATGTAATTGCAATATCGTCCGTTAAAGTTTGTGTTCGTGGATAAATTGATTCTTTACGTTGCGCAACGTTAAAGAAACAAGGCCTGAAAGCAGCTGGTCCCTTTAAAAATACGATTTTGGCATACAAGCAGCCCAGTGTTGAAAACGAATATGAAAATACAAAAAAGACAATGCCTTTAATCACGGTGCGGGTTTCTAACAGTTGACATAGCCTCTTTTCTCATCCTCTACGATTTCCAATTCTTTGGTTATTTAAAAAGTGCAAAATTGTCAAAAAATGAATGATGTGCATCAAAATTATTTATTATTGAATAAAATACTATCTATAGTCTAAGAGCCGGTAGCAAATTTTGTGGGTGAACGCATAACCAAAATCAAAGTATGAGGGTTTGTAGGTGCATGTTTCTTGATATTGAATATAGAAGTGTGGCAGGATTTTTTTGGCGCCCGTAGTAGGGACGAGAGATTGAAAATAACGGATTTCCCATTTGATGTGTCATGAGTCAGACCAGTTCAATTCATTTATTAAAAATGAGGAATGATGCTCAGTCATTTTTCCTTTGTCTAAAAACTTTCTTTTTTATGATCTGATTAATAGAACTCAAGATATGCCATTTTGAAGCGAACCTTATCGGCCTTATTTTGGAGACTTTTTTTTGTTGATTTTAAATTTTTTTCAAATCTCCAAATTTCTCTTGATATGGTGTGCCTAAAATGGTTATATCTTGAGTATTATCAATTGGATCATTAAAAATAAAGTCTTTGGACTTTAGGAAAATAACAGAGCATTATTTCCCATTTTTTAAAAATGAAATGAAGTAATTGTACCCTTCACACAACAAATGGAAAACCGCCATTTTCAATCCCTCGTCCCCTCTACGGGCGCCAAAAAAATCCTGCCAGACTTTGGTATTCGATATCAAGATGCATGCACCCAAAAACCCTCATACTCATATTTTGGTTATGCGTTCACCCACAAAATTTGCTGCCAGCTCTTAGTCTACTAGCAAAGATATGCTTTTTTGCTTCTTAACTTTTTTTTTCTCAAAACCAAAAAGAGTAGGCACTCCTTAGCTATCGCGTTTAAATAAACGTGAAAAACATACCGTCAGACGATCATCGTCTTCGATGAGAGCCCTGTTGACATAGGCGCGTGTATGGATAAACGATTATTTTGGTATAAATGGTCGAATTTTGATCACTGGGCAGATACTTTTTGTTAATTCGATTATAAGTATGATTGGTTGGTCAGATTTTTTTCTGAAAACTCAAACCATGAACTGATATATATGCCGTAATTATTCAATAATTGTTTTGTTTTCATATTATTGGAAAAACAGTGGTTAAAAATCAACGAAAAGGCATTTATCACTTTTGAAACACTCAAACAATTACAAGACGATACCTCTTTAGCTATCGTCTAAGCTCTATCGTTTCGACGATAGCGTTTTGACGATTATTGACTTACGTAGAGCAAATAATTCATCGCCAAGACGATAGTCATTTTAAAAGTTACGGAAAGCAAGACTATCGTCTAAACGATATCGTCTGGCGATAATCGAAATACGGAATGACCCCCCAGGTTGTTTTAAAAAAAAAAAAAAAATTGGAATATTTTTAAAAATCCACACATTTTTACACATTACTATTGATATTTTTTTAGAAGTTTCTGCATAAACAAAATAAATAAAATCAGTCATAACGTTTTCGAGAAAATCGAAAATCAAAAATATGGTTCTTTGGGAGGGACCACTCAAAAATAGCGTTCACTTAAGGTATTTATTGATTTTTTAAAGAAAAGTTATAGAGCCGTTTTTGAGAAAAATACAATTGTGTACTGTTGTTGTGTTATTTTTGGTTTAAAAAAACATGTGGAATGACAAAAAATCTTCAGTAATATTTTTTTTTTAATTTTGCAATTTTCCATATAAGAATCACTTACCATTTGAAAGTAAAGATGCCTCAAGGGGTTTTCCCCGATTTTGCAAGGGGTTTTCCCCAAAAATATCTGAAAAAAAATCATAGCTAAAGTTATTTAAAAAACAATGATATATGTATTTATTGTAATTTTTTATAAAATAAAAAGTTAAGTTATTTCGAATATTTTAAATTACTGACTATTACACATTTTTTGCATATTAAAATATTAAAGGCAAACAATGTGACAAAATTGCGGCTCTGGGCTTCTTACCTACTGTGAATAACTTGTTTTGTGGAATTTCTAGTGGTCAGTTTTTTTTGTTTCGCCTTATAAGGAAGCATTGATATTAATGTTTCCTCAAAAATAAAGTCATTCAAGGCCCACCTTGCTTTTAAAAAATCGTCAGGCAACTAGATATTTCAGAGATCTGACTTAAGGCAAGGGTAAAAGATGCTTTTTCTGAAAATTTTATAAAAGGTATTTAAAAGCCAAAAATACAATCACTACCAATCAAAACAAATAATTGTGATTTGTATGCTGAATATCTTAAAGAAACCTTCAAAGCACTTTGTCGAACAGGAATTGATGATCCTTCGACATAAAACAGTTTATATAAAGGTCCTCTAAATTCCTAACAAAATGCACAGGAACACAAGAATGGTTCAGATTTATAAGGCCCTCGTTCTCTACGATCAGCCATTCGACCAAATTCATTTATAAAATAGAAATCATATTACACTTTTTCTCGAAGATTTGTATGTCCTGAGTTTGAATTCAGCCTAAGAACTGTTCAGGCTTTTGAGAGAATTCAGCTAAGAACGAAAAAACCATTGTATTTTTCGCCATTTTAAGGTAATGTAAAATTGTGAGATTTTGTTGAAGCGTCTGTTTTTGATTTAAAAGAAGATAAACGGTCACCAAGCAACAGATTTCAAAGGAGGAAAACGAAACTTTTTAAATTCATATTTCTCCAAAGCCTACAGTTAGTTCTTCAAACAAAATGACTTGAAATCAAAGTTTCCCAAACAGACAAATCTCTATCTGCTAATCCTTTCGAGTGAAACAAAGGGTCTTGTGAATAAGCTTAGGCATTAACTCGAATTTTTAAGTAAAAGCTAGGTTTTGCGTGGAGGGGACCTACAGTTTTTCAACGAGTTCAAACGGCTAGATGAGAAGCACTTGTTCATGACAAGTATACTCTTGGAGGATTTGTCAATTCCTCGCAAGAGGCAGTACCTCGGATAAAACATTGCTGTTTCTAGGTGGCACGGCTGGTAATCGAACCCAAACCTACGGCGCATGACATTCCAACGCACTAACCATTATGTAACGAGGAACTTTTCTAGTTTGTGTGAGTAAAAAAAGCTTCAACTAGAATAGGTACAATAGTTAAAGCTACAAAAATATCAAGATTCCTGGATCTCTGACTAGAAACCATTGACTAGTTCTTTTTATAAGAATTCTCTTAAGCTGTAGTGTATTTAAGTCGATAATGTAGCACAACAATTCGAACTTTTCCTATAGCGAAAGACATACAAACATTCTAACCAAATTTGAAGCAAAACGGTCCATCCTTCAAGGCTCTAACTCGATGTACAATGGACGTACAGACGCACAGACTGACGCACAGTGCGTCGATTGTATGGAGATGGTGGACAAAAATCAAATTTCCAAAACTGAGTTGACTTTGCAAAAAAAAATTATTGGAAATGTAATAAAAAAGATATTTTATAAAATCTAACGAAATTTTCACGCCCACTTTTGAATATGGTTTATATCTTAAGAATTGTTTGCACGATTTCAATAAAATTTAGAGAATTTGACTTTCTAGGTGAGTTCAAAAACAAAAAATGGTGTGGACCATATCCGCCCACTGCCACGCCCACTTTTTTATATTGTTTATTTCTAATAAACCGCTTGTAAGGTTTGGATAATATTTTGGAAATTTGAATTAGTTAGTGAGTTGAAAAACACAAAATATTGTTAACGTTATTCGCCCCCTGCCACGCCTTTTTTTAAATCGTGAACAATACTTCACAAACACATGACTTTAAAATAATATTTTTTAGATAAACTCTGACAACACAAATAAACAAGACCAAAAAATATAAATTTGTGCATAAAAATTAACAATTCTTCTTTAAAAAATTAAAAATCAGAGTTCTATTTTCAAAATCTTTAATGATAAAAAAAAAGTAAGCGCAGCCAAAGATTAGTCAACCCATTCAGTATTTTGTATATGTATACTGTGCAATTTCTTCTTGATCTTCCTTCGATAATTTTAGATCTTTTTTTGTCTTAAATTTGAAATCAAAGGATCAGATCTGAGAAGCAGGACTGTCAAAATATCTTCGTTGCGTTCGTTGGTTGCGAACCTCAGCTCTTCAGTTGTCCAATTTAACTGAAGAGCTAAAAGTTTCACAATTTTTGGTTTTTTCGTGTTTTTTGACGCTTCTGAAAATGGTGGTTGGGGTCTTCCCTAACTAGTTCCTGGTTCATCAAAAGGCGATACATTTTGCAGATAGGCTGAAATGCTATCAGGAAGTGTAAATCTCTTTTTAAGCCAAGCCTCATGACTCTTCTTGAAAAGAGCATGATTCCTTGAACTTTGTTTCCATCGCCGTTCAAGGTTTGAGTCAACAAACTTAATTTTGGACTTTAAATCATTTTTAATTTTAAAAGGACATTTATTTTTCTTCAATTCATTCAAAATAAATGTTAAAATATCTTCAATTCATGATTTTTTATCAAAAGAAATTCATTTTTCTCCAACTTGTTGATTTTTAAAGGTTTGACCTTGTTCTACAAAAAGTTGAATATTTTGAAGGTTAGCAAAAAGTAGCATGAAAACTTTGCATTTTCGCAAAGTAAAATTATAACACAATGTAATGACACTAAAAATTCTGCTACACTTTGCTAAACTTTTTTTAAAAGCTTAACCAAATAGAAAAAAATGCCTTAAAAATATGATTTTTTTCAATAATTCACTTAAGTTACAAATTATTTCAAAAATCAAATAAAATTAGTCATAGCAGCTCTAAATGAATCCATTATTAATAATCACTGCCAAAAAAATTTTTTCTTCAATTACTTTTCTTTCACCAGCTAAATCACTTCACACAAAATCGCGTTTCACAACAAGACTCTGACTATTATTACCTTATATGGTTTAAACAATTCCGCTTATCTATTATCTAAAAAAAGCAAACAACAAAAAAACATTAAATGACAGTTATTCAACATGTGCTTGACCCGAATCAAAGCATAATAGAACAAATTGCATTTTTTGATTTTTTGATTTTTGTCCACTGGTCGACGCACTGTGTGACGGACTGTATAATACAAAACATTTTTGGGACTAATATATCCATCAATCATCGTAAATTTGATTAAAATATCGAAATGTGCTCACAGTTTTAGTAAACCAAAATGTCCTTGCTTAGCTTTTTAGTCCAAAAATAACAATTTAAGCTAAAGCTTTTAATACTACGTTTTCACCCAAAGATAATCTGGGATTTAAGGAAAAAGATTTATGTGGTGTTTCCACCGAATGAAAAGATTAAAAAGAACATTAAAGTCTGAAAGCACACTTCAAAAGCAAAAGGGATTTCTTTTTTTCTTATCAAGTGGGAGTGAGAAAGAATGTTTATTTGTGTCAAACAATGGAGAACTGAATCCAGCCACGAATGAATCCTTCAGCGCCATATAAGAATAGGTTAGTTTGATTTGTTCAACTTCTTTTTCAAAGGAGATTTAATAATATTAATTTTTAATCTTGTAGATTTACGAAAATAATTTACGAAAATAATAGCTTAAGCTAGAACTGCCACTAGTAAAAGCTATTACTAGCTAGCTTTAGCTTCCTCCAAAAAATCTTACTAGTTGTTATCCACAAAACCCAAAGAATGGAATTTTTTAAGAAAATACATGTTGATGTTCCGCATGGAAGTGTTCTTGGTCCATTTATGTTAATTTCCTTCAAACACTACGAATACCTAGAGTACTAGTGTATGTGGATGGGACCGGAAAGTTCTTTGAACTTCAAATAAAATTTAAAAATGGACCAGGACACTGATACGGCACTTCTGCTTTTAAGATAAGAACTCACCTACATGACAGTCTTGTCGCAGCTTGAATTAAAAAAAGTTAACTTTTTTACCATCAATGCAAATGGTATGAGGTTTTTTGTTAAATAATTTCAAGCTATTTGTTTTCTCTTTTTGCATAGAAAGTCTATAAACTACAACGCAATTCAAATGAATCAACTTAAATTGTTGAGTAATTTTGGACATTGGATGGTAAGAGTAAATTGAATATTGGAAGATGAATCAAGCCCAACCTTGAAATCACATTTATGCAAATTACTATAAATGATTTCACTAAATTTGCACACAAAATATCACTTGCAATTTCTACAAACTTTCAACTCACCCACATTTCTCTAATAAATTATGATTAATTGAATTCGCTAATGAAAAGCCTATAAAGAAACTTTTAAGTATTTGAATCTGTCAAAACGTATCATTTTGACTTAACTTTCCAAAACCAACCTAGGTCATCCGCTCTAGGGTATGGCAAACAAAAAAAAAAAAAAACAATAAATCTTACCTAAATGTTTAAGTACTAAACGATTGCAGTAGCAATTTCAAAATGTTTGTCATAAATACAAAATTAGCATCCCACGCATAATTTATACAATTATACATACCACTTAATTGCTCATCAGGCATCTCTTAATAAATTCATCACCAAAAGTCAAAAGCAAACAATTAAAAAAAAATTGGCCAACATTGTCGAAGTGTCGATCAAAATAGCGTTTCCTAATAAGTTTCGAAAAAAAAATTGCGGAAGATCATAGAAAAACGAAAAAAAAACCAACGGCAAACAAAACTGTGAAATTAATTAATTATGGTAAGTGAGTGAGTGGTAGCCAACAAAACCAAAGCTTTGTGCGACCTTGAAGCTATTAAAATGTTGCTCCACTCAGAGGACAGATGTTATAGGTCCATAAAATTGGCATAATACGTATTGCTTTGCTTTGATTTTTTATATGGAAATGCGTTTTGTTGTGAGATACAAATTTATTTAATTCTTTATGTGCAAATTTGGTGTGATGAACATTTCTGATATTCTCTTTTTAAATATCAAAGGAGACTTCTAATTATGGATTTAAAGTTTACCGCTTGCGATTATAATATTTAAAAGAAAATTTTTCTTAAAGCAGACTCTGATGGAGATTGCCTGTTCGAGGGGTGGTGGTGATACTTATAATTGGGAAATTTTCAACAAAAATGAAGGAAATTTAGAAATTAGGACTAAACACTGAAAAATTTGAAATGATTTTTTGTATAGGTAATGAGCGCGCATGAAGAGGTTTTGACTACCCTTAAGATGATGAGCAAAGGCGATACCGATGCACATTGGTTTTGAAGTTTTGAATATCAAAATGGGAGGGGAAAATAGAGCTTGGTGAAGCATTCCATATTTGTGTTATGCGGCTAAAGAAAGAATCTCTATACTTGACAGTAAGTCCGAAGTTGGGCTCAAGGGTAAACTGATGAGCATTCCTTAAAGCACGAGTATTGCAGTTGAATTTTTAAGGGGAGGAATGCAACTGGCTATTTCACTAGAACACTGTTTATAAAAACAGCGATAAAATAATGTAAGACAATAAACATTGCGGCGCGGTGTTTCAGAGATGTAATTGTTTGCGTAATAGTTCTATCACCTATCATTTTTAAGTCTCTATTTTGTATTCTATCTAAAAGATTCAAGTGAGTTGTAGATGTGCCCA
This sequence comes from Dasysyrphus tricinctus, assembly GCA_963921185.1. Classification (NCBI taxonomy): domain Eukaryota; kingdom Metazoa; phylum Arthropoda; class Insecta; order Diptera; family Syrphidae; genus Dasysyrphus; species Dasysyrphus tricinctus. The sequence goes on from OY992533.1 coordinate 8,742,568, forward strand.
GATGTGAGAGTTATACTCAAGCTTTGGTCGGATGAAGGCTTTATAGTTTACAGCCAGTTCAGAAGGGGAGAAAAATTTATAACATCGTCCAAGAAAACCTAGACACTTAGCAGCGCTCTTGGCGACTTCGAATATGTGATCATTCTAAGGTGATCAGTGATGCACTTATCCAGAACTGAAAATTGTTCATTTTCTTCGATGCAAGTTCCGCTCATGGATAGCGGCATTGGGGGTGGGTTTTATTTTAGTGACAGCAGACAGCATTGGGTTTTTGAAGCTTTAAGTTCTACACGATTTTTAATTCCCCACTGGACAATGCTGTCTAGATCAGAATTAAATGAGCTTATCATACGGTGCCGTTCAAGTTCCACACCCGAAGAATTAGGAAGTGAATCTTGAAACGAATATGAAAAATTGTTAGAAAGAAAGCGTGATATCTTATACTGTCTATAGGAAATGGGCAGGAAAAACACAGATTCAATTTTTCAGTCAACAACGAATGAATTTCCGGTGTTTTTAGTCAAATTTTAGAACTTATTTGAGTCCCTAAAAAATACAAGGAAATAAAAGGGAGCCCATTTAATGAGTATGTAATTAGAATTCCAAGCTTTTTATTTTAGTGCATTCGTTAATTCTACAATTTTGAAATATCGAGATGGGTAGAGAACAACATTTGTTCTTTTTCAGTGGAATTAATACACAGCTTAGTTATCACATTACAGTGTCTTCAATTCCGCCATTAGTCGTAACCTCTTTTTGTTTAACTTAAACTCTTTTAAATTACACAAAAAGTAAGGCATGTGCCACATCAGATAAAATCTAACATCTGCTAAAGTTAAGCAGAACAAAAAAAATAAACATACAACACAAGCCATTTCCACCTGGTTTCCTATAACAAACTGTTTTCCTAATTAAATTTTATTTAAAAATGAGCTAAAAGTACTCTCAAAATTGCAACCTCACAACAAAATAAAAACAAGTAGCTTCTTCCCCAAATGACTGCACAACGAAGAACATTGAATATATTCCCACCGTATGCTTTTTTTAAAATAACAATGAACCTGTATGAAGGTGAGTAAATGACTCACTCACTCCCTCATTTCCTTTTTTGAACCTGCTTAAAAAAAAGTTAAGAAAAAAGTCATATTATATTGTTGACAAGGTAGAAAAAAAACAATGCACTTCCTTTGCAGCATAACGAAATTATTCCAGAAAATACTTAGCCCGTAAAAAAAAAAAAAATTTGATGTATTTTAACCACAAATTTAAACAGTGTCATGCTTTGTTTTAGCATATGGTGTGTTCTATCTTGAAATATGTCTGTGGTCTACATACACTGAAAGAATATAAAACACGATGAGTTCCACACAATAATGCAACAAACTACCTTCGAGAAATTCCATATTTAACTCACTTTACATTTGAGAGAGTTTTAAGAGCTTTTTTATAAATACTTTTATAGATAGAAATGGAAAAATTAATTCTTTCATAGTTAAAAATACTAAAACATGTTGGTAACTCACGTTACCATTATCGGACACAGGTTTCGTGGGAGTACTTTGCACATTTTCTAAAAATTTAACAAACCAATAGATCTTAACCGATTTGTTGAATTAGTTTCAAGAATTATATCAGCCTGTTTATAACTATACACAAACTTTTAATTGTTAAAGATACGAAATATAATTAATAAAATACATGGTACCTCTAGTTACAAAAAGTCGGTAACTCACGTTATTTCGCGTTTTCAATTTAAAAATGTAAAACTAAGCCTTTTATAATTGAATCGGTGAGTGGAGGAACAGTACAAGTGCCAAATTAAAAATGTAAGAAAAACAGGCGTAACTTCTTATTGCTCAAACAAAAAATATATAGTTTTTAACCTGAAGGATACTTTTCAGATCTAATTTCAAAACTAGCAAGAAATAGACAGGGGGCGAGATAAATTTTCCATTTTTGTATCTTCATGTCCACTTTTTCATGGAATTACTCATTCTATGGGCAAAATTTTATTTTCAAATAAAATTTTTACCTTCTTGATGCAAAAAATTCTAATAATCAAAAATTCTAGGAGCAAATACCAAATTTTGTGCAAGTGGTATACATTTTCAAAATCATTAATTATTTTAAAATAACTACAAAATATCAAGGAAATCATATGGAATTGAAAAAGTTTGGATTTAAGACACAAAATAGAAGCTTAGGTCACGATTTATGACTTACAATTTACACAAGCTTTATGGAAATTCTGATCTCAATTACTAAATCTTTTTACCAATTAAAATGGAAACATGAATAATTTTGAACAAGTTTCAGATCTTTTTCAATAAATCATTCAAAGTAAGCTTTAAGAAGATATGAGCTCTAAATAGGTTCCATATTGCGAACAATTAAGACAAGCTTTATGGAAATTCCAAATTAAATATATAATTAATTTAACCATTCAAAATTTCATCGAGCCTCAAATATATACATATTTTAAATAAGATGCCGTAACGAAATTTAATGCTCTAAAAAGAGTCAATATTGTCACTAATTAATATAAGCTTTACGGAAATTTCAATCTCAGGTAAAAAATACCTTTGAATTTAAGAAAATGATGCAACAGTTTTAAAGATGTTTCAAATCAATATTAAAATAAACTCCAACAAATTAGGTCCGATCCTTTAATTTGAATTTCTGTGATTTTTAACCCAAACTTGTGCCAACAAATTTTTTTATATGAACTTTGAAAGAACTTTGGACTAAAATGCGCAGAAATGCACAGAAAATCACAGAAATTCAAAGTAAAGGAAGTGCCCTATTGTAAAAAGAAGCAAAAGCCTCTTTAAAAACTCCTGTATCCAAGGTTATCCTTTTTCAGCATTTTGGTATTTGTTTTAAATGAAGAAGTATAGTTGAGGTTAGGTAATTTCTCACGAATTAGTTTTAACCAATTCTTCTGTATTTTAAAGAGTAATAAAATTTGTTTTAATTCATTTTAAATTTTTTTTTTCAATTTTAAGTAAAAGTTATAAAAAAAAACTTCGGTAAAGTTTCTCAGAAGCTTTAAGGAGGCCTATTAAATTTAAAATTTAAATAGTTTGAAAAATAAATACTAGACTTCATCAATTCACAATGCACTCAGAATTATTAAGGAAATGGAATTTACAGAATTTAAATTCTTAAGTTTGTAGAAAATCTAATCATAAATGTACATATTTACGAAAAAATATTTGTAATTACAGAATTTAAAATTGAACAATTTCATTTGAATTCTGAACATTACATAATTTTGATTTAATCGGTGAATGAGGATTTAATCACTAGTCAAGAAATTTAAAGTAATTTATTGTGTATACCTACGAATTTCTGATAAAAAATAATTTTTTATTTAAAGAATTTTGAATCTAAATTTTGGTACCAATAGACTTTGTATAAATGACATTTTGGATAAGAAACACATATTTTGATTCACAAGAATTTTGGAAATAAACAAATTTGGTTCATTAACTTTGGAAGCTGAACTCAGAACATGTCAGAATTTTGACTGCAATGGTTAAAGAAGTTTAAATTGCCAATTTAGAATTCTTAACTAGCTATAAAACAAGAATTTATAAAATTTTGATAAAAATAATTCAGCATTAGAATAAATTGGATTCTAAATCCTGGAACAGAAAAACTTTGAATTAACGAAAATTTGGGTAAGAACAGAACAAGTTTTGGTTTTCAAAATTTGGGAATAAACAAAATTGGTTAATTTTAAAAATTTTGGAAACTTAATTCGGAACATTAAGGACATTGTTATAAAGAGCCTAATCAGTTACATTGAATTCATGTATAATATGTAAGAGTTTAAGGATTGGGCCGCTAATTTCTTAATGTTGTTCTATAATTCGGTTTCGAAAATTCATGTATGCCTACTTCAAACATTTTGTAAAATCATTTTTTTCTTATAAAATTCTTGAAATACCAAATCTTTTTAATTAATGTTAAGCCCTATGCATGTTAACAAAAATCAGATTTTCAAAATTTGGAATAAGTAATAGTTTTTTAGAAATTGATTCAATATTCTGTAAAAACAGAAGGTACTTAAGTAAATTTTGGAATGGGCAATTTAAAACCGAATGTAGTGAATTGAATCTACATATTTGGAAATTAAACAACAACAAATTTAAAAACAAATCTTAAATTGCAACAATTAGTTCGAAATACAGAATTTCCATTATAAAGAATTTTTGAACAATTTATTAGCTACTTAGTTTTTTCTTTGAGTGTAATTTCACATTTGCTTAAATACCCAACAGAAAGCACCACCTGTTGTATATGTCTCGCCCGCCTGATGTTGGTTATGGACATTGAACTTGGATTTGAATTGGTGGTGTGACAAAAATATCCCTCAAATTGTATAGGTATGCACATTTTATCCGTTAAAAAATGAAACCCGTTTAGCGTGAAGCCTTTCATTAAAAACATTCAAACTCCGGCGTCAATGTTAGGTGATCTATTAAACCCTTACGTGTGATCATGTTGCATTGTGGGAAATGAAATAATTACCTTTATTTTACCACAAAAGTCACAGTCATCCTGATGTTGTGCAGTGAATAAATTATACGCGAAATATCATTGCAGTAGGTACACTGTACATGTACACATAGTTGGATTCAGAAAAAAAAAAATAAACTGAAAAAAATAAACAATAATTATTACTCACACGCACTTTCTCTTCTTGTTCGAAGAGAAGAAGAGGTTAATGAATTTTTTTTTTGTTCCTCTATGTGTGTCTGTCTCTGCTGTGATGCATAATTATTTACATTTGTATCTTTATCTTTTACCATCATCATCATCATCTCATCCCATGAGATCTTCAAGATGCAAGCAAAAAAAAATGGGAACTGCCATCAGCAAACCGTGGTAATCACAGATCAATACACTCGACGACGAACTTAACATGCAAACCTATCTTAGCTGTTGAGAGAAGTAAAAGTGAAAAAGTATCTTATGGATGCAAAGAAATCAATGAACGGAGAAAAAAGTTCGCGTGTACCTTTGGTAAGCGTAATATATAGTAGAAGCAATATAATACCCCGTTACACAATACCAGTTTATCGATAGAGTATCTCAAAGCTATTGACACCTTTATTTTTTTTATTGGCGCAAGAAAAAAGATACATTTTGTTTAAACGTCACCGGCCGTCGCACCTTCTGATTCGGATTGGAACCTGTACGACTGAGAGTGTCATTTTTGCGTCAGAAAAAAAGCATTAATCATGGACAGTAAACATCAAGACAGTTTACCGCTGAACGTCTCTTATCCCAGGGAGATAGGAAAGGGGTTAAACAATAAGCAGTCATTTAGATAGATTAATAGTTACACGTTACACACAAAAAATTCATCTCATGTACAAGATAAGCGCCGGCTATCTATTGGTTTGCACGACCCACCGACTCTAAATAAAATAACGTTAGTCTTGCGGCAAGACAGCTTGTGGATAACCAGGGCCTAGTGACTCTCAAACACACCTGTTGTTCTTATTAGTTGGCAGGAATGTAGGGAACTTACAATAATCTGCTGAATTCGGAATATAAAGGATAATTTTTTACTTTTTCCTGACAAAAGATACTTTTCGAAGATTTGCCCCTTCCTTCCGAGAGCTAAAACAGCAGGAAAAAATGTTTGCTGTTTCTAAAGGTTAATAATTTTTTGTATGTTTTTTTTCGAAATTTAAATAATTAATTTTACAAACAAAAATTTCAATCATGAAAATTAAGCAAGATTTTGTCCATTGTTGTATGAATAAACAAAAGCTTAGAAGCATTTATATATTTTTTTAATTTAGTTTTGTATTTTGGTGGTAACATTGTGTACCAACATTTTATTAGTACCATGTGGAGTAAATGATTTATTTCTTGTTAGCAGATTTGCTGGGAGTATTTTATATTAACCGCAAATAAATTAATTGACGATAATTTTGTTTTTATTGCTGGTAAAACAGGGGAACGGGCAATTAATAAAACCAGACATATTTGTCATGTTGAGAGTTATGTGAGGAAAAACTGAAGTTAGTTTCGAGTGACTTAGTGAAAGGAGTTCAATTTCTGAAATAGAAAATAATTGACTAGGTACATTCCTGATCAGATTTTTGTTCGATTTTAATTAATATACGATCGACTTAGGCTTACCTTAAATCAGCTTACAATTTGGATAGCAATTAGGTACAATCCGAAAATGTAGTTTGTTCTTTTAAATGGGTAGATCTTACTTCTTACAATATTTAAGCCGTACTCTCATTTCAGAATTTTTCTTTAACCAGTTTCTTCAGTAGGTAGTGTAAGGATAAATCCCCACTAAATTCTTAGTACAAAAATTTCACCATTCATTGATTTATACAGGGTGTCTCAAAAAACAATTATGTGTTATTTGTTCTATTGCGAAAAATCTCTGAGAAAATGTATTTAAAAGGGAAGTAGGCTGTAGATTGTTGAAGATTGTTAAGTTGGGTTATGCAATGTAGAGTTTCATTCTCTGAGTTAGCGATCGTTTATTTGGCGTGAGTAAGTCTGACTCCCTCCACTAGTTTCGATAGTTGGGGCTATTTCGTTTGCGTTTCCATCTAACTTACTAGAATAAGTTATGCAGTATGGATGGACGATGGATATATAGTAAGTGATTGTGAACTTGGCGTGAAAGAATCTTACTCCCACTACCAGATTCAATATTTGAGGAGACTATTTTTGAATTGTCAGTCAACTTCTTGTACCCAGTAATGAAGTGTAGATGTGGATGCACAAATTAAGTCACCGTGAATTCGGGGTGAGTGAGTTTGACTCCCGCTTTGTTGCCGAATTTGAATCGGGGTGATTATTTTGAATTTCCGGTCAGTTTCTTAGGCCAGTTTCAGGGTTAAGCTCGCTTTAACTCTTAAAATATGTTCTTAGATCAATTTAAATCTCGATTTGAGTATAATTAACTCGATTGACTCGAATAAACTACGAAGACATCTTTAAATGCTGACACAGCTTTAAGTTAAATATAAATAGTTATTATTTTGTGAGTAAACTGGCAATCTGGTTCAGCTGAGAGTAAATTCAATTCTGAAAAAAATCGATATTAAGGTACTCGTTCGCACTTAGCTTATGTTGTGTTATGTTATGTTTGTTTATGTAAATATTTTATTTTCTGAGCACATTTAGGTTGACTTTAAAATACAAACAATGGCAACTTGAAGTAAACTTTACTTATACCCACTAACCACCAGGAGTTTTCCAAAGATTTTAACAAAAAAATTTGAATAATTTGACCAAAAGCATGTTTGAACTTCCTAGTACCCTATACATAACACATATAGCTACCACAATTGTGATTTCCTCAATTCTTCACATCGAAAGCATTCGGTAATTCATCTTCCTGAAAGTAGTACGGAATAAAATTTTACGAAATACCTAATGCTTACTGAAGTGAACCAATATACCGTGCCACCGACCTGCCATTGACGAACGTGCAAAAATGCTGTCCAATCGAACTCATCACTAAATTGCATCAACGAAATTAGCTCACCAAGAGGTGAGCTTTAGTTTAGCCTGCTTTTTTCCAATTTCTGTTTTTAATCAAAAAGAAACAAAAAGATCACACACAACAAATAGCTTACGACGAAATAAACAACAAAAACAACAAACAAATTGGTAACAACATTCAAAAAGAGACGAACTCCAACTCCAATGTTTACGGTTCGATAAGCCTCTATGAATAGCTCTGCTCATCTGTGTATGAGTGTTATTGTACCTGTGTTGTATTTTTCATCAACATACAATATCACACAATTGAATCTCGCATACATTTGTAGAAGTCTCCTATATAGCACGAGGTTGATGATATGGCCGGCCAGCAGCAGTGCACTGGGGCAAGCTTGAACGCTTTTGGGTGCACTCCAACCACCATACATGCATATTACATACTATGTAGGTACGTCTCCATTCTTTCTCCACTGACGACGACGAGCGACGACGACTTACGGCAAAGAAGTGAAAAATTATGTAACACGCTAATAATTGCATTAGACCAACCGACCAGCCGACTCTTTAAAGACAATCCACTCCAGATACACCATGTATAGATATTATAGTAAGATACTCTATATGCGATGAGGTAACGTGCCAACCTGGCTACTCGCTACTTGTTGTGGCATCAGCATAAGCAGAAGCATCAACAGCTGGAGGTAGCAAGCGCAGGCCTACCTCAAACCAACAGGCAGTGTATTGATGACGGAACTAGAACAACGTGCTTCGAGTAAAAGATTTAGAAAGAACGCTCAACGAGGAATTACTTTATAATTGCTGCTTATCGAAAAAGAGGAAGAAAAAAAAGTTCCTCCTGGTGGGTAAAGTGGCTATAGGTTAAGATTCCTTCAGGTTGCCATTGTTTGTATATAAAAACCAAGCAAACTGTGATCAGAAAAAATTGTATTAACATAAGGTACCTAAAAATTAAGCAATAAATGAAAACTACTTACTCACATAAGGTAATAAGAAAAGCGTGTACAACAGCCTTAATGGCAACATTTTTAAGAACTGTTATCAACTCTCAACTGAACCATACAAACAAACTAAAAATTCACCAATTAATAGCTGTGTCAGCATATACGCAGCAAATATCTTGATCAAATCGAACTAATCCGAGTCGAATTGAGAGTTAACAGGAGTTAAACCCCAAAGCTCAGATAAAGTAACATAACAAATAACTGAGTATAAAAATTGAAGGAAAGTAGAAAATAATCACCCCAATTAACGAATCCATTAGCGGGAGTCAGATTTACTATCGCTAAATTAACGATCACAAATTCTGTTCATACACAAGTCATCCATATTGCATAATCGGGCGTAAGAAATTGACTGGAAATTCCAAAAAATAATCACCCCAATTATCAGACTCACTGACTCAAATTCAAGATCACTAATTCTGTGAATCCACGGGCCATCCATGCTTTATAACTGAGTCTGAAAAATTGAAAAAAATACCCAGAATATGGAATACGTCCGAGGGAGTCAAATTCACTCACGCCAAATATCACAAATTCTGTAAATCATAGACCATTAAACCATTCATAGGCCAACAAAACTGACCAGAAATGAAAAAATAATCATCCTAAGTCAGAGAATCAGATTAACTCACGGCAAAATCACGATCAATTTTTTGTTTAACTCATGGACCATCCAGCATGCTGAGCTTACAAAATTTACCACAAATCAAAAAATTATAACCCCAATTACTGTATCCGGTAGTGGGAGTTAAACTGACTCACGCCAAATTCACGATCTATGAATTTACGGACCATTATAACACTGCAAACAAATATTCTTGATTTGTTTTTATATCCGCAATAAAGGTCTAGTGGGTTAAACAAAAATATTTATGTGATTAATTAATTCCAACAACTCATCTACTCCCCGTGAGTAAAATCTTGCGGATTCCATCATCGACATGAATCTTGTTTTTTTTTTCAATTCACAGGTTTTTAAAAATGCTGGTTAATCTTCAAAACGGCAACCCTAGCCTAGAGCCCAACATTCCTTTTACAGCTTCTCCATCATAGCTCATCTCTTTGCCTCAAAAACGAAATGCCCACAACAACGCCACAACAGCCAACAACATGCTGGCCGTAGGGTTCTTTATTAAAATTATGTTGCATGTTACATGTGAGGTTTGATCCATAGTGTGCCGTGCCAAGCAATTTTGTTAATTTTTAAAAAGAATTAGTGCAACGATTGATGAATTTCAATTGATAGTTCACTCGCTACACAATCTACATGAACTTGGTTCTTTCAGGCTTTAAGGCTTTGGGGTTTTACCTCTAGAGGCACCACACGAAATCACCATTTAGAATGTGAGAAATGTGTCTTTTTAAGTTGTTAGTTAGTTTAGTTTGAGTTTCCTCTTGGCTCTTGTTGCGCATAGTGTTGTGGTGTAGTGCTGATGGAAGTGTTAAATGGGCCTTATGGTTTATTGTGGCATCTGGGCAAATAGCCAAATAGGTATTGAGTTTGTTTTACAGTTATAAAATTAATAGATACAATTTGTTTTACCTTTATTTTATATAGTTTGTTGTTTCATTTTCTAATGGGTTATCGCGTTTTCGTTTAACGTGCGAACTTTGAGGGCAATCGCGTTAAGAGATTGTATACCTAGTTGTTTATTTTTTTTTATTCTGGCGAAAAAAATTGGCATGCTGAGTTGATTTTGAATTAACAAATTCCAGAGTTAAACGGTAGCTTGTGCAACTATTAATCATTATAGATGGAGAGGAAATTTACATAGGGACCACATGCAGCGTTTAGCTTTAATTTTATAGGTCATAGAAGTTTGACGTGTGAAATTAAACTTTAATAAATTTTACGAAATTTGTTAAATATTTTTGTTGATTGGGAAACTAATTAAAAATCGATTTTAATCTCTAGACAAGTTATTTAAGAGAAGAAGAGTTATTGAAAATATGTGTTGAGTACATTTAAACTTGTTTTTCAAATTGCAAATTTTTGTAAATAAGTAACTACGGAATTGCAAATAAATAAACAACAATTTGGAAATAGCTTCAAAGCACACGATTTTAACAAGAGACAAAGCCAAGTCAAGTGCCACAAGGTTGAGTCGGCGGGCCATTACTATTTGTCTGCAATCGTAATTTTGTACAATATTACTCACGCTCCAAAAAATAACTATTGGTGGCAAATAATTAATTCAAGTCTGCCTCACTTAACCTTAGTATCATCATTTAAAATAAAATGCAAGATTGCATCACACGAACTTCCCTCTGGGTTTCAAGGATTTTAAAACATGACAAAATTGATTGTTTAAGAATTTCATATTGCAGTTTAAACTTATAAAATGGAAAGGCCCTCCGATTCAACCTTGCGGTACCCCATTCAACTTTGTTATTTCTATTGCATATCTTTCTATTGAAAGCTCTTTCATTCAAATTTAAATCAAATCTCGTCCTCATGTTTTAATAAATTCTTTTTTCGAGGTTTTGTAGGCATAAATCAATTTGAAAGTTGTTTTATGAAAAAATACATGATAAATTCCTTAAAACAATAATTAAAACATTTCAGTGTCAAAGTTTCAGTTGAACATAATTCATGTACACATTTTAGATTGAGTATTTTATTTACTTTGCAGACTCAACATACAAACTCTTATTCACCCTTTTATTTCCTCGTTTCATTGAATACCTCTAATGCTAATTTTATAAAAGATTCAATCATCATTTTAAGAAATGTCACATGCTAAACAACCTATTAAAAAAAAAAAAACAAATATTTATAACCGGTAAGAAATTGATTCAAAACATTAACCTGCGCTCTATATTGAATAAATTGTATCAAAATAAAAAGAATTAATAATATCACGCAAACACGTTTTACTTCAAGCACTGAAAACAAAACCAATAAAAACACTTTAAATTAATATGGAAATGTATGCTTTTAAGTTATAACTTACGGCAATTTGAAGATAAAAGAAAAAGACTTGTAAAAAAATTTAAACACATCCCAATGGAATTGACAAAATTATATCAAATGTTAATATTTGATTAAGTTTTATCACTGAAAATGTTTTATTACCAAATTCAAGTTTAAAAGTGAATTTATCAGAATTTTTTCGAGAACGAGAAAATATATTCAATTTCTCCTGAAGTTATGTCGAAAATTGGTTCTTAAAGTACATTATCCATTTGCGAACACTTTCACTTGGAAACTTTGATAGAGAGTTATTCTAATTTTCGGGAAATATTTTCGAGGTTTTGTCGTTTTAATTGTTTAACTCATCTGTACTTTGTTTCATTCTCTAAGGAGCTTACTTTAATTGTACCAAACATAGAAATTGTAGAGCATGGAATAGTCAATATTTTGATACATTTTTGAAGATGATGTGATATTGCAGAGTAAAGCTACAAGCTCTAAGAAGGCCGCCTCGTAATTTTCATGTTCTAACTTTAAAACCGTAGAATTTCGTCTTGTTTTGTTTTGTATTTTTTTTAACACAGGTAGTAGAGTCCAACTGCCGAGTTGCACAAATATTTCAATTTCTCTTCTTTAAATTTATTCATATAACAAAACAACACATTTTAAAATAAATCGCCATATATTGATGCCATAGCCATAATGCCTTGGAGCAAAATCAAATAATTGTGATAAATTCTCAATGTGTTTTCAACTGGTGTAAACAATTTAGTATTTAGATGTAAGATGTCTGGGAATCTTCTGACAAATTAATACATATCAGTTAACATGTCTTAAATGATCTTCATTGATATAAATTTGTAATAATAAGCTCGTCACGTACTTTTGTCATGTTTTTGTTATTTTATTTTTGGAGTGTTAAGTATAGTATAAATGACGCCAGATGAAAAAAGAACTGGGCTTAAAACGTGACTTGGAAACAAAATTGGAAAATTTATGAAATTTCACTTTAATATTAGAGGAGATATGGATTATCCTTAGGTCTTGGTTTAACTATATAAATCAAGATATAAAGCTTTTAAGACTCCTGGGAAAATGATAGAACTTGAAGTCTTCCATGTTTTTAAAACATAATAAATTATTAAAGAAAAACCGCGATCTTAAAACCTTGAGTAGGAATCGGACCTAAATAGTTTTTGCAACTAGCTGAAATTACATAATTCATGGTGTCTAAAATCAGTGAAACGAATGCTCTAGTTTTCTCATATTTCCGTGGTTTCTGAACAACTTCGAAAAAATATGAATATGAATATGAATATGAATATGAATATGAATATGAATATGAATATGAATATGAATATGAATATGAATATGAATATGAATATGAATATGAATATGAATATGAATATGAATATGAATATGAATATGAATATGAATATGAATATGAATATGAATATGAATATGAATATGAATATGAATATGAATATGAATATGAATATGAATATGAATATGAATATGAATATGAATATGAATATGAATATGAATATGAATATGAATATGAATATGAATATGAATATGAATATGAATATGAATATGAATATGAATATGAATATGAATATGAATATGAATATGAATATGAATATGAATATGAATATGAATATGAATATGAATATGAATATGAATATGAATATGAATATGAATATGAATATGAATATGAATATGAATATGAATATGAATATGAATATGAATATGAATATGAATATGAATATGAATATGAATATGAATATGAATATGAATATGAATATGAATATGAATATGAATATGAATATGAATATGAATATGAATATGAATATGAATATGAATATGAATATGAATATGAATATGAATATGAATATGAATATGAATATGAATATACATAAATATCAACATCAATATCGATATTATTCATAGATATAAATAAATTGTTTATGATTAAGAATACTAAGAAGAAGACGTATTTAACTATGAATGGGCTCCAACTTAAACGTCAAAAACAAATATTTTACTACTTTTACACATTAAGATGAAAGTTTCAATTTAAACAATTTTAGCTTAAACCATTAAATTATGCGTATCAAATATATTGTTAAATATGTAAAAAATATAGTTTTTTTGTTTCTCTTTTCAGGTATGTACATTTTTATAAGACGAATTGAAAGATGACAAATAGTGAGTCTTTAAAAAAAATATTATTCATCTTGAATTGATCTTGACCCTCTCTTAAACAACAAAAATATTAATTTAATAATATTGACATGTCAAAAAAATTTTATAAACGTCATTTAATGATTGATGACAATTCGTTAAAACAAAATGAAAACAAATTAACAAGTCACGTAGTACAACTATGAGCATCGACCATAAGTTAGTCGTTAATCTAAATCTTCTTCCAAAATTTGATTCAATATTTTTTGTATTTTTTTTAATTAAAAATATTAAAATCAGCTACTATTAGGAATTATAAATATTTCCTAGATGGTAATAATATTCGATCATAATTTTTGTTTGTCTATTTGTATTCAAAAAAGATGATTCGCGAAGATGGTAAAATATATAATAACAAAAGATAACGCCTTTGGCTATTTTTTTTTCTTTTATTTTCATTGGCAAAAGAGAAGCTTCGACCTATGTTACCTTTGAAGATCTTGGATCAATTGATCAAGGCTTATCTATCATTCATAAAATAAAAATATTGAAGCCTCCAAGGAAACAATAAAGAAGAAGAGGTTTCTCAAGCCAAATTGATATACATAGACTATGAGAGATAATTGATTGCAATCAAAATTCATGTTCTTAAGATTTAATTCTTAAGTGAAATCAATAAAAGTGTGAAATTCTAACTAATTTATATGATTTCGTGTTGAAAGTACTTAATTAAAAAATTATCTGGGGTGTTTTTAATTATTTAATTGATTTCTGTTTTTTAGAGTGAAATTTAATGACACTTGAAATTTAGTAATTTCTTTAATTTTTTTTGTTAGACTAATAATTATGCTAAGGTTAGCTATTGGTTATATTGACTAGGGGCCAGTTTGTTCAAAGGAGGTTAAATTTAGAATAAGATTTCTAAAAGCTGTAAGTCAGCTGTGATGTCGATTACCACCGAATCACTGATTAAAATTTTAGCTAACAAGCACATGACGGTATATCATTTGCAATTAGATATCATTGATTGAAGATGAACAAACCTAAGAGAACATATTCAAAATTTGACTTCAAGCCACCTGCGAATTTCAACAGTTCTAACTTTTTTTCTAGAAGAGCAAGCTTTTTTTGCTTTCAAATCTAATAATAATAAATCGTACGTAACGTAACGCAACGTATGTAGACGTCATGTATCACGTATAAGAACATAACGTAACGTAATCTCTACATGCAGTATAACTTTATGAATTCTCTCATTACTTTGATTATGTTGGATTAAAAGGACTGACAATGCAAACATTTCGAGAAATCCAAGGGAAAAAAAGAGAAAAAAGGTTTTATAAATGCAATTTAAGCGAAGACAGGAGTGCAACAGTTCCAAAGAACTCTTAACCAAATAGTAAATTTAATTGAATTTTGACTGTGGTAGATCGCCAGCTTAATAGATGAAGCAGGAGAAGAAGGATAATGACTATGCCTCCGACAGTAAAAGTGTGGACCAACTTAAAAATGAAAAAGTTATTGAGGATTGACTCCTAAGAAACTTCATGTTCATGTCTTAGGAACCATTAAAAATTCAGTAAAAATAGGTTATGGTGAGAATAAAAACTATCGAAACCATCAAAACATCATCGTAGATAAGAAATAAAAATTCAAATTAATTTTCTACAATTAATTCCTTTCATCTAAGACAAATGCACATAACCCTAATACATAGCTTAGCTATTTCCTGTTCAATAAAATCTCAACGAAGAATCCATTCAAATCACATTCAACTGATTTAAGCACAGAAATTAGACCCATCACCATGACCATTCTGGCGAAAGTTAAATTTTTTTTATAGGTATTCCAATTTGCTCCAGATGTACATAGGTATGTTGTATAAGGAGTGTAGTAGGTAATTAATTTTTTCTCATCGCCATCGACGAAAATCTGTGCTCCTATAGTAGAATAAAGTCTTTCGACAAAGAAACTCCAGTAGGACCATTTGGAATTAAGTACTTATGTGCATGTTGGAATGTTAACAACAACATCGCAGCCTAACCTCATAATAATAATTATAAAACAAAACAACAACAACAGCAGCAGAAAAAAAAACATTTCATTGCTTTGCTTACAAGAAGGCAGGTATAGTGCTCTCCAAATCTCGCTTGATGTTATGTTATATGTTGGTCTGATGGCAACATCCATCGTTGAGTCGTCCGTTGCTTTCGTCTCAGTTTAAAATTCATTAAACTCCCAGGAGCTTCTAATGCTCGAGTCTTAGAATCGAAGATACTAAACAGAAATCGTATAACGAGCGCAAAGTCATTCTACATCTCTAGAGTTGAGTTGAAAAATTTAATGGTTTCTCTACAACCGAACTGGTGGCTCATGGGTTTGGGGGTTATAGGACTATGGTCTTGTTGGACTTCCGTTTTGGCATCTGGACTCGTGTTTCAATGTAATTTCACATCAAATAAATAAAAACCGTGTAATGATGCCTAATAAATAAATTAAACTCAAGCTATGGGAAAATATTCGCCCGGAATTTACTTGTTGTTAAGTTATATGGCGAATTGAGGATTTTTTTCAAATTTTATTATTTACCATAAATGAAATCGAAAGAGTTTGGTATTTAGTAATTAAAGAAAATGCTACAATATCCCTTACCTTTGATCTATCTTGGCTTATAAAACGTCAAAAGCTATTATGGCAACCTGCCAAAGCAAAATGCTGGTAACATGATGGCGATAAGGAAATAAGGAAGAAGGAGGCAGCATTTAAAGATTTATAAGAGATTTTTAAGGAAAGAGACTAGAGGCAATAGAGCTGGAAAATTATGGCGATAACGAAACAAGGAAAAAGAAGGCAGCATTGAAAGATTTATAAAAGATCCTTAAGGAAAGAGAGTAGAGCCTTAATGTATAGTTATCATTGCCATTAAACCGACCAAATAGAAATATAAACGGAGATTACGGAATCAGAGGGTAGAAATCTAAAGCGAAACAAAAAATCAAAATCCAAGGAAACCTTCATGAATTTTTTAAAAAAAAATTTTAACTTGTATAAGGTCTTACATAGGAAGCTTTTCAGTTTGTATAAGACTTTCAAAAATGTCCTTAATGGTGATGGGCAACAGAGAAAAGATAAACAACATAAACAGTCTGCTAGCTCTTATAGAATCTCTCAAAAATCCGCTGAATATTTAATTATTACCACATAAACCGCAAAATTTTAAAATAATAAAGGAAATTTAAACTTGCATTTATTAACTGAATATCGTTGAAAGAAACTTTACGGAAACTGATTTACTCAACACTTTTGGAAGAGCTTCGTTTAAATTATAAAATAAGCAATTAACGTGCAAATTGTTATAATTAGTTAATGAAGCGGTCAATGCTAGTTAAACATTTAGTCGTTTTTCTATTTGATTTATATTTTTAACTTATTCAAATTTTTCATTTTGCATTCAGCTAACTTAGGGCTGGATGAAAATTCATAGAGGGTTACCTACATATCAACAACCTTTAGCTTAATCGTTCTATTCTAAACTGCTTAAGACGTTGTCATCAGAACTTCTTACTATTTTATATTCAGCCCACTGCTTTATAAGGACACAAAATCACATCAGTAGTTAGTTTACATTAATATGTCAATTAGACTTCGGTAAAGCTTATCTTTATCATACAAAATTGCTACTTTAAATAGTTTGTTAATAGAATTTTTGCCCGAGTTTAAATCTTTTTTCAAAAACATCAATAAATTCTTTACAAGTTTTAAAAGGAATTATATGCTCCATACAAGCTTCTTTAAAAGCATATTACCAAAGCTAATTCTCACCTATTCTGCAAAACTTTTTAACAAATTTTTTGGAATCATAGGTATTAATCCCTTGATTTCATACTTCGAATTTTTAAGCGACTTTTTTATGGAAAAAAAAAACAATTACAGACCTACTTGCAAAATAATTTCGAATCTAAACAAATTTATTGATTGCTCAAATTAATCAAGAAGTAGAATAATATACAAGAACCTAATTAAGTGAAGATCTCAGCTCAATGAACCAAGTAGCGTAAAAGTGCACCTTTTTTGATGCCATAAATCACTGCACTTAGGAATGATAGGGAATTAATTTTTGTTGGCTTGAAAATTCGACACTAAAACCTCTTACTTAGAATGTAAAAAAAAACATTGTTTGGGAAATAATGGATGTCCCAAATGGGCGAATTTGATAACTACCGACACCTGAAAATCATCAACATTTTGCACACTACCAGACACCTTGTTGAGCAATCCAAAAATAAAACCAATCTACTCGTGTGAGGTATACATGTTTTGTTTGAAAAAAATGCCCATTCAAACTATTAATGCAAATAAAATAAACTTCAAGTCCAGAATAACCTATTTTTGCAGAACACCAATACCACCAACTAGAAATATTAAATGTCAAAATATCCTCAAAACTTATGCAATCCTCATACCACAATACATATGAAAATTACCTTAAATAGAGGTGGTGGTGAAGAATAAAAACTTGTCCCACCTACGCGCATGTTAAAACTTAACCATCTCTGCGGTCCTCTATAACAAACAACTTGACAACTTAAATGCTTTTCGAATTGAAAGTAAAACCTAAAGAAATTCTCCCTCAAGCTGTATTTTATTCTTTTCTTATTCTTCATTTTGCATAGTAAACAACAACAAAAAAAAAATAAAAATAAAAATAAAAACAAACACAAATGAACGCGTGTATGCAAAAATCAACAAAAAAGACAAACAAAAAGAAAAAATCCAGTTCGCACCTCAGCTCTTTTGTTTACACTTAACTTGTTATTCATCGTTTTCGTCTAGAAAATAAAAAATCTATTTTTACAAATTGATTTTGAGAAATATAGAAAAAATAATACGCACATAAAACATATATTATTTCTCTGTGCTGCGGTGTAATGTATAAGACCTTCAATTAGTTTGGTTTCGATGAGAATTCTCATGCAGAGAATTGTGTGCAGGGGAGGCATAAACCAGCCAGATAGACAGAAAGACAGACAAATTATAAATATGATCGAATTCTAGCCAATGGCAAAAATTGCAACAATGTATTAAATTTGCGTGCATGCGACTCTATTTTTCTCTGTTCAAAGGAGCAGTTTTGTATCGGCAAATTTTCTGGGGGAGTCACCCGTTTTGTCTGCGATGCCTCTTTTATAGTTTATTGTTGATGAACCAACAAATAAAACAGAACAATCTGATCTTTCGATTTATGATTAAAATCAATTCAAAGGTAGATTGGGGCGGGGGGCATTATTTACAGTCGTTAAGACACATAAACAAAATTTGTACTGATGGTGGGACTCTGAAGTTTTGCCAAATTAAGTACTCTCCAGCCATGGCATGGTACGATAATAGGAGCCGTGATTACAGTAATGTGCGTCAAGTGGTAATGATATGTTACTGATTGAGAATAATCGATGAAAACAAAGCCAAAAAGTCCTAGATGAAATACTTGCTCGCTTTCAATGGTTTTGAAATGACTTCAGGGGTCTCTAACACAAGGCAATGACAAGGCTTGTAGAAGAATGGATAGAAACCTTAAATCTCTGAATAAAAACTTGATTTACTTGTTATGGGACTTGTATTGTTTTGTGGATGAGGCAGTAAGTCAATTATAGCCGTGGTTTAAAATTCAATTCCCAGGGGCAAATTTCGATAAAATTTTCACTTTTTCTTAAGATCAAAGACAATACACAGTCCCTTACCCCCGCGCCGTCACCGGAAAATTTCACTCTCATGACGATGATGCATATTATGCACTTCCTCGAAAATAAATTCCCCAAATCAACTTGTTGGTCTTGTTGCGGTCATAAAAGTCATCCTTAACGATGATAAAGAAAACCAAAAAATCCATTCCAAATGAAAAGAAGAAAAAATAAACATGCTTTTTGCTTAAATAAATAAGAAAACAAATCTAAAAAAAAGTAAGCACCGTGTGTGTCCGGCACTTTCTCGCCAAGAAGAATAATAATATTCGATAATATCTTCTTCTTTGACCAGATCTGGGAATCATCACAACATATAAGTACCAAGTAGGACACAGAGATATCAAATTGAAAAAAAATAAAATAAAGTTAAAAACAAATAAAAAAGCTCAACACGACATTTAAGAGAAGAAAAATGACAAACGCGACAAGTTTTTTTAATTTTTTTTTTTTGTAATACCAACTCAGTCCAAAGGAGGTAGGTAATCATCATCGTTATTATCATCATGCAGCATCGTCAGCGATGCAACATCAATAGTATCATCATCTTCATTACCATCATCTTCACATTGGCGTGTAATCAGTTTCTTTTTTTACTGATTTTGTCGAAGAAGTGATTATTTCTTCTTCATTTTTTATTTGTATTTTGTTCAATGGTAAATCTCACCGAGGAAGTAACGAGCTGATGCTGCAATGATGAAAATGAAACATAGCGATGCAGAGAAAAAATACCAGCCCCCTTCACTACTAGGTGCGCGTTAAAATCTCGTCGATCTTGATAGAAGTTGAAAGAGAAATTTTTCGCCCGCTTCAACCATAACCGCACTTATTGAAAATAAAAATTAACAAATACAACAAGAAGTTTGTTAAGGCCATGCAGCCCACATCAGGGATGTTCGTCAAAACATACTGAGTATGAGGTAGCCAAGGGCACTAGAAACTAGGGGGCGACTTGGAAATATTTGTTTGTTTAAGTTTCCCAGAAGTAGATCTGATTTCTAGTCGAAGCTTTATATATTTAAAAGCTATCTTAAGTCACAACATGATAGGCGGGACTGGACATGGGTTTGGGCCCTTCTACAAATTGTTTGTTTGCATTGTACTTGGAGTATTTTTCGCTGCTGAGCAATATGAAAGTAACAAAATTTTCAGTAAAATTGAAATGAGAAATAAAACAACCTTTATACTTTGACTATCAGATTTTGGCAATTTAGTCAAGTTTAAAAATGTGACAGACATTTTTGCATTCAAAAAATTTATAAAAATGTCAGTAAAAAGTAGAATCGGCAAAGTCGTCCAACTACTCAACACGAATGTGTCATAGATCGTTGAAAATATTATTGGGAGTACATTATTTCATTACATGACCGTTAGGCTATAAATCAGTATTTCATAACGTGGGACCCACGCCCCATAAGGGCAATTTGATTTAAGGGCAATTATACATTCTGCTGCACTAAAACTTTTTAGATTTCAAAACTAAATGGGTGCGAAGGAGTTAAAAAAATTTTACTTTGACATTCATTTAATTTCGAAAAGAGCCCGGACTCAATCTTGGCTTGTTAAAACTTTCGCTTATGCCAAATTGTGAAGGTTTTTTTATAACTATTTGTTACGAGGGACAATATTTCAAAACAGTAATATTTTTCAATCCAAATTGGACCCTTGCTCAATACAACCTATTTTGCTAGAATAACAATTATATCTCTAAATAACTCTTTAATAACCACTTTAAAACAGGGGGTCATAGTATTTGATAAATTCTAACGGTTTTTTAAGTCAGGGAAATGACATTTGTACAGGGGAATGACAAAAATGTATATTAACTCCGGTGATTTAATAGATATTTAATTTTGCGGATGGTTTCAGGAGGATTAAGAAAAAAGAGAACAAATACTATTATTAAAAATAGTATCCACGACTATGTCGCACGAACTTGCTCTTGGTGTTCAAGGTTTTTGCGAGAGTAGACATTTCTTAGCAATAGTTACATTATTTTATGATATTTTGAACGAGAAAATGTTTAAAAATTGAAAAGAACTAAAAATACTGAAAATATGTTTAAATGCAATGTTATTGATCCTTCTAGAAGTTCTAAAACTCAATCAATCATTATAATGAAAACTTGAAAGTCAGGGGAATGACACAAAAATGATGTTAGGGGAATGACTGCGAAGGGTGTTTTATGAGAATTAAATCAAAGTTGTAAGAAAATTAGGTGTTTTATATTTTATCATGTAGGTCCTTGTAAAAGACACAGACGAGTTAGCTTGTAAAATTTTTATAGCACACGGTTTAGTTCAAAACACGCGTTAGAGGAATGACAATTTCGCTTGACGAAAAACAAAATCGTTGCCTTAACTTGAAATAAAAAAGACAACTAAGTTTTTTTGAAACTCTTACTTCAATTTTCATAAAGAGCAATTTGGCACCGTTAAACAAAAAAAAAACTGTTTTCTATTTTGAGCTTGTATATATTTTTTTTTAATTTCCATTGGTGGGATAGAAATGATCAATTTATGGGGGACACTTATAGTCTAAGAGCCGACAGCAAATTTTGGGAGTGGATGTATAACCAAAATATGAGTACATGGTTATATAGATTTAAGCATCGTGATATGGAAAACAAAAGTCTGGCAGGGTTTATTCTCAGCCTTTGGGGGTGGTGGGTGGTTAAAAACTGCGATTTTTCCGATTTTTGAGTGAGGGGTATAACCACTTCAATTCATATATAAAATATAGGAAATGACCTTCTGATCTCAAATAATTAATTCCCAGACGTTTCCCTTTCAGCTTTCTGCCCACCAGAAGCGCATCAAAGTGGACTAAAAACCAGCTTTTGATGTCAGGGGTATAACCAAATGTGCGACACATCAAAAAATCAGGAAAAATCTCCTGATTACAAATATATAGGTGCCAGACATTTTACTTTCAGCTTTCCCCCTGCCAGACGCCCCAAAGTGGTGGAAACCTCCTTTTTGATTCCAGCGCTATAAACAAAAGTGTGGTATACCAAAAAATCATAATAAATCTTCTGATTAAAAATATGCCAGTCCCAGACTTCTACCTCTCAGCTTTCACCCTTCCAGACGCCCCCAAAGTGGTGGAAAACCCCCATTTTGATGCCAGGAGTATAACCAAAAGTGTGGTACACCAAAAAATCATAAAAAATCCCCTGATTAAAAATATGTCAGTCCCAAACTTCTACCTCTCA
Source organism: Dasysyrphus tricinctus (assembly GCA_963921185.1). Lineage (NCBI taxonomy): Eukaryota > Metazoa > Arthropoda > Insecta > Diptera > Syrphidae > Dasysyrphus > Dasysyrphus tricinctus. Next base: position 8,765,134 of record OY992533.1, read on the forward strand.
GCTTTCACCCTGCCAGACGCCCCCAAAGTGGTGGAAAACCCCCATTTTGATGCCAGGAGTATAACCAAAAGTGTGGTACACCAAAAAATCATAAAAAATCCCCTGATTAAAAATATGTCAGTCCCAAACTTCTACCTCTCAGCTTTCACCCTGCCAGACGCCCCCAAAGTGGTGGAAAACCCCCATTTTGATGCCAGGAGTATAACCAAAAGTGTGGTACACCAAAAAATCATAAAAAATCCCCTGATTAAAAATATGTCAGTCCCAAACTTCTACCTCTCAGCTTTCACCCTGCCAGACGCCCCCAAAGTGGTGGAAAACCCCCATTTTGATGCCAGGAGTATAACCAAAAGTGTGGTACACCAAAAAATCATAAAAAATCCCCTGATTAAAAATATGTCAGTCCCAGACTTCTACCTCTCAGCCTTCACCCTGCCATAGACACCCCCAAAGTGGTTAGATGATGTGCAGATTTAAGCGTTGTTTTCGTGAGTGATTTTATTAAAAGATAATAATCATTTCCCGTGATATGTAATAATACTGGGAAATAATTAATTAATATAAGAGATAATTTATTAATATTAGAGATCAAGAATGCAAATCATTGACATACTATATAATAGGTCAATGATGTAAATGTAGGTATATAATGTATATACAATTTGAATTTTCGAATTAATTTTAATTCCTTGCTATGAGCATTTTGTGAACTGTCTTACGGAAGCACTCATTCCACTCAATATATGGACGCTTCGTCACTGGTGTGAACCACAATTTTAGTCAATGAATTCATAGTTTGAGTTTTTAATTATCGAAATCACTAATCAGACAATATTGTTGATTAACTCCATTTTACCAGAGCCTCTGAAAAACTTACAACGGTACACGTTTTGAACCAAATGTGAACAAACTAGCTCTTAGACATTCTATATTACTTCTTTATTTTTAGTACTTAAGCCCCAAAAAAAAAAAAACTTCCTAAAAATGTCGTAAAATACGTTTTGGGATAAGCAGAATATAGCACAATTTTGGTTATACTCCTGTCATCAAAATGGGGGTTTTCCACCACTTTGGGGGTGTCTGGCAGGGTGAAAGCTGAGAGGTAGAAGTCTGGGACTGACATATTTTTAATCAGGGGATTTTTTATGATTTTTTGGTGTACCACACTTTTGTTTATAGCGCTGGAATAAAAAAGGGGGTTTCCACCAATTTGGGTGCGTCTGGCAGGGGGAAAGCTGAAAGTAAAATGTCTGGCACCTATATATTTGTAATCAGGAGATTTTTCCTGATTTTTTGATGTGTCGCACATTTGGTTATACCCCTGACATCAAAAGCTGGTTTTTAGCCCACTTTGATGCGCTTCTGGCGGGCAGAAAGCTGAAAGGGAAACGTCTGGGAATTAATTATTTGAGATCAGAAGGTCATTTCCTATATTTTATATATGAATTGAAGTGGTTATACCCCTCACACAAAAATCGGAAAAATTGCAGTTTTTAACCACCCACCACCCCCAAAGGCTGAGAATAAACCCTGCCAGACTTTTGTTTGCCATATCACGATGCTTAAATCTATATAACCATGTACTCATATTTTGGTTATACATCCACTCCCAAAATTTGCTGTCGGCTCTTGTACTATTACTAAATAGCTTTTATTTAAAAAAATAAAGCAACTAAAAATCATTTACATATTTTTTTTTTTAGTAAGAATGCATATATTATTAAAAAGACTGCATCATTAGATTTTTTGTATCGTTTTTAGTTTCGTTGCTGAAACTCAGGCAGTGTGGTAAGTAGGCCTGGGGACACGTCAGTGGAATGACATTTTGGGTGTTTAAATGGAGATAGAGGGTATGATAATTTTTTTAACTTTTTTTTTCTAGAGCGAATATTAGAACCCGTTTGTTTCAAGCCATCCAATTAACAAACTTATAGTAAAATTTTGTACTTCGGTTCAAAACTGAAGGAGACTGAAATATTAATATTTTGAAATATTGACCCACGAACAAAATTAAGACCATGATAGACTTGTCTCTTGTCGAAGCAAAAAGTAAATACCAAAAAGAATAATAATGCAATTCCTCATTAATTGGTGCTTGTTTTCTAATAGAGAATGGAATGAACTTTAAGTATGGGATTAAATACCAAATCCAAAAAGCAATAACACCCGCGATTTTTATTTTTTTTTTCTTTCGTGGGCCTTACTGCCATTTCCACCCGTGGGTGTTTTTAAAAATTTTCAGCAATCGCCCTGATTACATTTGGGTGATATTTCCTTAGTTTGCAGTTTTTTTTCAATGTTTCCTATTTTGGGCTTTATTTCCCATTTGGCCATTTTAATTTATCAATTTGGGGATTGTTTCATTTTATGAAAGAATACGAAATAAGGAAATATCACCCGAAATTAGAAAAAAATTGACAACAAAAATTTGTTCAGTGTTTTTTTGGGTATTATTTCCAAATCGATTTGGGTGCTTTTTCCTTGGGTGCTATTTCCTAACGCCGAAATAGGACCCATACTTCTTTTCTTAACAAGGTAAAAATATCTGGTCTATAGGTATTCGGTAAGCGTTTTTACAACACTTATTGACAATTTTGTTTTAGCACTTCCAAGTAAATTATGCAAAATGAAATAAGTCTACTAATTGATTTTCAAAATAAAGCGAAATAAAGCCCCAAGATTATTGTTGAGGTCATATTTAATTGGGGCTTATTTCATTAGGCCTTAAAATAAATTAATTAAGGCCCACAAAAAACAGAAAAAATACCACAAAATATGAGAATTTCGGTTGTGCATTTGTTTGGGGTCTTATTTCATTTCCTTTTTTTTTTGAGGCCTTATTTCCTGGTATCTTACTTCGCGGAAACAATATAATTCTATTCCTCTAAAGGGATTTTTTCAACTATTAGAAAAGGGTACCCATTTACATTTCTCTGTTGGTTGCTCTACATGAAACAACAACTATTAGATATAACAGCAACAGCAAAAATATCAGCCTAAGCAACGAACCTTGTGGTAATTCATTTAAAAGAAAGAAAGAAAATAAAAATTGACTTCTGTATGATATTGCGTGCCGGTCTTTTGATTTTTAGATTTATTCTTTTTTTTTTCTTCTTCGGCAAAGAGCGGGTGTAAATTTTTTTTTTTTAGAAAACCCTAATGAGTTTGATTAATGGTGAGATATATTTGCAACAAAAGCACGATATAAGAGCAAAGAAAATAGAAGAAGAAAAAAATGAAAATAAAACAATAAGCAAACCCTAATGATGAACCCTTTTTTTCTATTTTTATGGTTTTCTTATCTTGTGATATGATATTAATGGACTTCATAAAATTAACGGACATTGAACTTCTGTTTGTGAAGAGATGCTTTATTGTATTATTATTAGTTTCTGTCTGCAACTTGAAATTTCGCGGAAGAAAAATGAAAAAAAAAAAAAACAATAAGACTGTCACAGTTGAATGAATTGTCTTCATAACTTTATTCGCATTCATTTTCATTTCCCCGTTTGTTGTAAAAATTCAAGTTGGTAAAGTAATTCGAGTGGAAAGTTATTTTACACTGAATTGTTAATTTATATCGCGGTGTAACATTTAATTAGGAGAATTTTTTTTTCTCTTTTCATAATTTCATTTTATTTATGTTTTTTTTTTCCTTTTTGAAATTGAATGAATAATTATCATTCAAGTGTGAGCATTTGAAGCCCCTGATTTTTTTTTTGCTTATCGCAAAGAAACAAAGATGAATGATTATTATTTTGTTTTAATGTATAATTATGACTTTTAGTGTGTGAACTTTGATTGTTTAAAAATTTGTCATGGATTGAGGTTGAAGAAAATAGGCGGTGATGGTTTGGAAGATTGAGGATGAGGCATATTTTTTTAATTTGAATATTTCTACCAGCTATCAACAAAATGTAAAAAAAAAAACAATAAAAACTAAGATTATTTAAATATTATTTTTTTATAGTTTTCACTTTCAATTTCACATCGTTTTGTTTTCAGTTTTTAGTTTTTTTTTTTTTTAATATTTTATTTACATCTTACTTAATTGTTAGGTTAAGATATCTTCTGAATGATCAAAATTTTCATGGGAATTTTTTTTTCTCTTTCAACATTTGAGAGCAACAAACATGCAAAACTCAGGGCTTAAAATCCAGCCCATTAATTTGGGCTAATTGCGACTCTGTGATATTTATATCGCAAGAAAATCAGGATTTTTTTCTCTTGAAACAAACAATGAACAAAACTTTAACTTTCTAGAATTAAAAATTACGATATTTGAGGTATAGGAATGCTGACCAGGTGTTCAAGAGGTCTAAGGATAAGAAATGCAACTTGCGATTATAGCATTTTTCGTCACAGCAGTAAATACTATAGAAACTGCCTCACAAAATTGAAAGGTCCAGGGGTAAATAGCCTAAGTCCACTTGGGTTGATTTCCAGAAAAATGAAATTGTAAGTTTATTACTAAAGAAAGCTTAAAGGACCAGTCCAAACAATTGCTGACAAAAAAAATTATTAGCAGTATATTGGTAATGGGCAAATTTAAGATTATTGATATTGTATAAAAGGGAAAAATAAATTGCCCCGCAACAGATGACCGTAAGTGGGGTGGGTGGGCGAAAAGGTGGGTTGGGGGTGTGGTAACAAGGTTTTTACAATTTCTGGCAAAAGTCGAAGAAGTAACTTGTAAAATTAGTAGAAAATCAAGAAACCACTTTCACTTGGATCATTTTTTCACATAACCTCAAAAATATACCAAAAAACAATTTTTTTTTTTATTTTCGTCGAAGATGAAATTCGATTCGAAATTCGATTTTGATGAATTGTAATGTAATTTTTTCGAGCGAATTTTAGATTTTTGATTTTTTTGTGAAAAATTACCCAGTTTTCAAACTGACAAAAATTTTGTAATTTATATTTCTGTGGTGTTTGGGAGAAACATGATAACTCCATTTTGAAAATTGCGTGTTTAGTCCGCTTTACATCGTCCTAGAATCTAAACGGGTGGACCGATTTTCTTTAAATTTGGCATACTTATGAACATAACCTCTTAAAAATTGTGTTTCAAATTTGAAGAAAATCGGTCCACCCGTTTAGGTTCTAGGTCGATATAAAGTGGTTTAAAGGACGCAATTTTTTAAATGGAGTTATCATGTTTCTCCCAAACACCACAGATTTATTATTTTTTTTTTTTAGCATGTTTTTATTTGTATTTTTTACTTTTTATTTTTATTTATTTGTTTATTTTTTGTTTTTATTTTTCATACTAATATGCTGTTAAGATTTTATGACTAAACCCAAAACTTTTCTAACTCTGACATACAATCTGACATACAAAAAAGAATTAAGAAGAAATCAGCGTTTCCGAGGAGATGTATGACGAATAAACACAAAAACAAATAAAATCAAAATTAAAAAAAAAAAAAAATAAATACAAAAATTATAAAAATAAAAAAACTATAAAAATATAAAAATATAAATACAAATTTTTGTTGTGGAACGGTACCAGTTGATAAATAAATAAATAAAAAAATCCAAAAATTTATATTTTGATTGAAAAAAAAAATGCAGCATGCTTGAAACCCAAAAATGAACCTTTTCACCTAATTTCATCGTAATCGAATTATTTTCGTCGAAGATAAAAATAAAAAAAAAAAAAAAAATTGTTTTTTGGTGTTTTTCTGAATGCTTTTGAGGTTATGTGAAATATGATCCAAGTGAAAGTTGTTGATTATCTACAACTTTTATAAGTTGGTAACTTTTTTCAATAGGAGGTCTACTTTTACCAGAAATCGTAAAAAAAACTTTGTTTTCACAAGCCCATCCCACCTTTTCACCCACCCACCCCACATCAATAATTTTTCCAATTTTTGGTCTTAAAAAACTGGTTTGGCTCTGCTCAAAGGAAAATTAATAAAAGTACATAACACCTTATTTTCTCTAAAAGTACTTAACTATGCAACCATTGTAATGAAAATTGAACTTCTTGAATTTTTTCGTCTGATATGTTGATATTAGTCAAAAGGACCTTTGACGTTGGAGCAAAATTTTGGAATGTATTTTTTTAAAATTACTTTTCAAAGAACTGGACATGAAAATTGGAAACGGTGCTTTGCTTTTTATTCAGACATCTTTAGATTTTCAAAATATTAATTTGAAAATCAAATGATTTTCACAAGCGTTACATAGAACTATTTAAATTTTATTTGTTTTGAAAAGATAATTTTCTTTTAAATTGTTTTATCACTAGGTCTTAGCACAAGTTTTTCTTTTTTAATATCGTTTTGTTCAAGTTTTGGAGAAAAAAATAAAACTTTTGAAAGAAAGTTTTGTTTCAAAAGTGTGTCATTTTATGAGTTTTCAATGTTCTTTTTGGAGATGAACAAAAAACATCAGATAGTACTCATTAAAAATCTACAAAATGTCGTCATAAGTTTAGTTTCTTTTTAAGTGGACTGAAGCTTCTTTTCCCCTGAACCCTTCAACTGTTTTCTTATAAACAAAAGACCGGTTTAGAACTCCGCATTTCTTTTTATTTAACCACAACAAAATACATCCAACTACGTATTATTTAATTTTAATTTTATTTTAATTTAAAGTGAACCTTTGAAAAGAAATATCAACAATCTAAGTGTGTTACCATCATAAATTAACTCAGGGGTTATAGGTAGGTAATCTTAATTTCTTTAAACTCATGTGACTGTGAAATGTGTATAAACTTTATCATTCACACCCTAAAATGGTGATCAAAAAATCATAATCAAACAGGAAAGACTTAAATAAATATTAACCAAAATGTACAACAAACCCATATCTACGAGTATATACCTCAAACAAGTTTAACAAGCTTCATTTTGCTGAAACAACTTATTTTTTGTATGAATTTTAAAATATTTAATGCAAATTTAGCAAATAAACATTTAATAAATGCTTAAAATTTATTTAAATTTCTTAGGAAAAAAAAAAATAAAAAAAAAAGCAAAAAAAAACTTAAATATTCTATTCACAACCAGTTAAAGTATCCTCATTGGCATTTAGATTAGTGTATGTGAATCATTTTATATTTAACTAACGAATGTATCGTCTTATATTTATATTCAAAGAAAAAACATACAAACTCCTACATATCAAAGTGAACGACGCGACGGTTTTTCTTAGAACGCACTGACTGACACACAGCTGATGCCCAAAGCCAGACAAAATGTGGTGACCTTGGCAAAGTGCGCCATTTCCATTTCTCGAAGGTTCGTACTTTCAACATCGATCTGTCAGTCAGTAATTAATTAAATTTTAATTTGATTTTTTTTTAATTTTTTATTGTACGACTCACATAACATGTTTGATCTTGAGCGTTAATATTTTTGTTAACAGAATTTTTGAAACATTTAATGAATGCTGTTGGAATTTTTCATTTAATTCTTAAAATGTATCTAATTTTCTGTGCGAAATGCAATACAAATTTGCGGTTTCCACACACTTGCAACGATTGGCCTTGCGATTTGTTGATTCTCATCTCATTATGCAAGTCAAAAGCTTAAACTCGAACGGCAAGTCGATCGGTATCATCGGAGTTTTTGGAATGAGAACTTCCTCGCCTTTGAACTTTTACTATGGTAGTTTAAAGGTCAATGTTCAAGAGTTTATTCACCGTTCAACCTGGTTCCGTTGACCGTTGCACAGTTTTGGCTGGTTCAGAATGCGCAGTATTTGAATAAAGAGTCCACTTTGAGATTCAATATGTGCGGTCTGCGGTAGTAGACAGGGCATATACAAAGAATTCAAAAACTGCATATAGTTAGTTTGTAGCTTCGTCATCATTTATTACGCAAACAACCGATTTAACAGTGTGGTTGCGATTTTATTTTGAATAAGGAAATTCAAATCATCGACTTCCTTATTCTTCGCAGCTTATATCATGCGTTTACCAGATGATCGGGGTAAAAAATTGCGACAATTTCGGGAACACTTTGTTTTAAGAGTATGATGGTAAGAACTTCGGTAGGAACGAAATCAGGCCAGGTATGGCTTGCAGCATCAACTATCAGAATTCGGTCATTTTCATATTGTCAACGGTTGTTTTGAGAAATTTTTATTATTATTCTGCAAATCAACTCGCATATTCGTCCTCAACTACAGCCTCTTCCCGTATCGCCAGAAATACGTTTTTTAATTTCAGGCAATCGTTGAGTTCATTTGCAGGCGTTGATCCCGGGATGACCAGTAAATTTGACGGAAATTGTCGGCTTTCAGTAGTATCATTGCTCCTTCAAAGCGTCTCGCATTTTTCCGAAGCACCTCCAATGGTCGCTTATGTGCCATTTAACACTTATCTCAGATCATAATTTAGCAAGTGTTCACAACTTGTGCCATCACAGAGTTGCTTGAAATGAATGATAGGTACTTGTTAAAAATCGTCATTAATCTAAAGTTTCAATAACAATTTTAATGGTGAATGAGCCGTTCAACCACCCTCCGATAACGTAGCCCACTATTCTAGAAAAAGCATCCACAAACGCAATGCCGGATCCTCACCGATTTGAATGAAGCCAAAATCAAAGAAATGATGAACGAACAGGCAGGCGCAACGATGTACCGTTCCCATCATCAATCGCCTTCATCTTCATAAATGCTTCGTACACGTTCTTTTGCTGGGGATTCACTAGTGGGACATTTTTGTGCGAACTGTTTCTATGAAAACCTCGATTGAAATCTTTCTCGTGCTGCAGTTCTCTATGAAATGCATCATGCATCGAGCGATAAGGTCCTGACAATCCCAATTTACATAAAAGACGATCAATATTAGATCAGGGCCTTTTTGCGGATAACAAAGAGTTCGATTTCGTTCTTTAAACTCTTTAATACAATAGAACGTCAGCCAAGTCGACCTTGTACATATTTGTCCCACAAATTTAGTGTGTTCGAGGAAAAACATGTCCAGATGAAAAATGGCGAACAATAGGCGTGTATTGTTGACCTCTTTAATGTGAACAGTAAGAAATGCTTCACATTAAGCCAAATTTTCATAATCAAATTCCAATTCAATTAACTACACATTTGAACTTCTTAAGGAGCTCAACAAAATACGCCTAATGTTTATACTCGAGTCGGAGGAGCAGAAATTGTAGCATTGGAAAGTGTTGCGTCCCTATTATTGTCGTTGGTTTGGCATCCGCTGACAGATTTCTCGAATTGTTGCACATGGCACACCATCTACAGTCCACAGGTCCTTGAACGAAGTGATATGGATCATGTTCACATTGACTTGGTCGTACTACCAGACACAACCGTATCGTATCAAACGTCAATGTGGAAAAATCGAATATACTACTCAGCTATCAAACATGAGTGTGAGAGCGTGGCGCCATCTGTTCGAAATATTATTTTCGTCAAAGACAAAATTATCCGATTTTCAATTCCGTGTTTGTCATTCTGTTGAATATTTTTTCTTCCTATACAAAATAAAATTCCCTGATTTCGCCACCTGAAAGAATGATGAAATTTCGGCTTTTAACGATTTTTTGATTTTTCCAATGGAAATTTTCAATTTTTGACTTTGTTGTGTTTTTATCTTGTTCAATACGAATCCAGCATAAAAATCCCCATGTGAATTGAATGATGTTCAGACGACTTATGCGCGTAAAAGCAAGACAACAATTCATTTAAAACAAAAATTACTGGAAGGTTCGGAATAAGTTTGTCCGCAAGGAAAAAAAATTGTAAAATTCTTTCCATAAACCTGGGAACAAAAACGTAATATCAATTATCGATTTTGATTTTCACAAATCATGTTTTCTGTCAGTTCCACAGAATTATTTAGTGAAATCTTGCAACTTTACAATATAATTTAAGTTTATTGCATTTGAGTAAATGACGCTTCATTAACATAAAAATCAAAAAATCTCTCACATACTAATGTAAAATTTGAATATTGTTGGTCTTTTAACTAAATTTTGCATCACATTAAGCTATAAAACTGCTGTGGTTGATAATTTGTTAATAACCACTTAACTTTGGGCAATAGACAAAATTTAATGAAGTAATACTTATCAAAATAATTAAACATTAAATTATGCTAATTAATTATAGAAAATTGCAAAAAAAACAAATAAAACTTTTTGCGAAAGAAATAGAAAACTGATTGAAATCAAATTTTATTATATTGCAAATAAAATAATGTAAGACATTGCAAAATAAACAATTTTCTTGAACCAAGATCCAAATCAATGTGATATGCTTGCGATTGCTCTATAATTGGGAACTGTTATTTGATATCTTTTATCTTGTATCTACCTTTTATCTCTAGTCTCTATCGTTGATATGTTTTGAATTGTTCGGTCTTGACAATCTCGTTTGGTCAACCTATTCAGTTATCAGAATTTCATATCAACAAAATAAGCTCCCATAACATGCCTTTAAAGCTTCTCGCCTTGAAGACAGATTTAGAGATTTCGATCCCACATTTTGCTTTCGAAACAAGTCACAGGGAGTTTTTGTCTAATTTTTCTTCTTTTTTTTTAGAAACCAATTCATGCAACCAAATTGAAAAATTGCTAACTTCTTTGGCAGCATTTCTCTTTGAAATTTCATTTTATTTTATTTGCTGCAACTAATTGTATTACAAGGGAAGCCCAGTAATTAATACTTATTGCTGTCTGTTCATGCATGAATTTCGAATCTGTTACGCCGCCGCCTCGCGCCGGTATTGTATGTACCTAGGCTATACATTCTTCGAGGGGACTCTATAATATGCCCCCAGGGGGGCTCTATAATTTTGTTTATTTCAATTGTAGTTCGGGGAAGATAATTTTTTTTTTTGCTGACTTTATTCGTTGTTACAATGAATGGGATAGTAGAGTAAACCCGCATATCTAGACTTTCTTAAACGTGCTTCAACTCCTCCTCTTCCTCCTTTTATTGGACTTAATTTTGTTTCTTCTATTTTTGTTGTTGTTTTTGTTGTTGTATGTATAGTATGGTTTTTGTGTAACAAAAATATGGCATCTATCAGCCATTTATCAAGTACAAGAGTTAAAACTTTTACTTTTACTTTAAACAAATAATAGAGTGGATGGTATAATAATGGGGCGGGCGGTGCGGTGCGGTGCGGTGGACGGAAACAAAACGGGCATCTAATCTATACAGGTACTTTGAAAGTAAACGAAAACAAAATGGAAATCAATCAACGGAAGATAAGATGTTGATGATGATGCTATAATAGTTAGCTGTGGAATTACCCGACTGTGAATCGGTTTCTGTTTGATGATGGTCTGTTGTTGTTTTTGTTTTGTTTTTTCATCGACAATTTAAGTGAATGGTAAAATATTTTTAAAAGACGCCAACGCAATTATTTGGTAGTTAACAATAAAAAAAAAACAAACAAGTCGTTTTGGCAAGATGCATCATTTGTCTTTGAAGAAAGAGGCAGAAAGGCTTAAAACAATATTTGTTTTACTAATGAATGATTTATGGTCGTCTTCAGATAAATAAAGCTTGCACACATTTTTGGTTTTGTTTTTTTTTCAGAGAAATTGAAAAGACCTCCCTATCCCAATATGTACTGTCTTCAAGCCCTAAAGAAGCGTACGATAGTACTTATGTTTGTGTTTGCCAGAAGTAGACCATACGTTTTATGTTGGCGGAAGGGCATTCATTATTTATTTAAAAAAAATATTCTAAATCTACTGCTAGGTCGTTTGCCAAATACTATTAACATTCAGTAAAAGAGGTCCACTATTGTATGCAAAATCTTCGCAAACAATTCTGGGTCCTTTATAAAGCTTATAACATGGGTTCTAACATTTGGATCTTGAAGATTTAACATATCAAAATGAAACTTGACTGTCAGGCTACATTTTTGAACAAAAAATATTAAGCAGTGTCAAAAAAATTTTAACTAAAAAAGGTGTGTAAACACGAAACCAATTCGATTTTAGCTTTAAAAAAATTGTAACGTTTATTTCTGAATTGTTCAAAATGATATTCTACAAAGTTCTTATCCCTACTGATTACAAGTTTGTTTTAAAAAAGCTTGGAGTAGTTATGTTCAAAAATTACACAACAAGATTTTTTTACGGAGCTCTGTTATTTCTACAAACCACTTGGGTTAGATCATTTCAAATCTCATAATTGACAATTTTTCGGTCTGGCAATGATGTACACAATTTGAAAAAAAAAATTATAATCTTACATTTCGTGTTTTGCATTGCAAACTGTTTGGTAAAGCTTCGATTAAACTTCTACTGAGAAGTAATCAGAAATTAATGGAAGATTTTATTTAGAAATGTAAATGGAAATGGATTTGACTGGTCCTAAGTATGGAAAAGGTTACAAAGTAGAGATATACTGCAAGCTTTGTGACACAATACAGTTAATTCACTCAGGCAAACTGAAAAGCGAGTCTGCTAGGAAAAACAAGGCGTGGAAAATTCGCAAGAGAATGAGAAAGAATGAGTTGGAATGAGGTAGACAGTACTATAACGTTGTCGGTCCATGGAAGCTCCTTTAACCCTTTGTCGAGCTAAAATTTTGACATTTGAATAAATACCTATGGGATATTAAGGATTTGTTATTTAGGTGTTAAATATAAAACCAATTTGACATACTCCTCCAGCGATTGCTCTCCCTTCCCTTTCCCCTCAAGAAATCAGATTATTTGCTCAATCGTTAAGGGGTTAAAAACAGTCTATATTAGAGGCAAGTTTTTATTTGCAAACAGCAGCTTCAACAAAATATAATACTTTAAACAAAATTCATTTTGTAAAAAAAACATTTCTTTTGCGTTGGGCGCCATTTAATTGTTTGCCGTCTACAATACCATGCTTCATAGGATTAAGATAAATTTATTTAAAAAGTACAGTTTTCTAGTGACATTCAATACGAATTTAATTCAAATGTGGATAAAAAGAAGTGGGCGGGAAAACCTTCACTTCTTGTATTTAGGTTTGAGAGAGCTTAACTGCAAGAATCTTAGCTTTTTGAGAGCGTTTAAAAACCATGAAATAAAGATATAAGAAAAAGTGCGTGCTGCAGACGTGTTTAACCAAAAATCACATCTTAAAAATGTTCTGCTGCTATGAGACAAATAGTGCACATTGCAGCTAAATCAGGTTTTTAAATGAGCCCAACCCTAAAATAAACAAGATAATACAATAATCTTGTTATTTAATTAAGTCGAAAAGTATCAATCGTATACAAAAAAAAATGTCAAGATAAAATTTGTAGAAAATAAAATTTCCAACAACTTAAAAATAGCAAAAAACAAATGTGTTTCAAATTCAAAGTGGCGCCCAACGCTAATGGGATAAAACCTCAGGAAGGGCTATTAGATTTATATAGAACATGATAATGATAATTCTAAATTTATCACAATCGACAAGATTGTTTGTTTTCATTTAACGATTTCATTTCAATATCAAAATGGAATCGAAAGTTCACTGTTCACACTTAATTTGTCCTCGAGAAGAAAAAATACCTAAAAGCTTAATCATAAAATAATTTTCCATTTTTCTTCAATAGGTTTGGTTTTATTTTTAAGAAATTCCAAATGACGTTAAGTCTGAAGAAAACTAAGACAAAAACCATCAAATTCTATCAACAAAACTTCAAAACATTTTCAGAGAAAGGTAAACCTACCACTCCATCTATCATAACAAGTTCAAAACTAAATGATCATACTTTGATTATATGCATACTGCCAATCATCTGCCAATCTGCCATCCAAAACAACGTCACACTCCGATTCGCATCAGCAATCATGTCAAAAACTAAAACAAAAACAATCAAATAGAAAAATTGATAGAGAGCCCTATAAGTAGACATCCAGACATGTAGTTTGTAAACCCTGAGGTCATTTCGACCTCAAACCGATACAAATCTAATTTGTTTGAAATATACCTTTTGCTTGAAGCTCAACCGATAGATAGTAGATAGGTACTTATTATTATTAATTTTTTTTCGATTTCACTTTCTTTTTCATCATCTTTGATCCTTTTGGCCGGAGGAGGAACTGACTGGCTTTTTTTATAAAGGGTCCCGGTTCATGGCTTGGTTTAGAATCTTTCATTCAAAATCATGACTCCTTCCTTGAAGAGGTTTTTTTTCCCCTCTTGAAGACTGCAATATAAATCAGCGGACAAAAATACCCATCCAACAAGATAACAACAGAGCATTGATTTGCCATCAAAACGCGCCATAATCGACAACGACTCACCGCTATCACGATACAAAACTATCTACCTGCATATGTACCTACCTATACATAGCATGCAAAGAGTTATATACATTGAAGGAGAAAGTAAGAGTAGTGTAGTGTGTACCCACTCGCCGCGTATAAGATCAAATTGATCACGTTTTGCCGTTGGCCGGTTTGAAGATGGCCATTTCTGATGTTGTTGTTGTTTTTCGTCAAATTGACAGGGCTGTATTAGCTTTGAAAAAAAAATTGAGTTGAATTGACAAATCGTAATTCAACCTGTCTATGTGGCAAAGCTAGGAGAATTACTTTTTTGGTAAGGATATTGCATACACGAGAACATCTTCTAGTCCTTTGCCTAAGATGACAAAAAAAAACTTAGTGAAAAATAGAAGCTAAACACTATGCTACCCTGCCCCACCTTAAAGCTCACTTTAGAAGTATTTTTGATAAAATTTTTAAAACAATTTTATATAGCCGCGGTGTTTCAAGCCGAAATTAATTTTAAGAAAATATTGAATTCGGTCATTTTGCCAGTAATGTAATAGCGGGTGGGTCTGGGTGTAAAAAATGCCCTCAGAAACCATCGGGATGATAATATTAAGCAGGGATAACTCATTTTCATACAGCTTCGGGCTTCGGACACCAAAAATAAAACATTTTGCGGTTTTCAGGACTTTCAAACTCAGCTTATAGCAGCGCCCCCTATTAGAACTTTAAATTTTAATAAATTTACATTCACAAAAAAAGCCTTTTCAATATGTACTATATTTGATCGTTAAAACCATGTTTTCAATTTCAACCATTCGTCTCGATTACAAATTTACGACACCTTTTGCAAAGTATGTAATTACTTTCGGGGCCCCTTGAGAAATTTTGCTCCAAGGCCCACCTCAAATCAAACCCCATCCCTGAAAGAAAGAAAAAAAAATCTGATTGCATTGCACTGCATTTATGCTTTGATCCTGTTGGTGGTGGTGGTCATAATGATACAGCTCTTAACTGTAGATTTTATGTACATTATAGCCTTTCTTCTGCTCTTGTGTTTTGCTACAGCAGCCAACAACATCACAGCATCAACATATTCAGCAACAACTTCTTTCACTTCAATTGCCATATCGGAAGCGTGAATACTCTCTGAATGTTGCATGGAATGCACAATTTTTTTTTTCTTTCTTTTCAATCTTTGCTTTTTTTGTGCAAAAAAAACTATGTATGTATAAAGAAAATACTGAGATTAGTTGGTTGGATGGTCAGAGAGACCAGAGGGACAGGGAGTAAGTGAAATATACGCGAGACACTATAAGATCAAATCAACTTTTAAGTTCATTAACATGAAAATCGATCACTTGTTCGATGTTGCTGTGTTGAAATGAGTAAAGTTAAGTAAAAAAAAAGGAAGCTGCTGTACGAAAGAAGTAATAGTTATTTCTTTTATTTGAAACGGAAATCAATCCCTCTCGATATGAGGAAGTTCAGGAGAATACAAACACAAAAATATACACTTTTTTCCTTCATTTTTATCGTCTGCCATTTGATGTTTTTTTTTTTATTTTCATCCGATCAAGTTCGTTGATCAGCTCTTTTGTTTTTCTTTTTTTTTTATTCATAATCTAAGCAGTTTGTATGACATGTCAGTTGGCATCAGAGAGATGTTAAACAAGAAGTGACAGTAGCTTAGGCTGAACATGATGTGGTTAGAGATGCATGATGGCAATCGACTAGGAATATGATGGAGAGTTTGTTCAGTCTTGTATCACAGATCAAACAAGATAAAACGATTAGATAATAATTCAGCATTATGTAAGCTTTTGTGCTTAAATATTTTATTCATATTTTTATTGTGTATCATGTTATGTTTTGATGGAATAATTTATAAGGTGACCTTATGCTACTGTGGTTGGTGATAGGTCATGGTGGGTTTTTGTTTTTTTGTTGCTTGATGTGTGCAGTTATAAGGCAGTAAGTATGTTAGATAATGTATAAGCCAGTGCAAGAAAAAATAGTACATTTCTACTTAGATTTGTAAAATCATTATAATTTTCTGACAGTTGCAGTAGGCGTTTATAAGAATTTTGGGAAATTATAGTTTATAGGGCTCATTCAAGAGCTGGATAAAATGATTCAAAGACACAGGAGGGTTGATGATTTATTGTCTGACGGAAGATCACAATTTTCTAATCTTGCTTCCCCAAATTATCAAATTGATACAAGATTTGCTAGTACCTCGTGGCTTGATGGTAAGTGCGTAGGACTGTCATGCCGAAGGTGTGGGTTCGATTCCCAGCCGTGCCACCTAAAAACAGAAATGTTTTATTCGAGGTACTGCCTCTTGCGAGGAACTGACAAATCCTCCAAGAGTATACTTGTCATGAAAAAAGTGCTTCTCATTTAGCCGTTCGGACTCGGCAAAAAACTGTCCCCTCCATTCCTGCCAACAAACACGCACACAGGAATGGTTGTGAGTTGTAAGTCACTAGGCCCTGGTTCTCCATGAGCTGTTGCACCACCCAATTTATTTATTTATTTACAAGATTTGCGTTTGCAGTGGCATAATAAATATATATTTATTTGTGCCACAAACCACATTAAGAATCAAATGCACATTAATTTAGTTTATATCTAACCAAATTGCACCAAAATGGTCTTCAAATCGTAAAAAAAGATCAAGAAGACTTTCGTTTACATTTAATTCCGAAAATTTATAAAGCCATATGCCATCAACCTTTTTCTCAACTTAATTTTTTTTAAATAAATCTTGCATTGGTTTCGATTTTGACAAGTGAAAATGAATAAATTCAATTTTTCGGAAATTATTCAAAAACTTATTTTTTTTTTTATGTTAAAGCGTAAACTAATTCTCTGGATACATTCAATCGAATTTCCCGAGAATGTAGGGTATAAAAGAACAATTATTACTTCAAAAGTTTTTATAATTAAAAATGGCTGTTTGGGATTTTACTTATCCCACAAAAATGCTTTTCAATTCAACCTTGCGCTTCAGAGAGAATGGTCGCACTGGCCACTTTTTAGTATATTTGAGTACACTCGGAAACTAAGCAAAATTTGGCAATTTTAATCTTAAAATTTGTTGTTTAAAATTAAATTTCCTATTAAAATGGATCAATTTTTATCCATTGTGGTACCCTGATGGATTGGACCGCATCTCTTTAAAAATGTAACCTATGAAATCCTATAGAGCATTGAGTCATTTAGAGGCGTTGATGACGTTCATTATTTTTGAGATATTATCACCAGTTGACTTTGAGATTTCTGCTAGATCGTTGAAGAAGTAGCTACCCACACATTTTTTCCTTATATTGCAGAGTGCCGGACAATGACCTAGGTAGTTGAGTGTCCTCCTCTACTTCTTCGTCTCCGCAACCTCTGCATAAGTCTTCACTACTTAGGCCCATTTGCTCATTCGGAACATAAGTACTTATGTTCCACATAAACCCTTAAGTGATACTTAACGCTTTGCACCAAACGAAAACTCAAACATAAAAACCCTTAAGTTGAACATAACTTAGGTGGAAGAAAATTTGCCACATAAGATATTTATGTTAAACTTTAATTTTCTTTTACTGTTGATTTTGACTTGTTTGCCAAGAATTGTGAAGATAATGTTTTAAAAAATGGTGTGGAAGTTCTTAAGATTTTGAAATTTACGAGAGGAATATAGTTTTCACTCTTCTTACAAAAGATTTTGCAAAGAAAATACCAATAGTTATTTTGAACTTAAGAGAATGCATATTTAGAGTTTCCTATAAGTACATAGGCATAGCCGATTGTTGTGGAAGTACAATCTCAGCTGTCTCAAGAAAAGTTCTGAGAGTTTCGAAAGCAATAGATAAATTTGGAAATGAATTTATAAAATTTCCTGAAACTGCACTTTCCGTTTCATAAACTAAACGTACATATTGCACGTAAGGTGGTGCTTACGAATGTTGCAATTTTGATTTGACTGGTACATTTCCCATAATATTATGGCATAGCAAACCATACGTAATTGGTATGATTTTAATTTCTTTCGAAGCTTACGCGTGTAAAAAAAGAATTTTTTAGTTCATTCTTCAAATGGTATTGGACAAATTACTGCATCCTCGAACCCGCAAAAATACTTCGATACAACATTTTGTACATAATATCGACACACTGTATACACTCTCACTTAAAAATAACACTTTTGAAGGAAATGAGATCAAAATGTATTTAAATATAGAAATTGGAACGTAATTACCGGAATATGTTGCAATTTCTGGATTAATATCTTCCAAAATGCGTTTTTGGATTCAGAAAATATATTTCAATTTCATTTGCAAAAATATTTTTTTTTTGTTAACACTTTCTTAAGCTGCTGAATTCAAGACCACAAGGGTGACTGGATACAAAAACACGCTTTAATTGGATATTCCATACGCCATGAATAAAATATTATTCCCGGACATTGTTCAAAACAAAACCACGCAAAATACGTTTAAACGCAAAAATAAAACCGAAAATAATATTATTTTGACATTTGCGCAAACTGACTTGAAGTTAGTTAGAATTCAAAAGCGGTCCCTTACTATGTTGAACATAAATTTTTTCGTGCAACTTACATAGATTTAAGTATGACATAGAATCTATGTTCAACTTAGCTATGCATAAGATTTATGTTCCGAATCAGCAAATGGGCCTTAGTCTCATCTTCTTTTTATGATACCCTAAGAGATTATGTCCTGTGACAATCCCTACTAAAAGATTCAGGAATCTCTTTTTCAGGTTCATGAACAACAAATTCAGTTTTTTCTTATTGTAAATAGGCCACAGATTCTTTTTAGTAGTACAAGTTACGAGTGAGTTCCATCTGTCATTGGTAAGTTCCACCATCTTCTCACCAATTGTCTGTTTAATGGCATAGGGTGAAATTTTAACAGTGGAGTCTGTTAGGCTTAGATCTAACGATGAACCAGTTCTTGCAAGTTCATCTGCTTTTTTATTTCCTTGAATTTCACAGTGTCAACGGACCCCGCAGTCTGATGTTGTGCTGCGTGGCAAGAACCTTAAGTTCTTCGCGACAACATGAAACCAGCTTGGATATTATTTCTGTTGCAGAGATAGCTTTGATCGCTGCGGCTGTCAATGAAAAAGGTGATATATCAGCCCGTGGTATCGGCATCATCGAGATCTGTTCGGCAGCCTTAATCACTGCCAGAACCTCGGCCTGGAAGACACTGTTGTAATCAGGGAGTCTGTAAGAGTTGGCTAAATTGAGGGATTCTGAGAAGAAGCCCGCACCTACATACTCCCGTATCCATCTTCGATCTGTCGGTGTAAATTTCTATCATCGGTTTATCTGATTGTTGAAAACCAGCATCCCATTCTTCTCTTGTGGGGATGGGACAGAAAACGGTTTTTCAAAACTTGTACGGGGTGTTGTGAAGTCTGTGCATACATACCCTTCAGTAAATTTGTTAATGATTTGTGCATGTCCTACCGAGTTCCTTTTTCAGCTATCGCTCTGGTTAAGTCTTAGAGCACCGTAGGCTGCAGTTTCTTGTACGAATAGATAAAGGTGTCTAAGATTAAGTATGGTTTCCATTCCCGCAGTGGGTGTGGACCTCATTGCCCCTGTGATTCCTATACACGCGCTAGTAACTAAAAAATAACAGCCAAAAATAAATAGAAAAATTGAAGACTTCTAAGTGATTTTTTACTAAATTGCTTATACATTTTTCGGGCGCAAAGATACACCTGAGAAATGCTTAATTAAATAAAGTAGAGCCTCAAAGCTTTAATATTGCATGTTCAAAAAGCCATTTTAATTCAAAACTGACAAGATATAGCCATTCAAACTGAAATTTTTAAACTATCAATTTTAATAGGAGATCTTATTTTGAACAAAAAGCTTTAAATTTAAAATTATCAAACTCGGGTTAGTTTCAGAGTAAAACCAAACTATCGAAAAGTGGAAAGTGTGACCATTCCCTCAGAAATACAAGGGTGAATTCAGTAGCATTTTCGGTTGAAAGCAAATGTTTCAATATTAGATTTCATGTTTTAATATACTATTTTTCAAACCACCGACTGCTTGAGAAATGCACTAGACGCATTTGCATACATTTTTCTCAACATGTATTAGTTTTGCCAAAAATATTGTTTCTTTTTGTGCCCCATTTCAAAAGCTAAAACTTTCTTCGAAAAAAGATTATTTTTCAAAAATTTGCTAAAAATAACCCAAAGTTTCCCTTTCACCCCACAAAACCAAAATAATTGGTTCTATTACCAATAGGCGACGAGCTATTTAACATTATTTAATTTTTACTATTTTAATTCTTAGAAGTGATTTCATCATTCAATGAAGATGACAAATTAGACAAAAAAACTTTAAGTTCTATTCGGTCTACCCCGCAGTAAAACAAAAAAAGTATCATCATCAAACCTCTTTAGGCCAATGTCCATTAAAAAAAATAAACTTGTTTTTTTTTTAGTTTTGCAATTAATGTATGTAGGTACAATTCATACGAATTCATAATACTATTCTCACATTACTATACCTATTTCGCAATTTCAGCTTAACTGCTAGGTCTTCATCTAGAACAAGATACCTATACTTCAACCTTGATAATTTAAATAAAATTTAAAATCACATGATTAAAAAAAAAATGTAATCTTGGATTATAAAGCACGTTCAGTTTCTATATAGCATTGAACCTCGTCCAAGACCTCAAACTCAAACCATCATAAGCCAGCATCATGCACTCAAAAGCAACTTGATTGCAAATTTCAACCTCATTACTTCTTTTAAAAAAGCAAACAAAAAAAAACGAAAAAGTAACAAAACTATTGAAATTGAATTTGCTAATAAATTCAAAAACCAACAACACATGAGCTAACCTAGTTCTTTGAGCTTGTAAGTGAACTTTTATAGATCCAAGGAATCCCCTTCTTTTTTTTTCTTGTGGTTCTTCTAATTTGTTACGCATTTTATGTATGTATCTTAAATTTCAAAATCTCAAATTCACCGGCGGCGTCATGTTGTAGTCTAGTCACTATGCTGGATACTACTACTCGTATATATAACTTCAATTTTAGCCTCCGTTCAGTGTGTTGACACCACAACGTGTACAACGTGCTTTATCAGAATAACTTGCTTACTACTTTCAAGGCTTCTCAAGGTATTCAAGAACTCAAAAAATAAAAATTCTCTCTGTCGACACATTAAAATAAATATAAATATAAAAGAATACAAAATCAACTGATGCATTTGGCAGTGACGTACATATACATACATACAATGACCAGTTCATATCTATATTTGGTGCCGACAATGAACTTTAAAAGCTGAAAACATGTAAAACAACAACAACATTAATCCAACATTCTTATACGAGGAGAAGTCAAAAAGAAGATAAATAAAAATTACAAATTATCTATATTTAGGAAACTTGAACTTGTTTAAATGGAAAAATATAAATTTATACACAATTTGGCTTACAAAACAAAAACAACTCACTTTGCTTCTTGCACATCACATGCAACATCATCAGAGAGACCTGACGCACTTACAATTAATTAAGGCCATCAGTATAGCCAGTGCCAGTGTGTCTGCCTAAAAACACTACCTGTATTGTTGTCATATGTATATTTTGGACCATGGCCGGTTTGCTTTAATACCAAAATTAATAGACGATTCCCCTTTTATTAGCATAAATGTTAATGAAACAATGTAAACCACATGTCATTAAACAAAAGAGCTGAGCTACAAACTTGATTATCAGCATCACTCTTGCTTTCAGTAGAAATTGGGTAATTTTTTGTTTAAATTTTTTTTTTATTCATGTTGAATAATAACAAAGTGTGGACAGTGGATAATAATTATTTAATAACGTATATTCCACAATTATAGCCACAGGCGGACAGCATATGCATTCGCATACACAAATTTGGAAATGTGACGAGGTTTTATTTTTATCTGTCTGTTTAAATGAATAAATCTCCGCAAGGTGGAAATTGAGCAAGTTTTTTGTTTGTGTATATTTTGACTTGGGTTTTACATTGTTAAAATGCCCTCAAGACGAGCAGACAAACCACTAACAGACTATCATTTAAGGCAAAATATAATTTTTGAAAGGAAAATTAAATAGGTAAAGTCATAATATTTATGCGCCAGACTTCGTATAGTTGGAATATGTATTGGACATTAATTGGTGGTAATCATAGTATGGGTATACTAACATACCAATTTTTTTTTTTAGAGTTTTGAATTTATAGTCAGCTTGCAGGTGGAATATAAAATTATTGAAAAACTTTTACTATAGACAATTCATTTTGTCATCTTTTTTTAAATCTTTTTCGTGAGGAAATACTTAGCAGATTTGGAAAATATTCAATGGATTATGATGCTCAGACGATAAATTTTATAAATGACATTGGTAAATGCGACAAAACTTGATGGATGATTATGAATTTTAAATTAATATTTTTCAGCTGATGAGAAGTATGTCAGGAAATATTAGTTGTTGAAGGTAATAAAAATTAATAAATTTTTCAACATTTTTTTTTAGACAATTTCGCAATATATTTATATTATAACCATAAATGTCATTGTTTTTTGATAAAATTAAATTAACAATAGTTTATTATATTTATTAATGATATCATGTCTTGAAAGCTTGTTGCAAATTATTTCCTTATGAAACGAGGAATTTGCAAGGCAAAAACTGAACAATGGCTCTATGCAAAAGAGGGAAGACCATTGCAAAGTATAAGGAAGCTAAAAACCTCTTAAAAAAAATTAACAGTTCTTGCAGTCTTGAAAAACTAGGTAAAAAATTCCTCTTGAGAATAAAGAATCAAAAAAGTCTAGAAAAATACTTTTTATAGAAGTAGAAGGTTGTTTCTTTGAGGGGATAGGGTTTTATCTTTTATACCTATTCTACGAAAGTACAAGTCACTTTCTATTAAAAAGGACTGGACTGGACCTTTAGGTGTTGAGTTCTTATAATTTTCTTTAGCTAGATTGGGCATTAAAATTGATACATTACAGCCCCATTTTTCTTTTTCTTTTTTTATAAATTGCATAATTTGTTATTAAAGTGGTGAAACCATATATGTATTATATTTTTGCTTTGAGTGGGTGTTTCGAGAAGCACAATTTAATTTTTAAGATTGTCTCGAAATGAACGCATCACTTAGATTTTCACCAACAGTTACCATATTACTACGGAGATATTTTCACGTGACCTTGTAAATTTGGAGACTTCATATCACTAGCCTGCCAGAAAGGTTCAAATTTATTGATTAAATTCACCATAGCTGCGCAAGACGTGCGCTTCATAAAGTATGGTGACCAAAGGCAGTACCTATCAAGCTGTACGAAACGTTTCTGTTTTTTCACCATTTTTGCATTGTATATTTTCAACACTTTGTGCATAAGGTATAAAACAATCTATTCAAACCAGAATTGTTCAAACCATCAATCAAAATCAGTTATAAGATTTTCCAAATTATTAAATTGAAATTCGTAGTTCCTTATACCTAACAGAAATTTTTCAGAAATAATCACGTTCCGTGAATGATTTGAACGCTCAAAACTTAACAACTGAGCAACGCACTTATTGCATACCTATAAACCGTTTCATACTTAATTGATTAATTTTTTACCAATTACAAATTGGTGAATGTGGCTGCTGCATTTCTTATTGATCTGCTGACGGCGGCGGCGTATTCAAGATTTCAAATGAAATTCCACTCTCATAGTTTTGTAGGTATAACTTTTATATGGGTATGGGTGTATGGTAAAAAAAGAGAATTCCATCTGAGTTCTTGATCAAATATGATTGAATGAAAAGAAATATTAAAAATGGTTAAAGCGGTTTAAAAAAAAATTATTTTTTATATATCAAATTCCTAAAACCTTTTTTAGGAAAAATATTTGTATGCAATCATATTTTTGAGATATCGAATTTAAAAAAAAAAAAAAAAAAAGGATTTTAGGTTTTTTTTATAAATTCAAAAACTTCTTTTTTGAAAATTTTGATATGCAATATTTTTAGATCTTATTTGAAATTTGTTTATTAAAAAAACTAACCTGAAACCCTTTATTTTAGAATAGTAAGAAAAATCAAAATTAGAAAAAAACCGAAAAGTTTTATTGAAATCGCAGGAGAAAAAAAACTTTCTTAAACGGTTTTTTTTGACAATTTTGTGGAAGTTACCGTTATTTTTTCATAAAAGTAAAATTTTGTTCCTTAAATATTCTTAAAAGTGTTACAAAAAAACCTTAAATACTGAGTTAAAAAAAAAAAATAAAATATGTCGTTTTCGAAACAATTCGAAATCTTGTGGCGTTTTTTTTAACCCCAAAAAACATTTTTTTGAAAATTTAGGTATATTTATTATTGCATACAAAAATTATTGAAATCAGTTATACCGTTTTGAGAACATCAAAGATAAAGAAAATGGTTCTTTGTGAGGTACCATTTTTTGAAAAATGGTTTCCCATTCCAATATTGCCTTTACTAAAATTAATTTATTGATTTCTTAAAAGTCGTGGAGACGTTTTTGAGAAAAATACGACTATGTCAAACTGCCAAAAAAATGTATGGCAGGTACCATTATTTTTGGTTCTAAGAAAAAAGTCGATAGAATGACGGAAAACGTGAAAAACAGAATTATTAGACCATCTTTTCTCTTTTTCCCTACCATCGTAATAAAAAGTTTGATCAAAATACCTAGTTCGATGTTTTTACGAATGCAAAACTTGCCTAAAAAGTGGCCGGGTACTGAAATTTGGTGGCCGGATACTGGTGAAAAATTCACTTTTTCGAAAAATAATTCGATGTTAAAAAATATATTGTAGGAACTCTTAAGTTTAAATTTTGTATTCAATGCTAAACATGATTCATAATTGCTCAAAACAAATTACATTAGCGTATGTAATCAGCTGAATTAGTTATGAAGCTTCAAAGTAGAAAAATGTGTTAGGTGGCCGGTTAACGTTGCACTTACCCTACCTACCTACGAAAGTTTTTGACATAGGTAGGTACACACTAGCATGTTGATCGACAATATGTTAACCAACAATGTTGATCGGCATAGTGTGGACCCTCCTTAAGAAACATCTAGGTATCCATATTGCTCTATAGAAAGGTTTCCTCCACACATATTTTTTATCACCCACGAAAAGGCTCTTTATGACGGTGTTCACATTGGACTGACTCATCCGACTTTTTTTGACGTCTCTGTAATTTATCTCACTCCCACTCGATGGTGAAAAAGAGATGGGAAGGACAGGCAGAATATTTTAATTTTTTTTGAAAATCTATGGATTTGTTTTGACGTTATCTTTTGTGACAACCGCTTTCCCTCTCTGTACTTTTTCTTTTCCAAACAAATAGGTAGGTACTACACAATTCAATTTTATTTCATTTGAAAATATTTTAAATAAATGCAATTAAAGTTTTGGAATGAAAAACAAAATTATTAATCCATCAACGAGCTCAGATTTGTCTTTTCTTTAAACGACTTCTCAACTTCAAAGTGAGTCTGTTGGTGTTCACAATGTTCGCATTAGTTTGTGTCTGAACAAAAGAAGTTGGATGAATGTCAAAATAAGTCGGAGGAGTCAGTCCAATGTGAACACCGTCTATGAATTTAACACAAGCAGTGGTACCTATTTATAAACCCATTCTAAGCAATGTCTAACTTTAGACACCTGTCCAACTCCAAAATGTTATTTATAAACATTTAGCACCGACTGGCTAAACTTAGCCACTGAAATTGGTTGTCCAAATCTTTTTTCAAAGAAGACGCGTTTAATGAATAAGGTAGACAAATATTTCTGGTTTTCTAATTTTCTAGTTTTAAATTAATGAAAAGCTAGTTGAACGTGTCCCAAAGCGTACTAAAATGCATTACTTCATTCAAAAATTAATAAATACAGGCATGTCACTGAATAAATGAGGTCACATTTGGGCAATCGTTGGAATGCGTTTATAAATAACAAGTTGCCTAAACTATTTGGGCATTGACTAGCTGGACAGCTGACCAAGCGTGTTCTAAGAAAATCTAATAAATACAACTGAAGAACTACAGCTATTCCCCATACCTACTCTACCTACCTACATAATACTAAATCCCTGTTTTTTGTTTATTCATTCCAACAGAAAATGGAAATATAGAAACAAAAAACACATCCTACCTAAATCATGGTTAATAGGTAGATGAATCATTTTCATACTGTTTCAGATTATCAAAACTGAATCACTCGTAATCTGCAACCAACCTTATCTTCTACATACGTACATAAGTACATATCTACAGATACAAAATAATAATAAAGATGAAGGCTAGTCCTTTATTCCTCACAACAAAATAATTGGATTCCACGCAACAAACATAACCGACCAAACCTATTGCTTTAGTACATTAATCCAATGTTTTTTGTTGTTGTTTTGAATGTAGCAGTACTTTTTCATTCACTCTTCACCACTCAGTTCGCATTCAGTTTTTGCAAAATAGTTAACAAATATAAGTTGAATTTGTTCACAAAATTACTGAAGGCGCTTTTAGCGACCGAATTGTGTCTAACGCACCCATTACCTGGGAAAGCTGGTTAACACAAAATATTTGGACTGGCTCTTCAAAAGAGAATTAAATTTCCTCGAGGGCCAAATTAACAATTTAAAGTTTATTTTATTATTTGGTTATTACTCCACAGCTTGAATTTGTTTAGTGGTGGTACGAATTCGTTGAATCGTTGCAATGCTGCATCATATTTCATTGATTACTTTTGGCTGCTGCTCGCATCAAAGAAAATAAAATGAAAATGAGCCTAATCCTGATAGCCAGAGCTGAATTTTTGCTAACCAAATCCACAACAATCAAAAATAAAAAAATGAAAAATCGATTTTCGAAAGTGAAATTGCGCTGGCCTGCTAACATTAATATGGAATGGGCTATATAGTATGAAGTAGTACAAGAACAAGGAGTAGGTTTTTGTGGGTAGGGAAGAGGAATCTAGGAAATTAATTTGAAAATGATATTTGGTAATTGGTATTGTGCTTGCATAGCTTACACGTGAGGAACGAAAATCTTCTTCATGAGAATACTAGAATTTATATACAATGCTATCATCACAAATCGCAGAAAATTCTCTTCTCATGTGATCAGGAACATTCATGCGCAGAAAAACAATCAAAAATGAAAATCCCCAAAAAACATCTTTTCCGATTCAGAATGTCTAGTTACCTATAACTTGGTACCTAGGTAAGAGTTGCCACTTCAAGAAAAGAGGAGCGCAGTAGATTCTTTAAAAAAATTCAGATTTAATTTTTCCGCAGTAGATTTTTTATTTAACAAAAAAAGAAAATAGCCCAGTAGATTCTTTAAAAAATGCAGTAGATTAAATTTTTTTCTCAGTAGATTTTTTATTTACCAACAAAAAAAATAATAAGACTATAATAATAAAAATACTACCTATTATTATTGAATGAATAGGGTAGAGTCGCTTAATTTCGAACACTCCCAGTAGACGAACACTTTTTGAAAAAATGTTTATAGGTAGGTAATCTGTGTTATTTATAAGATTTGCAGCTTTTATAAACGCAGAATAATTCACGTGTTATTCATTTAAACTAAAGTTTTAAAAAACGAACAAAAAAAGGCTTTAGGAAATAAAGTTATTTCAAGTTTTTGTAAAAAAAAAATGTTGGAACTTGGAAGTGCTGTAGAAAACTGTGATTTTCGGTGTGAAAACTAAACTTAATGCCTGTCTTAACGCGTTTTCTTTCTAGATAATATAGGGTAGAGTTGCCAGTAGCCGGCCTCTTAAGGAAATTTTCTTACAAATCTTGTCATTCAGCCTGAATTGTTAACTTTTTTATTTTGTTTTATGCACCAAGTAGTTCATTAGATATTTTTTAAGAGATATAAAAACATTAAACAATAATATTTTAACGTTAAACAATATTTTTTATTGTTTTTATGAAAAAACTCATATTTTCCAGTTTTCGGCCCCTGGGGGCCTAATTCCGGCCACCTTGTTTCCTATACTCAGCCCCCTCAAATAATATAATTACTTACGTATGCAACTTTCTTATTTTTATTCATTATAACAAAAACAACATTATTTTCGTTATTAATTAGTATATTATAAAAATAAGTGTTCAACATAAAGAATAGTTTCCTCATATAAAATTCATATGACTCCAAACGGAAACAAAAAACAAAACCTTACTTCTACAAAAAATAATATTAAATGGGTTTGTACCTAACTTGTTACTTAAAATTAAAAAACAAAACATACAAAAATAAATACAGTTTCTTCAAATAACATTAATAAAACTTAAAACTGGTACAACAAACACAACTATAATAAAACAAAAATAATATTAAATACATAAATAGATAGTAAGGAACGTAATAAGTTAACAAAAATCACAAGAGGAACAAATAAAATCCTCTTTTTCAGCGTCTTCAAAAGACAAAGTTGAAAAAGGGGTACATTTTAAATGAAACCATGAATCACATTTATCACAGCCAATGTTTTTCATCCCTTCGTCTTCAACGTCTGTAAGGACGTCTTCATCACAAGCTGGGCATTTTGGAACATTTTTCTTTCGGTTAGATGTTTTTTTCTTCTCTGCCCTTTTCATCTGTCGATCTTCTTTCCGTTTCTCAATTTCTGCGGCTTTTTGAAGCTTTAAGTCCTCTTTGTTTTTGTGAAACATTTTCCAAGCCTTTGAAGATATCGACATTGGTGGTTTGTCAACATCTTTACCCTTTTTTTGAGATTTAGGTAGTGGCTTCGGATAAACCAAATGTTTTTCAAATGGCGATTTATTTGTCGAAGTTGACGCCTTGCAAATGGTATCTTTATCTACTGAGAAGCAAAAACAATAAAAAATCTACGCTTGAAAATAGTTAACAAAAGCTTACCAACTTCACCTACTTCTTCCACAATCTGGAAACACATTTTTTGAAATTCAAGGTCATCCGTTGTATTGAGGGTACCTTCATCCCTTTCGTCTAAGATTAAAGGACTTAAACTTTGTTGTTCTAAAGTTATGAAAGTAATTAGGTAGATATACAACAGATACCTTTAAATAGAAAGTATAAGCTACCTGTTGTACTAAGCTGACTTGGAGAGTTATTGCTAACACGTCTCGAAGCTTGTTCCCCAATTTTGTTTTCTTGTAGTGAAGCGTTTTGACTTGGGACGATACCAATAGTCTGGGAATATGAAAGATCATCATCCTCAACATTGAGTATGCCTTCATCCCTATTGTCTCCATTTAAACTCTGTTGTTCTAGGATTACAAAATCAATTACGTAGGTAAATAGACAACAAAATGGAAAATTTAAGGTACCTGTGAAGCTAAGTCGACTAAGCGAGATATTGTCAACACTTCTGGACACCTGCTCCCCAATTTCATTTTCAGGTAGTGTTGCATCTTGATTTGTGACGATATCACGAGTCTGTGAGACTGAAGGAATTCTTACTAATTCGCCGACAATATTGACCTCGTATGTGCCTTCAATGCCAATAACGTCATTCAAACCCACGGTATTTACAGAACTGATTTCATTAGATTTTTGGCTTTGTTGAGCTTCGGCGATTACATCAAGCACAATTTCATAATCGATATTTCTTGCTTCTAGTTCATCTCTAAGAAATGTTACTACCCGTTTTGCTTGCAGAAAGCTTTCATTAGAAATGGTATCAACAACACCGCATTCACTGTCAGCCTGGCCAACCATCTCCAAAGTGTTTTGAACGCATTTAGTGTAGTCTACCGCATCCGGATTGAATGGGAAGAGCCCGCATTTCCTGAATGCGTTTTGCACAATCGTAGTTCTTTCCTTGCACTGGAGGACCCGACCCAAAACTTCACAAAAGTTGTCCTTTTTAATGGTGTATCCAGGATTATTTCTGCTTAACTCGCTTACAACATTTCTGTAATCCGATTTCAATCCCTTAAACGCACCCACATCCGCTGGTTGCATAATGTGTGTGGTATTGGGAGGAAGAGCATACAGAATTATCCCGTTGGAACTACAAAAATCGCTAAGTTCCAAGGACATATGCGATTTATGCCCATCTACTAGGAACAAAACCGGAAATTTGATTTTGTTTTCTAGTAACCAAGTGTGGAGTCCCTCCTTCATGTATTGGAGAAACGTTTCGCTCCGCATCCAACCACTTTCGGTTTTCCCAAAAACCCAATCAGTTTTACTGGCTTCGATTACTTTCAACCAGGCAGGTGACCTTTTATAGGGAAAAATTACCATCGGTGGAAGCGTTTTTCCACAAGCTGTAAATGTTAATAATACCGTCAGCGTCTCCTTTTCATTTGCTGATTTGACTATGTAAACGTTTTTATAACCCTTTGGGGCAAGAACGTTTCCCGTTTTTGGAGCCAGGCTAAATCCAGTTTCATCGCTGTTTAAAATTCGTGTTGGGTCTTCAAGGATATCTTCCGCGTTTTCTGATTTTAAATAATCTTGAAGGTCTCGAAACCACTTTCGAATACTCTGCTCAGTTATTACAGCCCGAGATTTTGAAATACTTTCAGGGCTACGAATACTCAACGAAGGATGTCGCTTTAAGAACGTATAATACCACTTTTTTCCTGGCTTATTATCTTTAAACGGAGTTTTTCGACCATCATCGTTTAGAATTTTTTGAACTGTAGTAAGAAGATCTTCCGATCTTTTTGGAAAACCACACTTAGCCAGAGTGATAAGCCAATTCAAAAGTTTACTCTCTTCTTCAAATGAAAGGATAGAACATGGACCTTTTTTGCCGGGCTTGTCCAACGCTCTCCCGTGAACACGATCCTGGAGAGTGCTTCTCGGAATAGAAAACCTCCTAACAGCTTCTCTTATAGGCATTTTGTTTTCTCGAATTTCAAAAAGTGCGTCCGTTAAATCTTTTTCGGTGTATTTGGCTGTATGCCTTTCTTTAGTTGCCGGTTTCATTTTTATTATTTACTTGCGGACCTGAGTATTTTTATAATATTTTAACATACAAAAATAATTAAAGTTTAAAATCTAAGTGGGCTTAAGGTCACGAAGAAGGAATAATTAAAATAATTAAATATAATAAAATTGTGTTGTTTTTCTTTGTGTTTTAAAGGGGCCGAAATAAGGAGACAAGTTTCCAGTATTCGGCCCTCTTGTTTTTATAATGAAAACAGGTGGCCGAATACTGGAACTTTACTGTAAGCTATAATTTTATTTGCTCAGAGAGCCTTATGACAACCCAGTCATTCATTTTGCACTTTTTTCTAAAAAAAATAAAAAATAATGATGTTTCCTATCTCCGGCCGGGGTGGCCGAAAAAAGGCAACAGCGGTTTTTTGTGTGTCCTATTACCGGCCCCCTTAAAAAACGTAAGAACTACTTTATTTTTTCCTTTTTTAAGGTAGATTTGATTAAAATATAAGGCAATAAACAAATAGAAATGCATAAAAAACACTTACCTTCGAATATTGCAAAGCAAACACTTAACTTGGAACGATGTCCCACTAACGCTTTTCACAACAAAAACTTAGCACAACCGTGTCCCGACGAGATCGCACAACTAATGACTTGAAAACTGACCTTTTATACTTGTATAACAGGACGAAAAATGTTAAAACTAGTAAGAGAGAGATGACAGACCCTTTGAAAACTGTAACTAGAGGAGTATCACTACAATTTCACTAATAACGACGCTTTTTTTGTTAGGTGGCCGACTACTGGAGAGGGCCGAAATTAGGCAACTCTACCCTACTACGTTTACATGTGGTGTTGAGGCGAGCTTGAAGCTCGTTTCAACTCTTTGTATACCTGGCTCGAGTTGAAATGAGCTTGATTCGACTCGACTCCGCTCGGGGAGCTGAGTCGAGTCGAAATTTGTGACAAAAAACCTGGGTTGAGGAGTTAGTTTTACAGATAATACACTTTGGTCTGTTTATTTGTAGGTATGTTTGTCTTCAAATATTTTATTGTTTAAATAGATACGTGTAGTAAAGTACTCGTGTTAGTTCAATTATATTTGTTTTGCATTGAAATAAATACATTAATGCCATTCATTTTTCTGGAATCTCAATACCATTTCAACTCAATTCTAAATGGAGCACTCAACTCAAGTAACGAAAAACCTGGGCTGAATATTCGACCCTAGTTATTTAATTTAATTTAACTTAAATCTTTAACTTAAAACTTAGTTATTTAGTAGTAAACTGACTGTTCGAACATAGGCAACCAAATTTGTTACAGTTGCCTGTTCGAATACTAGTGTTCGAATATAGACAACTTCTTCAAAATTATTTTATTTCATTCATGTAATAAATATTATAGGAAATTAAATTTTGTTTACGGTTTTGCGTCAAGAACTCTAAGAAGAACGTTGAGTCCAGTATTCGAATACCTTTTTTTTTTTTCTTTTTTTCCAGTGTTCGATTCAAGGAAACTCATGTTAGCTTGCTTCCTTTGTTCAAACAGTTTTTGAATTGTGTTCAAACTAAGGATCTGTTAAACAGTTTTTTTTTATTTCGTTTTTAAAAGAATTGAATAAAAACAAATTCACAGACATAATTCGTTTAATAAAACTGAGAGAAAATAACTTATATATTTTTTTTTTTTTGAAACTATGTACGAAATCTTGTATTCGAAATAAGGAAACTTTATGTTTTGGCTTAGGAAACTAGTGTTCGACTACTGGGGAATTAGGCATTTTTCAGCTTTTGTTGTTTTATAAAAAAGTAGTTATAGTTAATAGGAAAACCTTAAAAGTTATAACAAATATTTGAGTTTAAGTTGCTAAATAATTTTACATCACATATTTACGTTGAATGGTTTCCTCACAGTCAATGATTACTTTATTATGAACCACTAAGGACCAGTTTTTCAGTTCAGGGTTTACTCTGAGTTAGCTAATCCTGAAAATAAATTAACCCTTAGTAAACTCAGAGACAGTTTTTCAGTTGAGGATTAACTTTATCTTTCAGCTGTTAAAATTCTAGGGCCAACGATGTGCGACACTATGGATATCACCCTTCTCCGCCTTTCACGCATCGAAATAGAGATGGCGCCACAAAGGAATTGCACTGCAATAACCACCAAATAAGGTGAGTTAGCTCGGAGCTAACTTAAGGCCAATTTTTCAGTTCAGGGTTTACTCTGAGTTAAATCAGAGTTAGCAAATCCCGAAAATAAATTAACCCTGAGTAAACTCACGAACAGTTAACTCACCAAATTAGGTGAGTTAACTCGGAGCTAACTTAAGATTTCAATTAGCTGAAAAACACGTTTCTGGAGTTAACTCAGGTTTAACTCCGAGACTAGGATGATCTGAGCACTGAAAAACTGAAAACTGGAAAAAAGTGTTCGATTACTTTGGACATTCGAACCTAATAAGTAATTTTTTTAATAATTAGGTACCTAATAGGTAATGCAATAACTGATTCAATTTGTTGGCAGTAGATCTACATTTTCCAATTTTTATTTTCGAAAAACATGAACAAAAGAAATTAAAAATAAAATAAGTATAATGTATGTAGGTAGGTAGAGGTACCTACCTAACCTTCCAACCAAGGTATTTATAATAAATAAGAAAACATTATCATAATTGCGTCAGCTGTCACATAATTGTCATTAAAATTAAAACAAGCCGATAGCCAAAAGCCGTAAGTAATTGGTCATAATAAGAATGACTGCATTCAAAGACAGAATTGAATAATCATTCAAATTATTTTACGGTAAAATTTTGTTGAATAGGTAGGTACCAACCTATCAATATTTTTCGTGAAACTAAAATTGCAGTTTATTTGATTAATGAAAAAATGCAACACATCTTCTACAATTGCAGCAAAACAAACCTTATAATCAGCGTTGCCGATGCAAACTTTTTTGATACAGCAGTAGGTATACATAGGCAGGCACCTACAGGTACTCGTGGAAAGGTGAAAATGTTCAGTTTGGTAAAGGTAAAGGAATTTTAATTCCATTCCTTCTGAAAACATCGCTATGCGCACACTTACTCCGAACGGCTATACACCCCATAATAATATATTGAATACAGGCTATCCTAAACCAACGTGAAATATTCGGAACGACTACGAAACTTTCGCCTGTCAAAATTGTTGATAAAATATTGATAAAAATGAAAATCAATAGTACTTGCTATTATTTTTTATTTACCCATTTCATAAAGTTTTGTGCTTTAACATTTAAAAATTTGTAAACAAAGTTGAAATATTGGTTCCAGAATTTCAGTACGAGAATTAAAACACATGTTTTTTATACAATTGAACGGGAATCTTTTCCCATCAAAGCATTCTGCCTCCGTCAGCTTGACATTGAGCGTTTAGTGAGAATTTATATGCTGTCAACAAGAAAGGACACCCAACCCAACACCGACGTCTCGGACAGAACGTCACTATAGACAGCTATAATTTTGAGGTGGTCAGAGACTTTGTCTACCTAGGATCCGCTATAAACTCAGCGAACGACACCAGCGCTGAGATCAAACGAAGAATTACTCTTGCCAATCGCTGTTTCTTTGGGCTAAGAAGGCAATTGAGAAGCAAAGCCCTCTCTCGAGCAACTAAACTGTCCCTGTATAAGACGCTAATCATCCCGGTGCAGAGGCATGGACACTGTTAACGGTGGATGAGAACGCGTTAGGCTGTTTTGAGAGGAAAATTCTCCGGGTGATTTTTGGTCCCGTCTGTATAGATGGGGAATGGAGAAGAAGATACAACCATGAACTGTATGGGCTGTACAGCGACACCGACCTAGCCTCAAAAGTGAAAAGCCAACGACTAAGATGGCTGGGTCACCTAGAGCGAATGGACACCAATGCTCCGGCCCGGAAAGTCTTTGAATCCAACCCCGTGGGACAACGCAGTAGAGGTGGACAGCGTAAAAGGTGGCGCACGCAAGTGGAAGAGGACCTCAACCAACTTGGCGTGCGAAACTGGAGACAGCTAGCTAGAAACCGAGCCGGCTGGAAGAAGCTTGTTGGTTGAGGCCCTGGTCCACCCCGGACTGTAGCGCCACCTTAAGTAAGTAAGTAAGTAAGAGAATTTATTTGGTGAGACACGCCTAGTGATACTGAGAAGTCTCCGGTTTATTATGAAAAACCTAGGTACCTATTTTATTTTATTTAATTTCTAAAGAGTTAGTCAAATTGTTTGCATGCTTATTAATTATCTACTCATTGTTTTTTAATCCGCAAAACAAAAACAAGAAATACTGACTAGATTGATTTGTTTTTTTGTTGTTGTTTTTACAATAAATAGTTACTAGCTATTCAATTATATGCAGAAGGAGATGCCATTTATTTAAACACTTTATTTGAAATAATAGAAATTTATTTAAAATTATAAATAATCATGACCTGCTTCCTCTTCAAAAGATTTCTCTTGTCCGCAAAAGCTTCTAGAAGACATCGCACCGCCTTGACATATAGATTGCATCTTATATTTGAATAACTATTTGCCTATGCCTAAGGCACTTCCTCATCTTTTATTATTCACCTTCACTAGCCATTGAGTTTGAGCATCGTACACCGCTCTTGTCTCGGAATAGAAAACAACAAAAAAAGAAAAAAATATACAAACCAAAGAACTACCTACCTCTATATACCTACAAAGTGGAAGGTCACGTCTATAGTGTATGCAGTGTGCACCTCACTTGACGTACTTTAACGATCATTATAAGTGGATCACCTGGTCAGTGGGCCAATTTGGACACACCGTCCGACAAAAGTGAGCCACATTCAGCATGCAAATTGGCGCACTCTTGGTACACTTGCTTGAGAGAGTCTTAACGCAAGAAGCGCTCTATCCGTCCGCCGTACTTTTGTTTTCCCTTTATATTTACTACTACAAAGCTGACGTGAGCGGAATTAATTTCGAAGATATTCATCAACTGTTCCATCGGACCGTCCGGTCCGACACCGACACCGCAACCGACACCAACTTCATCATGATGAAACCTCCTCTCTGATGGGCCAACTTAAGCTCCATTTCTAATCTCATCCGAAACCTAAATGACCTATTTAAGAGCGCTATTGAGTAATTGCCAGTTTGAGATAGCAAAGACCACATTTTGATTTTCGCCTACTTGAACTTGAGATAAGAACGCGCGCCGGTTGTGTTTCACCGACTTGGGCTTCACAGATCTGCATCATTCTTGAGATTCTGTCTGCGCGCCATTGGTTATGGTTATTTTCTTGAAGACAACAAAAAATATTCTTTTCTACATTCTATAAATATATGCATCTGTGTGGGCTTATGGATGGCGAAGGAAAATAAGGAGGAGGATGCAATGTGACTACCTTCGGCCTTTTGGGTGAGGTAATTCCATTTCCTCGTTTTTTTTTTTTTTTTTCTTGGAGTTGACAGCTTTCAAACGAAGAAAACAGTTAGATGAGATAAATATGAGGAATTCATTGCTAAGCATCATAACAACATTCGAAGACTTGGTGGTATAGTGGCTAGGTTGCATCTCTTGTATACACAAAGGTATGTATGAGCATAGCTTTTTCAATACAGAATGGCTATGAGAGTTAAAAAACCAGCCCTCCTTTCTGTGAGTGCAATTTATTTATATTGAAATTTGACAGTGTGTCTTGAAAGTTAGAGTCGATAGACATGGAAATCCCTAACTAACCGTTAATGATTTGTATGTCTACGAAAATCCTTCAGACTTGTGACATTAAACGATTTTTGAAGTCATATCTTCCAACGGATTGCTCTATCTTAAATCCGCGCAGTGGGCATTTTTCCTTAAAGAGAATAGCCAAAAATAAAAAAAGAAAAATGCAAAACGACAACGCTCTCCCCTATATTAAGTTGTTCTGAAAAGATCTAAGAAATCATTAATCCTGAAAGCTCCTTAACAAAAACCAAACAAAAGACTGTAACTATTTGTATCAACGTGGTAACTCTTATTCAAGCCCAATCTTTAAGTCCAGCATAGTCCTTAGCTGTGCCTGTATGGCAAGACAAGGCTGTCTGCCAAATGGTGGGATGTTAATATACATAATGTACATACATATAAACGAAATGCTAAGGTAAATCTATGTAAATCTGCTTGCATGAAGATTTTGAAGCTTCACAACCATTTTTGTGCAAATGTGGCACTGAAGTGTTCAGGGCAGCAACATCAAACAAATCTATTTATTAGAAAAGGTGTGGTGTGGTGAAAATGATAAATTGATTGTTTTTTAATGTTGTAAATCGAAAGGTGGTAAGCATATGCATGCACATTGTTCTCCATTTTATAATGCAAAGTACAGAAACCCTTTGAGAGCTTTAACGAGACAGAATATGTGCAAGACAATGGAACCAGACTGAAAGACAAACATATCTACCTACATATCTTCTCTGTACTAAGAATTTTTGTTGGGCATGGTTATGGTCTATACCTAGTTATTAAGTCCGTAGTGCCGTACTGCTAAATTGACCAAAGTAATGTTTTTTTTTAGAACTTTCGATAACAAATGTTTAAATTATTTATCATAATCGCCGAACCGAACGTTCGAATGTGAATATGTGGCGTTACCGTTTGCGACTCACCTTAATTAAGTTCGCCTTGAATGGCTTCGATTTGGAATGTAACTCAATACCTTTAGCAAGCGTTCGCCTCTATCGTCGAATTTGAATTGTAATTCTTGGTGACTGAACAAAATCGGAGTTTTTATTTTTGAAATGTTGGCGAACCGAAAGTCATAATAAGGGCCTATGACTTGTTTGAGTATAACAAAACCCTTGATGGCTAGGGCTAAGCATACGATGAAGGTATAGGTGTATTGAAAAACAAAACTATGAAATCTGGAACTTTTCAGATTTTATTTTCTCCTCCGCAAAAAAAAGTGTATGTGATGCCCTTTCGCCTTTAGGGCAGCTTCTATGCATCTGGGGATTGACTCTTCTAGCTTACTTGTCAATTCAGCTGGGATTTTGTGCCTCTCTTCAAATTAAATTGAATTTTGTTTTTTTTTTTGCTTAATATTTTCATATTTTGGATTTTTTTATACAGATAAACTCACAAATGCTCGATGAGGTCTAGGCATGGGGCTCGCGAAAGGTCTTCTTGTTGCTTAGAAGTACTATGGAAAAACCATTCCTTGACCAATTTCGATGTATGCTTGAGGTCGTTGTCTTGTTGGAAGACCCACACGTGGCTTCGCTTATTCTCACCCCTTTAAGAAAAAGTTGCCTGTTTATAAACCATCACATCTTTCTCTTCATAAAAATTCAGGGTGCTTTTGCATGCCAAAATGCAACCGCTAATTTAATAGCACTCCGGTTTTTCTCATCTTACTGCTTCCTTTCTAAAAGAAATAGCAGCCTTGGTGCTTGGTCCTGTCCTGAATCGCGCAAGGGAAAGATATTTTTGTTTGTTATTTTTGCGCATGGACGAAAATTATCCTTTCGTTTTTGTACTTCAAATTCAAAGGAAACCACAGTGACATTACTAAAAGGACAATAATAATAAGCAAAATTATCCTTATAAATTCTGGAATTGTTGGGATGCCGGACTTATGGGAGTACAGTTTTAGTACACCTAATACCTAGTAATTGTTTATAGGTAGTTAAATTTGGAACAAATGGATCGAATCACTAAAATATAAGTTTTAATTCGGCCCACGAGGAAATTTAATTCTCTTTTGATGAGCCAGTCCAAATATTTTGTGTCAACCTCCCATAAAATGGGTATTTGGTGGACACTGAACGCTAGTAGCGCCTTGAATAATTTCCTAACTGCATCCAACAAATATAATTCAAATATATTGCAAACATTCAATGTGAAGTATATGGTTACTAAACGAAATAATACAGTTATATTTGAAAGACAACAACAAAAGTACCCATTGGGTGGATGTAAAAGGGTGGTTTGACCAATTCCTTCCTATTATAAGATTATATAATTATGGTATGTCACGAAATACCTAATTTTTCTTTAGGAAAGAAATTTCGGAAGACCTTAAATGAATCTGCCGCTACAGTTACAGTATGAGATTTTGGGTGAACATACACATAATGTTCTATTAACTTAAACGTAGCAAAATACCTACCTACTAATATCCTCTTTCATCCCTAGGTGTTATCTTGGAAAACTGAATTGCTTGAGAAAGGGAATTAGGAAAAGAAGGTACCTAGGTAGGTACCTATGTACAGTTGCGGTCAAAATAATAGTAGTACAAGTAAAAGAATTGCATAACCTTGGTTTTGTAAGTTTTATATTGCGTTGATAGTAAAAAAAACTGTTACATTTTGACTAAATAGCATTTTCTTAATTATCGGGTACAAATACATTTTTTGTTGCAAAGGTAATAGGTATGACAAATAAACAACCGTTATAAATCAAAGCTTCGAATTCTTCCGGTCAAAATAATAGTAGTGCGCCGGTTTATGTGAAGAAATATTATTCTTCTCTTTTATTTCTAAAATTGAATATTTAAAAAAACGTTGGTTTTTGTTTATCCTTTACACCTTTATAGTTTTTATTGAAAAATTGGTTATACTTTTGCCAGCAATGGGCAGAGGCAAACACTGAACACCGGAATAGCGTGTTCTAGTTAGAAGACTGATATTGGAAGGTTAAACTTATGCGCTGGTTCAATGCCAAGTTGAATGCTCACCAACAATGTTAAGAAAAGCCATAATTTAACTGCCAAAGTCAGAAAATGGCGGGCGGAAGCCGCTTTTGCCACCAAAGTTGATAAAACGATTCATCAGGCATTTAGAAATCAATCCCTTTACGCCAGCTTCTAAAATTAAAGGCATATTTAATGTTGATGCCATTAATAAAACGGTTCGTAAAAAGTCACGAGAACATGTTCAAGCCGTCCACAGCCCTAGATGGGTACCATTGTTGACCAAAAACAATGTAACAAAAAGATTGAAATTCGCAAAGGAACCACTTTGACTGGCCTGCATCAAATTGGAGTAATATTCTGTGGTCAGACGAGTCCAAGATTGTTTTATATCGTGGAAATTGACTTTATCAATATGTAAGAAGGCCAACAAACACATAATATAATCCACGTTTCAAAGCAAAAACAATTAAACACGGAGGACTCAGCATAATGGTTCCTGCATGTTTTTCCTTCTATGGTGTTTTTCCAATAAACCAAATTGAAGGTATCATGGATTAGCAAATTTGTGTTAAGATCATGCAGGAAGTAATGCTTCCCTATGCTGAAGATGAAATACCACTGAAACGGGTCTTTCAGTGAGACAATGACCCAAAGCCTACTAGTAAACTTGCGAAGCAATGATTCCAGGCAAATAGAGTTGATGTGATGGACTGGCAGCACAGTCTCCGGACTTAAATCTCATTGAGAACTTGTTGTGCGATGCAAAGAAATATGTTGCTAGTTGCCAGCCATCTAACAATAAAGCCCTTAGTGAAGCTATAAAGCACTCATGGAATTCGATAAGCGTAGAAAGGTGTGAAAACCTGATAAGCCCGATGCAACACGGTTGTGCTGTTGTCATTTCCAATGAGGGACATGCAACTGAATGTAAGATTAAGGCCCACAACTGCATCTTATGATAAAATTTTTATCCTTACTTTGCTTTTACGTAATAGTTAAAAGTGGATTATCTTCGCACTACTATTTTTTTGACCGCTGTTTTTGGAAAGTTCCTCAATAAATTTGAAAATATCGGATCAAATATAAAATTTGAAATTTTATTTTTTTTTTGAAAATAAAAGCTTAAAAACACCAATTTGAAAATCACATGAGTATTAATTTGTTTAAAATTAAGGCATCAACTTTTTTTCAATTTTGATTTTTTGATAAGGAGTACTACTATTATTTTGACCGCAGCTGTACATAGGCACAAGGTGGAAAAGTTTTTTTTGTTTGTAGGTACCTATTTAAACATTTTGAATCATCAAAGACTTTCGCATGTTATGTACCTATGTAGGTACATACTTGCAGGTATTAACTTGCCTACCTAGGTACGTAAGTACTAAACCTACCTTCTTTATGAGCCTCCTTACTCTGCTATCGGGCGTTAATAAA
The DNA here is from genome assembly GCA_963921185.1 of Dasysyrphus tricinctus. Taxonomy (NCBI): domain Eukaryota; kingdom Metazoa; phylum Arthropoda; class Insecta; order Diptera; family Syrphidae; genus Dasysyrphus; species Dasysyrphus tricinctus. The sequence goes on from OY992533.1 coordinate 8,806,353, forward strand.
ATATATCCTACCTACCATAGGTAAAATAAATATTTTGAAATCCATACAACAAAGTTGGACAACATGGTTGGTTTTGCGTTCAAATAATCAAACATCGATGGTTGTCAAGCAATGTTGGACAACATGTTGGTCCATGTGAGCCCCCTATTGGCGAAGGGAGTGGAAAGTGAGGGGTAAGGACCAAATCGTCCGTTCCTGGCAAACTCATATGATTTTTCCAGTATGTTTCCGTTCTCTTTTATACTTTTCCAGAGTCTTGTGTGTTCAGTGTTGACCAGCGTTGCCACTAATCGGAAAATTTTCCGAAGTTGATCCAAAAACAAAATGCAGTCAGTAGATTTATTTTTTTTTTGCTGTAGATACCTATGCATTTTCAAATTTGTATTTGTATTTTCGAAAAAGAAATTAATAATCAGATAATTGATTGAAAAAACATATTAAAAACATTACTTAAGATCTGCGACTGCGAATAAATTTGTTTAGGCAATTCCAAACGCAAATATCAACTAATTCTGGCTTATATTTTTCGACAAAGCAAATAAACGATGCTATCCACAATTTTAAAAAGGAAACATGGATGGAACGCAACACATACAACTATGTCCATTCTCCTTTATCATTATTGCAGTTTGCAGTTATCATTAAGCCTAGCATACAATTCTTGAGAAAATGAAAAATCTACCTATAAAAAAAAGTTGGAGTGGAATCTAGAACTATACATCCCTCACTATGTCACTGATGAGTCCAAGTGAGATTGCCGGACGAAACACCAATTAGTTTTGAATCAATAATTCAACAAGTCCAATCCTTAGTCCTACGTCTTCTACTTTGCTAATTTCGAACACTTCCAGTAGTCGAACACTTTTTGGAAAAAAGCTTATAATCTGTGTTATTTCTCAGATTTTCAGCTTCTATAAACGCAGAATACCTTATTCAAGTAAAATAAATTGACTGTTCGAACATAGGAAATCAAATTTGTTAGAGTTGCCTGTTCGAACACTAGTGCTCGAAAAAAAAAATCGTCAAAAAAGTTTTATTTCGTTCAGGCAATAGGTAGGTATAATATATTATAGAAAATTACATTTTTTTACGGTTTTGCGTCAAGAACACTGAGAAGAACGTTGGGTCTATTATTCGAACACCCTTTTCTTCTTTTCTTCCAGTGTTCGATTCAAGGAAACTCATGCAAATACTAGCTTCCTTTGTTCGAACAGTTTTGGAGTTGTGTTAAAACTAAAGCTAAGAGCAGACGGCATATAAAAGCCGCAAACATTTGCGACTGTGACGTCATTTTTACGTCATCATTTGCTACTTTGGCCGCATATCGTCTGAACACCCTTTTGGAACAGTCCCCACATGTTCGCAAACAATTTGCGAAGCATATGCGACACCCACATCGCATATAAGTTTGCGGCTTTTTTGCATATCGTGTGAACACCCTAGCCTATTATTTGTGACAGTTTGCGGTAATGTGCGAGCATTTGCGACCGTCCAGGCATTTGCGATGGCCTGAAAAAAAGACATTGCATATCTCACACATATGCGAACATTGTGAATTTTCAAACGGTTATATTATTTCTCCAGCAAATTTTTTCAAACAAATTTGTACTATTCTGAAGTATTTTCATTCTCCACATTTTCTTCAAAATTATTTTTGAATCTTTCAAATACATATGTACTTCTTTCAGTACCTTCGTGTTAAACTACCTAGTTTGAAAATATGCAAAATTCATAAAATTCAAATTCAGAAGGGCAAGTTGTACAATTATTTTACTCGTGGTTCAGCAATTTTAACCCACCGACTTCGGAGAATGGACTGAGGTTCAACGATAGTTCAGGTATTTAATTGGCGACTTTAACATACTTGAGTCTTGAACCATCGTTGAACCTCAGTAATTCCGCCAAAATCAGCCAGTAAAAATATTTGAGCCACGTTTATACAACGGGTACTAAGAAAGGAATAAGTATGGATTGTAGGGTGGAGTCCCTCAAGTCTTTTTTTTTTAATGATGTTGAACTCATGACTTTGAACAAACAAATTTAAGTTAAGTTTTTTTTCACAATTTAGTATTTTAAATTTAATTTTTCATAACTATCCCGAAAAACAACTTGATTTAAAAAGGAAATTAAAGATTGGAATGAGACGCTAAGAACCAGATGCCTATTTTTTCTGTTTGGTATGGAAAAAGGAATAAGAACTACAGAAATCTTTTTAATTTGTTTCTTTATTTTATTTTATTTTATTTCATTTATTTTATTATTTTAGCAATATGCGACCCAAGAAAATATGTGTTCGCAAACGTGCATATGATTGGAATTGGGTGATATGCGGATTTTGTAGTACGTCGTCTGAACAGCTCGCTTACAGACCACAACATTTGCGATCATATTTGCGGACACATAATGTGCGAGCACCTTGATCGCAAATGCATTTGCTACTTTTGGGACAGTTTTTGCACATCGTGTGAACACCCTATGTGTAAGTTTGCGGACACTGACGTAGAAACAGAATTTGCGGCATATTTGCGACTTTTTACGTGACGTCAGAGTCGCAAATGTTTGCGGCTTTTTATATGCCGTCTGCTCTTAGCTTAAGAATCCGTTAAACTGTTTTTTGTTTTATTTCGTTTTTAAAATAATTGAATAAAAACAAATTAAAAAACACAATTTGTTTAATAAAACTGAGAGAAAATTACTTCTTCGAAATAAGGAAACTTTATGTTCGGGCTTAGGAAACTAGTGTTCGACTACTGGGGAATTAGGCTTTTTTCAGCTTTTGTTCTTTTATAAATAAAGTAGTTATAGTTACTACCTTAAAACCTTAAAAGTTATACCAAATATTTTAGTTTAAGCTGCTAAATAATTTTACATCACATATTTACGTTGAATGGCTTCTTCACAGTCAAAGATCACTTTATTATAAACTACTAAGTGTTCGACTACTGGAGATATGACTATAGAATTTATATTATACAAAAACTTCTTATATAGACTCCACATCTAATGTCTTGAATAAACAAAATAATTTTGAAACAAATGGCAAGGTTCTCCATGCTAATCATTTTTCACTTACAATTCCACTCTGAATTTAATAATAATAGGGGGAGAGATTGGTTTTGGAACGTATTCACTTTCCATTTTACATGACTCGTGTACTATAGAACTCATCAGGTCTAGAGCTCATTTCCCATACAAGAAAATTTACATATTTGTAGGTAGCTCAATTTCCATTATACGACCCGATGAACTAAAAATACAAAATTATTTCCAAAATAAAAACCCCGCTTCATTTTGAATTTCACTACAAACTATCGGGAAAAAAAAAAACAAAAATCTTAATCAGCCCAAAGAGTTTTACATAGGTACATATGCATAGTTTCTGGGACTTAAAGTTTTGAAGTTGGTCTGACAATATTGTTTGAAATTTCACTTCACTGCAACTCATATTTTTGATTTCACACGACAAAGCACTGAAACATGCGGTCGAACAGTTTAGACATTTGTCAATAATTTTATTTACTTTGTTTCGAAGGGTGAAATATACACCCCTGTTCTGATTTCCGATCGGAATCAAATCCGTTTACGAAAATGATTTCCGTAAGGATTCAAAAATCATGTTCTGAATTTAGTACAAATTCACTTCCGCAATAGTCGATATTCAAACCTTTTTTTTTTTCAAAATCCGTAAAAAGAAACTTCTAAACGTCAAAAAAATCGCTATTAATAAATTCAATTTGAAAATAACATCAAAAATGTATTTGATATCGTGGTCCGTGGCTTTTTAGTGAAAATCTAGTGGTGTCTGCCCGTATTTCCAACAAAAAATAAGTTTTTTAAATTATTTAAATTCAAGAAAAAATAAACTTCAAATTAATTCAAAATGTCAAGCTAGTTTTCAATTCACCCGAAAATCAAAACACACCCATTCCGCAAGTATTGAAAACGAAAAGAATTTCAAAACACCGAGAGTTTGAAAACGAAAGAATTTTTAAAAATTTACTTCACCTCAATATTTGAAATAAGATATCTGGAACTAGAATATACTACTTGTTAATGTTGGGGCCTCTGAAAGTCACAATCCGTCACTGTTATGGTTGAAAATAAACAGGATTGAAAGACTTTTTATTGAGTAATTAAATTCTCCATTAATATCACACCTTAAAATAGGAGCAGACTAACTTCTTCCGTCTTCCTAATCATTGTAGCGTGTTCCAGGCGGAACTTATGGCGATCAAAGAAGCCTTATCTTGGCTGAAAGAAAACGTGTTATCAACTACAGATATCCGCATCTTCTCGGATAGTCAAGCAGCTATCAAGTCTCTGGAATCGGTCTCTACTAACTCTTTAACAGCCCTAAATTGTCGTTCATCTCTGCTGGAGATGGTGCAGCAGTTTAACATTCACCTGTGTTGGGTGCCGGGGCATAGAGACATTCCTGGTAATTGTAAGGCCGACGAACTCGCTAAATATGGAACAACTCTACCTCTTCTACCTAGTAAGGCAGATATTGGTATTCCCATCGCTACATGTAAACTTATGCTGAAGCAAGATGCTTTAGAGAGAACAAACCTTAGGTGGAACAATATCACCACTTGCTTGGCAACAAAACAAATCTGGCCAGTAATGGATTTTAAGCGATCTAAATGTTTGATAATTCTAAGCAGATTGCACATTAGCTCCATGATCGGTGTCATAACCGGACACTGTCGATTTTTGCAGAAGCTGTATGGACGAGGAAGAGATAGAATCGATTCCTCATCTTCTATGCACTTGTCCTGCTCTATCTCATAGGCGAAGACTCCATCTTGGAGATTTCTACTTCAATGATCCTAGTGATTTAGTAAATGTTGACATAGGTAGTCTGTTACGCTTCATAAGAAGCTCCAAATGGTTCATCGAGTAGGGAGAAAGGTTTCCCAGATTCTTGTGGTATCACAATGGGCCAACTTATGGTCTAAGGCCATCTGCACACGATGCGTCTCGTCATAGACGCGTACTGCGCTTGTATGCAGATTGTGTGCAGATAGTGTGCAGCGCACATTGATTTAAATGAATAACTGCACACGAGGCGTACGCAACACATATTCGTCACAGCACACAAGCAGCAAATCGCTTGTCGTACAGCAGTGTCAGTGTCTTCGATGACGCCGGTCGTAAATGTTTCATTATGTGCATGGACAATTTGTTTAAAATGTTAGATTCATCGAAAAATTTGTGTTATTGGTGGAGAGTGAGTGTTTGTATAATAATACATGGCAAGAATACTCCAGAAGAGACTTGAAAGAAAAAGCAGGGGTAGCAATTGCAAAACAAATGCAATGGTCAGATGAATTTAATAAATAAAAAGACTGTTATTTTTAATACAAATTACATGAAATGCAAAATCAAATAGATTTTTGCAAAAAATATTATTTGACGATGACGATACGCTTCGTGTGCAGAAGATTGGGCGTAGAGAAGTCGTCGCTGCATGACGAATCTTGTACACGTCTATGACGCGACGTATCGTGTGCAGAAGGCCTAATAGCGTTTTCGTTTGGTCGTCCGGAAGCATTCCGAATGCTTCTGAAAGCGTTCGTTTGGCACTAGATGACAGTTCTTCTTCTGAAAAGAAGAGAAAAACGATTCTGGATTTGAAGAAAGAATCAAAACCAGAAGCACACATACATGCGCACAATTGAAACGTCAAAATTGTCAAAGGCAATTTGTTTGTTATTTGATTTTGGAATTGCGATTGTGCATTATACAAAATTTGGAGTTTTAAAGAATCAATTATAAAAAAAAAATGGTTAGACCAAACATTTCATCCTCTCCATTATCGTTATTTTTGTACCATGATGTGGGTAATTTGCTTAGGTAAAGAGTTTACTCAAAGTAAAAGTCCAAGGTGGAGACATTCGTTGCTGTTATTGAGGAATATCAAATTTCCGAGAAACAGCTGTGCGAATGTTTCATCACCCAAATGCAACAACCAAGTGCACAAATACAATCAAACCCAAACTTCAAAATAAAGAAAAGGTTTGCAACTTGTTCGTTTGGCATTCTGGATTGGAGGGCTCCGAGGCCTTCTTCCGGAATACCAAACGAAAACGCTATAAGTGTGTCAGTTTTCATGACTGACAGCCACTTCAACCTAACCTAACCTAACCTAACTTTGCATATTAATCTTTATTTTATTAATCAATGACTGTCCAAATTATAGGGAACAGATTTCGCATAGTTTCACAGCTTTGTTTTTGTTTTTTTTTTTTTTATAATAAGAGGGTGAGCCAAAACAATTAAAACTATCCCATCGTTATAATATGAATATCATTTTCTCAGGAAGTGAAAGTAAGTGGATATACAACATAGGTAGTTTAGTTTTAAGTATTTCGAGAAAATGAACAATGAATCAAAACAAATTGTTAAGCGATTATGAGAGATTTGTTTTCTGAAAAAAAAAATTTCTTAATAATAATTATAATATGTTGATACAGTATGCAGGTCTAATTTATTTTATAGTCAGGTGTAGGTGCTTATATGAACATAATATCAACTTTATTTTGAACTCAATTACGTCCATAGCTATTTTTAGTTTTGGTTTCGAAATTCATCTACAGTCGAAAATGGGTTGATGAAAAGATTGAACAGTAATTTAAAGCTTTGCAAGTCTTGTGAAATGAAAAAAACAATGAGTTTCAGAAATATTCAAAGGTATTGCATTGAATATTTAAAATTAGGAATCAATGAGTGAATATAACTGAGAGGACGTAGAAGAGCTTTAATCTTTGTTGTAGAATATAAGATTGACAATGTCACCTACACCGCACAGCGAAAATAAAATACATGCCACAATAATGATCACGCTGCATTCAAAATTTATCACCTTTCAACCGGTGAGGTGGAAAGCTAAATGAGAGTAATAAAACTAATAGGTTGGAATTAGATTTGATAGTAGGTAAATTGATTTTTGTTCTTCAGAATAGGTATAGATACCTATAAACTGTGGAATGAGAAGCTCAAAATTTCAATCTCATATTTTTTTGCGGATATTTAGATTTCATTGGAACTTTGTAAACTAAAATTTAATATGATGTAGGTAACTACAAGGGAAAAATATCTTGAAGAAGTTTGGAATATAAAATGTCAATAAGATAAATGTATGATAGAGCCATAGATGAAAATTTGATATGTAAGATTAAAAATTTCACACTTACGATTATCATTGAACCTTTTCTAACGCGCTCATGCAGATGTTTACTATAAGCACCAAGGCTCAGAAATTGTAAAAATAGATTTTTAGAGATTATGGAAGTCATTATTTATTTCCTTCACATAAGAATTGAATATAAGACTTGAATAACAAAAGCTTTGGAGGACAAAATCAAAAACATGGAGTACCTCAAAGGGACTAATCTTCAAATAATACTGATTCATCTTTATAAACAACGGAAATGGAATTGCAACAAATTCTAATTACCTATGTAGGTGGGCCAACGTCATAACAGAAAATAGTCCATAAAACTTAGCTTTGCCAGTTGCAGAACAACATGTCTTGGTTGGTTTTCAACTGCCAAATCCCACATATGTTCCATGCACTTTCCGTAATTTTTTTTTGTTTTGCTAGTTGATATCCACACTCCATTCGAATCCATTACATATCCAATTCGATAGCCCCACCTATTTAAGGAAATAGATTTCCAAATGCGCATCCCCTCTATCCTACAAACATATATCTTCCATACACTTCGCTGCTGCGCTCCAAACTCAACCTCAACTCAATTAACTGATATAAATATAAATACATGTATGTATGCAGTGAGCTCTAGAGAGATTTTATCTCAAGATCATCCAGCTCCAGATCAACGCCGCCGGTCGTCGCGCCGTTGGCAGCAAAATGCAACCAACCTCCTCAATATTATATTGTGCAATCTACCAGTTCTGGTTCTTACAACAGCAACATCAAACAACAACAAAAAAAAGCTTTAAACAGGAAGACTTAAGCCACGAGTTGAAATTATCACACATATAGCACCCATTAACCTTCTCTCGAGTTCTAGCATTGCCTCATCTGAGAACCGGAAATAGTTTTTCTTAGGCCAGGCTAATAAATAATATGCAGCACGAGATCCGTATAGTAAGAACATAACCAGAGCTATACGTATACGTATACGTATACGATTATTCCATTAGCTCTCCTTAAAATCTTAAAGCATGAAAAATACCAACTCTTCTATAAAGCTGGTCTGGAGCATGAGTATGTTTGATCCTCTATGGTTTTGTTCTTGTTCTTCCCATCATCATCAGTACTCGTATTATTATTACTATTGACTCTTTTGGGTTTGGTCAATAAATGAATTTAAGTTATTAGGTGCCCGTTTTGGGTAACCTATACTTAGCTTGTTTAGCATCTTTATATTTTATTATTCTTGAGCTCTGTTCTTGTTGCTGCTGTAACATAAGTTATGCATTCACCTTCAAATTGAATGTAACAATAAGCGCCACGCCACTGTGGTTATAGTCTTATCTGATCAGGAATTGAATCTTAATCCCTGGCTATATAGAGGTCTTGAGAAATGAAAGGGATACAAGCAATTTGTGTGCAAATTTTCATTTGAATAAAAATATTCTTATGAATAAAAAAAATATAAAAACAAAAATGAAATGAAATGAAAAACCAACAACAAAACCTATGAAAGTTTCCTACGAATAAAATTCCTCAAAATGTGGGCTGGCATGGCACGCGAAAACTTAAATTGGAAAAACAGTATGTGATACAAGATCAAGTCAAAATCAAGTACCTATATCCCTTATAAATTTGTAGACATTTTTTGAAGCAAAATTAATAACTGATATCAAACAGTATCAGTGATTTTCTCTGGTCAAAAAATGGAGGGGTTCGCTTATCAATCCTCATTCTATGGCCTCCTGCAGCTTTTACTTGTGGAATGTAAGGTTGAACATGTTACGCCAGCCTCATTTTTTTTTTTTGAAAATTGCTTTGCCGTGGAATCTAGTCTAGGATAAGAACAGCTTTTGTAATTCGAATTCAATTTTTTGAACTGAGATTAATAATTTCATTTATTTCATAACGCGAATCAACATAATACACAATAGTGAGCGTAGAAAAGTGGGCGTGGAATTTATAATTTTCACCAGAGGTGAGTAGAAGGCTCAAAAGCGAAAAAATGCGATATTTGTGAATCAATAAATTCAAATTGAAAACAAAAATTGAAATGTAAAACCTAGTACTCGGTTCCATTGAAATAGAAATAACAATTAATAAAAACGTTTGATTATGGGATAGCCATGTGAAGAAGTATCACGTTTTGCAATAAATTAGCTTCATTGGAAGATGTGGAAAACTATACAAATTTCTTTTTACTCTTACTCTATAAATTTAACGGGTAGTACCTCGTGGCTTGATGGTTAGTGCGTAGGACTGTCATGCCGAAGGTGTGGGTTCGATTCCCAGCCGTGCCACCTAAAAACAGAAATGTTTTATTCGAGGTACTACCTCTTGCGCGGAACTGACAAATCCTCCAAGAGTATACTTGTCATGAAAAAGTGCTTCTCAATTTAGCCGTTCGGACTCGGCAAAAAACTATAGGTCCCCTCCATTCCTGCCAACAAAAACGCACACAGGAATGGTTGTGAGTTGTAAGTCACTAGGCCCTGGTTCTCCATGAGCTGTTGCGCCACCCAATTTATTTATTTATTTTTATAAATTTAACGGTGTTTGTGTATGTTTGCATGAATGGGTGAATGCAGATCAAATCTCTCAAACTGGAAAGATCTCATCTTTCTTCGTCAGATCTCATCTTTTTTTGAATAAACATGTAAAACTAGAAAAAGTACAAATCATTTCCCAAAAAGATCATAAAATAAATAAATAAATTTGGTGGGGCAACAGCTCGTGGAGAACCAGGGCCTAGTGACTTACAACTCACAACCATTCCTGTGTGCGTGTTTGTTGGCAGGAATGGAAGGGACCTACAGTTTTTTGCCGAGTCCGAACGGCTAGATGAGAAGCACTTATTCATGACAAGTATACTCTTGGAGGATTTGTCAGTTCCTCGCAAGAGGCAGTACCTCGAATAAAACATTTCTGTTTTTAGGTGGCACGGCTGGGAATTGAACCCAGACCTTCGGCATGACAGTCCTACGCACTAACCATCATGCCACGAGGTACTACCCAAAAAGATCATATCTTTTCATCAAGAAAAACGCGCTAAAAAAATGTAAAGAAACATTCAAAAGTTTGAAGTTTTTTCAATTTACCTAGTGGAAACGTAAGTAGTGGACTTCATGAACCTTCTTTTAAGTACCAGTAGGTATGTAATTAACTGAACTGCATTTTTAAATAAAACCAACAACAAATTTATGTTGGAACTCTTTTTGTCTTCGACCTATTTCGAAAGGTTTTCCAGAATCAAGCAAATCTAAATCAGGTCCAGCAATTCTTATCAATTTAAACCTCTTAAATACCTGCTTAGACTCACGATCTAATTGAGTTTTTTTTTATCTTTTTAGGTAAGTTGGACTTAAAGAAAACATCTTATCACTTAAAACAAATCTTAAGCAGTTGTATGCTGTAAGAGGAGTAAGTAAATTTTTCCCACATCCCACTTTTACATTTTAACGTATACTTCCACCATGCGAAGCATACCCTTCCCACATGTAATTCGCTTAGTCACATAGGTACCGTTTTATTTTCTATAAATCGAATACCCTCCTGAAGCAAAACAAAATTAAAAAAAATAAAATTAAAACTAAATAAAAATAAAGCCTCTTCCCTCTTACCCCCACTATCATCCCACAAAAAAAGATTTGTTCGAAGATGTCGATAATTGAATGTTCTCCGTTACGCCTTCCAATTGAATTCGACTTGTTGTAGGTATAGCTAGTTGATTCAGATTCCATGAACTCTTTTGTGCATGGCACTTTAATACTTCTATTGCCCGCTGGCCAAAATAAACCTTAAACAACCGACAAATAATAATAAAGAAAAAAAACAGAACCAAAAGCAACAGCAATAAACCAAAAGATATCCATTAAGGTTCGGCCACTGCTCCAGATTTCATTCAACGATGTTCTCTGCCTCGATCGTAATGTGAAGAAACTATAAGAAGACCCACCCTGCTGCTGGAGCCTATAGTGCCGAGTGCTTAGTGCTGGTGCTGCTTCTGCTCACCTCCTGCTGCTAGATGACCCAATATATAGAAGGTATACAATGGAGGAGCCAAGTCCAACGAAGAACAGAATGAATCGGAATCCGTATTCGATTTAGCAAAAGAGACCATCTCAAGTGCAATAGCTTTTGTCGAGCGATCTCGTGCCGATTCGACATGATAATCACACATAGGAAGGAGTCCTACTTATGTTCTTGGTTGGATTTATCATCCTTTAACTTTTTTCACGGACAACCGGAATGGTTTTACACCCAGAGGAAAATATCTTCTTTTTTTTTAAAGAATAAATGGTGAATAAAATTGAATAATTCGAAAGGGTAAAGCAAATTCGAGGTTATGTTTAAAAATTCATAAAAATCGTTTTATAAACTTACAACTAATTCAATTTAAATCTAGCACTCACCTAATATCCAATCCAATCAAAAATAATCCCGTTCCGAGACTTTCAGCTTAAATTTTTCTACTTTCTGCATATAAAGCCAGAGATGTATCTGAATAAAAAGTAAAAGAAATTTGAAAATTATCATTCAACTGTCGATTTTATACCTATTTCTGTGAGCTCAAAGAAATTCCTCAGTTTTTCTGTCAAACAATTTTGGATTCGTTTGCTCAAGTGAGCACTCTGATGTACATATAAACTGAAGAAATGAATTGAGTTATGAAAAAAAAAAGCTCAGTCATACCCAATGATAAATAAAATAGTGCCATCGGTGTCTACAACTTTCCTTTCATCCACGATATGAAGCCAAAAGTGAAAAAACTGAAAGAAATGTGAAAAAGTTCTACAATATTTGACAGTCAATTTGTTTTGTGACAAAACTCACTCGAATCCAATGATGAATACAAACTGCGTACTGATAAGGCTATCACTAATCACGTAGAGTCCATTTATGTGGTAGAAAAACATATATCGACTACCAAATAAATTTGTTACAAACTCACACATATCCAACGTTAAACAAAAACTTCGTATTGAAAAAGCCCTCACTTGGCAAGTGAAGAGTCCACGTGTTGTTTCCAGGATGAAACGGCAAATTTTTGTAGAATAAAGTCCGTCATTTCTCAATATGAATTAAAGAGTGAAAGATCTGAAAGAAAAGTAAAAAAAGTTTAATATTTGAAAATCAATTAAATACAACATGGATTTTCATGCAACGGCGGCGGCGTAAAGCCGTATGTAGGGTTGCTTTTCGTAAATCTTTAGTTCACGATAGATATAACGGTATACTCAGTTTTATAAGCACTTGTTATTTAATACTTTAAGTTGGTAGCCGTGGCACGATGTTTCAGAGAACAAACAAAAATTTTGGAAACAAAACACAAATTTTACAAATTGAACAAAGCGCCAGTTCGATATTATATTGATGCACCTCTTTATATAATTTTGCTGTTTTAATTCTTACCATTTTTCAGCATTTTCTTCCTATTACTTTGTTTTCTATTAGTTGGTTGTTATTTAGAACAAAGCACGAAATATCTTTTATAACCAATTCACAATAAGTCAAGGGATGTGTTGGAAAAGTATTCGATTTCTTATGTCAAGTTCAACAAGAGTTGAAATAAATGTTTACATGCGCATATGAGTTGAAATAGATATGACAAAAATGAAAGCATCGCCGTGTTGGGATTTGAATGTCCGAATTTCTGTCACAAAACTGGCAAAATTAAAGCTTTGTTTTGGCAATGTGAAATTTTTTGCGAGTTTTTACAAATGTTCACAATTTGCTGTCAGAACCTTTAGGAGAAAGTACCCAAGTTTCATAAAACTTGGTGAAAGTTTGTGAAACTTGGTGAAAGGCATGCTGTACCAATATTATTCCTTATGACATGCTTAAATTTTTACACGAAGTCAAAAAAAGAAGTGGTACATATTATACAGCCCACATTCTGGCCCATAAAAGTATGAAATTAAGATGTAAATTTATTGACCAATTTGATTTGTATTATGTTGAGTGGAAAATATGTTTTCCGTCGGCTGTTTTGGTCACAATAATTTTAGCAATGAAACAAGATTTGTTACATTTACTTTTCCCGACGTTTCGACAGGGGTTGCTGTCTTCTTCAGGGTGAACTTTATTACATACAAAATACAAATTTAATTAATCACATTGTTATGCAACAAAATATACAATAAAAAGTAAAACTCACACTTTAAAAGTTTTAAAAGATGTTAAAATTTTACATAATATGTAATCTTAAATGATTTATAAAATAAAACTTATAAAAAGAAATTAAAAGCACTTCTGATGAAGAAGTTTAGTCTGCAACTGAAGAGAGGTAGATGACGCATTCTTTAATTCGAGACGAGGGAGCAGTATACCGCTGAGATGTTCTGTGTATCCTGTTTTCGATTCATGTTGTTTTTGTTATTTAGAATGTGCAGTGTCTCTAGAGTGTACCGCTTCGATGTGTGGTTTTCTCTTTGGAGAACTTGGACACCGTCAAAGTCCGGAGAATGGCCGCTTTCAATTGCATGGCTGGCAAGTGCAGTTTTGCCTGGGTTATTGGTATTTATGTCGGATCTATGATTTGACATTCTTTGACGAAGAAATTGTTTTGTCGAAACATCGGGAAAAGTACATGTAACAAATCTTGTTTCATTGCTAAAATTATTGTGACCAAAACAGCCGACGGAAAACATATTTTCCACTCAACATAATACATAAAGGTATGAGCAAGATAATTTGTGTTCATAATTTACAAAATGGCACTAGCATAAAGGCTCTCCCAAATCAACGCAAATTCGTAGCGAATCATTCGCAAACACGGGTTTTTGTTGTTGTTTGGCAGTGTATATCTTTCATATTTTTTTATTATTGTGAATGATTTCGCGTCGTGCGTCGGCGAATGTTTCGCGTTGGTTTGGGGGAGCCTTAAAGGCTCTCCCAAACCAACGCGAAATCATAGTGAATCATTCGCAAAGAATCATTCGCAAAGTTTTTTGTTGTTGCTTAGCATTGTGTATCTTTCATATTTTGTATTATTGTGAATGATTTCGCGTCGTCGGAGAATGTTTCGCGTTGGTTTGGGGGAGCCTTAAAGGTTCTCCCAAGCCAACGCGAAACATTTGCCGATGACGCGAAATCATTCACAATAATACAATATATGAAAGATACACAATGCTAAACAACAACAAAAAACTATCTTTGCGAATGATTCGCTATGATTTCGCGTTGGTTTGGGAGAGCCTTAATGCTATGTTTCCACCAAAGGTTTATCTCAGTTTAGATTAAATAAATCTTTTTGGTGTTTCCACCGCAAAAAAAGATTAAATCTGACAGCGCCTTCAAAAATGCAAATGGCGTTTCAATTTTTCTTATGAAGTGCGAAAAAGACAGAATGTTTGACTCGTGTCAAACAATGAAAACCTGAATCGAGTCTCGAATGAATCGTTCAGCACCATGTGAAAATAGGTAAGTTCGATTTGAAAAACTATTTGTCCTAGGAAGATTTAACAAGATTAATTTCTAATCTCCAAGATCAACGAAATATATTTGTTTGATAAATCTTCAAGATTTAAGGCTCTCCCAAACCAACGCGAGATCATAGCGAATCATTCGCAAACTCAGTTTTTTGTTGTGGTTTTGCATTATGTATCTTTCATATTTTGTATTATTGTGAATGATTTCGCGTCGAAGGCGAATGATTCGCGTTGGTTTGGGGGAGCCTTTATTGTGAATGATTTCGCGTCGTCGGAGAGTGTTTCGCGTTGGTTTGGGGGATCCTTTAAAGAAGATTTGAGGTGAATCTTATTAAATCTCAGATTAGCGTTAGGTGGAAATGTAGCATAACCTTGGTCAAGTTCGTAAATGTAAAAGTTCGGCAACACTGCAAAATGTATGTTCCATTTTTTCTAGCAGATACTGTCCGATCTAAAGTTTATCTACTTTAAAATAAGCGTGGGTGTTTGCTCTTTACGATGAATTTAAACTTGACCAAAAATTTTCATAAACAGTATCATTTCTTAACAATTTATTTTAGCAGTCCAGAGATGCAGTACCTATGTTTACATTTACGAACTTTGGGCTTTACACGGTACCAGTGCAATGTCAATATAAAATTACTGCACTTATCAGTTTTTCATACGAAACTATAATGTTTCTTCCTGTGGATTTTGACAAAAAAAAATTAGTATCTACTTATATAAACCCATGTATATAACTAAATTATTTGGTTAAAGCTGTTACCAGGAAGCGCTAAAATAGTGGTTTCGAGTGGTTATCGAATGACCCCTTAAAAGAGTAGAAATGCATCTGGATTTTTTAATGGAAGGGGGGTCTATCTCCCTCTGTTCGGGCGGGAGGGTCAATTTCATTAAAAAGTACTAAAAATGGAAACAAAATATTAAAAAATAATGGTAAAGGCTCTCTCAAACCAACGCGAAATCATAGCGAATCATTCGCAAGGAAAGTTTTTTGTTGTTGTTTAGCATTAGCCCTGTTTTTTAGTGCACTTTTATCTTCGCTTGGAAAAAAGTAGCATGTTAAATACAACAAGAATACGGAATTATACCAGTTTGTTGTTTTAATTAACATGCTACTTTTTTCTAAGCGAAGATAAAAATGCACTAAAAAACAGGGCTATTGTGTATCTTTCATATTTTGTATTATTGTGAATGATTTCGCCTCTTCGGCGAATTTTTCGCGTTGGTTTGGGGGAACCCTTAGCGCCCAGGTATATTTCAATAGACAATTTTTTAAGAACAGCATTTTAAATTTTCGAACATGAGATAGAAAGAAAAATCGCTGACACAATATGCTTGTTTGGTTACGTAAAATGTTCACCAATTTTCCCAAAATTGGTCTGCTATGGTTTCTGACAGAAAACTGAAAATTAACATGCAATTTCACGTTTCTAAACACAACTTATGTTGAAAAGTTTGACATTATTTTGACAGCAAATAGAATTTGGCTTACAAAGAAGCTATGAAATAAAATGTTACAACTTTAACCAATAACCAACCATTTTGTATGAACATTTCTCTCAGTGTAAGCAAGGAAATGCTTCCACAATTATTGGCCATTGGTCTATCTACACCAGAAATCTTCACCTTGACTTTGGTCTCTGCCCATAGTGCGGATGCTCTTCTGATGTTTTGATGCTAAAGCGGCTGCTGAATGTGCGCGATTCAAGTGGTGATTTTCGGTCGGCTCCTCAATGGATCTCTAATTATTCACTGGGCACACTAATGTACCCAGTTTTGTGCGGCTAAGAATTATAACATTCTTGCTGTTACTGTGTGTGTCTCTCTCTCTGCTCAGCTAAAAGAGGCTTTGTTTAGAATATCTTATACTATATCAATATCTAGCTAGCTGTAGGTACATTCTATGGCCGGTCATGAATTTGATTTGGACGTGTCGATGCGATGGGATTGGTTTACAACAAGGTGTATCTTTAGGGGCCTGGGTGTACCTAGTACATACAACAGTTAACAGGAAATCTAATTTAAAAAGATTAGTAAGCGGTAGTGTGCGCCACACCGCACCACGCCGGCCACACGCTTGGTGGTATAATGATGGAAGAAAGTTCTCTTTCCACGCTCCATTGGGTATATAGGGCATCGATTAGGGTGAAGCGATTCCGTTTTATTTTGTACTTTTTTTTTATTTTTGCAATTGGAAAATTAATCATTTTCTTTTATTACCTACGTGTTATTATTTGTAGGCCCAGATTAAATAAGTAAGTTTCATCAGAATAAGGAACGATTGATTGGATAATAGAGAAAACGTTAATTTTTCCCATCTAACTTCACTCAACCTTCAGTCGTAAACAAATTAATGTCGATAAAACAAAATGAATCAATAATAATCAATGTAGGTTAACGACCATTATTATTATGTATATCATTTTGTTGGTTGATTTGGCATCACTTGATTGATGAATTATTGACAGCAAATTGATATGTGTGTAATTGTGAATGGTTCACACTTGATGATTAAATGATGATTATGATGACAGGTAAATTGGTTATGGATTATCACCTTGGGATACGAGTAGTATTTATACATACATACATCAATGTGTCACGCTCGATTGCATGATGACATAAGTGACAGTAACTTTATTTGCATATACAAGTGGTGATTACTGGATTTTTTTTTTTGTGATTGTGAATGTGAGATATGTATATGTACTTTGTCACAAATGAAAGTAGGTTACAATGTGAAGATGTCATATACTCAATGGTGAATATGGTATTTCATAAACTTATATATTTCGAGTGTGAGGTCTGACGCATTTATAACTACGAGATCTAGATTAATTTATTGTTTCTCCATTATTTGAAATTTTTTGGGTCAGAAATAATTGCACTTGTTTGGAGAGAATTAAAAAGACACAGCCATTGTGATTTATTTCAAGGGACTAGGTAAAGCATTCACAATAAGGAAATAAAATTGCAATAATGCAGAAACTTGAGGTCAGATTTGCTTGTTTGGGTAACTTTAAATTTGTTATTGCATACGTGCTTATTTAAAGGTCTTAAAGCAGAACAATAATTCTCAGAGGGGCACTGAAGTGGTCGGAAGATAAAAATTAAGAATACACGGAATTTATATAATGCGGCTTAAATTTCGGAGTGGGAACCTTCGTTTAGTTTCATTGACTTTTACTTTAGGTTTGTTCGATGTCAGCACTGGGGCGCACTGGGTCGCCCTGAACTCGCTTTAATGTGTTTTATGTGACACTTTTTTCATCCCAGTTTATTTGCACTGTGTTCGATGTGTGTTCGGGGCGAGCACTGAACTCGCTCTTACGCACCCCAGGTTTTTTCTCAGGGAAAGAAATCAGAGCTGCGAAATTGAAATCAGCTGTTTGTAAAAGTTGAATGTCAAAGGAAAAGGATTAACTTTGCGAATTTTTATGACGATATAAATAATAAATGTGAAATATTTTGTATACAATTTTGTTACTTTTTATTAATTTATATATTAATAAATATAATGCTAAGGAAAATATATGGATATCTAATGCTTGCATAAAGATTTTGAAGCTGCATAAAATAGTATCCAAGCACCTTAACATTTTTATCATACAAAAGTAACACTGAAGTGTTCGATGTGAGATCAGAACCCGGGCAGCCCCCAGGTTTTTGACATTTGAATGACATTCCCCAGTGCGCCCTGGGGCAGGGAACAGCGAACAAACCTTTTGAATGAATGAAAGTGACATTTGGTGAAATAGTACTTAATACTAAAAAGAGATAAACAAAGATACGATACGGAAAGCTACGTTTCGTTGGATGATTACATAAGCTGCGTTTTATTATCTCCGGGTCTGGGTCGAGGTTATCTTTCGACATGTATTACAAAAACAACATGGGATCTAGGTTTCTATCGAGGTTAATTTCAATAACCCAGATACAAGTTTTCAGTGTGACCGGCAGGGGGCTATTTACCATTGTGAATGACGTCAATGATTTGTCAGCAGTGTTAGGAAAAGAAAGAAAAAGAGGCAGGCTTTACATAAAAGATAAAACACCCCTATTACGGTTGTCAAATATCAATTTGATAGTTGATAAATTTAAAATTCAATGTTTAAAAATCCATCTTATAAAAGTTTTGATCATTGAGAATGATGCAGACAGTTGCTAATAACAAGAAAATTAAAAAATATAAAAGAATTGTTGACCAGTTTATTGATAAATTGAGTTTAAAAAAACAATTTTCAAGGTTTATCAAATATCAAATTGATAATTGACAACCGTAATAGGGGTGATAAAAAATAAGGAAAAAAGATATCGTTTTATTTTCACGAGGTGAGCCATATGGGTTATGAGCGATGATGAAACGCGGCTTCAGTGTTCTTCCGATAATTTAAATTCCATCTTTAGACCCTGCTAAGATTGTGACTTTTCGCTACGCCATGTTGAAGGTTTGTTGCTGAGATTGGTGAGGGGAACATAGCTCCTCAACCCTTTTAATCTTCGAAACCATCATCATGGCAAAATAAAAACACACAATCTAAACAGGGTCTTACCTCATAGGTTAGACAATAGAGACAAAAACTTTTCATGCAGATAAGATTTTTCGATTGGACTTAATACAGGGGCAAACGTTTATAAACTCTATTCATACCCAAAACAAGTGTGAATAAATTTGATTGATAGTGTAGACGCTATCTGTCAAAAAATTTAAATTCACTCTCGCGGAATCGCAAAAATCGATGTGTACATGATTTTCAGCGTACATATTATGTAGATAAAACTCACTCTGTGGGTCAGCTCTTATGCTGGATTTAAACGACTGATCCCCCATAATTGTGTTCTACTAAAGAGCTCCTTAGCGAATAGCAACACGGCTTATCTTTGTTGTCTTGCATCTGACAGTTCCCACAAAATGAAAGCTGTCACGTTTGACGTTGGCTCGACGTCAATGGCATTGAAAGTAGAAGTAAAGTAGGTCTCCTATTCTTTGCATTATAATCGACCTACAAAATTAAATAAAAGTGAATCCTCATCAAAAATTGTAATAAATTTCACAGTTTATTTCCGAAACTTGTGGTGAAATTGTGACTCAGGTGTACTCAAGATAAAACCATTTCCAATAAACAGGAAACAGCAGAAGATCATTCATTCCCGGAAATATCTCAATTTCCATGTTCACCAACCGAAAGCCCCACCGGAGACTTACTTCATCAGGTACACAATATAAACTTAAATATTATCAAAACAAAAAGATCTCCATTAACCAAAACTACAAAAAAATTTTAATTACCTTTAATTATTTTAATAAGAAAACAAACAAAATGAAAAGTAAACAAAAGACAAGAAAGGCACCCTATAGACTAAACAAGCAATTACCGCCAATTATGTTGGTCTAAATTTGTTTGCATCGTACACAAAGACGTCTTAAAGTCTAGGCACACTTAAGATCAAGATCAAGACCGACAGAATGACACATTTCCCCAGAGCAAAAATAAAATTCCGAAAATATTAGTATGACTTTCTCTGTTCTCGCGCTTGAAGAGACGCACCACCACCACTAATTGTTGTCTTCTTTTTTTTTCTTGCTCAAAGTACAAAAACACAGCATTAAACATTAAGAAATGTCATCGGCATTTTTGTTTTGTTTTAATTGGCTTTTCCTTTCTTTATGCTCGTTTAGGTTCTATTTACCTACTTGATTTTAATTATCAAAACAAAGATGACCTTTACTTAAAAAAAAGTAAGACCTGATTCAAAGAGAAAAACCTTAATTAGGTTCAAGAAAGAATGGAGAATTTAATTGATTAACGTGGTTCAGTTTTGACCCTGTTTTGTTGGCTGATTATTTTTTATTGCAAAATTATTGCAAAAAGAAACACACAACTACAAATTATAAGAATAAAAAAAGGTCAATAGGAAGACCAACTAGCATTTAATCAGTCAAACAATTAGGTAGATTTGGGCAATGAAGTCAGCTTTCACATCATAAGTTCTTAAAAAGAAGTACTCGTTTACGCCCGATACGGCAGCTCAGTGAAGAGTTTCTGCTTCAATTCGCGCCAAGCGCACCACGTTTTTAAGATGCTATGTGCCCTTTCACACGAGGAAACTGAGTTGCCAGCAACTTTTAGTTTCTGGGTGAGAAGGGCAGGAGGAAAGAGGGGCGAACAGAATCTCCCCGGTCGAGGATTTGAGGAGATTTTTTGACATTTCCTTTCACATCTAGGTTAAGGTGTGTTCAACCAATAGACTTTCAAAGAAAATTTCAAAAATTGCCTGGAGATTTGTTTCCTCGTATGAAAGGTACAAGAGATTTTTAAGGAGATTAAAAGAAAACGTCAGAAAAATCTCCAGCAACTTGTTTCTTCGTGTGAAAGGGGACTATGATGCATCGCGATTCAGAAAAAAAATTAGAGTGTCGGAATTCGGATCAGGACTCTGGGCGTGTTCGAAAACGCCAAATCAAAGTCAATTTGATCGTGAAATGATCATCATTTTTGACACAGATATTGCTACCGTCAAATATGCAATCATCCTGATCGGTTTCGTCAACGAAATTCAATTGCAAACGTATTTGACATCTAAGCTAGTTTAAGCATAGTTTACAGTTCTGATGCGAAAAAAAATAAAAAATTTCAAAACGATTTTCCACCTATTCTGCGCACCAAGGTGAATAATATTCAAGGCGAAAAACGTTTGCCTTGGCCTAAACCACCCATTGAGTCATTAATTTACCCTTAATTGATAAACTATAGGCCTAAAAATGGAAAATAATTATTTTTGGATGCGAAAACCATTTGCATACAAATAATGCCTTGAGGTGAATATATATATATTTTTTTTTTTTTTGAAGTATAAACCATGACAGCATAGTTTTTTTTTGTTTGCATGAAACTGTAAACCAATCATGCAAACAATTAATTTTACATTTCACCTCAATTATATTTGACATGCGAGAATATTTGCATAGATTTTTTTTTGCACACGGGAACTGTAAACTAGGCTTTACGAACACCCCTTTGGTGTCTCAATATTTTGTTCGTCAACTCAATTTTTTCCCATGCAAAAAACAAAAAAAAATTTCAAATTTTCAAAATTTTCAAAACGATTTTCAATCTATTCACTAAATTAAATAATATTGAAGGCCTAAAAATGGAAAATAATTATTTTTACATGCAAAAACTATTTGCATGGTAATAATGCCTTGAGGTGAATATATATTTTTATGAAGTGTAAGCCAACCATCGACGAAAAAAATATTTTATTCACCACACTTTTTTTCGCATGCAAAACAATTGCCGGTCCATTGTTTTGCATGACATTACATGACAGCAATGTTTTTTTTTTGTTTGCTTAAAACTGTAAACCAATCATGCAAAAAATTAATTTTGCATTTTACCTCAATTATTTTTGACATGCGAGAATATTTGCATAGGTTTTTCTTGCGCACGGGAACTGTTAACTAGGCTATACGAACACCCCTTTGGTGTCTCAATATTTTGTTCGTCAACTCAATTTTTTACTGCACATTGGACTTTAGTAAATTGCACTATCGAACACAAAAGGTCTGTTTAGTTACTGAAATTTCGTAAGAATATGTACGATGAAATTCCTGTCTGTCAACTCCAAAAAGATGCAACAAGAAAGCACATTGAGAGAGCAAGAAAAGTGCCCTCCATGAAAAATCTTGGACATTTCTACAAAAGTTATACAAAACTGGTTCAACGCGCTTGTTAACTTTGTAGCAAGCTTTCCCCTTCTTTCAATAATTTGATAGTTTTCGATCTTCGTGCTACAAAAGTAACCAACAACACCTAATGCTAATGCAGTTAAATTTGTGTTGGCGTTTTTGAACAGAAGACTTTTGCAGTTTGCGTTTAAGGGCTGCAAATGTATTTTTGACACAGATGACGTTTGCGAAAACGGCTTCTTACGTTGTCTTCCATTCTAAGATTATTTAACTAAAAGACCACCCACAGAGCTTTTAAAAGCCGTGTTATTTTTTAATGTCAATATGAAGTTCGGCGAAAAAAACGACATCGGGACATTTCAACATTTATTTACCTTTTGCCATGGTTTGCCATTTCTTATTGAATTATCTTACTAACAAATATTTGACAATTCTATATAAATAGAATGACAATGCTAGTTTTTATTGGGACAAAAGTTAAATGCAGTTAATTATCTGGACATAACTAAACTCTATATGGACATAGTTGTTGTTGCATTTGACTTCTTTGTTTTGTTGTCAACTTTTTCACACTATTTATTTTGACATGCAAAAAACACAACTTAAATCACATCAACTTTTTCTCTAAAACTTTAAAATAAAATTTTTCTTGCAGACTTCCGCTAAGCAGTTGATTTTTACAACCAGAACAAATTCTCAAAACCCTTTTCTTCAATGCTATGTGCTCAAAAGAATCATAATCATCATCATATCAAGCGAAAATAGAAGTCAAGTGCACGAAAATTCTTATGGCCTTATGGTCAAACTCCTATTATGCCATGATCATCATCATCGCATGCATGATATGGCCATTGTTTTCCAAGTTCCAACATCAAAACAGAGACAAGAAGAATATCAATTTGAATAGATAAAATCACAATTAATGCAAGTTGAGGTCTCTCCCTCTCTCTAATTCTTTCTCTCTCTCTGTTTTTGGGTCTGATCGGGTAGGATATCGCTGGCTTCGAAACCCTCACCAACTTCCTTGTGTCGTAAAAACGTTTAAGCGAAAAAGAAAGTCGTATTTGCCGTCATCGTTTATTCTTTTTCCACAATGAGATCGCGAAAATGTCTATCCGCATCTAATTATCGTAAAAACTTATTCGCTTAATAGAAACGTAAAGTCTCTGATGCCCAAGGCACTCCAAGTTCGCTGTACAATGCTAAGGTCGGCCATCAGCCAATGCAATAATGTTGACTGGTGTATGTAGGTATACTGGTGAGAGAGGCTCTGAAGCTTAAAGTTAGATAGGTTCCCATGATTACGCATGCAGCACCCGACTCTGTTTGCATGGAGGCGCGCAGATAGAGTTTTCATGTTTTGTGGGGATTTTAAGGAAATCGCTGTAAAATGCGACACCAATAACCAAAAACGATTTCCGACAATGAGAAGAGAAGATGAGGAGGCCATCGTTTGGCATAGCAATAGCATGGCATAGCATTGCATGGAAGCAGCTTGCTATCGCTATACAGCTACACATGACAGTGCGCGAGTGCCATAGCTGGAGCTGGAGAAGCATTAAATTGGCATAAAGTCGTCGACGTTTATGATGGGGGAACTAAATGGGCATTTAGTGTGAGTTCCTCTGTGTTTTGTGTCTCTGTGGTTCATTGATTCCAAAGACATTTAGATGGACAGTGGCATGAGAGTGGGTAGGTCGGGTGCGGTGTAAGCGCTTCTTTATTGAAGGTGTTAAAGTCCGTTTAGCAGCGAAGCATGTGGGGTTAAGATATTATACAATAATTCTTTTAAACGCAATGAACGTGGGTAATTGGCAATGCGTGATCATTAATGAGTGGCAGCACGTGAACATGAAGGTTAATCAAATGGGTGTTGATTATAATGCATACATTTAATACCTTGGATGGGGTCTTAAGTTAATTAAACCTATTTAACCTCTTTATCGAATGTCGTTAATAATTTATCGTGTGAGGTCTTTAAGCTTCTTTGGGGATTTATTTGGGTTTTTACTTTTTTGTATGAAAACTCTTCGGTTCAGTTGAAGGAGGTTTTAATACGAATCCACTTTTGTTATGGATTAGAAGTCTGTTGCTTCACACTACCTTAACTAATCTTGATTAACGTTACATATATGTTAATAAAATATAAAATTTGCCGTTAATTAGTCATTAATTGGTCGTTAATTAGTTGTGACACTCAAAACATTTCAGTTATCAAATTTTATCTTTTTACAATAAACCAACGGGCAATTAACTGTTAATTATGTAGCAATCAACAATTATATTAAAGAATTTAAAATACTTTTTGGAAGGGTGCTAAGGTTACTTTATATCGCTCTTTAGCAAAGCAGCAAAAAATACATAAACAATATTGGACCAACAATTTGATATTTGCACAACTAATTAACGACAAACTAATGGCAAATTATGGAACAATAATAAATTAAACATAAGCCCCCATATTAATAAATGGCGGATAACAACGTGCTAGCATTAATACATCTGTTAACTTGTGATTCTTATAAACAAATGTGTAATAGTCTGTGCGGAAAACAAGAGCAGCAAGAGAGGAGTACCGTGAAAAGAGAAGGAAAGAGAAAAAACCCTGCGTAGAAAGAAAAGAGCATCCGCAGCCTCTCAGCTCAAGTATCTCGAAGAGTCCAGCACCGCCACCAACACCCGCCGGTTCTACAAAACAGCCAAGCAACTGGCATCTGGTTATAGGACTGGCACGCAAGCTCTTCGAAACAGCGAAGGGAACCTAGTCACCGAAGCACAGGGAATTGTAGACGTGTTTAAGCAGCATTTCCAGCAGCTGCTTAATGGGCATTATGTAGAGGAGGCGACAGGGGAACAAAGAAGCATTAGACCAGTCAATGAAGATCCAGTCCCAGCACCCAGTACTGAAGAGGTTAAGAAAGCCATCCACAAGCTTAAGAACAACAAATCCGCCGGCTCGGATGGCCTACCAGCGGAACTCTTCAAGTATGGAGGAGATGTTCTGGTAGGGTGCATGCACCAGCTCATCAACCAAGTTTGGGAGGAGGAAAGTATGCCCGACGACTGGTCAAATAGCTCCATATGCCCAATCTACAAAAAAGGCGATCCTATGTCCTGCAAGAACTACAGAGGCATATCCCTGCTTAATGTTGCCTACAAGATCCTATCCAACGTACTATGTGAGCGTCTAAAACCTTTCTGCAACACTATGATCGGCACGTACCAGTGTGGCTTCAGGCCAGGCAGATCAACGATAGACCAAATCTTCACATTGAGGCAAATCCTGGAAAAAACCAACGAATTTCAAGTCGAGACCCACCACCTATTCATCGACTTCAAAGCCGCATATGATAGCATAAGTCGCCAAGAGCTTCTATTGGCGATGTCGGAACTCGGGATCCCGAAAAAACTGATCCAGCTATGCCGCATGACGTTACAAAATACGCGGTGTACCGTGCAAATGGGTAACAGCTCATCCGAGTTATTCCAGACGTGTACAGGGTTCAGACAAGGAGATGCGCTATCATGTGATTTCTTCAACCTAGTCCTGGAGCAGATAGTGCGCAAGAGTGGTGTTAACATGGAAGGCACTATCTTTAACAGGTCTTCTCAACTGCTTGGTTATGCGGACGACATCGACATCATCGGCCGTTCCAAGAGAGCTGTACTTGAAGCATTCACAGCTATTGATGAACAGGCGAAACGCGTTGGTCTTGAAGTGAATGAGGACAAAACAAAGTATATGCTATCAACAAACAAAGCCTCATCTGTCCATCGCCTAGGACAAAACGTCACTGTTGGTAGCAGTAATTTCGAGGTAGTCAAGGAGTTCACCTACCTCGGAACAAACATCAATCCCACGAACGACACCTTAGTGGAAATCCGACGAAGAATTACCCTAGCGAACCGCTGCTACTTCGGTTTGGCCAAACAAATGGGTTCAAAACTCCTTTCTCGAAAATCAAAGTGCACGCTATACAAAACTCTAATTTTACCAGTTCTACTCTTCGGTGCCGAGTGCTGGACGATAAGTAAAAAAGGGGAATTGATCCTGGGCACTTTCGAGCGAAAAATTCTACGGCGGATATTTGGTCCTATATGCGAAGAGGGCGATTGGAGGAGAAGATTCAATCGTGAACTGTACGAGCTGTACCAAGATGTGGATGTAGTCCAAAGAGCCAAAACACGTCGACTACATTGGCTCGGCCACATCGAGCGAATGGACAACAACGCTCCAGCCAAGAAAATCTTCGAATCCCAGCCCCCAGGTTCGAGACGACCAGGAAGACCGAACCTCCGCTATAAGGACCAGGCGGTCACAGACGCAAGAGCGCTTGGTCTCGACGACTGGAGGGAGCGTGCGAGGGACCGCAACCGATGGAAGACCGCAATACCTCAGGCAGAGACCCTTCATGGATCGGGAGCCGGATAAGTAAGTAAGTAAGTAATAGTCTGTGACGTGTCTTAACTTACGGATAACTTTAACTCGCCAAATTCCGTGTATAGTGAACGGATAACTTCTTAACACATACAAGTACACGTGTGATAAGACCGTTTACTACTACCAGTATACACTTCGTAAGGCAGTGCATGCATGTGACACATGTGTTAGAACATCACCATAATTTGATTAAGTGGTACATTTGGTGAAGTGATAAATACTGGAAAGATATCATATCTTTTTTAATAAGAAAAATTATCAAACGGACAAGTTTTCTATCCGTAGGCCAGTTAACACGTGTGTTAGGGAGCGGATAACTGGTTTTAATTAATACTGCTGAAGAAGTTTCCGCCCCTTTTCGAGAGGGTTCTCAGCTATTTGAACATGAAGTAAGAAAAAACTAAAATACATAGTAGAAATTCTCAGATTAATTACATAACGAGAAATTAAGAAAAAAAAGAGCAAACTTGATATTCCTGCACAACTAGTAAACGTATAATTAATGACGAGTTATCGAGCAGTAAGAAATTAAATTAAAAACAAAATTTAAATTAATTAAGGACAAAATAGTTACAAGCAAATTTTATAGGAATCAACAATTAGATAGTAGAAGTTTTAATCTCTTATGCTTTGCTAACTTGATATCAGGTGAGAAAAGTAGCGAACAAGCATGGAGCTAATAGGCAACTAATCGTATGCTAATTTTCCACCTTATCAACTATAAAAGGGAATTTTTCTTTGCAAACTTGACATTCCTAATTGTAAGAGCTATTTTGTGGAGAGAAAGCTAGTTCCGTTGAAGTCGGACTGTTTTCAGTCACTTATTTGACCTTCAAAACCTTTATAACTACATAAGTGGTTCAAATTTTGATCCAATTTTGGTTTAAGCATGTTACTGTCTACTTTGACATAGTTGTACCTTGAACTATCGGTGTACCTGATTTAACTCGTCGAATCGGTGAACTAAACTTCTTGAACCGATTTGAACCACGTTTGTACAACTGGCCCTAACTACCTTACTAACTAACTAGCATAATAACTATTAACTATTAGCAATCGTGGTTCAGATTTTAATCCGTGATTCAGCAATTTTAATTCACCGATTTCGTCGAGTTACTTGAGATTTAACGATATGGTTCAAGCTTTTAATTGGCTACTATAACATACTTGAATCTTGAAATTCAGTAAATCCGCCGAAATCTATGAGTTGAAAATGCTTAACCACGGATTAAATTTTGAACCATGATTGTTCAACTGACACTAACTTAACAAGGCTAGTAATTAAATTTATTATACCTAATCAAATATTGCAACTAAATTATTATAAATTTGTTCATTAAACCTATATTGCACAATTTACAGAGACTTGGTATAAAGCTACCTTATGTTATTTATCAATTGTTTTTAAATATCACAGACCTTAAATACAAATTTGTAGAAGGAAAACACAAGGAATACACAAAGTAGATATTTAATAAAATAAGACATGATTTTAAAATGTCTCAATAAGTTTTTTTTTCTTAAATTTTTTTAAACCTGACAACCCTAAATTTAAGATGAATGAGAAACACGGACGTTCCACTCCATATTCCATAAATCTTTATCAACCTTTCAACAAAAAATCAGACCACCAAAGTTGTCATCAAGAAATTGTCCCTGAACACTCACACACACTTTCTTTAAGTAAGTTCAAACCATCCATTTCATAAAGCTGATGGCAACAAGAAAGGAATTTCACTGTTTTTTGTTGTTGTCTTCTATACGAACATTTTCCGAATGATTGACACAACATTGTTGACGGAAATCAGATTGTCTCTGCAAGCAAGCAAGCAGTTCCAGCAGTGTCATCGCCATAATGTGATTATATTTTATTTTTTTAGTTTTTTTTTTGTAAGATTTGTATCTGAATGCGTTCAGTCTGTCAATGACTAAGTCACAATCACAAGTGTATAGTACTTTCACCTTATGGTACACCATTGAAATATATGGGAACTGGCAACAATAAGAATTGGCATGGTGTTGCCTTTTTCTTCTTCCATTTTAAAATTGTCTGATTTTCCGGTCTAGTAAATTTGCACTGTTACTAAGTGGGAAAACGATTTTATGTATATTCACTGATTCCACCTCTTTATGTTTTGCATTCTATTCAAAATGCATTAGTGGCTTTTTTTTAAGAGCATTCTTTCAATTTGTCCGGCGAAGGTTTTGCTTGATGCGAATCGGAGATAATACGCTGTTTAAGATTTTTTGAAGCTCTGATTATTACAAAAATGAAAAGCTGCCTATCGCAATGGATAAATATATTGAATAAATAGGTCATTCGAGGATTCTTAAAATTGTTCTGTAATAAATACCTATACCTCTGTAAGAACATTTGTATCACTTACTTTCGTCAACAAGAAAGCTTTGATATTACATTTCCACCAAACACTAAACTAATCAAATCTTGAAGATTTTCCATAAAAACTTATTTAGTAAATCTGGAAGAATAGAAATAAATCTTGTTAAATCTTCCTGGGACAAATAGTCAAATCGAACTAACCTGTTCTTATATGGTGCTCAGGCGGAGGATGCTTATAAACTTTAAATAATGAGCTTTAAAATTGTTTTTCATAATTAAAAAGGCCTAGACTAGAGCAAGAAATGATTTAAAAATGTTTTTTATTATTATTCCTGTCTATTTTCCAAAAAAAATGAAATTCAAATTTTTTGAACTTCAAAAACGCGAATGGACTTTTTTCGTTGTGCGTAATCACAAAGGTACGTAGGTACCTGTCAAAAAGTCGAAACAAATGAAAAAACAAATCGTGTAGTCAGGCTCTTATTGTTTGACACAAATAAAACATTCTATGACTGTTTGGTAAAGTGAAATTTCTACCAAGTTTCCCAAACTTGGGTTTTTTCTCATATGGTTTCTGACAGCAAATTGAATTTGTGAAAATTTGCAAGAAATTTCACGTAAGCAAACACACTTTCTGTGACGGTATTCACATCTCGCTCCCACTACTTGAAGTGATATGTGAATACTGAAACGTCAAAAAGAAAACAGTTTTCAGTTTTTCACCGTCTATCTCACTCTCACTTCATAAGAAAAAATTTAAACAACATTTACCTTTCGAAAGGTGATGTCAAAGTAAATCTTTTTTAAATCTTTTATCCTTCACTGGAAACGTAGAAGGTAAAATGCTTGAAAATAAAACTAAGCCAATAAGAGCCGAAATAGGTTACTGTGCAAACCATCGAAAAATTGTTTTCATTAGAAATTTGTTAATTTCGTTGGGAAACTCATTTCATTTTCGAGTTTTAACTGGTTGCTAAAAGTTTTCTGTTTTTGTTTTTTATTTCTAGTTCTGTTTTTCATAGGTACATTGGCTTTTGATGTTTTCATACAAAAGCTTTTCAAATTGTTTCCAATTGGGTGTGTTCGTTGATTTTCACTTAATTTACAACATAATTTCATGGAAATTTGGTTGAAATTTTCTCTTTTCAACATGTGAATTTGTATGAGAAATGACATGAGATTAGGTAAGGATCATGTACATATAGATATACATAACTAGGTATGTGACAGAACCCTTAAAATGATAAAATTGACGTTTGTGAATAAATGACAGTGCGATATAAAATGTCTACCCAAATTCTATACTACCAAAGAGTATAAAGTTACGAAGAAGAGGCATCTCTTGTTTTCATCCGCCAAAACTGTAACTGTTGTAACAGTTCACAATCCACTATTGAGTTAATTTTTCGAAAATTAACATATTTCTTGACAACTACGTCAAAACATTTACTATACTTGTTTCATCCGCCAAAACTGTAATGTGCAAGTAAGTGTTAAATTAACTAAATCCTCTATATGTATTTACTCTTGCCTCAAAATAACAGAAAATATTAAATCTTGCATAATTTAAAGTTTCCCATGTTTACATTCTGTCGCACAAAATTTTTACAAAAATTAAAAGTATTAAACATCATAATTTACAATACTTAACAACTCGTATGATGACAATGTTTTCTCACCAAAAGGTAAAATACCAATTTTATTTGTCATTAAATATTTCTGTTTCACACATTTTTCAATGATTGTGCATTATTTTGTTTACACCACCAGACAGACTTTAAGGTGCAGACAAATTGTTGGCGAAAATAATTATTTGCTGTCGCAAGCCATTGTGCATGAGTTTGGCTTTTGCAGACAAATTTGAAAGAAATCAACAAAAACTTTAAACGATTATAAAATTAGAAGAAAAAATAAAACTATTTGGTTAACAATTTAGGAGGTAACTATTAAAATACTTAAATTGAATGATTTTTAATTTTTTGATTGGGCGTATTGTGTAAGAAGCTACTCGTATCTGTTTTGTTTTTTTTGCTTGTGGTTATCTACGACTTTTGTTACTTAAAATGATCAACACAACATGATGACCGAAGAATTTGATTATTTGTGTACAGTTATGATATGGTTCAAAATCTCAAAACATTAATACTTTCACTCCAAATTAGACCCTCGCTAAAAATAATAACTTATTTTCCTAGAATAACTATTATATCTCTCAATAACTTTATAATAACGACTTTATAACAAGGGGTCACAGAATTTGATTAAATCTAAGGGTTAAGTCAAGGAAATGACACTTATATCCGGGGAATGACAATAACATTCAGAGAATTTCCTCCGTTCTTTGACATAGCAGGAGAATAAAATTTTAATAGGATTCCTCACATAGAAGTCAAAATAACTCTCTTTTCATTTTTCTTATATAATTTACACAGAAAACAAAAATTGAGCAAGGGAATCCAAAATAAATCAGTCTCAGTTTGTAAGGGGAAAAGTGAGGAATTTGCATGAGGAATCGTGTTTATTTTCTAATGGCCAATTTCATAAACAAAAACTAAAATTGCTTTTATCTAAACTCCTTCTAAATTTTATCAGTCATTTAAAATTTTCCAGTTTCACCAATGTAGAAAAAGGAAAATTTAAGGGATATTTTAATTTAACTAAGTTTGCCTCACATCCCTGGAAACAAAAAAAAGAGGTTGTTTCCCTCGCACATGAAAGGTGTATGAGGAAAAGTGAAAAAGCATTATGGATGAGGAATAATTATTCTGACAGCTAAATACCAGCTCTTTTTGACTGGAAAGGCTCAACAAAAAAAGACTTTTAAAATTTAAAGAGACAAAAACGAGCTTTAAGTTTACAAGGACATTTAAAATCTTCTTAAATACAAAAGCATTTGGTGAAAACAAAAACCATAATTTAAAGATTAAATGGCTTTTTAAATAATAATTAAAAGCCTTTCGTATGGCCACGTCCTCTGAGATCTCAGATACCTATATTAGGTGTGTTTTTTTCCTTGCCGAATGGGCTTGGACGAAAACAACTACGTCGGGGCTAAGCAATTCACATTTTCCGTGCTTAAATTTGAGCGAAGGCCGAGCGGAGGCCGTGCGGAGGCCGAGCGGAGGCTGAGCGGACGCCAAGTGGAGGCCGAGCGAACGCCCAGCGGAGGCCGAGCGGACGCCAAGCGGAGGCCGAGCGGACGCCAAGCGGACGCTGAGCGGACGCTGAGCGGACGCCGAGCGGAGGCCGAGCGCTGAGCAGACGCCTAGTGGACACCGAACGGAGGTTGAGCGGACGCCTAAGTACTGCTTTCTGAAAAAGTGAAACGACAGTCCTGCTCGTCACGTTGCTTCTTTTTTTTTCAATTTTTCGAAACTATGACGTGATGAGGAAACGACTCAATAGAAACACTTCCATGAAAACACTTTAGGGTATATTTGATGATTTTCTGGCATTCTACAAATAAAAATGAACAATATTAATAGTAATATTGGATGAACTACTTTTTTGTAGGATTTACCGTTCAAATGTTACAACGAGGAAATAACTAAGATTCTTCATTGTAAATGGAAGTCCGTCCTTTGTTTCTATGTGAAAGACCAATATAAAGAATTCTGAGCTTTTCGTTTCAGAAAAAAAACGAAAGAGTAGAATACTCCACTTTTGTTCGCTAGTTTCTTAATTTTTCTAAGCCACAATTTTCTTACTTTTGAAATTTTTGTAAAAATAACGATAAGTTAGATATGAACCGAAGAACATTCCTACTTGACATTTTTCGCACCTTCGTTAAATGTCACCTTTTTTTTAAATTTTGTTTGATGACAAAACCAAGAATTCTATCAAAAGGACATGAAACTTACTCTACGAAAACATTACTATAAGTCCCATTCAAAGCAAATATTACAACTTTGTCTTAATGTTTCCTCTTATGGTAAATGTTATCAATAACATCTTAACAAAGTTGAAGGCCATATCAAAGTTACACAAGACAAATTACACACCATCAACCTTTACAAGAAACAAGAATGAAGAAGAATATTAATTGTATGTTGTATAGTTTTGTGATAATGATTTGTTTTCAGTTAATAAAAACAAAAACTACTTTGTGCCAAGTAAAATCTTCTTTGGCACTTAATTCTACTATACCCGCATACTAATTTTTGTTGTATAACTAATTTAATTACAAATATAAACTATTTTTTTCAATATAAATATCTACCATCGCATCGACGGCAAAGTCAACTTTCTGTAATATTATAATTTCCTTTCAATAGTATTATTTCAAACGCAACATTCGTAATTTTTTTTTATATACCTGTTTTCAATGTCTGTCTTAGAAAAAACAAGGTAAGTAATATAAAAAGTGAATCTTGTTTTTTCTTTATTAAACTTGATTGTTAAACATTATAATGAGTAATATCATCATAGTGAGTAAATTAAGTTCACGACTTTGTCGCATGTATGTGATCTTAAGTGTTATAAATACCTCGGGGTCGGGGAAACTATTTTAGAAACTTGTTAAAAATGGACTTAGAAAATTCCATCAATGGTATTTTATTAAAAGTGCTTGAATTTCTTAAACGCAAGAGTAGATGCCAGGTTTGAAAGGACAAAAAATCAGCAATCAAACTGTTAAACCAGATTGTCTGACCAATTGTTTTTCGAACGCGTTTTTTATTTAATTCTCGAACACATCTCAATAAGAAAAAAAAAATTTAGAATCGATAGTAATTAATCTATGACTCAGTGTGTTTGTGTGATTGCTACAAACTTGCTACAGTTCGCACAATTTATCAAAAACTAGGCGCAGGTAAATAAGTCCCGATTTTTTTTTCGGGACTTGTCCTACTTTACTGGGTCATAAGCCCCGAATCGAAATTGGGACCTATGTCCCATCCTAAAGAGACATAAGTCCTGAATCTTTTAGTCGAAAATGGAACATAAGTCCCAGGGATATAACGCCCAATTTTTGATGTTGGGGCTTATGTCCCACTTGAGTGCATCATAAAGCCGAAATTGAATTTGGGGCTTAATTCCCACCCAAGTGAGACTCAAGCCCAAAATAAAAATGTTGGTGGTAATGTCCGACTTAATCGAATTCGGGACTTCCAACTTTACTGGGACATAAGTCCCGAAAAAAATTCGGGACTTATGTCCCGGGCTGCGCCCAAAAATTCTTATGGGTTTTGTCAATGAAAGAGTTACAAATGATTTTTTATTTTAAAAATCAAAGTGGGTGGCACAATTCTGTCTGTCTGTCTGTCTGTCTGTCTGTCTGTCCGTACCTCAACCTACAGCCTAAACCACTGAAGCGATTTTCTTCAAATTTTGAACTTAAGGTTTTTTTGTAACTCTCCAGAGGGGAAATTGAAATTTTTTTTTAGCTCAAAAAATAACGGTACTTGCCATACAACCGTTAAGGAAAAGCTTATTTATCTCAAAAACGGCTCCAACGATTTTGATAAAAAAAATCAGTGTATTATTGTAGATATGATATACCTTTAAGTAAGAAAAAAAATCACCAAAATTATTTATTAACGGTACCTGTCATATAACGGTTTTTTTGATTTTTGATTTTCTCATTAACCGCTCATCCGATTTCAATGATTTTTTTTGCACAAAAGCTTTGTTAAAATATAAATAATACTGCATGCCAAAATTTTTGAAAAAATAAATTTTGGATTTTTAAAAAAAGATTCAAAATTTTTTTTTGAAAATTCAATATTTCAAAAACGGGTTGATGAATTGTTTTGAAATTTCAGTTTTAAATGTAAATTAATATATACTCAAAATTGGCATACCAAATTTTTTTTTGCAAAATGTTACAAAAATTTTATATATAAAAAATTAATTTTTAAGAAAACGGCTCCAACGATTTTAAATTTTTTTTTTTGCATATATTGATATTTTTTTAAGTAATCAAATGGCATACTTTTTTTGGCGCTCTAAGTTATTTATCAGGCTGTTTAAACAATTAAAAGAACGATTTAAATGCTTTTTTATACTTTTTTTATAATTACTTGAATATTTTTTAAAGTTCTTAAGTTCCACACAACTTGAACATAAGAGCAAGTACGTGCGATCCAGTCGTGCATTTTATTAATTTTTGTATAGTCATGATAACGGACTACACCGGAACCAATATTGCAGTATCATCCAACAAAGGTGGCCATGATAGCGTTGATGTCCACTTGAATATGCTTTGTATATAACAGATACAGGGTTGTTCCTAGATTTGTCTAAAGTCTAAGGCCCATTTGCTGAAACGAAACCTAAATCTTATTAATAGCTAAGTTCCACCTAACTTTTAAGTGATACACAAATTTATTTATGTTGCACATACAAATTTATGTTAAACTTAGCAAAGAAGCAGATTTAAAACACATCTAAGTTCACTTCGCTCTGCGCTAAATGTCAAAATTTGAAATTCGTGGAATTTTTTTTAAATTGATGCGGTTACGGTACAGTTTTGTTATTTGTGGGTTCCTATTGTGTTATTTTTTTGTTAAACTGTGTTATTTTTGTTTGATAACATAAAATGTCGGAAAAAAATAAGAAAAGAAATCCGAACTTTTCCTTAAATGAAAAGTCTTTGCTTCTTCAATGCATTTATGAAGAAAGAAATGTTATAGAAAATAAAAAAACCGATGCTGCTACATGGAAGGATAAGGAAAGTGCTTGGCGCCGTATCGAGAAAAATTTCAATAGCCAATCTGGATCTTCATGTTATAGGAGTAGCGATTCTCTTAAAAGGCTGTATGCGAATTACAAAGCCGAAACGCGGAAGGACGCTGCTCAAGAAAGATTTTCGAGTGTGCAAACTGGTGGCGGAAAGCCTTTCAAACCAACAGATCCAAATTTCGAGCTGGCCATATCTATTATGAACCCAAAAACGGTTCATGGCATGGAGAACGAGTTTGACGGCGATATTCAAGTTAAAGAACGAGGAGACGAAAATGTAACTTCAATTCATTTAACTTGACTGCTTGCTTAAAGACTACCTTCTTTTTTTAGATTGAGGAAAACTCGAACGACATCGACTGGAGCAGCTATAAACCCTCTATGCTGAAGAAAAGTGTTCATCCCAAACTTAAAACACCAGCACATTCAATTAATGACACCAACGTACGAGACGTCAATGAGGAAAGTATCTCGCCTGGCATAGTAAAAGAAAATCCACCACCAGTTGTTTTGTCAAAAGGCTTCAAAAAACAATTTGAAAACACTGAACCAGAGGTGAATACGCCATGGATTTCCAGAAGAAGACCCGTTGCTTCAAGTCTACCAAGCCACAAAATTACTGAGCAGTATTCGGAACTATCTAGAATAAAAATAGAACTTGCCAAATTGCAGTATGATACACTGAAAGAAGAAGCAATCGAGAAAAAGTATCAGAGGAATATCGAGCATGAGCTGAAGACGAAGTCTATGGAACTCGACATTCAAATTAAAAATGAAATTTTGAAAAAAATCAAAAATGAAAATTGCACTGCCAAAGAAGCACAAAATGTTTTAAATGACATTGAAGTTTATTTTGATGATATCAACAGAGAATAATTTTCAATTATTCTTCGAATTTACATGAAGTACCTTCGTACATATTTTAACTATGTATATGTATACATATTCCTATTTTTGAATGTTATAGTTGGCAGTTTGTATTATTTTTTTAGTTTTTAATGTTCATTCTGAAATAAAAAGACTCATTTTTAAAATTAATGTCTTTTATTAACCAATCATTTAAATGATTACAAGCGTGCAAAATAATTATCTATCAAATTCATACGTCTTTGCATATTAAAATTTGAGGAATTTGTTCTTGAATTGTTTTGTTGGGAAGAATGTTCAATATCTATCTGTCCAGCGGTGATAACACGATCGAGGTCTTCATCACTGAAGTCTAAACTTTCAGGTGGATCATCGAATATATTGTTATGCCTCAATATGTTATGCAAAACACAGGTTGCAATAATAATGGTTAAAACTGTTTTCAACTTTAAACGGGCACCGTAAGCCAAAATGGGAAATCTTCGTTTTAAAATACCAAAAGCTTTTTCGATAACACCTCTGGAACGAATTTGAGCCTCATTATACAGTTGCTCTGCTGTGCCATGTGGATTGAGAAGTGGGGTCATTAAATACGATTTTTGGGGATAAGCTGAATCACCTAATTAATAATAAAAAAAAATAACATTCGGACACATAGTAAAACATTTTATAGAACCTACCCAAAATGAAACAATCTGCGTATGAGCTAGACTGTCCTTCCAAAACATTTTTTATTCTGCAACTATTAAAAATCGTTGCATCATGACTAGATCCAGGCCACCTTGCCACCACATTGGTGAATATCATTTTAGCATTACAAATTGCCTGGACATTTACAGAAAAATAACTTTTTCTGTTTCGGAAAACTTCTGCATCTTCCCCACCTTAACATAATGTACATAGTATTCGAAAGGGATTTTCAAATATACAGGGTGTCCCGGACCTGAGTGGAAGTATTTCAGGGGGTGGTTCTTTGGGTTATTCTAAGAAAAAAATTGTATGGGGGGAAAGTTGTATCTCCCCTCCCTGAGGCAGGGAGGGGCAGTTTCTGAAACATTGACTTCAAATGCAAAAAAAAACATTAAAAATCAACGGAAACACATTTAATAATTTGCTATAATTTTTTTGAAAGTTAATACTCCATTCTTGTATTTGGCTTTTAACTCAAGTTGTTTAAGCGAATAGTTTTTGAGAAATTAAATTTCAAAGTCAAAATTAAAAAAAAAAATTGTAATTTTTTTTTTCTTAAGTCGATATTTTTCAAAATTTTACGTAATTAAGGGCATTTTTTGTGTTCAATATTCAATGCCCTCATTATTTTTACCGAAAACCAAATGTAAAAACCTTTCTTAGTTTTTGAGAAATTAAGAAAAAACAAAAGGTACTTTTCCCGAATAAGCCTGAAAAAATGAATTTATTCATGAATTAT
Organism: Dasysyrphus tricinctus; assembly: GCA_963921185.1. NCBI lineage: Eukaryota > Metazoa > Arthropoda > Insecta > Diptera > Syrphidae > Dasysyrphus > Dasysyrphus tricinctus. The sequence continues at coordinate 8,844,397 of OY992533.1, forward strand.
CCATAATTTAACCCTTTTTCGGGCTTTTGTGGTAAAAGTACCTTTTGTTTTTTCTTAATTTCTCAAAAACTAAGAAAGATTTTTACATTTGGTTTTCGGTAATGGACTAAAAAATAATGAGTGCATTGAATATTGAACACAAAAAATGCCCTTAATTACGTAAAATTTTGAAAAATATCGACTTAAGAAAAAAAAATTACAATTTTTTTTTTAAATTTTGACTTTGAAATTTAATTTCTCAAAAACTATTCGCTTAAACAACTTGATTTAAAAACCAAATACAAGAATGGAGTATTAACTTTCAAAAAAATTATAGCAAATTATTAAATGTGTTTCCGTTGATTTTTAATGTTTTTTTTTGCATTTGAAGTCAATGTTTCAGAAACTGCCCCTCCCTGCCTCAGGGAGGGGAGATACAACTTTCCCCCTATACAATTTTTTTCTTAGAATAACCCAAAGAACCACCCCCTGAAATACTTCCACTCAGGTCCGGGACACCCTGTATAAATACAAAAAACATTATTTACCAGGAGATTGAATTTTTACATGAGTGCCGTCAATGGCGCCAATAACATTTGGAAACGATGCTATATCGAAAAAATCCCTTTTAGTTTTTAAAATATCGGTTGTATTTTCAGGAAATTTGATATAGTCATTCCCAAGACTAGCTATCGCTCTGGAAACTTTCAAAACTATCCTTGAAACGGTCGAGACATGCATCCCTCCAAAATCAGCTATGCTTAGAAGGTGGTTCCCAGTTGCAAAAAACCGCAATGCCACTAAAAGTTGATTGATAGGAGCTATGGAGTTGTTTCTGAGAACGCAAATGTAATTTAAATTCTATAGTTTAATAATTCATAATCGAATTAACACTGTACCTGTTTGAAGGACATTCTAATAAGCTTTCTATTTTCTCTAATACAACAATAGTTATTTCTTTTGTCAAGCGAAACCTTTTATAAAACGAGAGCTCATCAAACGATGAAAAATATTCATTTCTCTCGTATATTTGACGAGGAACTCCAAGTTCTACAATTTCAAGTATTTCAACGTCATCATCAAACACATCCAGAATTTCAAAATCCATTTTTATTTAGTTTTTATATTGATTTTCTTGAAATCACTTTATATTAGTTAAAAACAATGAACACACAAAATTGCTATAACGCGTGCTTCAATCACTTATGTCTTACTTAAATATCTTAAGTGACACTTCATCCTACACATAAATTATGTTCGACTTAACGACTTTTAAGTTTAGGTTTGAGTTTGGTGCAAAGCAATATGTGTCACTTAAGCGTTTATGTTGAACATAAACTGTTAAGTATCGTATCAGCAAATGGGCCTAAAAACATTAGTGAGATATTCAGCAAAGAGATCAGCCTTCTCTTTCTGGTTTACGACCCATTTATCATCTTATGATTTTACTGGCAGATTTTGAGTCTGGGGTCTGTTTAGAACCTTTTAAAATATAAATTTAAGATTGAAACATTTGAAATAGTTATGAAATTATTGAGGTTTTGATAATTTTGTTTGTGCATGTTTTAGCGAGCCCATAACTTGACTTTATATGAACTTTTGACACATGTCGGTACAAAAAAAAAAAAAATACACATCAGACGGGATGCTCAAAAGGAAGGTATAGTGGTTGAGCACTTGAGGTGAGAAATAATAATTATAATCAAGTAAGTGTGTCCATAAATAACCTTGTCTTGTGTGTTATTCAAAAATAATATGCTTTTTTTATTATTCGGATGGGACAAAAGACAAATTATTAGATATTACTTAATAAACCAGTCTGGTATGAAACAACTCGTGATAAGGTCATTTGTTTCTATATTTTTTTAGATTTATACAATTAAATGCATTCCATGTGAGAATTACGAGGGGATGGTAAATTATAAAACTAACCAAATTTAATGGTGCGATTAATTCAAATAATTGATTGATATCCGAAATGTTGAATATTACAGCAGCGTTTATTGTTTTATAATAGTCAAAATCGGTTATAACGAACTTGATGGGACTGGAGAATTGGTTTGTTATATCCGGTGATTCGTTATAACCGATTTTCAATTTTTTGTTCTTTATTAAAAAGTGAAAAAAACATTTAATGGAATCACTAGCTTCGAGCCTTGAAACTATTGTAGAATTTTCTTAAAATAATAATTTTATAATAATTTTAACTATATGCCTGTAAGACCTTAGGTCTTTTAAATGCAACCTGAATTGCACGACACTAGTTAGAAAGAGTAGGAGGATAGGAAAGATTTGGCACAGTGGATTGATTTGACATAGAAGTACATGTGTTGCCCATGTGTGGTGCGGGCGGGCGCGGCGGCGGCGGTGACGTACAAAATGTTGACTATCTTACTGAAAGTCCCTTCCACAAAAAACTTTCGTTCACTAATAAAAGCAAAGCGCTGATTTTAGATAAATAGTTTTTTTTTATATTTTACGACTCATCGTGTTAGAACCATAGTTGAATCAGTTCAACAAGTCCATGGAAATTTTTTCAGTTGACAATTTTTACGCTTTATATTATATTACAGAAATGATTTTCACTTGTTGAACAAACATACATAGTTGAACGCAAGTAGTTGTTGACTTGTTGTTCTGTTATATGCCTATTAAAAAAAAAACACTGAACATGTTCATTTGTGATCTTAAGATGACTAAATGGCCCTAGTCCTCTCATAGAAGTTAATTTCATTTAAGAGGAGAACTATGCCTATGCCTTATGGGAATTTTGTTTTGTTGTAATAAAAGCTCACGTTACACGCATAATATTATTTGATTATTAAATAAATTATACATGTAATTACCCGCATAGATTGCATGTGGCATTTTGTTGTTAAATGCATTTGCATTCAAAAGAAACCTTCTAAAGCTGACCTAATCTCTCTCAATACCTCATCTTTTTTTTAAAGCAATTAACTAAGTGCTAATTTTAACATTGATATGTGAATGTCATGCGTATATAATCCATCGACCCTATACTCTATACGCTTCATACTTTCCAACACAAACATACACACCACGACGGCAAACAGTTTTACTATTTCTATTTTTCATTTTATTTCATTTCAATAAAACAATCAATCCCTTTCACCAATTAGCACGGAATTACATGGAAGTAAGATAAATTTGCAATAACAAATGTGCCCATTTAAAATCATTGATTAACAGGAGGCTGCGCTGGTAATGTGTGTTACGGCCTAAGGCTTACATCATTCAAATTCCATAGGAATAGAGCAGTGATCCCATTGGAATCTAAAACCCAAGAAGTGTAAACAAACAAACCTCTACGACGGCAAAGAGAATCAACTGGTTTTATAGAATGTAAGTAAGGTTTTTTTTTGAACCCACCACTCGGCTTGCAACAGCAACAGCAACAGCACCAGCACCAGCAGCAGGATAATGCTAATTATTTTTTATTTAAAAAATAAATAATAAAAAAAGATAGATATATGTACCTATCTATGCGACAATTTCTTTCCAATTGATTCTACAATTCTACTGCACACGTGAAAAACTCGCCTTATGGAAAAAGAAGCAATATTATACCTATCTAGGCCTATACTCGTACATACAATCTAGAAAGAACCGAGATGCTCCTCGGAGCCTTTTCATTCTGATTACATTTTGCGCGCAATCGTTTCAAAGATAAATTATCTGCCATGACAATTCTATGCTTTTTGTAATTTAATACAAGGATATAACTGCTTTGGTGATTTGCATATACACCCAATGTCACATTGTACAGAGGGGCAGAGTTTGAATATAAATTGGAAACAAAACTCCCATATAAACATGACAGTAGTGTAATATTGTGATCTTCACCCAGGACCAAGGTTCAGAGACGCCTTAAGACCGTTTTTTTTTTTTTTTTATTGAAACAGCGCAGCCCCTGAACCTTGGGCGGTTGGATTTGGATGGGTCCAGATCTCAAATAAACACACTTCTTATGCCTACTGGCCCCGACACATCCACCTTTTTCATTTAATTTAAAAAAAAAAATTTAAATATTTCACACCCAATTCCTTGAATATTTTCCATATAAGAGTCCTGAGATCCGTGTAAGAGTCCTGAGATCTCAGGTTATTCACAACCAGACTACTTAGAAATTTTACAATTAACACCAGAATTGGAACAGGTTATCACAGAGCAGAAGATTATGTGGGCTATAAACTCGTTCAAACCCTATAAATCAGCTGGACCAGACGAGATTATTCCGGCATTTCTTCAACACGCTCTACAGATAATCACCCCATGGCTTAGGGTAATCTTCAAAAGTTGTGTCAAACTTAGATACGTCCCTACTAGCTGGAGAAAGGTTAAAGTTGTCTTTATTCCAAAAGCTGGAAAACCGACACACTCGACTGCAAAGGATTATAGACCTATAAGTCTCTCTTCGTTTCTCCTCAAGACACTGGAGAGAATTATTGATCTGCATGTCCCTTCTTAATCCAAACATTTTGTGCAGCTACCAACACGCTTACCTCAAAGGTAAGTCAGTGGAGACTGCATTGCACGAAGTCGTTACACAAATTGAGAAAAGTCTCGAACACAAAGAACACACCCTTGCAGCATTTTTGGACATTGAAGGAGCGTTTAACAACGTAAAAACGGAGTCCATTAAATCTGCTCTGGAAGAGGTTGGGGTTGAGTCTGCCATTGTGGACTGGATTTATACCATGCTCAATGGTAGAATCATAAGCTCCCAACTTGGAGATACGATTGTTGAGAAAACAGTAACAAGAGGCACTCCACAGGGAGGGGTGATTTCGCCTCTTCTTTGGGTCCTGGTTGTTAACAAAATTCTTACAAGATTTAGGAATCAGGGCATTAAAATCGTGGCATATGCAGACGACATAGTAATTTTGATATCGGGTAAGTACCTTACCACCATCAAAGATATTATGGAATCCGCACTCAAAGAATTATCTTCGTGGGCAGTACAAAACGGTCTTGGGGTTAACCATTCAAAAACTGAGCTAGTTTTGTTCACGAATAAAAAGAAATTAGAGGACTTTACTCCTCCAAGGCTTAATGACATTCCTTTGAAACTTTCCAAAGAAGCTAAATATCTTGGTGTAATCCTTGATTCCAAGCTAACATGGAAACAGAACACAGAGGAAAGAATGAAAAGAGCACTATGCGCTTTCTATACATGCAAGAAAACCTTCGGTACACGGTGGGGAATGCGACCGCACGTCATCCAGTGGATGTACACGGCGATTGTTCGTCCTATACTAACCTATGGTTCTATTGTTTGGTGGAAGGCTGTTGAAAAAGTAAGCTATCTCAAAAACCTGAACAAGGTACAGAGACTAGCCTGTATAGGAACAACGGGGGCTCAGAGGTCTACGCCACAAGCAGGGTTGGAAATTATTCTAAATCTTCCGGCACTTGACGAGTACATAAGATGCACAGCAGCCAAGAGCGCACTTCGACTCAAAGAACTGGGCTCTTGGAAGCAAAGCACCTATGGTCATGGGTCTATCCTCCAGAGGTATGACACAGTGGCCGCACTTGATGTGACGACTGACTACATACCACCTTTTATAGATTTTAATAAACACTTCTCTATTTTAATACCCCAAAGGCATGGATGGGAACCCAACTCACTTACCAGGGAACAGGGTATCTCATTCTACACCGATGGATCTAAAATGGAAGAAGGAACGGGAGCTGGGGTGTTTTGTGAAGCTCTGAATATTAGATATTCGTATAAACTCCTAGATGAGTGTAGTGTCTTTCAGGCTGAGATTTACGCTATTGAAAAAGCGGCAGAAATAGTACAAACGAAGAAACTGAACTCGTCGGAGATCACATTTTTCGTTGACAGCCAAGCTGCTATCAAAGCTTTAGCCAGTGAGACTATAAGATCCAAAACTGTAGCAAAATGCCGAGGCAAACTGAATGATATTTGTGACACTAACCGAGTCAAACTCTGCTGGGTTCCTGGACATAGCGATATAGAAGGGAACGATATAGCAGATGAACTGGCAAGGAAAGGGTCAGTATCAAATAGAAACAGTAGTAGCCATTTAGATATGGGACTTAACATCCCGATCGGCGTGATTAGAACGAAAATAGACCTAATAACAAAAGAGCAAATCAATAAATCCTGGAGGACTAGGAACGACTGTGTTATCTCTAGAAGTTTATGGCCTAGAATTAATGAAAAGGAATCTCGGTATATTTTATCACTGAGTAAAAAGAATATTAGAATCTTGATAGATGTACTAACGGGCCATTGCGCCATTGGCACAATGGCCAACAGACTGGGTGTATTTGCACCCGATTTCTGCAGGAGCTGTCAAGACGTAGAGGATATAGAAACCATTAAACACCTGCTCTGTGATTGTCCAAACCTCCAAGCAAATCGACTCCGTTATTTTGGAAACAGGTTTTTTGAAGAACTGGAAGATCTGGCACAGGTCTCAATGGCAAACATGAGAAAATTCATAGAAAGCACAGGCTGGTTCGCAAACGATCCAGTCTATGTGAACCATTAGTTTGGGTGCATCTCTGCCTTTTTTTTTTTTTTTTTTTTTTTTTGGTTCGGTTTCGGTTCGGTTTTTGAAAACTTTTATACAAAAATTGAGATTTTATGATATGTATTTTCATTTTTTGGTAAGTTTTACAGAAACACCTTAAATCTCTTTGATAAGACTTACCAGTCCTTATAGGAAGATTTTTTGAGTTATTGTTTTGCTAAAACTTTGTATTATTCTTTCTAAATTATGCCAACTTTGTTGTAAGATCTTTCTACTGTAGATTCATCATCGTTGTCGATCTAGTAGAAGTACATAGTTGCTATTTGTATAAGCGAACGTAACGCCATCCATTGCCATGTGCTCGTATCATCATGATGATAATGATGATGATGATGCGGAGAGGAAAATAACTTAATTTGATATTTTAATTTTAATTTAATCACGCAACTTTGTGGTTGCCGATATACATACGATGTGGTGGGATTTAAAATAAATTAAAATAAAACGATCATCATTGGTTTGGAGGGTTATAGGGAAATAAGTGCCATGTACTTTCTTATATACTACATAAAAACACAATGTTGCTTAATTGAACTTAAATGGTTGGAAAAATTATATCTTCCACTAGATTCATACATATAGAAAAGGGATTCGTAGAAGTGTGTAGAGAGTATACTTCGACTACCGCCGGCGTAATGTGGTTTTGAGTAAATATAGTGCGTAGGTTCACAGTAGAAGGCCGCAAAAAGCATCCTATGGAGTTTTTAAATGTTTTTAGTACTTTTTCTTTGCTTTTGTTAGTTTTAGGAAATTCTAAAGTTATTAATAGACTTGCTACATGTGTCATAACTTCTTGATAGACTTAAGAGAGTTCCGGAATGTAATGGTGACTTTATAAATAAGAATGTAAAGCGTGTACTTGTCCGATCAAAACGGTTAAAGTGTGCACGGACAGAAAAACTTGTTCTCTAAAACTTTGGAAAAAATTTAATTTAAGAAAAACGAGAACAAAACAAATTTTAATAACATAAAATTTCATATTTTTGTTAAAACACTATTGAAGAAAATTTTTGATTTTGTAAACCTACTTTGATAACGTTGAGCTCGTCTGGTAAGGACTTTCAACCGTAAAACTGGTCTGACACTATTTTTCCATGTTCGAGAAGGTATATAAGCTAATATGTGTTCAAAAACCTACTTTGTAAGAGCGAGTGTGTTGATTTTGGCAATTATTTTTAATTTTGAAAAACTTAGATGGCAGCCCTAAAACTGCGAAAAAAATTGAAATTTGACTTTTATTTTTGGCTTAACTGGTTACCAATACACCCTGTTTGAGCTTATAATCTAACAAGTCCCTCAAAATAGCCAAAATTGCAATTGAGCGACTGTTTTTCGGTCGATTTTTATCCAAACCGTGTTCTTGAATAATTCATTTTCAAGGAAATTTAATTGTCCTTCTTTTATATAGAGCAATGCCTTTACCTATTTCTGCTGGTAAAAAAGTTATAAGCAAATAAGTAAAAAAAAAAATGCGATTTTTCACATTTGTTTGCAATAATTTTTTTTTATTATTTAGCTAACTCAACATTTTTCTATTTTTTTTTTTTTTTTTTTTTAATCCATTTAGATGGTAAATTTTATTCTCTACAATAATGGTATTTAGAACTATCTCGAAATTTTGCTTCGTTTTTGAGTTACAGTACACCCTCGGTAAAAGCAACCCTCGATAATCGCAATACCTCGGTTAAGGCAACACCCAAATTTTTACCTATTAGTGACTCAGTTATTGCAACTTTTTAAAAAAGATGACTCAATAAATGCAGCTTTCCTTCAAATGATTTATTTTTGGTTTGATCAATACTTTCAATTTTTTCTATTAAATTTTATAAAAACTGGGCAGTTATTTTACAGCTACTTCTTATAATATTGTACACTCGTAAGGCATAGGTATATTGTATCTTCATTTTGATTAACCATTGTTCAGATAATTAGCCAAGGCTCAACTTTTTTGTGACTCGATTATTGCAGCAAACTCAACTAACGCAACTTCCCGAATTTTTATTGGTTGCTTTTACCAAAGGCGTACTGTATATGCAAAAAACCAAAAAGGGTGCTTTTGCTTCCCCCCATCCAAAATACACCCTCTAATTTAATAGCACTCCGCGGTCTTCTCATCTTCAATGACCTTTGATGATTTTTACAATAGAATCCCATGAACGTCTTAGTTCCTTTTTATATGACATATAATCAATACTAGGGTTAATACGATATTCGGTACCCCTGAAACAAATATTTTAGTTTTTAGGGAGGCTGAGAATCAATCACCAGACCTTCTGCGCGATAGTTCAACACACTAGCCATAATACCACGGGATAGTACCATACCGAAAGTCTTTAGAATCGTTCAACACAAGTCAGCAAGCCAGACCTCACCAACAAATAATCTGTCATAAACCAAAAAGTCACCAAAAAGTCACAAAAAAACTATCGAATACAAAACTTGTGTCAGCGCTACTCATTCCCAGTCGAGAGTTTGCAATAGTGAACACAGCTAACTCATTTTTTGGGAAACCCTTATACAATAAATACAAATAAATTTGGTGGCGCAACAGCTCGTGGAGAACCAGGGCCTAGTGTTGTTGCCAGGAATGGAGGGGACCTAGATGAGGAGCACTTATTCATGACAAGTATACTCTGGAGGATTTGTCAGTTTCCTCTCAAGAGGCTCTGCCTCGGAAAAAACATTTCTGTTTTTCGGTGGCAGCCAGCGCAGCGGCTGAAATCGAACCCACCTTCGGCAAGACAGTCCAACGCACTAATCATTAGTCTTATATCATTTAGATCAGATCATTGACGAGGCAGACATTAGAAACTCAAAAAATGGACAGTTAGAGATTGCACATTCAGACATCTTTTCTGGTCATACAATTTGAGTTATAGGGGACAGGGGGATAAGAAAGACCATTTAAGCTTGAAACCTTGTTAACTTCTTTAATATTTCTTAAAATTAAACAGGTCAAAGTAAAAAACAGATTTATTAAACGGTCTGGCATGGCAAACTATTAACCCTCAAATGACCTCTGATTCCGTAACCTGCGATCAGAGGATTATTACCTAGGGAGGGATAAGAAACAATTTCGGCTAATACGATTACCCTCGAAGTTGCACTCATATTTTGTTTTCGATGCACTCTTTAATCACTAAAGTATGGACTGCAAGACTTTGATTTTTTTAATAACCTTTATTCAAGCTTTCCACGCCTACATCATGTTGTGTTCTATCATTCACACCCAAAAGCTGCTGTGGGCTCTTAGTCTATAGACATGAAACTAAAGGGAGCTTTCGCAAAGTAGTTTTTAATAATTTATCATCAGTAAAAACAAAATTTAGTTGCAAATTAAGCCAAAAATAGGGTTAGTCCTTCGTGCCATGAGGTCCGTTTTGCCCCTAACTCCCCTAATTATTAAAAACCATAAACAACCATTCAAGAATTTCTAGTAGTAAACTAATGATGAAATCACCAATATAATTTAATGCCTTCTAGCCTTTATATAGGAAATTAAAATTTCATTAGAACCTAATTGCCTAATTAATCTTTTCGTCAAGTTCAAAAACTTCAATTTCATGAGTGTTGTAAAATTATGTATATCCATCATCACTCAATTGGAATCTGCCTTAAGTAATTTTGATTATTAAAGACTCCCTAAAATAATAAAAGTAATTATTACCAACCATAGATAAACGTGCTAGTGCCCTTAATCCCAATACGCCTACTGAATGAATACTCGTAAGTTTAATGGAACTCCTTGAATAAAAATCCATTTGAGTTGTGTGAAATTCCAAAACAACATCAAACATTGATGAGGGGGGGTTATTATTAAATCATAAATAGCCATCAACGTGAATAGATTGATAGCTTTTTTGCTAGAATGAATCATTAAAAAGGTTTTAGGCTCTCGCAATTAGCATCAGAGATAAAAGAATATTTCTTCGAAAATGTAGGTAAAGCTGGATTATAATGACAAAGCGATGGTGACGGCAACGGAGGGAGTATTTTGTATGTTTTATCCGTTTAGGAGTGCAATTAAGATATAACATTGCTTAAGTGTGTTCTCTCTGACGTACAAAAAGTCTGACTTATTCAACTGGCAATGTTAAAGATCTAGTTTATGACAACCTCATTTCTTGACGTAAATTGGATATCAAATAAACGCTCTTAGCGTCATACATTTAAATAAAAAAAAATGAACAAAACGACCTCCACCCACATCTCCACATACGGCTGAGGAATTCATTGCATGACCATCCGTTCGTTCATTCAAATCTCCATATTTTCAAGCTTCTGCCGGAAAATGTGTAACTAAATCCCATCATCACTTCTCCACAATGTAACCGATCATAATATTTCTGCGGTCATAATACACACTCGGAATCACAGCTTGTGCAGCTCAGATTCTCTAACTGCAGTCACAACACGCTTAGAGTTTGAATTTCCTATTGCAAAAGTTTGCTCGAAGTGGTCGAACCAACTACGCAACCGACCATCACAATACTGACCAAGTCACATTAACACAAGTCACACAACCAAATCGAAGTAAAGAAACATAGAAAGTTTATGTTTCTTTTTGGTAATAGATACTTTTTTTTCTCGAAATAGTTAAAGATACAGGGGCTTGAGGTATAGCTACTACACAATTTGTCTTTGTTAGTTAATACATATAAAAAAAAAAATATGATCATCAGTCAACGCCACATGAGCATTTAAGCTCTCAAATCTAGTTAACAACAACACCTAGGGTTTCTTGGTTGCTTGTTTTTGTTTTTATTTACAACCCTTCAACCATTAAAACATAAAACATAGGATTGAGTGCGCAGAAAGTGACCAGCGGCGAGTAACATAAATTTGTGGTTAACGTGTTGGTAACTGATGGGCTGTTCTTATGAGCACTTTTGGAAAGTTTGTAATAGGCTTAAGTAGGTTGGAGTAAAGAGCCGTAGTAAAGAGGAAGTGGTAGTTGAGAACCTTGAACCTCTTAGGCAACTTCACTTAAACGTTAGCATTAATGTCAAAAATCGAAATATTCCTGCGAATTTTTGTTGAATCTATTAAACTTATTTAAATAAGGTTTTCCAATAAGGACGAATAGACTTTGACAGTTAATGGTAGCCACCCTTCAAGCAAATTTACTGAACCAACTTTTTCGGTGCTGCTTGGATCCTTAAAGAAATGAGCTCTCACGGGGATTTTATTTTTTCCCCCACTTATTTTTTAGTTTACTTTTGCAAGTCGTGCGGTGGAGATCATTTCTTGTTTTAATTCGTTTTTTTGTGAAAACTTAAACACATTTTCGGTCAAAAATACAAACTAATGCAATTGGAATTTGTTTAATCTTTGCTAGTGCAAATAAGTGTGTTTTTGTTAATATTTGTATAAATTCCAAATAAATGTGCTTTGAAAGGAACAAAATTCTTCTTGTTGTTTGTTTGTTCTTTGTCTGTGGTTGTTGGTTGTTGCTTGTAGGAAATTTAGAACTCGATAAGGGAATTTTCTCATCATACCTACTGGTTTCGGTACTTGCTAACTATGGTGAATTTTGTATCTCACAACGCTTGCGCAAGTGGGTCCGCGGTGATTCTAATTACCATACTAATCCGAGCTGTAAAACGCAGTTTTGAGGATCCACATTTGGATCCCACAACGTAGTCGTTCATACGTTGTTCACTACGTTTGCGAATCCAAATCGGACTCCTTTGCTTGAAGGGCATATTCTTTTATCTGTTTATACTTATTTAATGTTTCAAGGTCACTCACACAATGATAGAAGTCATATTATAAGTCATAATATGACTTCTATTAATATGACCTGTCATTATAGGTGTGTTTGCTAACTTGAAATTTCTTGCAAATTTTCACAATTTTCTGTCTGAAACCATAGGAGAAAAAACCCAAGTTTGGGAAACTTGGTGAAAGTTTCACGTTTCCAAACAGGCATTATATTTTCTGCGTGATTTGTCTTTCTCTACGATTATCTGTCAAAATCAAAATAAAAGAAACAAAATCATTAACAAACTAAGTTTTAAGAACAAAATTACTTTTTTGGAATTATTCACTGTTGATTTCATTCATAGTTCAGAACTTTTGTAAGAATATTTTTTGCATTCATTATTTTCCACGAAAATAATAAATTCCGTTTGACATATCAGATGGAATTAGCTTTAGTTCAAATGTCAGAAGAGCCATATGGCTTTGGGTTTTGAGAAATCATATGAGTTCTATGAGTGCGTTCAGACGATTTGGTATGATTTTTTTGACAGGTCATATAAAAGATAGTGAAATCTCAACTAGTTTTATTTTAGCACTTAATATCTTCTAAACGGTAACTCCTATCTAATTTTTGATTAAGATCTTTTTTTTTAGAAAACTAAATATAGAATAGAATAGAAGTTATAAAATTCCAAAATTTTATCCAACTTTTTCCCATATAATTTGCATAGAAAAAACAAAATCGCGATGAGGGACCTCTAAAAGTTAAAATTTTGAGCTCATTTTTTTAAGAGAAATTTTTTTGAGTCCATAGCTACCTACTTTTCGAGGTATCAAGAAAATCAACGGAAATTCGTTAAATTTGACCCACCCTAATATACTCTTCCCTATTGGAATGCCTTTTATACATATAAATATTGGCGACCAAACGAAGACTTTGTTTTTCACATGAGCTGCAACAAAATGTGTTTTAGCAGCCGTTTTACTCGTTTCTTTTTAATGACAATTTGCGTCTGTCGTCGACCAAAAAATTTATTCATGTGAAAGAAATGTCAAAATTCGCTACTCTTCGCTTTTCACAGCTCATATGCCAGGCCCTCTACTCTTATGAAAGAAATTTCAAAATTCACGACCATTCGCGATTCGCAGTTCGCTTTTCGCAGCTCATACGCAAAGCACTTAACTCTTGGCAATCGATACTTCTTAAGGTTTTGAAGGCAATCGAGTAGCAAACCTTCCGGAACAACTAAAGCGAGTTTCACAAAATCTATTATTGAAAAGATTAGTTCAATATCTGTGCCTTTTCTTCATCATATTAAGTCTGATCGCGCACCTCCCAAAACTACGAATTTCTACGAATTTAGCCCAAAGTTCTGTCAAAGCTCATTAAAATTCGTAGAAATTCGTAGTTTTGGGAAGTACGCGAACAGACCTATTGTTTTCTTTTAAATAAATGACTGTAAGCTTCTGAAGTCCCACATTTTGACCGACACAGAAAACTAGAAAATAAAATTTCTCTATGGCCATCACCTTGAACTTTGACATTGCAAATCCATGTTTATGACCAAATTATAAAGTAATCAATCAATAAACACTTTTTTATATAAAAAAAAACAATCCATTACTTTCATATGATAATTAACATGAATTTCCCATTTCTCTTTGCAGTTACATTACCCCATCCAACCAGCATCACATCACAACAACTGGTGGCAATAGCCTAGTCTACCCAACAGCGACAGGCCAAGTGTTTCGCCTTCATCCTGCGTCAGCAACGATTTCCGGTACCGGAATAACACCACACCAATCGAATTTCAATTCCAATGGATCGTCGTCAGCATTATCGTCTGCTGCAATAAATGGCAATGGCAATGGAATCAGCAGCAGCAATAATGGCAGCAGTGGCAATAGCAACAACAACAGCAACAGTGTTGGAAGTGGTGGAGGTGGAGGATTTTCACAGAAGCTGCGTGTCTTAGCCGCTTCGGCTGGCTTAATGTCTCTCAAGCCACGACAGCCATTGAAACCGGTGATTAAGACACGAGGATCACCGGGACCAGAGTTTCCCAAGAAAGTAACATTCAGTGCGTTTGCAACCGTGCAAGTTGTTTAGAAAAAGAAAACGACGCACGACTTCAACGAAGACTTGGTCTTATGGTTGTTTATTTTTGAAAATTCAAACAAAAAGGCCTTTCGTGGTTTTGTTTTTGCGAAATGCCACGCATTGACTTTTAGGATAGTTTTCTCTTTAAGAAATAACTTCACGTCATGTATTATTATTTTGACCTGCGGGTTAGCAGCATTCCCAAAAAAAAATAATAATAATATAACATAATGCCAATTGCCCGGAAGCAATTAAATGCCATTGCTGAAGGAGTTTCACCCAGCTCCCTCAACCCAACCCAAACTTAGACTAGAAACACACATTTTTGTTAGCTTTTAAGCAAAAATAAAGCAACAAGAAAGACCTATGTAACTCGAAGACTTGCTTTCTATATTCGGAGCAAAATATAAAAAGTAATTTGTCGTCATGGGGCCAAATTCATATCAGGAAACATATCATGGCATTCGTATAGACGGAACGGAACGAAATTTGAGCGTGGAAATATACATATATGTCGTTAGAGCTAATAAACTCAGTTAGAGCTATAACAGGCGGAAGCTAATGTATTTTTGAACGAAAAGTACTTTACAATAAGTCAAATTAACAAGTAATGCCAAATGACAAAGTTCATTCGAAGTAATGGCCTTTTCAATTGTTAAACAAAAATAACTCTTCGATTCGTGTGAGCCTTTCCGGTTTTGATTCTGAATACGATTTCAGAAAAATTTTCTTTTTACTTCAGAAGAAGAATATTTAACGACAAATCGGGAAATCAGGAGTGTTTTACCTAGGCCCAGTTGGCCAAACTTGGTTCAAACTCTGATCCGTGGTTCAGCAATCTTAACTCACTGTTTTTTGCGGATTTACTAAGGTTAAACGATGGTTCGTAATTGGCTTACTATCACATGTACATACTTCAAACTTGATCCATCGTTGAACCTCAATTAATTTACCGAAATCGGTGAGTTTTGAATACCTATCAAAATATGAAAAACGTTGTAGAACTGACAACAGCTAAAGTAAACGAAATCTGGACGAAATGCAGCTTTCTACAATAGAGTTCTTTACCAAATTGTTATAAATAAATTTGATACCACAGCTCGTGGAGAACCAGGGCATAGTGACTTACAACTCTCAACCATTCATGTGTGCATGTTGTTGGCAGGAATGGAGAGGACCAACAACTTTTAACCGAGTCCGATCGGCTAAATCAGAAACACTTTTTCATGACAACAGATACTTTGGGGGATTTGTCCGTTCTTCACAAGAGGCAGTACCTCGGAAATAAGCACTCTTTGTTTAAATAGTAATATGCCTGTTTGCTAACGTGAAATATCCACAAAGTTTCGCAAATTTGAGCTTTATCTCCTATAGGTTCTGACAGCAAATTGTGAAAATTTGTAATAAATTTGAAGTTACTAAACACATCCTACATATATATCGCTCTTTCTTTAATTCATAAAAATGTCGAAATTATCAATTTTGGTATCTGTCATTTGGAGTTCAAATATTATTACATTTTGATTTTCTGTGCATTTCTGCGCATTTTAGTCCAAAGTCACAAGTTTGGACTAAAAATCACAGAAACCCAAAGTAAAGGATCAGACCTATTATGAATACATTTCAGTATTTGAAATTGTTTAAATATAAATGTCATTGATTTTGCAATTAAAATTACACTTTAAATATCAAAATTAAGTACAAAATTTATTTGTATAACGTCTGTTTCTCATCGTGAAATTTCTTTCAAATTTTCACAAATTGTCACAAATTCCTGTTTGTTAACTCAAAAAAGTTTCATCGAGAGAGCAAATAATTTCCCCTCCGTTGGAAAACTTCAGATTTTCTGCTACACAAATTTCTGTGAACACGAAGTGTTAAGTGTTACAACTACTGTCAAAAATCGTGGTGGTCAGTCCCTGTCACTGCGTTGCCACTAATCGGAAAATTCCGAAATAGGTTTTAAAAAAAAAAAAAAATGCGGTATATCAGTTTTCTTACAGAACAGCTGCATATTCCAATTTTAACTTTTATTTTAAAAATATGTAGAAGAACAAAAGAAATTAAAAATAGCATAATATAATTAATTATGCTGTCACGATTGTTATCAAGCAAGCAAATAGCCGTAAGCCATAAGAATAAAATTGAAAAATTGGTGGACTGAATTTTCATGAATGATAATTTACTTTCCGAAAAATAAGAGTGCAGTAGGCTCGATTTAAAAGCAGTAGATTGGTTTTACTTGTTTTACGAAAAAAGTGCATTAGATCTATTGAAATAATGGCAAAGTGGCAACGCCATTTATACACAAAAATGGCGCTTCTAAGAAAAAGGGGTGCAGTTCATGGTTCAATGCGTTTTTTAACTTTTTTCAAATTTCCCCAACTCTGATAGAACTGTCCTCTCTTTTCAAAATTTGACAGACACAAAATGAAATCTATCACTTTCGACGTTAACAGATTCATAGAATTCGCTCTAATGGTCATATCAATTGCTTCCTTCGAACTGAGCGAGTTCTTGAACTGTCATCCGATCCAATATTCGAATCGTTTCAGTACAGTTACTGTTTTCTTTTTTCTCGCCAAACTTGCGTTCTTATTTGTTTAATGCGGTTGTCATTGATTTTTCGAAACGTTGCAGAGCACACTTTTAGCAGACGAATCCAACATGTTTTATCCTTAGTGCGTGGCGTGGCAATGGTGCAGTGGATGTTGTGCTTGACTGTCAATTCGAGCCTCATACTAGGCAGCATTCTTTTCTATATTCGCCATCTTAACTGGTCGCCACCTGTGGGATTTAATGAGATAATAAACACCTTGATATCAATCCACTGTGCCAAATGTTTCCTATTCGACTACTCTTTCCTACTAGTGCCGCGCAATTCAGGTTGCATTTAAAAAGACCCAAGGTCTTACAGGGATATAGTTAAATTATTATTAAAAATTATTATTCAAAAAGCTGGGGAGATTTAGCTGAGCTCCACGTTTCGTCAAAAAAACAAAAAAGGCCATACTTGATTTTGACAATCAAAAAATTTGAGGTTAATTTTTTGGAAAATAGACAGTAATAATAACAAATAATATTTTTTAATCTTTTCTTGTTCAGATTTATACATATTTAGTTATGAAATACAATTTTAAAGCTCGAAATTTTATGCACCTTTCGCCTGTTGTCAGGCTCTTACTTATTCTGTCTATGTGACGTTTAAGGGTATTCTACTTTCTACTCACGCTGCTCAAGGTCCCGACTCATAGAATCCGCTGCGTCCGTTGCGGCGACGGATCCATTGAAGTTTGCCGGATGCGACGGAGTAAAAACGTTGAGATTCACATAACAATCACGAACCACTTGAAATTCAAACACACACACATAACAACCACTTGAAATTCATACACACACAAAAAAGTTGCTGTCAACGCATCTGCCGGAGAGGAAAAGTTAAAAGTTCGGCTACTCTGTCCGTTGCGTCCGACGCATGCGTTGCTTATGAGCCAGTTCCCATAAGAAAGCATGTACTTTATCGAGCTGACAGTTGAATGCGTCGCCACAACGGATGCAACGGATTCTATGGTTCGGGGCTTTCAGTCATTAGGAGCGTTCACATGACACATACGTATGATGATAAAGCATGACATGATCGCCTCGATTTTGACATAAACGCTACTTTTTACGTGGACAACTTGCTGTCAAACCCCATAGGATTTTTGACTGTTTGTGAACAGCAGGAAGTAGTAGCTGTCTAGAAGAATTACTTGCACATTTCTTGACCATAATTAAAAAAACTAAGCAAATGTGTGTCATTAAAGAAAAGAATTATCTTGCGCAGTTCTAAACTACAAACAGAAACGTTTAGAGCATAAACAAATACGTTGACATATTTGGACTTTTAAGAAAATGTAAACATCATGCCTCACTTAACAAAGAAGAAACAAATAATACAGCTCGAGATTTTTGATTTTGGTTTGCAAGACGTTATACCAAAAAGACTATTGCGTTCAAGGATGTCATGATTTTTCTTTTGATTCCACAATATAATATCATTTTCAACACGCATTTCCGCACAAGAGATAACATAAGAAATTAATTTGAATACGTTCCACAACAATCTAGCGTCATTATTAACACATGTCAAACTTTTTCTGTTCTACTTTTCTTCAGACCAAAAGGAAACAAATTTAAGAAGTGTCAAAACATTTCAATTAATAATTTTCTATCAAAATTATAAAGTTTTGGAATGTACGCCTGTTTGGTAACCTGACAGCAAATTGTGAAAATTTGTGAAAATTTGCAAGAAATTTCACGTTAACAAACACACATATTATGAATATATCTTTGTCAAGCGGAATATGGTCTAGGGTAAGAACGAAAGAAAAAAAAATTATATTAAAAATTCATTAAAAGAATAAAATATTGTTTGCTTGTATAGTCATTAGGTTAGTTTATGTTTTCCATACAAAAATAATTACCTATATAATTTGTTGTTTAAATCAGAAAAATAAAGTTGTGTTTTTTCCAAAATTTTCTTTAAAATGTACCTATTAAAAGTCTGCCTTAATTTAGTCGCTAAATATAATTAATTATATAACAATATATGTTTTTTGTTTCTTTTTGTATTCATACATTTTTTTTTAGTTTTTTAGTTTTGTTGACGTTTTTTTTACATAAATGTAGTATCTTTTTTTTTTTGTAAATAGCCAAACTATTTTTTTAAAATAAGAACAAGCAACAAAAACGAATAAATTTTGAATATTAAAAATTAAATAAAAATATATACGTATCTATAAATACTTTATGTATATTAATTGTATATTAAATTTTACAGATATGCCACTGTGCAATAAATATCTATACCTACACAAATAAATATATATTTTAAACAATATAATAGCATGTGTGTGTGTATTTATCTATTTTTATAAACTGAAAGTTTTTCCCAACAGTCCCATGAGCATATAATCAGAGGATGCCATAACAAGTACCCGTGTTTGATGACAGATGGCGTTTATGAGGAAAATTGTCATTAATATAAGGATAGGTACATAGATAGAAGTGTCGGCCACAAGGAAACTAGTTCGGTGATGCCTTAAGAACCAGATAAGAGTGATATTGAAGTTAACATTCAATCTGGCGGGATCATCTCGGGTATGTCGGCTTGATTTAAAAACTTGGTAGCAAAATCACAAACTATAGGTTTTATTTTTAAGAGTACGGACAAAATTCTCTTAAAAATTTTTACACTTCGAAAAGGCACGTAAACCCAATTTCACTGAGTGTCAATCACATAAGGTTATATAACAGAATACTGAGAAATGTGTTCTAATACTTTTCACAGTGTCAACATTTTTGAGAGCATTCCATCCCAACTCGTAAAAATTTGAAAGTTTGTGAGGTTCTGTCATTGTATATCCAATCTATAGTATTCTCATGAAACACGATTTTGTAGGTAGACATTTGGTCGATAGGTTCGCTGTGATCGCCTTACCGAGATCCCTTAACAAAAATTAGTATTACATTTGGACGCATAGATGGCCACGAGGTTTTTTTCTTCATGAGAATACTATAGAATTTATATACAATGGTTCTGTGCTAAAAGTAATGAAACGGATCTTATATTTATATCATTATAATTTCTTGGTGCCTGTCTTCATGGTCATTTTATTGGAAGGTCCCCTTTCACACGAGGAAACAAGTTTTTGGAGATTTTTTTGACGTTTTCTTTTAATCACCTTAAAAATCTCTTGTACCTTTCACACGAGGAAACAAATCTCCAGGCAATTTTTGAAATTTCCTTTGAAAGTCTATTGGTTGAACACACCTTAACCTAGATGTGAAAGGAAATGTCAAAAAAATCTCTTCAAATTCTCGACCGGGGAGATTTTGTTCACCCCTCTTTCTTCCTGCCCTACTCACCACGGAACTGGAAGTTGCTGGCAACTCAGTTTCCTCGTGTGAAAGGGGACAAGGCTTTTTAACGATATTGCATGCTTAGAAAAAAAAAATCGTAAAAAAGCCTTTCAGCCAACGGGGTCGTTTCTTAAGTTTGTCGGCAGCAAATGGATACCAAATAGTATACTAAGGGGCCAGTTGTACAATTCTGGTTCAAATTTTGATACGTGGTTCAGTAATTTTAAATCACCGATTTCGCTGGATTTACTGGGATTCAGCCACGGTCCAGGAATTGAATTAATTACTAAAGGGTGTTTTTTTAGACGTGTGGTTTTCAATCTGGCAATACTTTTTCGGAGTTGGTCTTTTTGACAGCTGTCACTTGATTTATACTCAGTTTGGTTTGCCATTTCATAATGAATAGACTTATTGCTGAACAACGTTTGCAAATCGTCCAAATTTATTACCAAAATAATGGTTCGGTTCGCACACTGTAATGAAAAATGAAGCCGGCCATAATGTTACAGTCAATGGAGAACGCTATAGAGCCATGATTAATGACTTTTTCGAACCTGAATTGGAGAATGTTTATGTTGACGAGCTTTAGTTCCAACAAGACGGTCCTACATGCTATACAGCCAACGAAACAATCAACAATGCGTTATTGCTGACATACGGCCCCAATTGCTGCAAAAAGTAGTCGAAAATTGCCAGCTGCGGCGGCCACTTGCCTAAAATCATTTTTAAAACATAATGACAAAACCTTTATCTTTATAATAAAGCTAAATTCTTGGCCATAACATAAAATTATATGCGTTGTATTTCTTTTTGAAAACCACAGGTCTACAAAAAAAACACCCTTTATAACATACTTGAACCTCGAAAAATTATTAAACCTTAGTAAGCCCGCCTCAATCAGGGAGTTAAAATTGCTGAAAGTTAAAAGAAGCAATACAAATTTAAAAAAGGTCAGAGCAACTGGGCATTAGACTATTTTATTATTATTATTTTGAAATGTCTCCATTTTAGGAGCACATTATTGAGGCCCATATGCTGATACGAAACTTTAGATGTCCTTTAAATCGTTTATCGTCTGACAATATTATGCAGAAACATATCTAGATGTCAGATGATTGGTCAGTAGGGTGAAAGTTGCACCGTGGACCCTTTACTCTATTGACTGAAATACACATAGGCGTAGAAACGGTCGAATAACCAGAGAAGAAGAGTTAGATGAACTTTAAATACCATGTGAGATCCCAGCTACGGCCCTGGTCAAGGGTGCGTTTTATCAACAAGTCATTATAGATATTTATAAGAAAACCATTATGTTCGTTAAGTAGTCAAGTTAATCCATTTAACAAAGTGGACACGAAAAAAAAAAAAAAACAACAAAGGCAAAGCCACGCCCATATATCATTCCATTCCTAGAGCATGCGCTAGGCAAACCGAAAACAACACCCGACACAACTCATCAGTGATCATGATCATACCTCCAAGCCCAGAAGTTAAAATAACAAATGGTTTGTTTGGATCTTCTATTTAACCTTCTTAAGCTATTTTCGTATTCACATCAGAGTGGGTTACTCAACACCCCTTTTCACCTCCTCTTTTCCAATTTTCTTTTCATTAAGTATTTTCATTTTATTTTGATTTTGTCAATAATTGGCCGGTTAGTGCGGTGGTGGTATTGCATTGAGGAGGCCTTTGAAAAAAATAAAATCGCTTTGCCATATCGACCGCTGCAACGATGACGACGACAACGCGACGTATCGACCACATGATTCTGGCAGACGGGAGACGGCGTCCATGCCAAAACCTCATTTATTTAATGAATCTCAAGATAATACTCTTGCGCCAAATGCTCAAGGCATGAGCGGAGCTGCTGCTGCGGTGGTGGTGGTGGTGGTGGTGATGGTGATGGCGGTGCAGACTCTGTGCGGTGGCGGAACCCCGTGCAAACCCCAAACCCAATGTGTGGTGCGGACTGTGGAGGCGATTTTCTTAAATGGAAAATCCATTTCACTTTTTATATTAATCTTCACCTGCCAGAAGGATGACTTTTAGTTTTCTACTGCCCGTTAGCGTTACCACCGCCACCAGCCTAGCCACCGTCACCATCGTTGGCTGGCTGGCCGGTCTCCGGTCCCGGTCTAGTCTTTGCTGGTTTCTTCATTTTTTTACTTTATTTGTAAGGAGGGGAAGGCTTGGCTGTCTGTCGCTGCCATAAAACATATATTATCGAGGAGTCGATGTCGTCTCTCATATGTTGACTCTACTCATATTGAAACCGGTACGCGGAGAATATTATAGATGGGACATGTGCGTGAGGAATTTACACCGCTCGAAGCGAAAATCGCGCGATGACGAGAGAAAAGTGCACTTTCGGTTTTTATGGTGAAAATTTTGCGGCATCGCGATAATAATTTTTGGATTTGCTGCAGCAGCTTTTCGTTTTTTTATACATATTTTAGGCCAAGTTGACTGCATCAAGATATAGAAATGAAAAGTGGTGACATTTTTGCGAAGAAAATCCAACCGAATAGCAAAAACGAGGGGAAAATGCGGTGCGGCTATGCTATATCGGATGTTGGGTTTGTTTGTATCTTACATGTATGAAAGAGGATGTTTGAACTAGACCAAATAGAAGATGATCTCAGATTTGGGTTCAAGGTTTTTAGGAAAGGAAGGGGTTATTGAGCTAGATAGTTTAATAGTAAATTAGCCTTTTCACGATTAACAAAGAAAGATTAAGATTTATCAAGTGGATTGCTAATGAATGACAACTTGGGCTAGCTTAAATTGCCACTAACAGTTATAACAGCTAGTTTGCTATGATAAGCTAATGGTTTATAGATTTGGATAAAAACTTGAAAAGAGCCAGTATAACATGGCAATATAATATATTAAACGTCATTGGGATAGTGTCAAAATTAAACGTCAGTTGCACTTGCTAGTTTTTTCATGACGAAAATACTATAGCAGGCTTTAGAACATTTACAAGAAGAAATAATGGTCAGAAAATGGAAGAAATTTTGGCAACCTGATGTCAGTTCTGTAGATCTGGCATTACTTAATAAATAAAATGTCTTCATTTACAGTTCATCCATCAACTTCATGAATTGTCACTGTCAATCAAAATAAGTGGTGTTTCCAATGTCACTTCGATAGACCAATGCTATAGCTATTGGACTTTTCAAGAAACTATCTCGGTTTTTTTGCCTTCCTACTTACGACAAATGATTCTCATGGTATTATAGAACCTGTTAAGAAATAAGCTCCTCACCGAACTTACGTGACCTCATCGTCATGGCGTAGCGTATTGAAAATGTCGTAGTCTTAACCGAGGGTTATGCTATTTATGTTAACACCGTTAATGTATCCGCACTATGAGTTCTCCCAACTTTCACTAATTTCAGTCCAAACCCATTATCTTAAAGAAAGAGAACGCCCGTAAAATAAAAATTCCTTTCCTTGTGAACGCTTGTTGGAGAAATTTTTGAGGGCACAAATATCAGTTCTGTCAAAAGTCACTTATACAGTTAAATAAACTAAAAGCCAAACTTCTTTGTTGAATATACACGGGTATCAACCTAAATGTGTTTGCGTACTTCTTCCTAGATCTTTCTAGACAGATTTCTAAAGCCACCTTGAGTTTATGGCAAAAAATTATGGGAACGGATCTACATATTATTTTTGTAGTCTGAAAAGTATGAACAGGGATTTTGGATTGCGTTTTTGATCGATTTTCTAGAACATTTACTACGTTTTAGCGTGGTACACATTATCAAACCTAAGTGTCACCCGTGTTGGATATCAAACAGAACTGATAATGTGTACATGCTGAATGATGGTTTGTCACTAACAACTGCTGCTCACAAATTTTTTGATACTGCGTGACAACCCTCGGTTTGTCGGGTGGTTGCTCGATGATGTGTACACAATTTTATTCATGAGCCGTCATTCGCGGAACAAAACACGCATTTTTATAGCGAATTAGCGGAAAAAGTGCAAACAAAATAAGAAAAAGCTCGTGTGTGTCATGAAAAAAAAAGAATTAACACGATTCGTGGCGGAAATAGCCTCGAAATAAAAAGAAACTATTTTCTGAGAGTAGTGGAATTTCTTTGCCTGACGCCCAACAGAACTGATAAGTGTGTAAGCGAAACTTTTCACGCAGGTTTGATATCCAACACGCGTAAGCGTGGTACACATTATCAAACCTGAGTGTCACGCGTGTTGGATATCAAACCTGCGTGAAAAGTTTCGCGTACACACTTATCAGTTATGTTGGGCGTCAGGCAAAGAAATTCCACTAGTCTCAGAAAATTGTTTCTTTTTATTTTGAGGCTATTTCTACCACGAATCGTGTTGATTCCTTTCTTACATGACACACACGAGCTTTTTCTTATTTTGTTTGCACTTTTTCCACTGATTCGCTATAAAAATTCTTGTTTTGTTCCGTGAATGACGGCTCATGAATGAAATCGTGTGCACATCATCGAGCAACCACCCAACAAACCGAGGGTTGTCACGCAGTATCAAAAGCTTTTGTGAGCAGGCAGTTCTGAGTGTCAAACCATCATTCAGCGTGTACACATTGTCAGTTCGGTTTGATATCCAACATGGCTGACACTCAGGTTTGATAATGTGTACCACGCTTTTGGAACGACATGTTTTCCGTGTATTCGCTTATTTTTTTCCGACTACCTTAAGCGTGGTACACATTATCAAACCTGAGTGTCACGCGTGTTGGATATCAAACCTGCGTGAAAAGTTTCGCGTACACACTTATCAGTTATTTTGGGCGTCAGGCAAAGAAATTCCACTACTCTCAGAAAATTGTTTCTTTTTATTTTGAGGCTACTTCCGCCACGAATCGTGTTGATTCGTTTTTTACATGAAACACACGAGCTTTTTCTTATTTTGTTTGCACTTTTTCAACTGATTCGCTATAAAAATTCTTGTTTTGTTCCGTGAATGACGGCTCATGAATGAAATCGTGTGCACATCATCGAGCAACCACCCAACAAACCGAGGGCTGTCACGCAGTATCAAAAAATTTTGTGAGCAGGCAGTTCTGAGTGTCAAACCATCATTCAGCGTGTACACATTGTCAGTTCGGTTTGATATCCAACATGGCTGACACTCAGGTTTGATAATGTGTACCACGCTTAACACTCAGGTTTGATAGATACATGTGGTGTTGAAGCAAGCTTGACACCCTGTAAACCTGCATTAAGTTAAAATGGTTTGGTTCGCGACTCAATGGCGCTTAGGATCGGAATAATTGAGTCGAAATTTGTGATGACGATTGTTTTGTGGATGATTTCGGTGAGGATACAAGAGCAACTCACCAATCTCCCCCATGAACTCATCGTCATGGATGAGCAGTCACAGTCTAAACCGGGCTATGGGCTGATAAGGACTATCGGTCTTTTAGGCAGAACCTTCATCGATTCGATTCCCTTTAGTATCAGACAAAAGTAGCTTCGTACTTCGTATCCCACTTCCCATTAACAATTAGGTATCCATCCTGTAGTTGTATCGTCAAGTTCCCATGCAAAGATACAAAATGTGTCGTAAACATATTTGGAATTCCTTATAAACGTTATGTATGCAGAAACTCCATCCATGTATCAGCCTCTCACGAGCTTAAGAGTTTTATCTTCAAGACATACAAAAAAAAAAGAATACAATCCAGGTATCCTCCATAGCTATCCTGTCCGGTAGGAGGTTAGTAGGTATTTTATAAACGTGTTCCTGCAATTTGTTTTTGCAATGACAAACGAGGACTTAGACATCGGCACCAAAACAATTATAGTTGGTGGTTATATCTATCTCACAGAAAATGCTTAGCAAAAATTCATCGCCTCCTATTCAACGAAAGGGAAATTAAATATCCTTTAAGCCATTGGTCATCCAAGCAATAAGTTCAAAGCATTCCTTTAGGTGCATTTCGGTGTTGGCATGAAGCTATGCACCATAGCGACTGCCGGCGGCGGCATTTCATTTTGGAGGCAAGTAATTAGCCGTATAGCATAAAGAGTGGTGAGTGGAGTAGGATGTAGGAGCCAATGTCTAGAGATGGTATAGGTACAATGACAGTAGTTGTAAACTTTTTTCAATCGGTTTTGGCGAAAAAGTATTTAAAAGTAGGTAAAGTAACTTTGAAACTGAGATAGGCTAAGGTATTTCATGCTTAAGTTAAATATGGAAAAGATGTTCAATTCGTGCACGGCGAGCTTAGGGAGGTTTAGGTAAGGAAAAATGTTGCTAGGTATCACAATGAATATCAGAGAGATTATACGAATTTTCTTACGATAGACGATGGGTCCACTCTATGTATTAGGGTGGTCGTTAAAAAATGGTGATCTTTAATGGGCCCAAATCGGCTCTTAGTGAAGAAAAAAAAATCCCTTATTTTTTCAGATGTTTATTCTTAACTATAGGGGTTAACTCACTGTAGGAGTAATTGAATTGCTTATTCTTTGTTAACTAGCTCTGCCAAAAGATTCAGAGCACGTAGGTTGAAATAAGACAAGAACAAAATTTCGAGAGAGGGGGTAATATACCCCCCCCCCCCCCCCGCTTGGACAAGAGGGGCCAAAACTGTTCATCAAAAAAAACTTTATTTGAAAATAAACTAAGAAACTTCTGGTTTTCCAATGCAAACAATGTTTTCTATTTTGTTTAATTTTTTTATAAAATTCCACCTCCTAACCAAGCGGGGAAATATAACCCCCTTCCGTGGGATTTTTTCTTGTCTACTTTCAAACTACATGCTCTGAATTTTTTGTCAAAAAAAAGAGCTACTTAGGGGATGAAAATTAGAATTTGAAAAAATTGGGAAATTTTTTTTTACGTTATTTGGAACTTAAGTCTATAAAAATATAAAAACTTAAAAAAAAAAGATATGCATAGATACCACCCTATGTACTTCAGATTGAATTTGAAGTTGAGAGTTTTTTAATTTCCTTCGGAAAATTTTCCGGTTAGTGGCACCGCTGGTTAACACTAAACTGGAAAAAGTGTGAAAGACGAAATCATAAAAGAAAAATGGTGAGTCTGCCAGGAACGGACTATTTGATCCTTACCCCTCACTTTATACTCCCTTCACCTATGTATGAACAAAAGATAGTCTGTGGAAAAATCGTTCAATGTAAAACGGACAAACATATCCAGATCGCAGAACCTTCATCGATTCGATTCCCTTTAGTATCAGACAAAAGTAGCTTCGTACTTCGTATCCCACTTCCCATTAACAATTAGGTATCCATCCTGTAGTTGTATCGTCAAGTTCCCATGCAAAGATACAAAATGTGTCGTAAACATATATGGAATTCCTTATAAACGTTATATATGCAGAAACTCCATCCATGTATTAGCCTCTCACGAGCTTAAGAGTTTTATCTTCAAGACATACAAAAAAAAGAATACTATCCAGGTATCGTCATAGCTATCCTGTCCGGTAGGAGGTTAGTAGGTATTTTATAAACGTGTTCCTGCAATTTGTTTTTGCAATGACAAACGAGGACTTAGACATCGGCACCAAAACAATTATAGTTGGTGGTTATATCTATCTCACAGAAAATGCTTAGCAAAAATTCATCGCCTCCTATTCAACGAAAGGGAAATTAAATATCCTTTAAGCCATTGGTCATCCAAGCAATAAGTTCAAAGCATTCCTTTAGGTGCATTTCGGTGTTGGCATGAAGCTATGCACCATAGCGACTGCCGGCGGCGGCATTTCATTTTGGAGGCAAGTAATTAGCCGTATAGCATAAAGAGTGGTGAGTGGAGTAGGATGTAGGAGCCAATGTCTAGAGATGGTATAGGTACAATGACAGTAGTTGTAAACTTTTTTCAATCGGTTTTGGCGAAAAAGTATTTAAAAGTAGGTAAAGTAACTTTGAAACTGAGATAGGCTAAGGTATTTCATGCTTAAGTTAAATATGGAAAAGATGTTCAATTCGTGCACGGCGAGCTTAGGGAGGTTTAGGTAAGGAAAAATGTTGCTAGGTATCACAATGAATATCAGAGAGATTATACGAATTTTCTTACGATAGACGATGGGTCCACTCTATGTATTAGGGTGGTCGTTAAAAAATGGTGATCTTTAATGGGCCCAAATCGGCTCTTAGTGAAGAAAAAAAAATCCCTTATTTTTTCAGATGTTTATTCTTAACTATAGGGGTTAACTCACTGTAGGAGTAATTGAATTGCTTATTCTTTGTTAACTAGCTCTGCCAAAAGATTCAGAGCACGTAGGTTGAAATAAGACAAGAACAAAATTTCGAGAGAGGGGGTAATATACCCCCCCCCCCCCCCCCGCTTGGACAAGAGGGGCCAAAACTGTTCATCAAAAAAAACTTTATTTGAAAATAAACTAAGAAACTTCTGGTTTTCCAATGCAAACAATGTTTTCTATTTTGTTTAATTTTTTTATAAAATTCCACCTCCTAACCAAGCGGGGAAATATAACCCCCTTCCGTGGGATTTTTTCTTGTCTACTTTCAAACTACATGCTCTGAATTTTTTGTCAAAAAAAAGAGCTACTTAGGGGATGAAAATTAGAATTTGAAAAAATTGGGAAATTTTTTTTTACGTTATTTGGAACTTAAGTCTATAAAAATATAAAAACTTAAAAAAAAAAGATATGCATAGATACCACCCTATGTACTTCAGATTGAATTTGAAGTTGAGAGTTTTTTAATTTCCTTCGGAAAATTTTCCGGTTAGTGGCACCGCTGGTTAACACTAAACTGGAAAAAGTGTGAAAGACGAAATCATAAAAGAAAAATGGTGAGTCTGCCAGGAACGGACTATTTGATCCTTACCCCTCACTTTATACTCCCTTCACCTATGTATGAACAAAAGATAGTCTGTGGAAAAATCGTTCAATGTAAAACGGACAAACATATCCAGATCGCTTTGACCGTTACCATTGACATCTAGACCGAGAGCCCACAGCAGATTTTGGGTGTAAGTGATAGCAAAAAAAAGAAGTATAGGCTTAAGTAAAGGCTATTCAGAAAATTAAAATTAAAGTATTACAGTCCACAACCAGGGCTTTAAGTGATTAAACAGTGCATCGAAAAAAATATGATGCAACTTCGAGGGTAATCGTGATTTTGTGAATAGCCTTAACTCAAGCTTTCGGCGGCGCCTGTACTTTTTTTGTTGCTATCACTCACACCCGAAATTTGACGTGGGCTCTTAGTACAATTCTTTATCCGGATTGTGGATTGGTTCCAACAGCGGATCCTTAATAGATAAAAGCATTCATAAGAAAATTAAAATATTCTTCCAAAACAGACTAAATACTTGCTTTAAGGAATTGAATATAAATTGAATGACACTTGAACTACCCAGAACCCACATGACAGTAGAATTTCAGAGCGATTTATTTTACAGATTGCAAACCAGTTTCGACACTGATCTCTTAAAAAACTCCGGCGATTTCTGGTACAGTGATCAAAAACTCATAACTAGACTCCGAACCTGTAGAGTATACTTAGCCATCAAAGACTTGTGAAAAGTACCACAACAGCTATTTGTACTATTACACATTCCATAGAACCAATTTCTAAATCAATTAAGGTGATGGTCACACTTCTGACACAAGCGTTTTGTGTGATCATCACAAGATGACAAGTGAAAGTATACATCATGCATTTTATTTATTTTCCTATTCCCTATATAGACCAGAATACAAAAGAAGAAAATAGTAAACAACAAACGTAAAGAAATTTTCAAACAAACAAGAAAGTCACGATCAATTTGAGAAATGTCATTCATATCTCGCCTTACAATCTGACATTTTGTTCCTCCCGAAGTCTGAAAATTGAAAACCGCACTAAAAAAAAAACTATATAAGAACTAAAGCGTAATGGTCAATTATTGTTATGCTAGTTGGCCTGATTACCACTTGCTACGCGCTATGGCATCACTTTCCATTGCTACGTGTTGTTAAAAGACACACACTCAAGATACGCTCCATGTGAGATGATGATGGTGTCCACTGACGTTTGTGTCAAGTGTTTATGTCTGCGTAGTGCGACAAAAACGATGCTAAGAAAATATAACGCAACCAGCTATAAAAGCGTTAAAAAGACACACTGTGACCAGTCTTAGTCACACGAGACTAATTAAAAAAAAAAGACCAGGTGATCAATAAAAGTGATATTTTCGCATAATGTGCATGAAGTAAGTCCGTTCAGGCGTTTACACATTCTTAAGAGAGACAACCACGACTGGGTGAAGTGGTATCAATTTCAACTGGTTCCATTGCTGAAACAAACTCTTTCCCTTGCGCTACTCCAGCATATATTCATTTATGTGTACTGGGTGGCGGTATTGGCAGCTTCTCCTCTCTCGTATAGTGGCAGACACCTAGTGCACTAATGGCGATTAATCACTTTTACTGAAGAGATTAGCTGCCTACATTAATTGGTTGTAAGCTGTACGCATGATTCTACTTGTTGAACGGGGTTAAATAGTTCAGCTTTAGAAGACAGGTTCCAGTAAGTACTACAAGAACCTGTAGATTGAAAATTTGTTTTGGAATTTAAGAATTTGACATAAGACGCTATTTTAGTCGTCTTTTTGTGTTGTGGCACTTTTTAGCTAAACTAAAACCGAAGTAAATCAAAATGGGGTTGAAAATTTTGAACGCACCGAGTTTAAAAATCTTTAAAAAGCTTTCGTATCCACGTAGTGTAATTTCATCAACGTCAAAGTTGTCAAACATATGAAGTTGAGTTGATGTTTTGATCGGAACGACCGTTCAAGATGGCTAATAGTTATTTTCTTAGACGTAGATTCAATGGCATTTTAATTACAAAATTCTCACCCAGAACTTTTTTCCGATCAGATTCGTCTAAAACTTGATAAGCAAAAAAGTTTCAAATGCACACCATGTTCTACTTTGGCCTCATATTTATATCAATTTCTTAGTGAACCGATATTGAATGAAATTAAATCAAGCTCAAGTTTACTATCATCTTCATTGAGAATCTAGGTTCAACAAGCAAATACCATTTCATTCATTCCATTGCACCACACTTTCAATCCTAATTGTGCTGCACAGAGTTATTCCCCAGACTCACGTTCTTTCAAGTTGTTGTTTTTTTTGTCTTTTCTTTATCTCAAGCTGTATCGCTGGGAAAATGATGATGGGAAACTGAGAAGAAAAACAAGAAAGAGGCGCACAATTGCCTCTTAAAATGAAGCGGGAGTTGAATGAAACAAAAAAAAATAATGAAAAATGCAAACAAACAATTTGAAGCATTCATCAAAATCGGAGTGCAAATTCTACTTCGTCACGAAAGATAACAATTCACTGGAGTAACACTCGAAATACTACATTTTTCCACTTCCAGTACTGGGTCACTTGTACGATTAATGCAAGTACCTGCTATATATTGAGGCAGGGGCGTATTTGTTGAGGATTTAGCAAGACGGCCTTAAATTTAGGCTTTGAGAAAATGCTATAAAGTTCAGAAGTCTGCTTGACGATTTATCGCAAGCAACTTTATATTACTGCTAATTTGAATATTATGTACATAATTATCATTAGATGGGGACACGCCTACTAGATAATTTGTTCGGCCTAAGCCACATTCCAGGAGAAAGAGGTCATTTTGTCTGTTTGAAAACAAACGTAAGGCAAAATGAGATGGGTGTATAACAATCCTGTCATACTAAGATCCTGTTTGTTTCATTAATCATGATCTGATCCAGCTGTTGCTTAATTAACGCCTTGTCACTGTTTAAAGTTTCCCAACTGCCAAATGCGGCCTTGAAAATTGTATTCAAAACTACATCACGGAAGGTGAATAACATCTAGCTCTCTTCTGACACCTTTCTCTTCTTCTCGTGCCAAACAAATATATCTTCTTTGATGGTTCGTGTGTCAGCTATGGCATGAATTGTATTCTTTTTATTAATCACTTCATAATGGTGATGGCGAAAAGAAAGCATGAGAAATTATTGTCATGTTTATTAACAAATAATACATTTTTCCCCTCTACCCGGGCTCCCAAAAGTCTATGTATATAAATAATTCGTATCACCTCGAGGGAGAATTATATGCAGATACTTCATTGACATTCGAGAGCAATTGGCTTACAACTTTGCAGCTCTAGTGCTCTAGCTAGATCATACTGAGTCTAGAGCAGCACCTGAAACAACGGCAATGACGGCCGGCCGGCGCAGCAGCTTGGTGGCTTAGCGGCCAATTCATTCGAGCTTGGTGCAACCATTGTATGTGATTTATGTGATTGCGCGCAGAACATCGATCGAAGGAAACGTGCCGCGCAGACATATTGAATTGATGATTTATTATGTTTGCGCGTTTGATCTTCATCTTTTATCGTGTCGTCGCGTCGGTCGTCGATCGTTGATCGTTCAATGTGTTCATAGAGTCGTAGTATTTTTTCTGGTGTTGGTCGTTGTTGTTGATCGTGAGGTTTCTATTATCGTCGTCGCATTAGTCGCATAGTGTGGATAGATTTGATTATGAGCATTTGTTCTCCTCAGTGGGATACAGATCGTTTTGTAAGAATGCAGAACGAATTAGTTTGTTGGGAGCTCTTAATTGATCGTTTAATTCAAGTAAACCTCTTTTGTAATTTCACTGGTGATGAATCAATATACGAATGACATTACAATTCGAGCTAAGCAGTGATTGTGGAACGTTATTTGTGTGTTCATCTGCAAGCATGACAATCAGAGTTAAATTGTTGGAACCTACAATTGAAGATATATAGATTTTCAGCTTTACGGTTGTTAAGATAAAGATGAAGTGAAATTGAATCTGTCGTTGTGAAATAACATTCGATAACACAAATTTGGAACAAAACAAATTAATTGAAACATGTCGAACTTTTCCACAAAGTATTGAAATTTTGACATTTGCCAAACGACACACTTTCTCTTAAAATTAGAAATGTGAAATGTCACCAACATTTTTCTTAAATTTTCATTTGAATCAAAAGCATAATTTGGAAGCTATCATTTTGTAGAAACTGTTAGTTGCAAAAAGGAAATATAAGGCTGCCTTTTATTTTAATGACTTTTTTTTCTACATATTTACAAAAACCTTCAATTACACTGGGCAACAAATTTTTGCTTTGTAACGGTATTGTTGATGCAAAGTAACTTTTCTTATAGTTTTTGATGCGTTGAATTCGAAAATCTGCATGAAAAAATTAAATTAGTTCACGTTTTTGAAAAAATGGTTTATGAAGTTTTTTTTTCAAAAATAAAATAAAGCTATTTTTCTTTATTTTTAAAAAAATTGACCCTCCCACATAATTATGACACTACACACCGCCAATTATCTTATGCAACCTCACAAATTGTTGATTTTGACGTTTACGAGAAAAGCGATATGTTGCTATTCGGTAAAGTGCTCTATCGAAAGCTTTTGGGGTAGTAGGAGTGAAAAAGGAGTATTAAAGTTGCATAAGAAGTATTCCGAACATCCAAACGAAATCGACATGGTGAGATGAAAGATAATGCGAAACGTACTAATTTTTCAAGTAACGAGAGGTGGGTTGCTGGCCTTTGCTTTGATTTTTATAATAAGTTCGACTTCGTTTTCATAGATAACAATGTTAAAACTAACGAGTATCTAAAAAAGAAGAAACCATTTATTAAAGACAAACATGTACTTCACTTTAACTTTAAGTTAATCTTTTGCTTTAATATTTAAAGACCACTTTAATCTTCACAAAAATATCTCGGCAACATCTCCCTTAGCTCAGCGATAAAATCTGGATTCAAATACATTTTGATTTGAGCTTCCTTTGATGAAATAAAGTCTTCTGTTTCAACATTTCCACCTTGCGACATAATAGCACAAATTAATGGAACAAGAGTTGCAGCTAGCCAAAGTTCTTTTGATAAAAGAAAATGAATTATCATATTTTTACTATAGCAAAAAGCATAGTTTAAAGCTATGCAACTTTACCGAATTCTTTGTACTTCGACATATCGCAATACAAATCCTCCAAAGTTGGCAACTTCCCTTTAAATTTGACTATTTTCAAAGTCTCAATGAATATCGAAAAATAGTACTGAATCATTTCGTCACGATGGTTCTTTCGCAGATCTGCGTCGAAAATCATTTGTATGCTGCAAAATATGTCAATTACTGCTGGCCCATAGCAAGATATTTGCATGTCAACCTAAAAATGATAAACATCAGTGACAACAAACTGTAAAAAAAAAATCCAGTTCAACCCATACCAACATAACATCTTCGACTTTGTTGCTGTCATCGATTTTGAACATGACATTTCGATTGTGTAAATCTCCATGATTCAACACCATTATTGAATTTTGTCCTCTAATCCCAGCACTAAAAATATCATTACACTTGGAAATCAGCATAGGTTCAATATCTCGCAATCTTTCAATGTATTTTTCAAACTCCTTCATCTCCGAAATAGCTTCAATGAGCAATTTAAGACCTTCGGTAATAAATTCGGGTTGTTCGCTTTTAGGTCTACTCAGTAGACCTTCTTGGTATTTCTTAGCCGAAGTGTCACCATCTTCTGATGACAATTTATAGCTAGCTGCATGCCATTTGGCAATTTTCGAAAGACAAAGTTTAACTTCTTCAACATTGAGATAACGATCTCGAATGCACGTATAGCCTAGTGCAACTAGATCTTCGAACACAATGACTTTTCGAGGCTTCAGAGAGTGATAGAGAATTCTGAAATTTTAATTTTCGGTCAGCAAAGAAAACAAAAAAAGTGACAAACAATTGTCACTCCACTTACTTCGAACAGAACTCTGTTACATCTCCGTGCAGGCGAAGAAAATTTTCGAGTTTTGGAATTTCTTCGGAATACATGCCAATTTCAGTTTCGAAATATAACGTTTGATCCAAGACCACTTTTTTAAAACCTTCTTCTTCGGGAATCGTTTTAACTATCATTGATATTGATTTGGAAGCTTCTGATGCCGTTATGTAAGTTGCAAAAGCTCGAAACATAATACTTGCAAAGTGATCACCTTTTTCAGTTCCCGGAGAAATTATTAAGTTCTCTAACTAAAACAATGTCAGTTTCTTACTAAATTTTATCTAAGTAACGTAATGAAGTTTTTTTTTGTCACGTTCTTACCATGATTGTATTATTATTCTCATGTTTTCTCAAAACCATTTCAATGAAATCGTTATTCAACCAACTCGGAGGCACAAGTTCGTCTTCATTGAATTGATCCATATTTTTTCTGAAGCGAAAAGTTTTATTAAAAAAAATGTAATGCAACCATTCAGAGCAGGATCGCAAAGCACATAATCACTCTAAGCGAAAAAAAAACTTAATTAGTGCTAGGAAATTCGCTTCAGAAACGGGGAAGGACTAAGAAAACGTTTTCCTGGAAAACCCCAAAGTGTCAAAGTGTACCGAAACGCAAAGACATCAATGGATTAAATGTCTGATGGAAAAATGGAACGCGGGCTGGGCAATAAAAAAATATATTTTCAATTGCGATAAATATATGTAGCTCCGAAAAAGTGATTTCTATAAACGTCAAAATAAAATTCGTTATCTATAATGTCAAGACATAAGGTGTCAAATTTGGAATAAGAGATATGTTTGATAACTTGAAATTTTTGCAAATTTTCACAATTTCCTTTCAAAACCTGTAGACAAGAGTTTTTCTAAACTTGGTAAAAAGTTACTCATACGCCCCAGTGTATAATATCACATCATTGGTCTTTAAAATATTTAATTAGCTGTTTGCAAATTATTTTATTGCAGGCTGGCAACACTATTATAACAAGAAAAGCCCCTCAAAATTGATGTCTTATTGTCTATTTTTGTATTACTAGATATCTGAAAACAGACATTCACATACACAATTTTGCAAGACACTCCTATACTTAATGCAAGAAGATAATTTGACGGTTGGTAATAAAATAAGATTTAATGATCGCAACAAATAAATTACAATACAAATAAAAATTCAGTTTGTAAACAATTTCAATGTAGTAAGAAATAAATTTAAATAAAATGATGAGTCAAAAAGGCTTGCGCTTGAGACTGACGTAAGTTTTATTGCTCTCTGCAGTTGCTTATCAACGAATACTGAGAACATGATTTTTTTGCAAACTGCACAGATCAAATTCGATGAATCAATCAGTGTTGCCGCTTGAAAGTTGTTATGAACTTTGTTAGTCATGCGGCACTGCTTGTTTTTTCATTTTCTGGGAGATGAGTACCACCGTAAATAGGCCCTTAAACTTCCAGTTCCAGATGGCGCTTAGGCCGTACACTCAGTGAATAGACAAAACCTCAATTTAGTGCATAGATGATGACAAATAAATAATCAACAAAACTGTCAAAGTAGCATCCATTTTAAAATCACTGACTTACTTTCATCAGTACAGTTCCACACATGTGGTCTTCCTAATTTTAGTCATTTAACCGACAACATGTCAGCCAATTGGTATTGCAATTCAGTTTGTATTGAATCCATTCCAATGCGGGCGGTGGTAGGTATTTTTATGATGGTGCGGTTAAGCAAGTGGCTTAAGTTGATGAAGTATTCAACTTCAGATCGGAAACTTAAATATCGTTTAATCGAGGAGTGCGAACCGCACCAAAGTCTTTTTATGGATTAAAAAATGCCATTGCATTGCGTATGATCAATGTGGTGCTTGCTGTTGTTTTTCTTTCAATTCCATTCGTAGAATTTGGTGACAGCGATGCTTATGGTTGTAAATGATGTACATGATTGAGGAACAAGTACAAAATTGAGAAACAACTATGTGAAAATGTCAATATGTACGATCTTATATTTAAACTTTCAATTGATAAATATTTATTTGAAATTATGAAAGTCAAGAAATCGTCTTGTCTATTGAGTTGCATTTAATATGATATGATAAATGCACATCAACATCATTGACGTTTTGATAAATGAAAGTTAAAAGTTGATCTTGAGATTTGTTGTTGACATTTTCCTTATTGGGATGCTATCAATTAAAAAAAATATGTTTTTATTCTTCGGTATCGACATCGCAGTTATTGATTTCTTTCCAGAGTAGAACTCATTTTTGATTGCACAAGAAATTTCAAGCAAGGAAGACCAGGCATTTAAATGTGGGTCATATTTTTGAAGCCTTTTATTTTTGTGACAACTATAATAATTATAGACGTATGGTACACGCACACCAATACCGAAATTCTTATCAATGCGTTTGCTAGTTTAAATCAAACAGATCTGTTTTCTGTATTCAAGAAGCATTTTTTAAATGAAAAGAATATGCATACATGTAAACCAAGCATTAGTTGTCATACGACGAACGTCAAAGATCAACCTGGAAAATTTTTAAATTTAAATGTTCATCCCCCTTCTTTCGTCAAATCATTCACTCTCAATTTCGATAGCCTACCATTGTATATACACTCTATAGTATTCTCATGCAACACGATTTTGTAGGTTGAAATTTAGTCAATAGGTTCGCTGTGATCGTCTTACCAAGATCTCTTAACAAAAATTAGGATTACATTTGGACACTAGATGGCCACGAGCTTTTTGGCTTGATGAGAATACTATAGAGTTTATATACAATGAGCCTACACCGAAGCTGTCAGACCAACAATATTGGAGACGATTGAAAAAAAAGAAACAATACAATAGGCTTGTTCAAGAAAATGAGATCTCAGAGCCTTCAGCAATCTCAGTCTCGTGAACAGGATTCCTCGGAAGTTTTGCTGTCAAATTACAGAGAAAAAAAATATTGGATTCGCTTGCTCACTTTTTGACGGATAAAATTTGCTCAGCTGTCCGAGATTTCATTTTCCTGAACATGCCTTGTGTCTTTTATAGGTCAATGCCCTTCTAGGCGGGATTTTTTTCTTCATAACAAAAAAAACCTTCCGGCATAATGACACATGTTACATTGCTCGCATTTCTCACTCTTAGTTATCCCAATGCCGTTAGTTTTATTGCACTGCACTCGTTGCAAACAATATAATCCCCTTGGGACATATAACATGGATCATAAATGAGTATCGAGTATCAACTTTATTCTACAACATCGTGCCAAAAGTATTTAAGCATTTCAAAATTCACTCTGATCCATGCACTCATCTTGTTTGGTGACATTACCACCATTTTTTTACCGCATTTGGTCAAATTCCACGCTAACTAATTGAAATCGATTTTGGAAATTGAGATCAAGCAATCTGTCGCCAATGGTCGCGTCGCCTTGTCTTTTGCAACAACAACGGCATGCACGACGACAACGACGACGACGACACACAAAACTTTTTGACGAAGAAGAAACATCAGATTTTAGCTAATTAAAAGAGTTTAGCGTGACAACAACATGACAGCAGTTGTTGTATTATAGTAGTTGGTAGTAAGTAGCTAGTGGATAACACGCAACTGGCGTTTTGTTGAATGTTGATATGCTTGATGGTGATATGTACACTAGTAGATCGCGTGGCTCAGTAGTTATATTGTACAAAATGGCTATTTAATTTGGCATCTTGTTGAGTTGCTGCTAATGGTCTGTTCTTTAATAATGCTTAATGTTTTTTTGGTTAAAGTAGTTAACGCAGTGAGGTGATTGACATGACATAATGTCAGTTTAATTAGTCAAAATGACAAAAGATATGGTGTTAACGGCAAACTCTTTTTAAGTTTTAGATCGTTGTTCTAAAAAAAAAACAGCAGTTAATTTAATCCTTTCTTATATCTCTTAAGAAAGATGAGATCAGAAACATACATATGTGTGAGATATTTTAAGTTTTGAGGAATACTCCCAGAACCAAAATAGTGTAGTTCATTCATACTTTAAAATTAATATTGAATATACACCAGATGCATGTTCGTATTTCTTTCCAAAACCACGAATTTCTACGAATTTAGCCCAAAGTTCTGTAAAAGCTCATATAAAAAAGATTAAATTGTATTAAAATTAGAAGAACTTCGTAGTTTTGGAATGTACGCGAATGTACAGTGGCGCAAAAATGTTCCAAAAATATTGTGTGAAAATGGATCGCCCTATCACAACGAAATATAAGGCGTGTTTTGTTACTATCTGGATTCTGTTTCTGGATTAACTTTTAACACGTGCTACAAAAATAATTTTAAAAATGTTCCATTATTTTGCTTTTGAATTACGTGTAAAAAGTGAATCAAGATATTTCCCAGTGTAAAGGCCATACTTAAGACCTAGTACTTTTTATAATTTTTTCTTTTAAGCAGCTCTACAGTACTTATTAAAGCACAATCGTTTAAACTTAACTTGATTCTTACCTAAGTTTACCTAAGTTTTTTTACAACTCTGTTCCAAACCTAGATTAACAACCCAAACTCAAGCGAGATTTAAGGGGTAATCCATTGGTAAATTCAGATTGAAAACGAATACATTGATTTTTGCGTGACGAACAGAATGTCATTTCAGATTTTGTTTGTCATGTACATACTTATAATTGATTTTTCATTCAGCTATTTCGGATTAGGGGTCATATATCATAAATTTTCAAAGAATAAAAGTCATATCTCCTATTTTCAGATTAGATTTATTTTTATTCTGAGAGTGGTTATTTTGGTATTGATGAATTTGTTCAACTAACGCCACTTTCTTAACGAAAGTAAACAACGCTGTGAAATGCCTTACTCAAACTAACGGGGACAGACAAATGTGAGTTTACTTTGGTTCGAGTGAAAGTGCATGTAAATCTTTCTTAAAATTGAGATTTGAAGAATCGACACGAGGCCTAAAAATTGATTTTTCAATTTGAAATGAAAAGAAAAATTGATCTCAACTCATACAATATAGATCACAACAAAAACATAAATGTTAAAAAAGAGCCAAGTTCTTATATGTACAAGAAACCTGTGCATAAAGAGTCAGCCAAAAAAAGTTATGAGATCTAAAATGTATGCCAAGTTTGAAGTTCATGATGTTTAATATCAAATATCTTAAGTAGAGTAACATCGAAACAATTCCAAACTATGACAGAAATTTGGTATTCAATGATTACTGATTAAAATTTGGTGGGTTAACTTGTCAAGTTTTCATACATTTTAAATTTGTGATTAAGTAAGTAATTAAGAGAAAACTTGCCAAGTAAATCCACCAAATTTCAATCAGTAATCATTGAATACCAAATTTCTGTCATAATTTGGAATTGTTTCGATGTTACTCTACTTAAGATATTTGAAATAAAACATCATGAACTAAAAACTTGGCATATATTTTAGATCTCATTACTTTTTTGGCTGTACATATATAAGAACTTGGCTCTTTTTTAACATTTACATATGTTTTTGTTGTGACTTCACTCCTTTTTGCAAAGATTTATTTTGCCAGATGAAAATCAAACCCTACCGCTTTACAAAGTTTCATAATTCTACGACAACCGAAAGTGCTCCACATAAATAAAAGCAATTCTGATAAAATGGGTGGATGGCACGCCCCCTGAATGGAAAATTCCTAATTTTCTATTTTTTTCTTTCAAAGTACTACAAGCCCTACCGACCTACAAATTTTCATCGTTCTACAACAATGGGAAGTGCTCCATAATTTAATTTATAAGAATTTTTAAGAATGTGTGTGGATGCCCCGCCCCTGAAGGGAAAATTCCAAATTTTCGATTTTTTTCTTTCAAAGTACTTCAAGCCCTACCGACCTACCAATTTTCATTGTTCTACAACAATCGGAAGTGCTCCATATAATTTATAAGAATTTTTAAGAATGAGGGTGGATGCCACGCCCCCTAAATGGAAAATTCCAAGCCACGCCCCCTAAATGGAAAATTCCAATTTTTTTAACTTTTTCTTTCTAAGTACTTTAAGCCCTACCGACCTACAAATTTTCATCGTTCTTCTTCAACAATCAAAAGTACTCCATATGCTTTATAAGAATTTTTAAGAATATGGGTGGATGCTACGCCCCTGAATATACAATTGCAGATTTTCGATTTGTTTACTTTGTATGCACGACAAGCCCTACCGTTGTGCGAAATTTCATGTTTCTACAATGTCGGGAAGTGCTCCATAATTTTGATGATCTGTCAGTGAGTCAGTTACGGTTTTTGTGATTTTTGAAGTAATATATCTCGGGAATTACTAATGCTTAAGAGTTTAAATTTGGTGAGCCAGCTGTGTTTGATCAGCTCAGCAAATACTGCGAATTTGAATTTTCTGACTTAATTGGTACTGAAGTTAGAGGGGGGTTGGAAATCGCCTGAGTTTGTTCCTGTAAAAAAAGTGTAGTGCCACGAACTTGGCTGGGCACTACCGTGCCCTTTGATTTGTTTGTGGTCACAAAGCAAACCTTAAAATTGGATCGGTCAATAAATGTCACTAGGTTACAATAATCCGGTTTATGTTCCACTGGACAGTAAATTATGTTATATTCCATTCGGCAAATAATATAAACAAAAAGCAAACATCTGAAGTTCCCAATTTTTATAAGTTCTCTTCAGTTAAATCATAAAACCGAGTATGTACAACGACCGTTTGATTTTAATGACTTGGACTTCATTTATAAAAGAAAAACCAATTTTGCAAACATTTTGTTCTCTTGACGAAAATCAGATGTACAATATCAAACTCCCCTGCCCAAAACTTGCTTTTTAGTAACTACATACATACATATGTAGAGCGCGTAGGTTGCGTCCAGACAAAATTAATGGCAATACTTACAATGTCAGGCAATAGCTTTTTGACGTGTAAACATCTTAGCGCTCGGTATTCCAAAAAATTATTTAAATTACGATATGGCGAAAATTGAAATTCGTATTGGGAGGATATGACTTACAACATCCGTTCGGAATCATTTTATTCTTTGTTTGCTGTAGGTAAGGTAGACCTCTGTAAACTCGAATAGATAAGGAAGTTTTCGTTGCATACCTAAAAGGTTTCAGTATTTGCTAAGTGGGGTGAATTCTTTGTTTAATCTGGAAGTTGATATAGTAATTGTAAAAACTGATCCCAAGATACCCGAAATAAAAATCATCGAATTATGTCGTTTCGATTGGATTTTAGTATATACATGTATATTATGTATTCTCTGGTGTAATTGTATTTTATTAGTTTTAAGTAATTTGTAGGATTTGTAGTAATTTGTATATATGTATATAACCGTTACATCCATAAGCCAACACATAACCGATATATATATTTCCCTTGAGTAGGCAAATAAAGCATTAAATTGAAAGCCACGAGGCAACCTTTTTAACTCGATAAAGCAGGCAATACTCTATAGCCACAGCATACATAGCTTTTAGACCTAGAGCCCACAGCAGATTTTGAGTCTGAGTGATAGCAAAAAAAGAAGTATAGGCGTGCGTCGAAAGCTTCATTAATAGTCTAAGAGCTACCAGCCACTTTGACTAACCTACTAGACACAAGGCTACAACTTTGTGTATGCTTGATTTGGGACTAGTTAAGTATGAAAACCACGGTCTGGCAGGGTTGCCGCGGTCGAAAGGTTGCCATCTGATTTTTTCAAAATGCAAAAAAAGGGTCAAAATTAACCTACTCGCACAAGGCTGAAACTTATTTATAATTTAGTCTATACATTCTTATGCCTGCCCGTCTGGCAGGACCAGCGTTGCCATTAATGCAGATTTATCTGCATTTTGCAGATTTTCATCTCGTCAACAGACTTTTGAGAATCAAAAATCTGCACCGCAGATTATGTCTGCACTCGTAACTACTTAAATATTTTGTTCTTCTTTTTTCTCTTTAAAAAATCGTCAATAATTTTGCTGTATGCAGTTATCTTTACATAAAGTTCTATTCCATACATTTAAATCACTACAACTGCACTGACTTTAAAGTAAAATATGAAATGCTTTAAGTATTTAGGTAACTGCTGTGCACGAGTTCATAAAATAAAAAACAATGCCATTTTTATTAATTGAATTAATTTTTGTTATTTTATTTTAACATTTTTATAAGAAAACTTTATTTATGAAGACATATTTTTCTTTAGAAATCTGCATTGCAGATTTTTTTCGTCATAATTGCAGATTTCTGAAAAAAAATTAATGGCAACACTGGGCAGGACCTTTCGACCGTCCGTCCGGTCTGACATATTTTTTTTCATATTTAAGAAGATATCAGCTAACATATATGTAAAAATCAGCTTTGTGCGGGTAGGTTTGCAATTTTGACAGTTTTTTTTAATTTAAGAAAAAATCAAGAAAGGATATTTCTTATAATACCAATTTTTTAAATCTTAGGCTTGTCTGACAGAAGCTTTCGACTGTCTCTCAATTTTTTGTTTTTATATACAAGATGGCATAAGCTTACATATGTGCGAAAACTTTAGGTAGGTTGGTGTTTCAGTTTTGTCAATTTTATAAAATTTTGAAAAAAATATATGGCAACCCTGCGTCTACAC
Organism: Dasysyrphus tricinctus; assembly: GCA_963921185.1. Lineage (NCBI taxonomy): Eukaryota > Metazoa > Arthropoda > Insecta > Diptera > Syrphidae > Dasysyrphus > Dasysyrphus tricinctus. The sequence goes on from OY992533.1 coordinate 8,888,051, forward strand.
TAAAATAACCATATCATAATTTGTCGACTTGATTTAATATGTATTAAGACTATACGCAGTTAACGTGTTATATTTAATACCTACATCTGACTAATCAATTACATTTTTTAATACCAACTTTAAAAACACGTCTGGCAAGCTATTTTCGTCCACCAAAACTGGTCTAGCATCTTTGTTTTCATGTACAAAAAGACATAAGTTATTATAAATTTAAAAATCAGCATTCTAAAAGTAGATATGTTGCATTTGGAAGTTATTTCAAATTTTGAAAAAAAAAAGGTGGCAACCCTAGAATTGCGGAAATTTTCTCAGATCTTTATTTTTTGACTAATCTGTTCACGAATAAAGAATACACTAAGTTTAAGCCTTGTACGTAACAAATTTCTCAAGTTATCCAATATCTTTTATTAATCTTTAAGAGCTTTAGGCTCGTCTGGCAAGCACTTTCGACCGCCAAACCCGTCTGGCATAATTTTTTTTCATGCATAAGAATGTATACACTAAATTATAAAAAAGTTTCAGCCTTGTGCGAGTAGGTTAATCTTGATCCTTTTTTTGCATTTTGAAAAAATCAGATGGCAACCTTTCGACCGCGGCAACCCTGCCAGACCGTGGTTTTCATACTTAACTAGTCCCAAATCAAGCATACACAAAGTTGTAGCCTTGTGTCTAGTAGGTTAGTTAGTCTCTACCAGACCGTTTAAAAAATTCAAAATTCAAAGTGAAAAACGGTTTTTTAAAACAGTCTGGCAGAGCGAATTAAGCACTCAAATGATCTCAGATTCCATGATATGGGATCCGCGGAACTTTTCTAGGGGGGGGGGGTGAAAACCAATTTCGGCTAACACGATTATCCTCGAAGTTGCATTGGCCACATTCAAACACCGAACTAAAGGCGATCTGGATAGGTTTGTGTTGTTGTAATCCCTTGTTAAAACACAGCTGATGACGAAACAGCTGCTGGTAGAAAAGTCATCCCAAGCTATCCTTAAAATTTTAGGATACAAAGTTACCCTATGAGAAGTGTCATCAACAGCTGACTTGCGTTCAAACACATACATGGATGCAAAGCTATCCTAGATAAGCTATCCATTCTAACATTGAACGCGCCCATTATTTTTTTTTTTCGATGCACTGTTCAATTCAAAGACGGTGTCCACATTGGGTATGAAAAAGTGGATTTTTAATGACTTTTCAGTATTCACATCTCACTTCAATGAAGGAGTGGGAGCGAGATATGAATACTGAAAAGTCATTAAAAATCCACTTTTTCATACCTAATGTGGACACCGTCAAAAAATAGTGTTTTAGCAGCCTAAGTGCCTGTCTACATTACCTATGTTCGTGTACTATCCCATTTTAGTCCGAAGTTCTGTCAATATCATTTCTTTTATATGAACTTTGACAGAACTTTGGCCTTAAATGGGTAGAAATTGGCAGTTTTCGGTAGTACGCGAACAGAGGTAATGTCTTCTTACTGAAAGGTGGATCCAGTGAGATAGGTAGATTTTTTGTGCGAAAGAAAGAGAAAGAAGATTTCACCCAAAATCCACCCATGCGCCACTTTTGAAAGTAATTCTTGGCTTCAAGAAGATGGATTTTTTTTTGTGCGAGTGAGAGATGTATGGTACTTAATTGCGTGAAATAAAGAAGGGTATATTGAACTGAAAGGATTTTCTTTGCATAATGTAGACACGTTGTTCATCAAAACGACTTTCAGTAGGAAGATAATGTAGACAGGCACTAAGATTTCATAATTTTCTGTTCGTACTGTACTCTTTCATTTATATCTACACTAGCCAAAATTGAAAATCCTCGCGTTCCGATGTTTATTCGCTAGGCTATCTAGTTATCCCAAAAATTTTGAGATAACTTGAGTTGTTGTTGCGTCAACGGTCATCAGCTGTTTTCTAACAAGGGATTACAACAACACAAAGCTATCCGGATAACTGAGAATAACCATCGGAACGTGCCCAATAATCAACGAGGTGACGTCTAATTTTTTTTCTTGACAGCTGTCATTCTTTTCAGCAAGGTAGAAAGTCGTCGAATTAAAGAAAATTAATAATTGAAACCCGGAAAACCTAAAGAAAAAAGATGACTGAACTCTTAATCGATCCAAATATTCGAGTATGGGTATTTTTACCCATAATTGTGATAACATTCCTCGTGGGAATCATCCGCCACTACATATCCATTCTAATATCGAGTCAAAAACAAGTCGAACTGAGTCAAATTCAAGACAGTCAAGCGATGATCCGAGCCCGTTTGCTTCGGGAAAATGGCAAATACCTAACCGAACACTCCTATGCCATGCGTAAGAGTTTCTTCAATCACGAGGAATATGGTTATTTCAAAGCACCCAAACCAGTGGCAGCAAATCCAACAAATCCCACAGCAATGCTCTCAGAAATGGTTAAAGGAAACTTTACAAACGTGCTGCCTATGGTCATCATCGGAGGTTGGATCAATTGGATGTTCTCTGGCTTCGTCACGACCAAAGTACCATTTCCCTTGACACTGCGCTTCAAACCGATGTTGCAGCGTGGTGTCGAGTTGGCTTCTTTGGATGCAGCTTGGGTCTCCTCGGCTTCGTGGTATTTCTTGAATGTCTTTGGCTTGCGGAGCATCTATTCGCTAGTCTTGGGTGAGAACAACCAAGCCGATCAGACGCAATTCACTCAAAATCAAATGTCTGGAGCTGCCATGGCTATGCCACCAGATCCAAAGAACGCCTTCAAGGCCGAATGGGAGGCTTTGGAGATTTGTGAATATAGAAATGCTCTGAAAGACGTCGAAGCTGATCTGATGAACCGCATCGCAATCGCAGCCGCAAGGCCGACGGAGTAGAATTATATATAATGCAAAGTTAGAAATTTATTTATTTCAATTAATGTAGTTTGTGCATTTTGTCTTATTTTCTTTTTTTTTTTTAACTTTGAAGGAAATGAAATATATGAAGATACCACACACAAAATTGTTAGTATTCGTTTAGTGATAGGTAAATTTGGGTTTCCAGATTAAAAATCTTTTGTTTTTTAAATGCATGGACTACCAGAGGGAGTGGCTTTCATGATTGTACGGATTGGTTGGTTATTTGAATGGGATCTAGACCCTCTTATTATTCTCGGAGAAATTAGCCCTCAGAATAAAGAGTTACCAGAATTTACAACTGTATTGATTTCAAAGCTGCTATATGTATTTGTAAATAACCACTCAGCCCGCAATCTAATAGTACACAAGCACAAGGTATCTAACAATTATACAAGAGGACGGATCGGGAAACATAATAGAATAGAATTAATGCAAAAAAGGTGAACAATTGGGGGAGAGTTAGGCTGATTTCCAAAATCCAGTACTGCAGCGCATCATGATTTCTTAATTTTTTTATATTTTTACTTTCTTAATACAATTCAACATTAACTGTTGCAATGCATTGAAAACCCACAACACTAAATTAAAACGCCTTTTTTTAAGGTATAATTTTATCTAATAATATGATTATTAAAAATATGATGCACTGCATTTTGGAAATCAGCCTTAGATCGAACTGACTCAGATTATTAAAAACCATGCAGGAAGGCGTTGATGAAGCAGGAAGGTTTAACGGTAGCATAAAATGTTTATCAATTGCTTAAAAATTGTGAAGGAATATAGTTGAAAACTAAATAATAATAAACAAAATTCATTATTGATTACAATTTGAAAGTAACGAAATATTATAGAATCCAATAAAGCCCTACAAATGCAGATGCTCGTTTCTTTTATAGTTCACAGATTTTTTTTCGCTGTGCATCAAATTACTACAAAATGCTTTCCATTAGCTAGGCGTGTAGTTTGAAAGGAGAGCAAGTTAGCACTCCCCTAGACAAGGATGGACACATAAATGGCCGGGCAGGCACAGACAAAGCTCGGTCGACAATTTTTTTCTAATATTTTAGTTTTATCAAAAAAAATAACTAAAATTCATTATGTTTATTTTTATGAAAGAAAAATTGCGGACATTTACCGAGGATTTGATGGAAGTTCGCTGTTGGCCCTCTACTGCACCCGAAGCCAAATTATAATAAATCATGTTGGTTAGTTTTTCCAAAAAATTATTCTCTTTTCTTTAACTTAAATTATTTAAAGATGACCAAAAAACATTTAAACATTTTAACTGCTTGCATAATAATTCATGCATCAGAGTTAAAAATAATAGGTAGTACGAACTTGCTCTTGTGGTCCAATATACATATAACGTGGCTATGAAGATGACTGCTTCTAAAATGTATTGAACTGTTAACAAGAGAAAGTGTGAAAGTCAAAAGTACTAATCAAATTGAGTGTTTTCTTTGATTTGTTTGTTTATAAAAAAATATTTGTAAAATTTTAGTAACATACCTACCATAATTTTGACTAAGCAGTATCAGATAGTAAATAATGTAGTTGGCATTTATTTATGTGTTTTTATTTGAAGCGTCTAGAGAAGGGGTCAAGTGACATTTTTCGATTTTTTGTTTTTATCAATAATGTTGTTAAGCGACAACTTAAATTTTGGTCTAATTCTTGTGTCTTCTATTGTTATTTATTACATACCTACTTACAAAGTTAGCTTCAGATAAAGGGGTTAACTACACGTTTGTTTTGAAGTTTTTTTATGCAAGACGGGGTTCAGATTACTTAACACCTCTATGAGTTGAGAACGCATTTTTAATTAAATTTTGTTTTTGCATGAAGCTGTTAAGTGCACACTTAACCCCTTTATGCAATTAAAGACGAAAAATCAATGTATTGTTTTTTGCATAAAAGGAGCCTAAAAACAAATTTTAAGAAACACAACTTTCCCTTGAACCCATTTTCATAAAAATAAATTAAACTAATTTTCGCTTAAAGGAGTCAAGTGCTGAATTTCTTATAAAACACCATTTTACTAGAAATTGTACATTTTTTTCTTTTTGTATGGCCTTTTTATAAGTTTCTCTCGATTTCAGAAAAAAAAGTTATAAACGTAAAACTTTAAACGCTTATAACTTAAAACTTCAAAAATGTCACTTTACCCCTTCTCACTGTCAGTGCTTCATTTTTTTATTTTATTATAACAAAATCGGCTTAGCTATTAACAAGTTATCTGGGAATAACCAAAAAAAAAAGGGAAATGTTTGTAAACAAAAAACCTGAAAGCCAGTATGTAGGTATTATTAGAATTGCATCTAACATTACAAAACGTTAGAGTTCCTATAATTTAAAATAAAAAAGAAAACAACCAATTTGTAAAAATGTTTTATTAATATAATATATTTCTTTTTGAATAAAATCAAATACAATTTTTAATGAAAAAACGACAACGCAAATCAATGAATTTAAATAAGTATACAAAAATAAAACCACAAACAAAACTTTGATGCTGAAATGAAAATAATACACACAATAAAGACCACTTTCCTTCATTCCTCTTCGAGCTCTTCCAATTCCTTAGCTTGTGCAAAAACATCCGGAAGTTGTACTTCATCTGATTTTTCAATAATTTTATATTTCTCAGCAGCTATCAGACACTGCGCAGCAATTTCACGCGCCTTCGCTCGAGTATCATCGGGCAGCTGTGATAAGCCGTTCAACAATTCCATGATATCCGTTTCGAATAGTTTTGAAGCAATATCTTCACCAGCATTTATCATATTTAAAATCACAACGACACCACGATGTTGGACTTCGGGACTGGGATTAGCAATCAACGTGTGCATATTGTCCAGCCATTTTGGGTTCTGTAGGATTTTCTCACAGCATTTTTTGCTTACCGATGTGAGCATCGCTAAGGCACCTGCACAGGCTTTGGCTGTGTCTTCGTCTTCTTCTTCGCAAAGCAAGCACAAGAATTTCACTCGGTCGTTTTCTTTTTCATGCATTTCAACTACCTCTGGTGACATAACCAAATTGCAGACACACTGAGCAGCAGCACGAACCAAATAGACATGATCCTCCATCAGATAGAACTCAATCTTCGACAGACCCTGCTCCTTAATGATCCTCTTACGGACACTCTCATTCATGGCAGCTAAGTTCGTCAAAGCCATAAGAGATTCGAAATTCTCCAGAGCTGTAAAATCTTGGTGAAGCAAATTCAACAGAGGACGGATGACATCGTGAGCACGTTGGCCAGCAAATGCTACTTCTGGATTAATAGTTATCCCGATTCGAGCAAGCGCCTGGCATGCTTGTCTCTTGCCCTTTTCAGTGCCTTCTAAAGCTAGCTTGAGTAGGGTTTTCACTCCACCATCCTGGACAACTTTACCACGGACATCTTGCAAACTGCAAAGGGAATTAAGCACCCTCGCAATGAGTTCCTGCGAGTTGTGACTTTCGGTTTTTGCCAAAGCGCACAAAGCAGTCGTAATTCCCTGATTGGCTAATGTCATGATGCGTTTATTGATAAAATCTGGATCATCGAGTTCGTGTTCCTCGGGATGTGATGTTTAGCGAACTTAGCAAGCTCCACCATCTCAGGAAGCAGTTCTTGCTTGTCATAGGCATTGCACAGATTAACAAATGTCGTTACCACTCCATACAAGCACGACTGATCTCCTGCTCTAGCGATTTCAATAAGGGCCTGAATTGCAGGTTGATCTTCTATCAGTTTTTCCTTCACTTCGGCATCCAATGTCAGATAAGCCAGGCCATCAGCAGCCCATTTACGAATATCCTTATCTTTTCCCGGTTTGACAAGAAAACGACGACAGGCCTCGGCCAGTTTCTTTGTTGCTCCATCAGCAAACGGCCGAATACTAGCATCCTGGCCACCATAGCTGCCGAGCTTGCAAAGGCCCACCAAGGCACGAACTCTGATTCCATCATCCTTGGAGTGATAGAGCTTCTTAAGGATATCCACACCTTGAGAACATAGTGCCTTAGCTTTGTCCTTCTTCGATGAAGCCGCGACAATGCATTCACAGGCCACTTTTTGTTGCAGGATGTCTTCTGTTGTTGCCATCACGAGAATCATCTGCAATATACCTGAAAAGTACGAACTTTCAGCAATAAATCTACGCAACTGAAAAATACCCAAACTTACCTTCGCGTCCAATGATGCTGTTGCCCACATCCAACGTTCCAGCTAGCAAAGATGTTATGGCCACAGTTACTCTAACTTTCGACTCCAAGTCTGGAGCAAGCAGTTTATCCTTGACATATTCATCAATCTGACTGCAAACTTCGCCTTTAGGTCATCGTAGTACATGTTCTCGTAGATCCTCGCCAAGCAAACCGATGCCACCGTCCTAGAAGATGGTGTTATGGCCATGGCACTCTCGTACTTATACTCTTCCAGCTCCGAACAAACATCCAGCAACCTATGCAATCCTCGAATCTCAACCAATCTTTCAGCCCATGATAGAGCGGTGTAATGGACGTTTCGGGTTAGAAGTTCTATGACAGCATCTCTGGCTTGGCCGGATATTGTTCTGTCGGTGATAGTGTATACCAAACACGTCAGCAATGTATCGATTTCCTTCTGATACTGCTTACACAGTTCTGCATTTGGTTTGCTCTCCACTTTGTTCTCCATTCCCGACAGTGAGTTCAGAATCGTCTGTAGACAGTATTGAGCAGCCGAAACTCGCTCGTCATTTGTACTATCCAAAACTTGCAAGAACCATGGAACTCCCAGTTCGGTGAGAACAATTTTTGTACGTTCCACACTCTTGCTACACAGTTCTGCAATCACTCGGATTATGTTCACGTAGATTTGTTGGTCTTTCTCGCTTTTGGCCAGACTGGCAATCTTCTGTATTACGCCCTCCTTTGTTATCAAATCCGCTCCGACTTCCTCCTTGGCCAGAACTAGCAGGTTATTCACTGCATTACGACGTTTTTCTAATGGAGTTGCAATATCGAAGGCCAACTCACACATCTGTTTGACTTTGTCGATGTTTTGGCATTTTTCTGTGCCCTTTCCTGCACTATAACGTGCAGCCTAGCCAAAGCGGGTTGAACTGCCTTATTGCCGGGATCAGCTTTGAACAACTCTGTGGCATCTCTGTAGGCCTCTTCGAACTTTTGCAAACCTTCGTAAGCCTGAAAACGGCGAAACAATGCCTTGGGGTCATTTGGCGCCAGTCGTAGTGACTCAGTACAATCGTCAAGCGCCTTTGTGAATTCGTTCTTCTTCAGATGAGCAGCAGCTCGATTCTTGTAAAAGATTGCCAGATCCTTGTGCTTCTCGCCCGATTTAATTGCTTCCGAATAGTATTTAATGGCATCTTCCCAGTGTTCATTTTTGAATGCATCATTGCCTTTATCTTTGTAGGTTAGTGCAAGATCTGCGTCGGAGTTTGTCATTTTTTTCTTCGTTAGTGAAACTCTTCTATAGTCTAATTCTTTTTATTAAAAATCAAATACGAAAGTTTTCCTCACTTGAAATAACTCACGTTTTTTCAATTATACTTCTTCTGGTCAAGATTTTTATTAATAAATGAATCACCGCTAGTGAAATCGGTATAATTTATAAGATATTTTGTCGGTTCCGTCACAGAATAATGCAAGAATCTTCTGGATTCAGGTAGAAAAGAACTTTATTTCGATCTTCACGTGGATACAAATATTTTTTCTTTTTCTCAAAAGAGAAAAATTCTATTTTAGGAAAATTGAAAAGAAAAGGCGCAACATGTAAATAAAAAGAATGTGTGTTGTTTTTTTTTCATAGTAGTACAAAGGAAAATCGAGAAAATTTGTTGGTTTGTTATTGTGCTCTAGATGCACTCATGGGAAAGAAATGTCATATATTCGAGTAAAGTTTGCTGTGGTTATATACAAATAGGGGAATAGAAGGTAAATAGGATATGTCATTTTGTTTATTTTAACAAAATGATTTCCTCCACAATGAATTTGTACTTGTAGGCGTGTTTTATTATCATCGGGATCTGGATCTGGATAAACTTTTACACGTAATACAAAAACAAAATAATGGGAAATTTTCAAAATTGTTTTTGTAATACGTGTTAAAAGTTAACCCAGATCCATATTCCGATTATAATAAAACACGCCTAGTACAATAGGACAGGTTTTGGACTAAAACAAACTACCTCGAAAATTTCATTTTAACAAAAACTTACCTTACGACGATAGAGAACACGGTAAAAGAAGGTACGACAATTCCACAATACACAATTCGGTATGTGTCCTGTGCCACAATTCGACCTACCTACTGCGTCAACCACCAATGGTAAGATTTTTTTTTTTTAAATTTTGAACTTAATGTTTTTGGTGTTTTCCAAGAGGGGAGATCCTAAAAGAAAAACTAAATAAACAAACATACAAAGATACATACATACATAACTTACATAACACTGTGCGACATTGAAAAAATACTTGCGCGTGTTTGTGAAGTGATAAAATGATAAAACTCAGTGAAAACTTTGTTTTCATTTCATAGTTTCACAGATCGAGAAATGACCCCCTGGTAGAATTTGTGGGTTTTTTTTTTTAACTGAAAGAGATGGTATACTTGAAACTTTCAATATACCCCCAAAATCACATTTTACGGCCACAAACCGTTATTTCGTACTTTTTGGGTATAGTAGTCTAAAACTCTGTCATTTTTCATTCGATTTTATTTTTTTTATTTTTTTAAAAAGCTGACAAATATACCTTCTTATCCATGTGTCGCATATCGTCCCTCATCTCACGAAGTGACGTAACTCACAAATTTTCGTTTTTGAGAATTGATTGCATATTTCCATATTTGCATATTTAGATTTCCTGAAAAATGTCTGGAACATGGTTCAATGCGCTTTGACATAGTTGGCATAACTGCAATTTTAAGTAAAAAGTTTCTGACGAACAGACGTAACTGCAATTATGTGGGCAGCAGTTTTTTGTTATATTACAAATTATTGTGCAAATACAGTGGTTTCAGGTTCTAGGTGCATTTATCGGTAAGTAGAAATAAAACCGCCTTAATTTTACGTTAAGATGTAAACCCATTTTTGCTATTCACCCATCCCTAAATTAAATTTAAATGGCATTCGGTTCTTCCTGTTTACTATACTCTGTCAAGCAAACACTTTCAGTAAGGCTTATGGGCGAGCTTTTTTCAAAACAATGATACCTGTGCATACTTTCACGACCCTAAAATGTCTCACTAATAAGCTTTTTCAAAACAGTGGTGCCTGTGTATGCTGTCACGACACTTATGTCGTTTTTCATTGTTGAAAAGATTTGATCTTTTTGCGAAAAGATTTGCATTTATTCTACTTTTTCATGTTTTATTCAAAAAAAGATGAGATCTGAAGAAGAAAGAGGCGATCTTTCTAGTTTGGGAGATTTGATCTGCATTCACTAATACATGGAAACACATTCCTGTCAAACAGCAAATCGCAGCTGGGCATTTTTTTGTTTTGCATTATTTTTGTACGACATCGTACGTGATGTTTATTTGCATGCGTATATGTGTGCTATGTGTGTAATAGAATCTACTCAAAAGTATGCCCAGATGTTTCATCCAAGACAGCAAAAAATTAAAATTAAATCTTTCAGATTTCAATGAAAAACAACATTAAACTTCTTACTAAAATTTCTCAAAAAAATAAAAATACCAAAACCGTTGTAAAACACAAAAGTAACACCTATAGGAGGCCACAAAACTAAAAACTGCTCTCCTGTAAAATATTGAAAAAGCAGATACGTCAGTTCGTGAGAAGAGGGACGATATGTCTTACCCATACAAAAAGTCAGGGAGTTTTAGTCAAAAGAATTCCGAACTTTGCGTTTTTTACCTCATTTTGCCCATTCTAAGAACAATTTTAGAAACTATTCGATTTTTAAACTTTTTTTGCTGTCAATATTTCAAAAGTTTATTCAATTACAAAAAAGGTGTAGTCAAGTAAATCTATGGTTTGACCAAAGACAAATTGTAACAAAAAAAATTTTGTGCGAATAGACTCAGCCCACTGGTACTTAAGACATATCCAAAATTAGCCAATGGGAACATTGGTATTCAGCCGTTTCCAATATCGCATATGTCAAAATGTATTCAGTTATAAAGCAGACTTGTGATACATCTATTTACAATGATTTTTCACGCTGATTCGAACTTGATATTAGTTTTTACCAAAATGAATCTTCAAATAAATAAGGATAAGAATCAATACATCTCAGATCCTTACTTATGAGTAGGATCTCTAAATAGAGTTCTTTTTATCATTTCATCAACTTAGTTTTTCCTTGTTTTTATGAGTAGGTACTAGGTTTGTTTAGTTATTTGTTTATATCTTGAAAAATAAAAGTCCTAGGACCATTTGGTTTTTTGTGTTTGGACTGAAATTTGGAAAAAAATCAGTTTGAATTATTTATTTTTTGTTGTTTTCAAAATTTTGGGTTTGAAGGTTAATTTTTCAAAAATTATTCACGTAAAAATCTTAATTTAGAAAAAAACATTAAAGAACGGATTTCTGTCTTTACAAAAAATTAGAGCATAATGTTGTATGTAATGCCATTGGGCTTTAATATGTTTCTTTAAGTTTTAAGTACATTTTTCTATCACTAAGTTGGTGTAGGTCTTTGTTTATATCTTGAAAAATAAAAGTGCTAGAACCATTTGGTCTTGTGTTGTTTGACTAAAAACTGACTAAAGGATTGAATATTAAAGAAAAAACCAGTACTTAAAAACATACAATTTTGAAAAAAAATCAGTTTGAAAAAGTTATTTTAAATTATGTTTTCAAAATTTTGAGTTTGAAGGTTAATTTTTCGAAAACTATTCTCTTAAACAACTTAGTTTAAAAAGAAAATTAAGGAATGCATTTCTGGCTTTACAGTTACTTATAGCATGATATTGTATGTGTTATCATTGTTTTTATGTTTTTTTCAAATTTAATTGATTTTTTTTTTAATTGCCCCTTCCGCTCAAAGGGGGAAGACCCCCCTTTGAAATGATTTTTTCTTTTTTTTGGTACAACCTACATTTCCTCATCATTAATTGTATCGTATGCAAAACGCCTTGCACATGCATAAATGCATTCAAATTTAAGCAATTTCCCAGTGGTGGACTGTGGCTAATTTTGGATATATGTTTTGGAATGTGTCATTGAACCTAACTGCAAATGAATTTCTTTTGTTACAATTTGTCGGGGGTTAGCTCTATATTTTCCGTAGATTTACCTGACTAGTAAGCTTTATTTGAAGGAAAAATATTGAAAATTGTCTGAGTTACTAAAATTTTAAGGTTTAAAGAAATGTTGTCAAAACTTGCATGCAGAGTTCATATTAAACTTTTAACGTTAAAAAACCATGCAGAAAGTGCTTGAATCGTATGAAAGTACAGTATTATTACGGGGTGGAGGCGTCTGCAGTCCATATTATGACCTTAACTTACAATTTAGAGGACCTTCATCAACACGAAGTTTAAGTGAGCTTTAAGTAGTGCGAAGAGTGCTTCTAAAACTCTCCGTCTATGTTCAAGTCTCAGTGACAGCATAAGTTTTTTAAGTTAAAATGAAAATAATAGAATGAGCACTTCTAAAGGAGTCTCAAGATCGACTTTGTATCCATGAAATAGCTATAACTCCAGCCTATAGAAAGCTTAGTGTTGGCTCCCTCAATTTCGTGTTATTACATTCAAACCTATAATTTTAGATTAAAGTGTAAATCGAAGTTTAAGTGAGAACCAAATGTGTGTGACAACCGAAATAAAGTTTTACTCCATTTGTGGACCAACATAATCGTTTAAGACAATTGACAATAGGACAATTGTTTCAACTTCAATATACCACGCTGGTCACTGGTATGATCCGAATTTTGTTCACATTGAAATATGAAATATGTAAGTCAAAAAAAGGTTATGAACATCAAAAACTATTAGTCCGATGATATGAAATCATTAACAATACCACATTTAAAACAGAAACATACATATGGAGGATCAAAAAACAGTTTTAAGTTATAAATATTTTCAAGTCATATCCCGAACTAATAGGCGTGTTTTTTTATCGTCGGGGTCTGGATCTGGATCTGGATTAACTTTTACACGTAATACAAAAACAAAATGGGAAATTTTCAAAATTGTTTTTGTAATACGAATTAAAAGTTAATCCAGATCCAAATCCCGATGATAAAAAAACACGCCTAGTGTTCGTTACTTTTTGAGAAATATTGCAAATTAAAAGAATAATTGCATACA